>JARCFY010000002.1:55853211-57144461 GCA_029233225.1 Lepidodactylus listeri | reverse complement strand
GGGCACCAATAAGAAAATGGCCTTCTGCTGTGAGCACACCTAGAGATTGTACCAGTAAGAAATGCAAGTTACTTTCACCCCTGGGAGCCAGTTTGGTGTAGTGGTTAAGATTGCAAACTCTAATCTGGGAGAATCGGGTTTGATTCCCCATGCCTCCACTTGCAGCTGCTGGATGACCCTGGGAAAGCCATAGTTCTTTCAGAGCTGTTCTCTCAAGGGCAGTTCTCGAGAGAGCTCTCTCGGCCTCGCCTACCTCACAGGGTGTTTGTTGTGGGGAGGGGAAGGGAAAGGAGTTTGTAAGCCACTCTGAGACTCCAAGGGAAAGGTGAGGTATAAATCCAATCTCTTCTTCTTCTTCAAGTCTTTGATCTTGTCTGTGAAGTTTGTTCTCCAAATTTCATTCTTCTGTCCTCTCACACTGAAACATGAAATTGTAGCCAGTAGAACTGGCTTTACTTTATTAGAGGGTGCATTGAGATGTTACAATAAACTAGGCCAGGGGTGGCCAAACTTGCTTAACGTAACAGCCACCCAGAATAAATGTCAGATGTTTGAGAGCCTCAAGCTGTGAACAAATATTACACACACATTTTTATTAAAAAATATGGAAATTTGTTTTTTATTAATATTAAATTAGACTGTGTGAAAGAGCTGCATGTAACTCCCAAACTGCAATTTGGCCACCTCTGAACTAGGCCTTTAATTTAAAGGTTATAACCAGGCCTTTGAATTGAGCCCCAAATAGAGAGACATTCCTGGTCCCCCTCTTTGATCCTTGCCAGGCCACCAAGGCCTAGGAGGAGGGTGTTTTAAAAAGTGGTGTTATGCTAATGCTGCAACATTACTTTCAGCAAATACCAGAAGTGACATCATGTCGCTGGCATGATACTGATGTGACACTCCAGGATTCAGGCAAAAATCTCTGATTTTACAGTAGAGTTTTGTCTGAATCCTACAGGGTCAGTCTGACATCATACTAGCAACATGACAATTTCTGGTAATTGCTGGACATGACATCACATTGTTGTCATGACATCACATTCCCTTTCATCCCTGCACCCTTGTTCCCCCACCTAGTCCCAATACAATTGGGAACCAGTGCAGTCGGCTATTTCAAAGACTCAAGGTGGTTAGCATGATTTTAAAGACAATCCTGCATATAAATTCAGCCTGATGCTTGATCAATAGCCATGAAGTTTCACCAGATTTCAATTAATTTATATCCGAACTCCAAATCAGTTAAATTTAGCAAGTATAAACTGTGTGGTACAAGTGTAATTTTATCACCAGTTAAGAGGATTTTCCATGAAAATTTGAATCAGAAAGTTTTTCAGAAAATTAATTTGCAGCACAATGGCCATGAGGATCATAGATAAACAGACTATGGTTGCAGTAACACACCCAAGATAAAGTGGGGGGAAGAGAGGCTATTTCCTCTGGCAGAAGTTGACCTGCAGTTGTGTGATCACACATATTTTTTTAGATGCGGGCACAGCCTGCCACTGCATGATCAGATGCAACTGCCGGTGAGTCGGTTTTTTTTTTTTTTACCATTTGTTCACGATGCACTTACATGATGAATTGATGATTCTCACCTCTCCCTATGGAATGTGTGGGAGTGTGCGCTGACGTGCATACTGCGATGGGGGGGGGAACAATGGTATGGAGTTGGGATAGCCTGATCAGACTATCCCGATGCCATGGGAGCGCACAGGCATGATCAGACACAGGAAAGTCCATCTGTAGCCCGTAGCAACCCATTTGCTACAGGACTTTCTGAGGTGTTTTTTTACTCTGCTTGTGCAGCAGAGCAAAACAGGTTGCCGACGGCTGTGGGGTGCTTCCCAGATGTTGGCGTCTGATCATGCTCCTTTAATCCGTCCAGCACTCGCACCTATGTCGGGGTGAATTGCGTGTGTGATCGCAACCCAGATTTACATATGTGGCGTGGAAATATCCAAGGGGAAAATATAGCATTGGAAAATTTTCCAGAACACTTTCCTTTACATGTCACTGCTTACCACATTGAATCCGGTGAAACAAATGAACGTATGACTGCTCAGATCAGAAACTTCATTTGTGAGTTTAATCCAAAGGTATTCCTCCATAAGTGGAAGGTGTCTTCCATTCATAGAAAGATATGCTGAGAAACAGTCCTTCCAGCCAGCATGTAGATAAAGCAACGCTGAAAGCCACTGTGAAGGATTGGAGTGGGGCAAGGTTGACTGGTGGGCTACTTCAGAGGTCAGCATATAGACTGATCAACCATCCATGTGAATAAAATGACACTGAATTCCACTGCAACTGGGCAAATACTGGATCTAGTTCTAATACTGAGGTGCATTATTAATCTTTTTTTTCTAGCAGCACGTAAATATCTGCCTTTGAGTACAGATGCAAATGTGCATGACCCTCCAGTTACCACCCGATGTGGTAGTAGCCCACAGTTCCCTTGTACTTGTAAGTATTTCTGGATTGTGTCCATTATGTAAGTAAATTATGTGTGTATGCAAAATTATACCTTTTTATGTCAGAATTACCCTAATGCAGTGCTGCTTTTTTTTGTTGTTCTAAAAGCTCTTTTTTATTCCATGATATAAAGAATGCATACTGACATCAGATAATCAAAGCAGCACAAATTAAGGTTGTTCCCCCCCCCCCCGAAGAAAGTTTTGCAGATTTTCAAAGGGCTGTGTACATAAAACCTCATCCTTCAAAGACTGCCAGGAGACAACGATTCCTGCTAATGATCCAGACTATAGATGACTGTTTTCTGTTATTTAAGCTTAGGTAGCTCAGCTAATATTTAATAGTAAATACTGAATACTAAAGTGAACTAAAAGATCAACGTGGAAATACATTAACTGAACAAGACACTGAAGAACTATACAAAAGAGATTAAAGGATCACAGATTCCTTCAAAAAAGAATTTTTTGAAGAAGAACCTGCAATTTTAGAAAGTTAAGTGAAAGCTGCATTCAAAGCAATTGGGAGAAACAAATAACCAGGAACAGATGGGAGCTATTGCAAATCAGAGAAATGGTGTCCAACAAAATAAGAAGAATATGCCAACAAATATGGGAAACAAAACAATGGTCCACACACTGGAAATGCTCAATCTACATTCCAATTCTGAAAAAGGAGACATCAAAGACTGCAGCAACTATCACATTAATTTCTTATGTAAGAAAACTGATGTTCAAACTCTTACAACAAAGACTGTTACCATATATGGATAATGAGAAATGTCAGGTGTCCAAGGTGGATTCAGAAAAGGAAGAGGCACTAGAGATCATATTGTAAATTTACTTTGATTACTGGAGCATAAAAGAGAATTTCAGAAGAAAATCACCTTGTATTTCATCGATTTCAGCAAAGCTTTTCACTATGTGGATCAAGAAAGGCTATGGTTGGTCTAAAAAGAAATGGGTGTGCAACAACATGTGATTGCTTTGAGGTGCTCCCCTCTTCTCTACGTTGTGCTCTGCATAGCCACTAGAGTTGCCAAGTCCCTCCTGGCAACCGGCAGAGGATGGGGAGGGACTTACCAGGAACAAGAGAAATGCCCAGCATTGTACAGGAGTGACACCATGGTGTCAGTGAACTCTGGGCAATGCTCTGGTATTTGGGCAAAAACTCTATTGTACAACTGGTTTTTACCATCAAGTTTTTGCCCAGATACCAGATTGTTGCCTGGATATCACTGGGGTCATGATATCACTTCCTGTCCAATGTTGGCAATTAGGCCTGGGCCAGTTTGGTGTAGTGGTTAAATGCACAGACTCTAATCTGGGAGAACCAGGTTTGATTCCCCATTCCTCCACTTGCATCTGCTGGATGACCTTGGGAAAGCCATAGCTCTGTACCAGTTGTTCTCTCAAGGACAGTTGTCTTAGAGCTCTCTCAGCCCCACCTACCTCACAAGGTGTCTGTTGTGGGGAGGGGAAGGGAAATGAGTTTGTAAGCTACTCTGAGACTACAAGTAAAGGGTGGGGTACAAATCCAATCTCTTCGTCTTCTTCTTCTCCTCTTGCTCCTGGTAATTACTCTGCTGGCCAGCTGATCAGTGGCTGAAGGGAAGGCCCTGGAAACAGGAGGTCCCTGCCTCCACCAGGGGGTCTGGAAACCCTAACTATGGATGGGCACAAACTGGCTCACAAAAACTTCATCATGAATTTTGGCCAGTTCGTGGTTCACAAAACGATGTTCATGGAAAGATGACTGGCATGAATATTCCACGAACTCTGGTGCTGTTCATGGCAGCTTGCCCCCATAGATGGAAGAAAGAGTCAGACAACAAACATGGGATTAACGGCCACTTTATTTATTAACAAAACATGGCAAGGGCTTAACCTAACAAGCGGCATGGCCAAGGCCTGGGGTTACCATTAACCCCATAGTATGGGCAACGCACCTGGCCCCCAGGTCGTAGCCTGCTATAAGCGGCTCAAACCCCAGGCAGCCCAGCCTTGGAACATGCCTTGATGATCCCTCACACACAGCCGCAAGGTCAGTGCTGAGTATCCCTCAACAGCACTCCAAAAGGCAGCCTGTTCCCCTCATCCCAGGCTGCAAGGCTGCAGTTATGATCCGAACAGGCCCCTTTCCCACCAGGGTTGCTGATAGGTGCTTACCAAGCCGCAACAACTATTTACTAAACTTCTGCCACAGCAAGGGTCAAGCCTCTGCTTAGGCCCCTGCACCCACTAAACCCCTAACACTGTTAACACCCCTTGCTGTAAATCCTTAAGGAAGATATCCATACCCTGCTCTGACAAATGAACGCCATCACCCCTATATAACTCAGCGTGCATAGCCCTAATAGTCGGATGGGGTATGAAGTGGCCACCACCCATTACTAAAATGCTCCTAAATTCCCTGTTTACCTTACGCCTAGTCTGCTCAATCTGCTTAGGGTCCAAGGCCCATCGCCATTCCCTTCGCGGAACCATGGCCAACCAAACCACTGTAGTATTAGGCCATCGCCTTTTAATAAAGTTAAAATCCTCCCTGGCTTGTAGAACTAACACCTTCCCTTTTAAAATTCCTAAATCATTACCCTCTAGGTGAATTAGCAATATGTCAGGAGGAGCACTGGCATTCAAACCAAATAATAGATGGAATAGGCCCACCCAGCACAAGCCGCGGCATCCCCTCCATTCAACAGTGGCCCATCGACTTAGGCCCAACTGTGAGCCGATGGCCAATCTGTTAGCCCGGTGAGCAGCCCAAAAAATGAAGCTGTGCCCGAAGATGAGAATGGTTCTCCGCCTGCCACAAGACACAGCACCTGAAAGGAAAGGACAGTCAAACACCGGGCCGAAAGAACAGATCACCACATGGCCATTGAATGCACATAACCTTTATAAGCGTCGGATCTCCAACACCCTACGTGCTGAACATCCTCAGCTGAATAGCCCATAGCTGCCGCTGTGGAAGCCGCTCCAATGCAAAAGGAATAGGTCTCAAACTTTACACCTAATAGGCCCAGCTTCCCCAAAGCCAGGGGAGTAACTACCCAAAACTGTTGTTTAGTCAGAGGGCTCCCATCCTCATGCCTAAAGAGGAAACCAGCTTCCAGACCCTTCAGGGCCAAATACTGTGACAGGGCCAGAACTGGGCAGAGCTCCGAATCCTGACAGGTCCCCAATTTTACCTTGGCTCCTTTTCGCATCTGATCCGTCTTAGAGCTCCTAATCATGACCAACGTGCCGTTGCCGTAAATATCAACATCCCGCACCTGCAAAGCCTTGCTCAACTGGTCTGTCTTAGACTGCGACCAACTCACTCATCCGAAGAGCCCCAAAGAATGCAAGCAAAGAGGCTGCATGAAACAGGCATGTCTCATAACCGGCAGTGCAAACCTCACCCCAGGTCACTCGCAACCCCTTAAGTAACACGGGCGAGATAGGCTGTCATTCATCTTTAGCAGCACCCCCCTCGCGAGTCCAACCCTTGAGCATCTTTCTAATCCTGAAGTCACAAGTGACTTCAGTGAAGCCCAAGGCTTTGCTCACAAAGGCTAGCACAGCAAGATTGCCTCGGATTAAATGGACAGCTAAGCCAGCTTCTTTGCTCGATACACAGTAGTGCATCAGCTGATCTAAAGGAATAGGCCAGACCTTGGGATAATGTTCAGCTGCCCTGAAGACCTTGAACTGGCGAACTGCTCGCTCATACCCTTTTCTGGTGCTAGGCGCAATGGCGAGGCTTATAGCCCTGCAAGCCTCAGCCCTCCAACCTGCCATAGTTCCTGAGGCATTTGAGCTGGATGAAGATCAGCTTCTGGTGCAAGCTGATGAAACCACGCCATCTGTTGGCGAGAGAGAGCGTCAGCCACACCATTGTCCGCACCCAGCACATGCCTGCAAAAAATTAGCAAGTTAAGTCTAAGGCACTGCAAGGTGAAAGCCTGGACAAGCCCCATGACCCGTGGAAACCTAGATGTGAGGGAACTGATCACGTGAACAACCACCAAATTGTCACACCAAAAGTGGACAGTGTGATCTTTCAATTCTTCACCCCACAACCAAACCGCCGCTAGTATGGGAAAGAACTCTAAAAAGGTGAGATCCCTAACATATCCTGCTGAAACCCATTCCCCAGGCCCCTCCTCAATGCACCAGTGTCCACGAAAGTACACACCAAATCCCAGAGATCCCGGCAGCAACAGATGACACTTGGAGTTCAGCTTCTAGCTTCAATTCCTCCCTCCAAAAGGAGACACCATTAAAAGAACATAAAAATCCTGCCAGATCCCAAGGTCGGCCCGCACTTCCACATTAATGTGCACTCTATGATGCGGGTGCTGTAGCCCCCTCATTGCATCGCAGAGCCATCTAACAAAAGCCTTCCCAGGAGCCACTACTTTGCACGTGAAATTGAGGTGCCCAGCAATCTGCTGAAGTTCACGCAAAGTGGCCTTCTTCTTTTTAAGAAATATAGAAAGCCAGACCTGCAAGTCCTGAATCTTGCTCAATGGCAACCGAGATGTCTGGGCAACTGTGTCCAATTCTACCCCTAAAAATACTAACTTCTGAACAGGTCCCTCTGTCTTTTCATGGGCCAACGGAACTCCCAGCTCCTCTGCTAGTTGTGTAAAACCCTGCAACAGCTGGGTGCATCTACCTGTCCCACAAGGACCCACGAAAAGAAAGTCATCTAAATAATGAACCACTTCTGGTAATCCTGTTTTAAAAAGTGTTGCCCATTCCAGAAATGTGCTCTCACTCAAATGCAGCACATGACACAGAACATCCCTATCCACAAAAAACTGCTCTTTAAAGGAAAATGCCAACAGCCCAAAATCATCTGGGTGCACGGGGAGGAGACGAAATGCGGATTTGATGTCACACTTCACCAACTCCACCCCACGACCACAGCGGTGCACCACATGCACAGCTTCGTCAAATGAGGTGTACCTCACCGTGCACAGATGATCCAGAATAGCATCATTTACCGATCGACCTCGGGGATAAGAAAGATGGTGAATTAAATGGAACTCACCAGGTGCCTTCTTAGGTACTATACCCAGAGGTGAAACCTGCAAATTAGGAAGCGGTGGTGCTGGAAATGGACCTAGAAACCTACCTTCTTGAACCTTTTTGGCAATCTTCGCAACAACCGAAGCCTCCATGCCATTAACTGATTTTAAATTGTGGGCTAAAAAAGGAGCCTTCAACCCCGAAAACAGAATTCTAAAAACCACTTGAAAACCCTCCAGCAAATACATGGCATCGTCTTTCTTAGGATACCGCTTCAACCAACTCTGCAATAGACCAATCTTAATTGGCGTGGGCCCCCTTTCCAGTAGCTGCTGAAGGACCACCACCGCCCCTGGGCTGTTGGCTATTCCTGGGCCTTCCTTTGGGGCATGCAGTGAATGCAAGGGATCCACTGCACATTAGGCACTCGTGCTTGTAAGTGCACATCTTCCTATTGCAGACCCCCTGTGAACCAAACTCCCAACAAAGCAAGTGGGGTTGAACCGCCTGCCCCGTGGGCCCACGGGAAGCAGTATTAGCACCAGCCAGAAGGTTCTGCACCATGTGCCCACTATGTGAGCGTTCCCCAACATTAGGCTGCACCTGCGACATCAGCTGTAACCAAAAATGTGGATGTATCTGGTCCCACCGAAGGTTGGGGTTCATATCAGCCCTCATCCTAAACTCCTCGTTGTATTTTAGCCAGGCTGAACCCACAAAACCAGTGTACGCTTTATAAATGATATCCAGATACTGGTATAGTGCTGCAGCCTTCCAGCTCTGGACCCAAGAAATCACCCCTGCATAGACAATGTACCCTGCCAGCCAATTTGCCCATGTCCTATCAACCCTCCTTTTCTTTAAAATTTCCTTGTCCTTGTCATCCATCTCTATCCTTCTTCTCCAGTTCCCGGTAAAGAAGGCTGAAGAGGTCGATGTACTCACCCTTGCAAATCTTTTCCCTAGTGATTGGCAAAAGGTGGTCACCAAGGGGCAAGACTGCATCACCTAAGGGCGTGGCCTTTGCAGAAGCCGCCCCATAGGGGTTGCCATAAGTGGGGAAAAAAAACCATGCCCCCCATGGACTAGGAGGCGACATCATGCCTGGAGACAGCACAGGGCCCCAAGGTGACTGCCAGCCCATAGGCGGAGGACCCCGGACCCACGGCTGAGTAGTTCCAGGTGAATCCTGCATTGTATGAGGAGGGCCCCAAGCCCATGACTGCCCATATCCCGAGGGGTCCTGCAGAAAACCAGGCTTATGCACCCAAGGTCCCCAGGGCTAAACCATGGCTGGCTGTGTATCCGCCTCATCCTTACCACTGGGCACTTCCACCTCAGCCACCGCCGTTGCTGCAGATGTCTCAGAAACCAGCGTCACTGTCACCACCCTGGATGCAACTGTCGGAGCCCCTTCACGTACGTTGTGACCAGTGGACTCTACAGCACGAGATTCAAGAAGGTATATTTTCTTAAGCACCTCCTCCCAAAACTTCTTCCACTCTGCTCTACCCCCAGTACTTTCCGAAGCTCAAATGACTGCTTGAAAAAGGGGGGGTGAGACCCAGTGTCCCTGGCCTGCTGTAAGGCTGCAAGCTTATCTAATATAATCTGCTGCTCCTGCACCTCCTCTTCATCCTCAGAAGATGACGGAGCAACAGGAGGGGATGCCACAGTATGCCTAGGTACCTTCGGTGCAGGACCTTTTCTTTTAGACTGGCCTTGACCCTTTCTAGAAGCCATATCCAAAACACAATGAGCTGGGAGGCCTCCCTCAAGTAATAGAATGGCCACCACCAAATAAAATGGCCACCACCTAAAAGGACCTACCAAAGATGGCCGATCCTAAGGATACCCCAGAGGAACAATTTAAAGGCAAAATGGCCACTCAGCCCACAAGAGCAGATCTTCCCAAAATGGCCACCATCTCGGATGATTTCAGCAAAGTCCACCCCCATCTAATGTCTAACGGCCTAACAACAGCGAAAAAACTGCCCAGCAACAGCTAAACTGCCAGGAACTGGCTGTAAATCTATAGAACCCAAAAGGAGAAAAAAAAGGGGGGGAAGAAGTTGACAAATGACCAACTGGGCCCCAAGCAGCCTCACCAACTTCACCTTAACCCCCGGCCCTGGGCCTAAGAAAACTCCCACTAAGTGTATGTGCATGTAATTCTTGCTTTAACAAGGCTAACAGCACGCAGGCCGCAACCTAGGAGCCAGCCGAAGCACAGCCGACTCTAATTTACACCACAGTCACTGCCCAGCCACTGACGTGTCTTCCGTCCTGCAGGTGCTCCAGACCCAAGTGCTGCCTCCACCGGCAAGGGGATGCCCCCAAAACAACCCCCAAAATACCCCCGAAAAAAACCCTTGCCAGTCCCAGTCCCAGCCAAGCCACAGCCTCCAAGAAAGGAGGGAAGGGAGGCTGATTTTGGGGTGGGGGTGGGGGAATACCCTTTGAGTTTCTGCCGGGTCTAGGCCAAAAGCCAGGGAGCAAGCAAAAAAAGCCTTTTTTCTAATCTGGGAGAACTGGGTTTGATTCCCCACTACTCCACATGCAGCTGCTGGTGTGATCTTGGGTCGGTCATAAGTTCTTTCAAAGCTGTTCTCTCAAGGGCAGTTCTCAAGTGAGCTCTCTCTGCTCCACCTACCTCACAGGGTGTCTGTTGTGGGGAGGGAAGGGAAAGGGATTGTAAGCTACTCTGAGACTCCTTCAGGTAGTGAAGGGCAGGGTATAAAGCCTTTTTGCTGACTATGCACTGCTCCACAGTGGCAATGGTTAAGGCTGAGCTCTCCAGTGCACAAGACAGAATGGTGCACTTCACAGCAGTCCTCTGCAGCAGCCAGCAGCACAGCTACCTCTTCCTCACCACCCACTGGTAGTAACTGGAGGACCTCTCTGTCCAGACTGTTGGTGCACAGCACAGGCCCTAGGTGGGGACAGTCCTGCCAGCAGTCTACAAAGTGGTTCTGCTACATGCACAGGATGCAGACCACATGGTGCAAAACATCACCACCATGATACAAGTAGCCTGAGAGAGTGGGTGGTTAGCAGCAACATCATCCATGGCTACATGGCATAGATGCCAGTGCCAACATGCTGGCAGAGGTGAAAGCTGTGCACTTCAACAGCATCATCTGGGCTCATTGACTGAAGGCTCACCAGCTCAGCAATGCAGGGGGGATATGAAATCCCCCCCCCCAAGCCTCACAGGCCCTCCCTTGTAAAGCATATATTACCAAAAACACCATAGGATTCCAGGGTTATTTCTAGGGTTATAAACTTCCAGGTAGGGGTTGGAGTTTTCCCAGAATTACAACTGATTACCAGGCTACAGAAATTATTTTCCCTGGGGGAACTCCAGCCTCCAGCCTCAGACATCAGCCCCAAATCCCCAGGAATTTTTCAAGCTGGAGTTGACAACCCTACTTCTTTCTTCTGAAGGGAACAATTCAGGTAAGTGCTGCTACAGGAACTTTTCACCATTCAGTGGGGTGGTATAAAAATATTCACAGACATCTAATGTTTGCCATTACCCCACCACAGCTACCATTCTGCAACACTGGTTCCAAGAAAACTATATCTCTTTGTATGCCAAGAAATATCTCTTCTTCCTGGAACTTCTTGAAATGAATCTTACAAGCTCTGAATCTTACAAGCCTAGGCAGTATCTATGCAGTAGAAAAGAGCAAGAGTCCAGTAGCACCTTAAAGGCTAACAATATATGTGGCAGGGTATGAGCTTTCGTGAGTCACTGCTAACTTCTTCTACTGCTACAGACAGACTAACATGGCTGTAATCTTGAAATATCTATGCAAGTAATTCTTCAAAAGTAGGACACAATAGATATGCCACACATTGAAATACGGACTGAAGTGATGTTAGCCTTTGCAGTCAATGAAAGAGTCACCTTTAATAGGCAAGAAACACGTGAAATATCATGACATCTGGTCTTGATTTGTGCATTTGTATCAATTTAGTTGTTTACAGTATGGGATTAGCTGACCACTTAGAGCTGAGTGGGATTTTAGCAGGATTTTTTAAATTGTCTCTGACTGGACATGAAAGAGTACTTTCTTCTTTTCTTCTTCTTTACTTTCCCCCCCTGCTTCACACCATATTAGGGACATAAAGCTTGTTTGAAGAGACCCATTTAGGGTAAACTGGTAAGGTCCTACCTAACTAAAGAGTCAGGTTGTGGGCATGTTGGTGTTTTGAGTTCCAGCAGGGTTGATGGGACACTGAGACATCTAAGGATGAAGGGCTGTCCATGAAGCAACCCGCTTTAGTAGTTGGTGGGTTGGGAACAGAATGCCCTTGCAGCTGAGTAGCACTAACATCTTCATATGCATGAAGAGCACATTCATAAGGCTGATGCATTTATTTTGAATTATGAAAGCTTACAATGAAATCAATTTTGTTAGTCCTCAGGGTGCCACTGGACTCCTGCTTTATATTACAGCTATGGACTATCTTTCTAATGTGGTAACCAAGTTCGTAAACTTCGCATGAACACATCATGTTTCTTCTCAGATTGTCCCATTCCCTCCATTGTTCTCTATGGGGTAGGAAAAAAGGTAACATTTTTTCCCTCCATAGAGAACAATGGAGGGGATGGGACAATCTGTTTGGGGGCCCATAGAATTGGACCCCGTGGTCCAATCTTCTTGAAACTTAGTGGGTATTTCGAGGAGACGCCCCAGCAGCTACCCTGCAAGTTTGGAGCCTCTCCCTCAAACCCCCTTTCCTCCAGCCCCTCAAATACCCTATGAATTTTTGCCATTGATTTCAATAGCCCATAGGATATAATGGGGCTGAAACTGACATTCCCTTTCTGATACACTTCGGTGATGTCAGGGGGCGTGGCATATGCTAATGAGTTATGCTAATGAGCTTCTGCACCTCTTTTTATACGAAAGGACCCCTGGTTTAAACAATTGATCTACCAATGTCAGTATTGTCTACTGTGACTGGCAGCAGATCTCCAAGCTTTGGGGTTGTGGTATTTCATGTCACCTACTGCCTGATGTTTTCAACCAGAAATGCCTGGGATTGCATCAGGGACATGCTACATGCAAACAGATGCTCTACGACTGAACCATGACCCTGCCTAACTCAGTATGTGGAAAGCAACACACACACACCATTTTCTCCATGAAGCTTGGGGGGTCTTTAACAATTTCAAAATTTATTTGTGACTGTTATGACTTTCATACATTGACTTAAACATTTCCTCGGAAATACACAGAATGCTATTTTTATTATAATTAGTGCTGCAAAACAATTCTCACTCCTGTCAGGCTCCACTATTAATATTTTATAATCAATTGCTCAGTAAATCTCCTCTATTATAATCCGGTAACGGGAGGGAGGACGACTTTGCCCCAGTCAAAGAAGGAATTGAAATAGCCTGAAGCCCAAGTGGCGCAGTTAACGTTTCCTCTCTAATTGCTCTGTGTCAGGAAAGAAGGACGACTGCCAGCATTTCCTTTCCTTCCATAGAACAAAATTAGGAACTAAAATACTCTCGGTGTTGCTCCATCACAACTGATTGATTCCCATCAAATCTGTTAAATCTGAAGTCAGTCTATTAGCTGAGAGCAGCAAAGCCTTTGATTGTTTTCTCATTTGGGAGAATGACTAATGTTAATAATAACTGGCACTTCGCTCCTTTTCCTCCTGTTTGGACCCCAGAGGCAGTAAGGTACAAGGTAAATATTAATTCAAAGTCGTTCCATACTTCACATGAAAACCAAGACAACTACACTACTGTTGCACTAGTATTTTCCACAGTGAATATGCATAGCATGAAGGATAGGTATAATTCCTAAAGCATTCAGGCACATTCACACCAGGGATTGGTTATGGTGTCCTGATGGGCCTATAGCATCCTGATCTCTTCCAATACCCCACTCCCAGGCTTATGCTCAGGGGTGCCCAGCACAAGTAGCACTGCCATCATCTTTCCTGGTCTGGGTGGTACCCACCAACAGTACACACCAACGTCTTCCAGGCTGCCAGCAAGCTGCATGTGCCATGAACTCACTTGCGTATCATACTAAGGCTTGACACTGTCTGGAGGGAGGGAGCGGTCATCACATGCTGCTTGCAGAACAGCCAAGCTAATCCCCAAACTTACAGTGCCAGAATTAAATTGGTGGTGTTCCAAAGGCAGGGTGGGGTGTGTGCTCCACACCAGGTGCAGCTTGAGGAAAGCCCTTGAAGGAGGGTCCTTGAAGTCAGTGTCATGCTGTGTCCAGCCAAACCTTTTTCCTTTTATTTTTAAAATGCAGTTCTGGCTGCAGCCATTAAGCATAGCAAAAAGCACTCGAGGATCGGCTAGACTTCCCTTGATCCAGGACTGAAGCAAACTTGCTTAACAGATCATACAACCAAGCCAGCACACTGATAGCTGCAATAGTAATTGCCAGGCTGTAGGTCATTTTCTCCAATAGTCTAGCCTTTCTCTCTTTCTTGCCTTGCACTCAACTCTGCCATATCTTGCAATGTAGTAGTTAAGTGTTGCAGCAAGATAAAACAATCTTTCCTTTTCTTAATTTCTCTCCCTCTTTTCCACACGTTTCTCATTCATCTCTGTCTCTTTTTACCTAACTTTTCCATGCCCCCCTTCATTCTCACTTCTTCATGTCAAAACCTTCTAATCCCTATCCTGCATGGTGACAGAATGTATTTAAGAGTAGTGTAATAGCAAACCTTTGTTAATATTATAAACAGAAGGCATCGAGTTTGCTCGGCACCATACATTGCACTGGTTCTGCAGGACTACCAGGCCCCTCTTTCTTGGACTGTGATTCTGTGCTTGACATCAGCTGGCATTGCTACAATGGCACTGGGTTTGATAGGCACTGTATATTTCACTGGTTCTGCTGGGCTTCCAACCCCCCCCCCCCCCACGTGCGCTTGGACTGTGATTTTGTGCTTGACATCAGCTTGCATTGCCACAATGGCACTGGGTTTGCTGGGCACTGTACATTACAGTGGTTCTGCTGAGCTTGCAAAAATGCCCCCCCCCCCAGTTTTTACTGCATTGATTCTCAGGTTTGACTTTAGTCCTTTGGAAACAATGGAGGATGGGGGCACCTTCTTTTGTGGGTAATGTCTTTCTTTCTTTTTTTCAATTAAATTTTTATTTGTTTTTTTAAAAAAATATAACAATAATATACAGGATAGACTCAAGTATTTTGATTGATAACATTAATATTTCTTAACATCCAGTCTGGTGAAGCTTGCAGTCACTTTTTTGTGATGCTTAGGCTTGTGTTAGTTAGTAAAAGTTAGTATAAAGGCAGACTCCTAGCTCTCAAAAATGCTTTGTAGTTGTTTGGGATGGTCAGCTCTTGGGCTTCAAACTGTCACAGCTAACTTATGGTGACCCTGTAGGGTTTTCAAGGCAAGACATTCAGAGTTGGTTTGCCATTCCCTGCCTTCATGTTGGCCCTGCTTAGCTTCTGAGTTCTGATAAGATCTGGCTATCCAGGTCAGGGCTAGGCTGTCAGTAATGTGACTGGCCCAAGGTCACCCTGCAAGCTCCCATGGCATGAGTGGGGATTTTAACCTGGATTTTCCAGATGTTAGTCCAACACTGAGAGCACTACACCACACTGGTTCTTGTGATGAAATAGCCTGTTAGAATTTGATTTTTTAAAAAGAAAATTGGCATGTTAAATACAAGATTTTTTTCACTCTCTGTGTTTCTTTTCTGGCCATTGAAACAAAGTTTGGGTCCAGTGGCAACTTTAAGACTAAACTTTGTTCTGCTGCTTCAGACCAACATGGCTACCTGCTTGAATCTATTTTCTGGTCATTATTATTATGTGTTTTGTTTCATGATTACTGCTGAAAATAATTTTGTTGGATAGAGGAGGGGCCCTGCCCCTTCCTGGATAGCCACAGCCTAGCTTGTTCTTGTCAGATTTCAGAAGCTAAGCAGGGCTGATGTGGAGGCAGGAAATGGCAAACCACCTCCAAATGTCTCTTGCCTTGAAAACCCTACAGGGTCACCATAAGTCAGCTGTGATTTGATGGCAAAAAATAGAGGAGAAAACATTTTAAAAAAACCTGGAGAGCCAGTTTGGTGTAGTGGTTAAGTGTGTGAACTCCAATCTGGGAGTACCGGGTTTGATTCCCCACTCCTCCACTTGCACCTGCTGGATGACCTTGGGCAAGCCATAGCTCTGTACCAGCTGTTCTCTCAAGGACAGCTGTCTCAGAGCTCTCTCAGCCCCACCTACCTCACAGGGTGTCTGTTGTGGGGAGGGGAAGGGAAAGGAGTTTGTAAGCCACTCTGAGACTACAAGTGAAGGGTGGGGTATAAATCCAATCTCTACTTCTTAAAAAATTATCTGCCGCAGATGCCAAATAGGCTAGGTATGCCACTGCTTCTGAAACTGTGTAGAGTGAAGTGGTTACTCTGTTTATTGGGTCTTGTTTTAAACTGACCTCTCTTGATAACATCCTTCCCACCCCCACCTTTTCTGTTGTGAATGCACGTGATGAAGTGAACTCATGACAGCTTATGCTGGAATAAAGTTCTCTAGTCTTTAAGATGCCAGTGAACTCCTGCAGACTAACACAGCTACCTATCTGAAGTTAATGTTCAGTTATCTTCTACTTGATACTGAGGCAAAGTACAATGGCAGAATAACTGATGTAAGTGTTGTCCTGCTTACTCTGGGCCTGGCCCCCCTCTGCCACCATCCCAGGGACACTGAGGTCTCAGATTGGGGAGGGCTTGGGGTTGTCACCCCTTGTTAGCCTACTTCCAGTCTCCATCACTCTTCTCCCTATTGCGGACTTCTGACCACAAACACCCCTCCTTGATCTCAGCTGCTTGTCCCTTTTTATCCTCTCCCCTCTGTATGCTTGAGTGGTGAGTTTTATTGTCTGTTCCCTCTTCGCCTTCCCTTCATTTGCCTCTCTGAGCCCTCTTTTAAACCCTCATCCCTAGCTCCTCGGGGGTCCAGTTCCAGGGCTTGGGAACAGCTGCAGGATACGGGGTCTGGGTCCCAGGCTGTAGGAGCAAGCATGGGTTACCAGAGACAAGGTAAAAGGCAGCAAGTCAGGGTAGCACTCTGTTTGCTAAGCAGGTCAGCTCCCAGAGGTGTGGCAAACATACCTTAGGGACCGCCTTTCTCCATACCAACCCCAGAGAGCACTACGGTCGGGGTCTGAACACAGGCTACGTGTTCCTGGCCCCAGAGATGCCAGGCTGGCCAGAACGAGGACCAGGGCTTTCTCGGTGGCGGCTCCAATCTGGTGGAACGAGCTCCCAGAGGAGATCAGGGCCCTGCGGGACCTGATGCAGTTCCGCAGGGCCTGCAAGACGGAGCTCTTCCGCCAGGCTTTTGAATAGGAGCCGCCACCGACGATACTAGGATACCAGCTGACATCGCAACCATCTTGATGTGCCCTGGTCCAACACGGTCTCAGCGGTGGCCGAGGGGGGGAGGTAGATCTGCCACTTGGTCGCCGTCGAACGCTGTTTTAAGGAAGCTTTTAGGAGTATTTATTTGTTGTTTGTTATTTATTGTTATTTATTGTAATATTTTAATCGATTTTATAGGTCAATGTACCGAACAGGCCTTTGGCCCATGTAAGCCGCCCTGAGCCCGCTTGCGGGGAGGGCGGGATATAAATACGAAAAATAAATAAATAAATAAATAAACAAGATTGCTTCCACACACAGCCTTGCTCAGCCTCCTTTTCTGACTCATCCATCAGGGCCCAGGTGTTGCTCCTTACAGTTATGTTCACCTTCCTATAGGTGCAGGTCTTTTGCTGCTTCCCTATCAGCTTGTCAATCCTGGTCCAGTAAGGACTCTGCTCCAGGAATTAACGCTGATTGTTGCAGAGCAGGCGAGTGCTTCATCTTCTATCTAGAGCTGTCCAGTGCTCTCTCCTCTTTCTACAGTCTGCTGGTTTGGGAAAGGCCAATGGAGATCTCTTTCTTCTTCTGGAAGACTGAGCAGCCTGGTTGTGACTGGAAAGTGTTCTCACTTTCCCGATGCTTCCCCCATTGGGTCTGCTGCTGAACTCAGCTGCTCAGGGATTCCATTGGTGTGGGACCCAATTCTTCTGATTCCTCCAAGGAGGAAAAAGAGGTGGCAGCTGGCCAGCCCATGACAGACTTTTAAAAAAAAATTATTGCATTTTATTCCCTACACCTACACTAAAAGCTACACACTATTCTATCCTAAGGTATACAGAAAATGCGTTCGTAATGCTAATAATACTAACATCATTAGTTACTGAAAAGCTAAATTATTTCTTGGCATACATTATTAATTCATTCTTGCTGTTAACAAATAAAAATTTAACGTTAGATCCCTGAACTACATACAGCAGAGAAAACAATCTATGATAAATTTTGAGATTACAAGGCTTGGTGTGTTATTACAGCAAAGAAAAAAACAGTTATAAAACTATTTCTCCTTTGATTCTCTTCCTTTCTTCTTGTCTTTCTTCTTTCTAGGGGCAGCCGCCCCTTTCTTAGAGTCCGAGTCTTCTCCATCTTCAATCTCTGAGCTTTCAAATCCATACATACTCTCCTGCTCTGCCAGTGAATCATCTGGTTCAGTCTCTGTTTTCTTCCTCTTGTGCTTTTCCAAAAACATTCTTGCTTTTTCAATGGAGTCAATTTTAAATTTCTTATCTTTGTAGCTGAACAACAGTCCCTCCAGAATGTCCCATCTATAAGGAATAGTCTCTGACTGCAACCATAAAGCCAAACTCCTATACGCTTTCCTTCTCTTTCTTATTTCAAATGGAATATCTTTTAGAACTCTAATTTCTTCTTCCTGTATCTTCAGAACAGTTCCATTTGTGGCTTTTAACACCAGATCTCTGGTTGATCTTTTTGAGAATCTCACCACAATTGCACCTGGCAGTTTCTTCTTTTTAACATATTCTGGATATGTCCTATAGGTCATATCCATGTCGCTTTGAATTGTCGCTGCTTGCCATCTTGTCAAAGGTGCCAATGCATCACTTAATATTTTCTTCAGATTCTCTCCTTTTGACTCAGGAACATTCTGAAATCTCAGGAAGTAGTTTGATCGATCCATTTGAAGCTTTAATACGTTGTCACTTTGAAAAGATATTTCTTTTTCAGTTTTCTGCAGTCTTGAGTCATTTTTTTCAACCGCTGTTTTGACATCTAGGAGTTCCTGCTGGAGCCTTTTCTGCTTTCTGTTTGACTCTCTGATTTCAGTTTGCATCATCTCCAGTTTAGTGTTGATTGAAGCCAGTTGGTCCACTAGGGGTCACAGTGCCGCCGTCAATACCGCATTCAGCTCAGATCCACTTTTTAAAATAGGAAGTGAGCTTCCAGGTTTTGGAGAAGCTCTCCCCGCCATTTCTTCCTGCAGTCGCTGATTGTTTACAGATAGATAAGAGATCTCAAAGGAGACATTCTCGATTTGTCACGCCGATGCCTTTCGCAAGCTCTTCCTCTGCTCCATGTGATCCAGCTCTCCAACACATTTATAACACCTCCAAAACAGACACAAGACCGTGAGAAAATCTCCAAGTAAGTTACAAGGGAGGGAGTGGGGGGATCAAATCCTCCTAGCCCACCCCTTAACGCTTCATATCAAAAGATCAGGAGACTCACGATTCAGCCATTGCGTATCTGGTAGATCATCACCTCTCCGCTCTACATTTTCTGCAGCTTCACGGCAGCGCTTCCAGCAGCCCAAGGGCCTCCTCCAGCAGGCGAACCTCTAGGGGTAAAAAGGAGCCTCAATCCCGCGATTGCCACTGCAGGGAGAGGCTACCTTCAAGCACCCCAGGCAGGGACCCTTCCCTGGGCTCCCTGGGGGTCCGGCACCAGTCCGGAACCCCTTCAACCTGCCGAGAGCGGGTCACCTCTCCTGCAGTTGCAGAGAGAAGTGCCTGCCATTAAAGCGCCTGAAACCGAATAGTGATAGTTAGAAAATAGTGGTGATAGTTAGAAAAAAATTAGCCTTAGCCTTAGTGCCCAGCCAGTTCAGCTTCACCCTGATTACTATCCTTAATATCTTGATTTGCCTCAGATCCAGGTGTGGTTTTTTTAAAAAAAAATAAGACCAGAGTCTAACTGTGCTCCCATTCCTTACAGGTGGTCTGGCAAGACAGGGTCTCTTCGGCTTTTAGTGCTGCCAACTCTTTTACCAACCATGGCTTCTGTGCCTTTCACAGCGCATCTGCAGACGTTAGCAGGGATACTGTTTCTTTTCATGCTGTTTTAAAGCTTCCTCTCCAGCTGGTTTCTACAGATCAAGCTGTGTTTCAAGGTCTGAGGCAAGATCATGCTGGGCACTTTTGGGGTCAACTTTATTGCTTTCAGAATCCATGGGAACTGTGCTAAGTTTCTATGGAGGTTCCATTCATTTAATGTGATTTGTGCATGACAAGTTCCTGGGGGATTGTATAATGAATTAGTATGTGTGACAATGACATTCCAAGATTAATTTATTTACTTCATTTATATGCCTTCTTTTTCCTTAATAGAAACCCAAAGTGGCTTACACTGTTCTCTTCTCCTCCATTTTATCTTCACAAGTCTAGCCATAAACTTCTAGAACCATTTATCTCTACTGCACCAATTGCTCTTCTTTTTAAAATTGTCCTCCTTACTACATGAGCCAGTACAACTAAACATTGGCTAGCTTGCCAGCTTGCTGGAATCACTTGAAAGGATAAATTCTCTCTCCTGGAAGGACTGGTATCTTTGCAGGTTTCTCCCTCATTGCCTCCCCCATGGTATAATATGGATAAAGGGCTTCTGGCTTTATATGCTTGAAAGTTACATTCCTTCTCCAATCGATCAGACAAGCAAAGTAATGCCACTATCTGATCTACCATTAATTAAAGAGACAATTATCTTAAGAATCCATGGGCTAACATTCTCCATGATTAGTGAGAGATCATTATCTGCTCAGATAGGAATTCTAGTTATATTAACAACAATGTATCAAGTCCGATTGGAACTATTACACTCATATATTAATGGGATGGATAGTGCGTGCACCTCAGTGATTGTTCCCCCACATCATTAAACCATATTCCTAGAGCAAATATTTACTGACTTGCATGTCTACTTTGCCTGGCAACTTGCACTTGTGCAATTAAAAGTATACAAGGGAGTTGAGTTATGGGTGCCATGAGGAACATAATCTCATTTTCTGATTACTATGGAATTGAGTTCTTCAACTGAACATTTCTCTAATTCAGTGTGTTTGGCAGTAAAGACAAACTCTTTCTCCTTGCACATAAGAGACTACCCCAATATGGTAAAGTAAGACTTAAGAAGCTTCTCTTTCCAAATGCAAATTTTAATTATAGACTTTGTGGTTTAAAAACTAAGCCATTGTTCATTCAAAAAGCATTACTGTTCCCTCCCCTCCAAATTATTCAGTTCAGGTTTAGAGGGAGTAGAGGCAGCATGCTCAGCAGTTCCTACTATATTGTTGCTCACCTTGCAGATAGCCAAATAACTGACCATCACCTGAAGAAGTTGGGACCAAAGTACTGGGAGCCATGTGGTCAGTCTGCCAATGGCTTTTCTAAGAACTAAATTGCAGTTTTAGGGAGCTGCAGTTCTGATTGGAGCAACAGTGGGAAAGACCAGGCCTCTTGAACTCTTCCCCTCAGATCAGGCTCAACTCCCCCCCCCCCCTTTCTTCACAATCCCCTGCACAGGCATCTCAGAAATAAGAAAAGAGAAGAGCTCTTGGAGAAACTGTTAAGTATCTCCCAGAGACATTAATTCATTCTTCCTTGTGAAATTTAATATTATTTATTTAGAAAAAAAATATGCCCCTTTCCATGGGAACCTGCCCAAGGCAATTTATAGAATAAAACATAATAAAAATATGTGTGTATGCTTGTAAAGTGCTGTCAAGTCACAACCAACTTATCGTGATCCTAGCAAGGGGCTTTCAAGGCAAGTGAGAAGCAGAGGTGGTTTGCCATTAGGGATGGGCATAAACCGGTCCATGGACCTAATTTTGTGATGGACCGGAGCCCGGTTCATGGTCTGTTTGTCCAGTGCATACATTTGCGGTTTTGACGGACTGCCCACGGACCACAATATTTTTAAGGCAGTCCATTTGGTCTGTTGAAGCATCCATAAGCCAAACATACTGGCACCCAGGGAACCCTTTCAAGCTGTGTTGCTGCTGCAGTATGCCAGGAGTGAGCTCAGGAGGCGTTTAAATGCCTTCTCAGCCCATTTCCAGGTTGCACCCATCACAGACCTCAAAAGCGGTTTGTAAACCAGAAAAGTCTGTGGAAGTTCATGGTTCATGGTGAATTTCACAAACCTCCACGAACCTCAATTTTCCAGTCTGTGCCCACCCCTATTTGCCATTGCCTTCCTCTGCAGAATCTTTCTTGGTGGTCCCCCTTCCAAGTACCAACCCTGTTTATATTTTGAGATCTGATGAGATTGGACTATACCATGCTGCCTTCCCTCCCAAAAAAACCATTCAAAGTTATTAATTAAACCTAGCAATAAAGGCTCAGCCAGAGCATAAAAAACACTGAGTGGCTTAAAATGAATTTATCCATCTTCAAGCTAAACAAATTATATATTTAAATTTATTTTTTAAAAGAATATCATCTAAATAAATGAAAAAACGTGTTGGTAGTTAACTCAGTTTTACATCCCTAGGTGAAAAGCCAGTGCACATCAAGCATGGTTTTTTACAGGTACACTTATCAGGGAACCATAACTGGCTGCAGCTGCCTTGGTCTCTGTGCAGTCACAAAATACACATTCTTGAGATGAGCTTGTACTGATCACTGACTTTACAAAGGTAAATACAATGTAACCTAAGGCAACATGCAGCTGTGACTACACAGTCTCTGAACAGACACACGCACCATAATGTTTTGATGTGTGTTCATGCTATGTACATGTGTATGGGAGTAACAGCCAATGTTCTCATGTTTTTTACTCTGTAGAAGAGCTGTCTGTATCAGAAATTAATTATCTGTGTGTATGATTCTCATTTCAAAATAGTGGTTTCTACAACTTCCTTTAGGAACCTTGCAATGACTTATGGAATAAGTCCTTCAGAGCTCAAGGGAATCATTAAAGGGGGGGGGGGATTCTTTACAATCAACAATGCAGATTAACATTTGCATTTATCAACTGTTATGTCAAGTACACTTATCTGATATTACATCACCAGCCTGGAACATGGGTAGTTTATTGTCTAGCCTAGCAAGTCATTGCATTATTGGAAAGACCAATGAGAGAAGAAATTGATTTCAGTGCTAATAGGAAACCAGATCTAATTGGGTATCCTAGTCTTTTCCTTGTGCCATATGTAGTTTTTAATACCAACTGCAACTTGAATGCAACTTGAACAGTACAGTTAGTAGTTCAAAGTTTATTTAGGTTTAATAGCCCATAGGCCATACACCATAAAAAAAATTAAGAGTTAAAAAAAGTAAAATAAAAATGTACCACATCCACGGTGCAATTTTGGCAGAGGCTGCTCAGAAGTA
Organism: Lepidodactylus listeri; assembly: GCA_029233225.1. Lineage (NCBI taxonomy): Eukaryota > Metazoa > Chordata > Lepidosauria > Squamata > Gekkonidae > Lepidodactylus > Lepidodactylus listeri. The sequence goes on along the minus strand of JARCFY010000002.1, from coordinate 57,121,458 downwards.
GTCTTAATCTTGCTGCATCAGGAAAAGATGAATTTTTCAACAGCCATTTTCTTAAGAATTTTTCTCTTGCTGCTGCATGTTTTGGACAATAGAAGGAAACATGGCATGCCAAGTCAAGTTCTGTGAAAGGGCAATCACAATAGCGCTGGTCCAGAGGGGTCTTGAGAAAACAGTCCTTCATCTGGGCTGTTGGAAATGCATTGCAGAGTGCAATCATGTATGACCATTTCAGTTTTGGAATGGTCCACATGTTTAAGTAAAAAGGCCAGTCAATTTTGGTGGAATATGTAATTCCTAGATTAAATGGGGAGCATTTTCATCCAGCATCTGTTTGAAAAGCATCCCAATAATTTTGGAACAAAATTTGTCTTCTTTTGGTTAAGTTCTCTGTCTTCCGTAAGCCCAATTGTCTTGTTTTTGCATCTAAAGCATCATTCCATTTTGACCAGCAACATTCATGTTCTGTGAATATGGTAAAGGTTGGGAGGCTTTCAGCATTTAACAAGCAATACTTATAGCTGACTATGGCCTTCCAGATCAGAGTTGAGATTTTTGGGAGGCCTATCTCGAGACTTATGACTGTGGAAGTGATGCATAATGATAAAGTTAACATTTTACAGAAGAAGGCTCACTGTAGTTTTTCAAGTTGCTCTGTTGGACCTAAGAACCAGATTTGGGAACTGTACGTATGCATTTGGGAACCATATGTATGCATGGTAGTATTAAGGTCTTATACGCCTTCAAGAGCGCTGGCACATATTGAGTATAGTTAGTAGTACTAGAATTCTGTGCTAAGAAAGTGGGTCTCAAAACACTTCATGTGCATTATCATGCACATTTATTATCAAGTATTGTTGATTCTCTCACTCTTCTTTATGAAAGAAGAGAACAAAAGTCCTACTATTTTTAAGGCAAGTCATTTGGGAACAAGATGAAGCACATAAAGGGGAACAATTTTCAGAAATTCCTTTTGTATTTTCAATTTTATGAACTGAAGCATTTAAAAGGATTATCAATACAATCTGAACTAAGCAAGTGTAATTGTCTTTGGATGCCACAACTGGAGTTTTGTGTGTGTGTGTTTTAAAGAAAGACATTTCAAGAGGAAGGAATGAAGTAAACCTGCAGCTATCTATTTTATCAAGTCTCATGTCAACATAAATTTTCTTTCAATGAGGGGATCTGTTATTCTGTTGTTGTTTTTAATTATGTAAACTGCCCTAAGCCTGCCTTGGCAGGAAGGGTCAAATCAAATCAAATAAATCAAATAAATAAATATAAACAAATAAACAAATCTATTTGTGAATAAATACATTCTTTCAAAATAAGGGATATGAGCTAAGTAGACATGTAGCTATTTGTGCTTGAGGTTTTGCTGTATATGAATCTGTTCATTAGAAATAAGATCCTCTGTCATTTTTAGCTAGCATCACACCAGTTCACTGCATTCCTTTTTACCACATTTCTTGGTTTATGTTGTGCTGGCAAAATAACACTGAAAGGAAGAGTACTTGGGAAAGTTTAGCATTATGGCTCAGAAGCATTTTCTCCCTCTTCTTGAGTAAGAAATGTTATTGCAAAAGAGCAGCTGTATACTTGACAGATGGAAGCTTGTATATGAGCTCACAATAGCTACCTTAGGATGCAGCCATTCAAGGAAAAGGCACAAAGATAAGGCAAAGAGAGTTTTTATTCATGTAAACCTTTTATGAATGAAAGAAGGAATAAACGAATGAATGAAAAAAGCAGCCAGTATTGACAATCCCAGCGTACAGACCAGTTGGCAACAACAGCAGAAACATTACAGTTAGTGTCTGCAGTCAGGCAAAAGTGACAGACAAGATAATCAGTGCTGTAAAATGTTCCCAATTATATGTCTCCTCAGAGTAAACAAATGAGATACCAAACAGACATAGGGCATGGCTGCAGCAGAGTGTCTCTGTTAGAGTCTGAATGCCATAGCAACCAGCCCTGCTAAGAACATTTGAGCAAGGAAGGGTTGCCATCCTCTTGCTAATTGTTAGGAGCTCTAGCCTCCACTCTGCCCTCTTTCTATTACTGGCCTCCCCTGCCCTTTCTTCTGTGTAATTTGAAAGCCTGTTGTTGTCATGTCTTCCATTTAAACAAGCAAAAGTTCACCTAAGAGAAGATATTTGTGACGAACTGACCTCTAAAAGCAGGATGCTTTGTACATCAAATTCAGAGAGCTGGGAGATTAGGGGTTAATGCCTCACTGTAAAGCACAGCTTGATTGACCGGCTGCTGTTTGCATGACACGCCCCCCCCCCCATTGGTCAGCATCAGCTGAGGAGAGCTTTCAAAAGTCAGCCATAGCTGAATTCCATTTATTTACAGTCTCCAGACTTGGGGTTTAGGTTTGACAGAAAAGACTGGACAGTAGGTTGAAACTGCCAGAACAATTTCCCACTGCCACTGCTCCGCCCCCACTCCTCCCTTTTCCCTGTTCGTGTCAATTTCCCACTATTTGCTGTGCAGCCACATTTTGCCCTGGAGCTTCGCCTGTTTTCCGCCGTGTCTACTTGATCCTCAAAAAACAGGATTGAGTACATGCGTCGGAAATCAGGTGAAGCTTCAGGGCAAAATGTGGCCACACGGCAAATAGTGGGAAATTGACACGATCAGGGCAAAGGGAGGAACAGGGGCAGAGCAGTGGCTGTGGGAAATCAGTCCCAGTCTAGCCAAAAGGATTATCATTCCTAGAAAGAAGAGGATATTTCTTCCCATTATTCAGTGAGTTCAGCTCAGAAGGACCCCTGGTTTGTGTGAAAAGGGAAACGGTCTTGGGCTGTGGACAGACTGACAAGTTGGCACAGTTTGAGCACACCCCTAATTATTCCACTGCATTTTGTGATGGGGATTTTTGATCAGACTCCCACCCTGACCCAGTTGCTGCATGGAACCCCACAACATTGACCTTTTTTTGAAAACTTTTCTTGGGAACACTTGAGCACATATGCTCTACTACTTCAAAAAACAAAAGTGAGAAACCAAAACTAAAGTTTCACACTTCCAAATTGGTTTGAGCATGCACTGAGGGAGTTCAGACATCTGGAAACATGAATGAATGTGTGGGGATCAGTTAGCATCAGAATTTAACCACTGTCTATTTACTCCGTTAATCTTGTGATGGGGTGAGTACAACTGGGGAATGGCTGCCAGATGTGGCTGTGTGAACCAGTCAGTTTAATCTGTTAGGGAAAAGCAACTATATCAGGCCAAACTGCCTGTCTGACTGCAGACCTAGATTTTTCAAGAATAAAAAAGGAAAGTTGTAATCCCAGAAGGGAAGTATTTAAATACAGAAAGAAAGTACTAACTTCCAGGAAACTCAGATAGTTATATAAAACTTTATTAAGATACATTGTTGCTGAAAGAAATTTCCAAGACAAACAAACCTCTCACAGTTAAGAACTGAGTCTCTACGAAAATAAGCTTCAACTATACTCTGTTACCTGTTCAGAATATTATAATTTGTATAAACAACAAAATTTTCCTCAGCTTCTTGTCCCCTGCCTATTCCCAACTCAACTATGCCTGTTCAATTTAATTAACATTCTAGAGTTGGCAATCTTATGAAGATTTCAGGAGGAAAAAAATCACTAGGGAGAGGGAGAGGTTCACCACTTCTGACAATGGTTTGGAGAGAGTCCATAAAGTCCAACTACCCTCTACAGGCAAGAACATATTGATGTGGGTTGATGACAGCATTGATTCCTATCATAATCATTAGGCTTATGCACCTGGCAGAGCAGTGCTGTGGCATTGATTCCTTTTGGCATGTCAGGGCTCTGTTTAGGCCTAGCAAAGAAGACCCAATCCAGAAACAATTTAGGAATAAAATTATTCACTGACCAGGATCAATAGAGACTACATTCAAAAGGATCCTGTGCCCCAAAAAGTTAAAAATCTCTACATCCATGGATTTTTTAAAAGAAGAAAAGCTAACTTAAGAGATCATCTTTAGGCATGCAGTGGAAGAAGGAAACTTGGAGTGTGGGAGAATCAGCCAACTGCTCTGCACTGCCCTCACTTTTTCTATCACCTCCCACCTATCCTGATGAATCTTGGACAGATGTGGTATGATAACACACTGACACAGCCTCCAGTATTTTGAGAGGTTATTACCCCTGAGAATCATGGAGTCATTATTTTGCAAGAAATCAGAGGTCTTCCTCCCCCTCCCCTCATGTTTCTCACCCTTAAGTGGCTTTGATAATGTATAAGTCTGAGACGTTAAACTCCTCAGCAAAGTTCTTAACGTTTTATTGAAAAAACAGCATCCCCAGTAGAAAAGAAACATGTGCAAAAAGCTGTTAGTGACTTGCATAAAAGAAAGGCAGTTCAAAAAGATGGAGAGTTTACATAAACAGCCTGTGCAAAGTGATGGTGGCACTCTGCGCAGTTGCAAAGAGCACAGAGCAGCTTGTTGGCTTGCACTGGAAGAGCAACGATTTACAGCAGCAGCAGGCTTAGGATTCAAAGTGCACATGCTCTCAGAAAAAGCAAAGGAACAGGCTGAACAAAAATAAAAGACATGCTAGGTCAGCAGTTTAAAAGATGCCTGGCAAAGAAATGAATCAGAAATCCCCAAACACAACCAAATTTAACTTGTTACAGGTTTCCTGAGCCATCTTTTGGCCAAGCTGTCCACTCCCACACTCCCTACATGGAGGAACAAATTCTACTGCCAGCAACCCACTGCTGCTGAGTATCTCCAGGCAATGCACACCTGGGCTCCACAGTGGAGAGCTGTATAGATTTTGCCAAGAGTCTGCTCAATGCATGAAGCTGGGATGCACTTTGCCACTTGGATGGGCAAGGCTACTTACAATGCCTGAATTGCACCTGGGAACTGAGAGGAGGAAGTTCCATCGTGTCTTTTCTCAGTTACAAATGTGGCTTTTGGCTGTGAGTCAACTGCTAAGGAAGATGCTCTGAGTGTCTGAGAAGGTCATTCCATGAAGGCATGGGCACAAGGGATTAGCAAAGTCTGAAAGACCTTGGGAAAAATCATAATGAAGCATTCATGGCCACATTTTTTTACAAGGGGACTGCCCTCTAATGGACAAGGTCAGTTCTCACAATGCAGAGCAGGAGAGGAAAAAAGACTCCTTCCTGGCCAATCTGAAGGAAGGTTGTTGTTATTGTTTTTAAAGAATCCTGCTTGGTCCCTGTAAGGCAACCTGTTAATTCTGCACTACAAGGAAAAAGTGAGAGTGTGAGGCATCAGCTGCAAAGCATCAGCGACTGGAAAAGAATCTGACACTCATTCTTGTTACCTCTGCAGGAAGCTTAGTCCTAGCCCACCCCCACACCTCAAAATTCATGTTCCCCTTAATATGGTTGTGGACAACAGGGCACCCTGCTAATGCATCAGGGACTAGCATTACTAGGGTCATATAAAATAGTACATCCTGCTGTCTCTTTTAGAATATTCTTGAATGCAATGAACAAAACTCAACAGAAAGTAAAAAAGAAGAAAGACAACTAGAGCTAAATAAAACTCAGCAGCAGTGGAGGAAATGTAAACTCAGCCTATAGCAAGTATTTATAAAGGCAGAGTCAATTTGTCATTAGAAAAGTTCCTCTTCACAGATGTTTAAAGGGGGGGTTCCATCAGGTAGTAGCCATCTGTCCAACAATCCCACATCTGAGCTTCTGTTAATCTCTCAACAGTTTAAGCAAAACAAAAGCAGACCCAGCTGTAAACTGAGCTGTGAAGAGCAATTCATTAATGCTTTTAAAAGCTTTGCTGGGATTTTAAGGAAGGTGGCATAGAAATACAAATAAGCCTTATTGCAACTAGCTTCAGAAACTGAGATTCATAACTTTCCAATAAAGCCTGAGCAAATCCTTCATTGGAGAACAAGCCCTTTGTGTTGATGTGTGTGGAGAGGAGGCATCACAAGGATAAATCCATGAATAAGGCAGCTTTCATTACAGGATTTTAAACATCAAATTTTAAGCAAAAATAATTTAACATTTCTCTTTAACAGCACAGTTTTCAGCCACAAAAACACATACTAAAAAACCCCCAGTAAACAAAATGTGTGTTATAGTGATATTGGACTAGCATCTGGGTGTCCCAGTTTTGAATCCCTGCTGCACCATGAAAACTTGTTGAGTGACCTTGGGCTGGCCACTCTCTCTCAGCCTAACCTACCTCACAAGGTTGTTGTGATGATAAAATGGAGGACAGGGAAATGATCCAACCAAGCATGATTCAGGCTGGGCTCAAACAAAATATGTTTCAGTCAAAAACTTTGAAATCAAACAGAGATGGGACATGATTCAGTGGTGGATCACATGCTTTGCATGCACAAGATTCCAGGTTCAGTTCCCAGCATTTGTAGTTTAAAATATTGCAGGTTCCAGTTTTTGAGAAAGTCTGTTCTCTGCCTGAGACCTTGGAGAGCTTTTCACTGTCGGAATAGGTAATACTGAGCTAGGGGGACCAATCTTCTGATTCATGTAACGTGCCTACAAGCTCTGCATGTACTCCTTCCTACTGTCCATTTCTTTTTCTCAAACTTACTGTGTAATCCTAATCAGAATTACACTGTTCTACACTCCCATTGTCTTCAGTAGTTTTTGAAGGCTGTACCTCTGCTTACACAGCAAGAATTCTCTGTTTCCCTGTTATCAGTGATACAAATGCAAAGCCATTTGCCCTGGCAGTGAAGCATCCATGTGGCAGTTTTGTTTACCCATTCCTCTGTCATCCCCTGTTGTCCTTCTTTAGGATGCGGGGTTTAAAAAAAAACAAAAAACAAAACCCTTCATCTTAAAAAAAAAACAGCACTTGCTAGGTCACTATAGTACAATAATGTTGTTGATGATCTATTGATATGTACAGCTAGTTCCACTAAATTCCCAGCTTTCATTTAAGAAGAGAGAAAGTCCATAGTTCTTTTCACTCCACATTGAAAAGGGCTCCAGAAGGTCCCAGGTCCAGTGCCTGGCATCTCCAGTTAAAGTTGAGGTTGCAGATATTGAGAAAGATATTTCTGTGCAAAAGGACCTAGAAGCCACTCTAAGCCAGAATAGCCAGTTTGGAGCTAGATGGACTTGGTATGAGGAAGCTTCAAATGGGAAATATGTCAAACAGATATTTGAAAACATATATTTCAGGGAGAGAGGTATGATAGTTCATTAAAGCAAAATAACCAAGACACTTAGGCATTTTCAGCAGTATCGTCTCATAAACTCATTTCATCAGGTTAATGAAGTTTTTCCTTTGCCATCAGAGGTGACTGAACAAATGATGGCAGGACAAGCACAAGGATTCCTGGATAAAGCAGATTGTTTTGGATCTGTTCCAGTCTGGTTTCAGGCCTGGCAATGGAACAGAAACAGCTTTGGTCATCCTGATGGAAGAGCAGCAGTAAAAGATGGATGGGAGGAGTGTGACCCTTTTGATTTTCCTGGAATTCTTGATGGCTTTTATACTTCTGGACCACCTTTTGAGTTTAGGACTATGAGGCACCATTCTGCTGAGGTTCCAGGCTTACCTGGAAGGTGAGTGCTGGCGGACTGTGGCTCAGCCCCTTGCACTCTGGACTACAGGGTCCTATGAGGTTCCACCTTGTCCCCCATGCTTTTCAACATTTACATGAAGCTGATGGGAGAGGTCATCTGGAGATATCATCAATCAGCAGATGATATGCACTCCCAGAGGAGGCTGTGGAAACTGTGAAGCAGTGTCTGGAGACAGTTTGGAGATGGATGACAACAAAACTGGTGTGATGAAGATTTCACACAGGAATTGAGGTTTGCACTCTCCTTAAAAGAGCAAGTTTGTAGCTAGGGGATGCAACTGGACCTGGGCCTCCTGATGGAAAAGTAGCCTGCAATGGTGGCCAGGAGCACCTTTCATCAGCTTCAGCTAGTAAGCCTTTCCTGGAGGAAAAAAAATCTTGCTACAGTGAAGCATGCCTTGGTAACATTTACATTAGACTCCTGCAATGCGGTCTATATTGGCTGCCCTTGACCAGGGTCCAGAATCTCTAACTGGTACAAAATGTTGTATTCAGGGTGTTGGATGGAATGTCATAGAGACCATATGGTACTAAAACTTTGGAACTGCCTCCTCAGGGATAATCCTCTGTCTCCCTCTACCATTGTCTTCTGTCAGTGGGTAAACACTTTTTTTGTTTTGTCTAGAGCTTCCTCGCTGATTCTCATTGGCACTTCCTCCTATTCATGTGTTTATGTGTTTTTCAATTGTTATACATTCCTACGTGTAATTAATTTTGTTTTAATATTTTGCTGCTGTGGAAGCCCTAAGTTGAGTGGAAAGGTAGCTTTTAAAAGTTTTTAATAGAATATATAAATATTTAACACAATGTGAGTGTGTCTTACTGTCTTCAGTATAGGCTAATAGCACCCATCAGATCTTGCAGAAGGTCCACAAAAGGAAGGGAACAGTGTGTGCATACACACACTCTACTCTTGTTAAGTAAGAGTAGTTCTAAGTTTAGGATTGACAGGGAAAGAAAGGATAGAGGCAGGGCTCCGTTGGGGCCGGAGCGAGGCGGAGCGCCGCTCCGCCAGTGAAGATGCTGGGGGGCGGGCACATTACAAAGCCCCGCCCCCAGCAGGGCCACCGCTGGGTCGGACCCCCTCCCACCCCCCCGCTCAATGTACCCGAGCCGGCGGCAGGCCGCTGGCCGGGGAAAAAACCCTCTCCCACTCCACACCCCCGCGCAAAGAGACTCCCACCCACCCACCCCGCTCAGTGTCCCCGAGCCGGCGGCAGGCCGCCGGCCGGGGAAAGAAAAAACCTCCAACCCACCCCCGCTCAATGTCCCCGAGTCGGCGGCAGGCCGCCGGCCGGGGAAAGGATCCTTTCCCACCCCCCACCCCCCGCGCATAGAAACTCCCACCCACCCCACTCCATGTCCCCGCGCCGGCGGCAGGCCGCCAGCCGGGGAAAGGATCCTTTCCCACCCCCCACCCCCCGCGCATAGAAACATCCACCCACCCCACTCCCCATGTCCCCGCGCCGGCGGCAGGCCGCCGGCCGGGGAAAGGATCCTTTCCCACCCCCCCACCCCCCGCGCATAGAAACTCCCACCCACCCCACTCCATGTCCCCGCGCCGGCGGCAGGCCGCCAGCCGGGGAAAAAAATCCTTTCCCACCCCCCCCCCACGCAAAGAAACTCCCACCCCAACCCACTCAAATCCTTTCCCACCCCCCCACGCAAAGAAACTCCCTCCCTCCCACTCACCCCACTCAATGTCTCTCTCTCTCCCCCACCTACCTACCTACCTACCTTCCTGTTCCTTCCCTCCTTCATTCCTTCCTTTTCTTCTCTCTCTCTGTCCCCCACCTACTCACCTACCTTCCTCTTCCTTCCTTCTTCTTTCTTTCTTTCTTCTCTCTCTCCCCCACCTACCTACCTACCTACCTTCCTGTTCCTTCCCTCCTTCCTTCCTTCCTTTTCTTCTCTCTCTCTGTCCCCCACCTACTCATCTACCTTCCTCTTCCTTTCTTTCTTCCTTTCTTTCTTCCTTTCTTTCTTCCTTTCTTTCTTTCTTCCTTCCTTTCTTTCTTTCTCTTTCTTTCTTTCTTTCTTTCTTTCTTCTCTCTCTCCTCCACCTACCTACCTTCCTTCCTGTTCCTTTCGTTCCTTCCCCCCTTCCTCCCTCCCTCCCTTCCTTCCTTCCTTCCTTCTAACACACTTCCAGTGATGTCAGGGGGTGTGTGGCCTTCTGACACTTCCGGTGACATCAGGGGGTGTGGCATATGCAAATGAGTTATGCTAATGAGCTCCTGCACCTCTTTTTTTACGAAAGGACCCCTGGATAGAGGGATGCAGAAAGCAAAGAGCTGGCTGAAGGTGAAACCAGGCCCATCTCAGTAGGGTTGCCAGCCAGCAGCTGGCAAACAGGGGAAGCCTGGGAGCAGGGGAGTAATCATATGATGGTGCTTCAGAGAAAAACCCAGATGTGATGTGGTACCTCTCTATGAATCACTGGAAATGCTGTGGTAAAGCTACAGAGTTTCCAACAATTCCTAGAGCCAACTGATGTAACTTCTGAGTCCCCCCTGGAAGCAACATCATGCTATCTCCCACTGGTGATTTTTTAACATTATTTTTCTCCCACTGGCTGTTGGAGCAGCAGTGGGAAACAGGAGCTGAGGTTGGAAAATGTTGGGGAATCCACCACTCCTGATGACAAACTGGCAAACCTGCCTCTTGAAGGTACAGAGAAGCTCTGATTACTTTTTGCTTTTGAGACCCATCAATAAAATAAAACACGATGACACATGATGTGCATAAAAACAAGTTGCAAAATTTATTAAATGCCAAAAAAGTCCCAGTCTAAGTCCCCCCCACCCTTCAATCTTAAGGCCAAATGGCCCTCCTGAACCCCCTCCCAATGGCCCTGTGTGAAACACTTTTCTCTCTGTCCCCTCCCCCCAAATCAGATGTTGGATAGTGGATCTGCTGCCAAGACTTTAGGGTTGCCAATCTGCTGCTGCAACCCTCAGGAGTTTTCCAGGAGCAGAGCCCTGGGAAACAGAGTTGCCAATGTCATAATATCATTTCTGGGTGAAACCCTGGAAATGACATCACAGGCAATTGTGATGCTCTAGGAATCCCACAAATCTCTATGGTAAAGACCATAGAGGTAAGGAGAACTCCTAGAGCATCACAGTAGCCTATGACATCACTTCCAGGGTTTTGCTTAGAAATGATGCCATGCCATTTTTTCCCTCCTCTTGCTGCATTTATAGGCAGTGTGCAATTGGGTGCAGTGGTGAGGGTTGCCCTTTGCTACCTGGAAGCTGGCAACCATCGCTGCCCCTGTATGTGAGCATCTCTTCTCTCCCCAACATATATCTGTAAATAAAGCAAATACTGTGTTTCCCACATTCTCTCCTCCAAAACTAAACCAAAGAGGAAAGTTCTGTTCTGGGAATTTCCCATTTCTTCTTACTTGGGGATGTGGGGAGCACGTCAAAATACCAAGATTGAGTGCTGTTGTGTTGAGTGACAAGGCCTGATCTGTTGTGTAAAAGAGCCCAGCAGCCAATTCAGTGTCTCTTTTGTGTGTCTAATGCTGCAGCTTTGAGAATCAAGTGTTCAGTACTTGGTAGCCTTAATGTTTAACTGGGAAAGATTCACTCCTGGATCTTTGAAACATCTGTTGGGAATGGGAAAGAATATTCTCCTTTGAAATTCATGACAGTTCATAGCATGTTTCAGCTCGAAGTGCAGTATTTCAAAATGCTTCCATTAAAATACCCTTTGAAGCACGGATGGAATATTTGCTGTAGATTATGCTCCTCCAGTGCTCCAGTTGGTGTTTACAAGCAGATGTTTAAAATTCAAAACCCGAACCTGTGTTTCAAAGTTGTTCTTTCTAGGGGGAAAACATCTATTTGAGCAGAAGTTCCTCAACCAAATGAACTTCTAATGTGGCATCTGTGGCTATGCCTCAAACTAAAACTCCTTTGAAAATTCTTAAGACCTGCAAAGGAGATTTAGAGCAATTTGTATGCAGATGAGTTTATTTAACCAGAATGCATTTGTGCAACCATAAATTACACTAAGTTGAGAGCACTGTCTCATAGGTACAAATGGACACCCATCTTCCACAAATCCTTCCTAAACTCCACACAAGGGAGTGGGGGCAAAAATCTGTGTATAAGCTGATAACATGATCAGATGCACATTGGAAGTCTCTTTACAAAGTGAAGTAAAGAAGGGCTGTTAGATCTCTGCATTCCCAGAAGAAGGAATGGAAAGATTTGAACAAGCAAACCATCTGTGTTTTTTTTTTTTAATTGCTGAGGATTTACTTTGGGAGAATAAGAACAGGAAACATTCAGGACAAAGTATTCCTAGAGGAATCAAGGTTAGGAAGAAAGAGAGAACTTAAGGTGCATTTTAAATCCTGAACACAAAGCCTTTGGGAGAATGATGGCCTCTACGATTTCCTCTTTACACAGGCTGGCATTTTCTTCCTGTTTCTCAATATGTCACATTCTTCATTAGTTAAGTGCAGAGTAATCAGCATTGTGAGATTGTAGACTTCCTCAGTTCAGGATAGTGCAGAAGGCTGAGCTCAGAAAAGGTCAGGGCTCTTTTTATAGAATTCTACTCACAGCAGATAAAATCAAGAGTTCCCTAAGCAATTACCAGTTCCCTCCCTGGGGAAGTAAGTACCTTCCAAAATGATTTTGACAGATTGGGGAAGAAGTGGAAAGGAATCTGAGATGTATTGAATTTGGGAAGAGAGTCAGCTTGCAGCAAGATTGCCAGATGCTCTCCTTTCTCTCTGGGAGGCAACTGGGTATCTTCAGAAGGGTGAAAATGACACTGGTGGCAGCTGAATTTAGTGAACAAAATGCTGGTATCCTGGAATCTATACTATTCAACAGAAACACATTTCAATTTTCCTGTTGCAGTGCTTTCCAGATTACCCAGCCTTGAAGGAGGGGGGTGGAATCTGTCCATCATGGGTTATTTTATTAGTTCTTTGTTTGTTTAAAGAATGTATATCCTGCCTTTCTACCCATGATAACTCTCAAAGTAGTTTAGAGCAAACACTTAGTTGCAAAATACAATAGAATATAAACATCAACAGAATCACAACAGCAGTCAATAAAACATGAAATAAAATAAAGACAATCCCTATGGGCATCAAAAGCTTGCATTGATTTTAAAAATTGTAATTTGTGCTTAGAAGATGGTAACATAGTTTTGTGTATGTGTTCAGTTATTTGGGAACCACCACTGTAAAGGTCTTGTCCTGTCTCATATCTGATGCAGTGATGGTCACAGGTAGGTGCTTTAAAAGAGAATTATACAAACACACAGAGGATACATCTGTCACCCTAATAATTATGATAGTTAAAGTAAGTAGTATGCTACTGAATACTAGTAAACAGTGGAAGGCAAAATGTTTTCATCAAAGGCTCCTAAGTAAACTCAATAGTCATGGGATAAAAGGACAAGTCCTCTTGTGGATCAAAAACTGGCTAATTAATAGGAAACAGAGAGTGAGGATAAATGGGCAATTTTCTCAGTGGAAGGAGGTAAGCAGTGGGGTACCACAGAGATCAGTCCGATGATTTTTAACTTGTTCATTAATGATTTGGAGTTGGGAGTAAGCAGTGAAGTAGCTAAATTTGCAGATGACGCTAAATTGTTCAGGGTGGTGAAAACCAGGGAGGATTGTGAGGCACTCCAAAGGGATCTGTTGAGGATGAGCAAGTAGGCGTCAATGTGGCAAATGGGGTTCAGTGTGGCCAAGTGCAAAGTGATGCACATCGGGGCCAGAAATCCTAACTATAAACACACATTGATGGGGGTCTGAACTGGCGGAGACTGACCAAGAGAGAGATCTTGGAGACATAGTAGATAACTCACTGAAAATGTCGAGACAGTGTGCAACTCATAATATCCCCGTATAAATCAATGGTGCAACCTTGTTTGGAATATTGTGTACAGTTCTGGTTGCCACACCTCAGAAAAGATATTATAGCATTGGAAAAAGTGCAGAAAAGGGCAACTAAAATGATAAAAGGGTTGGAACACTTTTCCTATGAAGAAAGGTTGAAGCGCTTGGGGCTCTTTAGCTTGGAGAAATGACGGCTGAGGGGTGACATGATTGAGGTTTATAAGATTATGCATGGGATAGAGAAGGTAGAGAAAGAAGTCCTTTTCTCCCTTTCTCACAATACAAAAACTCATGGGCACTCAATGAAATTGCTGAGCAGTCGGGTTAGAACAGATAAAAGGAAGTACTTCTTCACCCAGAGTGATTAACACATGAATTCACTGCCACAGGAGGCGGTGGAGGCAACAAGCATGGACGGTTTCAAGATGGAATTAGATAAACATATGGAGCAGAAGTCCATCAGTGGCTATTAGCCACAAAGTATAGATAGGAACTCTCAGCCTGGGGCAAGTGATGCTCTGTATTCTTGGTGTTTGGGGGGGCAACAGTGGGAGGGCTTCCTGCCCCCACTGCTGGACCTTCTGAGGGCACCTGGTGTTTTTGGCCACTGTGTGACAGAGTGTTGGACTGGATGGGCCATTGGCCTGATCCAGCATTGGCTTCTCTTATGTTCTTATGTTCTTATATAACACATTCCGACAATTTAACTCAATCATTACAAAGGATGGATACCTCCACCAAGATCAGGTTTTCTTAGAATATCAGTTGAAGCTGGGAAAAGGCACATTGGATCAGAGATGCCACATGGGCATCTATTTGCAAGATTGGATCCATTAGTACCCCTCCAAGCTTGGGCATCTGCCTGTATTGCCCATCTCCACAGCTCTGCCAGCATATGACTGAATAACCTCTCTGACCCGGTAAAAGAATGCAATGAGTGGCAGAAAGTGGAAATTCTGGCATGAAAAATCCCATCAGGATGATTCCAATTGGTGGAAACCCTTTCAGCTGGATGGTTTCCCTGTCATGCACATATTTCTTGATACAGAATTAATCCCAGCCCTTCATACCTCCTTTGCCCTAGAGACTGAAACTGGACAGAACTTCTCCAAAAACAATGCATATGCTGAGTTCAGTGTACATAAAGGAGGAATGGACATGAGAAAATTGGCTCCTCTGTTGCCCATCAAGGCACAGCATGTGCTCTTATGGACTTTAATGTTCATAAGTCTGAACTTTGGGATGTTATGCTTTAAAGGACTACATGCACTCTTCGTTGCTGTGAGAGGCTCCAGTCCATTCCAGGAAGCAGGCACCCGACATAGTTCACACAAAGAGACAAAGACCCCATTGCAAAAGGGTTCTCCTGTCACCTCTTGCTAGGCAAACCCCAACCCTCTCCAACATTCCTGCACAGATTATGATAAGTGAAGTTACCTGGCAACTAATCGTTCGCCCATCAACTGGCCAGGCTAGGGCCATCAAGGAACAATGGAATGGCTCGGTGACTCATCGCAGACTTGCCCAGGTGTCAGTTCTCGTTTAGCCTCTAGTGTTGCAATGTTGACCACCCCTCTGCATCCCCTCCTCTTTTTACTTTGACCAATAGTAGGGTTTGTAGGGACGGACTACCTGGTAGGTGTGTTAGTGGGATGTGGTTAGCGCTGCCCGCCCCTAATACCACCTAATAAAAGAGGTTGCATTCCATGCAATCGCTCTCTTCAGCCTCTACGACCCCTATCTGCTTTTATCCCTCTTGAGTCCAGCTTGCTATCCCAATACCCTCCCTCCATCTTTGATCTCTGGTCTGCGCAGACAGAGAGAAGCGTGTTTCTGCCGGCTCAGGACACGCTCCCCATTTTTCCTTTCAACCCCTCAATTCTTCTTTTGGAACAGACAGCCCATCTCCAGGATAGGTAACGTATCTCCCAACCAACGAATCTCCTGCTCATGCAAAAGTGCTATTTTTCTATCTTAAACTTCTTAGGACTTGTGTGTTTGTGTGTGAGATTCTGTTTTTGTATGGTTGAGAACATTTTATAGTAAAACATCGTTTAAACTGACCTCTGCCTCAGTGCCTATTTTCTGGGAACTCCTGGAAGGGGCGGGACCTTGGTATAGTTGGCTAAGAACCCGGTTATTTGCCAATTGCTAATCTTCAATTAAAGCAATTCGGCTAACACCTCCCTTTGTGTATGCATAATTGCCAATGCACAAGCACAATGTATGTATAAAGTACTTACATGTGGGCTTTAGGGATGGGCATAAACCACATTTTTGCAGTTCAGTTCTTTTCACGGGAAGCAGAAGGCAGGGGTTTCCAAACATCTGAGCAGAGGGGACTGTTTGGTGTATATGCTGTTTGTATATGTCCCTACTACTCAGCTGTTTGGAAACCTCTTCTTTTTGCTCCCCTCAGCTTTTTGCTGAAAGCAGTGGTTTAAACGACTCCAAACAGCTGTTGTGGAAGTTCATGGCAGTTCTTCAGTTCATGAACATTGTTTCACGAATCATGAACCAGCCAAAATTTGTGATGAACTTTACTTCATCAGCCAGTTGATGCCCATTCCTAGTGGGCTCTGTCCCCAGTTGGGAATTCTGCTTTTTAACATTCCTGCACATCAATAGCAGAAACCTGAACAAGGCTTGTTTGACATAAGAGGGATTATATTTATTTATTTACATATAGTCCACCGTTCTCATTTGGATTCAAGGCAGATTACACAGAGTGAGTCAATACAATTGACGGATGGGACATTCAATAAACAATGCAACAATATTAAAGCTGTAGAACCAACCAGAAATCTAAAAACAGAACTAAAGCAAAGCATAAGTATTAACATGACACATTAAATGATGCAAAATTCCATAGTCGGATCCTAGTTCCAGCAAGCTATACACAGTAGTATAATATTTTTTCTAAGTACCTTTGTGAATCACTTAGTACAGTGCAAGTCTATTGCCTGTGTAGAAAAGCCCTCTTGAATAATTCAGTTTTGCATCGTTGGCAGAATGCCATGAGAGTGGGAGCCTTCCTGACCTCCTCAGACAGGCCATTCCACAAGGTGGTGGCCACAATGGAGACGGCACGTGTCTGGGCAATTGTTGATTTTGCCCATTTGCAAGTTGGCACCTGCAGAAGACCCTGCTCCAACGAGCAGTGCTGTCACAGCAGATCACAGAGGAGAGGCGGTCTTTCAAATATGAGGGTCCAAGGCCATGAAGGGCTTTATAGGTGATAGCCATACCTTAAATTGAGCCTGGTAACTGATAGGCAGCCAGTGAAGTGCTTGTGGGATGGGAGTAATATGTGTGCTTCATTCAGCTCCCAAGCCACAACATTCTGTACCTACTGGAGTTTCAAAATATGGCTTATTTGGGATGGCTGTAATGTTTTTACAAGGCTGCCTGTCTCCACTTCTCCACTGTTGTACCTGCCACTGTCCAAATCCAAATTTTTGAATGCCCAGTGCTTTCTTAAGGAGGGGCTAT
Organism: Lepidodactylus listeri; assembly: GCA_029233225.1. Lineage (NCBI taxonomy): Eukaryota > Metazoa > Chordata > Lepidosauria > Squamata > Gekkonidae > Lepidodactylus > Lepidodactylus listeri. Next base: position 57,104,529 of record JARCFY010000002.1, on the reverse strand, counting down.
GGCTCAATTGTGCAGCATTTGCTTTGCATGCAGAAGGCTCCAGGCTGAATCCCTAACATTTCCAGTTTAACGGGATCAGGTAGTAGATGATATGAAAGATCTCTCCCTGAGACCCTGGGGAGCCGCTGCCAGTCAGTGTGTAGACAGTACTGACCTTGATGAACCAAGGGTCTGATTCAGTATAAGACAGCTTCAAGTGTTCACTTGTGGGGGGGAATGAAGCATTATGGATGGAAAAAATGAACCTCAGAAGGCAACTGTGCAACACAAATAAACTATGTGCATAAATTAAATATTCTGAGTATGATTTGTCAGTACCAGCAGACAGAGATTTTGCCGCCCAGAATTCGGACTCCCTTATCCCAAAAGTTAGGATTGTATCTTAACACTGTCAGCAGTTTCAAAGGCAGTTTGCTTGACAGCAGCTGATAATGTTAAGCATCCATGTGCTTGCTGCTATTACATCTCCATTCTTTAAGGATGAAGCTGAAAGTGTACAGAAAGTTTGTCAATTACATTTTTAATCATCCTTGAAAAATCTGTGTATGAAACAAAGAGGGGACATTGAAAAATTGGCAAGATGTAATTGGGGAGGGGGTGGAAATGGCTATGATGAAGTGCTGTCTGGAGAAATGGGTGAGAAATGTGCCTTGTGGAATAAATTGAGAAACACGAGAAGCCCAGTCCATCTCATTTATCTCTTGTGCACTCTTCTTTCCATGACTGAACAATAATAGGGCAATCAAAGAGCTGCTTTGAAATCGTGCCTCTTGTTCTAGATTCACAAGGATATTTTCTGGAAAAGAAAAAGCCCCAGCCACAGGGATACATTTTTTAAAAGGTCTCTCTTGAAACAATACAGTGTGGCAACATCTGTTTATGTATGCTTTCAGCAACTGGCTGAGTGAAGCTGTATTTAATTTGAAAGTTCTGCAGGTGCTATCACTCCATATAATTTGCAAACAGCAATATTCAAAAAACTGCCAGATCTAAAAAGTGACTTGATTAAGATTAAACTATAGAAATGGGGTGTGTATCCTGGCTCTGCAGTGAAGCAGAGAAGTGTAACTTTCTTGCCTTCCCCCCTCCCCACTGCAGCCCAACTTATGGTGCCCCCAGAAATGCTGCTCCTGGGAACCCTCAAAGCAGCATTTCAAGGGGCATTTGGTACTGCAGTGGGAGGGGCAGGTGAGAACATTACACTCCATGGGCTGAGAGCCTTTCATCTGCAGAAACAGTCCAGTGGATCCAAGCCTCAGTCCTCCATACCACTGAATACTCTTTCACTTTCTCATTTTTGTCACTCATTTGTCCATATTGCTTTGGGTATCCCCCTTTCCACATGTGTTTTACTCCCTGTGGGACTACTAGAGACAGCAAAACACATGGTGGGGGGGGAACCCTGAAGCAACAGGGACACACAAGTGATGAAAATCAGAATGCGGAAGAGATCTAAGTTTGTGTGCACATTGCACAACATTTTAGGATGCATCCTAGGTAGGCACACATTTCAGTCCCTCAGAACTGGCAGTTTTCACAGTGGAAGGTGAAGTGGGGCAGTGGGGTACTGCAGGGCTTGGTTCTAGGTCCAGTGCATTTTAACTTATTCATTAATGATTTGGAGTTGAGAGTAAACACTGAAGTGGCTAAGTTTGTAGATGATACTAAGTTGTTCAGGGCAGCGAGAACCAGGGAGCACTATGAGGTGCTTCAAAGAGACCTGTCAAGGCTGAGTGAGCAGGCATCAACATGACAAATGAGACTCAACGTGGGCAAGTGCAAAGTAATGCACAGTGGAGGCAAAAATATGTGTCAATGGGGTCTGAACTGGTGGTAACTGACCAGGAGAGAGAGTCATGGTAGATAACTCACTGAAGTTGTTGAGTCTGTGTGTGACTGCAGTTTTTAAAAAAGGCAAATGCTATGCTGGGGATTATGAGAAGGGGGCTGAAAACAAATCAGCCAGTATCATACAGAGGCACGCTGGTTACAGTTCTCCAAGAAATACCAGGAGTGTGATGCAGAAGCAGGCAATGGCAAACCACCTCTGAAACATCTCTTGTGTTAATAACAAGTCTAGCTCGCCACCTAGTGGTGCATAATGTTAAAAGAGCTAGAACTTGTGGCTGCCAGACAATCTTAGGATCTCCTGGCTATTCTACACACGATGCCATATGATAATTAATTGCCCTCCACCTGCCCTGTCTACTAGTAGATACAATCAAAATACTGTCTGTCTTGTACACATGGAGTTTCAGATAATGATGGAATTCAGACAACAAGGCTCTGTGCTAATACTATTTATTTATTTATTTTTGAGATTTATATCCCACCCTCCCCACCATACAGCGGCTCACAACCAGTATAAAAACAAGTAATATCATAAAACATTAAAATTTAAAACAATTAACACTATACAGATGGTGTATCTTCAGCTCAGTATATCGTAGCAGTATCCAGATGTAAACCTTATGGACGGTCACAGTGGCTGGCAGATAAGATTGAATGATCGAATCAAGTGATCGGGCCAGGGCCAAGATGGAAGTGTGGACGGCCCTTACTTGAACGCCTGGTGGAAGAGCTCCATTTTACAGGCTCTGCGGAATTGTAAAAGATCCCGCAGGGCCCTGATGTTTTCCGGGAGCTCATTCCACCAGTGTGGGGCTGCCACAGAAAAGGCCCTGGCCCTTGTCACCACCAGCCGAGCCTCTTTCGGCCCTGAAAGGACCAGACGGTTTTGGGATCCAGACCAAAGTGCCTGCTGGGGAACATATGGGGAGAGGCGGTCCTTCAAGTAGCTAGGTCCCAGGCCATAAAGGGCTTTATAGGTAAGTACCAGCACCTTGAACTTTACCTGGTATGCTATAGGCAGCCAGTGCAGTAATTTTAGGGCGGGTTGGATGCGCTCCCGCACAGGAAGGCCCATCAACAACCACGCCGCTGCATTCTGCACCAGCTGCAGCTTCTGGATTTGGCACAAGGGCAGCCCCAAGTAGAGAGCATTACAGTAGTCCAATCTTGAGGTGACCAAAGCATGGATCACTGTAGCCAGCTCGTTATGTTCAAGGAAGGGGACCAACTGCTTGACCAACCGAAGATGGTAAAAGGCCAATCTCGCAGTGGCTGCTACCTGGGCCTCCACTGTTAATGAGGGGTCCAGGAGCACTCCCAAACTCTTAACCTCTGATGTTGGCACCAACGGCACCCCCTCAAAGGTCGGGGGAGGGATACCCAACCCTGATCTGCTCCGACTCAAGCATAGGATCTCCGTCTTCATCGGATTCAATTTCAGTCAGCTCTGCCTGAGCCAACCAGCCACAGCCTGCAATGCCAGGTCTAAGTCACCTGGGCCAGAGTCCAACCAGCCGCCCAATAACAGATAGAGCTGGGTGTCATCCGCATATTGGTGACACCCCAGCCCATACCTCCGGGCAATCTGGGCAAGGGGGCGCATATAGATGTTCAACAGCATAGGGGAAAGCACTGCTCCCTGTGGGACACCACAAGTCAATGGGTGTCTCTGGGAGAGCTGTTCCCCTATCACCACCCTCTGTCCCTGATCTTGGAGAAATGAGGAGAGCCATTGTAAAGCTAACACCTGGATCCCAATATCGGCGAGGCGGCAAGACAGTAGCTGATGGTCGACCATATCAAACGCCGCCGACAGGTCTAACAACATCAGCACCGCCGAACTGCCTCGATCCAGATGCCTCCGGCGGTCATCCATCAGGGCGACCAATACTGTCTCCGTCCCATGACCCGGCTGGAAGCCGGACTGGAAGGGATCTAACGCAGAGGTGTCATCCAAAAAGCCCTGCAACTGGTCTGCCACCAACTTCTCGATTAACTTGCCCAAATAGGGCAAGTTAGATACCGGCCGGTAATTTCCCAATTCGGCCGGATCCAATGATGGTTTCTTAAGGAGGGGGCATACCACAGCCTCCTTTAGGGCACTAGGGAATACCCCTTGTGCAAGGGATGTGTTGATAATTTCCCTAAGTGCCCCTCGTACCCTCTCATGGCTGGCTCTAATTAGCCATGATGGGCACGGATCGAGACTACAGGTGGTTGGGCGGACCAGAGAGAGCAATTTGTCGTCCTCTTCCAGACAGAGTGGACTGAAATGATCCAGAATATGACCAGAAGATGTGCTTGGAACCTCAAGTTCTGCTACTGTATCAGTTGTGGCAGGGAGGTCCCGGCGGAGCAACAAGATTTTATCTGCGAAAAAGTTACCAAAAGCCTCACAGCCGATATCCAATTCTCTTATCATTTGGTCTGCTCGCTGGCAGAGTCGTCAGTGACCAAATTGTCCTAAATAATTGAGCTGGGTGGGAATTCGCTGATGCTATCTCAGCTGCATAGAACACTTTCTTTGCGGCCTTGACAGTCATCTCATAGGCTTTCATAAACATCCTATAAGATGATCTTGCTGCTTCATCGGGAGCACGACGCCACCGTCTCTCTAGCCGTCTGAGTTCCCATTTCATATCTCTCAACTCGCCTGTATACCAATGGGCCAGTCGAGAGCGGGGACGCAGAGGATGCTGGGGGGCGATCTTGTCAATGGCCGCCGAAAGATGATGTTGCCAGTCTTCGACCTACTCATCCAACGAGTCACCAGGGGGCATTGGATCCCGTAGAGCTTCCTGGAATCGCACAGGATCCATTTGGCTTCACGGGAGAGCTAAAAACTGCTCACCACCCAAACGGGGTTGGGGTGGCAAGTTCACCCTGGCCTTCAGAGTCTGGTGGTCCGACCATGGCATGGCCAGAGCCGTAATCCGGTCCACCGTAACCCCCGCCGCAAAAATCAAGTCAAGCGTGTGACCAGCTCTGTACGTGAGAGTCGTAACAAACTGGGAAAGTCCCAGTGCCGCCATGGATGATACCAGGTCCATTGCCTGCATGGAGGTCGCATCCTCGGCATGGATGTTGAAATCACCCAAGACTAACAGCCGAGGGTGTTCAAGCGCCCAGCCTGATACGGCCTCCAGCAGGGATGGCAGGCTGCCTGTCGGTGCATTGGGTGGTCGGTACACCAACCAGACAGTCAAACTTTCCCTGACATCCCAGACAAAGCCAACACACTCTATGCCCGCAAGATTCCGCGGCGGTAGTGCTCTGAAGGAGTAACCCTCCCGGATGAACAACGCCACCCCTCCCCCCTGCCCCTGAAGGACCGAGAACCCAGGTGGTGCCATTTGGGAGAGGGAGACAGTCCCTCCCACACACAGGTCTCGGTCACACACACCAGGTCCACGTCCTGTTCCGACAAAAAGTCATATAGGACTCTGGCCTTATTATTGATGGACCTGGCGTTGCACATCATCAATGTCGGAGCGGGGTTCTGCTTCCTAGCCCCACAACCTACTACTTTTGGGATGAGACACAGATTGGAAGGAGACCGAGCTCATCTATGTCTCCGTCTCCTTCCCTCCCACCATCTGGTCCCACCGCCATACCTCCCCCTCCCCAGGAGCACAGGGATCCCTTGATCGCTCATATGACCGGCGGCAGCCTTTGCCTACTTGTCTCGGCCGCCGCCAGGCCCTTTCGCGATATCGTTAACAAATGCTGCCTGGCCCTCCCACCTACTATCCGTCCAATAACAGGCACTGCTAATATCATCCTAGTTCAGCTATATAATTTACAGCAAAAAACCCTAACAGTAAAACAAACTGCACTATATTTAAACACTAATTTCCCACCTGACCCCACCCCACCTAACTACTTTACTAATCTACTCTAACCAAATTTAAGGGGAGGGAACAAATACACTAAACACTCTAGGGCCACTACTCTAATTGCTAACTAACCTATCCTCACTAATCCTAGCTATTATCTCAGTTCCTGATCTTGCTTCCCAGTTGCGCAGTTATTTCCAGTGGCTGTACCGATGTTTCACCTCCAGTCTGTTAAAGTGGGCCAGTTGGCCCGGTGGTATTTAGATGTTATCCAGTAGTGCCATATCTAATGCTAGACAGTAAAAAAGCAGACCATACAATACCAACTGGGATGATTTGGTAGGAAGTTCCTGTTAAACACATATCTGCAGATGTGGAGCCATTTTATCCCCAGTTCCACCTGCTGCCTGGGCAATCAAAATCAGATGATGAGGGGACCCTCAGATCAGAAGTTCTCTTTCCACAGCTGAATATTGGAAATAACTCTGTTTGGATTTGGAATATTTCCAAAATTTTGGAATGGGCTGTGAGTCAGATTGAATTGCAGTTAGTAAAGCTCCCACTGGATACCCCTAGTCTGCAGTTAAACAAGTGTGGAACAGGTAATAGTTATACCTTGCCGACAAAGTCCTTTTTTCTTACTGTCTTGTATATTACTTGTATGTATTACAGTCTGTTCATAGGACACACCATTGGTCCCCCCATTAACCCATCACTCTTCAGAAGGATAACATAGGCCAGTATAGTCCCACAGAATGTGAGGCCCACTTCCCATTCCTTTTTACCTTCTTACAACATTTAACAGCAAGCACAGCTAGTCAGTGATAAGATAATCCATGGTTTGTCACCGCTGAATATTTTATGTGTTTCTTTCCGTAAAGGGATTGTCCAAGTTGGCAGCAGAACAGTCTGTAGTGGAGGGGGGGGCACACATTATCTTTTCACTAGCTTTGGAACAGTAAAAATAACAGGTAGTCAAGCCAGACAGGCATTGTCTCCTGTGTTTCCATGAGATTTATAAACAAATCCAATGTGATTTTTCATAAGTTCATAAAAAGGGGATTTCTAACACTTCCAGACTCATCCACTCTCGTGGAGTTTGCCTCAGTACACAATAAAAACCTTAATTGGCACAGCTCTCATTTTAGGCTTCCACAATAAAATCCCCCCAAGAATTTCAATTTAATAGGACCAAAGTTGTGGGTTTACAAGGAGGAAACATTATGTCTCTGTGCTGTGGAGAATATTGAACTCTGACACCATTAGCCAGAGATTCTTTTTCTTTTTAGATATTGTATGTGTGAGAGAAAATGAAATAGCAAATGGAGATGCAGCAAACATTATCTATCCACAGCAAAGTGGGGTGGGGAGGAAAAACAGAAAGCAAATATCATTGCAATGAGCAAAAACTTTCATCTGCAGACCATAAAAATTGTTAACTAGAACATTCAGTCTGGGCTTGTGGTATTATTAATAGGTAATAATCACTGAGTGAAAAGACACTTTTACAGAATGAAAGATTGACTGCACCTTAGCTTGATGATCTGTATGCCCTTTTTGTACAATGGTTATAGCTGCTAGAAATAACCTTGAAGGAACCCAGGAGAGTTGCTGCCACCACCCAAGTGCATGCATGGCTAAGGGGCAGGCCTGATGTGTGATCTGTGTAAGCACTCTTCTGCTGAGAAGTGTTCCTTTCCAGCCTGTTAATTTCATTTTTCATTTACAAAGAAGAAACATTATTTCTCCAAACTATGAAAAATATGAAACTTTGGCACAACTATCCAGGAATTCTTTTTCATTCTAAATATTTTGTGAGAGGGCAGAAAAAAATTTAAATGGAGACTCAGTATGCATTATTAATCAGTACCTAAGAGGTAAACAAAAAGGTAAATAAAATAAGGCAGATGCTGGTGCAATAAGCAAAAACGTCATGTGCTTGCACACACTGGCATACTGATAGGCAGCAACAAGTCATACTGGGTAGAAGATAGAGGCCACATCCTGTACTGTTCAACTCACCAGTTAACTGCACAATTGCAAAAGCAAGTGAAATATTAATGTGTGTAGGCAGTGTAATGGTACTATACTGTGCATGCACAACATAAGGCAAAAGGGCATGTTTGTGCAGCTAGCAAGCAATGCAGTTAACTGCCTCACAAGTATATCCAGGTGCTCACTGAGTACACAGGCAAACAGTTACATCTGCAGATCCACTCACTGCATTTTGCAGTTGTTGAGCACTGTAAGTTCAAATGTCAAACTCCCTTGCAGAGAAATTCATGACATCCCTAGTGATATATCGCCTATGGGTTGTTCTCCCCATTGAGGCTTCCCTGGTATCTACCCCACTTTCTTTTAGGCTTTTAACTAAGAGGTTTCACCTTTTAAAATTGTTTTTACAGTCTGCTGAGGACTGTTTTCTGAAGATCATTTTAGCCTGCAAAATGTTTAATGTTGTTTTTATGCTCTAGCTGAGTTTTTAATAGTTGGGGTTTTACCGTCTGTTAATAATTTTATGTTGTCTTTCATGATTTTTTTTACTTTGTGAGTTACCTCAAGCAGGTCTTTGCTTCATACATTGTGGTCTATATATGTTACAGGCCCATATCATATGCCTGTTAGAAGATAACTCTTGAGTCTATATGTATAGATCATACACATACATATTATACCTTATCAGCTTCAATGAGTTTATGTTGAATTGTAATTGCTTAGAAAATGACAATGGACCCAGGTACATGTTCCTGCAGCAGTCACAAAGTTTTAAAAAATAGAAACATGGATGAGCCTCAAATGTTTTAGTGGGTACTCTGACCACAGAAAGTGAAGAGGACTTAAAGAGCCTCTTGCTCAGGATGAAAGACGAGAGTGCAAAAGTTGGCTTGAAACTTAACATAAAAAAAACCCCTAAGATCATGGCATCTGGCCCCATCAATCCTTGGCAAATAGAAGGGTAAGTCATGGAAGCAGTGACAGAATTCACCTTCTGAGATCCAAGATCACTGCAGACGGTGGCTGAAGCCATGAAATTAAAAGACTCCTGCTCCTTGGGAGGAAAGCTATGGCAAACCTAGATAGCATAATAAAAAGTAGAGATATCACCCTGCCAACAAAAGTCCGTATGGTCAAAGTAATGGTATTTCTGGTAGTAATGTATGGCTGTGAGAGTTGGACCATAAGGAAGGCCAAGTGCCAAAGAATAGATGCTTTCAAATTATGGTGCTGGAGAAGACTCTTGAGAGTTCCTTAGACTGCAAGGAGATCAAATCAGTCAATCCTAAAAGAAATCAACCCTGACTGTTCCCTGGAAGGCCAAATACTGAAGCTCAAATACTTTGGCCAACAAATGAGAAGGGAGCACTCACTGGAGAAGACCCTAATGCTGGAAATGACTGAAAGTACAAGGGGAAGAGGACAGCAAAGGATGAGATGGTTAGACAGTGTTATCAGTGCAATGAACATGGTTGAGTGTTCTCCAGGGGATGGCAGAGGACAGGGGGGCCTAGCGTGTTGTCGTCCGTGGGGTCGCAAAGAGTTGGACTCGACTGTGCAACTGAACAATAAAAAATGCCAGTAAAAATCATAACATATGAAGCATGTCTAATCTCCAGATTCTGCATTACCAATCCACAATATGTGAATTTTATGCTGGTAATAAAATGTGTAGTAGTAGCAAGGTCTCATGACCTAACATAACCTGGCCATGCTAGTCCCGCTGTAAGGATTAGCTACTGGAAACAACCATATTAAGTGGTAACAGAAGTCTTATTATTATTAAGCAAATGGAGGCAAACAACTAAATGACTCACGTACAGGACTTGCTGTGCAGAAGCATGGCTTTGACCGTGTCTCAGTGCTTATTGTATTGCAGGAGATACCAAGCATTCCGTAAATCACTCAACTCTATCCTTGTAAAGTTTTACACTCTGCATTGCATGCTGTGTGGTCATTAAGCAGTTTTGGGTTGGTGGCTTTGCTTGTGAATAGTTTCTGCCTTTACAAGAACAGGGGCCTGAAGCTTGCCAAAGCCTTTTTCTATCTGAAAAGCACCTTGGTTAAGCAAAGATGGACTGACAACTAAAATTTTTGCTTCTCATCTTGTTCCTTCCAAATCACTGTCCTACTGGTACAATTGTAGCTGTTTGTTTCTACAGCAGAACACTAACACCTTAACCTTCAGGCATAGAATTAAAGTTTTGAAAGAATTTAGAATAACAGGAGGCATTTTTATATCAGGCTTCTTGGTAGAAAAGCGAGATATGAATTATGGCCAGTATGTTCCTGTGACAGTAAAAGTATTCAACACTAAATTTGCTGGGCAGATGCTACATACCATCATGGTCTGGATCAGCGCAGTAACAGATAATATTGACAGACCTCTGTTGAGATTCCTGCACAATATTCTGGGAACACCTCAGTGAGCATCTGGAATTGCCCTGAGAGCCAAAGTTGGGAAAAAGTTTTAGGAACCCAGATCTAAAACTCCTTGGACTAGTTAAACCGGACCACCACACAAGTAATTGGGACAGATTACTGGACCGTAAACTATCAACATGATAGAAGTCACAAGTAGACAAGAGCTGCCACAGCTTATTAGAAGACATTTGAGAGACTTTGACTATGAGAGCGCATCAATTAGAGCCTGCAGAGTGTGTTCAACCTTTTCAGTAGACATTCAGCTTGCAACAACAATGCCAAACTACTTATCTGAGATAATTCTTCCAAAGTATAGAAGGGCATTCATGCTAGTGTGCCTGAATGCCCTATCATCAGCTGTGATGTCAGGAAGATTTAATGGGACTTCATAGTCAAATTGATTCTGTAATTGTGACAGCAGTAAAATTGACTCTGTGGATCATAGTTTGCTTGATTGTCCCAAATTTTCAGCTGTAAGAGATGAACTGATCTCCCCTTTATTTAATCAGGACTTCCCCTCTCCAGAAGCAAAATCATCCTGGTTACTTAGAAACGAAGACATACAAACCACTCTGCTTGTGGCAAAATTTCTAGCAGCTGTTGTCAAATCACAAGACAGCTTTTGCAGTAGCAACCTTTAAATTCTTCCATGTTTTCCCATGGAATGAGGTTTATTGTGGGATGAGGGTTTGCTGCTTATTACTCCAGTTGCAAAAACAGTAAAGACAATAAGATAGAAGATATGAATTAGAATAGGTGTCCCAGCCTTTTTTATGGCTGGAATTATCCAATAAAAAGCCAATAGCCTGTTAGAATTTTGGAAGAGGGAGGGGCTTGAAACCCACAAAATCGTCCCCTCAGTACTATAAGCTCTGGACTGCTTGAGCAGACTGATTGTGCTCCTCCCCCTTTCCCCTACAAAATCTTATTTTTCAGAACACTCTGGGGAGCCCTCCAATATGAAGAGACCCTCAACATTGTATATGAGTAGCCTGGATTTCTGTTTTCATAACAGGCATAGGGAGCAGCATTTTATTATTATTAGAGTGACGAACTGCTAATTTACTATGAAGACCAACTCTGCACAGTGTTTTCTTCGGTGTCAGTTTTACCTGCCCAAATTTACTAGACTTCATGAAATCAGAGCATAGAATCTTACAGTTCTCCCTTAACTGAGTACAACATGATGCACTTTGGATCAATTTACTTAGGCTGCTAGGAGTTTATTTTTTTATTTGCAGACACATAACCCTAGTGGGCACAGAGATGTCATTTAATAGCTCTTCCATTTGCGTTCTCAGTCCCCTTCTTGGACTGAAAGTCATGCAGATTTTTATTGTGTGATGGGTGATTTCCTACCTTGCCTTTGTGAGCATTACTATACTGTCCTGCATTTGCTTCCATGGCTTGATTTTCTTAAGATAATATGTTCTGACAAGCTTTAATTTGCTGAAGCGCTGATGAAGTGAAAAAAGTTTTCTATGTTTTTTTTTTTACCTTGGACATTGGATCCATGAAGTCAAATAGAACCTCATGCCCAAGATAGACAACACAGAAAGATCAGAGGAGGGCCTGCTGGCCATAGTTTCTTGCTTCCTATACTAATCAAAGATCACCCTACTGACCCAAGTGTCTAGGACTGCTCCTGAATCACAGAGCTCATACAATATGGATCAACAAAACTGTTCTATGGACAAGGGAGCAGCTTTATGTCTTTCAGTTTCTTCCTTTCACAGTTCAAAGCTAATCAGTTTAGGCCCCTATTACATTCAATAAGACTAAGAGGTGCCATAACAGCTATTCTGTGGAGGCACCGTGTCTGCAAGCACTGAATGCTACCGCAAAGCAATAGGAGTACACAATATGGATGTGCACAATGGGGTGATAGATTCATTTTTGGTTCACATGAACATGCCTTCTACTGAGTCAGACCACGGGTCTATCAAGATCAACACTGTATACTCTGTAAATGGTTCTCAAGGATCTTTGGTACAGTTCTTGTGTATCACCTGCTACTTGATCCTTTTAACTGGTGATGCCAGGGACTGAATCTGGCAATTTCTGCATGCAAAGCAGATGTTCTACCACTGAGTTGCCCCCCGAGTTCACCTTAGTTTTACAACAGTTTGTTGTTCTCTATATTTTTGTTACTATACATGCTTGTTTTCTTTACTAAGTCTGTCTTTTGTGTCCATTGGTTTTGACAGGAACACATTTCCTGTTGCAGTCCTCCCTGGTCCAATTAATGTGCAGTTCTCAAAGACTGCATCCTTCACTCAAGAGATCCTGCTTGCCAGATTTCAGGCGCGTAAGAGAAACTGTTCCCACTGTATTGACATTCAGATTCCTGCTTGTAGAGCAGTCACAAGGAGGCAAACCAAGGGGAAAAGCAAAGTCAGGAATTGTCCTGAGACCATACAGTGAGTCCATGGCTGAGAAGAATTTTGGTTTCCCAAATCTACATGCATGTCACACACCATCTTTGAACCATCCAGGTAGGCCGAGGCAGTTGTAGCTGATGAATTTGGATTGATTAGACTGTATATCAGTCTTGTGATTTATTATCTAAGCTGTGACTTTTGACTATATTCTGGTCCCAGTCACCCCAAGCAGCTTGACAACCCTCAGGCACAAATGACATTTTTCATTTCCTTTTTTTCTTTCAAGAGGGCCAGAATAGGCCAGGTGAACTTCACTTTACTAATGAAATGTGGCAGATTGACCTTGGTGCAAATTCTTGTTTTCATTATTTTCCTTTTACACCTTCCATGGGTAACAGAGCAGAGAATGTACAGCTTGTTAGGAGACCAATCTGACATAAAAATGAAGTACAATGACAGCAAGATATAGCATTATCCAGTCACAACTACAACCATTACAACCTTCATTTTTCCCTGGCCTAGTCTACTTGTCAGGGATTCCGTATAACATAATAATTTCCCATTTTAAAAGGAAGAAAAACACACAAATGATCCTTTTTAAGGTCTAGAAGGTGCAGTAGACAAACTTGTGGAAAAGCAGGACCAGAAATCAGTTTCAATTAAACAACAAAAGCAAAGCAGCATTAGAACTAGTGCTTGGAAGTGAAACTGTTACTCTTGGGATGGATTTAAAGCTAAAATGAAGCCCCACATACCCCTCCTGCTTGGAAGTGTGTCAGGTGTCCTCATGTTGGAGGAAGTGGAATTATGCCCACCTATCCTAACCTCACATCCGTGTGTTGTACATAATATTTAAAGTCCTTCGTGTAATATCTTATGTGATTAGCAGTATAATCATAAGAAAATCCCAGGCTCTTTGCTTGTATCGGCAATTGTCTTTTTGTAGGCAAGTGTTCTAAAATGTGGTTTTCTGCCTGCAGTCTGATGTGATACAATCCTAGTTTTCTGCCATATCATTCACCTAATGTAGGAACCAGATCTGGTAGACTTTCTTTGGAAGGTAGAAATCTGCCATCACTGATTTCAATTATGCCACAGGCAAGTGTAGATTTGTTCTCATTTAAATGGGTACTTGCAAATAAGAAGTCACTGTGGGGTTCCTCTTTCCTCAGGGAAAACCAACAACTCTCCCAGGACTATCAAGACAATGAAAAGCAGAATAGTACTGAACACTATGAAATAGAAAAGGGTCTAGAAAACTAAGCATCCAGCGTCCCTACTTGTTATTAGATTGCCCTTAGACTTCATTTTATTATTTCAGGACTTGGGGCATAGGACTAGGGATGGGCACAAAAGCTCATAACTGAAGTCTGTGACAAATTTTGGGTGGATCATGGTTCATGAACTGAAGTTCATGGCAGGGCAACCAGCATGAACTTTCCACAAACTTTCAAGTGATATGTGGCAGTTCATGGCAGTTCATGAATGGATACATTTCCAGACAGACTGTCTCCACTCAGTCAATGTTTACCAAACTTCAAAGCAACAGGGGGGGTTGAATTCTCCAGACTGTGCATTTGGTGTGTGTAGCTAGCAGGGGGTCTATTCAATACACTTTTGAACCTGCACCTGTTGTTTCCCCAGAAATCACTTTCCCAGAGGCACTTTCTTTGGGGGGTCATAACTTGGACCCTGTCACTCCAATCCACACCAAACTTGGTGGGTCAGAGATCTACTGTGAGTTTGGTGTCTCTAGTGCACTGGGGAACGGGCTGTTCTATCATGCCACGGACCTCATGAACTGAACCAGTTCATTTGGTACTAAAAAGTTAGTGATGGTTTGTGGCTCATGAACTGGGCATGCCATGAACTACGAACCAAAAGGAACTGCATTTTCCCAGTTCATGCCCATCCCTACACAGTGTCATGAGCTGGGTGCCAACAGGCCAGGAGTCAAGCAGAAGTCTGGGACAATCTGAGGTCAAACAGAAGTCCAGGACAGTCCGAGGTCAAACCAAACCAGGAACCAATTGCCAAGTCTAAAACACTGAGCCAGAAGCAGAGTCAGTCCAAGCCAGGGTCAAAGTGGGAAAACTCACAAGTAAACCAGTCCAAGGAGTCAACAGAGCTGAAGTCAAGCAGGTCCAGAGTCAAAAGCCAGAGGTTCCAGAATAGGGCTGCCAAGTCCCCGGGTAGGGCGGGGGAAGCACCGATTTTTAAAGCTTTCCCCCGCTTTTTCAGAATTGGCCACCGGGGGAGGCAATGGCTGCCAGCAGGGAAACGTCAGAGCCTGGCCTGGCCTCTTAAAAGAGAAATGTCTGCAGAGAGCCTGCCCTGCAGTAAAAAGCCTCAACAGACATTTCCCCTTTAAGAAAGAGCAAGAGAGTCCCGCCCAGAGAGGCTCTTTCTGCTGAAGGGCCTGCTTTTGCACGTGGCCTGCTGCTGGAGTAAGCTGCTTGGGGTAAGCTGCTGGGGTCTGCCAGCTCTTTTCCTTCTCTCTCTCTCCCCCTCCCCCTTTCTTTCTTTTTTCTGTCTGTCTGTCTGTCTGTCTGTCTCTCTCTCTCTCTGTCCCCATCCAGCAGAGGTCTATCAGTGGCTATTATAGCCACAAGGTCTAAATGGAGCCCTTTGTCTGGGGCAGTGATGCTCTGCATTCTTGGTGCTTGGGGGGCAACAGTGGGAGGGCTTCTGGAGTTCTGGCCCTGCTGCTGGACCTCCTGAGGGCACCTGGTATTTTTGGCCACTGTGTGACACAGAGTGTTGTACTGGACGGGCTGTTGGCCTGATCCACTGTGGCTTCTCTCCTGTTCTTATGATATGAAAATCATATTTAGCACTTGTGCAGCACTTAGTGCTTCATATTCTGCCGAGATGAGGAAGGATTCAGTAGGGCCATTGCTCAGTGATCGAGCATCTGCTTGACATGCAGGAGGTATCAGCCTCTTCAGCTAAAAAAGGATCAGGTCATAGGTGACATTAAAGATCTCAGCCTGAGACCCTGGAGAGCCACTACCAGTCTGAGTAGTCAATACTGACCTTGATGGACCAATGGCCTGATTCAGTATTAAATAAAATGATTCCATGGCACTGCAGGGTATTGAGCCAGGCTCTCCCAGATCCCAGCCAAAAAAACTGACTGCTACATAACACTGACTCTTGTTCAGCGACAAAAAACAGTGGCATAAAAGTCACAGTCTGGGTAATGCTGCTTGCAAGCCTATAAAGTTCAAGGCAGCAGCAGAAGCTCAGTATTAGGAAACTTCATGAGTTCATGTGTCAGCATGTGGAAGCAACATCACAGGATGTGACATCACAAAATGATGTCACTTCCTTTCTCCTGGCTCCACCCCCAAAGTCTCCTGGCTCCACCCCCAAAGTCCTCAGATATTTCCCAAGTTGGACTTGGCAGCCCTATTCCAGAAACAGGTCAAAGTCACAAGCCAAATGGGTGCAGAGCTTAGCCAAGAAGACTTGTTGCTAGCACAAGTTGGTAGTCTCTGTGCTGTGCCTAAAATACCCAGCCACTTCCTGTGCTAGTTAGCAGCTGGCAGTGAGGTCCCGGCTCCTACTAAAACTCAGGGCTTAGTGATCTGTGACCATGGAGGCATGCCTCTTTCCTTCTCACAGCTAAGTCTTGCCTGCATCGGGATCTCAGACATTCCACCCGAGGAGGTGAATCAGGTGGGCTTGAACTTAGCTGTGGCTCAGCTGCTGGTGGTGCAAAACCCTGGGAGGTGCTTGCTTGAGCCTCATCTGGCTCAGGTGGAGGCTCCTCAGGAGCTGGGAGCTGATCCTCCACCTCACTTAGATCCACAGAAGGCAGATCCCCAGAGGCACTCATGACACACAGGACTCCTCCTATTCTGGATTCCAAACTATTTAGTATAGATAACATTGTAGGGTGTTTGAAATTACAAGCAAGAAAATTTTTCTGTGTATTTATCATAGGTCCATTCAGCTACATTTCTCTACCCTTTCCTCTCACTGTTACATCCTCCTACCATCTTTTCCTGTTCACAGCATACTCCTTCTCCCACAACATTGGTTGGTTCTCTCAGTATCCTCCCACACACTTTCTCACGGCTTTAAATGGGCTCAGCCATCTCCTCAGTCTTTACCCCCCACCCTCACTGCTCTGCCTACCCCCATCCTCAGCACTCTACTCACCCCTCACCCCCATTGCTCTGCCTGACTGCCCAGTCCTCTCCTTAATGCTCTGCCTGCTTGCCTTTCTTTTTCCTGTCCACAGTCATTCTGCTGACCATCCTCCGGAAGAAGGATAATCTTGTTGCTGCCTGTGTGGGGAAGAGGTGGGAGCATTGACAAGGCTTCCTCTTCTTTTCCCAGCCCAGCCAACACTTGGCTTCTGGCCTCTGACACACAATTGTAGTGAGAAGCTTTTTCCCACCTCAAATAGAGAGAGGGCTGGAGAAGGTAGTGGAGGTGGCTTCAACAGAAGTGCATTGTGTGTGCATGCTCAAATAAATGCTCCTATGTTTTAGGTGATTTGATGCCCCCTCCTATATTTTCCCTGGGTTTCTGTTTTTTCTATAAAATTTGGGGGCTCCCCCAGCTTTGCTGGAAAACGTCTATAATCTGCCATTTCACAGATTTCATGAACTGAACCAGTTCATTTGGTGATGCTTTGTGGCTTATGAACCAGGCATGCCATGAACTACGAACTGAAATGAACTGCATTTTCCCAGTTCATGCCCGTCCCTGCATAGGACTCCTCCTGTTCTGGATTCCAAACCATGGAAAATGTCTATAACCTGCACGTGGCCTCACTCACTGTTGACTATTTATAGGAACTCATAGGGGGATCCCATCTCCCACACACACATTGCTGTCCAGCACAACCCACTTTGGAGCCTGGCTGCAGTGGTGGCAGTGTCTGGGAACCCAGAATGGCTCTTGGCATCTGCTGTGGCTGGGCCCAAAGTGGCTCCTGGTGTCTGCTGCCACCTCAGCTGGGCTCTGACTATGCCATGACTGGGCTCGGAGTGGCTCCCAGGCACCACTGCTATGGCCGGACCCAGAGTGGCTTCTGGGCTCTGCTACCACTGCAGCCACAGCAGCTGGACCCCTCTCCAGCTTCCCAATGTATGTGCAGATGCTTTATTTAATTTTGGGGGAAATTAAACCACCCAATGATTTATTTTTTTTTAGCTTTTCAGATTTTTCTACAAACCAAGGGTGTCTTCCAAGTTTGCAGAAAAATCTGTTTTGGGTAAGTGTGGCCCCACTTAGATATCCACCGATGGGGCCACACTTGGGAAACAGATATATAGATGACAATGATTTGCCTAGATTGTTAGCCCTATCAAGCAGGTCAGTTGGCTAGTACTACAGATGACTCTAAAAGCCTAAAAATATGGGAGCCTAAACTGGGTGATCAGCTTCTTCTTGGAATAAGCTCCTTGCTTTGTTGTCCTGCTTACTTTTGGGGAAGACATTTAATGGATTCATGTAACTACTTTCTTTATTTGATAATTATGTGTGTAGAATTAATGGATGGTATTATCACCTCCTTCAAGCTAGTTAATATTAAAGATGTAAACAGTTACATTTTAATAACATGGAGGCAAAGATTCTCTAATAGTATTTATTAGTGTACTGTACCCACAGTGAATCAAATACATTTCAGGGTGTCCCTCTTGCTAAAAGATTAATGATCAGATATAGAAACAAACGAGATGATTTAGGCATGCACCTATACCTGAATCATGCCTGACAAGAGCCATCCAGAACAGGTATATGACATGTTCAATAGGAACGGATTCAGAATGGAGCTCGCTAACCTAAATTTACTTCTTTACTTCTCTCCATTGCCTGCTCTTTCTATTGTCTTCTCCCCCCCAACCAGATGCCATCTTGAAAAGTAGATGATGAGGTTTGCTGGGCAACTCATGTGAGCTATTATAATAATAGAGCAGCATTAAAGGTGTTCTAGGAGATGACAAATGCAAATGTGTCTGTGTCATCTATTACATGAAACAGCCTGGAAGATTATTGCTGCTTTGTTCACTGGCAAGAGAAAAATACCTTGAATGTGCATTTGTAAAGGGGATTACGGTGTGAATTCACTAATCCTTCGATTGCCATGAAGCTCATTGTTCTTTTGTAGTGAATAATCAGCATTAATTCTGGAAAGTCTCCCCGCCCCCTGCTTCTCTTATTCCAATAAATGTCACAAAATTCATTTATTAGGCTAAGGGGACAGGCTGCAGACTCTAATTTGATTTCCCCATGTGTGAGGCCTGCACAATTCCCTTGAGCAAAATAGTCATTTTTTGCCACTTATTTTTAGAAAATGACATTGCAAGAAATGCCAGTAAAAGGTTTCTTTTCCACCATCACTGGTTCCAGAAGCAAGTGAAGCTTAAATGTCCTGCCCGTATATGTTTTTTTTTTAAATCAGATTATCATGTTGTTGTAGTCTAAAAACCCTTTAGAATCCAGTGACAAAAATTTTGTTCCCAGGGCCAAGAACACAAAGGTTGATTCATTCAACTGCCCTCCTGTTTCTTCATTTATTTTCAGTTTTGTAGCAGTGATACTAATTTGGGGCAAAGTGTGTTTGATATTCTCCTAAACTGAATTTGCTTGCTAAGGCTGCAATCATACGCACAATTAGCCCTGACATGGGCGTGAATGCTGGGTGGATTTAAGGTGCACGATCAGACACGAACATCTGGGAAGCGTCCCGCAGCCAGCAGCAACCCATGTTGCTCCGCTGCAAAGCAGAGTAAACAGGCACCAGGGAAAGTCCGGTAGCAAACGGGTTGCCACAGGTGGACTTTCCCCTGTCTGATCGCTTCAGTGCGCTCTCATGGCGTCGGGATGGTCTGATCATCCTGACTCCGTGCCATTGCGTTGTTTCCCCTTCTCAAATGGGCATCATCACACACTACATAGGGAACCCTCAGGGCAAAGGTGTGAATCATCGATCCCCCATTTAAGCATCTTGGAAACAAATGGCAAAAAAAAGCCCTGACTCACCTGGGGTTGCATCTAATCACACAGTAGCAGACTGTGCCCACAGCTTAAAAAGACTCTGTGATCGCACAACTGCGGGTCAATTTCCACGGAAGGAAATATACTCTCCCCCCCACCACTTTATCTCGCACATGTGACCACAACCTATATTTATCTCCTTGAATTGTGTTTTCAACATTCCTTTATCAGTGCTGTTAACTGGAGGCAGGGCTTAAGGCCTAAAAACAGCACATTTGAAAATGTTTTATAATACTGTTACAGTAAAAGTTTTGTTGCCCTCTCTATAATTTGCTCAGAATAGCACCCCAGAAACCACAAGCCTTGCGGGGGGGGGGGGGATCAGCCACTGGAAAAGTGGAAGGACCTACATCAACAATTAATTCTTGAAATGATATGCAAAGGAAAGTTAAAAAATACATAACAGATGTTAACATACTGTCTCTCAAATGGTTCTCCATTACTAACAGAGACATAAAAACATAAGAGAAGCCATGTTGGATCAGGCCAATCCAGTCCATCCAGTCCAACACTCTGTGTTACACAATGGCCAAAACCCAGGTGCCATCAGGAGGTCCACCAGCAGGGCCAGAACTCCAGAAGCCCCCCCGCTGTTGCCCTCCAAGCACCAAGAGTATAAAGGATCACTGCCCCAAACATACTGTTCCATCTATACCTTGTGGCTAATACCCACTTATGGACCTTGTCATGATCATGGGCCTATAGTGGTGTGGCCTGAAGGCTCTGGGGAGCCCTAGTGGCTCCAGGGAAGCCTGTATTGGAGTAGTCATCAGGGCCTACATTTCCCAGGTTCCCTCTGGACACTGTGTTTGGGTAACAGGAGATTTTGGAGGGAAAACAACACCAGCAGGGAAACAGAGGGTGGTGCCTGGGAAGAGGAGATAAAAGGCTTGCCCAGAGTGGGAGGGTGTTCTCTCTCAGGGAGCAGGGCTGGTGGAAGCTGTTGCAGACAGAGAGATCCCTCATTCAAAAAGGGGGTGAGTTAGACTGTGAACAAGTACCTAGGGAAGGCTAGGACTGTATAGATAGACACGTTCAGATTTATTATTTTACCTGCCTTTACTTTGCTGATTTTTCCTACTTGTTATTACTCTAAAGTTGTTGTTAAATCTCTTAATAAAACTATTTGTTACTCTGCCTGGGTCCTCACACCTCATTTGGTCATGTACAAGGGGAAACCAGTTGTAAAAGTACTGTATAAAGGGTAGGGTGGGTGCTCTGGGCCCTCCCAAGGAGACCCATACCAGAGTGGTGGCAGCCAGTAGTGAACCTTCCTAGCCACTGCCTATGACAGACCTCTGCTCCACATGTTTATCTAATTCCCTCTTGAAGCCATCCATGCTTGTAGCCACCACCATTTCCTGTGGCAGTGAATTCCATGTGTTAATTGCTCTTTGGGTGAAGAAGTACTTCCTTTTATCTGTTCTAAGCCTACTGCTCATTAATTTCATTGAGTGCCCATGAGTTCTTGTATTGTGAAAAAGGGAGAAAATTACTTCTTTCTCTGACTTCTCTATCCCATACATAATTTTGTAGACCTCTGTCATGTCACCCTTCAGTCGTCGTTTCTCCAAACTAAAGGGCCCCAAACTCTTTAACCTTTCTTCATAGGGAAAGTGTTCCAACCCTTTTATCATTCTATTTGCCCTTTTCTGCACTTTTTCCAATGCTATAATATCCTTTCTGAGGTGTGGTGACCAGAACTGTACACAGTATTCCAAATGAAGCTATACCACGTATCTATATAGGGGCATTATGATACTGGCTGATTTGTTTTCAGTCTCCTTCCTAATAATCCCCAGCACAGTATTTCCCCCTTTTATTGCAGTCACACATGGAGTTGACATCTTCAGTGAGTCATCTTCCATTACTCCGAGATCTCTCTCTTGGTCAGATACTGCCAGTTTGGACCTCATCAACATGTATTTATAGTTAGGATTTTCGCCTCCAATATGCATTACTTTGCACTTGCCCTCATTAAACCTCATTTGCCCAGCCTCAACAGATCCCTCTGGAGTACCAGTTCTCCCTAGTTCTCACTGCCCTGAACAACTTAGTGTCACCTGCAAACTTAGCCACTTCACTACTTACTCCCAACTCAAACTCATTAATGAACAAGTTAAAATGCACCTAGGATCAAGACCTGTGGTAACCCACTGCTTACCACCTTCCACTGTGAAAACTGCCAATTTATACTGTTTCCTATTAATTTGTTGTTCAGTCACACAGTCGAGTCCGACTCTTCGCGGCCCCATGGAACACATCATGCCAGGCCCTCCTGTCTTCCATCATGCTCCTGAGTTTGCTTAATTTCATGTTCGTTGTATGAATTAGCCAGTTTTTAATCCACAAAAAGACTTGTCCTCTTATCCCATGACTGCTGAGTTTACTTAGGAGGCTTTGATGAGGAATTTTATCAAAATCTTTCTGGAAGTCTAAGTACGTCTATTGGATCACCCTTGTCCACATATTTGTTCACCCCCTAAAAGGGTGCGTTCAGACGGGCAGCTAATCCCACCATTGGCCTGGCTCTAATTTGATTAGGTCTTTTTTTATCCAGGGTTGCATGACCAGACAGCTCCCCCATGAATTGCTTTAATGCACATGACTCCGTGGTGGATTGTCTAGACGGCATCCACCTTAAGGAGCCGTGCGGTCATCTGTTTTTTAAAAAAAATCTTGTTTGCGCATGTGCATATGTGCCTCATTGTGTACTTGTTTTTCCGTGCATGTGCAGACTTAAATGGTAAAAGCGCCACCAGTAGTACCTTCCTCTAGGTGTCGTGAGTACCTCTGAGGACCTGCCTCCTGCAGGCCTAAGTGAAGTGGAGGATCAGCTCCCAGCTCCAGAGGAGCCTCCACCTGAATCAGATGAGGCTCAAGCAAGCACCTCCCAGGGTGTTACCCCAGCACCAGCAGCAGCTGAGCCACAGCCAAGCTCAAGCCCACCTGATGCACCTCCTCGGGTGGAATGTCTACGGTCCCAATATAGGCAAGACTTAGCTGCTAGGAGAAAAGAGGCACGCATGCATAGTCACAGATCACTCAGTCCTTAGTTTTAGAAGGAGCTGGGACCTCACTGCCAGCTGCTAACAAGCACAGGAAGTGGCTGGGTATTTAGGCACAGCACAGAGACTACCAACTTGTGCTAGCAACAAGTCATTTTGGCTAAGCTCTGCACCCGCTCAGCTCGCAATAGCTAACCTGATTCTGGATCCCCTGGCTTGTGACTCCAGCTCTGTTTGACTTCAGCTTCTGTTGACTCCTTGGACTGGTTTGCTCGTGAGTTTCCTTCTCTGACCCTGGCTTGGACTGACTCTGCTTTTGGCTTAGTGTTTTGGACTTGATAACTCGTTCCTGATTGGGCTTGACCTCAGACTGTCCCGGACTCCAGCTTAATTCCTGACCTACTGGCACCCAGCCCGTGACACTAGGTACCACTTCAGTTAACAAAGTTCATAAATATCATGGGACCGTCAGAAACATTAAATTATCCAGATCATTTGAGCGGAGCTCTGCAGACGTCACATGTTTAAGCGGTTATGCACACATCACTAAAACTTTTTTTAAATGGCGGCCATTCAGGATGGTCTGGAGACCATCCCTACAGGCTGATTCCCCCATCTGGTCATTCCATCAGTGTGCAAAGTCTGCCATTGGCCCGTCGGCAAGCTTAGGACTGGACTTTCACCACTATCTTTTAAGTACAGCTCCCCGACGGGGATCAATGGGCTGATCACGGAAGCGGCACATTTCCCAGATGTTGCTGTCTGGACCTGCCCTTTAAATCCACCAGGCACTCGTGCCTGGCATGGCTCAAAAGAGCTGTCTGAACATGACCAAAGATACAAGATCTTCCCTTACAGAATCCATGCTGATTCTTCCTCATCAATGTGCTGAATAATTCTATCTTTAAAAATGTATTCCACCAAGTTACCTGGTATTGACATTAGATTGACCAGGCTGCAATTTCCTCTGGAACCTTTTTTAAAGGAGGGGGTTATATTAGCTACCTTCTAGACCTCTAGAATGGAGGCAGATTTTAGTGATATATATTGCATATTTTTGCCTGGAGATCCACAAGTTCACATTTGAGTTCTTTCAGAATTCTTGGATATATGCCATACCAGAGGGATTTGACCTTCCTTCTCTTTCCTTTCAGTTTCTTCTTCACAAGCCCCCTCATTAATTACTCCCTCTAAAGTTAAATGTGGTTGTGTTGGTCTTTGGGGGCAACTTCCTATTTACATAAATGCTAATTACATAAATGTAAATTATGGTCACTGTTCCCAAATGGTGCTATCACATTTACATCACTCACCAGATCTTGAGCATTACTTAGGACCAAGTTTAGGATCGCTTCTCCCCTGGTAGGTTCTTTGACTATCGGCACAGTCATTGGGAGTATCTCTAAACCCAGTCTCTTTTTCCTGACTTGAACACATATTGACCCAATCAATGTGTGGGTAGTTAAAATCACCTATTATGACATAGCTAATTAATCTGTTTTCCATAATTCTTTCACTATTTTAAAATCATCCTCTAATCTTTGATCTAATGGGCAATAACAAACACCCAGAATTAAGCTTCCTTTTGGGCCCACTCTTTCTACCCATAGTGTTTCTGTAAGCAAATTTATTTTTCTTAGATTTTCACCTTCACTGTATTGTGTACCCTCTCTGACACAGAAGAAGAGAAGAAGAGATTGGATTTATACCCCACCCTTCATTACCCAAGGGAATCTCAGAGCAGCTTACAAACTCCTTTCCCTTCCCCTCCCCACAACAGACACCCTGTGAGGCAGGTGGGGCTGAGAGAGCTCTGACAGAAACTGCTCTTTTTCAAGAACAGCTGTGCCAGAACTATGGCTTGCCCAAGGTCATCCAGCAGGTGCAAGTGAAGGAGTGGGGAATTATACCCAGTTCTCCCAGATTAGAGTCTGCGCACTTAACCACATACAGAGACATTCCACCTCCAATCCTTCCCTTCCTATCCTTCCAACACAATTTATATCCAGGAATCACTGTATCCCACTGATTATCCTCATCCCACCAAGTTTCTGAAATGCTCACAATGTCTATGTTCTCATCTGTCACCAAGCATTCCAGCTCCCCCACTTTAACTCAGACACTTTTGGCATTTTCATATAAACATCTATAATTCCCCAGACCTGTTAGGCCTGCAACCTTCCTTTTGTGGCATCTAGAACTTATCAGGCAGTCAATATTGTCTCATCACCCTCTCAGTGGCCAGTCCTAATCCATTTCCCTCTAGAACAGTAACAGTTACCTTTTCATCACTTAGAGATGAGCCATCCTGAACCAGAGACATTTCATCTCCTGTTGACTTTCCCCCAGGATTTAGTGTAAAAACTTTTCTGCTGCCTTTTTGATTTTAACCACCAGCAGTCTGGTTCCTTCTCAGGACAAGTGGAGGCCATCTCTTTTGTACAAATCCTGCTTTTTCCAAAAAGCAACCCAGTGCCTAACAAACTTAAACCCTTCCTCCCTACACCGTTGTCTCATCCACACACTGAGACTCTTAATTCGTGCCTGTATAGCTGGCCCGGCGTGTGGAACAGGCAGCACCTTGGAGGTCCTGGCCTTGAGTCTCCCACCTAGCAAATTTTTCATCCACAACCACATGACTTCATTTCCCCACACTGTTGGTGCCAACATGTACCACGACCACTGGCACTTCCCCAGCACTGTCTACCAGCCTATCTAGACCATGTTTAACGTCTGTTACTTTGCACCAGGCAGGCAAGTCACCAGGTAGTCAGTACAGTACTGCCCAGGAATGGTTTCTTGGTGCAAAAGGATACCTGTTTATCATCTGTAGAAGGGGTCCCTTCTGAGGGATCATTCCCCCTTTCTTCAGCATTGTGCCCTGTTTCCCCTTGACCCTCATGCTCCCTGTCAGAGGCAGGGCTACCATTCTCAGCGTGGGACAAATCTAACAAGGCCCTGAGAGTCTTAACTGTATGTCTAACTGCCTCTGCTTCTCCAGGTCAGCCACCTTGGCCTTGAGGGTGTGAACTCGTTCCCTGAGAACCAGGAGCTCCATGCCCTAAACACACACACCCATGACTTCTGTCCAGCTGGCAGACAGTCATACATGTTGCACTCAGTGCAATGCACTAGATAGCCCCCAGAACCCTGCTGGAAATCCTATTTACTATTTACCAGTCCTTCTACTGGGTCTGCATAGGATGTTTTGTGAATCATGACTGAGGATGAAAAACTTGTACCATCCACAATGGGATGAAATGCAAACTGAGATTCAGCAATGTAGACAGGGAAACAACTATAAATTTAGATCCCGTTTAGATTCACATAAGAAAATGTACAAATATTATTACAGAAGAAGACTGAGTATCAGTACTAAAGGCATCCTGTGTTGCTCATATGTACAGCAGATACTCAGATGAGTCATTCATCTCTCTCCCAGTTCATGTTCTGTTTCTAGCACGTCTCTTAATTTCAAACATGACACCTTCCTTGAGCTGCTTAGCAAAACAATTGGCAATTGTCTAGCCATTTTGGAACGGGCTAGTGTCATTCCAAATCCCTACACCACAACTACCCTCTACATTAGCCTGAAGGTTATTTACATTATTTATACCACATCCTAAATCATCTAGCAATACATTCACATGCAACGGGGCTTCTTTTCCTTACGCCAGGATTGCTCTGCATTTATTTTCCTTATTATGAAGAACTCCATCAGCATGACCTTCAATAACATCAAAATATTCAAAGAGTTTTAGATTTAGCATGCTAAAAGGCCGCTGGAATAAATGAGGAATGACTCCATAGGTTAGCACCTTTAACTAATGATCTCATATTTGCCAGCTACTTTCAGCATACTCTGGAAAAAGTTGGGCAGATACCTGCTAATAGGTAGGTAGGTAGACAAATAAAAATAAATAACCTTAGACGCACTTACATTGTGGGGAGACTTAAACATACACATAAACACACGGAGCTTGTCAAAAAATTCATAAT
Source organism: Lepidodactylus listeri (assembly GCA_029233225.1). Taxonomy (NCBI): domain Eukaryota; kingdom Metazoa; phylum Chordata; class Lepidosauria; order Squamata; family Gekkonidae; genus Lepidodactylus; species Lepidodactylus listeri. Next base: position 57,078,018 of record JARCFY010000002.1, on the reverse strand, counting down.
TACACATTGCCAGGGCTTTTTAAAAAAAAAATAAAAGGAAGAAAAAAGAGGTGCTGGAACTCTGAAAAAGTAAATGAAGTTTTCAACCTGTATACTGAAAACTCATGAACTTTTAAACATTTTTAAATGAATTTTGTCAGTTCTGGAACTCTGTTCCAGCACACTCCCCCAGAAAAAAAGCCCCGCACATTGCATATTATACAGTGAGCACAAAAGGGTTTTGCATATGCATCAACTCTATTATGTAAGGTATCTCCACACTAATACCAACCACCACCATGATCAGAGGGTTCTCATTTGATGCTGTTGCAGCTTCCTCAACTCTTATCAAACATAAGGGGCAGTGGTGTCAAGGTAACTCAGCTTGCCAACATCCAGATGGGGCCTGGAGATCTTCTGGAATTACAACTGATCTCTAGGTTACAGGAATCGGTTCCCCTGGAGACTATGGCAGCTTCAGAGTGTGAACTCTATAGCATCACATCCCTGCTAAACTCTCTCCCCAACTCCACTGTTGTCATGCTCCATTTCCCAAATCTCCAGGAATGTCCCAATCTGTAGTTGGCAACTCTAGCATCTCACACAGAGAATCCAACAGCAAAGTGCTCTTGCTCCTCAGACTAGTGACATAGAACCTGACCTAGAAGATTTGTATAGCAGTCAATGCATACTTAATGATCTATTAAGTCCTATTGTTGATAGGTGGATACTGTCTTGGTCTATCTGGGTTCCCTTTAATTCCTACCTTTGACTGAAGTAGGGTGGAAGTGTGCAGGCAGAACTCCAGCCAGCCTGACATTGTGGCAGATCTGCTATAGGCTTAGAGAATAAGGTTCTTTGGGAAGGGCTTTAAGTCATTGCCCTTCACTGTGTAGAGCATCAACACAAGCCTGTCATTTTTAATCTTTTTACACTGCTGTGTTGTAGGTGTTTATAAAGTTTACAAGTTAAAGCCTGCAAGGAACTTGTAGGGATAGAGATGCCAGCTCTGAGTTGGAAAATTCCTGGAGATCCAGGGGCAGAGCCTGAAGAGGTTATAGTTTGGGGGTGAGGAGGAACTTCAGCAGGGTATAATGCCATAGAGTTCACCCTCCAAAGCAGTCATTTTCTCCAGGGGAACTGATCTCTGTAGTGTGGGGATCAGTTGTAATTTCCAGAAATAGCAAGGCCTGATGTGGATTTTCCAGAAATAGCCAGGCCTGATGTGGAGGTTGGCAATCCTAGGGCTAAGATTGGTCGGAGGGGGGAGGGAGTTATTCCTTTCTCAACACTGGATAAATAACCCTAGGAAATTATATTGGAAATTAGAGCCCCTTAACAAGGCTGGGAAATTCCTGAAGATCTGGGGACAGAGCCTCAGGAAGGCAGAGTGTGGTGAGTGGAGGGAGTTCATTGGGAATGTGATGCCTATCTGCCACTTTCTCCAGGGAAACTGATCTCTGTTGTCTGGGGATCAGTTGTAACTCGGGGAGAACTGTACACAGTATTCCAACTGAGGTTGCAACATACAAGGGCATTACAACATTGACCACTGGTGACTCTGAGATATACACAGTCCAAGTAATTTTGTGACCATGTGTGAACAACTGCTACCAGCCATTCTGAAAGCTGCAAACTGTCCTAATGCAAATATACTCAAAACATTGCTCATTTTGAACTGCAAACAAAGTGTCAGTGCACTTGTATGTGGTGCTCCACTCAAAGAACAATGGCCATTGTGAGCAAGGGTTGTTTGGTTTTTGAACACTGTGCTTTGAGAAGATGGAATCATCAATCATCCTTATTTGAATACAGCATGGTACTTAAAAAGGGCACAAAACACATTAATCCATGAGAAAAGAAAAGAGAACGAGCCCCCTGTTGCTCTAGTCAGGCAAAACAGCGGCCTTCCTCTTATGCTACTGAGCAGAAAACTAACCAGGACTATTTCCTTTGTTTAGCAATCATTTTTATGACCCTGGGAGTAGCAATCTGACTGTGCTTCAGAGAGTTAGTAAACTTTGCCAGAGTTTAAAATGACTTAACAAGGTCCTGTGGTGTGTTTAACCTTTAGCTGATGGCTGCTCTAGGACAGAGCCACGGAAATTCTTTTGAACCTGACAGCTTTTATTTCTCCCAAGAGTCAGTGGGTTAACTTATGGCACTGAGCCCACTCCATTTTTAGTAATTTATTCTCTGAATACCTTGCTCTTCAGTCTCAAGTCCCCAGTACCAAGTACAACAGTTATAGGTGTATGGTTAACACAGTGCATGCCACTAGCCAATGGGTCTTGGAACCCTGCTTGGATTGATTTGTTCTCTATTGCATTTATACCCTGCTTTTCATTAAAGAAGTTCAGAATGATTCTCTTCAAAACACTCAAAAGGGTGTGGCTTCCTTAGCTTTAACAGTGCAGGAGCACTATGGATTAGATCCAGACTGATGTTTCCATGGGTACAAGGACTTTCATCCATGGAACATGATTTCCCCTGCCCCCCCCCCTCCCATGACAGCCCACAATTCCTGCTGAACAGGGACCCCTAGGAACAGGACTGGGAGGCATTGCGGGCCACCATGGGAAGCGGGAGGCAGGAAAACCATGCTCCATAGGCAGAAGTCCTTGCACCCATGGAAAGGTTAGTCTGGATCCCAGCACGTGTGTCCTCAATCCTCTGTGGCCCATATTTAGTAGCATGTCCAGGTGGTCACTTCCAGCTCAGTTTAACTTAAATCGGAATTGTGACATCATCCTATTTAAAAAGAGGTACAGAAATCTATGGGAGTTTGCGCAGCAATACAGTGTACTGCTACTCATCCATACCAAGCCATTTTGACTGATTTTGGTAGCCCATTGCTCTGCCATGCCTTAATTTTTCACTAGAGAATCCATTTTTCATGCCATTGCTAATTGGACTGAGCAGTCTGGACTGTAGTGGCATTAATCTCAAAGGCATCAATTGGTCAGCGTTTATTACCTCGTGGGTCACAAACAGGACAGTTCTTCTGTCTCTTCTCGATGCTCAGTCTATTTTTAGCATGAGTGTTCCCCTACAGTACCACTGAAGCATAGGAGCAAATGCTCAAGTAGCTCTTTGAAAACAAAAAGTGGAGAACAAAAGCAAAGTACCACTTCTACCAGCTAGAATGTTCTAAAAAAAAAAATCCGAGAGAGAGAGCGCAAAATGAGCTGAAAGTTCCACAGCTCCAGCACAGGGGCATGGATAGCATAGTTTATGTGGCTCAGTAGGTAAGATACTGTATAATGAATCAGGAAGTCCTGCTTACTCCTACCTGAGCGAGGGAGGTTGCGAGGAGCTTGGCCTGGCCAGTGCTCAATGATGTGACCAGTCTGTTCTCCCCCTCTTCTGTCTCTTGTGCTGTGCTTTTATACCCAGTGGTGGTGGTGGAGTGATTCCTTCCCTGCTGCCCCTGGAATTGCATAATTTTTTTTTACCAAGCTGTATTTGATTTCTGTTAGGCTGTGAGCCCTGTGGAGTTGCTGCCTGGTCCCCATGAGGCTACTACTTCATTAAACCACATGAAAACAAACTACATGATTTGCACAACTTTAATCACAGAGCCACCTCTGTAGCAAGCATGCAGGAATCAGGAAAGGTTGATGCTGGCACAAACAGAATATCAAGCCAGGTTTGGGAGAGATCACAGCAGAGCAAGAGAAATCATGGGAAATGGATTATTAGAGATGTCATGTGGCTGCTCCAAACCTCATCCTCTTCTGGTTTAGATGTCAAAACAGAGCAAAACATATGTGCAGAAGCAACATTGGTCCCAAGTCTCTCTTAAGCTGCAATCCTGTGCTCATCTACTTGGAAACGAGTTCCACTGACATAAAGTAGCAGTTGTTTAAAGTCACCAACCTCCAGGTGCTGCCTGGAGATCTCCCACTATTACAAATGCTCCCTAGACAACCAAGATCAGTTCCTCAGGACCAGGCCCTGACCTGGATAGCCCAAGCTAGCCTGATCTCATCTGATCTCAGAAGCTAAGCAGGGTTGGCTTTGGCTAGTATTCAGGAGGGTGACCTCCAAGGAATACCAGGGTCGTGACATAGAAGCAAGCAATGGCAAACCACCTCTGGAACATCTCTTGCCTTCAAATCAAGTCTAGCTCCCCACCTAGTGGTGCATAACACTAAAAGAGCTAGAACTTTTGGCTGCTATCCAATTTTAGGATTGCCTGGCTATTCTGCACACAATGCCAGATGATGATGGTGGTGATGATGTTCCTCAGGAGAAAATGACTGCTCTGGAGAGTGGACTGTATGACATTATACCCGACTGAGGTCCTGTCCTGCCGCAAATTCCACCCTCCCCAGGCTCCACCCCCTGAGTCTCCAGGAATGTCTCCAACCTGGAGCTAGCAACCCTACTTACTTCTGAGTAAATATTCATGGTATTGGGCTGTATATTGGAGACCTGCCAATAACCATGGCAGTGCAGGCTATTGCTGAGTCCTCTTATTAAATTCTGAAGGAATCAGTTGACAGTACTGAGATTTGGCTTTTCTGGCTTGCATTTTCCAAATGGATAAATAGTCTGCTGTTGCAAAATAAAGTAAATAAAGTGAACAAATGGTTCTCAAGAAGACCAGGATGGAAAAGAAGACTCTGATCTTCTGGGAGGTATTTTTTAAGAAAGGCAGATGTGGAATATTTGATCACCTGCTTTTGATCTTTCATGAATCACCTAATTCAATTTATATTCCTCATTTGAAGATCTTAATCCCACACAGGACTCTCTCGTTGTGAAATTTCAAACTCAGGTCACTGCATATATTCAAACTTCTCTTGTGGATTAGCTTTTACACTTCTCACCCCTTCATTAAGTTTATTTGTCCTTTAGGGCTGTTTCAAAGAATTAATGAGAGAATTTCTCCTCACCAGCAGTTCTCACTTCTGCCTCCGTTTTCTTTCCAGAGCCTCATTAGCATTCAGAAGCACTGTCTTCAAGCTATGTTTTCAAGGTTAAAAAAATTCAGATGGCAAGTAAGATTCCTGGTCTGAAGTTTTCCTTTGAAGTCTTTTTACAAGCCATTGGAGAATCAGCTAGGCAGCGAGGCAGTGCTTGGAATATTGACATTGGAAGTCAGTATTCAAACTGTATTTGCTGCTCAGAAGACTGACTCTGAGTGGTACCCAACCACATTTTGCACAGGCGTTTTGTGCAATGCCAGCATTACTTCTCATCAAAATGACAGATCCTGGCCATCACTCATTTGTATACACTAATTTATCTGAACAAACACACATTTAATATTTTTTATTGCTTATGGTTGCTTTTTCCTTGAGATTTTGTTCTTTGGGATAGATGTCCAAGTGCAAAATGTTCTACATGAGCACATGAGTTTATCTTATTACTTTTCTCCAGAAAATACCCTGATGCTGACATTAGATCCAGCCCCTGCTTCCAATGTCCATGTATTGTTCAAGATGCAGGTAGTGATTTCAATGCATTCGGGACCCAAACCAAGCACCTGCACACTGCAATCTGACAGCTGTAAATATGATGTTGCTTTATACTGTAACATTCCAGCATTCTATCTTGTTCACTCTGATCTGACAGTGTTTTTCTGTGAGCTCAAGCAGAGGTTTCCCGCAGTCCAAGGTTCTTTAACTGGAGATGTCAGGACTGAATTGTAATTGTAAGCTGCTTTGAGACTCCTTAAGGTAGAGAAAAGTGGGATATAAAAACCTGCTGTTCTTCTGTATCAGAGACCATCTGTATGCAAAACAGGTCCTCTACTAAGGTTCGTCTTGGAGCACAAAATGTCAAGTGACTAGTGGCCTTAAGGAGAGACTTCAAGTGCCCAAGAGTTTTTTTTTAAATGGAAGGTCAGAACACATTAAATCTGGCCATTTAAATGCAAACAAGGAAATAAAGCCACAAAAAGTCATAAAAATCTCAAACAAGAAAATGAATCACAAGGGTTATGTTTTCCAACAAGAACTTCTTTCAGTCCATTATTAGTCTTGAAAGGTCTTTCAATATGCTACATTGAGCCAATTATGGGCATTGTTTCATTTTCCCTTTCACTCTTCCCGTCATATATTGTGTGAAGGAATAATTAGAATCCATCACGGGGGGGTGGAGGGGGCAACATAATTACCTGTGAAGAAATAAATCATTTGGTCTTTTTTGTCCTTAAGCAGGTGATTCAGCATAAGGTAATGTACTCTGATAATCAATAACCAATAAAGAAAATAAGCATCAACCAAACTGTATGTCCCCTAGCAGGAGCGATCAGGATGTATGTGCGCAAGTAAAGCTGTTTTACTAATGGCCTTGCTGGCAGGGCAGAATGAAAGACTGGCAATGATAATTTCTCTGCATGCCACAGTTAGGCCGAGGACAGACTGGTGCTCCACGACGCCATGGAAGCGGAGGTGGAGCAACCCGGGGGCAAAGCATCCCGGAGCTTGCAGTTCGCACTGCACAGAGTGCAGCGCAAGCAGTACGGGGAGGAGGCGGCCCGCAGCGTTCACATTGCGGGCGGCTCCTGGCGGTGGTGGCAACACGACACACGGCTGTGTGGTTCCGCGCGCGTTCACACCTGCTGGAAGCAGGAGGAACATGCGCCCAGCCGCCGGGACACCAGTTCCATGTGGTGTACAGCTGCCGCGAGAGCACAGTGCCGCAGGACCTGGTGAGTACGGGAGGGCTACACCAGGCAGCTGCGGCTGTGTGCATGGGCCCGCCTCCTCTGCTTGCAAAGCGGATGTAATGTGGGCCCAAACTCCAGTCTGTCTTCAGCCTTAGATGGTATTTGTCTACAGCAGTGATCTTTGCCTATTGACCCCGGATCAGTCACAATATGTTATTTCTGATTCATCATATAAATAGATCTCATCTTTGTTGTAACATGTTTAAATTGAATTTTGGGGGGTTAAAAGACTTTCCAGTTTACAAATCTTGTAACACATCACATCCTGAAGATGCAAAGAGATGGTGTCCTTAGAAGCTCATCTCAACCTTGTTTCTCAGGACACCATCAATCCCATTTTTACAAATGGCAACTCATTCAAGACATTCTGACCCTGGAAAAAATAAGTGAAGAAAAATCACACCATAGTGACATTAATGAATATTAAAAATGACTATAGGTCTCACCTAATCCATCTATTCCAACCCTCCCCGCCCCACTACACTAAATGTAAATTCATTAGACACCTGCCATACCTGTTAGTAAATGTAAAAGCAGAGGTGCTCCAGGAATAGGGGGAAGGGATATTCCCTAGTCAGGGCATATTGTTCAGAGCATCCCTCCCAGTGTTGGGGAAGAGGTATGTGCTAGCTTGTCTGTTACATGAATTGGAGCATTGGCATTGGAACTGAGCCTCTAAATTCAACAGGATAAAAAGGACAAAACCTTAGGGAAATCTTTGGAAACGAATGTAAAACAAATGTCACTGAAATTCCCAGCTCAAAGTCCCTTATTTTTATTTATTTCTGTTATGGTTCAGTTTTCTTCTGAGACTCAAGATGGATAATAAAATTTGTAAAAAACTGCAGTTAAAATCAATATAATGCATACAATAAAATGTTCTGCGTAGTTGATCAGGGCCTTAAAGAGATATATTTACACTGAAGTAGAAAGTCCAAGGGTTCTGGGGACTGTGTAAAAGGCTAACCTAAGTCATTCCAATGCATTCTGTCATGGTGGATCCCTCATTCTTTTGCAGTTGACCCTAATCCATATTGTGTCATTTGATTGTTGTAATACTTCTAGAATTAGATTGCTTGGCTTAAGGAAATGGAAATTCATACCTTGAATTTCTGTAGACTGGAAAAATAATTGTAAAAACACTTTGCTTTTAATTCAAAGCATTAATGCACTGTCTGTCTTTGGAAAGAGTAATAATCTAGGTAAACTGTTCTGAGGAGAAAACAGATATAGGTCTATCAGAGGTCTTTCAACACCTCTGTTTGCTGTGTTAATTATCAGTGCCCTGGAATCAACAAATGCTTGGCAATGTCAACTATATTGGAAAAGTAACAACAGCAGTTATTTTTTTTAATGTAAGGAAAAGTTTTCTCTATCCTTAAATTGAATCAACAGGGGATAACTACTGTGAATAAACCAACTACATCAAAGAAGTGTTAGATGAAAGATCTTTCCTGACAAGCCAATCATTTCCATCCTGAATGACTGATTGGGTTGTGAAGTCATTGCTAATTCAGTCCCCTTAAGCAGAAGACCTCAGTTCCTATGGGGCACTCCAGTGAGTATATGGACACTTCCGCACTGTCATTTTTGTCCCTTGTTTGTCCCTATTGCTTTGGGTTCGCCCCCCCCCCCCTTCCCACATGTGTTTTGCTCCCTCTGGGACTACTAGACAGAGCAAAACACATTTATGGGGGGGAGAACCCTGAAGTAATAGGGACACACGAGTGACAAAAATGACAATGCAGAAGTGGCCTATGACTCTCAACAGGAAGACACAGACTTCCAAGCATTACCGATATGAATTAAACTGCTTTTTGAAAGGCACTGTTTGGAAGGCACTGTTGCATAATACACCAGACACTGAATAAAATTCATGAATACATGTGAAAAGGAATTGATGCATATATATATATATAGCTACTGCAAATAATATGGAATACAGAAACAGGCAGTGCATAAGCATAAACAAACAAGAATAAGTCTGCAGTACAGTTCTAAACCAGTCCCAGTAGAGGACACATTGGACAGCAGAGAGATGTATCATAAAATAGTAGGGCATTGGGAATACACTTGAAATGATAGGTTGCAAACATGAGAGCAAGCCTTATATGTGCTAGCCATTCTAAATCTTAAGCAATTAGCCCTTCTAGTTATGCAGTTCTTATCACTTCTTATCGCTTATGAGACTGGTCTTCTTGTTTGTCAGAGTTGCAGACATGCACTTGTGTCCTGGGACTTTTTGCTTTTTCAGCAATCATCAGTGCATTCTGAAAACTTCCTACAAGGAGTTTCAGGCTGTGGTTCCAGACAAAGTACTCCTGTATAGTACAGTTATGTATGCAAACAATCATGAGGGGTCCCCCTGGTCCAGTGCAATCTGGTTCTCATAGCATCTCAGCAACTGCTTATCTTAACTCAGTTGGCAAAGTCAATATTGCAGTTGACATATGGACATACTTACCAGGGCTACTTTAGCTGAATTCACAGATACTCCCAAAGCCATTGGAACCAGCACACAAAATTTTTAAAAATCCAGCAATCTATGCTTCTTCTCATTCCATAATATCACAGAGTCAAACACAATTGAGGTTGTTGGGATAGGTCTTCTATTGTAAAAATCCATTTGGAAAAGCTTTAGAGAAGCTGCCCACCTCTGATCAAAAGTTTTCTCTCTGTATTAAGAGGTACTTTTCCAGTATATCAACAATTTGTGGTTGAATGCTCCTCATGGAATGTACAACAATCACCTGGTGTTGTATCACTACAATCTCAACAAAAACCACAATTTCTGATGACAAATCACCAAGACCTATGGTTTGAAACAGGGGCGTAGACTTTTCTGAAGTCCGGGGGGGGGGGGGCTCTTTAGCGCACGTGCTTTGCGCGTGCGCTCGCTGGGGCGATGTTTCCGCCCCCCCCGGAAAACCTACCGCCAGCCCCTGCGCCTCCCCGGCCCTTCCGAGGCTCACCAGCCGGTGGTGCTGGTGCCTTTCCCTCCCCCTCCGCCCTGGCCACTTCCTCCCTCACCCCTAAAAGAGGAAGAGGGAGAGCTAAGGAGGGAGGAATGGACAGGCTGGTGGGGGGGGAGAGGCGCCAGCTGGCGGGCCTCGGAAGGGCCCGGGAGCGCGACGTTTTCCCGGGGGGGCTCAGTCTCCCCCCCCCAGCTCCTGCCTCCATTCTTCCGTCCAGCACCCTGGACATTTGCCCAGCTGGTTCCTGGATGGAGGGAGGGAGGAACGGAGCAGGGGGAGAGGCGGTGGCGGCAGCAGCCTGCCAGCCAGCCGGCCTGGGTGCTCCATGTTCCCGGGGGTGGCTGAGCCTCCCCCCCGGGAAATTTCGGGGGTGGCTCGAGCCCTGGAGCCCCCCCCCCCGTAGTTTACGCCTATGGTTTGAAATCCATTTTGTTCAAAGGTAGAGGCTTTGTTCAAAGGTAGAGGCTGTAACTGGGCCAAATTAATTGTCATTAAATGAAAAATTCCTGTTGCAGCTGATGCCCAGGGACATAGCCCTGGGGGTCCAAGTGACCAGAGCCCAGAGTGAACACAGGAAGCACCCTGCTAAATTTAACTAATGGTCTGTCTAGAGTATCATCCTTAAGAATTTGGGGTCAGGAGGGGCACTTTTTCTCTGGTAGCTGCCACTAGTTCCTGTGTGAGACTCCTCTTGCAGGTTTGATGCCAGGGCAGAAAATGCCCTGTCCCTGGTCGAGGCTAAGCAGATATCCTTTGGGCCGGGGGTAACCAGCAGGTTGTCATGGGTCAGCTTGACCAGTTGGAACTCACCCTGGAGGAAGACTCCTCAAGTGTCGCAGAGCCTGGGCCCAGCTCACAAGAAGCAGCTGAGGAAAGGAGCTCCAGTATGCAGATGACACCCAGCTGTATCTGTTGTTGGGCGGGCGATCCAGCTCTACCCCAGATGACTTGGGACGGGCGCTTCAAGATGTAGCAGACTGGCTCAGACTGAGTTGGCTGAAATTGAATCCAACAAAGACGGAGGTCCTGTGCTTGAGTCGGAGTGGGTCGGGGATAGGGACCCCACTCCCATCCTTCGGGGGGGTGCCATTGGTGCTGGCGCCAAGGGTCAGGAGTTTGGGAGTGCTCAATGGAGGCCCAGGTAGCAGCCACTGCCAAGGCAGCCTTTTACCATCTTCAGCTGATTAGGCAGCTGGTTCCCTTCCTCGAACGTGATGACCTAGCCACAGTGATCCATGCTATGGTCACTTCGAGACTAGACCACTGTAACGCTCTCTACATGGGGCTACCCTTGCTTTGGATCCGGAGACTGCAGCTAGTGCAGAATGCCGCAGCCAGGTTACTGATGGGCCTCCCTATGGGCGACCACATCCAGCCTGTGCTGCAGCTGCTGCACTGGCTACCTATAGCATACCGGATCTGTTTCAAGGTGTTGGTGTTGACCTTTAAAGCCCTATATGGTCAGGGGCCTGCCTACTTGAGGGACCGCCTTTCCCCATATGTTCCCCAGAGGGCACTGAGGTCAAGCACTCAACATCGCTTGACTATTCCCGGTCCGAGGGACGCGCAGCTGGCCGGTATCAGGGCTAGGGCTTTCTCGGTGGCGGTTCCATACTGGTGGAATGAGCTCCCGGATGACATCAGGGCCCTGCGGGATTTGTTACAGTTCCGCAGGGCCTCCAAGATGGAGCTCTTCTGCCAGGCTTTCGGATAGGAGCCACCACCAGGGAGATGGTAGGATAACGTTGCCTTGGACCCACAGGCCAATCTCCTGTTGCCGCTTCCCTCCAGGAGCACGTAGATGCCACCAGTACTGCTATGTGAGTTTTTTATAATGTTGTTTATTTATGCTTTTAAATTGTAAACCATTTTGGTGGTATGATATGTTGTGAGCCGCCTTGAGCCAGTTCGCTGGAAAGGTGGGATAGAAATGCGAAAAATAAATAAACAATAAATAAATAAGTCAATGTTGACAGCTGACCCTAACTATTCCAGGCAGACTACTGGAGAAGTTGATGAAGAACAGCTGGGGCAGGATGACTCCTCTGACTCCCTCTCAGTAGCAGACCAATGCTGATAGTGAACTCACCGGCAACTTACGGAGAGAATGTCTCTTGGCCCAACACAGGCATTATGCTGACAGCTTGTTGTGAGAGGCTTACTTAAACCAAGCTGGCATGCCTTTCCAGCTGTGAAAGCAACAAGTCACATTTCTGTGAGCCCAGCAATAGCTCCTGCCTTGCACCTTGTGATATTCAGACTGACCTTGGACTTTGTTATCTCGACTGCCTTTGGATTCTGCTTCTCAGACCTGTCTGCACCTAACGAATTACCAACCTTTGGACTGGCATTGACTTTGCTTTCTGGATTGCTCTGCAGGCCCGTAGCTACTGCCCCCCCCACATGGTTTTTATGGCCCCTCCCCAATCCTCAGCTCCCGCTCCCCACACACATACCCACGGTTTGAAAGCCAAAATGCCTAATTAAAGAAACTGATGCTGTGCTGAGATAGGAGCTTCTGCACTGGAAACTTAGTTTGTAGGCATGGCATCCATTTAAGTCCTATCTTGAGAAAGGATTCTCAAAAAGTTGTATAACCGGAACATCTTCGACTGCTTTGTATTGTATTTTGGACTATAAATATATCAACCAGCAAGAAACTTGTGTTGATATTTTTGTTTGGAAGCCGAATGAATCAGATGGCCGAACTAAGGTTGTGGTCACACGGCATCCTAATCCCGGATAAAGTCCCGCTGGAACTTTATCCGAGGTTTTTTCTTTCAGGTTGGGATGTTTACACATCCCAACCCCAGCGGTGCCAGCACCAGCGGCTGGGGGAGGCACCCTTCCAGCTCTGCTGGCAGGAGAGTGCTCTACACACACACCCCGCCACTGCCGCTGCCAGGACGGCGAATATGGACCCGTCCTGGCTGGCTGGCTCACCCCACGCTCCACTCTGGGCCCCAAGCCCTGCTGGCCACTGCCTGGTAAGTTTGGGGAGAAGCATGTGGGGGGTGCCAGGCAGTGGCGGCCAGTGGGGCTTGGGGCCTGGAGCAGAGCACGGGGCGGGTTTTTTTTCCTTTTTGCACTTGGGTGCCCAAGTGCAAAAAAGGGGGGGGGGACAGGAGGGATGATCAGACAGCCCTCTCTCACAATGATTGTGAGAGAGAGCTGTCCAGATCGGCTCAATCATGGGTTCCTCACGCGACCTCCGGGAAAATACTTGATTTTCCCTGGGTAAGAAAACGTGGGAGGAACCCGCGATTGAGCCCACTTCGGCACGGGAGTAGCTGTGGCTGGTCTGGTCAGTCCCTTTAAATGTGGGAAGAAACAGCAGTTCCTCCCGCTTTAAAGGGACGTGTAACCGTGGCCTAAGAGAACGGCCTGGCAGAGAGACAAAGTCTTATCTCCAGTGTTAAGTGAATGACTGTTATGTTTCTCACTGGAAGTCCTTGCATACTTAAGGGTAATTATCTGGCAGATCCTTTTGCGCATTAGGAGGAGGAGGAGATTGGATTTATATCCCACCCTTCACTCAGAGCTGTTTACAAACTCCTTTCCCTTCCCCTCCCCACAACAGACACCCTGTGAGGTAGGTGGGGCTGAGAGAGTTCTTTCGAGGACTGCTCTTTCAAAAACAGCTCTGACAGAACTATGGCTTGCACAAGGTCATCCAGCAGGTGCAAGTGGAGGAGTGGGGAATCAAACCCGGTTCTCTCAGATTAGAGTCTGGGCACTTAACCACTACACCAAACTGGCTCTCTCTGGCTTATCTCTGCAGTTTAGGTGGCAATTCCCCTGTTGGTTTCTTGTAAGCTTATGAGGACTGATCTTGTTCATTTTCAAGAAATAGAATTTTAATTGCATGAGAAAGAGAATCAAATAATCAATTTTCTTCTCCATTTCTAGCACTCATATTCGGAGACATAAACTTGGATAAATCACCTTTATTTCTGTAAACCTAATGCAATTACTCATTGCTGTTGGGGAGAATTTTTACTCCTTTGCCTTGAAGAGATCAGTATAGCATCCCTCCTCCTATTCAATATCTTTGCAAAATTGTATTCTAACATGATTAAAGAAAGGCTGAAGTACTCCTGTTAAGTAACATTTTCCAGGTCTTGATTTCTCTTCCAATATTTCCACTGTCAATTAGCCAAAGCAATTTCCGCTGACTAATAAAGCAGTTGGTTAAGCTTATTTTCCAATCAAAACTCACTTAATTTCAGCAAATAACAGTTGGGAGGGAAAGAGAGAATTGATCAAAAAGCATTTAAATAGCCAGCCTTCTCCGGTCTACAGGAAAATCAAACTGTCTGGGAGAAAGTGGAATGGCCATTTCAATCAAGAGCTAATCTGCAAGGCTTCTCACTTTAATCTAGAAATTAAAATTTCTTGTACTTGTTCAGTCACTAGATGCATAACACTCACAGACATAATATTATATATTGTAGGTGATACTGTGCTCAGTAATAGTTAACATAACCTCAGACTCATATGGAGAAGACAAAAGGGCCACTGTTTTCTACATGCAAAAAAGCTACAATGGCCCTGACTTGGATAACCCTGGCAAACTCGATCGCATCAGATCTGGGAAGCTACGCAGGGCTGACCCTGGCAAGTATTTGGATGGGAGACCTCCAGAGAATACCGGAGCTGGGAGGCAGAGGCAGGCTATCAAGCCACTTCTCTGAATGTTCTCCATGCCCCAGTAGGAGTTGCCAGAGGTCACCATGACTTTCAGGCATAGGCACACACACACACACACACAAAAATGCAAACACCCCCCCCCCCCCCAAAAGCCACAATGTAGGCTTGGTCTACCCCACAGCAGAATTAGATGGTGGTGGTAAAACAGACCATACCAATTCAAATGGCAGCTGAGGAATTACATTTTTTTCAGGTTCCCCAAATTTAATAATTTCCTTTGACAAAGGTTGCCTAGCATGGCATGGAAACTAGTGAGAGACTAGGAGTGGTAAAGAAATGGGGGGCACCACTGGCAACTGTTTGGCCTGGAGTGATGGCAGGGACCAAAAGGTGCAGCAGGGAATCAGGGGGGTGGGCAACCCTGCCTTTGGCTGAAAAAACTAGCATAGTGTGTAAATGGCTTTTCCCTTAATGTGCTTATTTTTATATGAAGAAGTTATTAAAAATGTGAACTCTCTCCACCAGCTGATGGCTGCATTTGCAGGCAAAGTATGTACTTTGTTGCTAATAATGTAGTGAAGCCCAAGACTGGACCCTTAATTTGGTTCTATCTGCCTACATTTTTATCCCATTCTACTCTCAAGGAGTTCAGGGCATTATACATGGTTCTTCCTTCCTGTGTTGTATATCCTTACAACAGCCTTGTGAGATAAGTTACACTAATAGAGAGTGATTGATCCAAAGTTAGTCAAACAAAGGGTTGCCAACCGATGGTTAGAATTGATGGGAGATGAGGGATGCGGACATGGGGTGTGCTGTCAATGTGACCACATGACATTACTCCCAGGGAAAACCTGGAAGTGACATCATGTCATTCTAGGAAAAACTGGTAACTCTATGGCGAAATCATAGCATTTACAGCAATTCCTAGAGCACAGTGGCATTACTTCTCGTTTTCCCCTGGAAGTGACATCACATTGTTGCACTGACTATGATTTTTAATTAATATTTCTCCTGATGACCAATGGAATGGCAGTGGGAAGCAGGGCTTGCTAGCAGGAGGTCTTTTGCCATAATGGGAGACCTCAGATCAACTCAATTGGGGAGGGGTGTTTCTTCCAATATACTGATATTTATAATGCTAATTAATTACTACACAATCACAATAATTACAAAGTAAGCTAAATACAAGACATTAAAAAAAAATTCCCTGCAAAAGTGCAGTGTTTGTCCCAAAGGGTTATAGGTTGACATGAAAGTCTAGACAATTTGAAGATGTAAGAAATTAGTAAGACAACGAGAGCTGGTGTTAACTCATTTCTGCTGCCTTCATCAGATCTTACAGAACACAAGAGATATAGGATTCTAATGTTGTTTTCAATCTGTTGTATATTGTAAGCTTCTGTATATTCATCAAATAATGCTCTTAGAAAATAGAAGGAATCGCCAATCAAATTCTCAAAAACCTGGGAAGCCAGTGCAGCCGATGCAGCACAGGTTGTGTGTATGCCATTTGTGATGTTCCCATCAGGACACGTGCCACCGTGTTCTGGATCAGCTGAAGCTTTCGGGTCAGCCTCAAGGGCAGGCCAGCGTAGAGTGAATTGCAGCAGTCTAGCCTGGAGGTGACCATTGCATGGATTAACATGGCTAGGTCAGGGTGCAACAAGAGGGGTCCCAACAAGCTGCTGAGCTTGGCACAGATGAAAAAATGCCAGCTTGGCAATATGTGTGACTTGGACCTCCATAGCTAAGGAGGCATCCAAGATCATGTCCAAACTCTTGATGGACTATGCCTGTGTCAATGGCACCCCATCAAAAGTGAGAAGCCCTGCTGCCCCCAGCCACAGAACCTTCCTCTTGGTAAAGTTCATTCTCAGCCTGCTCTTTTTTAACCACCCCTTCATGGTCTCTAGACCCAAGACCAGATTTTACAGGGTGGCATCTGGATGGCCATCCAATAACAGATATAGCTGGGTGTCATCAGCATAATGAAGAAACCAAAGCCTGAAACTCCATGCCAGTTGGGTGAGGAGACACATATAGATGTTGAACGACTTCGGGGAGAGAAGTGCCCCCTGAGGGACCCTGCATATTAAGGAATGTCTAGAGGACACATTCTCTCCCAGTGCCACCCTCTGACCCTGACCATGGAGAAATAAGGTAAGCCATTGAAGGGCAGCCCCATGAACTTCCACTTTGGTAGGGATGAACATCAGGAATAGCAAAGACTGGTTCTGGTTTCAGCAACCCGCTGGGCGGACACATCTTCTCAGAGCTTCGAGGGACGCGATCCATGACTCAACAGCTGGGAGGGGGGTTGGATGTCCTGGACCCCCCCCCCCCCAAGCCCTTGTAGGGGGCTCCCAGACATGGGGTGTGAGAGGTGCCACTCCCAAGGCTCGATGCCAAGGGATTGAGGCTCCTCTCAGCCCCAAAGGTCCCACCACCATAGTTCCTGAAATGGTACTAGGGGTGCATGCCAGGGCAAGCAGGCAGATGGTCTAGTGTCTCACTTACCTGACTGAGAGCTCTTTGATGAAGCATGAGACTCAAATGAATTGAATCCAGATGAATGTTTGAGTGTAAACAACCCCTTAAAAAAAGAAAGCGAGGGAGGGGGAATCCACCCAGTGAAAAGAAAAAAGCTTTTTAAACTGCATGGCGAAGAGGGGTCTGGAATCTAAGGCTTAAATAACTAAAGTGTATCCAAGGGAAAATTACTCGTTATTTCAAATTATAGAGACTTTTACAACTTTTCCTAAAAGTAAACAATACGCAGATGGCTGGGGGGAAAAATGGTGCTGAAACTGAAGCCCTCTTCAGGAAATGCCAGCCCAGCTGCTATGGTCACAAGACCGGAAACAGACATAGATTTTCCCAATATGATAGCGGCTGCTTTGCGCCCTCTGCTGGACCAGATGACTACTTTGAATGACAATTTTGCAACTCTCCAAGCACAACTGAATGACACTAAAATGAAAACAGACCGAACAGCTGAGACAATGAAGGAAGTCGATGCCAAATCTGCTATGATTAAAAAGAGATTGGAGTGGGAGGGGGGGAGCTCCGATGAACATCAACTTTTACAGCTGCAAATGGGAAAGTCAAATCACATATTAAGATTTCAAGAGGTCCCAGAGGTAAAAGGAGAGAATCTCAAAAAGACTTTAAGTGAGGCATTGGGACTGGTTGCAGATTTAAAAACAGAACTTCTTCAACGCAAAATGGATATGGTCTATAGAACATACCCTGAATATACTAAAAAAAAATAATCTGCCCAGCGAAATTTTCATGAAATTCTCCAAAAGGCATATCAGAGATCAGATACTTAAAGCAACCAATGAAACCATCCTAAAAATCAAAGACAAATAAAAGTTTTAAAAGACATTCCATCTGAAATAAGAAAAAGGAGGAGAAAATATAAAAATGTGGCTTTGTTTTTGCAAAAGAATTCCACACCCTATAGATGGATGTTACCAGAAGGCACCACTTTCAAATTCAAAGATTAGAAAGAAAAGATAGACTCTGTTACTAAAGCAAAAATTTTCTTGGAGCAGTTCCAGAAAGTGGATAAAGTGGGAGGAGCAGCAGAGGACATCAAAACACCAGAAGAAGATTGCGACTCGGGAAGTAAGGAAGAATCAAGATCAACTGAAGAAGAATCAAAATCTGAACTTGGGGTGGCTGCACCAAAAATCCCCAAAGTCAAACAAGGATATGATCTTAGGAAATAAGAAAGATAAACACTAAACTTTATGTCTGTATAACCTGAATATTAACAAGTGTAAGAAATTACCTGGACACTCTTTACCTAGTTAAAATATCTGTTTCAACATACTAATAGAATACTAACTATTAGGTACATTGTATCAAAACTTTTGTAAGTGATCTGTAACTAATCGAATACTTTTTTCAAATATATGACCACTGCCACTTGGGCTTTTAGTGGTTTTCTTTACTTTCTCCCATAGTTTGTAGTTTATCCCCACCCTTGATTTCTCTGTAGTTTTTAGTATAAAAGCAATTATATATATATATAGAGAGAGAGAGAGAGAGCAAAGACTGTTTTCTTTAGCATTGTTGAAATGATGCAAACATGCTAGTATCTTGGAGAGTCATACATAAATGTGTACTTGTTTCCAATCCATAGTGTCCAGTTCTTGCAGAAGAAGAAGAGGAGGAGACTGAATTTATACCCCACCCTTCACTACCCAAAGTCTCAGAGTGGCTTACAATCTCCTTTCCCTTCCCCTCCCCACAACAGACACGCTTTGAGGTAGCTGGGGCTGAGAGAGCTCTTTCAGAACTGCCCTTGAGAGAACTCTGAAAGAACTTGTAACTAACCAAAGGTCACACTAGCAGCTGCATGTGGAGGAGTGGGAAATCAAACCTGGTTCTCCCAGATTAGAGGCTGCACTCCTAACCACTACACCAAACTGGCTGATACAAGAGAACTGAAACATTAGACATTGCTAAGAATGAGATTTAGATCAGTAGCCATGAATACAGTGTAAGGAGAAGTGATGGCACAGGCACCTCCTGCGTCTCCTCCCTTTGAAAGGCTCACCCAAAGTGATGGATTTGCATGTTCAAAACCTTAATTATCCTCCCACTTCTGTCCCTGTCGGGGTGTGAAAAATAATCCTTTCTGGGTGTGCCTCTTTCCATGTTTTACCAGCACAAAGTAATTTATTCATCAGGAATCCACCAGCTTAGCTGCACCAGGTTTGCCTAATGAAAACAAATCTCTGGTTCTGGCTTCAAAAGCATTGCCTGACCAAAGAACCACGGAAAGTGTTGCAGAGGTGATATGTTGAGGGCAGGGGCAGAGAAGTGGGTAGAGTTGAATTTTGAAGAAAAGAAACAAAACTGCATTTCCTAGTGTTGACTTTCAGAGCTGATGTCTCTCCAGGAGCTGACTGGGGGCTGCTCATCTTGGCATTTTATCATGCTGACAACCCCTTGAAAAACTGCCTGTGCCAGCTGCTTTGCATTATTGTTAGGCTCTTTGGCTCCAAATAGCCCCATCAATCCAACTTGTCAAGGTTTGTTGTCCCTTATAGTGGCCAAAACAAAAAGTAAATCTAGGCAACAGCTGTGTTTTTTTTTAAGTGAACAAGAGGAAGAGAGAGGGAGAATATCAAATCCCGTGCTGCATATTTCAAAAATCTGTCTCCATTCAAACAATTAACTCTCCCCAAAAGTCAGGTTGCCAATAAGACAAGGGCTAACAGCTAAGGATAACCCAGAGTGACTGCTGTGAATTTCTCTGAAGATTTCTGTGGTGTCTCTGTGGAGCTTTGAGTATGCGATAGGAACTCTGAAGCCACCAAATCCTAGACAGGTTGAAAAATTCCAGAGGGATCTCTCCAAATGTAGTGAATGGGTAACAGAAGGGTAGATGAGCTTCAATCTAGAAAAATGCCAAGTGATGTACATTGAAACAAAACATCATAATTTTGCATAGAAGTCTAGACTGGCTGTGACTATCAAGAAAGAAATATGATTATAGGGAAAAGCTCACTGAAAATGTCAGCTCCATATGTTGCAGAAATGAAGAAAGCAAAATCAAAATTGGGAAAAGGATTAAAAATAAAACAGCAAATGCCCAAATTTATAATCACTATATCTATTTTTCAGCATGGCCCCATCTGTGGATACTTAAATCCAGAGTTTAGAACGAGGAACAGACAAGACAGATTTTTCTACAAACTTGAGAAAAGCCCAGATTTTGGGGCGGGGTGGTGGTCTGAAATGTTAACCCCTTCTCCAAAAACAGAAGCAGCAGCAGTAACTTTAAGAAATGAATGTTTTCTGAGATCTCAGTGGTCATTGTGAGAGTTGCTAGGCAACCACAACCTTCAGTCCTTGGTGGCATGAGACAGTTGATAAAGTTGTAAATTGCATGAAGAGGGTGTGTAGGATGAAATTTCTCTCTTTTGTGTTTCAAAATTTGAAGTCATTCAGTGATATGCATTGATAGTTCAGAATAGATGAAAGAAAGTACTGAAAAACTGAGCCAAATTAAGGTGACTAGAGATGAAGTACAGGGGAAAATTAAAAACCATTAAGTCTCCAGGTCCTGATGGTATACACCCAAGAGTTTTTAAGGAACTCAGATATGAGATAATTGATTTACTAAGCCTTATATGTAACCTATTACTAAATTAATCCACTGTACCAGAAGACTGGAGAGTAGCAAATGTTATACCAATTTTTTAAAAGAGATCCAGAGGGGAGCCAGGAAATTACAGGCTAGTCAGACCAATGTCTGTCCCAGGCAAATTAGTAGAAACTGTAATCAAAGATAGAATTGTTAGGCACACAGAGGGACAAAGCCTGCTGAGGGGAAATCCGCATGGCTTTTGCAAAGGGAAATCCTGCCTCACCAACCTGTTGTTCTTCTTCAAGAAAGTAAACAAACATGTAGACAACAGTGACCCTGTAGAATTATATACTTGGAGTTTCCTGATGAAGATTTTTTTATTTTCATTTCCATACATTACATTACATTAAACACTTTAAAAGACATCCATATTACTTACAGTGAAGCATCCTTATATTATTTCATATATTTTAAACCATTACTAATATGTTTAATATACCTTAAACTTTTTGTTATCTAAAGCAGGGCCCACACAGGCCTCTGCTTCTAACATTCAAATTATATGATTAAACACGTCTATATATAAATGTTACATCAGCAACTTTTTAGTTTATCTCAATACTATCATTGTTTAAGTTTCATATATTCAATAAGTCCACATTTTGAGCCATTCATTTATTTTTACACCAATCATAAAACTTTGACCATCTATCTTGTAGAAAATCCTTCTTTTTTCCGTATAATGTTTGGCTTAATTTTTCAACTTCTGCCAAATCCATCATTTTATATATTATTTCTTCTATAGGGGGACTATTTTCTGTTTTCCAACTTTTGGCCCATGTAATTCGTGCAGCAGTGATAGTATAAACTATAAAAATTTTATCTAGTCTGCCTGTCTTTTCTGGAAGCATATTTAGTAAGAAGATTTTTGGTATTAGTGGTAAGTCTATATTAAGAATTTCTTGTATCATTTTTTGAATTTTCTTCCAGTAGTTTTGAGCTTTCTGACACCTCCACCACATATGGAAATATGTTCCTACATTTTTCTCACATTTCCAACAAAGGTTTGAAACATTCCCAAAACATTTGGCTATCCTGTCCGGTGACCAGTGCCATCTATAAAATAATTTATATAAATTTTCTTTGTAGGAGACGGCACTGGTGTATTTCAATGTTTTCCACATTCCTGACCATTCTTCTAGGTCAATAGTATGGTCAAAATCTTTCATCCAGGATACCATTGTATTTTTTACAACTTCTCCATGCATCTCATCTGTTAACAAAATTCTGTATATATTTTTTATATTTTCTACATGAGAGATTAACCAAACTTTATCCAGATCACTTTTAATATCAACAAAACCAATTTTCTTATCTTGATCATACCTGGATTGTAACTGGGCCCTTGGAGTTTCATAAGGCTTTTGACAAGGTACCTCACCCAAGACTCCTGAGTAAATTTAGCAGTCATGGGATAAGAGGACAGATTATTTTATGGATTAAAGACTGATTTTATGGATTAAAGACTGATTAAATGATGGGAAGCAAAGAGTAGGAATAAATGAACAGTTCTCACAATGGAGGGAAGTAGAAGAAGAAGAAGAAGAAGAAGAGATTGGATTTATACCCCGCCCTCCACTCCCCAAGGGAGTCTCAGAGCGGCTTACAAACTCCTTTTCCCTTCCCCTCCCCACAACAGACACCCTGTGAGGTAGGTGGGGCTGAGAGAGCTCTTTCCCAAGCTGTCCTTGAGGGAACAGCTGGTACAGAGCTATGGCTTGCCCAAGGTCATCCAGCCAGGTGCAAGTGGAGGAGTGGGGAATCAAACCCGGTTCTCCCAGATTAGAGTCCGCGCACTTAACCACTGCACCAAATTGGCTCTCTGCAAGTAAGCAGTAGAGTCCCACAAGGATGGGTATTGGAGCAGGTACTATTTAATTAATTCATAAATGATCTGGAGCTGGGGGTGAGTAGTGTAATGGCCAAGTTTGCAGATGACACCAAATTATTCAGGATGGTGAAACACAAGGTGACTGTGAAGAGCTCCAAGAGGACCTCCACAAACTGGGTGAGTGGGTGACAATGTTCCCTCTATGCTGTGGAGTCTTGTGAGCAAAAATTCTACTTTGTGAGCTACTGGCATTAAAGTTGTGAGCAAGCGATTTTGCTACTGCATAAAATAGTTTGCTCTGGGGCTATCCTTCCTTAGCTACGACAAAAATGTGTGAGCCGGAGGCTTCAAAACTGTGAGCTACCTCACACTAACTGAGATTAGAGGGAACACTGGTGACAATGTGGCAAATGAAGTTCAATATTGGTAAATTTAAGGTGATTCATGTTGGGACAAAAATCCCCACTTCAAGTATAGGCTAATGGTGTCTGAATTTGGTGAGATTGAGGGCAAAAGATCGTGGATAGTTCAATGAAAGTTTCAACTCAGTGTGCAGCAGTGGTGAAAAAGACAAACTCTCTGCAGGGATTATTAGGAAAAGGACTGAGAATAAAATTGGCTATATTGTAGTACCCCTGTATAGATCTATGGTCCGCTCTTATTTGGAATAATGTGTACAGTTCTGATCGCTGTATCTCAAAAAGGACATTGCAGAAGTGGAAAAAGTACAGAAAAAGGCAACCAAGATGATTAGGGGGTTGGAGCATCTTCCCTATGAGGAAAGGCTGAAGAGTAAGTTACTTTTCAGTTTATTTATTTATTTATTTCGTGCGATTTATATTCCACCCTTCCCGCCATACGGCGGGCTCAGGGCGGCTAACAACATATCAACGATATTACATACATAATTTAAAACATTAAAACATATAAAACAACATAACATCATATAGATGGCATATCTTCAATTTGATTACTCAATGCAGCACCCAAATGTAACCTTAGAACAGTCACAGACTGGTGGCTAAAATCGGTCAAGGGCCGGATATAGATATCAATATTAGGTGGCCTCTACCCAAAAGCCTGGTGGAAGAGCTCCGTCTTGCAGGCCCTGCAGAACTGTAAATAGTCCCACAGGGCCCTGATGTCATCCGGGAGCTCATTCCACCAGTACGGGGCCCCCACAGAAAAGGCCCTGGACCTTGGACCCGCCAGCCGAGCCTCCTTTGGCCCTGGGAGGGTCAGACGATTTTGGGAACCAGACTGTAGTGCTCGCTGGGGAACATATGGGGAGAGGCGGTCCTTCAAGTAAATAGAAATAGTTTAGAAAAGTCACTTCTGATTTCTGGTGACCCTATGAATTAATGATATCCAAGACACAAAGTTTGAATCTAGTGGAACTGCACCTTTAAGACCAACAAAGTTTAATACTGGGTATAAGTGCACATGGAAGCTTATATACCCAGAATTAAACTTGTTAGTCTTAGGTGCCACTGGACCTCCAGGCAATAGAGCACACCAAATCTACTCTCCCCCAACATCAAATGGTGCACCTCTAAGAACAGTTTATTATTTATTTATTACATTTAGACCCCACCTTTCCTTGTGGTGCAAAACTACTTACCAGTAAACCCCACTGAATAGACCTAGTGAGTAGGATTCTGAGTAGATTTGCTTAGTATGGCATCAAAACAGTCTCACTCTGTTAGTTCCCTCAAGACACCGCCTGCCTTAGTGGGCAACTCCTTATGCTGCAACTGTGCCTCACACATAGCCACGTTGTACCTGATGCACTCCCACACCAAATACTCTCCTCTAGGGTTACCATATTTTGAAAAGCAAAAAAGAGGACATATCACCTGACTGACTACTTCAAACAAGTGATCAGTATGGCAGATCTCATTTTAAATACCCTACTATTTAAGCTGTGATCACTGCTACTCACAAGGAATATTCCTTATCTTCCAACCCCAAAAGAGGGCATTTTCATCCATGTTTTAAGAGCTCAAAAGTGGAGATCTACCTCCATACCATGCAGAGAGACACATTTACAGAGAAAGTCCTGGCCCTATTCTCATTAGAACATAAGATCAGGCCAGTGGCCCATTCAGTCCAACACTCTGTGCCACACAGTGGCCAAACCCCAGGGGCCACCAGGAGGTCCACCAGTGGGACCAGAATTCCAGAAGCCCTCCCACTGTTTGTCCCCACCCACCAAGAAAACAGAGCATCACATAAGAACATCAGAGAAGCCATGTTGGATCAGGCCAGTGGCCCATCCAGTCCAACACTCTGTGCCACCCAGTGGCCAAACCCCAGGGGCTACCAGGAGGTCCACCTGTGGGGCCAGAACTCCAGAAACCCACCCACTGTTTCTCCTGACGCATCAAGAAGACAAAGCATTACATAAAAAACATTAGAGAAGCCCACAGCCTTGCAGAGGGGAAAGGGAGCAGCCACAGGCCCAGGAGGGCACCATGTGATTTAGCCACTCAGGCCCGGGAACTGTGGGACTGGGAGATGGGCAGGTGTGGGGGCAGTGGGCGGGGAGGCCCAGGAGGGTGCCAGGTGATTTAGCCACCCAGGCAAAGAACCGTGTGACTGAGAGATGGGTGGGGGCAGTGGGTGGGGGCGGCCCAGCCTGGGGCCTGAGAGGGTGCTGCCAGATCGGGTGCTTTAGCCAGGCCAGGGCTGGAACCTGTGGAACTGGGAGATGAGCAGGCAGGGGGAAGGCCCATGGGCCCAGGTTCCTAGCCGGGCCAGGCCAGGAACCAATATGGGACTGGGAGATGGGTGGGGGCAGTGGGTGGGCAGGTGGTGGAGGCCCAGGGGCATAGCGCAGGCAGCAGCCACCCTCACCTACTTTACTCAAGGTCTGCATGCCTCCCATCCTAGTTGAGGGTGAACAAGGGCGGGTGGAGCGGCAAACTGTGCTGTAGAGGTGGCGGCAGGAGGGTCCACATGGATTCCTTTGGGCACAGGTGGGCAGCAAGGGCAGGAGCAGAGGACAATGACCAACATGTGCTCCCTAGTGCATGGTTGCCACTTCTAGGGGGTGGTCATCGGAGCAGGGCTTTGGGTGACAATGGCAAGGGAAGGGCAGGGAGTGGGTGGGGCAGCAGGCCAGCGGGGGCACTCTGATAGGATGACACCCTTAGGCAATCATCTAACTCTGCTTTATGGGTGCTCCGGCCCTGCCCCCATGGGCTTTTAAGTCTGTCTTTCTGTCTTTATCTCTTTCTCTCTCTTCCTTTCTTCCTGCCTCTCTATCTGTCTCTCTCTGTTCCCCCTTCTCTCTATCCCCCCTCTGTGTCTCTCTCTATCTTTTTTCTCTCTCTGACCCTCTCTATGTGTGTCCCTCTCTCTGTGTCCCTTTCTCTCTCTCTCTGTCCCTCTCTATCTCTTTGTGTGTCCATCTCTGTCTGTCCCCCTCTTTCCCTCTTTCTCTTTCACTTGCTCTCTGCCCCCCCTCTCTCTGTCCCTCTCTATTACTCTCTCTGTCCCTCTTTGTCTTTCTCTCTTTGTCTTTCTTAGGCTATCAAGGTCAGTATTGCCAGTGGTCTGCAAAGATATTTAGGATGGAGAACTTGTTAGAAATTAAGCACCCATAATCCAACCAATCCTTTTCTTCCCTACTACCATCTTTCCCGAATCTCCCCCCTCACACGCCATCTCTGGTCTCCCCTCGGCTTCCTCCAGAACTCCCCTCAGTCCCTCTCTCCAACCTTTCGATGATGTCACATCCTGCACCAAAATTCCGCTACTTCCTGTGATGTCACTTTCAGGCCACTCCCCCAAACCCACCTCTTCCTCTGAAGTCACCTTGCGGCTCTCAAGCAACTGACATTTAGTCAATGTGGCTCTTACATGAAGCAAGTTTGTCTGCCCCTGGAATAAGGGGAACCTCACATTCAGAGCCACTAAACCTCTGAATCCCAGAGCCAGGAGGCAACATCAAGTGAAGGCCTTGGCCTCTATGTCCTGTTGTCGGCCCTCCAGAGGAACTGACTGGCCACTGTCTGAGACAGGATGCAGGACTAGATGGACCATTGGTTTGATCCAGCAAGGCTCTTCTATTTACATTATTTATAGTCTTCCTTTCTCACTGAGACTGAAGGTGAATTACATAGTGAAGTACATATGTTAAGCGTAGAGTCATCACAGCCAAATGCAACAGTCATGTTCAGAAGAACACATTGAGAATAGGGGTTTGGGGAAAACACCAAAGGATGGTTATGATCAACATACCCTGGCTTGTCTTGATAGATCTAGATTTGATCTTGCAAGATGCTTTCTATGTCTATGCTTTCTATGTTCTTGGAATGCTTTATGTAATGCAAACACATACATGCACTGTGGTTTAATTTGTATTATTTACACAACTTTCATATGCATCTTTACTTGATTAAGAATTTAGTCTATGAAAGAAAAAAATAGATTTTTTTGTTAATGTCTGGAGTATACACAGTGATTCTTCTCTAAACCTTTGACGAAGCATCTCAATATTCACAGCACATTCAGGGAAAAATCCAAGTGGTGCCATTGTTTATGCCTTTACATCTCTTGCTCAGTATTCACAACTCCTTTGAAAATCTGATGTGATTTTCATTGCTTCATGTAAAATAAAGCTGTCAAAAAATGAGCAAGTAACTTGTGACACCTGAAAGGCTAACAAAATGTTTATTCTAGATAAACTTCCAAGGTCTAGAGACTGCACTTTATCCAAGTCGGTGGGTTCTCACTAGGCAGACACATGTATGCAAAGACAAGTTTTAAGCAGCAGGGTCAAGGGCCACGGAATGCATTAAGTACTTGGTAGGGTGCAATTATGTCAAATTCAAATATGATCAAGAAAAATACAGAGACTATTTACAACAGCAGTACGTGGTAATAGCACCACCTTCCTAGCTTTGCTTGTCTTTAATATAAGATTTCTGTTCGGATGCCACCAGAAGAGTAAACCTTGCCAGCACTCCCCATCCCTTGCAGACACCCTGTGGGACAGGGGAGAAATGGGAGGGGTGAAATGTCAATCTTCTGATGCCACAATATCCCTTCTGGCAATGTAACCAAAAGTGATGTCACCATGTCATAGGATGCTCCATGTCTATGGTGTGGTGATGTCATTACTATCAT
The DNA here is from genome assembly GCA_029233225.1 of Lepidodactylus listeri. NCBI lineage: Eukaryota > Metazoa > Chordata > Lepidosauria > Squamata > Gekkonidae > Lepidodactylus > Lepidodactylus listeri. The sequence goes on along the minus strand of JARCFY010000002.1, from coordinate 57,050,599 downwards.
ATAGCTGGAAGTGACATCACAGCATCGGAGAACTGTCTTTAGAATAAGTCTTTCCCCCACCAGTTTCCTGGGGGATTGCCAGCTGGTAACCCTAATTTAATATCTTTAATACCTAAAGAATCCCAAGGTTTGTTAAGGCCTCAGGAAATAAAGTTCAAATTTTTTAATCATAAGAACATAAGAGAGAAGCAAATGTTGGATCAGGCCAGTGGCCCATCCAGTCCAACACTCTGTCACACAGTGGCCAAAAAATAGCAGGTGCCCTCAGGAGGTCCACCAGTGGGGCCAGGACACTAGAAGCCCTCCCACTGTGACCCCCCAAACACCAGGAATACAGAGCATCACTTGCCCCAGACTGAGAGTTCCTATCAATACTTTGTGGCTAATAGCCACTGATGGAAATCTGCTCCATATGTTTACCTAATTCCTTCTTGAAGCTGTCCATGCTTGTAGCTGCCACCACTGCCTGTGGCAGTGAATTCCATGTGTTAATCACTCTTTGGGTGAAGGAGTACTTCCTCTTATCTGTTCTAACCCGACTGCTCAGCAATTTCATGGAATGCCCACGAGTTCTTGTATTGTGAGAAAGGGAGAAAATGACTTCTTTCTCTACCTGCTCTATCCCATGCATAATCTTATAAACCTCAATCGTTTCACCCCTCAGCCATCGTTTCTCCAAGCAAAAGAGCCCCAAGCACTTTAACCTTTCTTCATAGAAAAAGTGTTCCAACCCTTTTATCATTCTAGTTGCCCTTTTCTGCACTTTTTCCAATGCTATAATATCATTTTTGAGGTGTGGCAATTGTACACAGTACTGTACACAGTACTCCAAATGAGGTTGCACCATTGATTCATACAGAGGCATTATGATACTGGCTGATTTGTTTTCAATTCCCTTCCTAATAACCCCCAGCATAGTGTTGGCCTTTTTCATTGCAGTTGCACACAGTCTCAACATTTTCATTGAGTTATCTACTATGACTCCAAGATCTCTCTCTTGGTCAGTCTCTGCCAGTTTGGACCCCATCAACGTGAATTTATAGTTAGGATTTTTTGTTCCAATGTGCATCACTTTGCACTTGGCCACACTGAACCCCATTTGCCACGTTGATGCCCACTCACTCATCCTCGACAGATCCCTTTGGAGTGCCTCACAATCCTCCCTGGTTCTCACCATCCTGAACAACTTCATGACATCTGCAAATTTAGCCACTTCACTGCTTACTCCCAACTCCAAATCATTAATAAACAAGTTAAAAAGCATCAGACTGAGTACTGATCCCTGCAGTACCCCACTGCTTACCTCCCTCCACTGAGAAAATTACCCATTTATATTCACTCTCTGTTTCCTTTTAATTAGCCAGTTTTTGATCCACAAAAGGACTTGTCCTTTTATCCCATGACTTAGGAGCCTTTGATGAGGAACTTTATCAAAAGCTGTCTGGAAGTCAAGGTAAACAGCATCTATTGGGTCCCCCTTGTCCACGTTTGTTTACTCCCTCAAAGAACACTAACAGGTTAGTGAGACAAGATCTTCCCTTACAGAACCCATGCTGGGTCTTCCTCGATAGATTTTGTTCATCAATGTGCCTACTAATTTTTTCATTAATAACAGTTTCCACCAGCTTACCCAGTATCAGACTGACTGGCCTGTAATTTCCCGGATCTCCTCTGGAATCCTTTTTAAAGATGGAAGTGACATTTGCTACCTTCCAGTCTTCAGGAATGGAGGCAGATTTTAATTAAAGATTACATTTTTTTTGTCAGGAGATCCACAAGTTCACATTTGAATTCTTTCAGAACTCTTGGATGTATGCCATTTGGGCCCAATGATTTATTTGTTTTTAAGTTGTCTCTCAGTCATAGGACCTCCTCTCTTGTCACCTCAATCTGACTCAGGTCTTTCAACACCCCTCCCAAAATCAGCGGTTCTGGAGTGGGCAGGCACTTCTCATCTTCCACACTGAATTCAGAGGCAAAAAATGCATTTAGCTTCTCAGCGATTTCCCTATCACCCTTCAGTACACCTTTTACCCCTTGGTCATCCAAGAGCCCCACAGCTTCCCTGGCTGGTTTCCTACTTCTAATATATTTGAAGAAAGTTTTATTGTTGGTCTTTATGTTTTTTGTGATATGCTCCTCATATTCCGTTTTTGCCTGCCTGATCACAGACTTGCATTTTATTTGCCACAGCCTGTGTTCCCTTTTATCAGCCTCACTGAGATTAGCTTTCCACCGCTTAAAGGAATTCTTCTTACCTTTTACAGCTTCCATTACTTTGTTTGTTAACCATGCAGGCTTTTTTCTAAACCTATTTGTGCCTTCCCTAACCCACGGTATATATTTTTTTCTGAGCTTCTAGGATTGTAATTTTAAATAGTCACCAAGCTTTCCCAATGGTTTTGACCCTTTCTACTTTTTCTTCCAGTTTTCTCCTCACATGTCCCCTCATATTACACCTTTTAAGTTTCACCTTTTAAAGTTAAAAGTGGTTGTGTCGGTCTTTTTGAGCAACTCCCTATTTATACAAATGTTGAATCAATCAGCAGTTTCATGCTGGAATCTCTGAAATTCTTTTGGTAGAAAGCAGTGATTTTACAGTTACCTTTTTAATGTCAGATTTATTTATTTTTTTGTGTCATGACTGATTGGTTTGCCCCATGCAGACAGCAGGGCACTGGTAATATTTAATGGCACATATTACACTGGCTGATGAGCAAGTGGATGGCTGAACACTGAATGAAGGCAGAGTTGGCTGTCTGAATAAATATGGTAACAGAGTTTGTTGCAAGGTCTACGCCCTGTATTTGTGATTCTGTTAGGGAACTAATGATGGTAAAAAGCCATTCTATATTGGAAGTTTGTGGGCTGCCTGTAAGCAAGGAAACAGACAAGACCTGCAAGAGAGATGTATTATTGTCCAGGATGGACTGAAGAACATTGATGATACTTGACATATGGCTGGGCCATATAGGTGACAACCAGTGTATGTTTACATCACTTTCATGGTAGTCTTGTCTATATATCTAATTCCCAACTGTGCCCCCTATGTGCTGATACTTATTTCCACAGATAGGGGGCACATGGAGGGTAAAGAGATTTTTCTGCAGACTTGGGTAACCTCTTAGGTTTGCACAAAGAACTACCAAGAACAGTGGGGGGACAAAAGCTCTGCAAGGGTGTGGGGCAGTCAAAGAGAAATAGAGAGTGCTGGGGTAGGGAGGTAGAAAGAGAGAAAGATTGATGGGGTAGAGAAACAGAGAGAATGATGAGGTTGGGGGGAAGGAAGGAAGGAAGGAAGGAAGGAAGGAAGGAAGGAAGGAAGGAAGGAAGGAAGGAAGGAAGGAAGAGAGAGAGAGAGAGAGAGAGAGAGAGAGAGAGAGAGAGAGAAAGAAAGAAAGAAAGAAAGAAAGAAAGAAAGAAAGAAAGAAAGAGGCAGGAGGCAGAAAGTGCAAGAAAGAAAGAACGATGAAGTGGGGGCAAAGAGAGTACAGACATGGGGGGGGAGAGTAAGAGAAGGGGTGACATTATGGAGACAATGAGAAGTACAGAAGTAGGGAGAGAGGGAAGGAAAGAATGGTGGAGGGAATTCCCACTCCCCACAAGTTGTAAATTATGGTAAGGTCTGCAAAATAGTCTTTCTGGAGCCAAATAGGAAGAATAAGAAGGGGGACCCACAATACTGACGGGGGGCATCCCAATCCTCCTCCCACCCACCCCTCTCTGGTGGTGACAGCAAGGAAAGCTGATCCCTTCTCCTCCCCTCCCCAGTGGCAGCAGTGGTGAGGCCCGCTGATCCTCCTCCCCCCAGCGAGGGAAGCCAATCCCTTTCCCCCCCACAGTGGCAGTGAGGCCTACTGATCCTCCCCCCCTCCCCAGTGGCAGCGGTGGTGAGGCCCGCCGATCCACCTCCCCACCCAGTGGCAGCAGCAGCAAGGAAAGCCGATCCCTTCTCCCCCCCCCCCCCCCCCCCGCACCAGTGAGGTCTGAGCAGCTCACAGCCGCCAGCCTGCAGAGCCTCCTCCCCAATGGCCAAAGCGTTCTCTGTGCATGTGCAGGGAACGCTTCTACTTTTGGGAAGATTTAAATATCCACCCAAAGTTTTTTTTAACTTTTAGGATTTTTCTGCACACCTGGGGAGTCCCCCAAGTGTGCAGAAAAATCTCCCTGCCCTCCAAGTACCTCCTCCTCACAGATTTAGATATCCGCACGAAGGGGGCAACTTGGCTATTAGTATATAGACAAGAAGGGGGACCCGCGATACTCGCAGAGGGTGGGAATATTCCAATCCTCATCCCAGCCCCCTTGGCAGGGACAGCAGTGGTGAGGAGGCCCACCGAGCCTCCCACCACCCCTCTCAGCAGGGACAGCATATACATATTAAACAACATGGGGGAGAGAATCGCTCCCTGCAGCAAACCACATACCAGTGGGTCCCACTGGGATAATTCCCCCCCCCAGTGCCACCTTCTGTCCCTGACCCTGGAGAAAGGAGGTCAGCCACTGCAAGGCAAGCCCCCGTATCCTGGCATCAGCAAGGCAGTGGGTTAACACCTCATGGTCAACCATATTGAATGCTGCCCATAGATCAAGAAGAATCAGCATCACTGATCCTCCTTGATCGAGATGTCTCCAAAGATCATCCACCAGGGTGACCAGCACTGTCTCCATCCCATGGGCCAGGCAAAAGCTGGACTAGAAGAGGTCCAGGAGAGAGTTACAATAGCCTCATCCAAGAAGGCCTGAAGTTGTGTTACCACTGCCCTCTCTACCACCTTACCCAGAAACAATGTGTTAGACACTGGGCGGTAGTTATTAAGGACCATCAAGTCCAAAAAAGTTTTAAGGAGAGGGTGAACCACTGCCTCCTTCAGTCCCCTTGGGAAGGTCCCCATTGAAAGGGACAAATTGATAATTTCCCACAGGCAGGTCTGCACCACATTGCCACAGACTTTAACCAGCCACGATGGGCAGGGATCTAGGAGATGTGTAGTAGGCTTTACAGCTACCAGGATCTTGTTAACTTCATCCTGGGAGAGCAAACTGAGGATGGCCAATGGGCTTCCAGTTCTCTTATTGTATCAATTGTGGTCGAGAGGTCACGGTGGGGTGCAAGACTTTGTCTGCAAAATAGTTTGCAAATGCCTCACAGCCAATAGCCAATTCCCTAGCATTTGGTACACCCTAAGGCAAAGTAGTCAGTGACTGAATGATTCTAAATAAGTGGGCCAGGTAAGAGCTAGCAGACGCAGTGGAGGTCACATAGAAATTTCTCTTCATGGCCTTCACTGCCATCTCATAGGTTCTCAAAACGACCTATAAGATCAGGGGTCCGTTGGGGTCGGAGTGAGGCATAGCAAAGCTCCGCCAGCTCAGGAGTGGCCACTAGGGCAGCCAGGGGCCAAATCAGATTCTCTGATCTGATTCGGCCCACTAGACAGCAACTTTAAAAGCAACTGAAGGGGAGTGAGTTTGAGGGAGAGGCTCCAAACTTGCAGGGTAGCTGCTGGGGCCTCTCCTCGAAATACCCACCAAGTTTCAAGAAGATTGGACTAGGGGGTCCAATTCTACGGGCCCCCAAACAGGTTGCCCCTATTCCTTCCATTGTTCTCTATGGCAGGAAAAAAGTAACACTTTTTCCCACCATAGAGAACAATGGAGGGGATGGGACAACCTGTTTGGGTGCCCGTAGAATTGGACCCCCGGTCCAATCTTCTTGTAACTTGGTGGGTATTTCGAGGAGAGGCCCCAGCAGCTACCCTGCAAGTTTGGAGCCTCTCCCTCAAACCCCCTTTCCTCCAGCCCCTCATATACCCTATGCGTTTTTGCCATTGATTTCAATGGCCCATAGGGTATAATGGGGCTGAAACTGACATTCCCTTTCTGACACACTTCTGGTGATGTCAGGGGACGTGGCATATGCTAATGAGTTATGCTAATGAGTTATGCTAATGAGCTCCTGCACCTCTTTTTTTACGAAAGGACCCCTGTATAAGATGCTCTTGTAGCTTCATCTCAAATTCACCGCCACCCTCTAGTCGTCTTAGCTCTTGTTTCATCCACTGTAGCTCCAGGGTGTAGCACGGAGGTAGTTTGGTACGAGGGCAAAGAGAGCACCGGGGAGCGACCTCATCAATAGCTTCGGAAAGACAGGAGTACCAATCTTCCATCAGCACATCCAACAGGCCCCCAGAGGGAATCAGATCCTGCAGAGATTCCTGGAACCTGTTGAGGTCCATTTGACTCTGTGAGCGAGCATAAATTCACTCACTGCCTAAACAGTTATTTGTGGACCACTTTTCTCACAGGGACTCAAGGTGGATTACACATAGTGAGTCAGTACAATCAACAACATGGGACATTCCATAAGCAGTTCATGAGGATTTTAGAAGTCTGGAACCCCCAGAAAGAACTGAAGCATAACATAAGAAGAAGAGAAAAAGAAGAAGAGATTGGATTTATATCCCGCCCTTCACTCACTTGGAGTCTCACAGCGGCTTACAAACTCCTTTCCCTTCCCCTCCCTACAAGACACCCTGTGAGGTAGGTGGGGCTGAGAGAGCTCTAAGACAACTGTCCTTGAAAGAACAGCTGGTACAGAGCTATGGCTTGCCCGAGGTCATCCAGCAGGTGCAAGTGGAGGAGTGGGGAATCAAACCCGGTTCTCCCAGATTAGAGTCCACACACTTAACCACTACACCAAACTGGCACATTAAGTGGTACAGAAATTACATAAATAGGATCCTACTTACAATAAGCTGTACACAGCAGTATAGACCACAGTCCCAATCATTTATCCAAGTAAACCAGTGCCAAAAATAGCAAAATGTAGGCCTATACAGTCTTCACCCACAGACTATTATATGTTGCAATGTCTAAACTAAAATGCTTTGAAAAATTAAAAATCAATCCAAGGATATTTTAGAAATGAGGAAGGAACATGTATATCTAATGTGGGATTCAAAGGAATACTTTAATTAAAAGCAACAATAACAAATCTTACAAACAACAGAATAATACAGAAATGAAAAGAACTTTGACATTTTGAATTAATATATACAGAAACACACAAAACCAACACGGGGAAAAAAGGATTAATGCTTTCCATACATTCTGTGTACTGTATTGAGTGGGTCTCATCACAAGTATATACATGTAATAACTACAAATTCTACACTGCAGTTTTTAAAAAATGCAATTACAACTTCAAACTAACTACAACACATTGTGCAACATTTTGTTCCGGGTTCCCATTTGTAGTAGCCGTTTTCTGAGTACCAGTCTGGCCTTGCTTGTCTGTTCCTTCATGGAACTGGGTGCATACTATAATCCTAAGAATTCTTGAAATGAATCCTTCAGGTGTAAGTCTCTGTCCAAGGAACTGGAGCAAATGTGTAGACAGTGTGATATGCTCAGTGTGGTAGCTGGAAGCATGTAGATATGTATACTAGCCATCAGGCTCCAGCTTAAGATGGTGTGTACGTGTCTATGATGAAGTTGTACGCTCTTTGTCCAGAAGATAAATCTGTTGTGTGGACAGGCCCAGGCTTAGGTTGATTGCGAAGTGAAAGTCATTGGAGTCCTGGTGGAATCTCTTAAAGGCTGCCTTTCCATTTGGTCCAGGTGTTGAAAATGTCTTTTAAAAATCTCAAGCACAAGAGAGGTTTTGTGGGTAGGATCTGAGGAAGCAATGTTCTAAGTCAGTCGTGAATACCTTTGTAAGCTGCAGGGCTGCGCAGGTACTTATAGAAGTACCATTAACCTGACAGTACAAACTGAAGTAATCAGTCTGAAGTAATTATGGGTGAGGACAAAGTGGCAAAATTTTCCATCTTGTCCCAAAGCTTGCCATCCAGGTATTTCATACTGTGTAAATGGTGTAAACAAATGATACAAAAGGAAGATGAAAGAGAGCATTATTATCCCCATTTTATATAAAGAAGTGAGATTTATTGAGCACAAAGGAGCTGACCAAGTTCTTGAAGGTCAGGGCAGAGCAACGAAATGCATACAGGTCCCCAGAGCAGCAGTCAAGGTGAGTCATTGTCTCTTCATTCTTCCTAATGCAACTGTTAACAGCATGAGTGGTCAGTGTTACTTTTTCCCTTCTAATTTTTAATTTGATAAAATAATGGATTTTTAATACCAGCTACTCCATTTAGATTAACAATAAAGTTTCAGCAAAGTTCATGGGAGATAATGTTCTATAAATGGCCCCCACGAACAGCTGGAATACGTCTTTAATCATATTTCCACCATAAAGAAATAATTAAAATGTTCACCATTATATCATGCCAAGAAATGCCATTGTGCCTTTATCACATTGTCCCTTTTATGATATTCACTGGATAAGGGCAGGTAGTAAATCACCACTGGGCAACTGAAAGCCATTGAAAGTGAAGGCATGGATCTCAGCTTCCCTCCACATCAACTCTAATGGCTCCTAAATCCATCACAGGGTGACCCATGTGGTACTCCAGGCGAACAGCCTTGGGATTTCATGAATTTTTGAATGGAAAGGCCTGGAGCAGACAGTCATTAGCTGCCCCAGGATTGTCTTCGTACACACACACACATTATATATATGAACAGCTGTAAGAATAGGTTCATATCTGGACCTGGATTTTCACCAAAACTCCACAGAGTTTAATCAAAGATAGCCCAGTCACTGCTCGCACACACTGTAAAGAAGAATAGGGCTAAGAATACTCATAGACAAGCTTCATATTTGACACCTTGTGTGCATATTGTACTCTGAGATCAGAATTGCCCCAGAGGTAGGTTATCAGTATACATCAGCTGGATCCAATCTGTCACTTTTTCAGCTTTGGACTTTCCATTTCAAAATGAACAAGAGTATGCAAAAAAAAAAAAAAAACTTAACAAAAGCAGATCTCTTAAACTATTTTAGCTTCTATCAAGATTCCTACACTGAGTCTCCAAAATTACCTTAATTAAACTTTGGCTGGTAAGTCAAAGCAAAAATGACATAATGGCACTGGCTATTCCAGATCTCCTCACCTTCTCCAACTGCATTTACACTTCTTCTGTCCCATCAGCCTTTCAATCCATTATCTATCCCTCAGTAAGTAATTATACGGCCTATATTATATGGCACTTTTGCCCCTTTTACTGAATTTGTCCCTTGATACTGGAAATAATATTATTTTCCAGAAGTGTAAGTGAGTTAGAAAGCAATCCCTTGGTTTACGTAACTGAACTGAAGCCTTCCAATTTATAGTTAATGGCACTTTTTAACCACCATCCCAACTATATTCCCTAAAAAAATCCATCACAGTTCATAATGTGTAGCCTGGGCCTAAAATCTCAGAACAGTGAGTTATTAGCAGGTTGATAAATGTAGACATTGTCATTTTCTACATCATAAACATTTATTCCCTGTGCTAATTACTGCAGATTCATTGTTGCAGAAGTTCTAAGTATCTCTAAAACCTTGCAGTTGTGTGATAAGTGTTCTCCATACAGCTGTGCTCCCCTCAGATCTGGCATACAGTAGCAGATGGTAGATATTATGGAACAATTTATAAGAAATGCAGGGTTATCAACTTACCTGTATAATTAGTTTGAGGGAGAAAAAAAGTAGATAATTATGAGACTAATACTACTTTTTCAGAATACTTCAAAAAATTCCAATATATAAATATTAGGAATATATGTATTGGATATACATACCCAAATAAAAATACTCATAAATATCCCTAGAATGCAGTTTTCAGTATTAGCCATTGTCAGTTTACACATGTGTAAATTAAATGATTTGTGTGTGCAAGCTGCATTGGCAACTAATGGTCAACCTGGTATAGGAGGTTTCTTTTTCTTGTATTTTCCTCAGCATTTTAATACCAATACCAATTTTCCAGTCTAGCAAAGGCCCAGAATGGCAAGACAACAGAACATGAGAAAATCATACGACGGGGGGAAGGGTGGGACCTACTACCAGGTGGCCAGTTTGTTTGAGGTTGATACCACAGGCATTAATTTAAAGGTATTATTCTGTGTCACTTGATATTTGGTACTTGACAGTTGACATTATGCTGGTATTGGATCAAAAAATATTTTTAGATTGATATTATTAAATGATACTATGTTAAGTAGTGGAATATGGAAAACAAAATAATGGCCCACTGACTGGAAATGCTCAATGTACAATCCAGTTCTATAAAAGGAGACATAGAAGACTGTAGCAAGTATTGGGCCATCACATTAATTTCTTACATGAGTAAAGTGATGCTCAAAATTTTACAACAAAGACTGTTATCACATATGGAACAAGAAATGCCAGATGTTCAAGCTGGATTCAGAAAAGGAAGAGATCATATTGCAAATTTGCATTGGTTACTGGAGCATAGAAGAGGATTTCAGAAGAAAATCAGCTTGTGTTTCACAGATCACAGCAAAGCTTTGGACTGTGTGGATCAAAAAATGCTATGGTTGATTTTAAAAGAAATGGTTGTGCTGCAACATCTTTGTGTTTTGATACACAACCTATATTCTGGACAGGGGGCAAAGGTGTCAGACAAAGATTTGTCTCCCTGTCTGTTCAATCTGTATGCAGAACACATCATAAGGAAAATTGGATTAGATTTAGATGAAGGTGGAGTGAAAATTAATGGAAGGAGCATTAACAATTTGAGATATGCAGATTCCACTATATTACTGGCGGAAAAAAGCAAAAACTTGGAACGGCTACTGATGAAGGTTAAAGCAGAAAGTGCCAAAGCAGGATTACAGCTGAACATCAAGAAGACAAAAGTAATGCCTACTGGGGAATTACATAACTTTAAAGTTGACAGTGAAGAAATTGAAATTGTGAAAGATTTTCTTACTTGGCTCAGTCTTCAACCAAAAGGGAGACTGCAACCAAGAAATCAGAAGGAGGATTGGACTGGAAACAGCAGCCATGAAGGAGCTCGGAAAAATTCTTAAGTGTAAGATTGTGATGCTGTCAATCAACATATTCATACTATTGTATTCCACATTACTATTGGTGTGAAAGTTGGACAGTGAAGAAAGTTGATTCATTTGAAATGTGGTATTGGAAGATAGTTTTTCAGATACCAAGGATTGCCATAAAGACAAATAAGTAGGTTGTAAATCAAATCAAGCCTCAGTTCTCCTTAGAAATTATATTCTATATTTCAGTACATAAATAACATATTTTTAAAAAGAGCTTTGAGGGAGCTGCCATTAGTGCTGGTAGTTGTAGTTTAACATGTTTAGTGATTCATGGTACAAAAGGAGGTTCAACAGAAGAAGGGAGGCTTGGCCAAACAACCACCTCCTAAATGACCCACTATCCATCTGTCTTATGATGAGGAAGATGAGTCTGCCAGTGAATTGATCGCGTGGATCGATGCTTTGGAAAGGGCAGCCACCTCGGATTTCCACTGGCCAGACAGCTGGCATGGCTCCAAAGCCTAAAAAGCACCCAAGATGCCGCTAAACTTGCCTCTCAATTAATTACTAGGGTAAATGCATTGGAGTCTGATTTGCTGGCTGCATCAGTTGGCACAGCAGAGACAGCAGCTTTAGAATCACCTGGGCCCATTGTTGGGTGGTCTAAGCTGGTACTAGGAGTATTGAGTAATGTTGCCGTGGCACTGTCAAGTGTACCTGCAGCTGGCCATACCCAAGAGGAGCAGCCACCTGATGAGAGTATGGCACCTACACACACACATGACACAGCCTATGCTGATGGGGGGCTGACATGCAGGGCACTAAATGGGTACACACTGCAAAAAGAACCATGAAAAAAGACACTAGAAACTTCTCAAAATATTATATTATAGATTCATATCCAAACATATTAATAAATAATATCTTTTACAGATCAGAATATCAGACAAGGCTCTCAAATGTATATAATGCAAACACTGTTTTCAAACAGGGTACAATATGATATGAAATAATATTTTTACAAAGATTCCAGATAAAACTTTGTTTCAGATGTCTTCTTCAGAGATGAATTCCTATCATAAATTTGTGTTTGCTCTTTTCCACCACCAAAATCAGTTTTACATCATCAAGATTCAATCAATGTTGATTAAAGGTTGAAAAGATCCTTAAGCTGGTCTACCAGTCACCATATTCAAGAAGATCTCCCAACGTCTTCTTCACTCCCAATCTAAATTGTCTCCCTGGTATACCTCAGAACTCAGGGAAATGAAGCAGGAGCTTAGATTACTAGATCGATTTTGGCAGTGAACTCATGACAAAGCTGTAAGAACATCTTATAGGACATTTATTAAGTCCTATGAGACAGCAGTGAAGGAGGAGTTCTATACAGCTTCTATCACATCTGCTAGCTCTTGCCCAGCACAATTGTTTAGGGTAATTAAGTCTTTAATGTCTCTCACAGAGAGGATCCAAAATACTCAGAATTCGGCCACCAACTGTGAGGCTTCTATGAGTTTCTTTGCAGAGAAAGTGTTGTTGCTCCGCTGCAGCCTCCCAGCCATTATTGATACAGCAAGTGAACTGGAGGCCCCTTTGCTGTCTTCGGATTCAGGATTTGACAGCTTCAGCTGGCTCTCCCAGGCTGATGTTGACAGGATCCTGGGTTCTGTTTGGCCAAACACATGCCTCTTGGATATGTGCCCCTTGTGACCAAAGTTAAAGAACATTTAAAGGGATTACAGTCCTTTTAGGTGCCTTTTGAGTGAACTCAACCCTTGGAGAAGGTATTTAGAGGGATCACAGTCCCTTTAAATGCCTCCAGAGTTCATTCACAGAGTTGTGCATTGGCAAAGGTCCTTTTAAACACCTTTCCCCCCTCTGCTGGAAACAATGGAGGATGAGGGCATCTTCTTTGGGGGCCCATTCAATTGGACCCCTGGTCCAATCTTTTCAACCCGCCAGATACCAACAGATCGATTCTCCATTATACCATATATAAATATATAATTTCCCCATAGGGTATAATGGAACTGAAAAAAAAATCTTTTTTTTGCACACCCCTATTATGCTTTTTAGTATGATTTATATTTATTTATTTATTTAATTTATATCCCGCCCACCCTGCCAAGACAGGCTCATCAAATCAAAATACCATACCAATATTAGGATTCAGGAATAATGGGAAATACTGATATTTTTCAGGTATACCTGAACCCAAAAAATACTGGGTTGGGGTTTTTTTGCATACCCCTATTCAGGGTATGTTATGGAACCAGCTTCTGCTCTCCCTCCATCAGGTCTTGAGGGAGGGCAGGCACCCAATGTTCTCATCCTTCATCTGGGTGAAAATGACCTGGTGCAGACAAAGGGAATAGCATTAATGCAGAATGTACTTAGAGCTACCAAGGGCTATTATTATTTGGTCCGATTTCCTACAAAGGAGGATTTGGAGGGGAGCTCTGAAGCCCATTCAGGTAAAATGTGTGAGGGCTAAAGTTAATAGTTATGTGTGTAGGGTTATTTTCAAGAGTGGAGGTACATCTGTCACACAACTCCATTAGAGATTATATGTCACACCTGTATAGGGACAACAGTGCACCTTTCTCTAGAAGGGTGTGATGTCTATTGGCCAGATCTGCATCAGGGTCTGCAGAACGTTATAGTCAGCAGGTAGGGCAAGGAGTGTTAAGCTAAGCTAACCCCCTTGTGTGGCATGGAGAGTGAGCTGATCACGACAGGTAGGGATGATCAGGAAGCACCTGAGGCATCAGCAGTAATAAAGAGCAAGTCCAGAACAGTGCATCACTGTCCATGTAGCAGGGTTTGGCTGGAAAGGCATGCCTTCAGTGCTGAACAATATCTTTCTGGACCTGGTAGTGGCCACGTGGCATATCAGGGGAAGGGGATTGCACTGGGTACTTCTTGACACATTGTGTGCAGGAGGCTGGCAGAAGACGCAAACCAAGTTTGGAGTCAGGGTGGGTCTGCCCAATAAAGGCCGCCATTGCCAAACTGCCTAGCACAGCCTGCCCATTTAAATATGTTAGCATATTTAGTGATATGACATAGATCTGGATAAATTAATAATTATTTGAATAAACTAGTTTAACCCAATGTTGTCTTGTGTCTTCATTGGGGGATGCCGAGGCAAATGGATATATAAATATTACCTTGCATCAGAAACACTCTTGCCTAAGTTTAAAATCCACATTTTCCAACTCTGATTCCCACAAGCTTTGAAGCTATTATTTTCTTTGAGACTATGTTTTGGAAACTTTGACAGGCCATCATGTTCTTTCCTCATGTTATCTGGCATTTCATTAATGTTTTCTGACCTTAAGATAAGGATTAGTTTTTTAATCAGCAAATTATGATCTCTGCCTCATTCACCTCTTCAGTAAATGTCAGCCAAAGAGATATCCCTTCCTTAACGGACAGAGAGGCTGGGATGAGCTGCATTTCCCTGTAAATTCATTTCTTGAGATGAGAATGAGCTCACCCACTTGAAATAAGAATTCTGAACAATTATAATTGTTTCTAAAGTTTGACATTCAAACGAATTTCTGCTCACTTCTGAAAACTCCCCATGATATATGCTGTGCTATGATACCAAGAGTTTTAGCATGAAATACTGGCCTAGTTCTCACAAAGGACATAAACCTGTAACCAGAACTGCTGTAGTTCAGACTGCAAGTGGGGGCATAGAGTAATCCATGCAGGCGAGGGGAAAGTTTTCAACTAAAATCATACCTGTTTTGACTTAGACACCACTGTTTCACCAAGACAATCTCAGAATATGATTAGAGCATAGACCAATCACAGTTGCTTGCATGTATTTCATCTGATGATGTAGACATGTTGCTTGAAATTTTGTAGCCTACAAATTCTCTGGGAGGGAAGGCAGCTCGTTGTAGCCCAATCTTGTTAGATCTTGGAAGCTAAATAGGGGTCCCGGTCACACGAGCGAGATAATCTGTGTGGGAAGTGAGGCCATTTTGCGCTGGAGCAATGTGACCCACCGTTGTGTGATCACACAGGTCTGTGAAGCTGCTGGCACAACTCACCCCTGCATGATCAGATGCAACTGCGGGCAAGTTGTTTGTTTTGTTTGTTTTTTGTTGTTCATTTCCGATTTGCATAAAGGGGGATTGATGAATCACTTCTCCAACCTGAGGACTTCCAATGGCGGTATGCAATGATACGCATACTGAGAAGGGGGGAGAAACAATGGCATGGCATTGAGATGGCCTGATCAAACTATCCCCAATGCCACAAGTCTGCACTGGAGCGATCACATGGGGAAAGTCCGTCTGTGGCCCGCAGCAATCCATTTGATACTGGGGTTTACCTAGTGGTTTTTTACTCCGCTTTTCTGGTGGAGCAAAACGGCTTGCTCACAGGTGTGGGACGCTTCACAGATGTGCTCGTTTGATCATGCCAGTTTGATCCGCCCCTCAGTTGTCCCTCTCTCGCGGCTGATGGTGCGTATAATCGTGGCCAGGGTTGGTATTTGGATGGGAAACCACCAAGAATGGCTCTGTAGAGGAAAGCAACAGCATACCACCTCTGCTTCTCACTTGCCTTGAAAACCCCTTGCTGGGGTCACCATAAGTTGGTTGCAATTTAATGGCCATTTTATACATACACACAAAGTCTATGCTCAACCCTCAGCCATTTCAGTTTATTACATCCTGCTGGAAAGGATCACCTTAAGGAATAATTAACCACTAGAAGGATTATAGTGTATAACATAAAATGTGCAAACAAAACCAATACCACTGTAATGAAATGTGCTGGGTCCAAGAAATCCTGAATGCTTTTTAAAAGGAGACTACAGTGCTAATGGCCTGGAAGAAGGAAGTTGTGAAATCTCTCCTGAACATACTTCTCCGGACCCAAATTATATGAGCAACTATCAACCAGTTCTAAATTGTACCTTTTCGGACAAGGTGCTCCCACAGAAGGTTGCTGTTTAACTTCACACATAGAACTTTGAAGGAAATATTTCCTTCTGTTTATCTCAGTCCTATTTACTTATAGATTTAACTGAATGAAATAGATTCCTTTTATTGTCCCTCCATTTATGATTTTAAAAGCATCTAACTTGCCAAGGCCTTCTCCCCCCCCCTTTATTTAAAAGCCTCAATTCTTCAAGCTTTTCTTTTGTAAAGAAAATTGTATCAGTTACCCTAACAGCAGTCATAGCTTAGTGCAACAGTTCCAGCTGCCAACTATAACTAAGCTGCCCAAATTGAGTTAAATATAGCAGTTACTCTGGATTAATGTCTAGTTTTGTTATTTGGCTCTGCAAGAACTGGGCTTCATGTTACAATCACTACCTAAAAAGCAGCCTAGCTCTGCCTGCATAGAATTTGGAGGCTCCCTTGCTGCTGAGGGGCACAGAAAGCTGGAGGGGGCTGTAGTCACATACAGCGAACGAATGGAGCTACCCTGATCTCTCCCAGGGGCAACTCTCCCCTAGCAATTAGGGGCTTAGTGGGAAGTGCAGGGAATACTACTCATTACCAGTACTTATACTCTTTTGCTAAAAACCTAAACATAGATGGTAATTAAAATGAATAACATTACATTACAACAAAGTTCAAATGGCAGCATAAATGTTTTATGTTTTGTTCACATTTTTTCAAATAAAGACTCCTAAATGCTGTCTTCTGCTCTGAGCCTGCAAAAAGGACTGTACTTTTTGCGTAAGGTTTTGGGTAACATCTGACTTTGCTGGACTCTTTTTCAAAATAGATGATTCTCCATTGTTTCCCAGTATACATGCACTATAATCTAACACCACTGGTAATACAGTTGCAAGCCTGTCAACATCTAACATTAAATCCTGGCAATAAAGGTGTCTTAAGATCTTGACCTGAAATATCTACTTCCTCCCTTCTCTAAATACTTTTTTATCTTGTAACATCTGGCCTGATGTGTTGCAATATGCAAGGTCTATCATGTATAGATAGAGAAGGTGACAAGAACATCCTGCAGGGGGCAGCAGAGGGGACAACTAGTTAGCATAGTGAGATTAGGGACTTCCTACTTTTTTCAAATAGTCGGTCTCCTGATTGGCTCAGTTAGGTCTCCTTCCTGCTCCTGCTAAGAACTGTTAGTCTTCTGGCTGCCTCCTAGCTAGTTAGACAGTTAAACTTCCCTTTCTCTCTCCACTTTCTTACAAAGTTGTTCTCTTCTTAATAAACTAACTTTATTCTTTAAACAGCTTGTGCTCTGCTTTACTGCATATCTAAACCCTGCCAACATGATGAAGAGTTCTGGTGAGCTCCAAAGCTTGTACAATCATTTGTGTCATTTCAATTGGCCCTAATAAAAAGTTATTACATGAATGTTTTTGTTCTGGATTTAAGGTTGCTAGTTGTGGCTTGGGAAATTCCTGGAGAATTGGGGGCAGTGCCTGGAGAGGGAAGAGTTTGGGGGTGAAGGGAGCTCAGCAAGGATATGATGCCACAGAATTCACCCTCCAAAGCTACCACTTTCCTCAGGGGAACTGATCTCTTTAAGGTAAAGGTAAAGGTTTCCCTTGCTCGAAAGCCAGTCGACTACAACTCTAGGGATGCGGTGCTCATCTCTGTTTCCAAGCCAAAGAGCCAGCGCTGTCCAAAGATGTTTCTGTGGTCATATGGCCAGCATTATCCAGTTATAATTCTTGGAGAACTCCAGGATCCACCTGGAAGCTGGCAGCCCTGTTTGCCCACCAATCTCACACCAGTCTGTGTGGGTATGCAGAGTAAAACCCCAGCAGAAGAT
This sequence comes from Lepidodactylus listeri, assembly GCA_029233225.1. Taxonomy (NCBI): domain Eukaryota; kingdom Metazoa; phylum Chordata; class Lepidosauria; order Squamata; family Gekkonidae; genus Lepidodactylus; species Lepidodactylus listeri. The sequence goes on along the minus strand of JARCFY010000002.1, from coordinate 57,032,908 downwards.
CTTGGATCATGAAACGATTCATATGGATGGATTCCCAGAAGAACTGGCTCTTTAAATTTCATTACCAGAATTGTGAATTTTGCCCAGAAGCAAACTGGCAGCCAGCATAGCTGATATAACATTGGAGTTACATGATCCATGCTTCGATTAGGACCCTGGCCACATTGTTCAACTGCTGTTGTTGTTTCCAGGCATCCTTCGAAGGCAGCCCCATGTAGACTACATTGTAGTAGTCTAACCTCAGAGTTACTAAGACATAGATATCTGGGGCCTGAGCTGCTTTTCCAGAAGTAGACACAGCTGAAGAACCTAGCTTAAAACAGCAGAAATACATTCATAACCAACTCTGCAACCAGCAACCAGCTTTCTACAGAAACAGAGCCAGATTCACATGTAGACACCCCACAGAGTATGAACCTGATCTTTCTAAGGATGTGTAACCCTGCTTAATATAAGTGGCCTTTCTAATCATGGGCTGGCTGTGTTACTAAAAAAAAAAACACACATTGAACCAGTAGCGCATTTAATTAAGCCATATGGGCAAGACCGGGGCCTGAACTCACCCCTCCAAACTGTCCTCATCCTTGAGCTGTACTAGTAGCCATATTAACTTGGTAAGTAGACCACCTCAGGACCATCCAACACTAGGTTTTTTGAATCCAGATTGGATCAGATTTTACTGATTTTATCCACAAAGTGTTTTGCAAACTGGTCACAGCAAGGCACTGAAAGATTTTCCAGTTTTCCCTAGTGGCCAGAAAATAGTAGCAATTGTTTCACATTATAGCTGACTTCCCAACCTGACGGGTGCTATGTGAGCATAACATCCAGCCATTCATGCTTGACCCATTCAGCTACTATCCTCATGACAGGTAAACAGGTCCAAGTTATTCACACAAATTTTGGTCACTTGCCAATGCCATGTAAGAGTCCTCCTCCTAATCTATTCCAGCTGAGCCCTGAGGGCTTCCTTTCAGGATGGATGACAAGGTATGATTGAAAGGCAAATAAAGTGTGGAAGAAACATGGACGTGGACCCTGTCAGCATGAAAAAGCAGCCGTTGAAATGACTGGCTGTCTCAATGGGAAACGTGCCATTTTTGCAATGAGATTTATGAATATATGCTTTCTCTCCCCAAAACAGATGCACAGCCTGTCAGCAAATAAACAAGGCAACAGGCAAATCAACAATGAAAAAATGCCTTGCTAGTGACACAGAGAAATGACTGAAGATTTCCCATAACTGACAATTTTAATTTTTAATACAATGGTATTGCTGTCACTGAAGATCTTCCATGCTTCCACAAAAGCAAAGCCTCAAATAGTAAAGTATATATTCTAGAGAATTATACGAATATCATCTGCAGCATGACACTGTACTGATAAATTAAGGTTGTAATCCTAGATGGTCACTAACAACATCCTCTTTAAACTCAGTGGGACTTACATAATTTGGATCAAACCATGCTCGGAATCACCTTAGGATCACACCACATGTATTCTTTTTATACATTGATTGGTCATGTTTGATCATTCACTTTAGGTTACACCCTGCTTGCTGGTTGCATGCAGGGAGCTGATCATTTGCAGATTTTAGGATGTATTCTTACTAATGTGAATTTCACCTTTTACACAACTTCACTACAATTGCTGCCCCATGATCTGGAACCAGTCCCAATTTTTCAAAGGCATGTAGTTGAAAAAAATGTGCTTAAGGTTTTTTGTTGGCTTACTGCTTAGGTGTCTCTATGTGCCATATGTGTCTGCCGGTGAACCTAACCATTTTGCAATCAGTTCTTGCAGTCATTTCACAAATAGATGCTACTGGCTTTGCAAAAATAAAAAGTGTATCCAATGTCAGTCACTATAAGGATTCATCTGAGTGCACAGGCACAAAGAAACTAGGAACAATTATAGGATCCCATATGTGTATCTTCTGCAATAAACAAAATTATTTAGTTTGAAGACTTGGAAAAAGTAGCTGTCCATTGTATGAGACTAAGCTACAATCCATGTTTGTGACATCTAGTCATCCATGTGCATAGGTTTTTTGGGAGGGTTGGTATGAAGAGGCCTCACTTTAAAGTGTTCTGAAGTGGTACAATTTTTTTTAAAAATGATCTTATTTGTTATTTATGAGGACTATTCGGCATACCACAACTTTGGCATACCTTACCATCCCTTCAAACAATTGTTTTTTATAAGAAATGAAGAGTGGGAAGGGATCAGATATCTTTGAATTTCTTCTGTAGTCTTATATTTTGTACTTGCCAAACTGGGTGGCTGTGTAAGGTACAAAATTATACCTGTATTCCAGGTACCTGTATACCTTTTTATACACAAGGGCTGATCAGACCCTAGAGCAGGGCTCCATATCCAGCAGTGAACAGATGGAAAGTTTCAGGCAAGGACTCTTTTAAACAAAATACAGCTTTATTGGAACCACTTGTGCATCTTAGGGTAAACAGATGCATGCTCCACGCTCACCCAAGGTTAGTTGCTTGCACAGTTGCTTGCACAGACTGCTCAAGTGGGAGAGTTCTGTTGAGGATGGAAAGTAGAACTCTGCCCTGGCCCATCTCTACCACCATGTAAATAACGCTAACAACTCAATGCATCAAGGTTAAGGCTGCCCATCGATGTTTACTTTGAAAAAGATATTGGTGAGTGCAATAACATAAGAACAGGGTATAAAAATAGATTTTATGGGTGTATCTTTGTCTTACAAGGATCTTTTTCCTGTAGGATGCTTACATTGCTGTTCTACTATTTGAAATTAATCTAAGTACAGGTATTTCACATTTATTTGTTATTTCATATGAATTTTGGTTTATGTTTATTTTCATTATGATTTATTAATTCTATGATGTATTTAGTGTATTGAAAAGTACAGCATGTTGAAAAAGAATATCGAAACAAAGAAGTGGAATCTGGAGCCTTCGTCCTCCTTTTTTTGAATTTATCCATAAATGATGAATACTTTTCTATTATTGTTAATATAAGGTTCAGTTGTACATATGTATAATTGTTGATTTATATGTTGTAATGAACTGCTTATTGCTGATTGCCTTTACCAATGTAAAGTATAATCTCCTTAACCTTGATGCGTTGAGTTGTTTGCATTATTTACACAGTGCCTTTTATACATGACTACATTATACTGTCTTATTGCTTGTTTCCCATCTCTACCACCTCCTTTGTGGGCCTGATGACATCTCAGTATCGTGCACTCTTCCCTGCTTTTCTTTACCTCTCTCTGCCCTTTTCCCCATATCCTCCAAGTACAGGTGTGCCCAGTTCTTGCTCAGTACAAGATGCTCCTTGTTACAGCCTTACTGGTTTGTGCCAGGATCATCAGGCTCCAGCCATATCTGTTGTTTCAAGGTTGCTCCCCCTTATCTTGGGGTTCTGGCTAATGGGAGGGAGAGGCTTGACTGCATGAAGAGTTTACCGAGCATATCACGTGTGTCAGACCAGAACTGAACAGACTTCGGTCCAGAGTACTGCAACCGTGGTCTTCAGCAGCCTATGCTTTACACACATGCACTTACAAGCAATCTCTGTTCCAAAGATGGCTAGCAATACTACAATTTCTGAATACACAGAAAGTATTAGGGGCAGTTGCAAGTTAGCTGTTTTTCTTCCACTCTGGAATCTTTAACCTTGAAGCTCACACTCATGCAGTCACCCTCTCTAATTCCAGCATAAATCAGATGGTGAAAGACAGGGAACGTACAGCTAACTCAAAGCAGATCCCAAAGCAGGTTTCAGCTATGGTCATACACTATATAAATTCAAACAGGGAACTGGAAGGTAGGGAGTGGAACAGAGCTAGAGCCAATGTAACTTTCAACTCTGCCTTTCACAGTTTTGTTTTCAAACTAAATATGTGAAAAGTTTGGGGCTAGGAATTGGTTTCAGGCTTTATGGAATGCCTAGTGAGCACTATTCTGGAATGCTTGACACTGCTATTTGCAAGACAGAGATAATTAATTAATATCGCTACAATGGGATTTTGAACAAATATGCCAGGCCAAATGAGGCTTTGTTTCATATTTAAAATGAGAAATATTTTATTTCTTTACTTAGTATGGATTGAACCGGAGTCATAATTGAGCAGGGAAATCACACATACTTATAATAAAGGGCAAAATGCCTTCTCATTATGAAAATTAAAGGCATTGTTATACTTGGTATCATGGACGTGCCCTAGAAGTTGTTGGAGCACTACTTGGGTTTTCTAACTACTGTATGCAAATTCTTTCCTACCTTACCAAAACATTGTTATTTAAGAAACTTATATCCTGCATTTTTGGCCAAGGAATACCCAAAAGTAGCCAGCTATATGTAAAGAATCATAGAATCATAGAGTTGGAAGGAGCCATACAGACCATGTAGTCTAACCCCCTGCCCAATGCAGGGCCAGCCTAAAACATCTCTGACAAATATTCATCCAGCTTTTTCTTGCTGCCAGTGAAGGGGAGCTTACCACCTCCCTAGGCAGCTGATTCCACCTTTGAACTACTCTGACCGTGAAAAAGTTTTTCCTAATATCCAGCCGATACCTTTCTGCATATAATTTAAATCCATTGCTTCGGGTCCTATCCTCTGCTACCAACTGGAAAGTTCCTTACCCTCCTCCAAATGACAGCCTTTCAAATGTTTAAAGAGAGCAATCATGTCCCCCTTCAATCTCCTCCAAATTAAACATTCCCAAGGCCCTTAGCCTTTCCTCGTAGGGCTCAGTCTCCAGACCCCCGATCATCCTTGTTGCTCTCTTCTGCACCCTCTCCATTTTGTCCACATCCTTTTTGAAGTGAGGCCTCCAGAACTGCACACAGTACTCAAGGTGCAGCCTGACCAAGGCAGTATACAGAGGGTCTATGACCTCCTGCGATTTAAATGCTATGGCCCTTTTAATACAACCCAAGACTGAATTCACATTTTTTGCCACTGCATCACTGCTCATATACTACATGACTGCTCAAATTTAGTTTACAGTCCACTCTTACCCCAAAATCTCTTTTGCATACACTACTCCACAGAAACGTATCCCCCATCCAGTATTTCTGCTTAACATTTTTGTGGCCCAGATGTAGTACTGTGCATTTACCTTTGTTGAATTGCATCCTGTTTGCAACTGCCCCCTTCTCCAGAGTATTCAGGTCTTGTTGAATTTTAACTCTATCTTCTTGAGTGTTTGATACTCCTCCCAGTTTGGTATCATCAGCAAATTTAATGAGTAGCCCTTCAACCCCTTCATCCAGATCATTGATAAAATATTGAAAAGTACCGGGCCCAAATCCAAGCCCTGCGGCACCCCACTGGACATCTCCCAATCTGATGAAATGCCATTGACCACCACTTTTGGGGTGCGGTCCTCTAACCAGTTCCCTATCCACAGAACTGTCCTATAGTCCAGTCCACAATCTTCCAGTTTGCCCATCAGAATGTCATGGGGAACCTTATCAAAAGCTTCACTGAAATCCAGGTAAATCACATCAACAGAGTTCCCATGATCCAATAAGCTCGTCACATGATCAAAGAAGGAAACCAGGTTGGTCTGACAAGATCTGTTGGGGACAAAACCATGCTGACTCCCCCAGATCACTAAGTGGTCCTTCAGATGCTCACAGATTGATCCCTTTAAAACCTGCTCTAATACCTTCCCAGCAACAGAAGTCAGACTGACCGGCCTGTAGTTTCCCAGGTCATCCTTCTTCCCTTTCTTAAAGATTGGGATAACATTCACTCTTCTCCAATCTTGTGGCACATCCCCAGTCCTCCAGGAGGCCTTGAAGATGATGGACAGAGACTCTGCAAATTCATTAGAATGTTCTTTGAGTGCTTAGAATGTTCTTGGGTGCACACCATCTGGCCCAGGGGATTTGTATTCGTCCAAATGCAGCCAGGTGCCTCTCCACAACCTCCCTATCAATGTCAACTGGACACTCAGGTGTCCTATTATGTCCTCTACCATCTCTAGATGGGCTCAGGTTCTTCAGGGAGAAAAAAAGGGAACAATCTAAAAACACTGATTCAGAAAATAGTACTTGAGGTGCTGTCAAGGATGGAAGAAAAAAAGTACATGACCAATTCTAACCCAAGAGACTACATTTGTATTCTGGCTGGTCTCCCTATAGGTCACACCTTTAGGCAGAGCTGGGGCTCTTGATTCCCAGTGGGTGAAGGATATTCACTAGTATCTGTTCCACTGCAAAAGTCATGGCAAGCATACATAGGATTTTTAACAGCCTGGAGAGAAAAAAATGCCTTGTTCCTTTAATGTGTGGAAATGATCAGCTTAAGCTTTTCATGGCAGGAAGGTGGATAACATCACCTGGTAAATAATATCCCATGAAGCCAAATGGATAGGACATTTTCCCCACTCCAGGCAGCCAGGAGTCATACACAAGTTACATGACAAGTATTCAACAAGACCTTGAGCAATTTAATATCCTGTAGTTTATTTTCCCCACATTCACAATAACTGGTTCAGATTTAATTTTTTTAATTCCAGATAGTGTCCAAACCTGTGAAACACTCCCTCCTTCCAGAACCTTTTGTTTGCCTCTTGCTCAGAAGATCAATATCAAGAGGAGAAGAGGAAATTCTCTTGTGTTTGGCCTTTGGCTCAAGCCGGCTGAGTTGCTCTAAGGGGAAAGGAGAGGGCACAGCCTGCAAAATCTCCAATTCTGATCATTGCATCAGTCGCCTTTTCTGCTTGCTAAGAAAGAAGATGACAAATGGCAAAAGTGGGGGTCACAACACCAGCACTGCTGGAAGATGAGTCAGAAATTGACTTCTTGGTTGTAAACTCAGAGAAAAATGGTGAACATCTCTAGAATTTACCAGACAAGGAAGAAGAAGAGAATGTTTATTTGTATACATTATATAATGTATGCGCACTCCAATTTTTAAGTGCCCAGGGTTAGATGCTAGTGGTTGAGCTTTACACCAGTGGCAAGTAAACGGGACAGTTTGAAAACAATGGGTTTTAAAGTCCACACAAGTCACAGAGTGAAGGGGAAAATATTTCCATTGCCTTACATGCCTAGTGTTGTTTGGAAGCTGGGGGCAAGTTGCACAGAACTGCCAACTGTAGCTTGGGAAATTCCTGGAAATCAGGGGATGGCACCCGGGGAGGGCAGAATTTGGGGAGGGGAGAGAGCTTGGCAGTATATACCACAGAGGCTGCCCTCCAAAGGTGCCATTGCCTCCAGGGGAACGGATCTCTGTAGTATGCAGATCAGTGTAATTGTGGGGGGACTCCAGGCCCCACCACAGGTACCCCAGGTACACTATCTCTCATATCCTCAACAATCTAAGAAAGCAAAAGGTCCCCTAGTGCACTAAACCTTTAGTTAGATATGTGTTGCATTTTCCACCCCTAGGTTTGGTTCCCACCCTTTTTAGGGGTCAGAAGCCATTCCTTCACACATTCACACTGTGACTTGGTGATCACATGGAGGTAGGGTAATACACTTGTGCCCACTCTACCTCCCAGCATAGTGAGTCAGTATGTGGGTGAGTAGTTGCCACAGGGCTACTGTGTACAGGTGTTCACTGTAACTTGTGAACAGGGCTTTAACGTTGTTCAGAACTGGCTGACTACAAGGGCAGAAACTGCAATTTGTACTGGCAATGGGGAATGGTTTTTGAGTACAAACTGAAAATAGCTATGGGAAAAGTGAATCATATTTAAAACTAATTTCAGTAAATGTTATGTGAGAGATCCTTGACTGGGAACTTTTTTCTCTCTCTCAAGCCCACATGCTGCTGTGAAGCTCAAGGAATGTTGCAAGAGGTTCATTAGCCCTTTTCTCTCAGGCCATTTCTCCAGTCTAAATCACACACACATACACACACACACCTCTGAAGCTGCTATAAATGAATATGTGTTGTTTCCCCAAGCTTCAAAAATGGTGGTTAGCTGTTAATTAATAACATAAACTGTGCACAATTCTACTCCAGGGTCTCCTGCAACACTTTCGACATCCAAATCCCAGATCTGGAAATTCTTCCCATTTTTGGGGTAGCTAAGTAAATGACTGACAGTAGGGTTGCCAGCTCTGAGTTGGGAAATTTCTGGGGATTTGGGGGTAGAGCCTGGAGAGTGGGGAGGGGAGGGACCTCAGAGGAGTATAATGCCATACAGTCCACCCTCTGAAGCTGTCATTTCCTCCAGGAGAACTGATCTCTATAATATGAAAAAAAAGATATAAGTCAGGGACATCTCCAGACCCCTCACAAAGATTGGCAACCCTAACGGACAGTGAATGAATGACACCCTTGTAAATCTATTGAACATAATGGCCACTCTGCCACTCTTACTCTACCTCCATTTACTGCATCCTGTTGCTGAGTCAGTGGCCCAATACTGATGGCTGTTCATGTCTCGTGTCAGGTACTGTTACATGGTGATTTCTGCATACCAGAAAAATCTTAAATGTTGACATCTTCTACAAGCTGGAAATCAAATCTTGTTAAATATTCCCTGATACATGGCATAAACTGTAAAAAAAACTGACAGATAGTGCATGCCAGTAGTCATGAAGATGGTGACTAAGGAGCTCCAAAAATATTTTTACAATTCTACGTTAAAGAAATGCATTGGGATGTTTTCAGCCAACTGTTTCCTGGGGAAATAAGTGTTTAAACCAAGTGATTCAGAGAGTTAGTTCCCAAAGATAAGATACAGACTATGTATGTTTATACAGTACTAATCCTTTTTTAGCTTAGAATCACTCTCTGTAAATACCAAAGAGGGCCTGTGTATCTCTAAATAGCATAGAAGCTTCAAGCTTTAATAGCAGAGGTCTTAGAAGAGGAAAGAAGCAGCATTAATGCCAGGGGAGAGGATTACCTCTCAGCTAGCTTTCCTAGCAGACCCCACTCTTAATTAATTATAGGTCTGGGGATTACATAACACAGACATGTTATTCAGAGCTTAGCTAAGAATGCAGAAGAGAAATCAAGAAACAATATGAAGCAGAAAGGGAGAGAGATTGAAAAGAGGCAGCGACCGGAGCCAAAGAGACAAAAGACCTTCTTATCAATGGCATCATTAGCATTTTTGGTTGCTTAATTCAGTTTCAGGTTCCTGATGCTTTAATCCTTGTGCCCAATTTATTAAAACTCATTTTTAAAAAAGTCTATGAAAACTTTACAAAGGGAGAAGGTCATTGAGACCCTATGATGTAAAATCAGTGCAGCCTCTGCACTGTGATAAAAGAATTGCCAGATGCCTTGTGTTTAAATGGGCCCCTCTATCATTCAAAAGGTTGTTCTGGCTCCAGAATATCACAGCCTTTCAAAGAGTACAAGACATAAAGTCAGACACATAAACCAAAGCAGTATGGGGCCAGAACCAACAGCAGCAGCAGCAGCAATGTAGAAAGGCCCACAAGTAGGTTTGTGTCAGTTTCCCTGATTTTTTTTTTTTGGGGGGGGGGATTTTTAACAAACTTGTCTGTGCTGCCTTTCCACCCAAGTAGGGTCCCCAGGGTGGCAAACATTAAAACATTGAAATGTTTAAAATTATATATATATGTATGTGTGTGTGTGTGTGTTTGTGTATATATATGTGTGTGTGTGCAGGGCTCGATTTCAGCAGGAACGCACAGGAACGCCATTCCGGCTGGCATCGGAGCCTGCCCCGCCCCCCTCCCTGCCCGGCCTGAGCTGTTTACACTTAAAGGGAAAATTCCTGCAGAGAGCTGGCAGGAAAAAGCTCCACCGGGTGCTTTCCCTTTAAGAGCAAACAGCCAACAGGAGAAAGCCCCGCCCAGAGATTAAGCACAGGGGCTGGGCTTTCTGCATTTGGCTTGCCTACCTCATGTGGCTTTCCCTGCTCCAGTAAGTGCCTCCCCATCTCTTTTCTTTCTCTCTCTCTCCCCCCACCTTTCTTTCTGTCTTTCTTTCTGTCTTTCTCTCTCTCTTTCCCCACCTTTCTTTCTTCTTTTCTCTTTCTCTCCCTCCCCCCTTCCTTTCTCTCTCTCCTCCACCTACCTTCCTTCCTTCCTTCCTTTCTCTCTCTCCCCCCACCTACCTCTTTCTTTCTTTCTTTCTTTCTTTCCTTCCTTCCTTCCTTCCTTCCTTCCTTCCTTCCTTCCTTCCTTCCTTCCTTCCTTCCTTCTGTTCTTTCTGTTTTTATTTTAAAAATTATTGAAAAGGGGGGGATGTAAAAAAGCAGAGAGCCCAGGAAATGCTGGTTTTGACAATATCTTTAATTTTTGAGAATCTCTTTAGTTTTCTCATGGCATCTTCTGCTTAAGAAAAGTAAGTTTGAAGCCTGAGTTCATTGTTGTGTCTTGTTGGGAATGGCTTGCAAATATATGTGTGTCTAAAGTCTGTTTTAAAGTGGTTTGGTGCTTACTGCCATGCAAGAGAAAACATCTGAAAAAGTAGCTTCATTGTTGTGTGTGTTGGCAGAACACTTGACTGTTGCATGGGGCACTTTGGGTGACATCTGCAGAGAAACAGAGTTGTAACTAAAAATGAGCATGGTCAGCTTCACTTTGGAGATTGCCTGTTTTGTGAAATTTAAAAAAGTCGGCAGAGTTTCTGAAGAAGATGATTGTCCCTCTTCTCCTGCCACCGGACTGACATCTGCCTTTAATGGGCCAGCAAAGTTGATGTTCTTAAACCTCCTAATAAGAGAGATTTCTGCTTCTGAGGAGTTCCAACGATTGGTGATCTTGTGATGGTAGTGATACTTTTATGTGGTAAAGACCACCTGTTCACAGGATAATTCTACCTGTGGGAAGACTCTGCATGGTAACCACTCCACTGGTACATAATTGCTTGTAAAAACTATTATAGTGTAATAATTCAGGTGGGTAGCCGTGTTGGTCTGAAGCAGCAGAACAAAGTTGGAGTCCAAAGTTTCATCCAAGGTATAAGCTTTTGTGTGCATGCTTCTTCCATCTGAAGAAGTGTGGGTGGCACATGAAACCTTATACCTTGAATAAAATGTTGTACCTTGAATAAAATAGTCCACAAACTACTCCCATCCAGTGCATCCACAAACCTAGAAGAAGAAAAAGAGATTGGATTTATACCCCGCCCTTCACTACCCAAGGGAGTCTCAGAGCGTCTTTCAAACTCCTTTCCCTTCCCCTCCCCACAACAGACATCCTGTGAGGTAGGTGGGGCTGAGAGAGCTCTGAGACAACAGCTGGTACAAAGCTATGGCTTGCCCAAGGTCATCCAGCAGGTGCAAGGGGGGAGTGGGGAATCAAACCCGGTTCTTCTAGATTAGAGTCCGCGCACTTAACCACTACACCAAACTGGCTCCTAGCGTTGTTCTGCCAGTGAACTAGGGTTGCCAACTCCAGGTTGAGGAAATCCCTGGAGATTTGGGAGTGGAGGGGGGGGGGTTAGGGGAAGGAGGGACCTAAGCAAGGCATAATGCCATGGACTCTACTTTCCAAAGCAGCCATTGACCTGATCTCTGTAGTTTGGAGCTCAGTTGTAATTCCAGGAGATCTCCAGACCCCACCTGTAGGTTGGCAACCCTAAAAAATCATATTCAGCATACTAGTTCTGCAGGAAGGCATCCTGATTTCCATGGGAACCTAACCCTTAGGAATTGATTCCAATCCAGTGTGGGAATAATTGTTGGACATAAGATATTGGTTCAGGCAAGGTTTTGTATAGATGGGACAGAAAATAATGTTTTTATTGGTTTTGTCAAAACTATTTTGACAACAAGGTAAACAGAATAAGAAGCAAAAGGTGGATGTGGCTGGATGACCACACTTCTGGGAATATTGGGTGTGGCCTAATATGTTAATGAGCTGTGCTGTCAGGGGTGTGGCCTAATATGCTAATGAGTTCCTGCTGGGCTTTTTCTACAAGAGCCCTGTATGTGTGTATATATATATGTGTGTGTGTATATATATATATGAGAGAGAGAGAGAGAGAGAGATGATAGATAGATATAGATATAGATATAAAAATAATCCAATAAAAACACAATATTACCACCAATGGCCTGCCTTGTTGTTTGGGGAAATTAGCTATGCGGCAGGAAAGACCAGAAGGGTACAGGGACCACACACCAATTGTATACCAAGGTCCGGCACCATAGGAAGACTCCAGATTTGAAGAGTAAATTTCCCTAATTACAAGCACACTAAGCATTCAAAAAGAGCAAGCAATACAGAACTAAGAAAGTAGAGGTGATTGATAGCAAATAGAAGGTTCAGTTATGGGGTGATACAACCTGTCCAGATGTGCAGAATCCATGGAGAAGGGATGGTGGCCCAAACATAGTTTGGGGGTGGACTGCCAGTTGGCATCAGGGCAGGGCAAAGGTACACTCTGAGGCCATGTGTATGGACGGATATAGACATTAGAGAACAGTGTTGACCAATGGGAGGTCTTGAGGGGCTTGCCCCAGGTGAAGACAAAAGATTACCTGGGCCAGTCATGGGTCCCAGGGGGTGCAGTTGTCAGGAGGGGTACAGCCTAAGTGTGACCAATGAGGTCTCAGAAGGGCAGAATCTGGATTAACAATAGTGATGATGGGATTAGCCAGGTGTTGGGTGGCTAGCTGAATGGGTTTTCATACTACTAATGGTCTAATCAAAGCAGTTTGTAAAGGTTCCCAGGTTTACACAAAAGGTAAGAGATGGGTCTCTGATTAGTGGCAGGAAGGACTGCTAAACATTTGAATGCATGATTAGTTTATCTCAGTATTCTGAGGGAAGGAGCGGGAAAGACAGTTGTGAAGACAAAGGATTTTTCACATAGGTGTAGGAATCACAAAAGGGACTATGTGCAGAACTGGAGACAGAAGGGTCATGTGCCAGGTGGCCTTTGAATAGCCTTTAGAAATGTAGATACTTTCCCTGGTGGAACTGCCATTGTTTCATTTGCATACCTTTGCTGGGTAGAGGAGAAGACTGGGGATTTGCTCTGAGGGCTGCCTTATGCCTCCTGAGAATGGAGAGCCTTTTTCCAGAGCTATGGCTTGCTCTGTGTTTCAGAACCAGGAGTGTCTTCCTTGGCCTGAGTTTGTGGGTCTCTGGCTCAGGTTAGAAAGTAGGGTGCTCCTGCTGTTGGGACTACCCTAGAGTAAGGCAGCGCTTCTGGGCTACAATAGAAGCATACATAATCCACATTATGCCCACATAGATTGTAACACCACGTATTTAGATCTTGGGTTGGCTCCAAACAGCTTTCCCACTGGTGAAAAAGAAAGGAGACCCTATTGGGGTCATGGAATCTGCATGGACAAAAGGCATGCCATATGAAGGGTGCAATAAAGAGGGGAATTGGTAGGGACTGAACAAAAAAGTTGGCTGGAACTAACCCTTGTGTGCTTTGACATTTAGCGAAGAAACTAAAAAAGTTATTTTAACAGATCAGAAAGATTTTCACATTGCTTAAGAGTGGTGCTTTAGGGTGGTGCTAATTATGCTAAATGAGAAAAAGAGCTTTCCGTTCCTGAGATGGTTTGCAAATTTGCTATGCTTCTAAAAGTTGCATAAATTTGAACTACACTACTAGGCGAGATGCTGGTACATCTCTTGGAAAGAATAATGCAGATATTGAACATATGAAATTGGACTCACAAAGGAATTAGAACTCTGGGGTGTTAATTAGATCATAAGAGTTAAGTGATCTACTAAAATGACAAGACGTGTAACCTTTCAAGTGCGAAAGAACAGATGTGTCACAGAAACCAATTTTTGAAGCCTTACCTGGTCTTCTGTGTACATTCTCTCTCAAAGAATGTTCACATTCCTCTGAAACTTATTTTGAATGTCTGTTGGTACAAAAATGGGCCGGGTTCATACGTATGCCTGGTTCTGCCAGGCTTTTTTCAGAAGTACAGCAGTTGATTCTTACTTAGAAGTGTGTAGTACAAACCTGGCTTCATAAAAGCTCCTTGTGAACAGCCCATCCATACTTTGACTCAGCCCGTTGGGGATGGAGTACAGGCATGGGCATGCTAGTCCCATCCACTGCCTCTGCAAGACTTCCAAGTTGTTTGCAAGGTACAAATGCATGGAAGAAGTGACTGCATATACTCTCCTCCCCTGTGATCTACACCACCACTTTCTGAATGTTGTTCATCATGGGGAGGGTGTGTATGCATAGGCACTTCACTTCCTCTGTGTTTGCACCATGCAAACAACTAAGAGATTGAGCAGAGGTTGGGGGGGGGGGGCAGTGTGCTTCTGCCCACTCTCCCCCCTCCCCACAGTGAGTCAACACATGAGCCAGCTTTCTGTATAGCCTTAGGCCCAATTTATACCTCCCCTCTGAAGTAGTTTGACTGCTGTCTTTTCCTATGCTAATTTCACTCTGGTTTCAAATTTCACTCCCTGGGTCTGAAGAGTACTAAGCAACAGGATCTGTTTAAAGCAGTAAAATGCAAGCTAGCCACAGTAAAGCAGTAAAGCAGTAAAATGCAAGACCACAGGAGGGCAATTAACGAATGTAAAAAGTAATTTTTAAACTAGAACAAGTATGGTTTGAAACTAGAAACAGGTATAGACGGGGGGTTTTGAAACTAGAATGATTCCAGTGGGAAAGTCAGATGTAGATTTGACCTAAAGCAGTCTTGTGGAAGGATAGCTGCCATGTTAAGGACTCCCTAGGAAAGCTATTGTCACAATGGCATGGGTTCATTAGAAAAGAGCAAGAGTCCAGTAGCACCTTAAAGACTAACAAAATATGTGGCTGGGTATGAGCTTTCATGAGTCACTGATCACTTCTTTAAATACCTGAATCTGATATCTGAGGAAGTGAGCAGTGACTCATGAAAGCTCATACCCTGCCACATATTTTGTTAGTCTTTAAGGTGCAACTGGAGCCTTGTTCTTTTCTAGTGCTACAGACAGACTAACATGGCTACCTATCTTGATCTACCTCCATGGGTTCATTAGGCACCCAACCAGATATACACCCTTCAAAGGGTTCCAGTCTATGAACCTGCTAACTTGTGGGTGGATCCAAAGCTGGCACAGCTCCTGTCATCAAGGTTAAACGCACATATATGGGATGTATATAAAAAATTATTATTGCATTGAAATGTATGTCCATATCCCAGCTCTTAGGAACAAATAACTAATACTGGCTTTAGTTCAGGAGATAAAGGGTACAATCCTAAAAGCATGGCTCCCAAACATGTGCACAATTTTGCTTCTGAGAAGGAAGTTTTCTTTCCACATCATGGCATAGGTGCACACTGGTTACTAAGTGATATGTTAATGGCCATGGCTGCAATGCTACCCACTCGTCTTGGGCTGCAATCTTTCCTGTTTAACTTGGTAAGGCTTAGTTCTGCATAGACATGAATTGGATTGCACTGTAAGGACTGCAGGCAGCAGGCTGGCACAACTGCCGGTGTAGACAATGCTCTGGAATTGGCCTTGCATCAGGCTGGTGCTGGCATGTGGTTGCAACTCTTTACAGCCCCCCTCAGCCTCTGCTTTTTGCAGACTACAAAGCAAGGCTGGACATTTAGCACTGCTGAGCTGAAACCGGGAGCTTCTGCTGAACATTTTCACCCAGTGTTGGAAGAGTCTCCCATTCTAGTAACTTTTTCAGCAAACCCTCAAAAGTGGACAGAAATGCCCCCAGCTCCAGGGCTTGAGGCAACCATGCACTAAGTCATATCCTGGAGACAGAGGAGGCTAAAAAGCATGATATGGAATCTTTTTACTTTGTTTCAGATGTCTGTAATCTTAGCTCAATTTTTGTTACTTATTAGTTGTTACAGCCTACTGATTGCATTGACACTGTGCATTCTACCTATCATAGAGAGTTGGAAGGGACCTCCAGGGTCATCTAGTCCAACTCTCTGCACAATGCAGGAAATTCACAAATACCTCCCCCCACATCCCCAGTGACCCCTGCTCTATGCCCAGAAGAGGGCAAAAAAAAACCCCTCCAGGGTCAAACAAACTGGCCTGGAGAAAAATTGCTTCCTGGCCCAAACTTGGTGATTAGCATTTCCCTGGGCATGTAAGAAAGGGCCAGAAGAGCTAAGCACTGATGCAACCCTTCCTGCCCTGCCTTTCATGATCTGCCTAAGGCCCAATTTACACTTCCCCTCTGAAGTAGTTTGATTGCTGTCTTTTCCTATGCTCATTTCACGCTGGTTTCAAATTTCACTCCCCTTGTCTGAAGAGTACTAAGCAACAGGATTTGTTTAAAGCAGTATAATGATAGCTTGACCACAGGAGGGCAATTAACTAATGTAAACAGTAATTTTTAAACTAGAACAAGTATGGTTTGAAACTATAAACATGTATAGATGGAGGTTTTTTTGAAACTAGAATAATTCCAGTGGGAAAGTCAGATGTAGATTTGACCTAAGTTCGCGGCATTGCTGTCAGATGGCCATCTAGCCATCAAGATGGTAGCCGTGTAAGTCTGTGGGCTTTTTCCCACTCACATTGTGCCGGCGTTCTGCCTCCGTTTGTCCCGGCGCTGGGTGTCAATTTCACACCCTTTGCTGTGGCGCGTGTGTTAATACGGGGCTTCGCGTCATTTTCTCCGCGCCTTTGGTAAACCTTTTTTTTTAGGTTTACCGAAGGTGCGGAGAAAATGGCGCGAAGCCCCGTATTAACACACGCGCCGCAGCAAAGGGTGTGAAATTGACACCCAGCGCCGGGACAAACGGAGGCAGAACGCCGGCACAATGTGAGTGGGAAAAAGCCCAGACTGTAGCAGTAGAAAAGAGCAAGAGTCCAGTAGCACCTTTAAAAACTAACAAAATATGTGGCACGGTATGAGCTTTAGTGAGTCACTGCTCACTTCTTCAGATATCTTCAGGTATCTGAAGCAGTAAGCAGTGACTCATGAAAGCTCATACCCTGCCACATATCTTGTTAGTCTTTAAGGTGCTACTGGACTCTTGCTCTTTTCTGCATTCTACCTATCAATCTCCCTTTTCCTGATCACTGGTCACGGTAGTGGGAGCGGCACAAGAAGGAGATGCTTCCCCAATACTTTTAACGAACATTCTCAGCAGCAATGTGAATGCTTTATTTTATTGTTTAGTTTCCCACAACTTTCCCTACAATAAATACAAAGTTGATGTGGGCCATTTTTATGATGTGCGAAAGTACTTTGCTCTTGATAAATACTTCACTTCTTCCATAAGTGCTGCACATAGCTGATTGCGCAGTTGCTGCATGCTTGATCGACTGCTTTTAGGCAACACAACATTATCTCTGAATCAGCTCTCTGCTTTCTGCCAGGGCAGCTAAACTAGGCTAATTTCATGCTATGTTAAAGTATCCCAGAGTTCCCAGATTTCTCATATACCTTAAACAAGGATGAATGCACTCAAGTGAGAAATCTCACACAACAAAAGCAAGATATTATTCAGTGAGATGCAAAAGTGGCAACTTGAATGTTTTGCAAAAAGGAACCCCTTTCATAACTTAAAGTTTCAGGCAGTAACTCTCACTACTAGAAAAGTGTGTGGCTGAGTCCTAATAGAAGTATAAGCAAACAGCAACAGTGCAATTTAACCCCATTGGTATTATATGGCTGTATAAGCACAGTGAATGCAGAATACAATCCATAGTCCATTGAAATCAATGACAAAACTGCTGGAATGAATCAATAGTTACGAGTTTCTGACCTTGCCACCCTAAAGAGGTATCTCCATGATCCCAAAGAAGATATTTTCGCTTAACCCCCCTCAACCCATGGCTGACCTTCTCTTCTAGCAATTAAACTTTCTTCCATTATAAGACCATGGGATGACCCATAAGTGCCAAGTAAAAAATCAGTATATAAAAGAGCAGTCCAGACAAGCCTAATTATTTATCTAGATATTATTTATGATATGTGTGTACAAGGCACAAATACCAGGCACACTTTCAATGAGAGCCTTCTGTTGACACCCATCAACCAACTCCTTAACATTACATTTGATTTCTCTTTATGGTGTGCCAGAGTTCCCCCTAAGCTGAGTTAGTACAAGCTAGCTCCCAGTTTTTTAGCCACCACCTCTCCCATTTTAGTCTTAGCTCAGGAAGGATGGCTCCAGAGCAAATTAATTTATGCAGTAGCCAAATCGCCTGTTCACAACTTTAATGCCAGTAGCTCACAAAGTAGAATTTTTGCTCACAAGACTCCACAGCTTAGAGGGAGTATTGCTGTGTGCTAATTTTTAAAGGGCCTTGGGAAGAAATCTTGGAGTTAGAATTTTATCCTCAGAGTGGGGTGAGCATAGGGATGCCAGACCCCCCCCAGTGCAGGTGGGGGTCCCCTAGTTTCAGGCACTCCTCTCCAACTCCCCAACAGGCAAGAAGCTGGAAATAAACGTGACATGCCTGTGTGACCCAGAAGTGACAGGGGCATGTCAGGGAGGGGGGCATAGACATGGGGGGATGCTCTAGTTTTTGGGCATAGAAGTTAATTCTACCATAGAGTTTTGCCCAAAAACCAGAGAATTCCCCTGTTGATGTCCCTGACCTGCCTACATCACTTTGGGTCACAAAGGCATGTCACATTTATTTTCAGCATTCCCCCCTGATCCTGGTAAGATCACCCCCATCCCCTACCAGCAAGTCCAAGGGACCTGGCAACCCTAGGTGAGCAGTAGGGATGCCAGTCTCCAGATGGGGACAGGGGATCTCCCAGCGGGGAGAAGCCCCACCTGCAACAGTTGCCTGTGGCCTCACTTGAAAAGAGCGGGCATCATGTGCACCTGCCCCACTTGCTGTAAATTTGCAGCTAGCAGGGAAGACACAGGGGGTGCCTGCTCTTTTCAAGCGGGGGTTGTGCATACCTGCCCTGCAAGCTGTGAATTTGCTGCCTGCTTTCCCCCCAACTATTTAAAGAGAAGTGTCCCTTTAAATTGCTGGGGGAAAGCTGGGGGCGTGTGCACATGGCACTGCATCCCCAATGTGATGACATCATTCTGCATGACATCATCACACTGGGGACAGCCCCTCCCCCTCCTAGACCACCCCCCAAATCCCCCCATCAGGGAGAAGATGGGACCTGGCAATCCTGGTGAGCAGTATAAAATAACTCTTCTCCATCGGCTATGAGAAGCTGTGGCAGGTGGAAGAAGGGGCTCACCATGTTTTGTGAGTTCACAGTGTGTTATTTTTATCTATTTTGCCATTTTTATAAGCTTTCTGTTTGCCACCTTTAGGAATGACATGTATGTTTTTGATTTGCCTTTTGTAATAAGGAGCTCTCCCTCTTTGGAAGTGAAATTGTGCCTTTATTTTCTGCTTTCTTCTGCCATGCTCTGCTTATACTTGCCAGGTGGTCTTTTTGTAGGACTGAGGCCATGGGGTGCTTTTTGCACAAGTATTATTGAACAGGTGTCTGTGACGGCCTTTAATAGCCAGAGAGTTTTAAATCTTAGGTGTCCTCAGTCACATTTAAATTTCTGATGTGGCAGCCAACTATTGTAGACCCTTTTGCAAATCTTTAGTTGGGTACAGTGGGGGGGGGGGGCTGCCTCAGAATGTAGGTATCTGTTGCTGTGAAGAGCTCTGCAGACCCATAAGAGGCCTCCTCTATCACACTTATCCTTAAAGCCTTTTTCTCTCTCATGCTGTCTTCTAAACTCTTGGCCATTTGACTAGTATCTGTGACCTGAACTCCCTTCAAAGGGAGTTATCAGCCATGAACTTTGCTGTTCTAAAGGCTAAAGATTCAGCCAGTTTGGGAGCACAGGACTCTGATTAGTATTTAATTATATAAAAGGGGCTATGGGTAAATAGATTTTTTCCTGGTTATTAGCTACCCTTTGTCCTTTCACCCTAGAGATTACACAGATGTTCTTATAATTCGCATTTCAATGTAATATATGCAAAGATAATAATACATTTCAGCCTCTAGTATATTAGCAGATTAAAGTAAATTGACTGTGGGTCCTTGGCATTTATATCAAATTCATTCCATCTTTCAGTTTTCCAAATGCATTTAAACAAAGTGAGATGTAGCTCTGCTTTGGCAGGTGAATTTCCTTCCTCCCTCCCTCCCTCCCTTCCAAAAAATCAGAAATTAACAGACTGCCATCAATGCTTCTGCCCAGTGACAATCTTGTTGTATGAGGTTATTGATTCTTCAGAGGGGAATTTATCCCAAAGGACAAGAAAGAAGGTAAGTGCATTAGCCATTGAAGTCTGGCCATAGGAATACAGATTTGATAAGCTTTGTGGAAGTCTGTGGCCTTGGTATGCTAAGGCAGGAGGCAGTAAGTCTCACAAACACAGGAAGGGAGGGCAACGAAGGGGAGATAATGGGCAGAACAGCCTCCCTCCCCCAAGGTGTAGGTTTGTAAGAACTGCCCTTCTGAGTCGGACCTGTGCTTTCTGCCATAATCCTATCTGCAGCACTGATTACAGTATATCACTGGAAAGTGCAAAGGACACCATTGGGTGCAGTAGCATTCCCAATTCATGCTGTGCTTGGAGGAATCTGAACACATGAAGCTGCCTTAAATTGAATCAGACCCCTGCTCCATTAAGGTCAGTATTGCCTACTCTGACTGGCAGCAGCTCTTCAGGGTCTCAGGCACAGCTCTTTCACATCACCTACTACCCAGTCCTTTTAACTGGAGAAGCCGGGGATTGAACCTGTGGACTTCCGCATGCAAATCAGATGCTCTACCACTGAGCCATGGCCCCCTCCCCACATATTTGTATGTGAAAGAGTCCCATGAGAAGTCATCTTACCCAGCCCTCTCCAAAACCTGGAACAAGTCCTAGAGATTCCTTCTGCTCTCACTGACGTAATAGCAAAATGATATAAGAAGCCCAATAAAGTGATTTCAACAAATTTGAAAATAAAGAGGATGTACAAAGAATAGATATAAAGACATGGTGGTTTTGAAAGCTCTGAAACCCAAGACAGAGAGGCCAGGGCTCCTTTCCAGAGACAGGAATCAGCTGCAGGCAACTGACAGGGAAGATGAATTAGTGTAAAGATGCGAGAATGCACGCATTAAAGTGCATGACACAAAGCGTGAGAGCAAAGTGCAGATTCAGCCATGGATAATATTCACTTGCCATGCAGAATGAGGAACCGGCTCCCTCCTTAGCTGAAGCTGATTGTGCTTTCCAATTAAGAAGCACACTGTTTTCCCCTGCTGATTAGTACTCAACCACCAGCATGCAAATGCCAACAAACCCTCAGTTCATCATTTCCCAATCTAATTACTGAAGGAGAAGGCCAGCGGTAAGCACTGGAATTTAGTATGTTATTGACTGCCACAGAGTATGCCTGCTGCACATACAAGGCAAAGGTTGCACGTTAGTCCTCTCTCTGGGCAGCTAGTGTCTCCTCTAGCTTGTCGTCAAATCAAATATTGATCATAACATGCATGGATGGCGAAGATCCATTTCCAGTCATCTCCTTTTCCCTTCCCTCTGTATCATTAGCATTTTCATGTTAATATCACGAATATATCTACTAGTGATGCCAAGCTATTGCACCCATTTCAAAAAGGTTAATAATGTGACAGGTGGAAAAAATACAAAGTTATATGAAGATCTTTTGACCAGGACACCTAACCACTGAGCTGTCCTGAAGGGATTATTTATATCTTGATTTATGGGGGAACAAATGAAGTCTATAGTTACTTTGGGAATTCCTAATGGGACTTTTTTCTCATTTACTTTCCTGATTTTGGGGAAATCTACATCCTGCATTCTTATTTTTGCATGATTCAAGGCAGCTTACAGAACAGAGAAATGAACAATGCTAGGAGTACAGCACTGAATTTCAATTTACTTTATTTATATCCCACTTTTTGTCCAATGGAGACCCAAAGGGGCCTGACACATTTTCTCTGTTCACAGTTTTATCCTCACAATGACAACCCTGTGAGGTAGGTTAGGCTGAGAATGTGTGATTGGCCCAAGGTCACCCAGCAAGCTTCTGTGGCAGAGTGAGGATCTGAACCTGGGTTTCCCAGATCCTACCCCGACAAAGCAAACAACAAAGTGAACAATATAAGATATACAATGACCAATGCAAATTAATAATGCAAGTGTATCCAGGACTGTATCCTGAGGCAATGCATGTTTGATCAGATTACGCTTAGAACACTGTATGTGCTTCAGAGCCTTTGGACTCGAACTGTGGGTAGAATATTTGGAAGCAAACTGAATTATGTTTCAGACCAGGAAAATGTAATTTGTGCAACACCCTTCTTTAAAAACAAACAAATTAAACAAAACCTGAATTCTGAGTATGCACACAGTGATGTTTGTGCACACATGCATTAACGAAAGTGAGTGAGCGTGTCAATCTGTGCCTATTTCTGCATGTGGCTATAAACTGTTTCCCATGGATGGCTAATTACTCAAGGTCTACCCAAAACTTTATTTAGTGACCCTCTTCCATTGTGGCCATCTTTGTTATTCCAATGAATGCATTTTTATGGTCCCCAAAAATTTAAAGGGAAACATGTTGAGGAATCAAGACCCAGTGACTACCTGAGTTATGCATGTAGTAGAGTTTAAAAAGAAATGGCATTTTTGAGCAAGCAAAGCTTCCATTTCAATAAGAATAGGATTCAGTTAGAGTTCACTCAATAATAACAGTGCACAGCTGCCATTTCCTGCTGAAGTTCATTTTCACCTTTCCCCAGATGGAGCACCCCTCTTTTGAGCCATCTTTTGCCTCAAAAAGTGCCCCATACTGCCATCTAGTGGTGGTATATTTGTATTATTTGATATAAATTCAACAGCTTTTAAAAGTCCTTAATAGTCCTCATTACCACTAAAACATACAAAAAGCATTTTCAGTGTAACAACGAAAACTCCTAGTTTGGGTGTGCAGCTAAAAATATAAGATTTTCCTCAGATTCTGAAGGATCCATCATGAATTCTATCAGGGAGCAATCAGCATTGGCAACTGCTTGGAGAAAAAAATGTCCCGCTCTTTTCAATGAGATTGAATGGTATGTTATTTAACAGGTGATGTTACTTACATCTATGCAATGAAAAGCTTCAGGTGCCCATTTCCACACATTAAGCCCCTAACCCTGTCCACAGGTTACAGTGAAGGCACATAAGTCCTACATGTATATGAGTACATCTGTTTGAGAGAAAGAGTCAACTCATGTTCACTTTACAAAGAAAACCAGGGCCCAGTACCCAGGTAATTATGGGGCCTAAATCACATACTGAGCTGTTCATTTATTGAATGTAATATGAGAATTACTCAACCCACATACAAAGAAAAATCAAGTGTAAACTATACAGGGATTGTATGTGTATTTGCCGTAACTTGTGAACAGGGTTAGGATTTTTTCTTATCAAACCTTTGTTAAAGGGTCAGGATATTTTTTCTCCAGGCCTATTGGCAACCCTAGGAACCCAGGCCTACGCTTATTTGTTTAAGCTACATTTTTATTTATGACAAGAAACCCATCCATAATAGAAGCTGTGAGAAAGAAAAGTCTAGGAGTATTTCATATAATAAATAATTTATTCTTAAACAGAGAAACAGGTGCTGTTGTTGTTGTTCAGTCGCAGTCAAGCCCAACTCTTTGTGACCCCATGGACCACATCACGCCAGGCCCTCCTGTCTTCCATCATGCTCCGGAGTTTGTTTAATTTCATGTTCACTGCATCAATGACACTGTCTAACCATCTCATCCTTTGCCCCTTCTTCTTTGACCTTCAATCTTTCCCAGCATCAGGGTCTTCTCCAGTGAGTGCTCCCTTCTCATTTGGTGGCCAAAGTATTTGAGCTTCAGCTTCAGTATCTGGCCTTCCAGGGAGCAATCAGGGTTGATTTCTTTTAGGATTGACTGATTTGCTCCACGGGACTCTCAAGAGTCTTCTCCAGCACCATAATTCAAAAGCATCTATTCTTTGGGGCTCTGCCTTCCTTATGGTCCAACTCTCACAGCCATACATTACTACCGGGAATACCATTTCTTTGACCATACAGACTTTTCTTGGTGGGGGGTGATATCTCTACTTTTTATTATGCTGTTTAGGTTTGCCATCACTTTCCTCCCAAGAAGTAGGGTTTTTTTTAATTTCATGGCTGCAGCCACTGTCTGCAGTGATCTTGGATCCCAGGAACATGAAGTCTGTCATGGATTACTGCCTTGACGTGGGAAGGGGGCTTGCATGGTTTGGAGAGGCTGTGGGCTATGCTGTGGAGGGCCATTCAGGACAGCAGAGAACTCAGACAAAATGTGATCCACTGAAGGAGGAAATGGCAACCCACTTCAATACCTTTGCCAAGAAAACCTCATGGACAGTAACAAAAGGCTAAAAGAAAACCCCATGGACAGTAACAAAAAGAAACCTACAGCAGACTACAAATAATTAAGACATTGCTATCATGACAGGCAAACTGTTATCTGTTAATCCTGTGCAAGGCTTCAGATAACCCAAGTATAAAGTGTTGCTGTACGATGTCACATTTCATACTTGCCTTCCACCTGCACTGAGACAGCAACATTAAAAACATCCAGCAAATATCTTAATGCAGAAAAATACTGCATTATGTTTTTCACAGAATACAAAGCACATGAGACTGGATGAATGAAAGGTGCACATCTTTAGACAACTCCAGTGCCTGAGTTGTCTAGGTGAACAGACAGCTTTTCTGCATTCTCATTTTCCTTGCTTGTAAATTCCGGGGGGGGGGGGGGGGGGGAGAGAGTCTGTACATGTTTTGCTCCCTCTAGTGGTCAATTCAATATCACACAGGTTTATTTCCAGCAAAAAAAATCTGTAGTTTAAATCTGCAGGGAGAGATGCTGGAAAGAAACTGATATAATATTGAATCGACCACAAGAGGGGCCAAAACACATGTGGAACAGGAAAACCCCCCCCAAAGAAACAGGAACTTAACAGCAGGCAAAGTGACAATGCAGAAAACCCCTAGGGGGCAGGGCTTTTTGTGCTGCCACCTTGCCTATGGAATGTCTTTACCTGGTGCATACTCTACCATCTTTTAGATGCCAGGCCAAAATGTTTCCTTTTACTCTGGCTTTTAATTGAGGAGTTATCTTTCAACATCAGTTTTGTAATCTGCTTTTATCCTAGGAAGGTATTGCTTTATGAGACACTTTAGAAGCTGCTCAATGTTTTTGTGCTGTGTTATATTCTGGAGGGAGGAAATGCTGGTGTTTTGTGGGGTTTTATTGGTTTTTTTATTGTTTTCTTTTGTAAGCCACTTTAAGTAAATTCTCTAAAGACACAACATAGAAGTCTTCTAAACAAATATGTAACCTGGCCTACTAATATATTACTAGCTCATTTCCTTTGGTGGAACTTAGTCCTTCTCCTCACAAAGATCCATGTACAATCACAGGAAGATGCCACTTTGGCTAGTAAAACCAAATCAGCTTTATTACAGAACCGTGTCTACAAGCAGAATCACACCCAGTGAATGTGTCTTGCATTTTAATAATCCCATGCCCTGAGTCCAGATCTGAATCCTCTGAAACTGCCAAGGTTATCCTGAGCTATTCTTCTGTGTTTTTAATTAATAAAATGGCAGAATGAATCATACAAAGCAGTGGAAGAATCAAATTACCGAGCAAACTAATCAAAGAGATATCTCAAAACACTAATCAGGTCTGATGGCACCACATCATAATTCATCAGGAGATCCATCTCATTTGCATTGTACTCTGGTGTGAAAAACTCCATAGCTCTTGGTCAGTGGTTACGAAATGCTGGGTAAAATCCAGCAGGAAATTTCATGGAAGAAGTAGGTGGTGTCAATCCCCCACCCCCACACACACCTTCAGTCAGTGCATCCAGTACTATGGTGTATTTTCTTGGTCTCTCCACCATCTGAGAGGATTTCCAGAGCAAACAACAAGCTGCTTGTGGAAGGGGAAGTTAAGGGAAATTATGGTTGGCATCTGGGTTGGAAAATTCCTGAAGTTTTGGAAGTGCAGCTTAGGGATGGTGGGGTTTGTAGAGGGGAGGGGCCTCAGCAGGGGCCTGGAGATCTCCCACTATAATAACTACTCTCCAGTAGGGGTGTGCATCTGGCATAAACTGAGCCCAAAAATACCCCAAAAATTTTGGGATGCATTATTTAAGCCAAATACAGATTCAGAGAATTTGATCAGCTTTGGTATAGTTGAGCCCGAACAAACACCACTTGGGGGGGGCTTTTATTTGGGTATATTCAGCTATACCGAGGATCAGCTGGGGCAGTAGGAGCTGACAGCCTTGGCTGGGACTGGCTCCTCTTGCAGCTCAGTTTAAACCAAGGTACAAGAGGAGCCAGCCCAGAATCAGCTGGGGGAATGGGAATGGAGAGCTCCCTGCCTCACACAGATCCCAGGGTCAGCTTCTCTTGTGGCATCGTTTAAACCAGTGGTGTCAAACTCATTTGTTATGAGGGCCGGATCTGACATAAACGAGGGCCGGGTCATGTGTGCCATAAAACATAATGCCCAGTACCGGAGGTATAAACTGTATAAAGGACAGCAGCTGGTAAGCTTCAAGTTTGTGTATCCTTGCTGCAAGGCCCAATGGGTGGGGAGGGGAGTCCAAAAGAAAACCCATATGGGTGGACTGGAGAGCCACCAGTGCAGCACTGGGCAGACACTCCCACACTGCTTGACTGCTGCAGATGAGGATGTTCTGCCATGCTGAAGCCACAACTCTGCCCACTCCCCCCAAACAGTCTTCTGTTCCCTCCCTTGCATGAGTTGCTTGAGGGGCACATAAGAGCCCTGGACAGGCCGATTCTGGCCCCCGGGCCTTATGTTTGTTACCCCTGGTTTAAATTGTGCTGCAGGAAAAGCCCTCTCAGTCGGGTCTGTGTGCAGGAGGAAGAGAGAGAAGCCAAGCCAGCCCCAGGGCAGGGCTGGCTTTTTTAAAAGCCAGCTTTTTTCAGTTCGGGTCTATTGGACCAAAAAAACATTAAGGGTTTCTGAAAAATGTTCATGGAGGTTCGTGCCAGTTTGTGAACACATACATTTCCAGACAGACCGCCTCTGCTCATTCTAAATGTTTACCAAACTTCCAAACAACATAACATGGAGGTCATAGAGAAGAGCATCCAGGGGAGGTCCTTTGTGATTTTGATGTCTCTAGCTTGCACAGGAGCCATTCTATACATTCCTGAACCTCCTGAACTTGTGCCTGTCAAAATGACTGCCTGTCATTTTGACAGGCACAGGTTCAGAGTGTATAAAACAGATACTGTGCAAGCTAAAGACACCAAACTTGGTGTCCAAGTTTGATGAGGACTGGATTTATGGGTTCTGAGTTATGGCCCCCACAAAGAAAGTTCCCTCAGGAAAGTACTTTCTGGGAAAATGACAGCTTGTGCCATAACTCAGACCCCATAAATCCAATCCTCACCAATCTCAGAGGGCAGGTAGAGGGACGTCAACCAGAAATCCCCGGTGAGTTTTGTGTCTCTAGCTTGCACAGGATCCATTCTATACACTCCTGAACCTCCTGAATTTGCATCTGTCATTTCCCCAGAAGGTAAAGTACTTTTCTTGGGGCACCTTCTTTGGGGGGCTGTAACTTGGACCCTTGGACAAAACTCAGAGGGTTGGCAAAGGTGAGTCAGCCAGAAATGCCCTGCAAGTTTGGTTTCTCTAGCATGCTGGGGGGGACATTCTAGCAAACCACAAATTTCACAAACTGAACCAGTTTGTTTGGCCCCTAAAAGCTTGTGGTGATTCATGGCTCATGAACTCCACAAACCATGAATTTAACTGAACTGCATTTTCCCAGTTCATGCCTATCCCTAATTAAAAGTTTTATCATGTTGAAATGTAAGGGCTGCAATCCCATGAACGCTTTCCTGTGTGTAAGGCTCGCTCGATAAAACTGGAAAGACAAAGAGGAAGGGGGAGGAGAAGGAGGAGAAGGAATTGGATCTATACCCTGCCCTTCACTCAGAGTCTCAGAGCAGCTTATAATCTCCTTCCCTTCCTCTCCCCACACAGACACCCTGTGAGGTCGGTGGGGCTGAGAGAGCTCTGAGAGAACCACTCTTGAGAGAACTGTGGCTGACCCAAGCTCCCTCAGCTGGCTGCATGTGGAGGAGTGGGGAATCAACCCCGGTTCTCCAGATTAGAGTCTGCAGCTCTTAACCACTACACCAAAGTGGCTCCCTAGGGTTGCTCTTATGGAAAATTTGTTTCTTACAGTTGAATCCAAAATTATAGACAAAACACAATTTAAACAGAGCTTTACAGGGACACCTAGGACACTCTTCCAACAGGCAATAACCTATAAAGCCATCCCAGGCTGATGCTGGTTATGGCAGGGTAGATCACATATTACAAGCCACAGGGCAAGCATTGAGAGCCCTTTGTTTTGCATCAAAGGCTCATGCCTTTGGGGCGGTCCTAGACAAATTAAATGCAAAAAGGAAGTGGTCAGGTACTTGACAGCAAGTCTTGTTCAGCTGGCTCAGATGTCCCTGATTTCCCACTCTCCTCTTCTGCATGTACAGGGCTTTCACGCTGCATTCACCTATGTTCTGTCTATCCAATGCTGTTCCTGAGGGTCCCAGCAGAAGACAGAGAGGTGGGAGTTATCTGATTAGCTAACTGCACTCCATTCCATTGGCAGAGTGTCTATGCAGTGGTCATAGGTGTCAACTTCAGGGGGGCTGGGGAGCTGGAGGGGAGCCCCCTGAACTTTTCCAGGACATGCTGAGCCTCCCCTGGAAACAATGGCCTGTAATGTCTCTGGCCCAGCCCCAGCCCCCCCCCCCCCCGAAAACTGGAAAGTCTACGCCCCTGGCAGTGGTCCCTATCACTGAACTGATTAAAGAGTTAACAAAAACTTTATATTGCGAACTAACAAACTGGATAGAAAGAGAATCTAGCAGCCTTGCTAGCTCAGAGAGGGGTCCACTGTTCTAGAAGAAAAGCCTAAGAATAGCACTCTGCAGACAGACAGGAAAAGCCTCTTTAGAAAGAAGGCAAACCCTCTATAGTCCTGCTTAGTTCTTGCTGCCTCCCTCGGGATCTTCTTTTGTCTTTGTCTTTGTCCCCAACACATTGCTATATTACAACACATTCATGGGCCCCACGGAAGCTCAGGGCAGCCCGCACACACCCGACAGCAGAATCTCCTCAAAAGTCGCCCCTAATATCTCTGTGCTCAAGGGGGAGGTGAGCCACCCCCAAGCTCCCAGCAGCCAGGCGATCCGCACCAGACAGCCCCAATACGCCGCCGCCGCTGCTGTAAGCCGCAGCGAGCGCACTCCTGGGCCCAAACCACCTACTGCACGTCACCCGAGGCGGGACACAGCAGCAACCGCCGACTCCAGACGGCCCCAACGCGCCGCCGCTGCTGTAAGCCGCGCCGTGCGCTCCCCCGGGCCTGCCCCGCCGACT
This sequence comes from Lepidodactylus listeri, assembly GCA_029233225.1. NCBI lineage: Eukaryota > Metazoa > Chordata > Lepidosauria > Squamata > Gekkonidae > Lepidodactylus > Lepidodactylus listeri. Next base: position 57,003,600 of record JARCFY010000002.1, on the reverse strand, counting down.
CTCAAGTGCAGAAGTTCTTCAGACCTGCTGGGTGCCCTATTTCAAGAGCCGATTCCAGCAGCAAGAGCCGACACCAAACGGCCCCCAACGTGCCGCCGCCGCCGCCGCAAGTCGCGACGTGCGCACTCACGGGCCCCACCCGCCGACTCTCAGCCTCTGAGGCCGACTCCCGGCTCCCTCTCCCGAAAACAAAAGGGGGGGGGGGGGCTCCAACTCGCGTCGCCCTCGCCCGGACTCAAAAAAACCTGCTGCCGCAGCCGTTGCCTCGCTCTGGCAGAGAAGCCCAGATCAGCGTGCTCCCTCAAAGCGAGCACGCCAACGAAGTGTTAAGGCGTGAGCGGGGCAACGGCTATGCCGAGCAAGCCCCGCCCACAACACCGTGCGCAGAATGCGCACCCTGTTGCTGCCTCGCGTCCTGCGAGGCGGCAAAACGGCTCCCGCGCGCCACGGCGTTGCCGGGCGCCCTAAGCCCAAAATTCACTAGGCTTTTGTGGGGGTGGGAAACACGCACACACTATCTGTATTGCCTAGAAAAGCTTCAAGACACTCGATAATTAGTATGTTTGGATATCTAGGTATTTGGATATATTGGTGTGCTGTTTTTGCAATATGAAACTGTTATGGAGCTTCACAAGACAAAAAATAAAGAACACTGGTAATAAGAAATACTGATTACCTGAGTATGGCACAGTTATAGGTGTATGTGCACAAACCACAGCATGAAAATGAGCAAGAACGATATAAGCTTATTCACCAGAAGCTACTCTTAGGCAGCAATCCTATGCACACATACCAGGAGAAATAATGCCTAATGAACATCATTGGACTTACTTTTAAGTAAACATGTTCAGGGTTGGTCTGCTAGAGCTAAAACTGCCCGTTCTCTGAGAATCCCAGCATTCATCCTGGCCAGGGCTACAATGTGATTTCAGCCCAAGTCTGAGAACACAGTAATCCCTTTTCAGGAGACATGGCTTCTTTGTGCTTTTACTGCTCCCTCGCTTGCCCTCTGGTTTCCCTACAGTACTCTTCTTCTGGCACTGGGCGGATTAAACATGATCTTCCCCCTTGCTTCTAAGGATTAAGCATGTTATCCCCCTGCAGTCATTATGCAGTCAGCTTACCCTTTTCATTTTGAAAGATGGTTTTCATTAGAAAAAAATATGTCCTTTTCTCAGGCCTTTCAAGAGATTCTGTGGCCAATCTGTGAAAGTGCCAGCAGCCAACGCATGGCTCTCATTACCATTCATTAAAAAGCATAGAGAAGAGGTATCACTGATTCTGAATTCACAGATGCAACATATTCCACATTAGCAACCTTCTTACAGCTGTGCCTAAGCGGTCTGTCCTAGATCCAGATCCCTACTGTGATGGGCATGATACAATACAGTGGTTGAGAGAGATGAAACACCACCTAGGAGACAGTGGGTTGGATCCACACTAAATTAGCAATTGCTACTGATTACTCATTCCAGCCACAGATCCCCCCCCCCATGTCATTCTTTAGGACCCTGTTTCCCAAGAGCAGTATGTTGTGGAGATCAGTGGACTGTAGTTGGAGGGGGAAGGCAGGGAAGTTCCATTCCACTAATGGATATTTTAGTCTGAATCCAACCCAATATTTGCTTTCTAAAATGGGGTTCAATCCACCAGAAAGCTATTCCACAATGACCAATGCAGAGACTGACTGGGAAAAAGACCATGACCGATTTCCCACAAGGCGCTGCCCGGGCGTCACTGTTCCCTTTGCCCCGATTGCGTGCTTCAATTTCCCACTATTTGCCATAGGGCGCATTTTGACCCGCAGCTCCGCCTGATTTCCTCCAATTTCCTCCGCGGCTTCAGTGATCCTCAAAAAACAGAATCACTGAAGCCACGGGGGAGATCGCGCGAAGCCACAGGTCAAAATGCACCCTGCAGCAAATAGTGTGAAATTGAAGCACACAATCGGGGAAACCGGAAGAGTGACGCTGGGCAGCGCCTTGTGGGAAGTCAGTCCATGTGTCATTACCTAGCATATTCTAGGGTCATACCTGAGGGCTGAAAAACCAGCTCCAGATGTTTTTTGGTTTGGTTTGGTCTTTTGCAAGAATAATGTACCAATTGCATAAAGTCTTGCACTCATGCATTACTCAGTGCTTAAGTGCACTAAGAACATATAAGATTAGTGGAGAAACGTATATTAACTTCTAGCTTATTTATGAATGCACTAATGAATATTCAGATAAATGATAAGGTACAATAGAGGCTTCCAAAAGCAAACAAACTGATTTTTTAAAAAACACTAGCAAGTAGAGGAGGAATTATTAATCTGTGTGCAGTAATTTATAGCGCAAACCTAAACAGAAATATATCCTTCTAAATTTAGAAGGGTGTAACTCTGCTTAGGACTGCAATGTTAACTAGTGAAGATTTTATAAGAGATAGATATAGAGACTCTTTGGTACAAATGTAGATTTGAGCTATTGGCAAATTCAGAATAAAATATACCTTATCCACTGGCCTACAATCTAAAATGGGATATGCTTTGCAAGGAAAGGAAGGGAAATCAATGGAAGAAAGTTCAATCTGAGATATTCAGGAAAAGCAAAAATAATTGTAAAGATATGCTTGAATGAAAATATTTATTCTCAAATGTCAGATGCAAGGGCTTTCCATGGCAGAGAAGAGAGGCTGCTTCCATATAGGGATGATTCTCCATTCACCTTACATGGCTGCTTTGAATGCAGAGGGATTTGCAGTAGCAATGGCAAATCCACATGGAAGTTTTCCCCAGACATTTCTTGTGGTAGCGCTCTGTAGTTGATATCCACACCCCCACCCCAAACACTGGAGGGCTTGCTGGGTTGTTCAAAAAAATCAGTAATACCTAAATTTCTATAGCATTATAATGTTATAGGAATCTATTGCACCAATGTACTGGATGTCAGCTTTTTTTTAATATACCTTCTTTGTTGCATAATAATAAAGAGAAATTGCAGCCAGTACCTTTCCCTTTAAACTTATGTTAATGAAACTTGGTTAATAGTACATTGTTGCCTTAGATTATTACATTTAACATTATTGTGATATAGCTGCTACCAATAAAGAAGCCCTCCAGCAGAGGTAGCAGGGGCCAGTGCCAGGAAAGTGTTAAAGAAAATTATAATAGGTTTAAATAACCCAATAATGGGTTTAAATTAATAAATTAAGTTAATCACAATAATGAGTTTAAATTAAGGTTGGGAAGCTTCCAGCTGGATATTAGGAAAGCTTTTTTACAGTAAGAGTTGTGTAACAGTGGAATCAGCTGCCTAGGGAGGTGGTGAGCTCCCCCTCACTGGCAGTCTTTAAGCAGCAGCTGGACAAACACTTTTTAGGGATGCTCAAGGCTGATCCTGCATTGAGCAGGGGGCTAGACTAGATGGCCTGTGTGGCCCCTTCCAACTCTGTGATTCTGTGATTCTATGAAAATTGCACTGATGTGGACAGGACCTGAAGAATGCATATCTTCCCATCCATATGTTGTTCAAAGCTGTTTTAAGGGTGATCTTTCCAAAAAGACCATATTATCCCAGGCCTGGGAAAGATCTCAGCAAAACAGGGGAAAACGAAGAAGAAGAAGAAGGAGGAGGAGGAGGAGGAGAGAAGAGAAGAGAAGAGATTGGATTTATATCCCACCCTTCACTTGGAGTCTCAGAGCGGCTGACAAACTCCTTTCCCCTCCTCTCCCCACAACAGGCACCCTGTGAGGTAGGTGGGGCTGAGAGAGCTCTGAGACAATTGTCCTTGAGAGAACAGCTGGTACAGAGCTATGGCTTGCCCAAGGTCATCCAGCAGGTGCAGGTGGAGGAGTAGGGAATCAAACCTGGTTCTCCCAGATTACAGTCCATGCACTTAACCACTACACCAAACTGGCTCTCTCAGAGAGTGGACAATTAGGGCTCCACATCATTTGTATGCTCCCCAAAACAGTTCTGCTGTAAGGAAGCCAAGGCAGAGCAGAATGTCCATGTGGAAGAAGCCAGACTGTGTAACCTTTGGTTTATCTTTAAAAAATAGTCGCTGTTGCACAAAGACCAAAGAAAGAGCATATTGAGAAAGAAAAGAGGAGCAAGCCCATGGAGCCATTTGGAAGTAAATACAAAAAAAGCATGAAGACAAGAAGAGAAGCCAATGAAAAGAATATTAACAAGTGAATAACAATCTGAACAATGAGCACAAACTACGAGTGACAACATTTAAGACAGAGTAAAGGGGCTTGAAAGTTGTAGTGGATGAAGTAAGAAGAAGATTACAAAAATCAGTCATGGAGTCAGAAGAGTGAAAATGACTTATACAGTAAATGTTTTGTTTGCTTGCTCAACAACATGAAAAACCCTGCAGCTCACTGTGTGTTGCTAGGCCAGTCCCACCCCCACTTTCAGCCTAGTCTATCTGATAGAATCGTTGTGAGGATAAATCGCTTCCATAAGCATCTTAGAGGAAGAGCTGTGACAGAGCACATAAAAAGCTGTAAGAAGAGCTGTTCAGGGCTTTTTTTCTGGAAAAAGAGGTGCCAGAACTCTCAAGAGAGAAATGAAAGTTTTCAGCCTGTATACTGAAAACTCCATATAAACATTTTTTAAAGTATTTTGTCAAAGAGGTTCCAGCGCATTCCCCCAGAAAAAAAAGCCCTGGCTGTAACAGAGCACAAGAAAAAGAATAAACAGCAACATTATCAAGAACAAGAGGGACTAATGTTGGGAAAGGCTGAGAAACTGGAAGAAAAGCTGCCAGCCACATGAAAAGAGTGGCAATCAGATTCAACAGAACCCAAGCTGGCAGAAAGGAAAGTAAGAAACTGATAAAGGACAAGGACTTCAGAAATAAAACATAAAACGAGATTAGGGTATGGTTAAATTCAAAGGATCAGGTTTTCTTTTTTTTTAAAAGGAGTAACAAGAGAAGTTCAAAGGAAAAGAAGCAGAAGAGGGAAAAAAGTAGAAAGAGCCAGAAGACACTGAATAATTGTATTTATGTAGTAAAGATGATGGAATCTTTGGAGCAATAGTTCTCAAAAAGAAGAGGTAGCTTGATTTAGAGGTCTAGAAGCAACATAGAAAGAAAGAACGAAAAACTCAAATTGGATAAACTCATTGAATGAACGGAAGCAAAAGAAAGGGCATCTGACGACATGGAACATCAAATCAGAGGAAAGGGGGAAGGCAAGAAAGAAGAGCAGATAGATAATATCTTATCCAATAAGAACTCATGAAAAGCTTATGGAAAAAGGAAGGGCTGGGAAAGAGGTGGAACAGAGTGAAGACATGGAATTAAAATAGGAAAGTGATGCTTGGAGGATTAAGAATGAGTATAACTGAGAGAAGAAAACACTCAACGTCAGACAGAACATGAGAGTAAGAAGAAAGCATACACATACCATAAAAATAAACAGAAGCCAGAAACATTATGCACCACGAAAAAGTGGTGATAATGGCAGAAGGCCAAGAGTTATGAAAGGCTATCACCAATTTCCCATATCTGGGGAACCAGAGAAAAATCTGTCCAGATGGTACTGTTGGCCAATATTTTGGTTCTTATTCTCAGCTGAACAACTGGAAAATTAGCAGAAATAAAATTTATCCCAATGGGGGTGTAAAGTGTTAGATGCCAGATATAAACCTCAAGCCCCGGCAGTCCATAATCCTATGCAACAGAATTTTTCTAACACACCATTTGCTCTTTGGACAAGGGCCTCTGAGTCCCCTTCATTTTACCCCTGAGAAGAGCCCTTCCATAGCTAAATAATCTGGCCTGATAGGGCATTTGCCTCACTCAGTAGGCAGGCCATGCTGTGAAAATATACCTTAATGAAGAGAGGAGTTGTGGAAAGGAAAGGCTGCTGAAACTTAGCAGGAATCTTACTGACTGCACAATTAGCACCGAACAACTCCCTAATGATTGTTATAAACTTTCAAACCTACTAATGGGTCCTGGAAAAGAGAAGTTCATGGAAAGTACAAAACATAAAAGAGGGAACACAAGCTGTGACATTTTAAATGAGAAAGCAGAAACCCGTATCTCTGAAAGTGATTATGGAATTATAGTTCTGCAGTCGTCATCTGTTAGTCAGTGATATGCTTGGAAAAGGACACTCTTCAGAGTGTCATCAGCATAGATAGGAGTTGTGATTGTCATGGCTGGTCAAAGGGACTTTTGCTGAGCCATGGGGCTCCTTTCACACAGGTGCTGTGTCACAAGAACAGCACACCAGCAGACTCCTCTGAATATATACAGTCAACTACTTATTGATCCCCCAAATCTACAAGATCAAGCAAACTTAGAGAGTCTGATTTGGTGCATCCATTCTGCAAGGAGCTGTCCCCTGATGCTGAAGGTGCTTCCTCAATAGCAGGGCTGCCTGCAGTAAGGCTTCTTGCACCTGAGGAAAGGACCACCATTAAATGGGGGAACAGATTCACAGGATCCAAACCTGAATGTTAAGAAAGCCATCACATATCTATGCACATTTTGGTTTAGCAGAGTCTTCAGGACACTGTAGCAAATGAGCTGAAACAGATAGTATTCTGTCATTGCTAACTCACAATAGTATTTCCATTGTTGTCACCTGCCCTGGGACCAGTTGAAAGGAGGGCAGGATACAAATCTAAATAAACAAACAAATAAACAAGAGCCCTTTACTGTGAGCCTTCTGTACGCAAAGAGAGGAAATGCATGCTTGCCCTGCCCCCACTGACTCATGATTGTCAGCTAGAGCTGCTAACCTGCATGTGGGGCCTGGAGATCTCCCTGAATTAAAACTGATCTCCAGACTACAAAGATAACTTCCCCTGGAGAAAATGGCTGCTCTGGCACATAGGCTCTGTGGCATTATACCCCACTGAGGTCCTTCCCCTCCACAAACCCCACCCTCAAATCTCTGGAAATTTCCCAACCCAGAGCTGGCAACCCTGTTAGTTCAGGAGTACATGTGTGTAAGCAGGGCTATTTTGGGGCAGGAACGCACAAGAACGGAGTTCCAGCTGGCTTCTGAGTTGGCCATGCCTACAGCCTCCCCCCCCCCGGGTTCCCCAGGTGCCTCGCAAGCCACAGGGCACCTGGGGAAGTAAAGCTGATCCAGGGAGGGAAGGCAGTTTAAACTGCCTTCCCACCTTGGGTTCCCTCCTCTGGGGAAGGTGATCCAGGAACTCCCTTCCTTCCCTTGGGTTCCCCATGCCTTGTGAAGCTGATCCCCTGTGCTATCAGGGGTGTGGCCTAATATGCTAATACGTTTCTGCTGTTGGGTGTGACCTATTATGCTAATAAGTTCCTGCTGGGCTTTTTCTACAAAAAAAGCCCTCTGTGTAAGAACAGTACACATGTAAGTTCCCTTCCCATGACTGGAACACTTTGAAAAAGTAGTGTTCGCAAGCAAGAGGATGGAGCCTGGTGCCCATAGTTTGTATGTACATAGATTTTGTGCTCATGATCCAACAGTCATGTATAGATAGGGAAAGAGCTAGCACACTTGTTCCCACTCCCCTTCTATGCAGATTTATTTGAATGTGCATAATGTCACTGGTAGGGATCTAGCATTACAACCAATGCTACCCTCTAAGCTGTGGAGTCTTGTGAGCAAAAATTTTACTTTGTGAGCTACCGGCATGAAGGTTGCAAGCAAGAAGTTTGGCTGCTGCATAAATTAGTTTGCTCTGGAGCCATCCTCCCTGAGTTAAGACAAAAATGTGTGAGCCGGAGGCTAAAGAACTGTGAGCTAGCTCACACTAACTCAGCTTAGAGGGAACACTTTGCAAAACTGCCATAAAGCAAACTGTAGAAATCCAGCAAGATGCAACAACTTAAATACTCTACTAGCCTCTACAGGATAGACCTGAGTTATTTTTCTTCTTGAGAAAAGTGCTCTGGAAAACCTACTTGCTAAAAAAAAAAATTGCAATAATCATAATGCTTCTGAACAACACTGGGGATTTTTTTTTTACACTTTTACCTTAAAAGATACCGAATTTGACCATTAGATCTTACAGTTCGTTGCTTCAATATCATCAGTGAACAATAAAATGAATGAATGAATGAACGAACAAACGAACGAACGCCCTGTTTATCAGCATGGTCCTGTATGCATGAACAATTTCATTTTTTGGAGGCACTGAAGGGCAAAGCTTTACTTGCTATGGTAGGTGAGGAGGGCTATATAATAGGAGGGAATAAAGGAAGAGGCCTAAGTTCCCTCTCTACCACCACCCCACATCAGCAGCTCACATGCTTTGCAGATTGGGAGAAGATCAAGGCAGAGGCGCTGGCCACACTATATCCCATCACAGACACTCAATAGATGAGGCAGAGGCAAGCCACAGTACATCCTCCTCTATGAGAGGTTAGTCACAGCAGTGGGCTGTAAGGAAAGAAAGGTGAAGGAGTTGCTTCCAGTCTCTCCTTCCAGGCACAGGGCAAATGGGGAGGGGGTAAGGTAAAGGAGCCACCTTGTCCAATTAAAGGTAGGGCCAAATAAACCAAGACACGAGAGATTTATGACCAAAGAACCTGAATCCAGGAAAAGGTAGAACAACTCACTCACTAATGTTGTCAGGCCTTCCATCCCTACTCTGCATGGGAGAATGTAATTTCCTTTACAAGCAAGAGTTGTTCCTCTGTCTTAAAAGTTACTCCTAGAAATGTGTTTCCCATTGAAACCAAGAGAAACAGCTCTCTGAGTGATTCATATTACTAGATCTAATACTGCTATTAAAGAAATGGATGCTTTATACAGGAAGAACTTCCTACTTGGAAGTCCCTTCCATATCAAAATGAAAGAAATCTGCATTTGTTATACATGCAAGTTTCATGCAATTTCCTACATGGAAGCTGCTTCCATATACATTATTTGTCTCCTGTGACTTTGCCCACAAAGCTACTTAAATCCCTGACTTTTGGCTCTCAGGTCAGAACACAGGCACTGTGGCATGTGCCTCTTCCTTTCTCTCTCTGCCAGCCTGAGGCTATCATACAGCAATTCTTTCAACTATATCTTGAAAACCTTTCCTTTCTTTTCAAAAGCTCTTGAATGACTTCTGGGGAACAGAAGGTAAGGAGTAAAAAACCCTTCCTGCTGACATTTGCAGATGTGGGACTTCCTTTCCTCTCTTTGTCAGCATGAAACTTCTGTTCCCCTCAAGTGTCCTCTGTTTTTGTCACTTTTCTCCTGCAGAGTCTGTCTTTGCCATTGCACCTGGCACCAAGTGAGACAAGGGAACTGCCACATTTAGACCCAGTAAGCTTCCGAATCCCAGTGCCAGGAGACAACATCAGGGGAATGCCTTGGCCTCTATGCCCTGTTGTTGGCCCTCCAAAGAAACTGGTTGGCATTGCACATGGAAGCTTAAAGGTGCTATTGGACTCAGACTTTGTTCTGTGGTTGTCCAGTGTAAGAGATAGTATGCTGGACTAGACAGACCAGTGGTCCGACCCAGCAGGACTCTTCTTATGCTCTTAAATCCTGGCCCAAGAAACTGGCCCCAGTTCAGATAAGTCAGGTTTTTTGCTAGCATATAGAAGACTAAATCTGAAGCTTTCCTGAGACCATCAATCAGATTTAGACAAACCAAAGCAATCTGAAACCTTCCTGACATATTCAGTCATGTATTTACAATTAACTGGCTTGGGACTAACTCTTCTATTTCCACAGTGCTGTTCTGTGTTGCTGAGGTGATACCCCATCAGCATGTTCCTTTGTTGCTAAACACTTTCTGCTCATTGCTGGTCTTACACTGATTTGAAAGCACCTAGCTCTAGAGGAACATATCTCCTGCAGAATACTTCCTTCCTTTGTGGAAGACAGCTGTGTGGAAACAGAAGAAAGAGTTAAAAATCAAGTCACATTTTTTTACACTCAGGATCTTGCTAGGTATGCTAGGAAGCAATGTAGAGACCTGTTTTCCTACAGCAGGTATTTATCAACATTCCTACTTCATCTAGACACATGCTGGATTCTCCTATTAATATTATTATGGAGAACTTGTACTGTACGTGGCATTATGCCATCTTTGGCAATGTGTTAGTCTTTAAAATGGATTAGGTGCCTGCAACTGGTTCAACTGTTCTGACGTCACCCAAGATATATTAAGCCTTGGGCTACACTGCTTAATTGCTTTGGGGTAATGGGAAAATGTTTGATTTTGACATCTATAAGTAACCTATATGCAAGTTCATACCAAAGAGTAACACTTCCTGCCGATCAAACATAGCCATTGTCATGTGCACAATTGACTACTTGCATACATTGCAAAACTGTGTGTAGTAATAGCTACACACAATCTGCTGGCTAAAGCCTGGGAGTAGTAGTGAATATTTTAAAAGGCTACTGCAAGCCTAATGTCCTGAGATCTCGGAAGCTAAGCAGGGTCAGCCCTGGCTAGTATTTGAATGGGAAATCACCAAGGAATACCAGAGTTATGATATGGAGGCAGGCAATGGCAAGCCACCTCTGAACTTCTCTTGCCTTGAAAACCCTACAGGGACGCCATAAGTCAGCTGTGGTTTGACAGCACTTTCCACCACCACTTTCCATTGGAAGCCCATAGGCATCTTCCCTGCAGTTTAAATAAGTGGAACAGTCAGGTACTCTTGGCAGGACTCCTGAGGGCTCCTGAGTTCTTTTTCTTTGATAAGTGATCATGTTACATTAGCAAGTGATGTCTGCATTCAAAGACCCACAAACAACCTATGGCAGTCATCCAAAGGGTATGCCTGCAACACCCTGAAAGTCTTTCTTCAAGTAGCTGGGAGCATATGTCTATGAACTGCCAAAAAAAAAACCTACTAGATTTTTGTTATGGGACTTGGAAATAGCTTTTTTAAAATACGGCTTTCTCTGTGACCACCATTATTGCTTAATTCAGCCTTGGCTGCAAGTTATCTCTGTGTCCGGTCACTTTCCTGAAATCTACTGAGACCCTTTATGTGATCCACACTGGCAGCTGGTGTCATATCAGCCTGTATATGTTCACTGAGGTTTGTAATTTCTGCCACTGCTCATTGCACAAAGTCACCTTACAAGTTGTCAGATCATATTCTGATGTGCCCTGTCAACATGAAAGGCTTCTCAACCTTGCCTTTTAATGCTCTTATGCAGAAACATACCAAGGATACTCTCTGATTATGTGAAATAATGTAATGGTTCCTTTATTCAGTCGCACAGACACCACAGTCCACCATTTGCAGTCCTATGCAGGGTTTCTCCAGTCTAAGCCCATTGGAATCAGTGGGCTTCAACTAGAGTATCTCTTCAGAGGATTGCATCACTTGTTTCTTTAAACGAGACCCATCAAAGCCAGGAGTCTTAATTAAGCTCAGAAGGTTATCTGCTGCATTCAATATGCTTTTTAAATGTTAATGCATCTTTTCTAAATATAGCCATTTCAGAAAAGCACAGACAGAAAAAGTGATCTGCACAAGTCTTGAATGGAACAGGTAACTGAAGCCACTGACTTCTCTGCCCACTACCCATCTCCGCATTGTAGCTCATCTCATAGAACCAAATCAAAGGCAATATCTCTGAAATGCTGGTCCATACAAAACACTGCTTTCCTGTTCAATTTCTTTTTTCTAATTTAGGAGTTTACAGGCTTTTCCCTTCTGAGCGGCCATGAGACTGCGAATGGGGAATTCCAGAAGGATAAAGAAGGCAAAACTAGGATGAAGAAGCTGTGCTTGACAGAGCTTGCTTTCACTACAGGTCTGGACAGACAGACTGAAACAAAGGAAGAACAATGTTTATTTATTTATTTTGATTTTTATATCCCACTTTACTACCCAGTGGGGACCCAAAGTAGTTGACATCATTCTCCCCTCCTCCATTTTCTCCTCACTACAATAACCCTGAAGAAGTATCTGAAGAAGTGTGCAAGCACACAAACATTTATATACAGAATAAAACTTTGTTGGTCTTAAAGGTGCCACTGGACTCAAATGTTGTTCTGTTGCTTCAGATCAACATGGGTAGCAGTTTGGTGTAGTGGTTAAGAGCTGCAGACTCTAATCTGGAGAACTGGGTTTGATTTCCCCCGTCCTCCACATGAGGCCAGCTGGGTGACCTTGCGTCAGTCACAGTTCTCTCAGAATTCTCTCAGCCTCACCTATCTCACAGGGTGTTTTTTGTGGGGGTAGGAAGAGAAGGTGATTGTAAGCTACTCTGAGACTCCTTTGGGTAGTGAAGGGTAGGGTATAAAACCAACTCTTCTTCTTCTTCTACCCTCAAGAATCTAACAACAACCCTGTGAAATAAGTTAGGCTGAGAGAGAATGACAGCCCAAGGCCACCCAGTGGGTATACCCAAATGCTAGGAGATTTTGAGGGCAGTGGCTGGAGAGGGTGGGGCTTGGGGAGGAGATGACATCACTTCTTGGAGACAATCTTGGAATTTACTGTAATCTCTATGGTAAACACCAAGCGTGAGTCCCCCAAGCATGTAGAAGTCTGTAATAAAAAGTATGACTTTGAAAATTAACCAAAATAAAAATACTAAGAATAATATACTAATGAAGATGGAAAATCCTTCAGAAGGGATAGAATGTCATGTTAATTAAAGGGAAATAAAAGGGGAGGAGAAATTAGCCTGTTCCTCACCTTACAGAATCCTAGAAGGGGAGGTTTGGGGGGATTGCATAGTATTTCAAAACCCTCCCCCAACACACACGCACACAAATCTTCATGGGCCCACAGTTTGTACTTCTTATAAAACATCCATCTTATAAAGAGATTTGGGCTTAAGTACAACAGAGCAGGGAGCTGAACTTTAAGAGTGTAAGGTGTCTGTTCAGGTAAAGGAAAATCAATCATTATATTGGACAGACTCACTGAAGTGAAGGAGCTGGGAGAGGGAGCCAGATTTAAGCTGCTTCATTAGATTAATTGGCTGTGGCATTTTAGATAAGAAAAGATAGATGTGGGGATAATAGGGTAAGTGTGGACTATTCTTCATTCTCCTTGGCTGTCCTGAACACCTGGGAGGAATACCCATTAAAGGAGTTGACTTTACCATGAATGATTTGTCTTGCTGTGTTTCAGGCATTAGAAAAGTCCAAGTGTGGGACATCCAAATCACAGAGAATGGTGCTGTTGGACTCGATTGATTGTAAGAGCCATCCTTCAAGGGAAGGTTGCCTCTTTGATGTCTCCCTTGGGTCTACAGATTATACCTACAGAAATAATGTCACATGGCTCTCTATACTATGGCCCTTCTTCTATGGATACATGTTCTGAAAGTTATATCTACTCATTGAGGCTTTTAGAATTCAAGTAGACCTATGAAAGTCACTATGGAGTCCTCCCACCCAACATTATTGAATCCATTTCCTGGCATCTTATAATGTTGCTTTTAATAAGATGATGGATCTATAGAATGTGCCATGAATCTGCCCTGTGTTATAAAATGACCTTATACTCACATAAGCCCCCAATTTTTTCAAGAATACATATTCCTGAATATCACAAGATCAACATAGTATTTCAACAATTGAAGCAAACATGGTCTGATCTGAAGAGATGTATAAACAATGGAGTTGCCCTGTGGAACCGACTGCACAGGAATTTGCTGGATGCAAGCCGCACATGCACAAAGAATCTTGGTTAACATTCCAGTCTGGAGAAGAATGTCACAGGGAAATGCTGCCCAGTTCATAATCATCAGAACATTATGAATGGGACAAATAGGTATATCAAGCCAGGTAATTACAAAAACTTCTACAACTTCTAATAATAATCAATGGCATGCTTACCATATTTTCAATTTTATTTGTCAGCTCAAATGCTGCAAAAAGGAATGGGGATATCTAGGCAATCTTTAAGAAGCCAGTTGCTTTAGAAGAGAGCACCAGAAATGCATGGAGCATGAGCCATTCAAAATTACTGTTCTTGCATCCCACTGATTTTAATGGGAAGGCTGCACAAGTGCTTATCATTTTCTCATCCACTCAGTGGTGTCTAAGACTAGAGCAATTGTGTCCATGTCATCTATATAATAATGAGAAGATATTGGAGGGGCCCAGAAAATGACACCAGCCCAGTTCTCCAGTTCATCTCTCTAGGCCACTAAGCATCTTTGCCATTCAAAACCAAATTTCCTCTGTCAATTCTCCTCCACCATTCTATGCTCAGACTTAGCATTTCCAGTCAACTTTTAGCCACCTGCAGATGTTTGTGTGATCAAAAGTCAAACCATGCCAAGATCAGGAAGCATGCTGTTGCTACAAAATCAATTAAATACTTGCTTCAGTCATCCCCAGGGGTGCGGGGAGGGGAATCTAATTTTCTGGTCAGAGAATTAGAGCCATCTAAGTCACAGAAGATAGTATAGTTTGAGTGAGAGCAGGTATGGAAAACACCAAGACCATAGTGTCTACTCATCAACCCTACATTGTCAATAATGTCTTTCTACCCAAATATTTCTGCTAGGTATCTGAAATAACACCACATGACTGGCACCATCAACCATGCAAGACTAATCCATAGCCTTGATTAACTCAGGGCACAATCCTTCTAACCTGGTGGGGTAAAAAAAAAAATCAATATAAAAGCAGAAGGAGCATACATTCTCTTCCCTTTCATCCTCATCCCTTCCCACATGCTGGTCACTCCATCTAAAATTTGTTGGCAAGTGGGTATTCATACAGGATTAAGATTCTACAGAAGAATGTAATAATTCAAAGGAAAACCTTGTAGCTAATAGCCATTGAAAAAGCTTGCCCCTATGGAGCTCCTGACACAAAAAAAGCGCCAGCTGAACCCACCTAAAGTGCAGCTCATTCAAGAATAGTGCAAACCGTTTGCATCACAAGCAGGACGGCCATGACAGATGCATGGATTTGCATAGTTTATGATACATCCTAAGTCACTCACACATCTGGGCTCGAGGCCTATTGCTTCGTTTTCCTGAAAATATTATCTCTCTCTATTTGCATGTTTAAACCAAAGCATACACATAATCTTTTCCACTTAACCTCTGTTTCATTCAGCAACTGTTTGTTATGCTTTAGAAAGTGCTGGGTATATTTTATGTGGGCCATTAAACAAGTCCACTTATATTACATTGCATGAAAAAAAGAAGTGCATGTCACATAGATTTGTGTCTCCTGTTGCCTGGTCTCCCCTTAGAATCCAAATGTTCAGACTCTCTGGGAATGAAACGATGGAACATTTTGCATTCATATCCTCTGTTTCCTCAGTGGATCCCTTGACAACAATGCAATTGCCAAGAGATCAATTTGAGGTCCTACTTCACAAATGCACACAAAAATGGGTTGTGCTGTATCAGTCACAGACGTTCATTAGATCTGTCAAGTTTTTTTCTCCCCTCCTGCAGATGTAGGACAAATAGAAGATTACCAAGATCTTATCCATGGTCTTTTGAAATCTGGACCTAAATATTCCTATGAATGAGGCAAGCAAAATGGGGGTTGAACAGAAAAAAGAAAGAGGCCATGCAATCCCATCCCCCCCAATTATCTAAAAACCTATTTTTTAATTTTATTACATTTAATATGTAACAGAGATAAGAGGAATGGGAAAAGCATTGTGAGAATGTGTGTGCGCAAACATTTATGAGGCAATTCAGACTAACTGAAATTATTTTTGAATATATTTTTGAAATCATTCAAAAAATCTGAACATTGCACACAGATGGGTGATCATGTACCCCTAATGGTGGATTGAAGGGCCCACTAAACCATATTTTGGACATAGCAGAATCCATACATCCATCTACTGTATAGTAGATGTGAAAGAGATGGATTAATAACCATGGAAGTGTGTTAACAATGGGTTACTCACTGGAAGAGCACAGGTCCCTTTCCTGCGGGAGACCAATTGGAACTGTCTTACCTAGCGGTCCACGGAGCCATACTTGGCTGAGATTTGAGCACAAAAAGCACAGAATACACATGCCATGTAATGCTGTCAACACTACTGTTCGGTGAATACTGCAAGAATTGTCCAGCCTGAAAGTTTGCCACAGCTTGGTTTGAATAAAGATTTCTGGAGTGTGAGTTCTAGAAATTCTTGCTGGGAATTTGAAATATATAATGGAGCACAGGTTCATAGAACTTCCAAGGATGGTCCAGGTTGCTCATCAGCTGCTGATTTTATGGCAGGGCTTCTTTGAGGAAGGGATGATGGGCAGTGGGTTAAGCACATCAAATGGATTGCATTATTTATTGTGTATACCTACTGTTATAACTAGTCAAAGACTACAAGTGGTAGAGAAAGAAAGAGCAACTGACAGAGACCAACTTTTGAGGCTGCAAATGGAAAAAGCGTCTTATGTTCTATGATTTCAAGGTGTCCCCGAACAAAAGCCAGAGAATTTGAAAAAAATCTTAAGTGAAGCTTTGGCTCCAAAAACAGGTTTACAAGCAGATTATTTGCAAAGCAAAATGGATATTGTCTGCAGGACATATTCTGATTTTGTTAAGAAGAAAAACCTGCCTGGAGGAATTGTGGTGAAATTCTCTAAGAGAACAACAAGCGATGTGGTGCTCAAGGTCACTAACGGGACAATCCTAAAAATCAAAGATGTGGAAATCAGAGTCTTGAAAGACATTCCATTTGAGAAAAGAAAAAGAAGGAAGCAATACAAAAACTTGGCAAAATTCCTGCAAAAGAACTCCACCCCCTATAGATGGATTTTTCTGGAGGATTTGGTATTCAACTATAAGGAGAAAAAAGAAAAGAGGGCCAGTTTGGTGTAGTGGTTAAGTGTGCGGACTCTAATCTGGGAGAACCGGGTTTGATTCCCCACTCCTCCACTTGCACCTGCTGGATGACCTTCGGCAAGCCATAGCTCTGGCACAGCTGTTCTCTCAAGGACAGTTGTCTCAGAGCTCTCTCAGCTCCACCTACCTCACAGGGTGTCTATTGTGGGAAGGGGAAGGGAAAGGAGTTTGTAAACCGCTCTGAGACTACAAGTGAAGGGCGGGGTATAAATCCAATCTCTTCTTCTTCTTCTTCTTCTTCTTCTCTCAAAAGTGCAGAGATTTTCTGGGTCTGCAACAAAGACTAACTAAAGAAAAGAAGACAGCAGAGGAAGAAGAAGAGGAAGAAGGCATCATGCATGACTTGGAAAGCTCTGAAAGCTCATCAAGTAACTCTTCAGAGGACTCTGACTCAGCAAAGAAGGCCTCTGCCCCTAAGCAACTGACAGTCCAAAGGAAACCTGCTAAACCAAAAAGAAGAGGGAGGAGGGGGAAATAGCTTTGTATAAAACTTGAAAGTTTAAGAAATTTATTTTGCCACATGCTTGAATCTACATATGCATGGCCAGTATCATTTGAAACTTATTATCACGTTTCAGTATTTTGTATTTTGCTGTATGGGAAATTTCATTCATATATATTTTAAAAACAATTTATATTCTTTGCTTTAATTAGGGATAGTTTTGTAAGTGTAGGGATAGTTTTTTATAGTTTGTAGAAAATTAATTAAATAGTTATAAAAAAATTAAAAGTAAATAAATAATATATACACTTCGCTTGCCTGTAGTTTGGCAACTGTGGTACCTCTCAGGAGACTGAGTTTCATCAGAAGCAGTTGCTGATCACTAGTCTATATACACTAAAAGATTCAGTATCACTGGATAACATCAAGAGAAGCTCAGCAACTTTTTAAAAATTAGTATGTATGACTCAGTGCTCTCTATCAGATTTCTTCAAGAAAATGCAATTTTCCACCACAACTGAGAAGGAATCTCTCTGCCCTCTCTCTGCTCCCACAGAGATCAATTTTACAATTCAGAGAACATAATATTATAGCCCTTTTTGTTAACTTAATGGAACCAGGTCTCTAGTTCCATTACCACTCCATTCCATTCCACTACCTTTAACACCTTCACTAGAAATGATTTCCTCTTCATCTGGTGGGGAATAAATGCAGAGATAAATGTAGCTAATTAGTAGGGATGCCATTCCACTAGAAGCAGTTTAACTGATTTGACTGTGGAGGGGCTTTTAGCATTTATCTTTCAGACTTAGTCATGTGAAACCAAAGATATCTCACCTCCAGAGAGATGCTTCTAGAGTTTCACACAGTTGTGCAGCAGAGGAACAATCTAGATTGTGGCAACCATGCAGTTAAAAGCCTGGAATACCACCTGGGCTCTGTTTATAGATTTATCTCAGTATCTTACAGATGGAAGCCATGTAAAAGCAAGTGCAAGCACAGTCTTGTGTGCACAGTCTTGTTCTTAATTCTCTCATGAATGAGCATAGTGTCAAGCAGGCAAAATGAGATACAGGTAGAAAGGAAGAGAGAAGGTTGGTGGCAACTTAGGTAGGTAGCCATGTTGGTCTGCAGTAGAAGAGCAAGATTTGAGCCCAGTAATTCCTTAAAGACCAACAAGATTTCCAGGGTACAAGCTTTCAACAGGGAGCTTTGACTCTTGAAAGCTTATTCCCTAGGAATCTTGTTGATTTGTAAAGTGCTCCTGGACATGAATCCTGAGGACCTCTGCAGGATTGTTTTTAGCATGTAGCAGAGATTATGGAAGAGGGGTGAGCAAAGCATTGCAAGAATAAATAGACACTAAGTATTTACAATGAAATTCTAATTTCTAACATATAATAAAGTTAGGCTGCGGTCACATGCACCAGTTGAAGCAGAGGGGAAGCGAGGCTATTTCCTCCAGAAGAATTTGACCCGTAGTTGCAAGATCACACAGCCCTTTGTAGCAGTGGGCGCAGCCTGTCACTGTGCGATCAGATGCAACTGCAGGTGAGTTGGGGGGGGGGGGTTGGCCATTTGTTTCCCAAGCGCATAAATGAGGAATCGCACCTCCGCACTGAGGGCCCCATATGGAGTATGCAGTGATATGCATACTGCGAAGGGGGGGGGGGAATGGCACCAAGCCGAGATAGCCTAATCAGACCACCCCAATGGCATGAGTGAGTGCTTGCGTGATCGGAGAACGGAAAGCCCGTCTGTGGACCATTGCAACCTGTTTACTACTGGATTTTCTCCAGCATCTTTTTACTTCAGCACGGGTTGCTGACGACTACGGGACACTTCCCAGATGTTGCTGTCTGATCACACCCTTTAGATCCATCCAGCATTCATGCCTATGTTGAATCTACTGATGCATGTGATCACAGCCTTAGACAAGTTTTTGAGACTGCAGTACTAAACAGAGCTACTCCATGGGTTTATGTCGGAGTAGTGCCACATAAGATTGCATTGTTAGAGACCTAGAAGTCATTGAGTCAAGACTTGCTGTTCTTCCAAAGAAACCCACTTCAATATAATTAAAACTTTGTGGTTTGAATATGTTGTAAAAACATTGGGGAAGGTGCTACTTTTCTCAATACTACATGGTCGGTTGAATAAAATGAATTTATTTATTTATTTAGAGCATTTCTACATTGCCTTTTTGCCACTGCACTCAGCATGAATTACAATCCAAAACAGCTGCCAATAAGAAAACTCACACAACAGCAAAAGCAAAGGGGGTTACAAGAGAAGAAGAAAACAAAAATATGCAGATATACCAACTTGGCGTAGTGGTTAAATGCTCGGACTCTAATCTGGGAGAACTGGGTTTGATTCCCCACTCCTCCACTTGCGGCTGCTGGATGACCTTGGGCAAGCCATAGTTCTGTCAGAGCTGTTCTTGAAAGAGGAGTTCTTAAAAGAGCTCACTCAGCTTCACCTATCTCACAGGGTGTCTGTTATGGGGAGGGGAAGGGAAAGAAGTTTGTAAGCCACTCTAAGACTCCGAGTGAAGGGCAGTGTATAAATCCAATATCATCATCTTCTTCTTCTTCTTTCTTCTTCTCTTAAATAACATCCTGGCTGAGTTTCATGTTATTTTTATGCCCCAGCTGGGTTTTATAGTTGGTTTTATTATTTGTTATACTAGTGCTATTATATTATTATTTATTCCGTGGTTTATTAATAGTGTTTTTAATGATTTTATTGCATTATTTTTCTTTGTGAGCCACCTTAAGCAGTTTATTGTATGTATTATCTATAAATTGTCGCGTGCACATATGTTTACATACATTTTCTAAATAAATATAAACATTCCATATTGGCCTCACAGAGTTCTTGTGCAATTAAAATGGAGGAGGGGAGAAAGATGTAAATTGCTTGGTGGGGGAGAAAACTGTGGTACAAGTAGTTCCAAAAAGCTTCACTTATTTATTTGATATATGGAATGGAGTGTTCCATGCTTTCAAGGGCATATTAGAAGCATCCTTGCTTCACGTAAAACATCCTTGCTTGGATGGATCAACACCTCATCAGTTTTGAAGCTGTTAAAACTGGAGCTCTTCTGAAAGTTTTAGTGAGAAATAGGATGAAGTGAGACAGTTGACAGAGAAGAGAAATGAGAGAAGATGTCAGAACACCTTGCAGGGGCATTGGCAAAAGTGACGCTGTTGACGTGAGCCATAATCTCAGGAGCATTTTTCTCCTGGTGTCTACATGTCAAGAAGACATGTCTTACAAGTCTCTAGAACTACTTCAACTATTATGAGCAGGAACGGGGTGTCGAGGTTGAGACAAAGGAACATGATTGAACTTAATAACATCATTGTGCCATAGGTTTGAGCAGAGTCTAAGGCCGATTTCGCACTGGCCAGTTGCCTCTCGTTCTCTCCGGAATTTCCCCTCCCGGTTTCCTCCGGAGTATTTTCTTCATTTTCCCACTTGGAACCTCAGCCCTTTCAATATAGTGTGACAGAGAGTTTTCTCCAAAATTTTTTTAGAAACTCCTACAATAGGTCAGCCCTGATGAAAGGCGGGTGAGGGGGTGTGTTTTCATTTTGGGTTCTCCCCCAGAGCAAACAGGAAAATCCTCTAAAAACAGGATTTCTTTGCTCCAGGGAAACTCCGGTGCAGCAGGGCAATACTCCAGAGCAAAACGTGAACCCGGAGCAACTGGTGTGAAATCGACCAGAAGCTCCAGTGCAAGCATGAGGGCAAACCTGGGGCAAATGCTAGTGCGAAATCGGCCTAACTGTTGTGTCTTAACATTCTCACAGAGGAATCTTTCTGGTCATTTTCACCCGTGTAGGTAAGTGGATTCAACTGCTTTGGTTTAACTGTGAAATCCATGACCCATGAAAAAGAACTGCTGTTTTCTACACATCTGTTCATTATTTTTTTCCTTGATCCTGCTCATTATCTTTATTTAATGACATTATTCCAGAGTAATATGTTTGCTAGCTATGCAAGCTGGTATACCACAATGGCTAAGAGAAATACAGCCCCGAGTCACTCACTGCAGTCTGAAAGGTGGGTGAAGCAACAGAAGCATGGCTTGCTGCCTCATGCTGCCCACAGGCTGAGGGGGCAAGGCCAGCTGCATGGACTGGTCTGATGCATATCCCGATGTCACTAGAATGGGCATGGGGAGCATTGCCTGGTGCCTTTAAAAATCTGCTACCTAGCTGGCTTGCCCTCTCTTTGGGTCTTCTGCTTTTCCCACCCCTCCCTCCCTATTTTGTGGTTCTAGTGTGATAGGTTGTTCTGTTTTGTTCAGCATGTTTATCATGTTTTCCTGTATCATTCTGCTGTTTCACACTATTGCATCATCACAGCTTGGGCAGTTTTTTGGCATTGGGATGGATCCTTTGTGGGGGGGGAAGGACATGCTGGTGTGCTTGCCTCCCCTGTTTTGGGACTCCCTTATGGAGTCTTGGGGGTGGAACCACTCAAGCTGCATGCCCAGCTCGGGGTCTGCTGGCTGGCTTCCACCACCAGGTGGCAAGGGGACCATACAGAGGCCAATGCCCATATGGATCTCAGGTCTTGTCACTCCATGGTTTTATCCCCTAGCAGGCAGGCTGGGGGAAGGTATTGGGCAGCCGGTGGCAGGTGGGTTGCCCAGTGTTTGGATCCATCCCCATGTTGCACTAATGTGCCCATTGACTGTAATCAATAAAGCTGTGACCATATATTTTATTCAAACATGGTTTCTGGAGTTTTCTTCCACCACATCACCCTCCTATCCTCCCTAGACCCTCAATGAGTTATGATACTGGCTGTCTCTGGATCATAGGGCTGCTGAGAAAAAGATTCAGAGGGACAATATTTGGGGGGCTCTGATCACCTCACAGCCCCTTGGACCTGAGAAAACAATGCACATTGTTGGAACACTTTTGTCTGAGTTGGATATATGTAGAGTGACGGAGGACCAGAGGAGTCTTTGTCTGGGAATCTTAGTGGTCCAAATGACTCAAAATAGTACCACTGTCACAAATCTGGTACAATACAAGTCACTTTCTCTTAGTTGAAGGGGGGCCCCATCTGTAATATGGGGAGCAATCATACTTCCACCTTGCACAGCTATTGTAAGAATTATAACAAAACAAGTGGGGGACTTGAGGGAGGCATCTCATTCCCCTTCCTACCACTATTTTCTCTTTCCCTTCCCTGAAAGTCCCCATAGCATCTCTCCTCTTTCTGCTTCCTTCTTTTCTTCCTACTAACCATCCAATGTACCTTTCTCTGTTCCCCTGTCTTCAGCTTTCCCTTCCCCTGGCAGCCTCTCCCTGATTCTAGCTGCTGGGCGCACCTGGGATGGTCCCAGTTGCATGGTGCAGAACCAGAAAGGACTTGCAAGGGGCTTTCCCCTGTTTCCCCTTCACCACACTATTTCCCATTTTTCTTCTCCTGGCAACCCCCATATCTTCACCTTTCCATGCTTCCTTTCCTTCTTCCCACCCACCAACCTTTTATCTGCCACCCCCATCTTCAGCTACATATATTTAATTTTTAAAACTTCGTTTATACCCCCACCTTTCTCCACAAAAGGAGCTACGGGTGTTGGGTTGCTGGCACAGCCTGACAACAAACAGAATATTGAGGCAGTGACGAGGGGGGCAACCACTGGCTACAATTTACTTGGGATTCTGGAAGTGCTATATAAATGGTAGATATTACATACACACACCAGTGGGTGCAAGGGGCATTCTGTCAGCAGCTATAGTTTGTTTGTTTGTTTATTCCATTTATATCCCGCCCTCCTCGCAAGCAGGCTCAGGGTGGCTTACAGTGATCATTACAAAATAACATAAAAGCCATATAAAAACATTTAAAACAGTCAGATACATCATAAGTGCTAGTAATAGTTCTTTTTTTTTTTAATAAATTTTTATTGATTTTTCCCTATAACTACAACTATAACGCTACAATCTAAGCTATATATACCTTATACAGAGAGTACTTTATCATTTGCTTAATACTACCTTATTACATAATATAATTATGAAGCATTTAGAACCTTGGATAAATTTCAATTACTTGTTACTGCTACTATAAAAAATATCAAAACTATTTGGCAGGTACGCCCACCTAGAGAAATTCGGTTAATTAAACAATTTATAATACATAAGTGCAATGCTTAATAAAACAGTTTAATCACTATTTCTTCTTTCGTCCTCTTCTTGTCTTAACAGTCTCAACTATTTTTGGAGCTACAGCTCCTTTTTCCGAGTCAGACACTTCTTCTTCACTCTTTGAGCTATCAAATCCATACATGCTTTCTTGCGAGGCCAGTGAACCATCTGATTCTCTCCCAGTTTTCTGCTCTTTGCTTTTTTCCAGAAATTTTTTCGCTTGTTGAACAGAGTCAGTCTTATACTTCTTATCTTTGATGCTGAAGCATAGTCCTTCTGGAGTATTCCAACGATAGATAATAGACTCAGACTGGAGCCAAGATGTCAATTTTCCATAGGCTTTCCTTCTTTTCCTTATTTCAAATGGGATATCCTTCATCACTTTTACTTCTTCTCCCAGGATCTTCAGAACTGCTTTGTTTGTGGTCCTAAGCACCACGTCTCTTGTAGATTTTTTGGAGAACCTTATCATAATTTCACCAGGCAGGCTTTTCTTTTTAGTATAATCTGGATAGGTTCTGTAAACCATATCCATATCGCTTTTTATATCCGCTGCTTTCATGCCTGTCACTGGTTCAAGTGCTTCACTTAGCAAATTTTTAAGGTCTTCTCCTGTGTTTTCTGGCACATTCTGAAGTCTTAGGAAAAAATTCGATCTTTCCATTTGTAATTTCAAAACCTGATCGTGGTGGAAGGCCTTTTCCTTCTCTGCCTTTTGCAGTCTTGCGTCTTGGTTTTTTACTGAAGTTTTTACTTCCAGAAGTTCTCGCTGCAGCTTCTCTGTGGATTTATTCGACTCTTTTAGTTCTAGCTGCATTTTGTCCATCTTGACGTTGAGAGCTGTCATTTGGTCCACTAGAGGTCGCAATAACGAGGAGAACACCGCACTCATCTCCGTGGTATCAACCTTTGAACTCAGAGCTGTACTTCCTAGTTTGGGGGAAGGTTTCGGTTTCCCCGTCATTGTTGAGGCTACACTCTTTGTTTATAGATAGATAAGATGAACGAAAGGAGCAAATTTTCAAACAGCATTTATGTCCTTCTAAAGTTTATATCTCCAAGTGAGCGATGCTGCCATCTAGCAAGGCGGATGGGCTTTTATTCCTGCAGTAACGCCACGTAAAGAGTCTCGTAAGTACGCTAGTCCCGGAGAGGGGTGGGTGGGTTTCACTCCTCCCGCCATCTTCCCGCTGTGTTCTGCTTTTCTTACTTCAGACTCACGTTTTCTCCATGCGTAACTGTCAGTTCCAGCCTCATTGCTTCGCACTCTCTGCTGCTTCACGGATTTGCGCTTTCAGCCATACGGCTCCCACGGCGGGGGAACCTATGGGGGTGATGAAAAGGGATCTCGATCCCTCGATCGCCACCGTAGGGAGAGATCCCCTTCGTGCCACCCCAGGCAGAGCCCCCTCACTGGGGTCTCTGGGGGCTCGGCACCAGTCCAGAGCCCCTTCTTCCCGCCAGGTACGGATCGCTCTCCCCGCAGTTGCGGAGGAGAGCGTCCGTCATTATCGCAAGTCTTGCCGGAAGTCCAGTGCTAGTAATAGTTCTTCATTAGTTAAGATGGTGTACTGTAGGAAGTAAACAAGCAGTCAGTTCCCAACTTGGTAATCTTCTTACATCATGCGATGGTATGGCTTGATCTCAGAGCTGGAGCCAGGCCCATAACCACGATTGTTGGTGGTAGTGGTGAGGGTGGCTCCTTAGTTGAAAGCCTGGTGGAAGAGCACTATTAAGTATTGAGGCGGAGGCGATGAATCCAGCAAGCAGGCTTTTATTCATAACATCGTTCAGCTCTAAGGCAGCTCTAAGAGAGCGGCACTCTAATTTTTACTGTTCCAACAAATAACTTTCAACAATGTAACTATATACAAGCGATGTTATTGGACCCAAGCAGGGCTCAGCAATTGGGTACCTAGATTGGCTTCAGGACCAATGGGAGTCTTTTTTAGTCAGCCGGTGAGAATTGGAGCATTAGGATACCAGAGCCCTTTCATAGGTAAACCATAGTTGTTAATGCAGCATAATAAAGAACACAAACACAACAAGCTCCATCTTGCAGGCCCTGCAGAATTGCAAAAGAACCCATAAGGCCCTCATCTCTTCCAGGAGCTCATTCCACCAGTATGGAGCTGCCTCTGAAATGGCCCTGGCCCTAATAGCAGCGAGCCTGGTATCCTTGGGGCCTGGGAGGGTCAATCAATTCTGTGACACTGACCGTAGTGCTCTCTGGGGTATACATGAGGAAAGGTGGTCCCTCGGGTATAGGGCTTTAAAGGTGAGTACCAGCACCTTGAAGCAAATTTGGTATGCTATTGGCAGCCAGTGCAATGTCTTCAGCACAGGCTGGATGTGCCTCTATCTAGGAAGGCACATCAAAAGCCTGGCTGCAGCACTCTGCACTAGCTGCAGCTTCCAGATTTGCAACAAGGGCAGCCCCATGTAGAGAGCATTACAGTAGTTCAGACATATGAAATCACAATTTGGTCCTATGTGCAAAAGTTCATGCATCCTCTCCCCTTAGATTAAGGCTGCCAAGCTTCCAGTGGAGGTGGGGGATCCCACTCCTTGAGGTCCTGTTGCCTGCCACTACTGCAAATGGTGGGGGGGTGGAGGTTTAAAAGGCAACATCACTGGTATGATAACATCGCTTCTGTGGAAAACCTGGAAGTGACTGTGGGTAGTTCTAGGAATCACTGAAAACTCCATGACAGTTCATAGTCTTATCACCAGTAGCACTGTCCCCGCCATGTCCCCACCCCTAACCCTTGCACCAATTGCCACCTGGCAACCCCACCTTAGATGCTTGGAGCTAATTAGTGACTCCTACTTTGACATAGAACAGA
Organism: Lepidodactylus listeri; assembly: GCA_029233225.1. Lineage (NCBI taxonomy): Eukaryota > Metazoa > Chordata > Lepidosauria > Squamata > Gekkonidae > Lepidodactylus > Lepidodactylus listeri. Next base: position 56,977,391 of record JARCFY010000002.1, on the reverse strand, counting down.
TTTATCTTTGATCTGGACTACCAAACTGTGTCTTGCACTCTGCTTCTGATTTTGACTACAGAAATAGTAATTAGTTAGTTCTGAGCATGCAAGGGGAAGAGTGGGTGCACAAATGCAAGCTCATTCAATTAGTGCACTCATGCTTTGGTCTTATATGTAAACTATGCCTGACTATGCTGTTTGAGCACAAACGTTGTCTATTTTGTGTGATATGACTGCATAGCATCTATTTTGTGTGATATGATTGCATCCCGAGCCAGACAGTGACTGGCTGCAGCCAAACAGCATGGAAGATCAAAGAAGTTTCTCGAGGTTTGCCTAAGTCTTTGTGAAACTTGAAATGTAGATTTCTGCCTTCAGGACTCTTGGCCTGTACAGTTCACCCATTCTTTAGGCAGCATTATTTCCCTGCCTACACGCAGTTCTATTCTTAGGGCTTTCCGTCCCAGTGAAAGTTCACTGCCTCCTTCAGAACACAGTGCTGCATTTTGGCTTTGTAAGGATGGCTGAAAAGGCAAGCGGTGCATGCACTCCCTCTGCTCCACCTTTGACACCCGGCCATCAAAAAACAATCAGGCGCGTGAGGCCGAGTGTGCACCTGCTGCTCTGTGACGCAGTCACCCTGACCTGGAGAATGTCATGCCTGAGAGTGGGCCTCGGGCTAAATAACATGTCTTCTTTTTGTTCTGTGACCTGGAAAAAAGTTGAAGGGATATATTCCACACTTTCTGTCTCAAAAACCGCTTGGGAAAACCTACATTAACACCTCATTAGTTTTGCTGTTCAAGCAAGACTCATAGCCTGTGTGTATTGCATCTAGTATGCTCTGGAGTTTCAAATGTTTGCCTTTTAAAACTGTTCGAAATGTCATGCCATAGTTAATAACTTTTCATTTCTTTGTGTCAAGACAAGTCTTTCTGATCTTATCTTTCAGCAGCAGACCTGGATTCAAATCCCTGCATGCCATGAAGCTTACAGGGTGTCACAGTCATTCTCTTAAAGATTAACCTACCTCACAGGGTTGGACAAAATGGAACTCCTTGGGAGGATAAGAATGCACTAAACAAATAGTATTGCAAATGCATTAGGGGTCCTGGGAAAGGTGTGTAAAATGAATGTTCCAGTGATAAGAGATAATAAAATTAAGTAATAAGAAAAGCCTGGAGGAATGTCAGAGGTTGAGTTACACCTGATCTCCAGGTTCCTTTGGAGAAAATGGCTGCTTTTCAGTATGGACTCTATGGCCTTATATCCCACTGAGGTCCCTCTCCTCCCCAAACCCTGCCCTTCCCAGGCTCTACCACCAAAGCTCCAGGGATTTCACAGTCCAAAGTTGGCAACTTTAGTCTGATGGCTGAAACAGGTGTTTCTTTGGAAAATCCATGATTAGACTTTTCTAGGGTTTTTAAAAGACCAATCGCTTCTGTACAGGTCCCTGAATTTCCCTGGTAAGAAAGAAGGCAGGCACTGGTTGCGATCAGATGGCTCTTTAGATCCGATCCAGGCATGAGTGCCTGGCAAATTTAAAGGGAATGTCCAGACAGTGACATCTGGGAAATGTGCCACTTCCATGATCAGCCCGTCAATCCCTGCCAGGGAGCTGTACTTTAAAGATACTGGTGAAAGTCCAGTCTAAAGCTTGCCAATGGGTCAATGGCAGACTTTCCCTTGTCTGATCATTCCAGTGCACAATCAGCCCGTCAGGATAATCTGACTCCAAACCATCCTGAATGGCTGCCATTTAAAAAAATTCTTAGTGATATGTGCATAAACACATAAATGTGTGACGGCCACAGAGCTCCGCTCAAACGTTCCAGACAATGTTTCTGAATGGCCCATGAAATTTATGAATTTTGTTAACTGAACTGGTACCTAGAGGAAGGTACCACTGGTGGTGCTTTTACCATTCAAGTCCACGTGTGTGTGGAAAAACAAGTACACAGTGAGGCACATATGCACGCAGATTTTTATTTTTTTTAAAAACCCAACCGCACAGCCTCTTCAGGCAAACGCCATCTAGACCATCCACCATGGAGTCCACACACGGTAAGGCAATTCACAGGGGAGCTGTCTGGTCATGCAACATTGGATTTAAAAGATCGGGATCAAATTAGAGCCAGGCCAATGGCGGGATTAGCTGCCCATCTGTTTCATCCCTCCCTTTCTTTTCAGGGCTAATAATACATGCAGGCTGCTGTCAGTGTTGGTTTTAAATGTTTAAAGCATGCAGAGGCGGAAGGACTATCCTGCCTTGCCTCTGAGGAAATCCAAATGATATCATGTTTTTCCCCTCCTCTATTTTATCCTTACAACAACTTTTATCCTGACAACAAGTTGTGAAGAACTGTGAGCCAGTTTTGTGTAGTGGTTAAGTGCACAGATTCTAATCTGGGAGAACCGATTTTGATTCCCCACTCCTCCACTTGCAGCTGCTGGATGACCTCGGGCATACCATAGTTCTGGCACAGCTATTCTCTCAAGGACAGCTCTAGAAAGAGCTCTCTCACCCCCACCTACCTCCCAGGGTGTCTGTTGTGGGGAGGGGAAGGGAAAGGAGATTGTAAGCCGCTCTGAGACTCCTTCAGGTAGTGAAGGGCGGGGTATAAATCCAATATCTTCTTCTCTTCTATTACTCTGAGAAAGATAGACCAGCCAAGAGGTCACCTTAATTATTTATTTATTTATTTATTTTGTGCGATTTATTTCACCCGCGATTTATATCCCGCAAAGGAGGGCCTTAAACACAAATCTCCCCAGTTCTCATCCAACACTCTAAGCACTACACTGCACTTCTAAATTTTCCCCTACTGGTCACAGAGCTGCTCTTTGACAAATGCAGACCTAGTGCCCCCTTGGGAATGTGGTTGTGTGCTGTTTGGATCCTAGCCTTGATGATGTGTTTCTTTGTCACATTTTTATACAGGTTTGCCAGTCTCCACATGAGGGCTGGATAGCTCCCAAAATTACAACTGATCTCCAGACTATACAAATCACTTATTTGTTTATTTAAAACATTCATTTCACTTCTCCTGGAGGGAATAACTGCTTTGGGAGATGGACTGCATGGCATTATACCCTATCAAGTTCTCCAAGTATTTCTGAACCTGGAGTTGGCAACCCTATTTTTGTATCTCAGATAGCCGTGAAGTCATCTAGTCCAAAGGAAAGGAGACAATTATGGCTACAAAAAATCCCAGTGCTTTAAAAGCTACTTATTGTTTTCCCAAACACATTTTGTCTTCTCTGTTTGCTCACATTGCAAGCAAGCATGGTTTGGCAACAGCTGCTGCCTCATTCTGAGGCAAAAGATTGTGGGAAAATGTTTTATAAAGGGGGTCAAGATGACATCTACTGAAGTAGTGGGTTGGATTTCTGAGGAAGAAGTCATAATATTTATAGTGCTAAACATTGCAGGCTTGAGAGCAAGTGGCAAAAGTCACCAGGGAAAGATCGATATAATAGTTAATGGACACTGAAGAGCAATTAAATGGGAGTTGTGTTTGATAAATTATTAGTGGAGTTAAGCACACACCAAAAGCATCATGGGCCTGCCTGCTCTGCAGTTAAATGAGTTAGCCAACACAAATTGAGCTCAAATGATGAATGGTTATGAGCTCCATTGTTTGGCTAAGTTGATGAGTCACTGGGAGGAAAAACTATGCAGATTTTTTTTTGTATGTATCACCACCATAATTGATCAGAAAAGGACTTTTTACTGGCTGGGGCTCTGACTATAGAGCAACTTTTCATTTTTGTCAATTAATGTTACATATCTCAGACCCTTTTGGGTGTCTGACAAACCAAATTTGGAAGTAAACATCATTGTATGATTTGCTTTAAGTATATAAGAAAATAATCTAGTAGGGTTGCTAATCTCCAGGTAGGCCTTGGAGATCACCCAAGATTACAACTGATCTCCAGACTACAGAGATCAATTCCACTGAAGAAAGTGGCTGTTTTGGATAGGGTTGCCAGCCTTCAGGTGAGGCTTGGGGATCTCCCACTTTTACAACTGATCTCCAGCTGACAGAGATCAGCTCCCCTGGAGAAAATGGCCGCTTTGAAGGGTGGGCTCTATGGTACTGTACCCTGCTGAGATCCCTCCACTCCCCAAACTGCACCCTCTCCTGGATCCACCCCCAAAGTCTCCAGGTATTTTCCAACCCAGACCTGGCAACCCTAGGGTGGAGTGTATGTATGTGGCAGCATTTTCCAGCTTTGTTCATGTTTTGGTGTCTTGTTGCATAGCTCTTTTTGTATATTTAGTGTATGTAGGATTGCCAGCTCCATGTTGTGAACTTCCTGAAGATTTTGGGGTGGAGTCTGGGAAGGGCAGGGTTTGGGGAGGGCAGGAGAGGGGACTCAGCCTCCAAAGCAACCATTTTCTCCAGGGGGACAGATCTCTGTTGTCTGTAAATCAGTTGTAATTCGGGGAGATCGTCAGGTCCCACCTGGAGGCCAGCAACCTTAACTGCATGGCATGATGACCCACTGAGGTCCCTCCCCCTCCCCAAATTCCTCCTTCCCCAGGCTTCACTCACAAAATCTCCAGGAATTTCTGAATCCAAAATTGTCAACCATACAAACTAGCCACGTTGCTCATTAGGTTTAATGGATTGGGGGCTGTTATATAATAAAAATATAATGTGATTAATGGTTGGAGATCAAACGAGGAAAGAAAAGGGGAGATGAAGTGACTGCATTGCCAAAGGGATGATGAAATGAAGACCTGATCATAGGTTAATTTAGCAGTAGTCTCCTATAGGCTAAAGCCAGATCCCTAATCTTGTTGAATTTTTGAAAATTTTAGGATTGGGTTCCACCACAAAATGGCTGCCATGAGGGCAGTCACAAAATGACTGCTACAAGGTTCTGGAGCCAATTACACAACATTGAAAGGTTGCAAGCCAAGCATCGTCCTATGATGGAGTTAGCTTTTTCTAAATGAGTGCTCCTTGCAGACATAAAGGTAATTAATTCTTCCTCCTGAATCATTTCCTGCTCCGTTGAGGTAGAGGAAAGACAGAGTCTTTGCTTTGGGGAAGAGATACTTGTCTAAGAGGTGAATGGCTGTCAGGAAACCCATTGGTGGGTTCCATGGTGCCCATGGGCACTATGCTGGGCATCACAGTGGGCTATCAGGTTTATTAAGAATGACTTGTGCAACTTCTTCTTACCTATTAAATCAGGGATCCACAGCATGGTGCCCACCAACACTTTTCCTGGTGCCCACAAAGTGTTTTTTAAAAATGGGCATGGCTAGATGAGGCTTTTGTCCAGCAAAGCTTCTGGTTGGCCAGTGGAGATTTAATTGGCTGAGTAGATTTTTGAAAATGTTGCTTTGGCAACAGCTGCCACCACGATATGGGGTCTTCACTGTGTGACTGAAGGTAAACTGTGACAGCCAGTGAGTGGCTGGTTCTACCTCCTGTGGCAGCCATTTTGTGATTGTGCTCACCACACTGTCAAAATTCCAAAGGTGCATGCAGGCTCAAGAGTGTTGGGAATACCTATACTGAATAGTGATGTGCTGATGAAGCTTGTTGTCTTCTCATTCATTTAATCTTCCTTAGCTGACTCTATTCATATGGAACAATGCAGTCCATGAGAGAAAAATGCAGATACCAGCAACTGCTTTAACATTTGTTCTGTATGGTTTCCCAGTCTTGGAGAGTTCTATTTTATGAATGCCTGACAAAATGCTTTTGCAGATATTTAGACCACATGCTTACATATGCATTTTGGACTTCATGTGTTTTTGGCAAGGTATTTCTGACATGCACAAGGAAGCAGTCTGGATAATGGGAGAGTTCTGGAAGCAAGTAAAAGACTTTCCTAGTGTAAGTCCTTTGAGAGACAACAAAGGCATAGGGCAACATATGAGAAGCCCAAGTTTCACCTAGGCTGCTAACCAAGACTGATTGCATCTAGTATGTTCCAGCAGTCTGCTTGATCTAAATGTAACACCTTGTCTTGGCTGTTCTGGAGAGGTTTGGGTCTCACTTCTGCCTTGAAGGAAGGAAGCCTGTTCATTCAATATTCTGACAGAGTTTATCTCTGACTACAGGCAAAGAACAACTCCTGTTGGTAATTATTCTTTCATGTCTTGTGGACACCAAACCTACACTTACCGCACCTCTTTTCCCTTTAGCAATCAAAGACACTCCTCATTCATCTCTACCCATGGTGGCCTCCTGCCCTGCTGGGTCACCGTAAAATAATTCCAATGCTTCTTCCCATGTCCAGTGTTCTCCCATTCTTTTCATCACTGTGGTATCTCATCTCCTTTCCATAAAAGTTTCCTACTCATCACTAACCAATGTCCTAGAATTGTATCATTGTAGAAAGATGAGACAGCTTATGCAGAGCTCACAGTCATCTCTTGTCTTGTCAGGAGGGGGGTCCATGGGTAGAAAGAAGAAAAAATGGAATTTGTCCTTAAAACATTAAATTAGCTAGGACTAAACTGACTGACCATTCCGAATTTACCCCAATTACCATAGTATGTGTCTACTCAGAGCCTTCTTAGAGTTGTAAGGTATTGTCATGTTGACCAGGGAGAAACAGTCTTTCACAAAAGGGCAGGTGATTTTTTTTAATGATTTGGGACAACTGATTCATTGCAAAATGGCCCACTAGATTTTAGATATTCAAAGCATCAAGACATACAACAACCCCCTGCAAAGTAAACCTTCCTGTATTTTGCCTAATCCTTGAACATGTTGATCTATTCATGCTACTGCTAGCCTACACATGGGAGGCATTCCACACACACACAAAAATGTATACTTGTTATTATCACACAATTGTATTTTTATTATATAAGCAATTAATTCATGACAGTCTGTTTCCTTTTATTTTTTACAGAAAACTGTATGATTGGGGGAACTGAACTGAGGGAGTGCACTCCACTGGTTACAGTTGTCTCAGTGCATAACTTATAAATACATTGATTTACACTCTGAATTAGCTTTGAGAAAATATAACCGGCAATTGATTGCCTGAAAGAAAGCAGCAGTCCTTTGGTCTCACATTTAAGCCTATAAAAATGCTGCAATATATTACTCAGCATACAGCCATCATGGGAATTGGAGCCAAACATAAGCCAATTAAATTTTAACACTATCCCCTTTCCTTATAGTTTCCCCTATCATTAAAAATGACATCTCTTCTTTTCAACCCTTGACTGGCCTCCAGAATGTTGCTACACAGACAGAGGCTAGTTTATGGAACCAATTACCAAGGTCAGTTCCCACTGCACAGGGCCAGAAGGGCCTAGTAGCTCTCAGTGGAGGGCTTGTATTTGGCCTCTTGGTTACCAAGCTGATAAACATTCTTGCTCAACTTTTTAACTAGATGTTACAAGAAAAACATGGGGTTGTGCTTCCTTTATATTATAACATAATGTGGTGTATGGGATGCTACAAGAGAGAATCAGTGGTGGCCTTCACAGGTGGTGATCCTGTGAAGGCTGGGGTGGCAACTGTGCAATGCCAATCCCCCAACTGTAAATAAACGTACTCAGGACAGAAGTGGTGTGATGCTGACAAGGCAGGACAGAACCTCCCATTCGCCCCTGACACATACAAATTGGCAGTGGAGGCAGCCGGGGGGGGGGGGGGGGAGAACAATGCAGTTACATTGTGAGGCACAGTGATGGCAGAGCATAGAGCCCTACCAGCTTCCATAACAGGGAAGCAGGAAGTCCCTGATGCAAGGGAAACCCACCGCTAGCCAGTAGCTTAAGCTTTGTAGCTCTTTAAACCTCTCTAAAAGACCCAAGTTGTAATGGATGATGAAGAGCCAAGGAGCATCCCATCCAGTAAGGGAGATTCTAACAAGCGACTCTGTTGGATGGATTACTTACCTGACTCCAAGACTGATCCATGAGTAAATATGGTCTTAAACTTCACATTGAAACAGACTAAACTTACCTTAAATATTAACTGCTGATGTGGGGCTTTTGGTTACTGAGCAGTAACATATGACTGGTGTTAGCAGCTGTCCCTGCGAAGGTCAGTCCAAGCTACTATCACCCCTTCCCCAAAGATATCTTTACAAATGGGTAAGAAATGCTCAGCCCTTCCACCCCAGCTAGGCAGTGGAGGAGGGGAATATTGTAGCATAGAAGCAGCAGGTGGAAGAGAAATCAAGTACCCCTTCTCCTGTCCACCAATCGTCCTCTGTCAGAGCCTCCCTTCCTTTGCTCAGGAATGCAACTGTAGCACCACACACTTGCTAAGATGACATCTAATTCCACCCTTGCATACTGAGATGTATCCATGTACCTGAAACATTCAGCACATGTTTTACTCCTATTATAGAGAAGAACTAAAGGTAATCAAGTCTATCCTGCTACAAAGAGGAGCCATTCACATAGCACGCCAGCCACATTATCCCATAACATCCATACCACCAGGATTCATATGCCTGTTGAACAAAATGATTCAAACAAATCAATCCAACAAGACTATAGAGAAATTAACCCTGAAGTTTAGTTGGAAGATTCAGCTGATGAAGGTGATAACTATCAGAGGAACTGTGAGGAAAATCAAAAGTTCTGATATGTTGATAAGGTGGTTCCAAGGATCTCATTGATGACATTGATTTTTGCCTATTCCATCAACTGTAGCAGCCCTAATAGCCCATATAAAATATTGAGACAAGGTATCTCTTCAAAACAACATGTTTTTTAATTGAACTGTGAACCAAAGAACCAGGCTCAACAGGAGCCAATTTAAGAACATAAGAACATAAGAGAAGCCAATGTTGGATCAGGCCAGTGGCCCATCCAGTCCAACACTCTGTCACACAGTGGCCAAAAACACCAGGTGCCCTCAGGAGGTTCAGCAGTGGGGCCAGGATATACTATAATTAATTTATACTATTGCAAAACCACACCCACCTCAAACAACAACCAAAAACAAGTAGGCAGCCAGAATCCTTTGTTTGCATGAACTATATACAAAGAAACTTTATGTCCTTGCAGCTATTGGGTTATATTCCATAGTTCTGATTGGCTGTTGCTGGTAAAACCACTAATAGTCTTGTAGGTTTTTGGAGCCTTGCTGAGACTGAAGCTCCATCAGTACATAACACCCCTCCCCCGTAAGTTTGTGGTATCCCATTGCAAATAAAGTCTTTAAGGTATGCAGGGGGATGACGTACCCGCTGTGACTGGTGCAAGCCATCTGGTGTAGAAGCCCTGCTGATAAGTGCCCCAGCAGAAGCGGGCTCTACCTGGCTAGCAGGGGTGGTGGAACTACCAGGAACACATGGACTGTTCAGTGCAGCCGGACCATTCCTGCTTGACTCAGCCTCAGTCCTTGGTTCAGCCCGTGATTGTTCCAGGCCAGGTCCTGTGTCAGCGGTGCAGGGCACATTGTTGCTGTCTAGTCCCTGCGACTGCTCCAGCCAATGCTGCTATAGCTGGTCGATGTGTCTCCTGATAAGTTGACCAGCAGCATCAGCCACCTCATAGGAGACCGGCCCAGTCACCCTGAGCATGGAAGTCAGATCGGCCCCTCCCCATAGTTCTGGGTGAATACAAGGTCACCCGGCTGGAATTTCCATGGCATCCCTGAAACATGTGGTTCCCACCAAGTGTCCTGGGCAAAGTCAGGGTGAAGGCGGTCAAGCAGGGTTGTCAGTTGCCATCCCATCAAGAGTTCCACAGGGTTTCGTCCAGTGATGGAGTGGGGAGTAATGTGCTGGAACAGCAAGAAATCTGCCAGCCACCACCCCAAGTCCCCCTGGCCAAACCTGCGGAGTGAGTCCTTGGTGGACCTCACCGTACATTCCACTTGTCCTTTTGTTGATGAATGGAAGGGTGCTGAAGTGACGTGTCCGATGGCATTGCCCTCGAGGAATTTCTGGAATTCCTGTGATGTAAATTGTGTGCCGATGTCTGAGACGATCGCATCTGGCAACCTATGAGTAGCGAAGAGGTGTCAAAGGGCCCTGATGATGGTGGTGGAGGTCATAGACAACACAGGAACCACCTCAATCCACTTTGAAAAGGCACTGACAACTATGAAGAAGACCTGCCCTGAAAGGGTCCAGCAAAGTCGATATGCAGCCTTGACCACGGAGCACATGGAGATTCCCAGGAGTGGATGGGAGCTTGCGGCATATCGGGTCTTGACTCCTGACAGACCCGGGAGGAGTGTACCTAGTTCTCAATGGCCTTGTCTAGCCCCAGCCACCAGACATAGCTGTGGGCAGTGTTCCCTCTAAGCTGAGTTAGTGTGAGCTAGCTCACAGTTTTTTAGCCTCCAGCTCACATATTTTGTCTTCGGAGCAAACTAATTTATGCAGTAGCCAAATCACTCACTCACAAAGTAGAATTTTTGCTCACAAGATTCCACAGCTTAGAGGGAGCATTGGCTGTGGGCCAATGCCTTCATCTGGATGATCCTCGGATGCCCAGCGTGCAGAGCCTCCAACACTCGCACCTGCAGCTTGGGAGAAATCACAACACAGTTTCCCCACAGCAGACACCCTTTGTAGGCTGAAAGTTCATGCTGCTTTGAGCTGAACGCCTTGAACTCTGTATCTAGACAGCTGGCAGGCCACCCTCTCCACACCCAGTTGAGCATACAGGAGAACACCTGATCCTTAGTGGAGTGGGCCACAACATTGGCAGCGAACAAGGGCAGCTGCAGCAGTTCCTCCAGAAGCATAATGCTCAAGTCCTGATGGGGTTTGGAAGGCTGCTCTGGTAACGGTAGACATCTAAGGGCATCAGTGTGGCAAAACCACCAATAAAACCACCAATAGCCTTGTAGGCTTTTGGAACCTTGCTGAGACTGAAGCTCCACCAGTACATAACAGCCCAGACTAGCCTGATCTTGTCAAAGCTAAGAAGATTAGTGGGGTCAAGTACTTGGATGGGAGACCACTGTTGCCCTGCAAGGCGCTTATGTGCTCTTATAGACGTAAAGTCTATAAGTGTCAATAATGTACTGTGTTACTAAATGTGTAAGAGGGACTGAGATGCAATGTGACCAGATCACGATGCTAGCCGTACACACATGCCAGCCAACGTCTGAGATGATGTGCCAGTGGTTCTTGAGGTCGCCAGCTCCCAGAGACATCCCTTAACACTGATACACAGAAACAGCCACTCGCCATTGTGGTTTGAATATGTGCTTCCAGACACCAGCAGAGAAGCATTTCTTCATCACACAGGCAAACTCCCCCCCCCAACCTTCTCTATTACGAAGAGACAAAAGAATCTTTCCTGTCTTCCATAGACAATGGACTTGGCCAGCCAGAAACCAGTTCTGCAGCCCTGAGACATTAAGAGCTATCAGCGAAACAAAAGGTTTGGCCGATGAGTCATTCCAGCCCTCCAGGTGTCTCTGTCACAGTTCAGGTAGAGTTTAACATTGCCCAACTCCTTAAGCCCCCTCCCCATTATGGAAGTGATTTTTGGAGCAGACCACCAAAGGGAGGTGGCCTCAAGGGAGGTGGCCTCAATGGAGGTGGCCAGCAAAGCCCTTCCCCAAAGCCCCCTAATAAAAAGAGCTACCCAGCCATGTGGTCTCTCTCTCTCCTTGCCTTTAGACTAACCCAGCCCTATCTTGCAGACTCTGGCATAGCTAACCAAGATTCTTTCCACGTATTCTGTTGGTTCAGTTCACAATCCCCAATTCCCTATAAACTCCATTATTTTTCCAGCTGGGATCGCATCATCTCTCCAGACAGGTAATTATTGCCCCCGATGGGTACCAACGATAATCCTGCTAATGCGAATGTCTTTGTTCTCTCTATTTCTTAGGCTCTGTGTAATTGTGTGAGTGAATCTTGTATTGTTTGTATGAGAAAGATTCTTCAGTAAAGGAATCATTTTATTATTGAAGCCAGCCTTCTTGTCTATTTCTGGTGCTTCTGGAAGAGGTGGGACCTCTGTATATATTGGTGTTTTCCCCTTTTGCCTATTGCCATAATTATAATAAGCACTATTTCCCCAATATTAATAATAATTAAAGGCAATCAGGCTAACACCACCAATAAAGCCTGGGGCTACTGTCCAAAGGAAGGCAATAGCAAACCAACTCTGCTTATCTCTTACCTTGAAAACTGCATGAAGTAGAACTTACTGTGATCACCATAAGTCAGTTGCCACTCGACAGCACCTTTATTCTCTCAATCAAATATAAGGGAGCCAAAAGACTTTCACTATGACAAGCAACATTTCTCCGAAATATTTCATGTATCTTTGAATGTAGTAATCCACCAGTGAAACAAATGGATAAAAGGATTTTTTTTTTGTCTGTCTCCTGTAACACTAGAATTTGGGAGACTGGGGCCAAACTAGACAAGATGGCATCCTTGTGGCTGCCACAAGGATGCTACCACCATTTTAAAGTCATTTGACAGTGCTGTGAGGGCCCATTCCTGATTGGACCTGCAAGGCCGTGCTTTTGTTCCCCCCGCACATCTTTTCATGTTGAAACAGCTGGGTGGATGCAGGCATTTTGGAATCTGATAAGGCACCGGTGGGGGGGGGGGGAACCAGAGCACCTCAGCCCACCCACTGCAGACCCAATCAGGATCTTGCCCTTGGGGCATTTTAAAATGACTTTAAAATGGCAACACAACCTCATGACTACCACAAAGAGACCATCGTAGCTAGTTTGGCCCTGCTGGACAATATATTCAGAACAGTCAAAAGAAAAAACATTTTAACAATGTCTATTAGTAGTGATAGCTTAATGTGACCCAGAGGAGGGCAACGAAGATGGTGAGGGGTCTGGAGACCAAGTCCTATGAGGAAAGGTTGAAGGAGATGGGTATGTTTAGCCTGAAGAGGAGGCGACTGAGAGGTGATATGATAACCATCTTCAAGTACTTGAAGGGCTGTCATATAGAGGATGATGCAGAGGTGTTTTTTGTTGCCCCAGAAGGTCAAACCAGATCCAATGGGTCGAAATTAAATCAGAAAAGTTTTCAGCTAAACATTAGGAAGACCTTCCTAACAGTTAGAGCAGTTCCTCAGTGGAACGGGCTTCCTCAGGAGGTGGTGGGCTCTCCTTCTTTAGTGGTTTTCAAACAGAGGCTAGATGGCTATCTGACAGCAATGCTGATTCTGTGAACTTAAGCAGATCATGAGAGGGAGGGCAGGAAGAGTTGCCTCAGTGCTTAGTTCTTGTGGCCCTTCTTATACTCCCAGGGAAATGCTGATTGCCACATTTGGGTCAGGAAGCAATTTTTCTCCAAGCCAGTTTGGTCAGGGATCCTGGAGAGGGGGGGGGTTGTGGTCATCTTCTGGGTATGGAACAGTGGTCACTATGGGTGTGGAGGGGGAGGTATTTGTGAATTTCCTGCATTATGCAGGGGGTTGGATTAGATGACTCTGGAGGTCCCTTCTAATTCAACGATTATATGATTATATGACCACATTCAAAGGAAGTATGCCTCTACATATTGGTTGCTGATGGCCTTCTTAACCTCAATATGGGTATCTGGTTGGCTAATGTATGGAAGCACTGTAGATTAGAGGGACCTTTAGCCTGCTTTGGCCAAACTCTTGTATTCTTAAGTATGTTCTCATTGTTAGTGCTGAACAGAGCAGTCATCATGGGTTGCACTAGAACTTAGAAGGCATATTACAGGGTGCTGATTTTGACCTTTGTATATGAATACCTGATTATTTGAATTCTGCATATTGTAGAGATTTGTAACCCTCCTTAAATGCTGCTCCATGGTTCCTAAAGAATCACATTTCATTAGACCTCCCATGACTGCTGAAAATAGCTCTCTTAGCATTCCAACTGCACCCCAGCTTTGAAATCCCTTTCGAAAGTTCTGAAACACTGATGTCCATGTGATTCTTGTAGAAGGCAATATAATATAGGTCCATTGTGTGACATAAGAGAAAGAAGATAAATCTCTAAAGTTCTCAAACCATTGTATTAAACATCCTGCAGTACAGCAACCAATTGAAACTTTTCACCTTTGCCCACACTGCCTCATAGAATAATTGCTATTTATTAAGTTTATAATTTTTTCCTCTCCAACAGACTAAACAATACATTTGTTTCATTATGTGCCATGTCTATTGAACTGCTTCATAAAGAGGGCAATAAATGCTTGTCAAGAATTTCTGCTGTAAAATTATTCCAAATAGTGTGAAAATGCCATTCCAGCCAACAGGCCCATCACATTCCATAAAGCACTATCCATCTGGAATATTAAGCAGCACAGCTGTCTGAGTCATTTTTCACAACTGAAGCTAAAGTTCGGGAGAGTTTTTGCAATCTTTTTTTGCATTTTGCAAGTCTAAAATCCACAGTCTGAAATGTGCATTTAATGAAAAATTACCCTTCTGCTGTCTTTCTCACTTTACTGGTGTTTGTAAGTGACACATCACAGTTTCAAAAGCATTTTTGCAGGCACGTGTGAAGATGCCCCAAAGGAGCCCATTAAAAGTTGCCTCAGCTGCCATAATCTTCTCCACATTCTGAATGCCAGGCACAATGAAGAGACAAAACAGTCTTGCACAAAACCCAACTGTGGCTTTCTCTTCTTGTAAACAGAAATAAGGCATAATTCTGCCTTTCTAGTCCTTTTTGGAAAAAAACCCAAACATTTTAAAGCCTCTTTTTGCAGTTGCTAAGTCTGAACGTGAAGTTGGAAGAGGAAGGTAAAAAAGCCAAACATCTGCTCACCTGGTTTGAAATCAGCTTTAGATATTGTTGGGCTATTCTCACCTTGTTGCCTGATAGGGACTGTCAAAGAGATGCACAGATTTGATGCTATTAGACGATGGTCCTTTCCACACTAGATCTTGTAATTATCTTAAGGTATTTTTACATTCTACACTACACTCAAGTTCACCCCTGTAATTATCTTGGGGTATTTTTTGTTTCCACGTGGCACTTCGCACGGGGTCCGAACCTACCTGAGCTTCGGCCAGGTAGGACAATAGACGGACGGATCCTGAATCGCAATCCAGCCAAAGGTAGAAGCGGAGTTAGACAAGCTCATGGCACAAGGGGTACTGGAGCCAGTCTCCCACGCGAGGTGGGAAACCCCAATCGTCACCCCCATGAAGGCAAACGGGGAAATCCGTATCTGTGTGGACTATAAGTGAACCTTGAATTTGGCCCTCCAAGACCATGCATACCCAGTGCCCGTGGTCAGCCACATCTTGCTGGATCTGGTGCAGGCCTACCAGCAACTCCCCGTGGATGGTGCCATAGCAGAGGCACAAAAAATCGTCACCCACAAGGGGGCATTTAAAGTAAAGTGGCTCCAGTTTGGTGTGAGCATCACCCCAGGTTGTTTCAGCAGCTAATTGACTCTGTTCTGAAAGGCCTTCCAGGGGTAAAGCCATTTTTCAACGACATCCTGATTGTGGCTCCGGATGTCACCACCTTCAAGACCCGACTACGAGCCATGTTACAGCGTTTCCAGGACGCTGGCCTAAAGGTGCGCAAGGATAAGTACATCTTGGGCGTGCCATCAGTGACTTTCCTGGGTTTCACCGTTGATGCCCAGGGCATCCACCCAACCAAGGAAAAAGTGTTGGCCATCACGGAGGTGCCTCTGCCCACCTCGAAAGCGAAGCTGCAGGCATTCTTGGGCCTCCTCAATTTTTATCACACCTTCCACCCACACAAGGCGGCGATAGCGGAGCCACTGCACCAGCTACTGAACAAAGGGGCAAAATGGGAGTGGGGGCCATGACACTCGGCGGCTTTCCAGGCTGTCAAAGACTTGCTGGTATCCAACGCGGTCCTTGCCTACTTCAGCGAAGCACTCCCAGTGGTCCTGGTGTGTGATGCGTCTCCCTATGGCGTGGGAGCGGTCCTCAGCCATCAACTTCCCAATGGCCGGGAGGTACCGGTGGCGTATTATTCCAGGACCCTGTCAACGGTGGAGAGGAACTATGCCCAAATCGACAAGGAGGCGCTGGCCATAGTCACAGGAGTAAAAAAAATTCCATGACTACTTGTATGGTAGATCATTCACTGTGGCCACAGACCACAAGCCACTCCTGGGCCTCCTTGTTCCGCACCGCCAAACCCCACAAATGTCCCCATGAGTGCTGCAGTACCAGTTCTTTCAGGGTACCAGTACTCGTTAGTGCACCGCCCTGGGAAAGCAATGGGCCATGCCAACGCCCTCAGCCGCCTCCCACTGCTGACCTGCAATCCAGACCTGGTGCCAGCGTTCCACGTGGCTCTCCTTGAGGATCTCCTGGGCCAGCTCATCCAGGTATGGCATGTGGCCCGTCGCACGACCCAGGATCGAGTCCTCTCCCAGGTCTCAGACTGGGTGGGGAGGGGTTGGCCCGATCACCTGGGCCCTGATTTTGCCACCTACACCACAAGGCGAAACGAGCTGTCTACCCACAAGGGGTGCATACTATGGGAGACAAGGGTAGTTATCCCGGGGCCGCTCTGTGCCAAAGTACTGGCAGTCCTACACAAGTCCCATCCCGGAATTGTCCGGATGAAGGCCCTGGCATGCAGCTGTGGTGGGCAGGCATGGACAAAGAGATTGAGGACCTGGTCCATTGATGCAGCACATGTCAAAAGTCATGCCCAGACCCTCCTCACACCCCCATTTGGCCCTGAGAGTCGACTAACAAGGACCGGTCACGACTCCACCTGGACTTTGCAGGGCCGGTCCAGGGCCAGTTTTTTTTCCTCGTTGTTGATAGCTACAGCAAGTGGCTGGAGGTAGTCCCGGTGCAGGCTACCTCGACCAGTGCAGCCATCCGAGTGCGTATCTTCACCACCCACAGACTACCCGACACCCTCGTGATGGACAGTGGGACGGCATTCACCTCTGCGGGGTTCCAGCACTTTGTGGACTCCCTCTGCATTTGGCACATCCAATCGGCGCCCTTCCATCCCGCGACCAACAGCCAGACGGAGCGAATGGTGAGAACCACTCTCAAACGCATGGAGCAAGGGGACTGGGAGTTCCAGCTGACAAAGTTCCTGTTTAGCCAGAGGAACACTCCACACGCTGGCACAGGATGCCAGCCAGTGGAACTGCTGATGGGCTGGCGCCTCAGCTCCATGCTGGACTGGCTCCACACTGACCGTGCAGTCAACAACCACACGGGGTTTGAGTTCCAGCAAGCTCCCTGTGGTTTCTCCCCCAAGGACCCGGTCTACGTATGGAGCTACACCAGAGGTCCTGCCTGGGTCCCTGGAAGGATCGTTCATCCCAAAGGTCCCCTGTGTTGGCCCAGCAAGGCACTGCTAGTGCTCTTATGAATTGCGATATTCATAAACCTGAACTTTGGGCTGCCTTAAATGGAAGGGCCATGTGCTTTCTTCATAATAGGAGCCAGCTCCAGCCCACGCCAGGAGGCTGACACCCTACATGAGTTCACCAGAGACAAAGGACTCCTCTTGCCATGAGGTTTCTTTCTGTTTCCACACGCTGGCCTTCCCCTGCCCCCCTCCAATGTACCTGCATAGTTATGCTAAAGCCATTGCTTAGCAACTATTGTTTGGGCCACCACCCAGTCAGCCAAAGTCATTGACTTACAATAGATGTGGCCAGGTGAGTCATCGGACCCCAGGCCCAGAACCTGTTTCCTGATGAGATCATACTCTTGCAGCACTGACCATCCCCTGGACCTCCTACCTTTGTCCACCTTTTACCTATCCCAAGGTCCAGAAGGGACGGACCGCCTAGTAGGTGTGTTAGTGGGATGTGTCCTGATCAGCCCGCCCCAAGACCCCCTAATAAAAGTCTAAACCGAGAGTCACTCGGCCTCTTGAGCCATCGCCCTCTGTCTACTCTATTGACCCTTCAGTCCAGCTTGCTGTCCCCAACCCTTGCCTCCATCTTTAAAACCCATTTTCTCTCTCTGGACTCGCGATCCAGGAGAGCCACGTGGTCTTGCTGGTTCAAGCCTCGTGTCCCCATAGCCTTTCTATTTCTCTCCCCATCCAATCCAGCCTGACATTGGACAACGCATCTAAGGTATTGTGCTTTCCCCATCAATGACTACCTGCTCATGCAAATGTGCTATTTTCTGTCTTTATTTCTTAGGCCTGTGTGATTCTGTGTGTGATTACGTTTTTTGTATGCTTGAATAACATTATCCAGTAAACTACATTTAACTGGAACACTGCCTCACGTGCCTCTTTCCTTGAGAACTCCCGGGAGGGGTGGGACCCTGGTATAGTTGGCAAGAACCCGAGTATTTTGCTGATTGCTAAATGTAAATTAAAGCAATTCGGCTAACACCTGTCTTACAAAGTCATCACAGAAGATGGCATGGTGTGGCGGCACCACATTGACAAGCTGTGACAGCACCTACTGAGCTGTGCACCCCAAGTTCCTGTGACTCCGGCGCCCAAGGAACTGGACCAGCAACCACCCCAGGAACCCTGCCTCGAGATGGAACCCGTGGACCGCCTGCCTCCCAACGAGCCAAGAGAGACAGTGACACTGGAACAACTGCTGGACCTGCCCCGAGACTCACCAGAGCAGACGCCAGCTGCCTGCTCCCAGAACCCGCAATGGTGACTGCCACATGTGCTCCCGCAATGGTGACCGCCACATGGCACTTCGCTC
Organism: Lepidodactylus listeri; assembly: GCA_029233225.1. NCBI lineage: Eukaryota > Metazoa > Chordata > Lepidosauria > Squamata > Gekkonidae > Lepidodactylus > Lepidodactylus listeri. The sequence goes on along the minus strand of JARCFY010000002.1, from coordinate 56,958,836 downwards.
GGGGTCCAAACCTACCTGAGCTTTGGCGAGGTAGGACAATAGATGGACGGATCCTGAATGGCCACCAATCCTGTGCCTAGGTTTCCTCCTGCGGACCTATGAATGGCAACCATGAACTTAAGGTCCTATCCAGACATTTGGGCAAGGTCGGGGGATTATCTCCAACCGCTATAAAAGCGGGTGCGAAGCCCGGGGTTTTTTCATGTACCATCTGAACCCGCAATAAATTACTATGCTGTTTTCACCATTACCAGCCTCCTGACTCCAGTACCTTTCACCCTGGTTTTTCTCCACACTTGTCCCGGAATAAACAGATGCTGTTATAAACAGGGATGAGATCCAAGTGCAGAAAGGACCTCTGCTTTGGACCATTTGCAGTTAGGCTGGGAGGGAACAAATATGCACTCTTGGCCTTTTTCCTTTCCTTCATTCCATTCAGAGTGAAAACAACAGTGCAGTGCTTAGAAAGATGTAAGATAGATCAGACAAGTTAAGTGGTAGAATGAAGCTCCTTTGGGTGGTAAGAAATAAAGAAGTGGAAATGACCAGGGAGGTATCTGGCTTTTTTTCCTTTCTTTTTTTTTTTCATTTTTGTTCATTTCACAACAATGAGATCACTTGTTTTGCCAGAATACTAAACTCAATATTTAATATAATGCAATCGTTTAATGTTTTTCGTATACCTATGTTTGTTTCTGTCATGTATGTCTACTTCCTCTTGAAATGCAAGCTACAACATCACACAAATACATTTGTTTAATATGATAATGCTTCATGGAAGAGGAGAAGGGATTAGTCCCATCCCCATGCAAAATTTCTCCTGTCAAGATCACCTCTCTTCTGCATTCTAAAGCTGAACAGTCCTCAGTGCTGCTGCCATCATTGTTGTTCCTGAATGCCTGGATCAAAACTCTGAGGCTGAGGACAGACCGGGGATCTGGAGCGCAGTGCGAGTGGGCGAAAAGGCCCAGGGGCCAACCCATTCCATGTCTCCCTGTTTGTACTGGCTACAGTGCTGCAGGACCCTACTGGGAAAGAGGTGGAATGGCACATCCACTCTGCCGGCCGACCCCTGGAACCTCCACTGGCACGGCAGGCAGTGCACAGCTGTTCCGGCGAGGCGCAGCTATTCGCATAGCCACAGCAGCCGGAACAGCCCATTCACACTTCCGGTGCTGCTTCCTGCACGCCGTAGACACGTCCGCACCACCAAGAAGTGGCAGGGATGCGCACCGAGATGGCTGGAGACCAGATCCCAGGGGTCTCCAGCTGAAGTGCACCGACAGCGCCTCACGGATGGGTGAGTGCATGCAGCCAACGGGGGACAGCTGTGGCAATGTGGATGGCCTCTCTTCCTCCGCTTCTAAAGCGGAGGCATAGCTGCCCACATTGCCAGTCTGTCCTCAGCCTGAGTTATTCACAGTCCAATCCTATGTAGAGTTATTCCATTCTTAAACCCATTGTTTTTGACTGCCTGGAAGTCCAGATAATTAATTCTGATCTACTTCCTATCATTACTTTGCAGTCACTCCCTTCGTCTGGGCCTGCCTCCCCACACCTCCACAACAGCTTATTTGGGCCAGGTTTCTGAGGTGAACATCTCGCCACATTCTTTTATAAGGAACTAGCCCTGCTGGCAAACAAGAGCAGCAGCTGTGTGGATTTCGTTTTCAACAGTGTTTCCTCGGGATATTTGAAAACCAGGACATCTTTGAAGGTACTGATGTACAATAGAAGTTTCCTGCCTTTAGGCTTCCTACCTTTGAAAATATCATTGCCAACATAGTGGTAAACTTGGCAGTGTGATTTCTGTTGCTGAACTCTCTGGCTGTTCATTGACATTTGAATTCATTTCATTCTGTTCAGTGCATCTCTAGCTCCTAATTCATTTACAAAATATTACTCTTGTGTCTGGACATTTTTAATCTGATTGACCTTTATGTGTTGATCACAAATATCCTTTTCATATTGGTTGGTATCTGAAGGATGAAATATTTGTGAACATTATTCCCCTTTACCTCCCCAATCATTGTGGACAATAATAAAGTTAGGGGTTGGTTCTAGTCACAGACAAGAAAAAAATGACAGTGGACATATCTTCTCCTCCCTCAGACTGGATAATAGAATAAAGGCAATGGCCTCCTTTGGCCTCTGTTGTTGGAATTACTAAGGCCCCAGGGCAGAGCAAAATATCAAAAATGAACATGAACAACAAAGCTGTCAAAATAGTTTCCCAAGTTCCTCCAGCTCCTAATTTATACGTGTAATTGATGAATGGTATAATATGACTAAGGAATCTTAGAGATTTAGATGGCTCTAATGAATGGTGGTTCAGAGGTTAAGACGCTGAGTTGCAGACTGGAAGATTGGTAGCTTGGCAGTTCGAGACCCAAGTGCCACACGACAGAGTGATATTCTGTCTCTGGCCCCAGCTCCTGCCAGCCTAGCAGTCCAAAAGCAAGAAATTGCAAGTAGATAAATAGGTACCACTTCGGTGGGAAGGTAACAGCGTTCCATGCGCCTTGGCATTTAGTCATGCTGGGCACATGACCACAAAGAAGTCTTCAGACAGCGCTGGCTCTTCAGCTTGGAAATGGAGATTAGCACTACCCCCTAGAGTCGGATTCAACTAGCTTTCGAGAAAGGAAAACTTTTACCTTTACTAATGAATAGTAAGATCATGCAGAATAACATAATTGGTGGCTGCCTTTCAATCCCCTTTCCCTTAATTCTCACAAAAGACAGATTCTGAGTATCTTCTGGAAGTAATATCTTTTATTTAAATTGGCTTTTGCTGTCTAGGAATGGGATGGAACAATGGAGATAAGATGTTATAATTAACATATTTTTATCCTGAACTGTTAAGCTAAAAACTAAATAAATGAACTAGACCCAGTTCACTGGTGTGACAAGATTTCCTACATTCATTAGCAGAAAGCCCTGTTGAACTGTTACTAAACTAAACCTTCTCAGTAGCATATGTGTCACAGCCCCGCTCTTATGCCATTCAGCTTCACAGATTTTTATTTTGATCTTAAGTTTCTTTCTTTCTTTCTTTCTTTCTTTCTTTCTTTCTTTCTTTCTTTCTTTCTTTCTTTCTCCCTTCCCTTCCCTTCCCTTCCCTTCCCTTCCCTTCCCTTCCCTTCCCTTCCCTTCCCTCCTTTCTTTCTTACCTTCTGACATACTTCTGGTGAAGTCAGGTGGTGTAGCATATGCAAATAAGTTATGCTAATTAGTTATGCTAATGAGCTCCTGCACCTATTTTTCTACGAAATGACCCCTGGTGCCAGTTACTCTCCTCAGACCAATGTCTCTTCACGGTTCCATCTCCCAAGATGATCAGGACAGCTGCAGCCCATTCATAGACTTCTTCATCCATCAGACCAGTTTTATGGAAGGGGCTTCCTTTGGAGATCAACAGCATTTCCACTTGTTTATTCGTTAAGGAGATGTAGGCAGTATGTTTCTGGAGGGCATTTATTTGATGCTGAAGAAATAGGTTTGGTGATTTAGGTGCTGTTAATATTTAATTATCATGGCACAGCAGGGCACCCTAGTCCTGGGAGAGAAGGGTGGAATACGGGCACTGCCCTAAGCATGCCAGCAACACTAATGGGGCAGCAGGAGATGCCCTGGGAGTTGGTGAAAGTGTGGCAGGAGCAGACAACCAGGGCCAATTCCTGAGAGAGAAAAGACCTATTTGAGGCCAAAGGTCTCTTTAGGACAAAAGACCCACTCAGGAATAGGCACAGGGCAGCAGGAACTGGGTGGGTCCAGGAGGAGCATAAAAAGGGCCCAGCTGAATGAAGGAGGTACAAGGACAGTACCTGGCTGGATTTTGCTAGGCGCTGGGAAGAGGAGAAGCTGGCCATCCCTGAGTTTTCTGCAGTGGGCAGAGTAATGGGACTCCCCTAGAAGGGGAAAGCAGAAAGGTGCTACTGGAGTCAGTTGATGGTTCTATTGTTTATCTTTTCAAGCTCCCTTCAGTCCCTTTCTGTAGGTGTAGGGAGGGAAGGTAGGATAGAAATATGATAATCAGTCAATAAACTCACAGAATCTAATAAACAGAATGTCTGATGAAGCATCTGGGATACTGAGGTACATTCAGGATGATTGTCTCATGCTTCCTTCTTCTCAGCTTACTTTTCCAAATATCAGAAGCATCATGCTAAGTGAGTAAAACTGACAAATGGCCCTGGGGCTAAGATTTTCTTACCAATCTCAGTTTTAGGAGACTTCTAACTAATCTTTGTCGATATCTATTCTACTCTCAGTAGCCTTGTCTTGGGACTCTGTTAACATGTCTCAGGCTCATTTTTGCTGATAGAGCCCAACATTGCTAGGAGTCACTTCTCCCAGTATATTGGTGGGACAAACTGGAATGTTGCCTAAAAGAAGAAACAAACCTGGTCACCAAACCTCATTACCAAATGCCACAAGGGCCCAATCTTGATCAGGCCCAGATCGTGATGGGCTGAGGTGCTCTTGCCCCCCCCCCTTCAAACACCAAAATGGCCACAGGTGGGGTGTGGCCATTTTGGCTGCACACATGCTCCACACCCATTGAATCCGACAAATACAGAGGTCCTGTGCTTGAGTTGGAGTGATATAAGGTTAGGGATCCCTCTCCTGACCTTTGATGGGGCGCCGCTGGTGCCAGCACCAGAGGTTAGGAGTTTGAGAGTGCTCCTGGATACCTCCCTAATGATGGAGGCCCAGGTAGCAGCCACTGCAAAGCTGGCCTTTTACCATCTACAGCTGATTAGGCAGTTGGTTCCCTTCCTTGAATGCAATGACCTAGCAGCGGTGATCCACACATTGGTAACCTCAAGATTGGATTACTGAAATGCTCTCTATATGGGGCTGCCCTTATCCCAAATCCGGAAGCTGCAGCTGGTGTAGAATGCTGTGGCAAGGCTATTGTTGTGTCTTTCTATGCGGGAACACATCCAGCCCACCCTAAAAACACTGCACTGGCTGCCTATAGCATACCAGATACAGTTCTTACCTTTAAAGCCCTATATGGCCAGGGACCTACTTACCTAAGGGACCGCCTTTCCCTGTATGTACCCCAATGAGTACTAAGATCGGATTCCCAAAACTGCCTGGTTTTTCTGGGGCCTAAAGGTTGGCTACAACGAGGGCCAGGGTTTTTTCTGTGGCGGACCCTCACTGGTGGAATAAGCTCCCAGAGGACATCAGGGCCCTGTGGGACCTTTTACAGTTCCGCAGGGCCTGTAAAATGGAGCTTTTCCACCAGGCTTTTAAGTAGGGTGCTGCCTCACTCTTATGGCCCTGGCCCAACTACCAACTGTACCAACAACTGTACCAATAGTACCAACAGCGCTACCAGTCGAGGTTCCATAGCTGGGCAGGAACCTGGTGTTACTATTCAGTTGGCAGCTGATATTGGAAGAGTCGCCTTTTTAAATATAGATTATGTTTATGTAGTATGATTTTATTGACTGGTTGTTTTAATTGGTATTTTAATGTATATTTGTGTATGCAAATAGAAGGGAGGGAGGGATATAAATGTAAATATAAATAAATAAAGTTTCAGCACTTGAAAAGACACTGGGGAGGGGACAAGAGTGCCTCAGACCCCTGTGCTGTAGGCCCAGCCAGGTCAGGCCCTCATGCCATTTTTAAATCCCTTTAAAATGGCAGCAGCATCTACAGGTCAGACCCTGGAATGCTGTCACATCTAGTTTTACCAGAGAGAGCAGATAAAGTAGTTTGGTTTAGTTTTAGTTAATCTGTGTTTGGAATGTGCCACTACAAACAGGAGAAAGAAGCTCACATGACAGAATACTCTGACACCCCCTTCCCCAAATATCTCTGTGCATACAAAACTTGATGTTCATTGAAAGGTTTGCCATCTCTACCCTTAAATATTTCAAATCTCAGGGACACGCATTGAGCCTCCCCCCCCCCCCCCCCAACACACACAATATTTTACACCTCGGCAAATTCCACTCTGCCAAATTTCTATATTACATACAGTTTCACAATGCAATCCTAAACAGACTCACACCTTTCTAAATGCTTTGATCTCCATTAATTTAGAAAGGTATAAGTCTCACTAGGATTGCACTGTTAATCTGCAGCTGATTGTCTTCTAAAATGCAGGCATTGCTTCTTCTTTTGATTAGCATTATACTAGAAAATACTTGTTGTCTTACAATAGGTTATCAGCCGTTCAAAATATGCCAGGGTTTTTTAAAGACATCAATATCACCTTAAGTAGAGTAACATCCTTCTAAACCCAATTGATTTAAAAGGGTGTGACCCTGCTTAGGATGGCCCTGTTAGTGTTCATGCCCATGCATTTTATATCCACGTGCACAAAAGGCAAGACTGCAAGATGCATCAGCTTCCTGCTTTAAAAATTAACTTTTTGATATTGTGTGCAAGAAGCTGAACTCAAAGAAGGAGAATTCTAGCAATTCACACGAGAAATTTTAACATCCCCAAAAAGAAATAGGGGCAGTACCTGGTAACAGGGACATTTGGAGTGTAAAGCAGCCTAGACATCTCCCTGACATTCTAGTTTTCCATGTTGCAAAGATAGGGAACACTCCATCATATGAGTTCCCACCACCAGTTTGAAATGGTACAATCTAAACACATATATTTGCCATCTCCACTGCTGCTATTTGCAAGATCTAGCCTCAGAGATTCATCATCACTGATCTGTATCAAACTGCAGGCAAATCAGCACCAGAGGGTAGCAAGGAATGAAACAGAAAGATCTTTTTAATTGAGCTGAAAGAGAGGTCTACAGAGGAGATAGCTTTTCATATTGCCACAAGCAGCCTGTTTGGGGCAGGGTAGTGAGGGACTCTTGAAAGGCAAGTAAGCGTTTAGTGGATCATTGAAGGGCAAGGGCCTAATTAGCAGGTCCTATTGAAATGGGTGTACTCACACACAAAAAGGAACAGTGTTAGGCGTTTGGACAAATAACTGTGGTAACATTGACAATTACTTCACAATGGAAGTCTGTGCTCTAATAAAAAGCAAACCAAGTCACTAAGGACATAGTACAGGAGGTAATGAGTTCTTTTTTCTCCCATTTGGAGTAGTTTCAGATTAGGAGAGGAGGGATTGGCAGTGCCATTAGATCTCTCTTGCAGAATGAAAGTCATAAGAGTATACCCACATGTGTAGGTGACTGCATGAAATATACACAACCCTGCTAGAGAAGGTTTAGCATTGACAGAACAGCTGATCTTCCTGACATGAGTTTTAACTTCTTCATCCAGACTGCAGCCTGAAATGTTAATCTCTTGCTGTCAAGCAGGTCATTGTTAACCCAACTCCCGCAGTGAACCCCACAGAAGGTTTTAATAGTCACAGAGCATTGAAGTGAATGTGAACTGCTTTTCTCAACATAAAGCTTAAACACAGTCCCAAGTGACGCCAGCTACCATTTTCATCCTTTTCTTTTAGGACAGTGGGCTCTTTTTTTCTGTAGTGTGCAGCACATATGCCCTGCTCCAGGATTCAAATATTGCTGTACATCATTGTGTACTTTGTGATAGAGAGAGTAGATTGAGTTGGAGTGAATGATATTTGTGTCAAACTAAAATCATCTCTGTGATGGATAGAACATTGGCAGGCAATTGATGCAGTGGAAAGTCAAACCAGTGGAGTTTCCATTCATTTCAAGAAAGGGGCTGTCAGAGACTTATAGTGAATTCTCATCCAAGGATGGAACTTTAATTGATTCCAGCCCACAATGTACAAGGTATGCTCTTTTGCAAGACAGACATTTATGTGGCCACCATTCATGTGTCATACTCAAAAAAAGATGCCAGTCTGAAGATAACTTTCCCTACTCTTATTCTCCATCAAATGGGTTCTGGAGTTATCTATGTAATGGCAGCAAACTCCTCCTTTATGTGAGGCTTGTAATTATCCTCATAGGGTCTGGGATTCACCAAGAAAGTAAACTCAAAAGCTGTCACCAGATGAAAACACTGCTTCTGTGGCTGGAATTCCACTCTGCAAATTTACATCTGCATATACTGGCTTTATTAATGTGATTGTTTTGGTTACATATTAGATTTAGGAGTGGCTTTATGCCCAAGATTTCTTATTTCAAAACTCATGTATTTATTTATTTATATTAACATATTTGTATGCCACCTTTCTTACTGAGCATGATAGCTCAAGGTGGCTTAACCCATAAAACCATGACCCATAAACAAACCCCAAACTATAGTAGAATTATAGATCAGCAGCCAAATATAAGGACAAACATATTTGGTCTTGGGGCCATAATTCAATTATGCTGCCCCCATTCTAAGACCTCAGGAAGGCACTAGGGCTAACTGAGCTTCCAGTCAGGAGGCACTGACATGGAGAGATACGGGGAAGTCAGCACAGATTTGTTTCTAACAGGTCCTGCCAAACCAACCTCATTTCCTTCTTTGATTGTTGATGTTGTTTACCTGGATTTCAGTAATGCTTTTGACAGGGTTCCCCATGATGTTCTGATGGGTAAACCAGAGGACTGTGGACTGGACTCTAGAATAGTTAGGTGGATAGGGAACTGGTTGGAGAACTGTTGTGTTTGTGTTTTGGATCTTTGAAGCAGCAATAGCTTGAAAAGGCTCTGGTATTCTGAAGCTCCATGTCCTATTGGCTGATGAATAAAGACTCCCATTGGTCCTGGGGCCAGTCTAGATATCCAGTCGCTGAGCCCTGCTTGGGTCCAATAGTATTGCTTGTATATAGTTACTTTGTTGAAAGTTATGTGTTGGAACAGTATAAATTAAGGTGCCGCTCTCATAGAGCTGTCTTTGGATCTGAGCAATATCACTGAATAAAAGCCTGTCATTTGAATTCATCACCTCCCACTCAATACTTAAAAAGAACTGAACTCAAAGAGTAGCTGTCTATGGCATTTCATCTGAATGGAGGGAGGTGTCTAGTGGGGTACCACAGGGCTCAGTTCTGGGCTCCATGCTTTTCAATATTTTTATAAATGATCTAGAGGAGGGTGTGGAGCAGCTACTCATTAAATTTGCAGATAACACCAAATTGGGAGAAGCAGCAAACATACCAGAAGATAGAGAGTTCTACGAGATCTGAACACACTGGGAAAGTGGGCAGATGTGAACAAGATGCAATTTAACAAAGATAAGTGCAAAGTTCAACATCTGGGTAACAAAAATAGGGAATACACATACTCCTTGGGAAGGCAAACCTAGACAGCATAATAAAAAGTAGAGACATCGCCCTGCCAACAAAAGTCTGTATAGTGAAAGCAATGGTATTTCCAGTAGTAATGTATGGCTGCAATAGTTGGACCATAAGGAAGGCTGTGCACCGAAGAATAGATGCTTTTGAATTATGGTGCTGGAGAAGACTCTTGAGAGTCCCTTGAAAAGCATAGTTTCAGTTACCAATTCCTCAGCAACTTGCTGTGGTCACCATTTTTAAAAAAGTATTTGAAACTGGTGCTATTACACTACTATAAATTGAAACAATTTCTATGTCTATGCTTATGGAGGTGCGCCTGTGCTAGTATCAGTAAACAGAAGGGGAAAGAATTTATGATCATAATGGAATAGAAACCACTATGTGGATAGGAAAATCCTGTGTGGATGGGTAAATGATTTCAAAAGCAGATTCCAAATTACCAAGATTTTAAAAGTGGATCCAAGATATGGATCCTCCATTCTAATGCCACAGGCATCTTACGACAGAATGGCTGGGGTTGCCAGCTCTGGGTTGGGAAATACCTGGAGATTTTGCGGGTGGAGGGTGGGGTTTGGGGCATAATGCCATACAGCCCAACTTCCAAAGTGGCCATTTGCTCCAGGTGAACTGATCTCTGTCACTTGGAGATCAGTTGTAATGGGGGGGGGGGTTTCTCCAGCCATCACCTGGAGGTTGGCAACACTAAGAACAGCAGTAACCTGCTTGTGGTTGATGACCGCAGTGGCGAGCCCCCTTAGTCCATAATTATTCCTGGTGGGTATTTCTGTGTACACTTTCCCCCAATCACATCACTGGCTTGAGACACTGGCTTGAGACATGCTGTCATAAGGAAGGGAGCTGAGGTAGGTAGAAGGTACAAGAAGGCAAGTGCCTTTCTTTCAGAAGTTTTCAGAAGAAGAGGCAGAAGTTTTTTTACCTACCTCTAATTTGGGACTGCTAACCTCCAGGTGGGACCTGGAGATCTCCTGGATTACAGTTCACCTCCAGACTACAGGGATCAATTGCTCCTAAGAAAATGGCCACTTTGGAGAGTGGACTCTATGGCATCATGCACTGATGAGGTCCTGTCCTTCCCCAAACCCTGCCCTCCCCAGACTCCACCATCAAATCTCCAGGAGTTTCCCAACTTGGTGTTGGCAATCCTACCCTAATTTCCTCTTTCCCTGTTCCCAGGAAGTCTGCCATGAGTCAAAGGCTGTGATCCATTCTTCTGCATATAACAGTGTTCCCTCTAAGCTGAGTTAGCGTGAGCTAGCTCACAGCTTTTTAGGGTCTGCCTCACACATTTTTGTCTTAGCTCAGGAAGGATGGCTCCAGAGCAAACTGATTTATGCACCAGCCAAATTGCCTGCTCACAACTTTAATGCCAGTAGCTCACAAAGTAGAATTTTTGCTCACAAGACTCCACAGCTTAGAAGGAGCATTGCAAAGTGGAAGCTGCTGGGCTTTCTTTCAACTAAAAATAAAGGGGGAAAATACACATCTAAAAACACTTGTAGGAGCACATAAAGCCCACCCCCTCACCCAGATCTTATTATGCAAAACATTTAATTTCCTGGCAGTTCCTCAGTGGGTAGCAGGTAGCAATTTAAGTTTAGCAGAGACTGGAAAAAACATGCCGAAATGAATTAACACAGTGCAGGGTTAGAGAGAGAGAGAGAGAGAGAGAGAGAGAGAGTAGAGTTTAGCACCATTTCTGCTTAAAAAATAGACCCTTGCCCACACCAGCATCCCCTCAGTGGGAAAGGGAGAAGGGAAAAAACATGTAACTACACCTCTGTGAATCTGCTGTGCAGGAGAGAACTTCAGTGGCCTAAAGTGAACGTGGGGACTCTTCTATCTGCCTGAAATTTGGCAAAGAGGACTCCTTGAATGAGAAGGATGATCCTCAGTATCTGGCTGGGCACCATATATTTGGCATGACATTTCTGCACCAATGAGTAGATGTCCATTGCCATCAGAATAGGGGCCACTGATTGGATGGACATGCAGCCCCCTCCCAAACACACAAATCTTCACGACACAGAAAATTTTCATATTGGCTGAAGCAGACTGCTCTTGTCATCTCACCAACATAAGCCTGTATCCAAGCAGACTGACTCTACATGCTCTGTGCTCTATATCCTTCCCCTGCTCCTCCATCCATCTCAGTATGACTACATACCTTCTACATCTACAGGAAGTACAGAAGACATCAAACCTGCCCTATGGTTTGCACAATTAAGTTGGCATGTCTTCACACAAGGGTGTGCACTCATTGCCACTGTTTTCATTACCCATACACTGCACAATAGCCAGTAACTGTTTGGATTTTCCCTATGGTACCACATCCTCAGACAAGCCTGAGGGGGGTGGGGTGTAACTAGCTTGCATGTGCCCATGCTGCCCAAACCTGTCTCGGTGTATAAAAACAAGAGCCACAATTTATAGCAGGCTATAGCTTTGAGCTACACACGGATAACTAGAGTCCAGAAATGACTTCATTGCCTTAGAAAAGCAATCTCATCATCGCTCCTCTGTGTGCTGGACACACACACACACAATGCCATCTCTATTCATCTTCATAGACCAGAAGTTTAATAGCAAGCTCTGATGCAGAAAAGCCCCTGTTTCCAAGATGGAAACAGATGATAAAAATGATAAATCATTTCCAAAGAGTTATGATAATGGATTATTGATTAATAGGAGAGGGCAAAGGAAACTCGGGACATGATGGAGGTCATAAATCCTGTAAATTAGTTAACCCTTCATGCCCTGAAACACTATGTGAATTTTGTGGTCAGAGCAATCCAAGGGAGAAGCAGAATTCCCAGGTATTAATGGGGGGGGGGGGTTAATGGAAAGTGATCATCATTTATATCTGTCCTTCTTTCCCCTTGATCTTCTTATTTCATTTTCTCTATGGAATAAGCCATATGAAAATATACTGCCTAAATAATGTTATAAGCACAATATCAGGGAGGAACGTATGCCTTGTGAAGCTTATTTCATTCCATGTTATTTTGATCTTACACTGTTCAAATACTGATTTTCATACATTTTCCAAACCACTTGCTTCCTTTTTCCAGAACTGTGGGCATAGGATAGTTTTGTTTAGTTTTTAAATCACAATAAATGTAGAGTCTGCACTACTGCTTACATATCCTCCACATATCCTGATACATTTGAATTGAGTTGCAGGGGGAGGAGCAATCTCAAAACAGAATGCTAAAATAGCTGAGGCAGAGGCAGGGATCCTGAAGTCCCATGTTTGTCCATGGCTGTTGCCTGCTGCTAAAAGAAATTAGCACACCAAATTAATGAAGCATCTAGTTGCAAGGGCACAAATATCATTTTTCAAAATGAGCAAAGGAGACAGATGCTCCAGTGATCAAGGGAAAAGTGAAGTAGAAATGGGAAAAGGGAAGTAGAAATGGTCAATACATACACTTCTTCAGAAAGGTTGCACATTTGTGAAAAATTGAATGTAAACAGTAACAGATCCTAGAAATTCTCACCAGATCTTAGAAGCTAAGCAGGGTTGATCCTGGTCAGTATTTGGAAGGGAGAGCCCAGAAATCAGCATAATCTACACCTCTTCCTTATACTTCCATTCAGGGGCGTAGAGTTTAGTAAATTCTGGGGGGGGGCTCTTTAGCATGCGTGCGAAGCGCGCACGCTTGCTGGGGTGATGTCCCCCCCACACCTCCAGGAAACCTCCACGCCTCCCCGGGCCCTTCCGTTTTCCTGGGGGGGGCTCATTCCCCCCCTGGAAATTTCAGGAGAGGCTCAAGCCCTCAAGCCCCCCCCCCGTAGTCTACGCCTATGCTTCAATTAGTACACAAATTAAAATGCTGCTCTGCATACTCTCTAAGGAAAATAACTGCAGCCCAAATAAAACTCTAACTGATTCTTGTCTTGTTTCTGCCTTTCCTTTCTTCATTTCCTCTTGCCACTTCTGCTACTGCTCTTTCCATCTTCTGCTCCATTCCCTTCTCCCACTTTGTGATCAACTTTTGCTGAGCATTTGCATAACACAATGCCCCCAGGCTGAGATTCAAAGCAAGCTCCTGTTCTAATTAACTTATATGTCTGCATAGGCTGAATCGTGGTATCTTGGCAGTATACTCCACGTGGTGCCAGGCTAGCTGAGGTAGGCATAAATCCCTGCTATAAAAATCCCCCTCAATTGCTGCAAACCACCCTATATAATTTAGGCAACCCTTCACATTTCTAGAGTGTTCGTTGTTTCAGGTACCTTGGCTTTACAAGCTTGTTCGTGTTACTTTTACATTTGTTTTTAGAATTCCTGCCTCCCTTGTTCCAGCTACACTCATAATCAGTCCTTCACCCTGCAGACATTTTCAGGCTGAACAGTTAAGATGGATTCAGATAACCAATTGCTCTTCCACTCACATAGTGATACATTTATAACTGAGAGATACAGCCTGCAAAACTCTTTCTCTATATGAAACAGATACCAGTGGAAGGGAAGCTGTTCTAATCAGTAGCATTCATTTCATGGACACTAGCCAATTGGTGCCCAGGATACTCTCCCAGTCACAAGCCAATTCTCTCACTGTGAGAGCACTAGCATCCAAGAAAAATCACACTTTCAGAGCATATTTTGAGACCTCAGAAAATGTAACTTCCTCAACAAAAAGCTTCCTTAAAAGAAGATCCCCCTGATTTCCCCACAACTGAGTAGCAACTGCATACCTACCATGTAAAAAAGAAAGTCCTGTAGACATGCACGTGTTCCAAATATGGATACCCTCTTTCCTTTTGAAGTGAACTCAACTAAACCCAAACCACAGTTGTGGAAACAAATGATTTCTGAAATTGCAGCCAATTAGTATGACTCTCACAGTGGACTACTGTAGGTTTGTTTTACTAGCTCATTCTACCCCAAATTTTTAGCACTGGTGATAATGGAAGGGGGGTGGCAGAAATCACTATTGCTTTTGTGTTAGAATTAAACCTGAAAAGAGACCCATCCTCCTCCTCTGACATTCTCCCTCAGTGCAGCTATTTTTTCCTTAGATAATTTCTCACCTGCTGACACAAGACAATGAAATCAATGCACCAATCAGTCTGGGGATTTTTGGAACTCTCTTAATCATACCTTAAAGTTGTATTACAATTGCTAATTCTGGTTCAGGAGCATCTTCCTTGTGGGCAGCGTGTTCTGACACTACACTGCCCTCTTGTGACTTACAGTGTGAGGAGTCAGGAAGGAATTAAGGCTAAAGCAAGGAGAGGTACTAATGGTTTCTTGACCCTGGGACATGCTAAATGGGCTATTCTTTCAGAGCAGCTTCCAGAATGTGGGCTCCAGGTACGTTCAGAGAATGCAAGCAAGCTGCATCAGAACAAAGAGAATTTAAAGGAGAAGAGAAGGGGAAAGGGCATATTAAAGCAAACAGCAATCAGAAAATGGGGATAGGTAGACTTCAGTTCAAATACTAGGGAGACGATGATACCAGACCTTTAGTAGTGCTATCTCTTGAAACACTGCGGGATGTGGGAAAAGTCCTCTGGCTGAGTTTGACAAAACTTAGGGACAGTAGCAAATGCAGTCAATTGCAGGACAATTTTAGAGCTTCTGCCAGCAGCACCCTCCCTCCCCCTCCCCCTCTCCAAGTTCCACTTCACCTTGTCTAGCACATTGACAATAGCTATTGATTTAGGGACAAATAAATAAATAATTGCTCTCAGATTGAGCCTGGGGTCTTCTGCAAGCAAAGTAGATGCTCTACCACTGAGCCATGGGTCCTCCCCACAAAAAGATAAGCTGCCCCTGATTCACTGTTGGTGGACAATTTTAGGGTAATACCTTTATTAGGACCGATTCAAACACTACAACGTAGTGAGCGAACTTTCAGGTTCTCCAGTCCTCTTTGTCTAACTAGGATTAAGTAAAAGAAAAATGAAGCAGAGAAAAAAAGATGGTAAACATGATGAAAAGCCCAAGCCTCCTGATGGAGCAGAGAACGTATTAGGCAAACTTAATTAGATTAGGTGAAGAAAAGATCTCATGTTGTGTCAAAGTATACTTGGACAAAGACTCAGTGGCCATTCTCTATTTGAAAGTATAAAAGCCAGGAGTAATTTTGTTCTCCTCCCTCACTGAACAACAGTTCCCTGGGGTGAGAGAATGACTTTAAACCAATTTAAGTCTCCAGTGTAGAATATTGAGTTTGTTAGAAAGTGAATTAACCCTATCCTTCTTGGAAAATCAATTGGTGCATTAAACCTGTGGTTGCCAGATTGACAGAGGGAATATCAGTCTAAAAATGGAGCCCACAAAACTGGTGGTAAAGATAGAAGAAGAGTTAAGGGAGACACACTGCCACCATAGAATTGGCCTTGAAGAAGATGGAAAAGAAGAGTTAGACTGCAAAAATTTGAGGGCAATATAAGCCTGTAAAAACAAGTTATATGATCCCACTATCTAAAAGGGCATTCATTCCTGATATATATTTCTGTCTTAGTTCACTCTGACTTAATCAAATTAATAGCAGAAATAGACCAGTTTCTCCACATGGTTTTCCCACCACCATCTTGTATTTATTTTTAATTAAAATATTTATACCCCACATTTTGCAACAGACTTCACAGTGGCTTACAGGGATGGAAAATTATAATAAATATAAATAACAGAAGCACTAATAAACAATGAAGCAAATATATCAAAATAAGCAGTGGATCAAGAGAAAACCAAACCTGACATTAAAAGGGGATCTTGAACACCAAGCGCCTTCCAGAACAAAAATGCCTTCATCATCTGACATCTGATACCCAATTTTAAAAGAGCCAAACAAATGTCCTTGATGAAGGAACTCCATAATTGTAGTGCTGCTGCTGAGGAGGCTCTGTGACATATAATCACCTACTACACTTCAGATGATGGAGGTACACGCAGCAGATGAAAATCTGACACTCAGGTAGATTCATATGGGAGGAAGTGGTTCTTGGTTAATCCAGACCATTAGGGCTTCAAAGGTCCCTTGAAAGATTAGCAGCTCTTCCAATGCTAGTGGCCTCATTCGTTGCACATCTATCAAACAAATGGAGCTAGCATGCAGTGACACACACACACACACACACACATGCCCAGAGGCCAAAATACTTTGAAATGTGGATAGTTTGAATAATTATCTGCAATGCTTATCACGTTTAAATTAATAAATAAATAATAAAGGTCCCAGACAATAAACCAACATCAACAAAGAACAGTGCAGAAATGAACACTATTTAAAAGGTTTCGGAAACGAAAAGGGATTAATTTTGTGCCCAATAAGGCTGTAATTAAAGAGTTGTGCTTTCAAACATTCCCCAAACACCTGGGTAGCACACTTTCCTCCACACAGTTAATTGCATCACTTTTCATTGCTAGTGCGAGGCTTCTTTGGCATTTCTGCAAATCTGTGGGAAAGGTGTGAGGCTTTCCTAGCATTTTTGCAAATCTATCTTCTTTGCTGCAGAGGCTGCTTCAGGCAATTCATAATTCATGAACTCCTGAAGCATTGGCTTTAAGGTGGCGAAACACTTGCGTCTTCTAAAAAGGTCCTCATCTTCCTGCATTACACTTCCAATCCTGCTACTGGGTGTATTGAGTACTTTGCCACAAAGATACTGTTTTGACAGCTGAGCCCTGGATAGGCTTCCCTTACACACCTGTGTTCCTTACGCATCTCAACCAGCAGGTGCAATAGTTTGGCAGCTGCACAGAAACCATTGCAGCAGCAAAGTTTCAGTTTCTTATGCCTTGTGATTATTTTTGTACCTTTGCAGTAGGTAAAATTGATTTTTCTACAGGGTCAGGGTTAGGTAATTTCCAAGGGATGGAAAACAACAACTCTCATGAGGTTGTGCAAAAACACTTGTGAATTGCTGCAAATCCAGACACATTTGCAACTGTTCACCTTGATGATCTGACTGACACAGATGAGCACAATGTGCTATGACTTTTAAAAACATCACATAGTGTGTGTGAAATATCTTTTTATTCTTCATTTAAACAATTTGTGGTGGAACATAGCAAAATGACAGTAATGGATAGGGAGAGGAACGGACACTAGGTACAACTGTTAGTGTCCTGACCTGGAGGACTTACGTTAGCCTGATCTTGTCAGATCTCAAAACCTAAGGAGGCCACCAAGGAAATCCAAGGTTGCTATGCAGAGGCAGGCAATGGCAAACTACTTTTGTTCATCTCTTGCCTTGAAAACCCCATGAGAGGTCATCGAAAGTCAGCTGTGACTTCATGACACTTTATACACACAACCAGGGGTCTGTTGGGGCTGAAGCGAGGCGGAGCAAAGCTCCGCCAGCTCAGGAGTGGCCACTAGGGCAGCCAGGGGCCGAATCAGATTCTCTGATCTGATTCGGCCCGCTGCCGAATTGCCGCCGAAATTCGGCGGCAACTTTAAAAGCGACTGGAGGGGAGGGGGTTTGAGGGAGAGGCTCCAAACTTGCAGGGTAGCTGCTGGGGCCTCTCCTCGAAATACCCACCAAGTTTCAAGAAGATTGGACCAGGGGGTGCAATTCTACGGGCCCCCAAACAGGTTGCCCTCATTCCCTCCATTGTTCTCTATGGCAGGAAAAAGTAACATTTTTTCTCACCATAGAGAACAATGGAGGGCATGGGACAACCTGTTTGGGGGCCCGTAGAATTGGACCCCATGGTCCAATCTTCTTGAAACTTGGTGGGTATTTCGAGCAGAGGCCCCAGCAGCTACCCTGCAAGTTTGGAGCCTCTTCCTCAAACTCCCTTTCCTCCAGCCCCTCATATACCCTATGAGTTTTTGCCATTGATTTCAATGGCCCATAGGGTATAATGGGGCTGAAACTGACATTCCCTTTCTGACACACTTCTGGTGATGTCAGGGGACATGGCATATGCTAATGAGTTATGCTAATGAGTTATGCTAATGAGCTCCTGCACCTCTTTTTCTACGAAAGGACCCCTGCACACAACTATTTGTATTTGTGGAAAGTAGCCCAGTGAACAGCCTTGGACTGCTTGCAAAGAACCCAGACTGCCCACTGAATAACTGGCTCCCATCACAGTCAGGGCATGAGTCAAACCAGCAGGTTCTCTGGCTACTCTGTCGGCTGTCTGGTGGTTAGGATTATCAAATGGAGTTATCAAATGAATGCCCTAGCCACTTCTTGCCAACTAGTCAGCCCAAGATTTTTCATTCACAATTAGCTCTCAAGAGGACCTAGCAAAACAAAGAAGCATTAGAAAGGTGACAGCTTGTGAACAGTTTCATTAATGTAAATGAAAGTCTGAAAATTTTGCTGCATGTGTTGAATAGGGGTGGGCACAAACCAACTCATGAACTAAAGTTCGTGACAAATTTTGGCCGGTTCATGGGTCACGAACTGAAGTTTGTGGCAGGTCAACCAGCAGGAACGTTCCACAAACTTTCAAACAGTTCATGAGCATTTCATGCAGTTAACAAATGGATGTATTTCCAGACAGACTGTCTCCACTCAATCAAAATGTTTACCTGTCCCAGCCCAGGGCAGGACCCTCCCACCGAGGCTAACCCAAGGGCAACACCACCCCCGGTGGACCATCCTCCAGGCAAGCCAGAGCAACCCAACTCTGACCCCAGCAGGTTCAGACCTAGCATAGCTGAGTCTGAGCCGCCATGGCCCCAACACCCCCATGGAAATGGCAACTCACCTCCTGGGGGCCCACAGCGTCAGCCCCGATGGTGGGAATGGGGTAGGCAACCGGGTGACCTGAGGAGAGAGCCAGAGTATGGGGGAATGGCAGGGAAGCCCGGCTGCACCCTGTCCCATCTCCATGAGAGGCACTGGAGATGGGAAGAGCAGGAGGAAAAGCCAGGAAACTCACCTGCCCTGACACAGAGGCAGCTTGCCATGGCATGGGTGTGGCAGCTGACACCCAATTGGGTCCTGGTCCCCACTGAGCCCAGGTGCTCTGTGGGAGTGGCAGATGGGGGTGGGACCAAGGCAGATAACCTTTGCCCAGCCAATGGACAGCCTGGGAGCTGAGAAAAGCAGGTAGAGGAACCAATGGAAAGAGGGGAGGAAGATGGAGAAGAAGGTGGAAGAGGAGTGAAAAGGAAGAAGAGATGCTGGAGCTAGGGAGGAAAGAGGAGCTGTAAACTGCAAAGGAGACCAGAGAGAGAGAAATAGGGAGGCAGTAACAGCCAGGGAGCGCTGGTGGTGGTGAATTAACCCTACAGCTCCCATTCTGAGGCTTCAGCCAAACTTCTCTCCCCCCCTTCTCAGGAGGGTGAGAACCCATGGGAGGACAACACCCAGCATTACCAAGCTTCTTTTCATTTTCAAGAGGGTCCCCCCTCTTTTGCAGACATTAGTCCTTTTTTACATGTATTGCCACATTGGCACTGGATTCTGTGGGGCACTAGTACACTGCACTGGTTCTGCTGGGCTTACAACTCCCCCTTGCTTGGACCATGGTTTTGTGCTTGACATCAGTCCTGTTGAGCTGGCATTGCCACATTGGCACTGAGTTCTGCTGGACACTCTGTACATTGTACTGGTTCTGCTGAGCTTGCACAAATGCTCCCCCTTGCTTGGATTGTGATTAAGCTGGTATTGCCACATTGGCACTGGGTTCTGCTGGGCACTCGTATATTGCACTGGTTCTGCTGGGCTTGCAAAAAAAACCCTTGCTTGGAGTGTGATTCTGTGCTAGACATTAGTCCTGTTGAGCTGGCATTGCCACAGTGGCACTGGGTTCTGCTGGACACTAGTACATTGTACTGGTCTGCTGGGCTTGCAAAAATGCCCCCTACCTTCAGTTTCTACTTCAGAGATTCTCTGGGACTTTTTCTCTTTTGCTGGGCTTCTGTTGCCCTTGCCTTTTTTTGCTGGTTCCCCCCATTGGAAACAATGGAGGATGGAGGCACCTTCTTTGGGAGGGCTGTAACAGACCCTGTGAATCCAGTCCTTACCAGACTTAGAGGGCAGATAAAGGAGAATCAGCTGGAGATCCCCTAAGAGTTTGGTGGCTCTAGCACACCGGGGGGGGGGGGGGCATTCTACCATGTCATGAACTTCACAAACGAAACCAGTTCATTTAGCTCCTAAAAGTTTGTGACAGTGAACTGTCACAACCATGAACTGTAATGAACTGCATTTTCCCAGTTCATGCTGATTCCCTAGTGTTGAATCCAAATCTTGCTGAGTGAAGCTCTTGATTTACTATATCTTTCATAATATCTGTACACTTCAGAATGCATATTTCTTTATTAATGTTTCCTAAATATTAAGTTATGAGCAATTAAGTTTGCAAGATCTGGATGTGCCAGTCTGATGCAGAAATATTGCCAGTCTAAGAGGTCCAAAGTAGATGTTACATCGAGCATGCATTGAGTCTGGAGAACCCCACCCTACTATTGGCTTTTTTTCTTGGGGAATGTGCCAGAACGAAGTTCCAGAACCTCTTCGACAAAATTGTTTTTAAAATGTTTAAAAGTTCATGAGTTTTCAGTATACAGACTGAAAACTTCAATTCCCTCTTGAGAGTTCTGGCACCTCTTTCTCAAAAAAAACCCAAAAAAACCCCAACCCTGCCTACTATGATATTCATTCATCCAAACGTGATACCAGTAAACTGAAGTTCCCAGATATGCCATGGCCTGATTGAGTTCAGGTCTGTTGCATGAATGTTGGTCACACCATTTTCCGAAGCCCTTGGCAGGGGAACCTATTTGTCCCAGTGTAGGATTTCACATGTAGTACATGTGGCATACAGTTCTGTGAAATAAATGCAAATATTAAACAATCAATTCTGGGGTTTTTTGGCTTTTATTTGTGGATCAAATATTGGATCAAATTCTAAAAGGAAGACTATGATTCTCCTATGCTAACTGGGCTGCCATAACTTTACTGCCTCAGTTGGTAGCATCCTGTGACTTTCCCCTCATCTAATTTTCCCCTGCACTGATGCATGTTAGGCTGCTGTTAAAGACACAGAATTAGGGTTGCTAGTCCGGTGTGTGTGGAGTCTTTCTAGAATTGTCACTGAACTCCAGACTGTTGAGATCAGTTCCCCTAGAATAAATGGGCACTTCTAGGGCATCACATCTCTACTGAGCTCCTTTCCCAAACTCTGGCCTCTCAAGGTAAACCCCTCCACCCAATCTCCAGGAATTCCCAATCCGGGTTTGGCAACCCTACAAAACAGCACCAATAAAACTGTTAGCAAGCCCACTTTTATGATTTTCAGAACCTGGAAGCAGTGTAGTGGAGATGAAGCTTTAATGAGTCCTCTATGGTTTCTGAGAAAATCTGTTCTAACTTTAAATCTCTTGATCAATCCAAAGACAAAACAACTACTTTTTTTGCTTCCAATACCCCCTCCCCTCATTATTTCAACACAGCAGTAAGAGAACAAAGCAGAAGCAGCCAGAGCTCTTCCATCTCCAGCAGCAGTTTTAAAGACAAATTGGGCATCTTCAAGTTGTAGGTGTTAGGGAAACTGGAGACCAGTCTTCCTTTGCATCTGTTCACCCTACACTGAGTTAGGATGGCACGAGAGTATTGTCTGGTTCTTAAGCAAAGAGCAAAGGCTTTAAGTCATTGCTATAAAGTGGCAATAGCAAGAGATACTTGTGGCTTCCCTTGCAGAACAAAGTCAGTTTGATTAGTTGGGGGGGGGGGGGGAAGACAAGAGCTAAGATTTCACTGAGTGGTTTCAGCTGCCTGTGACACCATTAACTACCTTGTCTCAGAGAGTGCATTGTGCACTCACAAATCATTACAAATAATTATTGAGGCTGATATCTCCCATAATTAAACGTAATGATTTCATGGTTCTTTGGCTGACCAAGAACCAGTCATTTGATGATAATGGCTTCCTTGCCTTTTATTCAGAGTGTATTAACTTTCTTCACTGCCTGAAAGGCAGTTATTAACACAAGAGCATTTTATAATTGGGTTTGTTCTGACTTGTATGCTATTCATTAAATGCTTACAGTCAAACCTGATAAGATCCCATTTCTTGGACAGAACAAAACTATGTTCTTCACTAATGGGCAATCTTATTCCTTTGGATGTGATATTTTATCGCTGAACAACCACTGCCATTTTAATATCTAGTTTACAAATGTTATCATATTAGGTAACATACTCTGTGGCCACCCTATCTGAGTTGGTGGAGGCATTCTCATAGGTGGTGCTCAAGACACGTAGACTGCCCTGACCTGGATAGCCTGGGCAAACCTGATCTCATAAGATCTCGGAAGCTAAGCAGGGCCGACCGTGACAAGTACCTGAAAGAGTGACCTCCAAGGAATACCAGGGCCAGGACTCAGTGGCAGGTAATATAAGCCACCTCTCTGAAATGTCCTAGCCTCACTAGGGGTTGTCAGAAGTCACCTTGACTTCCAGGCTCACAAGCACACACACACACAAATACCCCCCTTCCAAAAAAGCATGTAGACTGAGTGTTCTGGAGGACTTCAACTTCCATGCCCAACTTCATATCGGGACCAGCCCAGGATGTTGTAGACTCTGGCTGTCTTGGGTCTTTCTCAAGTCATGATGGGTCCAGCGCATCAAAAATGCCATAGCTTGGATTTAATTTTTTGCACTGTGCCTTTGAAGGAAGGTCAAGTTTGGGGGGTGGAGGTTCAGCCTGTACCATGGCCTGACCACTGTCTATGCAAGACAAAGGTGAATGTAACACTGACACTCCACATTCCATCAGTCTGCAGGGGAGGTGGATTGTTTAAAATGGTCCACCCATGGACTCATGATTCCAGCATACTCTCGGGGACTTTAGGATTTCAAACAATGGGTATGTTGGGTATGTTAAAGGTATGATGGGAGCTTGCAACATGACATTCCTAGAAGCTATCAACAAGGCTGTGCCTCCTGAAAGTCTCCTATCCTTGGGGTTGAACCCAGCCCTGTGGTTTACCATGGAGCTCAGTGACCTGAAGAGGGCTGGGAGACATTGACTGGTACTATGGAAAATTCATTCACAATCTGACAGAGCATTCTATATTGCTCACCGGAAGACCCTTGAAGTTGCTGTAACAGCAGCAGAGAAATGTTAATTCTCTACTTCCATTGCATCAGCTCGTTCACAACCAGCCCAGTTGTTTAAGGTATTTTGGCACTTGATGACTCCTAAATCTGAGTGAGTAATTAGCTATGGTTCTTTTGCAAAGTTTTTGCTGATAAAATATCTCAAATGTGTTCCAGTGCTGATGCTGGTTGTAACACTGCATGAGTAGAATGAATGTTTAATACATCACCTGGTCCATTTATGGATCATTTTAACCCAGTTACTGTGATAAGATGATGACAGGATCTTAGCCAACACTTGTGCTTGGATCCTTGTTCATCCTGGTTGCTGAAATCATGTAAGAACCACATTAATGGGTCCTTGATGTCCATCATAAATCAATCACAGACTCATGGTGCCTTCCCTTGGCCACTTATCTAACACTTTAAAAAACATAGCTACAAAAAAATGATGTGCCCAGTAATTGCCCAATCTCTAATCTGCCTTTTCTGAGCAAGGTGACTGAGAGACTAGTTGCAGACCAACTTCAGTTTTTCCTGGATAAATAATCTGCTTTGGACCCTTTTCAGAGTGGTTTCAGGCGGACTATGAGATGGAGATGGCACTGGTGGCTTTAGCTGAGAATCTTCATTTTAGCCATGACTCTTTGTTATTCCTATTGGATTTATCTGCAGCCTTTGATACAGTGGGATGTTTAGAGTTAGAAGCAGGTATGAAGGGATGTGATTTGGATTGGTTTAAATCGGGGGTGTCAAACATGCGGCCCGAGGGCTGGATCAGGCCCCCGGAGGGCTTCTATCAGGTCCACACTGGAACTGGCCATTTCCTGCTTCCAATTCTGTTGCTGCTGCTGCATCATAGCTTCCTTCGCCAGACTCTCTCAATCGCTCAGCCATTTCATGTTTCCTCTTGGGTCCTAGACTCAGAACTCTGAGCATGAGATTTCTGTGGTGAATGTCCATAAATCAAAAGTAGGTTTGCAGCTTACAGATACACACCTGAACAGCATACTCAAAATTGCAACAGCACAGACATCTTGATGCAATAATTCAGAGCAAGAAGTGTCAGTGATCAGATACTGCTAAATAAACAAAATATTGCAAGAGTGCTAATGTTTTAAGCATGCTTTTATTTTAAGTGGAAAAAATATTTGTGTCTGTATCCTTTATAAAGTTTATATCTCCGCTACCGGGCATCACATTTTATGACACGCCTGGCCCGACAAGGTCTCATTTATGTCAGATCTGGCCCTCATAACAAATGAGTTACACACCCCAAGTCAACCCCAAGTCATTTATGTCAGATCTGGCCCTCATAACAAATGAGTTACACACCCCAAGTCAACTTGGTAAAGAATGCTGCACCACAGTTCCTATCAGGAGCTAGGAAAAGTGTGCATATTTTGCCCATTCAGTAGTCAGTGTCTGCAGTCACATTCTACAGTCACTGCAGGCTATCTATGAGTTCCCAAGTTCAATTCAATTCAATGCACTGGTTATCCCTTACAAAGCCCTTCATGACCTCAGACCCTCATATCTGCAAGACTGCCTCACTTCCTATGCTCCCCCATGGCAGCTTTGCTCATCTGAGCAAAACCTTCTGAAGATGCTACTCTGCAAATAATTAAGATCTACAGCTGCCCAGACACGCCCATTCTTGGTAGTGGGCCTCAACTTGTGGAATTGACTGCCTGAAAAGGTCAGGAAGGCTAGCACATTTCTGTCGTTCTGCAAACTATGTAAACAGAATTGGACAGTTGTCTGCAAACTATGTAAACAAGGACAGTTGTCTCAGAGCTCTCTCAGCCCCACCTACCTCACAGGGTGTCTGTTGTAGGGAGGGAAAGGAAAAGGAGTTTGTAAGCCGCTCTGAGACTCCAAGTGAATGAAGGGCAGGATATAAATCCTATCTCTTCTTTCACTCTTCTTCTTCTTCTTTAGGGGGCATTTTCATAAAAGTAATAGGGCTATATTATAATGGAATGGTTCAGGAAGGCACTTCTGTAAAAGGAACAGAACTGTACGCTGTGCCACTGGGTATGGCTTGTATAATCTGTTTGTTGTATGTATTATCCTGCTGTTACTGGACTTTCTGATACCATTTCTGCATTGTTTGACGTATGATGTCTAAAATGATTTGCTTTATTTCAAATTTTTGTAACCCTACTCTTATTGCATTGCTTATTAAATGTTTCATCCTATTGATTGAATTGATTTACACTGTGTAATCTGCACTGAGTCCCAGTGAGAAAGGTAGACTATAAACAAACAAACAAATAAATACCAGGTACAGCTTAAGTAAATTCTTAGAATCAAATACTGTGAATCTTTCTCCAAATATCCTGCAGAAGCACTGGGAGTTTCACTAATCCAGAGCACATGAATACAAATAGACACTTGCTGAGGGAATGTGATAATCAGCAGCCCAACAAGAGAGTTTGTAAATACGCTTGGCAATTTAAAAAAACCAGGTATCTCAAGTCAGTAAGGCTGAAGTTGTAGAAGTTTCCATTTTATCTGTCTTTAAAACCCACCAGAGAAACTCCTGCTTCCTTCAGCTGACAAAGATCCTTGACTTGATGTCAACTGAATGGCAGTAGTTTTTCCATTTACTGACCTGGCATTCAGCAGCAAGATCTTAAATTGATGTCAAGTCAAGGATTTGGTCTATTAGACTGCTGGGGAGGGTGATTTGGAGGTGGGGGCGGAGGAGTTATGGCTTTCTCCCTTGTCATGGACAGATCGTTACCTGATAGACTTTAGACTTACTGCTTCCTCTTTTTTCTGCAGGGGTGCTGGACCCATCAAGATGGTCCACTCCAGGCACCTGATGGATCTTGATGGGTTCCAGTCAGTATTTGAGGAGTCTCCTCCTTGGTTGCTGATGTCTGATTCTCTTAAAGCTCTGACCACTGTCTGGAATAGGGAGATGGCCCGAGCTGTTGACACAATTGCCTCTAAGTGTCCTTTTCCCCCAAAGACAGAACCAAGCAATCTCCCTGGTTCAATGGGGAGCTGATGGTAATGAAATTGGAGGATGTCTACAGTGCTGCTGGCAGAAAATTCAGAGCATCGCTGATTGAATACAGCATAGAGTCCATATTAGAGCCTATTCTGTGGCAGTGATGACAGTGAAAAGGCAATATTTCTTTGCCACCATTGCGTTTGCAGAACCTGCTGCTATACTGCTGTTCATGGCTAGCTATTGGGAGCATATGTCCCCAGTACTGCAGCAATTACACAGGGTACCTATCTGCTGTCCAGCCTAATTCAAGGTGTTGGCTTTGTCCTTTAAAGCCCTACATTGCTTGGATCAGGATACCTGAAGGACCGTCTTCTCTCATATATTCTTGTCTAGGAATTACGATCACAGAGAGGTGTCCTCTTGAGTGTCCCACCAATCAAAGATGCTTGTTTGCTGGGTAACTTAGAGAGGGCCTTTTCAGTGGCAGCTCCACAATTATGGAACAACTTCTCTAGGGAGCTGCGCCTGGCTCTCTCATCTGCAATGTTCAGGAAGTAGTTGAAGATAATTTTATTTAGGACTGCATTTTAATTGATTTAGCTTTTATTATTGGCAATCCAATGTCAAATTTTTAACTGTGACTTTTATGGGTACAGTTGTTTTTATTGTGTTTTTATAATGTTTTGTTTATACTGTAAGCCACCTTGAGTTCTGCAGTGGAGAAAGTGGCTAATAAATGTTTTAAAATAAATAAATAAACTAGTATACCTGTGTTGGCTTGAGGTGAAGATCAGGCTGGAAATGGGAGATTTGCAGTGCTGAAATGCAATTGAAGGAGTTGGTTTGCAAACGTTTTTGCCTGTTCCTGCTCTTCTGTCTTCAAGCAAGATGATATGTGGAAAGCAGCAGGCACAGCTTCACCAGTACTGCTTCTTGTAAACTGAACTCAAGTCACAAGAATAGGCCCAACTTATTTTTCCTGGTCAGTTGCTAAGTCTAGTCATCAACCCTAGTAAGAGAGGGACAGCATCTAGAAGAAACGGAGTCGGGGGCCTCAATGAGTGGGATGCAGGTTTGGGAAAGTGAGGCTTTAAGTACTGCTGCAGTCAAATTCGTTTCAGATCTTTCTAAGGAAAGCTCTGTTAAAAAAAATCCCCTAGTATATTCTGTTCCCCAGAAAATCTGAAGATAAACAAAAATCCAAAAGGTCCACAGAAAGGTTTATTCTAAATGAAGGATTTTGTCAGAAAGACACATTTCTACACAGTACTTATTAGTTTTCATGTGTATATATAGGAGATGGCTAATCAGAAAACTTACTTTGTTTTCTTCCAGAAGATTTTATAGTTGGACATCTTTTGTTTGGCTAGGAACTGCTACAGAAATACTGTGGACAGTTAGCTTGAGGGGGTGTGCTAACCAGTGTTTTTTTAAAAAAAAAAAAAACACTGCCCCCCATTTAGAGGATATCTAAGCAACAAAGGAAGATTTGAGATGTTCATGTTCTTTTCACACTAATACCAGCTTTATTAACATTCTAAATTATTCAACATGCAATCCAGTTTTAAAATATTGAACAATTAAATATGCTCACTGTTTCTGTTAATAGCAGAAACTAGCAATCTGGTGCCACCGCCATTCACCTCTTATGTTCTTTCTGACTCTGCAAGAAGAACCTTCATGGAAAAAAATTAGTCTTGGTTTTTGGATTTTTTCCATCCATATTTAAAATTAGTTTCAAAGGCCCATTTGCAAACATTAATAAGGGGGAAGGCAACAGAGTTAGGGCTTTAAGTTCTGATGGTACTCCAGCACCCTTGTGGAATGTCTGTGAGAAATGGCCTCACTTACTGACCTTTATGCACTATGCCTTTTCTTCGAGCTGCACCAACCTCAATAAAAAAACCTTCTAAATATTTTATACATTTGTTTCATTAGATCCTGTGTACTGCTTTGCCAGAGCAAGATGCTTAAATGGATCTGTAGGTACCTGCTGGGAAGCTCTACAGAGAATGCTTGTTTTATGTGTGTGTACATCATAATTCTCACTGAGGAATTAATGTTTGGCCTTAGTCCATTTGAGTGGTAATTTAGCCACCGCGTTAATTGCCTTTCTTTAGGTACTGGAGCTGAATGTGGGCTGCCAACATTCTTCCTCATTGGGGGAGTTAAATATAGTGGCGACACAACAGGGAGTATCATCTGAGCAGTGTAGTCTGAAGCTGCCCCCTCTCACTGTTTCTCACCCACACTGCTGCTGACCAAAGTAGCTGGCACTCCTTCCCCCTCCTTCCCTAGGTGTCTAAACACAACATCCGACTAGACACTTGCCATAGCTAGGACCATTCTCTGAAAGGCTTGCTAAATCTGATGCTGACGAATATTGCTTTGGTCAGGGCAGCTTTTTGAACTGGATAGAGTCATTATGGGTATCAAGAGAGGCCATAAGTAAATGTTCATGTGAATGAGTGCAGATAAGCCCCTAAGCCCTTGCTATGCACATACAGTTAACATGCATGAGGATAATGGTGGCAGCAGGGCTCATTTCATAGCAGGAGCTCCTCTGCATATTAGGCCACACACCCCTGATGCAGCCAATCCTCCAAGAGCTTACAGTAGCCCCTGTAAGAAGCGCTCTGTAAGCTCTTGGAGGATTGGCTACATTAGGGGTGTGTGGCCTAATATGCAAAGGAGTTCCTGCTACAAAATGAGCCCTGGGTGGCAGGCTAGGGATGCCAGAACCCCCCCCCCCCCAGTAGGGGTCCCCCAGTTTCAGGTCCTTCTTTCCACCAGCTGTATGGCAGGGGAGAATTACCCCCCAAAACAGGCAAGAAGCTATAAATAAATGTGATGTGCCTACATCACCCAGAAGTGACGTAGGCATGTTGGTGACATTGGGAGGCAATGCTCTGGTTTAGGGGCAAAACTCTATGGTAGACATTAATTCTACCATAGAGATTTTGCCCGCAAACCAGAGCATCACCCCAACATCTACAATATGCCTACATCACTTCTGGGTGATGGAGGCATGTTGCATTTATTTCCAACTTCTTCCCTCTCCACTCCTGGTAAGTTCATCCCCATCCCCTGCCAGCTGGTCCAATGGACCTGGCAACCTTACGGCAGGCCCTGACAGGCAGTGGTGTTAGTCTGTAGCAACAAAATAGGAGCTCAGCATCACCTTAAAGACTAACAAAAAGTTTAAATGTCCTTAATTTTTAAGATGCCACTGGGCTCCTATTTTATTTTGGTGACAGGCCCAGCCTTAGGGTTGCCAGGCCCAGCATAGAGATTCCATAGAGTTTTCAGCAATTCCTAGAGATACATGTTATCGCTTCTGGGTTTGTTTTTTTCTGGTAGTGATGTCATGCCATTGGCAATTACTTTTTAAAAAGTTTCTCCCACAGGCCAGGGGAAACACCCACTGGGGGCAGGAGATCTCCCACCCCCCAGTAGGCCTTACCCAGTGGAGCTAATACACAAATAAAAGTAAATGCAGAGGGCCCCCAAACTATGAACAAATAAGAGTTCCCAGTTACACTGAGAGAACCCTGTGTCCTACAGCCATACACACTATATTTTCCAATGAATATGCTTAGGTTGAAGGCACTCTGCTGCCCCCCACAAACACATTGATTAATAATTGTATATGCTTAGAGTATATATAAAGAGCTTGTATGTCTGTCTCCATTTCTGTGGAGCAGGCTTGTGCACAGCACAAAACCAGAAGGTTAATCAAGCACCTAGTGAGTTGCAGTGCCTGGCTGTCATATCACACATGGCCTGCAGCTACATATTGTGAAAACCTCCTCTAGAGAGAATGCTGGTCAATTTTTGAAGTGTTGTTTGTTATTCTGACATGAATTGAGCACTAATGAACTCTCAGATCAGCGGTACCCATAAATTTTCTGGAAAATCTTTCACATCCTCTACAAAATCCATTTTTCTTTCTTCATCTCATAAATATCAGGACACACAGCTGAGAGTGTTCATAAATCAGCGGGAATCCTCTTGGGACAAGCTCTGTCATTCACATCTCAACTTTTATACCCTAGAGAAAGATCGAAGATCCAGAATGAATTAATCCTTTGCACCATAGCAACTGCCCATTGAACGTTTTGCCACATTCAGCAGGAATTGGAGGAAAGGAACTGGTGACAAGGTTTGTTTAAATTGCTACTGAAAAGACTGCCAAATATTAAGGTTTGCAGCAAGAAGAAGCAGAAGCAGAAATTCACCTATTAAAGCTCTATTGCCCAGTACTGAGAGTCAAATAGGGACATACCCAGATCTTTCAGTACAAAACATTTCAACCCGTAATGCTGCAACAGGTAAAGAGCTGGAAGTTACTATTGGCCAGCTATGGTGAAAGACCCCCAATAGATATAGTAGTAGAAATAGCAGCATTTATTTATCCTGAATCTAAAACATATCCATAAATTTATCTGGTAGATGCAAGGATAAGTACATAATACTTGTTTGATTTCTGCCTGTTAAAGGTGCAGGACTTTTGTAAAAGATGGGAAAGGAGGCATAACTAACACCAGCCAGTGGACTAAATTGTAAAGATTCCTAAAAAAAAAAAATGACTCACAATTTTTAAGTTATTAAAAGGTTTATATCCTATCTTTCCTCAAAATTCAAGTCATTAGACTTTTGTGCATCCATACCGAAAGGCGCATTGAAACAGAATCTTTCACAGATGACTATGTCACTGACAGAAAAGCTGATCCCATGGATGATATACTGACCTCAGACCTGGGTTCTAATTACAGCTCAGCAGGATTGCCAACTTTCTTACTGGCAGGGCTCCTGAACCTCTAGCAGCTGCATTCTAGGAGAAAATTCAGTGGATAAAGCACCTCCTGACAGGCATGTATATGCTAAGAACTTGCAATACAATTGCCAGTCAAAGGCGGCAATCCCTTAGCAGAAAGTTATGGTGAGTTAGAAGGTCAACTAAGTGCTGCCATTCAACTTCCAACCGTAAAAAGTGTTGAGACACCACAGCTCACAGCCTCAGCTCTCTACCTCAAAATTGGGAATTCTACCTGGTTACCCTACTGGTATGGTGTGGAAGCAAACAAATAATTTAGTTTAAAAAATTGAAGCACATCAAAAGTTCTATACAAGATATGATTTATTATGTTTCCATTGGTAACAGAGCCTATAGCATGTTTCTAGAAAGCCTGTAATATTTGTTTCTCCACCACCATCCACATATGTGAGAATCCCTGTGCTGGGACCCACAAGATGTGAATTCATCCAGTCACTGCTGAGGCATTCCATCATCTCTGAGTGTCTAATGTTGCCATTTTCAGCAGTATTACTGGGCAATTTCTGCAAATCCCTGTGTGAGAATTCGTAGGAAGCGGCAAATAACATCTGTCACCAGTAGCTGCGCAGCATCTAGCTGGATTGCAGGTATTTTAATATCTCTATCACTCAGGACCTCACACTTTGCAAATAAAATACATGAGAGCAAACTCCTGGCAGCTGGAAGCCCTCATGCTGCTAGATACACTTTAAATAAAGAGATTTGGAACCACTTGATCCTGGCTTATCCTCTCCTGAAAGAAGGGATTTAGCAGCAGCTTCTTCACTCACATCTTCTCCCCAATTTCCTATTGAAAGCTATGTCTCCACATGTAGATCTGATCACAGCAGCAGCCCTCCCTGCAAACAGCTGGGCTAGAGTGCCCTCAGTTCTTTGTTAACTGGCTACCTCCCCAGTTCTGGAAGACTAAGCACCACCTATCAAAAGCAAGAAATTGCAAGTAGATAAATAGGTACCGCTTCATTGGGAAGGTACAGTGTTCTGTGTGCCTTGGCATCTAGTCATGCCAGCCACGTGACAGCGCTGGCTCTTTGACATGGAAATAGGGATGAGTATTGCCCCCTAGAGTCAGATTCGACTGGCTTTTGAGCAAGGGAAACCTTTACCTTTTATAACAGAAAAGCAAACGATTCAATGATTTACACCAGTAAGCCCCAAATATAATGGACCGGGGCATGCCAGTGACTCAAAAGAAAATTGATAGTATGCCACAAGAAGAAAATCAAACCACTGAAAGTTTGACCCCATCCATTAAGGCTGCACTTTATCTCTTCTCCTGCACAAAGTAGCAATGAAGTGTGTGATGGACTGCACTTTTAAAAGCTTTGAAGTGCTGTACAAACAGGCAAAGGATTGTGAAGGGTTAATTCTTTACTGAGCCAGAGAGCCATGAGTGACAGGCTGTTCCAAGAGATCTGATTGGTTAGCATCAGTTGAGCAGAGAAAGATGTCTGAACTGGATACTGAGGATTTCAGCCCTAGCTGAAAAGAGTCAAGTACTGACAGTTGCAGATTTCAGCCTTGGCTGAGAGCAGTTTAACACAGACTGAGAACTAGGGGAAAGTTGACAAGGAAGTTTGGGAAGTAGGTGAAGACTCTCATTCAGGCCTAGGAAAGGAGATAGAGCTTCTTGAAAGAGAAGAAAATTCCCTACCCAGTCAAAGAGTCAATTAGCTCTGAAGAGAGTAGAGATCCCTGGGCTGGTATGGTTAGAAACTGCCTTTAGAGGCCTTAAGAATCAGTTAAAACTCAAGACAAGTACTGGTGTTTCAAGAGAAGGGGTCTGAGTACTGGAAAGAGTGTACCAGCCTTCTAGAAACCAAAAGAGTTAGAGAATACTCAAAGAAAGTGAACTGGAGTGTTTGGGGAAAACACTGGAACAAAAGCCTCTCAACATAAAGATTTTAAGCAACTCTGAATAGCTTAAGAAATTCTCATTAACCTGAAACATACGAACTAATGTCTATGCATGTACTAGTTTTACCTCAGAAATTTCAACCCCTGATTTCACCTGACCTTTCCCCTTTATGTTGAATAGAATATTTTGTTAATTTGGAATATAAAAATGTCTCAAGTGCCATTAAAGTTAAAGTGGACTCCCAATCCTACCCTCAGGTTCCTGGGCTGAGCAAACAGCCAGAATTCTTCAGGAAAGAAGAAAACACACTACTAGGGCAGCTCAGTCAGACAGGGAAAGAAAAACAGAGGGAAAACTTTGCCTTTGAGGGAGGGAAGTGGACAGGGGCAGGGCATCATAAGGTAGTAGAACAAACTACAGACTTTTAAAAAAATATTCTTTGCAAATAGAAAAACCAGCTGTGATGGATTGCTCAGGAAAGCAGGCTTTTTACAATGCTGCTTGGGGCAGAAAGTCAGGTAGGTTATGAGTTAATCTTCCCTGGAGAGAACAACATATGTGATTGGCTGCTCTACTCACTCTCTGATTGGCCAGCATCAATTTAGAGAGAAAATAAAACAGCTAATCTGGAGGGAAAAGATTTGTTCACCTTTTGATCTTTGAAATTGAGTGTCTGGATCAGTAGCCAAGGGGTTTGGCTTCTGAGGGAAGAGACTTTGGAAGTCAGTGATTTCTGTAAGGGAAGTCAGAAAAGTACTTCTACAGAAAGAAGAATAAGGACCCCATTGTCTTAAATATATTAATACTACTCTGAGAGAGAATTTAGATTCTCAGTCAAGAAAACTACAGAACAGCATTATACAGACTGTGGATATTGGAGAAGGATTTGGCAGAAGGTCTGGGTAGTTAGAGAAAATTCCCATACAAGCCAAATAGTAAAAGGAGTTATTGCTTCTTAGGAACAAGAATAACTTCCTGCCAGTGAAAGGGGTTAGGAAGAGAACCCTGGTCTGTGGTAAAGGGAGAAGTTTAAACACCTCAGGAGTTAGTGGAAAGCTGTAATATCTATAGGGAAAACTTATATCTCTGAAGTGAGAAACCTAGAAGCACTAAGACAAAGCTATTCTTTAAGAAACTGTATTCAAGATTCTGTGTAACAGCTGAAATATATAATAAGCAAAAACTTCTCACTGAAAAGAACTTGGAACTCAGAACCTAAGCTTCAACAACACTCTCTCGTACGTTCAAAAGCATCAATTCTGTATCTATTAGAAAGTTTGATCTCAGCAATCTCTATACCTTGAATCCTCATGTTTATCTATTCCCTGCCTGTTTCATAAAAGCTTTATTCTGTTTTTGAAAGTTAATCTGCCTCAAGTGCCATTTCACAAAAGTTCACAAGCTCCTGTCTTTCCCTCAAGTTCCTTGACTGGGTCTAAAGCCTAAACAAATATCTGTGACAAGATGGGAGAATTTAAGCTTATCAAACAAAGAAGAAATACACACTACTGGAGGGTGACTCAGTTACTGAGGGGAACTAAAGTATTTTTGGTAGGAAAATTCTGCCTGGGTATAAAGAAAGAGACGGGTATGTCATACCAGCAAAGCAAGCTAAAGAAAGGGGTTAGAACCTTTCTCCAGCTGTACCAACTTCCTACTTGCATGGACTTCTTAGTATAGGGGAACATCCAAAAATGATGATTTAGAGCAATCGTTCCTTGTCTTGTGTCTCTTAAGACCTCTCCTGGACTTGAGATTTATTTTTGTCATTTGGACTCATGGGAAAGAAACTCATATGAGAGTTCTTCAGGACTTTAGGACTTCAGCAACTTTTATCCTACTATCAACCTGAGCATGGACTACTCCATACAACAGGTACATTTTCTGGACATCACTGTGCAACCATGTGATAGACACATAACCATGACTTTAGATTTTTTTAAAAAACAATAACAACAATACTGACAATTACAATTATCCTTGTCTACAGCAGGGTCCCCAGTGTGGTGCCCACTAAGACTTTTCCTGGTGTCTACCAAATGTTTTGAGAAACGGGGTGGGACATGAAGGGCTTTTGCCCAAAAGGGCCATTGGAAGGCTGCGATCATATGCACAGTTAGACATGACATAGGCATGAATGCCGGATGGATTTAAAGGGCACAGTCAGACAGCAATATCTGGGAAGTGTCTCGCAGTCGTCGGCAACCCGTGCTGCTCTGCCACAGAAGCAGAGTAAAAAGACACTGGAGAAAGTCCGGCTCTAATGAGTTCCAATGGGCCACAAATGGACTTTCCCCTGTCTGATCGTGCAAGTGCGCACTCATGCCATTGGGATGGTGTGATCATGCCATCCCAACTCAGTGCCATTTCCTCCCCCCCCCTGCACAGTATGTGCATTATTGCATACTCCATAGGGAGGCCTCAGTGTAGAGATGCGATTCCTCATTTATACACATGGGAAACAAACAGCAAAAAAACCATGACTCACCCATGGTTGTGTCTGATCACACAGTGATGGGCTGGGCCCACAGCACAAAAGGGATGTGTGATCACACAACTGCATGTCAATTTCCTCTGGAGGAAATAGCCTCGCTTCCCCTCTGCTTCTACTGGTGCATGTGACCACAGCCTAAATGTAATTGGCTGTGCAGATTTTTTAAAAGTTGTTTCAGCAACAGCTTCCATCACAGCACAAGGGTCTTTACTGTGTTGCTCTGTGTGCATGCAAGAAAATATTTTTAGATATGTTCATTTGAAAATGCATCCTTTTAAACAGTGCTTTTGCCTGAAATATTGAAGAGTTACTGTGAGAGCTATGCACACAACCTCACTCCCTGACATTTTGTGGTTAGCCCTATGTCCCATGGCAGCCATTTTGTGGTCGCACCAACCACCCTTTTTAAGAATTACAGTGTTGCCCACAATCTTGAAAAGGTTGGGGACTCCTAGTGCATGCATGCATGCATGCATTCATTCATTCATTCATTTCCTACCTTTCTCCTCTATGGGGACATGGTTCTTCCATTATATCTGCTCCAGTCCCTTAGACAAGAACTTTCTCCTGAAGGATTTACAGCAGGCATTTTAGAATTACAATAACAGTCCAGTAAAGTCAAGAAGCAATACCCAGAACTAGTCTGCTACAAGATAGGGCCAAAATGAGACAACAGAATACCACTGGTTGTCACCTACAGTTTACAGCTTAAATCAATGAACATAATGAAAAGCATCTGCTGGTCTCAAAGAAACACGATGGGAAAATGTATGGCAAGAGGCTTTTTAGGGCTTAGAGCTTAAAGAGCTTTATCACTAACAGCTCTGAGCAGACAGGCTATTTTTTACAGTAATGGTGAAACTCTTTGCACTCTGCTGAGGAACTGAGAACCAGGTAAAAAGAAGAGGCAGTTTCTCTTGCTACTTCTTTCAGGCACAGTTACTTAAACTTCATGTTGGAAAAAGGCTGTGCTTTATAATATAATCGCTATACCTATTAAAAAGCTGCCTCCACATCTCATGAAAACTGTTCTCATTAACTGAATTGTTGGCTAGAATCACCAACATAGTCAGGGGTCCTTTCGTAGAAAAAGAGGTGCAGGAGCTCATTAGCATAACTAATTAGCATAACTCATTAGCATATGCCACATCCCCTGACATCACCAGAAGTGTGTCAGAAAGGGAATGTCAGTTTCAGCCCCATTATACCCTATGGGCCATTGAAATCAATGGCAAAAACTCATAGGGTATATGAGGGGCTGGAGGAAATGGGGTTTGAGGGAGAGGCTCCAAACTTGCAGGGTACTGCTGGGCCTCTCCTCGAAATACCCACTAAGTTTCAAGAAGATTGGACCATGGAGTCCAATTCTATGGGCCCCCAAACAGATTGTCCCATCCCTCCATTGTTCTCTATGGTGGGAAAAAATGTTAACTTTTTCCCTCCCATAGAGAACAATGGAGGGGATGGGGGCAACCTGTTTGGGGGCCTGTAGAATTTAACCCCCTGGTCCAATCTTCTTGAAACTTGGTGGGTATTTCGAGGAGAGGCCCCAGCAGCTACCCTGCAAGTTTAAAGCCTCTCCCTCAAACCACCTCCCCTCCAGTGGCTTTTAAAGTTGCCACCGAATTCAGCAGTGAGCTGAATCAGATTAGAGAATCTGATTCAGCCCGTGGCTGCCCTACTGGCCAGTCCTGAGCTGGCGGAGCTTTGCTCCGCCTTGCTCCGGCCCCAACAGACCCCTGAACATAGTGATGTCTGGTCTGTTGTATGCCAGTCTAGTACTCTGTCTGCTAGGCCAGTGTTTTTCAAACTTGGGTCCAGGAATCTCAGAGGACCTGAGAGTACTTAGCAAGGACAGAAGGGAAATATTTATCACTCTCATATATCACTCTCATGCAGCTAAAATGAACAGTGGGGCCCTCTCAGTCTTCTAGGAATACAAATCAAGGGAAGGGAAGGGAGAGAAGGAAGGGAATTGGCTCCCTCCTGTTTTGAAGGGCAGATGTTCAGACAGTTGCTG
Organism: Lepidodactylus listeri; assembly: GCA_029233225.1. Classification (NCBI taxonomy): domain Eukaryota; kingdom Metazoa; phylum Chordata; class Lepidosauria; order Squamata; family Gekkonidae; genus Lepidodactylus; species Lepidodactylus listeri. The sequence goes on along the minus strand of JARCFY010000002.1, from coordinate 56,921,409 downwards.
CTGCCCAGTCATCAAACTTTCAGATCACTTGTTATGTATTGGGACTGAAACACTGCAGGACTGTGCTGCCAGAGACAGGGGGAGCTTGGAGCCGAAGAACAATAGACCAACAGGATTCTGGCAGTAACCAATCAAGGCGTAATGTTATGTAAATAGCCTATCTTTGGGATTGGGGTGTGTTTGGGGTGTGGCCATTGCATGCAATATAACTGAGCTGAGGGTCTGGTCTGCAGCCTTGTTCTTGCTGAAATCACTGAATAAAGTAGAGCTGATCACTAGACTTGGAGTCTGTTCATCCATGAAACCCACTGTTAGCTGGGGAGACTAGGAGGTGAGACTTATCAAAACAGTAAAAAACATAGAATTTCTGAGGAATTCTAGAACATTCCATGGCACAGATACACAGCCAAAAGTGATACTGGGGTGTTGCAGGACACCATTTTACCCCTGCTGCCAAAGCAAGTAACCTGGCCCCTCAAGCACTGGCCAGAAAAGGCACTGATTAGTTCTTAGGGACAAGTAGGTATGATTGGTTGAATGACACCAGGAAGGTACAGCCATAATGGAGTCATCATAGTTTCTTCAGGTATAAAATTTATTTCAGCAGACAGAAAGAGATCACTCTGCATCTGTAGTTAATACTGGTTTTCAAATGAATACAGAAAGTTAAACTGCTCCACAATACTGGTCTACTGCTATGAGCAACACTAAAGGATTTTCCAAGCTCCTTCCCCTCCTAATTCAGTTGGTTTCTGAGGAGAAATTCTCTGCAATTCAATATTTCAACAACTGGGACTGCACTCTGCTTATGTGATGAAAACCAGCTGTGAGGTTGGAGCTGGCAGGAAGGAGAGGGCCAGGAATGAGCAATCAAGTTCCAAGCCCAGGGTTTAACTGGCCTTTTATGCACCAGTGGTTTTCCTCACTTTCACAGCCCTCTCCATAACAATATCTTTTTCATTCTGCATTCCTTCCCCACCCCCCGCTTGCATGTCTGTCAAGGTTTTTTTTTTAAAGCTCTGCATTGTTTTTCATCCCCTCAGCTCTCAGTTTGCTTTCTGTTCACTGTTCTCCCAGGTTTTCTAAAAGTGGTTTTGTGATGACTTTCCCCCTTGCTCCCCTTCTAAGCTGATGGTAATTCAAAAGCATACAGTTTCGCTCTAATTCCCCTCCGCCCTTTCCCTGCCTCTTGGAGGCCACTCGCCACCAACAACGATCCTCAAAAAACAGGATCACGAAGCTGCAGGGGGAATCAGGTGAAGCCGTGGGTCAAAATGCGGTGTGGGACAAATAGTGGGAAATTGATACACACAATCAGGGGAAAGGGAAGAGCAACAGCGGAGCAGTGCCTCATGGGAAATCGGTCTAGCTGTGTGTAGGAAGGGGGGCTGTTTGCTGATAATCAAAAGTTACTGACAATCAAGCATCACCTTCACCTCTCCAAAGATAGAGACATTCAACATTCACATGCACACACACACAGCAAAGCTGCCCTCTCCCCTAGTGCTCAGCAATATGGAAAATGGGGCTTCTCCGCTCCCTGTCAACCTCAGGACAAGTCTGGTCAGTTTCAACAGTGGGTTTTCCCTCTTTCTCTACTTTCCTTTCATCATTCAGCCTACTAATGCTAAAAGGCATGCACAAACCATGAACTATGGGGATTTAAATGGAAGGTGCTTGCAATTGCATAAATTTCTAAAAAAACTGGACACTGCCCACCACATGTCACAAGTGATGTTCCACCCCAATTTAGAAAAGTGCATGAGGGGTAGTGGTACCTGCAGAATAAATACACCAGATGGTGTAAGACTGGTGCAGATGGCAGGCACATAAATCTGAAGTCAAATTTAAAGGCTTGACTGCTTGGATACTCTGCAGTAAGTTGAGAGTGCAGAAAGGGCCTATATGTTAATGGCTCTAGTTGGAGTAAAGCAATGATTTACCACATAACACCCTGTTAGACTGTCACACCTAAAAGTGACAAGACAGCTAGGAACCATATGACTAGCTGGTGAAGCCTTCCTCTTGAAGCAGGAAGGACTCAATGACCCCAGAGGAGAGGACTCTCCCAAGAGGAGACTGTAAATTCTCTGGACACCGAGAATCTTTCTTACTCCTGCGTCCCACTGTTAACTTGGGAGGCAGAAGCCACAAAGGGCTAAGGCTTTACCTAGGGACTCCACACTGTCCACATAGAGAGGGACAACAAGAAGAAGTCCCAGCCCTGAGATCTAAGGTAATGCTGAACTTTAAACTACTACAACTTTAAGAGAAGCTAGCCTGTTCTAAAATGCCTACCAACTACACAGGGCTGCCAAGGCCCCCCAGGACTCTGATCCAAACCAAATATCAGAACAAAACAAATAACTTGGCTGGCTATTATTTTGCAACTATAATAAAAAAAAAAGATAATCTGTCTGTCCATTTTTGGCAGACATAACTAATCAGATAATAAAACTAGGAATCTCCAAATTGGCCACCAGCTTCAGAATGATCATGAGATTTCCAGGTCCAAAAAACTGAAAGGAGCTGGAGTATCTTGGCCCAGCTTATCTCCAGACCCCCATGATATTTGCAACGGAAGCTGAGGTTGTGTTGTGGTTAAAGTGTCTGGGATCTGGGAAACACAGGTTCAAATCCCCACTCTGCTATGGAAACCTGCTGGATGACCTTGGACCCGTTACATCGTCTTATCCTAGTCCTCTTGTGGATCAAAAACTGGCTAATTAATAGGAAAAAGAGAGTGAGTATAAAAGGGCAATTTTCACAGTGGAGGGTGGTAAGCAGTGGGATACCGCAGGGATCAGTACTGGGTCTGAAGCTTTTTAACTTGTTCATTAATGTTTTGGAGCTAGGAGTAAGCAGTGGGGGGGTCTTTTTACTATTTGAATAGATCATGGGGAAATATTAACTCCCCCTTTCGGTCCATAATATTGCCAGAGGTTTGCCCCTATACTAGAAGAAGAAGAAGAGATTGGATTTATACCCCGCCCTCCACTCCCCAAGGGAGTCTCAGAGCGGCTTACAAACTCCTTTTCCCTTCCCCTCCCCACAACAGACACCCTGTGAGGTAGGTGGGGCTGAGAGAGCGCTTTCCCAAGCTGTCCTTGAGGGAACATTTGGTACAGAGCTATGGCTTGCCCAAGGTCATCCAGCCAGGTGCAAGTCGAGGAGTGGGGAATCAAACCCGGTTCTCCCAGATTAGAGTCTGCGCACTTAACCACTACACCAAACTGGCTCTCCTAATAGTAGTAATACTACTATTAAATACATTCTAAGTTGTCAACCAGGATGAGTGATGAGGCACTAAGAGTGAAAAATAAGGGGCAGGGGGAAAGAAAAATTAGAAGTGGGGATAGATAAATGGCAGATCATGAAAGGCAGAGAGTAAAATGAAGGAGAAGATATGGAAAAGAATTAAAGAAATATAGGAAAAGATTACAAAAGTTTGTTTATTTGTTTGTTTCCTACCACAAACTAACAAGGCTGCCCCTTGGCAAAATCTGGCTGTGCAGGAACTGGATGAAACTAAAATGAAAAGGAAACCATAGACCTTTTTAGGAGGCTGCATCCTGTCCTGGCTGGTCTTCCCTTGCTCCAGTACAGGCTTGGTTGATGAGTTTAGCAAGATCTGATCAGCAAACGGTTTCCCTAAGCTTTGTGGTAAACTTTGCCCAAAGGCAAAGTCTTTGCTGTGCTCTGCCTTCCTTGCATCCCTAGTGGCTGCAGTTAGAACTGCATTAGAAATTTAAAAAATGCATTCTATGAATACCGCATGACACCAGCTTCATGGGTCATTCAGCTGACTTCCCCCCCAAGTCAACAGCCTTGCAACTACAGGAAAAGGGAACTGCATGTTTCCACTTTTTCTTTGTACCCTTGCTCAGCCTGAATACTTAAACAAACCACATTTTTTTTTAAAAAATTCATTTATTAAACTTTCTCATCTTTGGAATGCTTTAAGCCTGATTTTTGGAAACACACCATGTCTATTCGGTCTGCTGTCTGAAATGTGGTAACAGGGAGAGGCTGAGGGTAAGCTTGCTAAGCCTGGAATGTGATAGCTTGAAATTGCAAAATTGTCATCCTCATGCTAGCTTGTAAAAGCAAAGCAAAAGGCATACCAATTAAGCAGAACCTCTAATTAGCAACAAAAGTACAGAATGCTAGATAAAGTCATAGAATTGGAAGGGGTCATTCAGGCCATCTAGTCCAACCCCCTGCTCATTAGAGATTATGGAAGTAATCTTCTAAAAAATGGGGGTGCTTTCCTTCCTGTTCCCCATATGATACGAGGCCACTGACTTTGTAAAACTGGCTTGTATATGTTAGTCCACAGCACCAGGGACCAACCCAAAAGAACACGGAGGGCTTACAAGCCTGTTCTTTCACAGCCTTTGTCTAGAAGCTATTAACCAATAAGGAAGTTTCTTGCTGTCTCCAGTGGAAAGTCTTTTCCAATCAAGGGGCCTTTTGAGTTGTGGCTAATGTTGCCAGCTCCAGGTTTGGAAGTTCCTGGAAATTTGTGTTGGAATATGCAAGGTCTAATGCATAGAAAAGAACATGACAAGAACATCCTACAGGGGGCAACTAGCTAGCATAGTAAGATTAGGGACTTCCAGATGTTTTCCAGTAGTCTCCTTCCTGTCTCCTGACCGGCTCAGTTAGGCTTTTCCTGCTCTTGCTGAGAGCTGCTTCTTACTTGAGTCTTTCCTAGCCAGACTTCTCTTTCTCTCTCCTCTTTACTACAAAGTTTGTTCTTTTCTTAATAAACTGACTTTATTATTTAAACAGCTTGTGCTTCAATTTACTGCATAGCTACACTCTGCCAACAATTTAGGAGGTGGAGCCTGGGAAGAGCGGAGGGACCTCAGAGGGGCATAATGCCTTAGAATCCATCCTCCAAAGCAGCCACTTTCTCCAGGTGAACTGGTCTAGATTGTCTGAAGATCTGTTGTAGTTGTAGATCTCCAGACCCCACCTGAAGGCTGGCAATCTTGGTAGCCCTGAAAAATGGGCTTCTCTTTCATACCTGACTTTATAGGCTATGTACAAATACTACAATTAATTGTAAAATACTATACAGTAAAATACTATTTTACTTAAACTTGCTTTTAAATCATAGCTGATGTGAACCCTTCCTTGTATTGCCCTGAGGACATGACAGGATGGAAGCCTCCACAGGGCATGTGAATAGCATTTCTTGTGTCTCAGTAAGGGAAGGGGGGAGGCATGATTGTAATCAAAGTGAAGGACTTGAGTATACTGAACTTTGAGAACCACTATAGAAGAGGCCCTCATTGTTCCCTTTAAGCTGTGCTAGGGGGCACTGGCACACAAAATTTTAACAGGCAGCACAGGGGTTTCTGCTCCTGCTCACAAGGTATCTTTTCCCCTTCCTCCTTCTGGGGCCCATAGAATTGGACATCCTGACACCCCCAGATCAATTTTCCATTATAGCCTATGGGGCCCATTAGCGATAATTGTTCCCATAGGCTACAATGGAGATGGGGAAAAATTGATTTTTTTTTTTGCACACCGCTATTATGCCTTTTAGTATGATTTGTAAGCCACCTTGAGTCACAGGGGAAAGTGGGATTAAAATATTTGAATAAATAAGTAATTTGGGCAGGATGATAACATTTAAACAACTTTCCGTTTGTTAGTTAGGCAGGCTTCTGACAGTGATTGTTCCTCCTCTGTTATACTTGACCTGTAATACTGGTTGTCATATTTCATTAAAAAACAAAAACAGAATAAGTAGACTGCAAGAGATCCCCCCTCCCCCAAGTGCTGGTATGTTTTCTAAGGCTCAGTGTAGGGTGACAGTCTGAGGCCAGGTCTACCAATATAGTGGACTGGGGTGAGTAGACCTGTTCTCCAGAGGCCGCATCGACCAATATAGTGAAAAGGGTGGGTAGACCTGTTCTCTGGAGGCCAGGTCTACCAATATAGTGGAAAGGGGCAGGTAGACCTGTTCTCTGGAGGCCAGGGCTACCAATATAGTGGAAAGGGGTGGGTAGACCTGTTCTTAATATATAATATTCTTAATATAATTTAAAGGAATTTATTCTGAGATTTTTAGAGGTTATGGAAGTAATCTTCTAAAAAAGCAATTTACACAATAGTCAAATGTATACTCGCTCATAACTTTAATGCTACTAGCTTTTTTCACTCACAAGGTAGAATTTCTGCTCACAACACTGTGGAGCTTAGAGGTAACATTGGCTCCTCATACTCATCTGGTTAGAATGAGAATGCTTTGTATCATGAAAGGGCATTATCCCAAACCTTAGTGGTATCCCAGATCATCATCAACAGAAGGAGGAAGAGGAGGGACTGGATTTATACCCTGTCCTTCACTACCCGAAGGAGTCTCAGAGCTGCTTACAATCCCTTTCCCTTCCCCTCCCCACAATAGACACCCTGTGAGGTAGGTGGGGCTGAGAGAGCTCTCTCTAGAACTACCCTTGAGAGAAGAGCTCTGAAAGAACTTATGCCTGACCCAAGGTCACACCAGCAGCTGCATGGGGAGGAGTGGGCTCTCCCAGATTAGAGTCTGCACTCCTAACTACTACACCAGAATGGCTGACTGATTGTAGTTACCTAATTGCAAGGAAACTTAAAACATTCTGTGCATGCCCATGATCCTGGTTATTGATTCACATGTTGTTAAGCAGACACTCTTAGTACTGTAAACATATTCTGGAGTTTTTAGACTTGTCAGTTCCTGGCCCATATTAAGCCAAACCACACCATTTAATGCCCTGCGGTGCAGAGAAATCTATGTGTGTACTCTAATCACAAATCCATATCAGTTCAGCAAGATGAATGTAGAACTAGTCATCCTCCATAAACCTTGCTCCAAAAATCACATGCCCGTCCTCTAATATCCATTCACCCTTTCCTCCAGTACATCTGGGATGTTGATTATTCTGAAGCTTTAAGATTCCTTATTTATCCTTCCCCTGCGCAGAATGTACTGTTAGTGTATTAAATAAACAACACACATCTGAGGCACTCATCCATATGCCGCCAGTGCTAATCCTTACTCTCCAAAGGATCACCCTGAATTACACTTGTAGAAGGTCAAAGCCTGCACTGTTCCTGAACTCAACAGTCTGAAACCACATCCAAACTGCAGATCAGATGTAATGCCAGGCTTCTGTTTCAGTGAGCAAAACCCGTCAAATGTGATACTGAGTCATTGTCCTTGTTTTTCAACCAATGATAATCAATTCATTTTCAAACCCATTTCAGCACAAATTAGAAAGCCAGAAAATGGAAAGATAATATACGACTTGGTTGTCCAAACAGTACCCTCTGTAATCAAGGGCCCTGACAGCCAGTTTAGAGGACGTATTATTCTCTCATTACGGCTGCCACCAAAGTCCTCATTTGCATGTGCTGATCACAAAGTGGAAAGTGGCTTTTACCTGTTCCTACCATGGGGTTTGCCAGTTAGCATCCTGGACTGAAGTGCAGCCCCTTGAGGAGTGCCATCTGGCTCTGCTTCCTGCTACTGTTTATTCCCTCCTCCTCAATGGACAGCGAGCCTGTGGAAGGGTAAGGCTAAGAGGAAAAATGGGAGGGGGGGCATACTAGGTTGGAATGCACTTTAGACCTTCGACAGTCTCAGAAGAATCAGGGGCACACCCTTCAATTTATGCAGGGCAGCCATCTGGGTTGGAAACAGCATGTGATTTAGGGTTGCCAACCTCCAGAATTACAATTCATCTCCAGGCTACAGGGATCAATTCCCATGGATAAAATGGCTGCTTGAGAGGGTGGAATCTATGCTGTTATATCCCACCTGGGTCCCTCCCCTCTCCAAATCCCACCCTCTCAGGGCTGTACTCCCAAATCTCCAGGAATTATCCAACTCAGAGTTGGCAACCCTAATTGTGATTTTTTCTTCTTCTTTCTCTATGCCTTTGGCCTGGCTGGTGCTGCTATGCTGCAGGAAGCCAGAAAGTGCCCAGGAGACATGTGTACCATTTCTCTGGTTTCCATCAGAGAGAAAGAAATACAGCGAATGCGCCTAGCTGTTTTCCAAGTCATGTTGCTTGATTCAAATTAGCAGCCATCTGGCAGTAATGATGTACAACTGCCATATATATTCTGTTGTATCTGGGTTACAACACAAAATAAATGTAGCATCTGAAAATGCATTTAGCCTGCCTGAAGATTTATGCACCCACACATCACAAGGGTGTGTATGAGCACCTTCTGTGCTGAGTCTTGAGCAGAGTAAAGACATGTCTCAAGGAATGTGTTGTGGCTGCCAGTTTGTGCCTGCCCTCAACATATTTCCCCACTTACATTTGATAGGATGGTGTTTCCCTGCCCCCTGCAAATGGCAGCCAATGAATTAGACTGGGGCAGCAGGGCAATGTTGCATGCTGGGAGATCCTGTCACATATTTACCGTACTGGATGTTACTGAGAAGATGTGGGGGGAGGTCATTCCCTGGACTGAATAGTTGGGTCCTAAATAATTTAAATCTATTAGATAAACAGTGGTGGTTCCATAAAGGGCACTGCCTGAAGCTACTGTCTCTTGACTGCCATCTCTTCCTACCACCATCACTTTCTGTCCCACTCAGTATTCCCACCACTGCACAGGAGCTAGCACAACTAGCACATTCCAACTGATCATGTTGGCAGAGTAATTAACACAGCAAAGGTGCACAAACTGATAAAAGTTTGGATAAAGCTTCAGGAACTAACGTACTTGATAGTAAAGAGAAGATACATAACTGGCTGAGAGAGAGACAGACAGACTGTGGAATTTCCGAGAAGAAACAGGATATTGCCCTGAGAGGAGCAATTTAGAGACAGACAAGGAACACTCTTAACAGGAGAGAAGGTGCTGACCTCACTATCCTATCTAACTGTCCTTTTGCTGCCCCCTGCAGGGTCTTCTACTCTTCTTTGTACACCAGACATCCCTTATTGATTCCAACATTCCAGACTATGGAGACATTGAGGGTGATGTGGGGTAGAGGCAAGGTGGGGGCAGAGGCTCCCACCCCCATCCCCCAAAAATCTACCTCCCAAGGCCATAGTTTCTCCTCACTGTAGAGCCAGCCATACAAACAAGCACATACACCATACCCAAAGAAGAGTGAAACCAAGACCTCTGCAGGCCATTGTCATAGCCAGGGCCACAGCCAGACTTCCCTGCTACATGAGGGCTGCCAAAGTTCCAGGAGGGGCTTCTAAGAAATGAATGGGGGGGATGGAAATCAGTGATTTCTTGATGGCCAGCAGAAGCTTGATAAACTTGAATAACAGCAAAACCCAAGGGTGTGTGACTATTCAATTTTAATGCAAATTTGAATGTAAATTATATATTACATGCATTCGCTAACAAAGCAGCCAAATGATACTTCTGACAAATATAAAAGATTTGTTATTTTTAAGTTCTGATGTTTTTGCATAATTACAATCACCGTTCCTAAATAAATAAGTTCTTCAAGTTACTCTTCTCCTTCTTTAAGCACCCAGCCATGTTCACAGGTACTGTTGTTTCATAGACGTAATGCACGGAGCACTTAATTTTATCAGGATGACAACTATAATAAGGGTGACTGTGGTCTTCAGGAATTTACACTGAATCCAGACAAATCTTGGGTGGGCATACCTGGGTAGGTTGACTGGGTGGAGCTTGAAATATTGCCACTTGGGGGGTGGGGCGGTGGGACTTTACCGGCTGCCTCTGACATTTGTTTAACCAGATTTTTTTCTGTTCTAAAAACGAGGTCTCATTTTTAAAATAAAATGTGTCACAATTAAAATGTTGCTTTTCAACAGAAATTCTTGGGTGAGGCACATTGTTGTTCCAGGTGGTCCCACTGCCTCTATCACTGACTACAGCCCTATCCCAAGGAATGAATAAAAATACCTGTAACCTCCTCATGTTCCAGCAGCAGCATCAGAACTATTCAGATAATTAACTGACAGGACACCTTCCTTTCCATTTCCTTGCTTTGGATTTTGTTAGATTAGAAAGATGTCTTTCTGTCAAGCAGCTCATCCAGCATAGTTCTTCCAACTGTCTTGGGGGAATTTACTGCTAATGAATATTATTCAAAAATTCACTGATAGCTGACCTTGGAAAGACAGTGGCTGCAGAGCAAAAAGTAATGCTACTGGAGACAACATTAATTTCTTACAGAAAATGAAACCCCAAAGAATATCACACCTACACAGGGGGAGAGCATATACATTTGCCACCCTAAAGGAGCGGAGTAGCCATGGCTCAGTGGAAGAGGCTCTGGTTTGCATGCACAAAGTCCCAGGTTCAGTCCCTGGTATCTCCAGATAAAAGGACCAGGCAGTTGGTGATGTGAAAGGAGGTCAGTGAAGTCTGAGACCCTGGAGAGCTTCTGCCAGTCTGAGTGCACTTCTGACCTTGATGAACCAAGGGTCTGGTTCAGTATAAGGCAGCTTCATGTGTTCACTGTTAAAGGATGTCATAGATATAAACACAGATAAAAACTGCTCTGCTTCTGTCAACTTGGGAGTCGCATGTATATTTCACCTGGAAGAAATTTAATAGGGTTCAGTTATCCAGAAAGCAAGTTAAAGAAAAGATTGTATTATTTTGCGTTAGTAGGCATGCTACAAACCTTGACACAAACATGATTGCTAGATAAACATATCTTCTTCAAATTCCATAGTTACATTCAAAGTATTTATTTATTTATTTATTTGTTCCATTTATATCCCGCCTTGTCAGTTTTACAACCGACTCAAGGTGGCTAACAACATATAAAATCATAAAAACAAGTTTACAGATTAAAACATTTAAACATTTAAAACAACACTAGATTAAATATCACAAGATGGCGACTTCCTAGCGCTTCGGTGGGTAACTGCAGTGGGGTGCGATCAACAGGACCAGGGAGATGGTGGAATCAACTTTCTCCCCGGCGGCGGCCCCTATTTGAAAGCCTGGCGGAAGAGCTCCGTCTTACAGGCCCTGCGGAACTGCGACAAGTCCCGCAGGGCCCTGATGTTATCCGGGAGTTCGTTCCACCAGTAAGGGGCCGCCACTGAAAAAGCCCTGGCCCTAGTACAAGACAACCGGGCATCCTTTGGACCGGGGCAAGTCAGGCGATTTTGGGTGCCCGACCTCAGTAGCCTCTGGGGCCTATACGGGGAAAGGCGGTCCCTCAAGTAGGCGGGCCCCTGACCATAAAGGGCTTTAAAGGTTAACACCAGCACCTTGAACCTGATCCGGTATGCTATAGGCAGCCAGTGCAGCCGCTGCAGCACAGGCTGGATGTGGTCCCGCAAAGAGAGACCCATCAAAAGCCTGGCCGCAGCATTCTGCACCAACTGCAGCCTCCGGATCTGGGACAAAGGCAGCCCCAAGTAGAGAGCGTTACAGTGATCAAGACGTGAGGTGACCATAGCATGGATCACTGTAGCTAGGTCTTCACATTCGAGGAAGGGGGCCAACTGCCTAGTCAGCCATAGATGGAAAAAGGCTGATTTGGCAGTGGCTGCTACCTGGGCCTCCATCGTCAAAGAGGAGTCCAGGAGCACACCCAAACTCCTGACCCTCGGAGCTGGCACCAGTGGCGCCCCACCGAAGGACGGAAGTGGGTGCCCTAACCCCGTTCTGGTCCCACTCAAGCACAGGACCTCCGTCTTCAGAGGATTCAATTTCAGTCGACTCAGTCTAAGCCAGCCCGCAACCTCCTGCAGCGCTCGTTCCAGGTCATCTGGGGAAGAGCCGGACCGGCCGCCCAACAACAGATAGAGCTGGGTGTCATCAGCATATTGATGACACCCCAGCCCATGCCTCCAGACAATCTGGGCAAGGGAGCGCATAAAGATGTTAAATAACATTGGGGACAAGACCGCCCCTTAAGGCACACCACATACCAGTGGGTGCCTCTGGGAGGTCTGTCCTCCGAGCACAACCCTCTGTCCCCGATCTTGCAGAAAGGAGGCAAGCCATTGTAAAGCGAGCCCCCGAATCCCAGCATCGGCGAGGCGGTGGATCATCAACTGGTGGTCGACAACATCAAATGCCGCCGACAGGTCTAACAACACCAGTGCCGCCGTTCCGCCTCGATCCAGATGTCTTCGGAGGTCATCCGTGAGGGCGACCAGAACCGACTCCGTCCCATGACCTGGTCGGAACCCGGACTGAAACAGGTCCAGCATGGAGGTGTCATCCATGAAGCTCTGTAACTGAATCGCCACCGCCCTCTCCAAGACCTTACCCAAATAGGGTAGGTTGGACACCGGCCGATAGTTGGCCAAAACAGCCGGGTCCAGAGATGGTTTTTTTAGGAGAGGGCGGACCATCGCAATCTTGAGTGCCTCCAGGAACAGTCCTTCTGAAAAGGACTTGTTAATAATCTCCCGGAGCGTATCACGCAACCCCTCGTGGCAAGCTTTTATAAGCCACGAGGGGCACGGATCAAGGCTGCACGAGGTTGGGCGTACAGTCAAGAGCAACCTGTCAACCTCCTCAAGGCTGAGAGGACTGAAATGATCCAAGATTACACCTGAAGACGTGCATGGAGCCTGAAGTTCACACACTGTCTCAACTGTGGCTGTGAGTTCGCGGCGGAGTAACAAGATTTTATCTGCAAAATAGCTCGCAAAAGCCTCGCAGCCAATTTCTAATTCCCTATCATTTAGGGTGCTCTGTGGCACTTCCGTTAATGACCTAATTGTTCTAAATAATTGGGCCGGGCAAGAGCTAGCAGATGCAACCTCAGCTGCAAAGAATTGTTTCTTAGCAGCCTTGATTGCCACCTCATAGGATCTCATAAACGTCCTATAAGATGTTCTTGATGCTTCATCGCGAATACGCCGCCACCGTCTCTCTAGCCGTCTGAGACCCTGTTTCATCAGCCTCAGCTCCCCGGTAAACCAGGGAGCCAGCTTTGAGCGAGGGCGCAGAGAGCATCGGGGAGCAATCTCATCGATGGCCGCTGAGAGCCGGCCATGCCAATCCTCGACCAGTCCATCTAATGAGTCGCTGGGAGGCCTGGGGTCCCGCAGAGCATCAGAAACCGCTGAGGGTCCATCAGACTCAGCGGGCAAGCTAAAATTCGCTCGTTGCCCAAACGGAGTTGGGATGACACCATCAGACGAGCCTTCAGGGCAAAGTGGTCAGACCATGGCACTGCCATGGCAGTCAACTGACCCACCGTAACCCCCACCGCGAAGATCAGGTCAAGCATATGTCCGGTACACCAGCCAGACAGCCAACCTCTCCCCAGCTTCCCACACCAGGCCCGAACACTCTATGCCCTCCAGCTTCAACGGCGGGAGTGCCCTGTAGGAGTAAGCCTCCCGAATGAACAGTGCCACTCCTCCTCCCCGGCCCTCGGTCCGTGATTGGTGGAGGACCGAGAACCCGGGTGGAGCTAACTGGGAGAGAGCCACTGTCTCCCCCTCTCGCACCCAGGTCTCGGTCACGCATGCCAGGTCAGCACCTTGTTCCAGCAGAAATTCCTGCAAGGTAGCAGTCTTGTTATTAATAGACCTGGCATTGCACAACACCAATGACGGAGGATGGTCCTTCCCAGCCTCCCTGCCCGCCACCCTCGGGATGGGACGCAGGCTGGAAGGAAGCCGAGCTTCTCCATTTCTCTGCCTCCTTCCCTTAACTACCCGCCTGCTCCCACCGCTATATTTCCCCTGCCCCAGAAGCACTGGAATCCCCAGTCCGGCTGTCATTGGCACCGATGGCCTTCACGCAGCTCAATGCCGGTCACAGGCCACTCGACACCGTCAGATGCCCAGAAGAGAATCTCACACCTCTGTGCAGTCTACTCCAAGCCGAGCCACTCCCTCCTAAAAATTTCAGCCCTACTTAAGTAAGTTCCTGACTGCAGTGGGGACGTTTGTCACATGCATAATACCATGCTGAGAACCTTCACACCTGCTCAACAACTGGCCAGTCATTTCACCTCGTAGATACTTTTGCCCAGTTCAAGAACTAAATTATCTCATTAACTGGAAAAGAGAAAGTATCTTTCAATGTCATGGTTGTACCAGTTATTAAATCAATCAAATTGTATGAAAAATGGAATTGCTTGCAATTTGTCCCCTCTTTGTACGTGTGCAGTCAGAGGAAGCTTTTACATTACTAACCCTTGGTAGATTGCATTGTCTCCATTTCACCCACACAGTCAAGTGGTATCCATTCAATAAATGACTGCAAGCACTAACTGCAAAATTACCCAGATTCATGGGCAGACATAGAAGACATACAGAGATACTAAGTATTAGGTATCCACTCAGAAATCTCAAAACGAATTTCTTTCCATATTACCAAGTGCCCCCTTAAAAATCAGAGGCAGTGGAAGAGGCTGACTGGTGGGTGGGAGGCAGTCTAACTGTAAAAAACTGTGTGTGAAAATCATCACATCCCATCTATATTCATTCAGACATGTCCAAATAGCTCACCCAGTGATTGGCAACATGAGCCAGACAACTAAATGTTTGACTGACTCCCCTGCAGTGTTCTGAGTTCTGCACAAAGTAAACAGATTCTGTGCCTACAGACAAATCCTCAGATATATGGAATATTCAGAACCTTTCCTGTGACAGGGTATACTCTGGTAAAGCCACAGAGACATTCCGTTAAAAATCATCTTAACATTCACTATCTAAGGCTCTGGTTAGGGTTATTATATCCGAAGCAGCATAGCTGAGAGAGCATCAGTCCAGCATCTCACATTGAGAAGGATGTAAATAGTGCCAGATGAAGCTAAGAATGATATATTCTGCTTCTACCAGGCCCATTTCTAACATGATGGTCTATAGTCTTTAATGCATTCACCCTCACAACCTGCAGCTTAGATATGCTGAGGCAAATAAAGGGCTTAGCCTTTAGGACTCCTGGGGGAAGGGAATAATAAGCAGCCTATTTGCTTTGGCCTCCATTGAAAGTTAATCTGTGACTTCCATCTTCCATGCAGATGAAGACAATGAAGATATCAGAAAGGTGACAGTCAGTGGTGTGAGACTTGACTCTTCATTACTGACTCATCAAGCTGTGGGATCGATTCCATTTTCCCACAGTTTATTGTAGTTCAAAGCTTGGTTAGCTTTAGCATTTCATTTTCTAAGGGCTCCCTGCACTCCTAAGACAGACATCAAAGACAGAGTGGTATTAAGGAGGTCAATGAAGCACTCGGAAATAGCAATAGCACCTGCAGAAGTGGAGCACTCTGTTCATTAAGATGTATGACAAATAAGCCTTTGTTCAGAGAACACAGTCCAAGGAAACAGCACAACAGGAAAATGGTGTGCTGCCCTGAACAGAGCGAGGATGATTTGTTAAACAATCTGAGATCACCCCCCAAAAAGGGGGGGGGGACTTAAAACAAAAATATGCATCTTATAATGATATAGTATGACATTGTTCTTTACCTGCAAAGTTTCCATTGTATATGAGCTGTCCCTAAATCCAACCCACAGAAGTCTAATTTCATGGAATACAGACTCATCTAGCTTGCTATAGTTTTTGCCTACCTATACTACCTATAGTATGATACCTATACTGATACCTATACCTATGATACCTCTACTGAGGAATTACAAAATTATATCTGCTCTTGCTGCTCAGAAGCTCAATGATTTAAGACCATGACTGGCTAGAGAGCACCATCTTTCCCCATAATATGAGGTGTCTTTATACTGAGTTGTGTTGTAACTCCCTCTCCTTTTTAAATTGGGCCTTTAACAACTACATAACAAAAAAAATGCAAGTGATATTCTTTATAGCACAGAGATGCAACAATGGGAAAACCTTTAGCTGGTGATTCCTGCCTGTATGCAGGTAGCAATCCTACAGGTCAATTGTGTCCAGAGTCAGGACTTCAGTGGATTTGGATTATGCTGGTCTGAGGGCATCAGCAGCCTTGCTGAATCATACAATCATAGAATCTCGGAGTAGGAAGGGACTTTCAGGATCACCTACTTCAACCCCCCCTGCACAAAGCAGAAAATTCACAAATATCCCCCACACTCCCAGTGACCCCTGCTCTTTGCCCAGAAGAGGGCAACTCCCCCCCCCAAAAAAAACTCCAGGATCCCTGGCCTAATGTTTATCATCTGGACAGGAAATTTCCTTGGAGTCCTAGATAAGCCACTGAGGTCCACAATGAAATAAAAGTGAGGTATAAATATGATAATGTATGAACTCATGAAGTTGCTTTATGGTAGCCAGAGCATTTATCTATCAAGGTCAGTACTGTCAACTCAGACTGGCAGTGGCAACTTCTCTGGGAACTCATGCAGAGCCTTTTCACATCACCTGCTACCTGGCCCTTTCAACTGGAGATATCAGAGATTGAAACTGGAACTTCTGCTTGCAAAACAGATGCTCTACCTCTGAGGCAGAGCCCCTCCCTGAAATATAGGTCGTAAACAATAAATTAGTAATTAATAAATACAAAGTCTGGAAGGTTCTTTGTTCAGACCTTAACCCAGTCTGAAAGATTCCTCCCATCCTTTGTGAAGGTATTTGGAGAATACTAATTCCCACTTTACTATCATGACTTTTCAGCTCTGCATAGTGTTCTACACGTTTTTTTTAAAACTGCTATCAGTCACTGATGTTGTATAGTAGGACGGTTTGTGGAATTGAGGACTCAACAGCACCTGAAGCTGTAATTTGTCACCAGCAGTCTTATACTGAGTGCATCCTTTTCAGCTCAACTGGGTGGTCTAAGGCACATGCAAAGATCTCCAAGTGCAGTGATGCCTGAGCAAGGGATTCCAGTGCTCTTGGGGAGGGGAAAGTATAACAGTGGGACCTGGCATGGTGGAAAGGGAAGGGAGCAGAGAAATAGATTAGCTTGGCATCCTTCCAGCCTGTGTCCCATCCCAAAGGTAGTTGGCAGTGGAGCTAGGATGAATAACCCCTCTCCGACACTGGCGTTGTGTAATGCCAGGACTATAAATAATAAGACCATGGTCCTGTGGGACTTTCTGCTGGAGCAGAATGTAGACCTGGTGTGTATGAGACCTGGGTGTGGGATGAGGAGACAGTAGCTCTCTCCCAGCTTGCCCCTTCTGGGTTCTCGGTCTTTCACCAATCATGGACCATGGGGCGAGGGGGAGGAGTGGCTATATTCGTTTGGGAGGCTTACTCCTTTAGGGCACTCCTGCTGCTGAAGTGTGTTGGCCTAGTGTGGGAGGCTGGGGAGAGTTTGGCGATTTGGCTGGTGTACTGACTGCCCAATGCATCAGCTGATAGCCTGCCATCCTTGATGGAGGCCATATCAGGCTGGGCGCTGGAACACCCTAGGCTGTTAGTCTTGGGTGATTTCAATGTCCATGCTGATGACGCAGCTTCCACTTGGGCTGCGGACCTAGTGTCATCCATGGTGGTGCTGGGACTGTCCCAACTTGAAACAACCCCCACTCACTGGGCTGGACACATGCTCGATTTGATCTTCATGGCTGGGGTAACAGTGGACCGGATTACTGCTTTGGCAGTACCATGGTCAGACCACCATGTCCTTACGGCCTGTCTGAATGTTCCATCCTGACCCTGTTTGGGTGGTGAGCATATTTAGCTTGCCTGCTAAACCAAATGGACCAGGCAGCTCTGTGAGATCCAATGCCCCCGGCAGCTCGTTAGATGAACTTGTGGAGGACTGGCATAGCTGACTCTCTGCAGCCATCAACGAGATCACTCCCTGGTGCCCTCTGTGCCCTTGCTCTAGGCTTGCTCCCTGGTATACCCAGGAGTTGCAGCTTATGAAGCGAGGGCTGAGACAGCTAGAGAGACAGGGGTGACGTGCTCGCGATGAAACTTCAAGAGCATCTTATAGGACATTTAAGAGATCCTATGAGATGGCAGTCAAAGCTGCAAAGAGAGAGTTCTATGCGGCCATGATTGCCTCTGCTAGCTCATGCCCAGCCCAATTATTCAGAACAATTCGGTTTTTAACTGTTCTACCACAGGACGGATTAAACTCTAGGGAATTGGATATTGGCTGTGAGGCTTTTGCAAGCTATTTTGCAGATAAAGTCTTGTCACTCCGCCGTAAACTGTCACATCTTTGAGTCAGCTTCTGGATTCTTTCGTTCCCCTCAGTCTAGAGGAAGTTGACAAATTGCTCCTAGCGGTATGCCCTACCACGTGCTGCCTTGATCCATGCCCGTTGTGGCTAATTAATGCTGGCCATGATAGGTTGCAAGGTGCCCTAAGGGAAATTATCAACAAGTTCCTCACTGAGGGGCAGTTCCCTGGGACACTCAAGGAAGTGGTTGTGTGTCCTCTCTTGAAGAAACCATCTTTGGATCCAGCCGAATTAGCTAACTATCAGCCAGTTTCCAACTTGACCTATCTGGGCAAAATGATAGAGAGGGTCGTGGCAATCCAGCTACAGAGCTTCTTGGATGACGCTTCCATTCTAGATCCCTTCCAGACCAGTTTTTGCCCAGGCCATGGGACAGAGACAGTACTGGTCACCCTCATGGATGATCTCCAGTGGCAGCTGGGTCGGGGTGGTTCGGCGGTACTGTTGCTATTAGATCTGTTGGCTGTGTTAGACATGGT
Organism: Lepidodactylus listeri; assembly: GCA_029233225.1. NCBI lineage: Eukaryota > Metazoa > Chordata > Lepidosauria > Squamata > Gekkonidae > Lepidodactylus > Lepidodactylus listeri. Next base: position 56,902,854 of record JARCFY010000002.1, on the reverse strand, counting down.
CGATCATCAGTTACTGGTCTGCCACCTCACTGACACAGGACTCCAGGGGCTTGCCTTGCAGTGGCTTGTCTCCTTTCTCCATGGTCCAGGACAAAGGGTGGTGTTAGGGGAACAGATCTCTCAGAGGTACCCACTAGAGTGTGGAGTGTCTCAAGGGGCAGTGCTTTCCCCGATGTTATTTAACATCTACATGCACCCCCTTGCCCAGATTGCCCAGAGTTATGGGCTGGGGTGTCACCAGTGACAACACCCAGCTCTATCTGATGTTGGGCGGTCAGTCTGGCTCCAGACCGGAAGATCTGGATCGGGCATTACAAGTTATTTAACATCTACATGCACCCCCTTGCCCAGATTGCCCAGAGTTATGGGCTGGGGTGTCACCAGTGACAACACCCAGCTCTATCTGATGTTGGGCGGTCAGTCTGGCTCCAGACCGGAAGATCTGGATCGGGCATTACAAGTTGTGGCTGGTTGGCTTAGACTGAGCCGACTGAAATTGAATCCAACAAAGACGGAGATCCTGTGCTTGAGTCGGAACAGTCCGGTGGTAGGGATCTCTCTCCCGACCTTTGTTGGGGTGCCATTGGTGCCAGTGCTGGAGGTTAGGAGTTTGGGAGTGCTCCTAGATGCCTCCTTAACAATGGAGGCCCAGGTAGCAGCCACTGCCAAGTCGGCCATTTACCATCTTCTGCTGATTAGGCAGTTGGTTCCTTTCCTCGAATGCAACAACTTAGCAACAGTAATCCATACAATGGTCACCTCAAGATTAGACTACTGTAATGCTCTCTACATGGGGTTGCCCTTGTCACAGATCTGGAAGCTGCAGCTAGTGCAAAATGCAGCAGCTAGGCTTCTGATGTATCTCCCCTTAAGGGAGCACATCCAGCCGGCCCTGAAAGCATTGCACTGGCTGCTGATAGCATACTGGATTTACTTCAAGGTGCTGGTTCTTACCTTTAAAGCCCTTTATGGCCAGGGTCTGACTTACCTGAAGGATCCCCTTTCCCCATATATACCCCAGAGAGCACTACGATCAGGGAATCAAAATCAACTGGCCTTCCAGGCCCTAAGGACACCAGGCCGACTGTAACCAGGGCCAGGGCTTTTTTGGTGGCAGCTCCTTACTGGTAGAATGAGCTCCTGGAGGAGATCGGGACCCTGTGGGACCTTTTACAGTTCCACAGAGCCTGCAAGACGGAGCTCTTCCACCACGCTTTCATCTAGGAGCTGCCACCATCACTAGGAACAACTGTAGAGCCTGGTTCCTGGTGAATTATTGACCGCCTGTGCGTACCAAGTAAGATCAGTGCTGGAAATGAACAATATATGGTATGTACTCATGTAGCAATGCCACTGTTATTGGACATCGTTATCATCGCTAGCACTTTAATACTTACTATTGTATTGTTTAAATGAATTGTTTTAATGGTTTGATGATATGATTGTTTTAACTGTATTTTATCTTGTGTAAGCTACCCTGAGCCCGCCTTGGCGAGGTAGGGCGGGATATAAAATAGAATATAAATAAATAAATAAATGTTTGATTTCGCAACTGGAATAGATCATCTCAGCTCCTGACATCTGGCTCTGTGCTCAGCTTCCATAGGAGATAATCTGAACTCTTGATCCTTAACGTGTTTGCAGAATCAATGTGTCTAAATTGGCACAGCTGATGTAAATGGCACATTAGCATAGAGCTCATTTTACTTCTCAGGATCCTTGTAGTGTCCTTGTCCAGCAACATTAAGAATGAAGCAATCCCTGCCACAGGAAAGAAAGCTGTTGGTACAAAGGTTAGGCTCTGTATAGATTATTTGACAGTCACATTCTTTGGAAATGGGAATAAGTGGATGTTTGCTTTGAATAACAAGACCTAAAATGGTCTGTGTTGGATTAATTTAGACAACCTCTGAGACTCCTAACGCCCCCACCCCAAAAAACCCCTAAATTCAGGGCTTCTAAAATCTGATAAAGTGGCAGTCTGGGCAGTAGGAATAGAGTTGCCAACGACCTGGAAAGTGTCCTGTCTCTTTAATAGAGGTTTAATATGTAGAGATGGGCAGCTGAAGATTTTCATGGCATGGAGTGTTTCCATAGGGGCCTTGACATGCCAAAACAAATGTCACCTGCTGAATTTCTTCTGGTTGCACAGCTGTTAAGACACAAGTAATAGTAGAAGAAAAGTTGGTTTTTATGCCCCACTCTTTACTACCCAAAGGCATCTAGGAATGGCTTACAATCACCTTCCCTTCCTCTCCCCACAACAGACACCCTATGAGATAGGAGGGGCTGAGAGAGCTCTGAGAGAACTGTGAGTAACCCAAGGTCACCCAGCTGATTTCATGTGGAGGAGCAGGGAATCAAACCTAGTTCTCCAGATTAGAGTCCACTGCTTTTAACCACTACATTACCTTGCCGGTGTTTTTAAAAAATGGGGGAACCTATTTTTACAACAGTGTTGAGATTCCAATATGATGAAAGGGGAACTTGGAATCACTTAGAACTGTTCACAACAGTTTTTCCCTTGGATTTCACACAAAAATTAGGGACTACTGAGGGGGCTGGCAAGGATCTTGTGCCTTTTACAGCTGAGACAGGGTAAACAGATACAGTTTTACATGAAAGTACCCTAATGGCCATGGTGGTTCAGTGATTAAGATGCTGAAGTGCAGACTTCAGCAGTTTGAGACCCGAGTGCCATGTAACAGAGTGAGCTCTCATCTCTGGTTCCAGCTCCTGCCAGCCTAGTAGTTCGAAAGCAAGAAATTGCAAGTAGATAAACAGGTACCAATTCGATGGGAAGGTAACAGTGTTCTGTGCACCTTGGCATCTAGTCATGCTGGCCACATGACCACAGAAATGTCTTTGGATGGTGACTGGAAAAAAAGCCCACAGGAAAAAAGCCCACAGAAAAAAGCCCATGGACATAAATGCTTGCAGGAAAAAAGCCCACATGAAAAAATGCCCACACAGAAATAAGCCCACATGGGGGGGAAAGCCCATAAACATAAAAGCCCACAGCGGGGAAAGCCCACACGGAAAGAAGCCCACATGGAAAAATACCACATAAAGTGCCATAGATATTTATAATGGTGGATAGCTATTCAGCTCCATTTATGAGAATAAACAAGTATCACCTATATTCACATGCAACAATTTGTGCTGTGATTTTATCAAGTATAATCCTATAAATATAACTGTCTTACACACTGGCCATTTCCGGCTCTCCCATTGGCTGTGCTATGCACTCCATTAGCCACTGGCTATTCAACTGCCACTCAAGAGTACTCATGTGCCATTGGCTGGGTGCTAGGTCCACTCCTGTGCAACTAACATCCTTCAGTGGCTGTTGCTAGGCAACCAAGCTAGGTTCTGTTAGTAAAAAGACCAAGGAAGGAAACCCTTTCCAGGCCTTTGTGAGGAACACATCGGGGCCAGTCCTTTCTAGAGTTGCCAGCTCCAGGTTGGGAAATTCCTGGACATTTTGTGATGGAGTCTATGGAAGCCAGAGTTTAGGGAGGGGAGAGGCCTCAGCTGAATAGAATACCATAGAGCCCATCCTCCAAAGCAGTTATTTTCTCCAGGGGTGGAAGAGATCTGTGGTCTGGAGTTCAGTTGTGATACCTGGCGATCTTCAGGCTCCACCTGTAGGATGGCTGTCCTAGGCGTGGCAGTTAGTGCTTCAGAGCAGGGTCTGTTACTTGCTAATATCTTGCAGTTCAGTTTCTTTAACTGAGACTTTTGGTGTCGCAGTAGTAAAATCCCAGTAACATTTGCTAAAGGAAGAATCTGGGGAGAATCAGCAGCTTTCCTCTTCACCTGGTTCACTGACATGAAACCCACCAGGCTCCCCCATTATCCAGAAAGCCTGAGTGTAAATGGAAGCACTGAGCCGAGCACTGCTGGAAATGGGAGATGGCTAATTGCCTGACAGGGAGGAGATGAATATGAGATGCTGATCTTTAATTGCAAACAATTACATTTGCAAGAAACAAGCTCATCCTCATGCATGACGTGCAGCTTCTAATTAAATTTTAAACTCAGCCTTTTTTTTCTTGTTTTCATCTTCCCCCCCTCCCGATTTTCTGTAGAAAGTAATTAACTGTCTTGTCTACAGGTAAACCCATAATTAATATTTTGTTCATTATGATCAAGATCAGATTGTTTTGATTTATTTAGTGTTACTTTTTGCCTAATACAATTATGCCCTGATTCTCAGGAATGGACAGCAGTGCCTGATCTTTTATGCATGGGAGCAGTCAGCTTGGAAAAGGGAGCATACAGTACTTCACAGATGCATAGCTGGGGTGATGGAATCAGGGCTCCCAATGAGCCTGGAGAAAAAATGTTCTATCCCTTTAGTAGATGATTAGTTTGTGGAAATAGTAATAACTTCACCTGCTAAATAATATTCCATTAAACCTCTGTTAACAGACAGGATTTCTTCTCCCCCTCCAAGCAGTTGGCACTCTAAGGTATGTCTCTCACAGCTGGATAGAGAAACAGCCTCTGTTGGGAATGATGGTGTGAATAGGGATGGGTGCAAACTGGGAAAATATGGTTCGGTTTGTGGCATGCTTGGTTTCCGAACCATGAACCATCACAAACTTTTAGGCCTGGGACCAACATATCTAAGGGACCGCCTCTCCCCATGTATGCCCCGGAGAGCCTTATGCTCCGTGGATCACCATCTGCTGGTTATCCTCGGCTCGAGGGAGGTTCACTTAGCCTCAGCCAGGGCCAGGGCTTTTTTTGCCCTGGCCCCAGCCTGGTTGAATATGCTCCCAATCGAGATCAGGGCCCTGTGAGACCTAGTACAGTTTTGCAGGGCCTGCAAAATGGAGCTGTTCCACCAGGCCTTCAGGTGAGGTGGTGGGTGTCCATTAATTGGTCTCCCTGCTGCCGTTTCTGCTACTGATAGACTGCTACTGATAAGATCTCTATAGCTCAGCTGTGGCCCAATTATTCCCAGTTTAGGATTACTGAATATGTAATTGCTGCTATGCCTGTCTTTTAACTTTTAACTGTTTTTATTGCTTAATATTTATTTTTAATCACTTACTGATTATAAATTATTGTTGTAACCTGTCCTGAGCCCACTCAAAGGAAGAGCTGGATATAAATCTAAACAAATAAATGAACCCACCTTGGTGTACTAGAGACACCAAGCTCATGGGAATCTCTGGCTGCCCTCCTCTACCTGCCCTCCAAGTCTGATGAGGATTGGATTTACGGGGTCCAAGTTACACCCCCACCCCAAGAATGTGCCCCTAGGAAAGTGCTTTCTGGGGAAATGTCAGATGCAGGTTCAGGAGTGTATAGAACAAATCCTGTGCAAATTAGAGACATCAAAGTCGCATGGGACCTCCCCCGGATGATCCTCTACATGCCCTCCGAGTTCCCCCGGTTCCTTTGAAGTTTGGTAAACATTTAGATTGAATGGAGGCAGTCTGTCTGGAAATGTATCCATTCACAAACCACCATGAACAGCTTGAAAGTTTGTGAAAAGTTCGTGCCGATTGATCTGCCATGAACTTCACTTTGCAAACCATGAACCAGCCAAAATTCATCACAAACTTTAGTTCCTGAGCGTATCCCTAGATGTTAAGGTTCAATTTGTGCTGCTTTGTCAAATGGAAGTCACACATACAAGTCATCACTCAAAGTTGTAGTTAGTGAGCAAATCTTTCAGCTTCCATTTCTTGCTTATATTTCCTTTTTTTCTGATCCCCAACCTAGTTGATTATGTGAGCACTTTTTGAGAACAAATAGTGGGTATCACCATTAAATGGCTGCTAGGGTGGGTTAAAATGGCTGCCACTGGGGACTGAGGTCAGTCACAAAATGTTTGGAGGTTCCAAGCCAGTGTCCTCCAAATATGATGGTGGCAGCTATTCCCAGATGGGTGCCCCAATGGACATTCAAAGTGATCCCTCCTGACCTCTTCTAAAGCAACTCATCCTCCAGTGAACTGGGGAAAAGGCAGGAGTGGCTGTTTGCTTTGAAGAAAGAAGTGGGCATCATTGCACCCACTATAGCATGTAGATCTATGATTTTCATTTGGGATATTTATATTTTATTTACAAAATAGAACTGGGACTGTGATTTGAAGGGGGAAAGGAGGGGGGCACAGACTTCAAACCCCTTCAAGTCAGCCCCCTCCCTTTCCCCATCAAATTTGCCAGAGAGGCTTCTTAAACTTCCCCTAGCTTTGATGTGGATATTTTGGTGGGGTTTTTGTCCCTTATCACCATTTTCAGAACTGCTTTCTTTTGCTCCTTCTCATATCACCCTTGCCCAAAATTCTGGAGCTCAGGAGCAGCCAATGAAACTGATGGGCAGTAGATTCAGAACAAAAAAAAAGAAATACTTCTTTATTCAACAAGTGCTTAAAATGTGGGATTCATTGCCAGAGGGTGTAGTCATGGCCACAGGCATAGACAGTTTCAAAAGGGGATTAGGAAGATTCATAGAGGTTAGGTCTATCAGTGGTCACACAAGGCATGTCACAGAGGGCAGGCGACATGTGTACATGAGTGTGTGAGGGGGGTCCCCACTTGTTCTTTGCCTGGGCATTTCAGGTCCTCACCACCTAAATGGGTCCACCCTTCACTCATTTACCGGTGGCCTGGGATGCTGGCTGGACTCTCTGTGTGTGAGAGAGGACTGAGAATGTTCCTAGCTCCCTAGCTCCCTCCCAGCTTTTGCCCTGTTGTGCCAAGGCACCTGAGCTGTTTGAGAGATAGAAGATAAAGGTTTGTTTGTCTCTCCTTTTATCATCTTTATGTGATCTTGCAACTTTGCTTTCTATCAGCAGCCTTGGATGCACAAATTTAGTGTGTGAATTTTGCCACACTTCATGCCAGAAAAATGTCACCAACCATTGTGATCTGCCAACTAAATGTCTGTGTTAAAGGTGCAGGACTATTTAGAAAAGAGGAAAGAGTTTGAACCCTGCCTACTTAGATTCGTATAAGCTGTCCTGAAGCAGGTACTTTTGACCATCTGTATGAAATACGCAATCAAACCTTTGGGATTTTCTGAGAGATGTAATCACAGCAATTGCCACTAGAGGATGCCCTAAGCTGCAAAATCAAGCAAACTCTTCTGAACGTTGTGAATGAGATCAGCTCTGGAACAAACAGTAAAAAAATAGACACAACTGGGAGCCTTCCAGTATTGTCCACACAATCCCCCAAAAGGTAAATAGCAAAGTGTCTCAGCAGACCCTTGTAATCTCCTTAACAGTGCAGGGTGTTCCAGATCCACATTCCTACATGTACATCTTTTTAGGGGAAGCCATGTGTGGTTTTTTTTCCATATTTCAAAGTGAGAGATGAGACTGTGTGATTAGCACGTCCTCCTTCTCATGGCCAGCTGGACCTGCTGGGTTTAATGCTGTGTAGAGATAGGACCACTGCCTTTTTCAATTTTCCTCCCATTAATTCCTAGCTGAAGACACTGAGTATGGCAGCCAAAAAACTGACATCCTAATCAGAAACTTGTTTGCTAACAAGTTTGTGTCCCCTCCCCCCCTAAACATAAGTACAGCAGTTCCTTATGGTAATCACTGAAGACTGCACAATTTCTTTCTTCTGTTTCCCAATAAATCTGAGCTGTGTCCTGAGAGACTCAAATGTGGCTAACTTCAAAATGTGAAAAGACCACCTTTCTGCATTACTGTCATATTTTTCTTCCCATTCCACGAATGTACCAGTATGCAAAATCACACCATAACAGAACTGATAACAAAGGGTAGCATTAAATAAAATATGCTCTGATGATTTTATTTATTTATTTATTGGTTCAATTTATACCTCGTCCTCCCCACAACCAGGCTCAGGGTGGCTTACAAAATCAGTACGCAGGTACCATTAAGATACATTAAAAGCAGTTAAATATTTCAATACAATAAAATCATGAAGTCAATAAAATCAAGGTGCTAGTAATATTTCCATAAGATGGCATGATATTGCTTTCAAAGTGCTTACAGACATTTCACCATCTCAATGGCCTCCTGAGTCATGATGGAGTAGACCCCCTGTTGGAATTGTGGGCCAGGCTCGTTGATGGTACTAGTGAGGGCGGCTCCTGAGTTGAAAGTGTGGTGGAAGAGCTGTGTCTTGCAGGCTTATGGAACTGTAAAAGGTCCCACAAGGCCCTGATCTCTTCCGGGAGCTCGTTCCACCAGTATGGAGCCACCACTGAGAACGCCCTGGCCCTGGTGATGGCGAGCCTGGCATCTTTGGGACCCTATTATGATAATAATAGGATTCCTTTTGGAGCACTAGTACTTATAATCTGCCTTGAGCTACAAGGAAAGATGAGGTACAAATTTTAAATTTATATTAAGGAGAAAATATAAAATGTAAGCTCTTTCCTGATGTGTTCAGTCTACTGGTACTTCTCAAAACATGGGGGGTCAGAAACACTTGGTGGGGTGACTATAAGAATAGAGGAGATTTTTGAGAAAATCAGGGAATATGTTAAGTTTTCAGTTTTCCTCATGGTATCCATTATGGCTTGTTTGTGCTTCACTAGAGATAAATCCATGCCCTACAGGCATTCTTGTAGGGCATGCAATGGTTCCTTACTTGTAGTATATAATATTCTGAATATCATATACTGCAGTGGTTGAAGGACCCATCTTCAGTGGTGATGGGTGGTGTTGTTTATCTACAAATGAAATAAACTCATTCTTTTCTCTACTGGCAGTTTCAAGCCCCTTGGGGTTTTGTTCATTTATCTTTGGACTTTCTTCTTTCTCAGATCAGTGGACAACTTCCTGAACTGACTGTGACATAGCAAGATGCTTCTGCTGCAACACTTCACAAACAGATCACTGTATGCAGCAGGACCAGGAAAGCTAGCCATCCACAAGGAATATATGTGGTTTTAAAAAATCAAGATGGCAGCAGAAGCTTTTCCTAAAACAAAACAAACAAGCAAAAGATCTCTGCCACCGAGGAATCCCAGTGACCACACTGATGCAGCAAAGCCTGATGTTTCATTTGCCCCAGCAACACCAGGGCAGTCTGTAAAATGGTACCACAGCTCTGTAAAATAGCTAACAATTTTAATTCCACACTGTCTCCAATGAGCTCAGGTGGCAATCATGGCTTTCCCCTCCCTCCTTTTAATCTTACAACAAGCATGTGAGGTAGCTTAGGCCAAGAGTGAAGGACTGGTCCGTGGTTCACCCAATGAGCTTTCCAGCTGAGTAGCCATTTTTAACATGGGCATCCCAAGTCTAAACATTACACAACACTGAATATTCTCAATGGTAAGGATGCCCTGCAGATTCCAGCTTTCCCTCCTTTCCTTCCTCTAGCATTCTTTCCCCAGGAAAACTGTGGTACAGTGCTGACTGCCAGGTGAGGAATCGTCAAGGACTTGTTGAGGAGACCCCCATTTTCCCTTGTATTCCCCACACACAATATGACCTCTTTCCCTCCTTCTGGCAGCCAGTTTGGTGTAGTGGTTAAGTGTGCGGACTCTAATCTGGGAGAACCAGGTTTGATTCCCCACTCCTCCACTTGCACCTGCCTGGATGACCTTGGGCAAGCCATAGCTCTGTACCAGCTGTTCTCTCAAGGACAGCTTGGGAAAGAGCTCTCTCAGCCCCACCTACCTCACAGGGTGTCTGCTGTGGGGAGGGGAAGGGAAAGGAGTTTGTAAGCTACTCTGAGACTCCAAGTGAGCGAAGGGCGGGGTATAAATCGAATCTCTTCTTCTTATATTCTCTCCCTTTTTCTTGTTTTTTTTTCCTTCCACCCACCCACCCACCAATCAACCTACTTTTTATCTGCCCCCATCTTCAGCTACTTTTATTTATTTCATTTATACTCTCACTTTCTCCACAATGGGGACCCAGAGCAGCTTACTCATTTTCCTCTCTTTAATTTTATCTTTACAACAACCCTGTAAGGTAGGTTAGACTTAGAGTGTGTGAATGGCCAAAAGTCTCCCAGCAAGCCTCCATGGCAGAGTGAAAATTCAAACATGGATGTTCTGGTTTGTGGTGCATCTCTAACCACTACTAGGGATGGGCACGAACCGGAAAAATGTGTTGGTTCATGGCCAAACCACAAACCGAACCATGAACTGAATCAAACTGGGAGGTTCGTTCATGAACCAAACAGGTTCATGCCCCCTGCAAATTGCATTGTAAAGGACTGCAGTCCCTGTAAACAGGTTTTGCAGAAAGTAAAAAAAAAACAGCTGAGCAACAGGGACTTTTTAGGACTTTCTGTGCAGTCCCTTTAAAGTTTAAAGGGACTGCAAATTGCCCCCTGCAAATTGCATTGTAAAGGACTGCAGTCCCTGTAAACAGGGTTTGCAGAAAGTAAAAAAAAAAAAACCAGCTGAGCAACAGGGACTTTTTAGGACTTTCTGTGCAGTCCCTTTAAAGTTTAATTTAAAGGGACTCAGCTGTTTTGGGCTTTCTTTTGCAGTCCCTTTAAAGGGACTGCACAAGAAAGCCCAAAACAGCTGAGTCCCTTTAAATTGCAGATTTCTGCTTTAGCCATGAGCCATGAACAGTGCAAAATTGTGATGAATTTTGCTTTGTGGTTCAGTTCATGCCCATCCCTAACCACTACACCATACCGACTTTCATGAGGTGGCTGCTGTCGAACAGTAGCAAGCAGGCGATCCTGAGTGGGTGTGAGAGGCTTTCTACCAGTTGAAGGGACACTCGCAATCTCTTAGGGTTTGGGGGAAGCAGGTTTGTTTTGAACAGTAAAATTTCTCCTCAGTAACAAGATGTCTTTAGGATGGCAAGTGTAACGGCTTTGCGTTTACTGCCATGAGGTAAGTTTTGTGGTGAACAAGAACACAGAGATCACTGAGGGACGAACTGTATGTAAATAATAAAGAAGATTTATTTATTTACATGTTATTTTTAAAGAACAGATCAGCAGCACAGGTCTTGAAATAGTTGAAGGAGAAGCCTGGCTGAGGCATATAAATTTAAACTAGTAAAAAGTCCAGTAGCACCTTTAAGACTAACAAACTTTATTGTAGTATAAGCTTTCGAGAAACATAGTTCTCTTCGTCAGAGGCTAATTCCTCTAAATTTAACTACTTATGGTTTCAGAGTATAGTTTGAATTTTCTTTTAATGCCTGCAGGTACAAATAGACTTTCACTGACTAGTCACTAGGCTGGATCCTTTCATGCACACAGAAGTCTACCCACACCAGCCTGTCCTTTCCCAAAAGTCAGACTAAATTGTACAAGGTCTGCTCATCGCCAGAGACAGGCCTCACAACCAAGAACTCTGGAATCTCCTGGAGGTAGAGTTAAACCACTTCTGTTGCTGAGGCAGACCTATATCATGGCACCCTCCATGAGGCAGACGTGAACTACCTCCTACTGTGTTTCCCTCCAGCATTGCATCCTTCTCTGTGAAAGGTGATTGGATGCTGGAGCAGCTCTCCCATAGGCTGAGGTGTGATACAGTTAAGCGGCTGTGTTACCCCTTAAGGGAGGACAGCCTTCTGTCCATCACAATGAGCCATGCAAGTTTGATGGCAGCAAGTTGTCCAGCGGTTGCTGCCATGTCTGGCCCCAATGAGTCCTCCTTTAAAGGCAAACAGTCCTGGAAAAGGCTGTGCCTCTTCCCCCAGCTCTTTACTAACAGAAACTAAAGCTAAAAGCCTGGCGATGCTGTTTTGTTTTCCTAGCAACTTCACTGAGGGGCATTCATTTCTTAACACTGCAAGCATTGCTTCTATCATTTTAACCCCCAATTTAGACCCCCATTTTATTTTATTCTTAAGATTTTGGGTTTTTCTGCAAACCTGGGGCATTTTCCAGGTTTGTAGAAAGAGCTGTCTTATCTGTTCATGGCTCCATTCACTGGATTTAAGTGTCCAGAGATTTGGCCATGTCGAGAATTAGATTAATTGATGATATTTGAATCTGATCATTCTGATGATGTTTGAATCTGATCATTGTGGTCTAATTTAAGTTCCCTAGGTAGCAGGAAGGGCAATGAGGGAAGATAGTTACTCAGTAGATATGTGCCTGACTGGAATGTCATCCAGCCAGAAAAGTTAACACATTTTATATGGCTAATTAACAATGCAACCCTGTAGGTGCTGACTCTGAAATAACTCCTATTGTGCTCAGTGAGGCCTATTCCCAGGCAAGTATCCATAGGATTGCATCCTAATTATAATAAAGATTACGACAGAAAAAAACCCTGAAAACAACCCAAATAAAATCTTGCTGGGCATCACTACCAATTGCAAGCCTTTTTAATTGTATTTAATCATCTGCAGGTGTTGTATTTTCAATCCTGCTTAAACCGAATTAAAGGTTTTAATAAAATATAGTTGTTAAAATGTTTGCCAGGTCAAAGCTTGGGATCATGTAATAACAGGACAAAATGGTATATGACACGGAAAGGAATCAATGGCAAGGCACTACAAGCAGCTTGCTGCCTGAGGGAAGGACAGAATGCAGAAGCCAGTCACACTGGCCACACTAGATGGTTTGATGGTTTTTAGCCCTTAGTGGCACAAGAAGCCATAATTCTCAAGCCCAAAGGCTGCACCGTTGTTGCTCTACTGTAAAGAGCAGGTGTTGGCACAGCTTCCCACATCCCAAACAGCCACAGTTTCAAAGATTAATTTGCAGATAGCTTACTCTCCAGCTCACAGCCTGCAGCTTCCTCTAGGTGCCCAAGCTTCCCCTAGAGAGCAAGTTCACAAACTGCCATCCTCATGGCATCCTCATGGACAATTTGATTGATTTTTCAAAGTTATCTGCTGTTTTTCTAGGAGACCTTGCCCAAGGCAACCGATGACAAACACTGTAGCAATTAAGAGGTGGACGCCTTAAGGCAGGGAAAGAGATAAGCTGATTGACATGAGAGCTTAGTGGCTAGTTGGTGTTCCTTAGTCTTGTAGCTTTCCCACAACTCCTTCCAGACCTAGTTACCCCAAGACACTGAGCTTTGGGTAAGCAGCTTTATCTCCTTTCTCTCTGGACTCAGGAACTCTCTTTCATACACACACACACACACACACACACACACACACAGCATCTTCACAAAACACACACAGGAGGCAAAAAGATGGCTTGTGGGGCACCAGCCTTCACTATTCAACAAGTGATCCTGAATCGGCAGAGTTGAAATTAAAAATAAATCTCCCCAAAAGGGGACAGGCAAGAATGCCAATCCCCTCCTCATGGCTATCACATGAACACGCTCAATGAGCCGGTCTTTGAAAAGGACTGAAGTGCATTATGGTAATGATTAAGCTGCTTTATGATGGCTTGAATGCCTGCCTGCCTGCCTGTGTGTGTGAGAGAGACAAGGAGATTGAGGAAAAATCACAAGGACAGCCTTCACCTATGCCAGCACAGGAAGCAAAGAAAAGGAGATGCTCTCTACAAACCTTTTGACTTATAAGGCAACACAGAGCCAAGAACAGCCATTGTTGCTGCATTGCTACCATGGATGAGCAGAAAGTTAAGACAAAAATCACAGAAAAGAGCCAGGTATGGTCACAGCACCTCTAGTAATGGATGTGTGTCACAGTGACATAGGGCTGCCAGCCCCCAGGTGGGGCCTGGGGATCTCCCGCTTTTACAACTGATTACCAGCTGGCAGAGATCAGCTCCCCTGGAGAAAATGGATGCTTTGAAGGGTGGACTCTATAGCATTGTACCATGCTGAGGCCCCCCTCCCCAACCCCCCCCCTTCTCCTGGCTCCACCCCCAAAGTCCCCAGGTATTTTCCAACCCGGACTTGGCAACCCTACAGTGACATCCTTGTAAATGAGGTGTCCAAGCACATGTTACACACAGAGAGAGAGCGCTACAGTTTCAGTAGACACAAAGCCAGCAACTGCATAGAGGAGATCCCAGTGCCAGAGGAGCAACCACTTCTTTTTTTAGTAGTAAGTATTCCAGGTGACTCTAGGCAACATGGCATATATAAGTGTTTAAGACACTTGCAACTGTACACTCAGAAGCCTACTGAGAATCCAAAACAACCACCTTCAGTTCTTTGTCACAAATTGCTATGAGCAACAACAGTGCTTTCCAAAGTATAGTTTACAAAATGGAGGGGTCATTTTCTTGCATAGTGGGCTACCTTGGGAAGCTACAATATGCCAGAGCTTACCCTAGAAGGTATCCATTTACGTATTTAAATTTTACTCATGTACTTTCCCAAAGAGAACATATATGAAATTTCCATGGGGAGATCAACACAGAACCTTCAAACTGTGCGATGTATGTACACATTACTTATATTCAGGGCTTTTTTTATAGAAAAAGCCCAGCAGGAACTCATTAGCATAATAGGCCACACCCAACAGCAGAAACACATTAGCATATTAGGTCACACCCCTGACAGCACAGCTGTCTCCCAGGATTGGCTTGCCCAGATGCCCCGCGCCTTGTGGGGCGCATGGGGAACCCGAGGGAAGGAAGGCAGTTTCTGGATTAGCTTCCCCAGGTGCCCCGCAACTTGCGAGGTGCTGGGGGAACCCCATGGGGGGCAGTTTAAACTACCTTCCCTCCCTGGATCAGTTTGGCTTCCCCAGGTGCCCCGTGACTTGCGAGGCTCCTGGGGAACCCGGGGGGGGTGGGGAGAGGCTGTAGACGTGGCCAACTCAGAAGCCAGCTAGAACTCCGTTCCTGTGCGTTCCTGCCCAAAAATAGCCCTGCTTATATTTATCTTTGATGCTAAACCTTGCGCAACTTTGGTGTAGTGGTTAAGAGTGTGGACTCTAATCTGGGAGAACTGGGCTTGATTCCCCACTACTCCAAATGCAGCTGCTGGTGTGACCTTGGGTCAGTCATAACTTCTTTCAGAGCTGTTCTCTCAAGGGCAGTTCTCTCAGAGCTCTCTTGGCCCCACCTACCTCATAGGGTATCTGTTGTGGGGAGGGTAAGGGAAAGGCGTTGTAAGCCACTCTTGAGACTTCTTCAGGTAGTGAAGGGCAGGGTATAAATCCAAACTCTTCTTATTCTTCTTCATTTTGTAGGGGGGAAAACATCCCAATGGAATAAACAATGACTAGTGCCTCCTTGTTATGCAACTCTACAGAGGCTTAGGGTCTCCTTTAAACTCCTAGAACCTGTGCAAAGCAGGTACACATGCTTAGTTTGCACACTGGAGATCATTGGCTTTGCAGATACTGTGCTAGCCCGCAATGTAGACACATGTAGACATTTAGTTCAGGCTGTAACAGTTTAAATGAGTCTAAGATCCTACAAAGTGGTACCCTTTGCCTTGCCAGCTAGGAGGCCGAAGTTGGTTCCTTATTCCCAGTTCCTTATTCATTCCTTATTCGAGACTTATTCATGAATTCAACCAAAAACACTGAAGAGAGTTTGACAGCTCTGGACCCCAAAATAAGGTCTGGACCACCAGATGTCATACCCCCTCACATTCAGGGGACTGTCCCCTTTGAGGGAACATGTGCTGTTTCCTGGTCCAAAGAGTGGTTCTTGTGCCAGCTGCTCCAAAGTGAGATGCCCCCAGGACAATCGTACAGGCAGACACTGGGGCCTGGCTGCACTGCAAAACAGTCTTTGGACCACCCCAAATGATACATCCTCACACTCTGGAGACTGTCCCCTGCAAGAAGACATACAGCAGTACCTGGTCCAAACACTGGTTCTGGCGCCACAAGCTTCTATTTGGCTAAACACCAACAGGCCTGTATTTCAAAGGAGATTTGAATAAGGAACTGGTTTGACTGCTTGGCCTCTATGCCCAAAAATAAGGTTTGGACCACCACATGTCATACACCCCCGTGTTCAGGGGACTCTCCCCTTCTAGGAGACACGTTCTGTTTCCTGGTTCAAAGAGCGGTAAAATATTGTGAGTTCACGTTTTCAGGATCTTCTGTCTTCAAAACAACTTTGTTCAAACAAGCACCAGTAGGGTTGTAGTTTCAGTGTCTATGCTTCATTGTTTATTGTATGTCTACTGCTTTATTGCATTTGTAAAATGTTGTAATTCATCTTGAGTCCTGACAAGAAAGGTGGACTACAAATGAATGAATAAATAAAACTGAAATTCTTCAACAATAATAAATACCATCGCCACGAATGCCAAGGCCCATGGAAAATTTCTCAAGATCTTGTAGCTCAGTCCTGAAGAAAAAAACTGAAGGCATAAAAGTGTAAAAACCTAACTGTGTTTCAAGGACTGTTCCTTATCATAAGGATCCAGCATACATGCCCCTTCAAGGTGGCCCCCCAGAGGCTACTCTGTGTTGCAGTGTGTGTCTCTGTGTGTGTGTGTGAGATCTCCCTCCTGCTGCTGCTAAAAATGCCAGCACAAGCAGTTTATGATGGTGTGAAACCAATGCATGGTTTATCTTGCAAGGTGAGGTGACATAAATAAGTTTCTTGCTGCAGAAAGGAGGGATCCCTCACCATTGGCAAGGGGGTATCTGGCAACCCTATTTGAACAGCTGCCACCCAGCATCCATACCTGAAGGCACTTATGAGCAGAATCTATAGATATTTTTGGAAGTATAGCTAAGCCACTGAGTCATCATATAAACAACTGTGCAACACCTTGCACCAACAGCATCATAAAGAACCTTTGATCTGAGTTTTTAGCAGATGATGCAATAAAAATAAAATGCAATTGCTTCTAAACTGGTCTGTAAAAAAGAAGCAGCAGAAAATACATTTTTTGCCTCCGCCTAACCAAGCATGAAGGAAGTGGGGGACGAGGGTAATCTCTACAGTGTCACGAAAAGGGCAGAGAGAGAGAGAGAGAGAGAGATTTAGAAGATGTTGCTGCAGTTGCATTCCTTTGTTAGGTTAATGGCTCCAGATGGTCAGACTGTTCTCAATGGGCCTGATTGCCAAGAGACATTGTTTCCTCAATGGCTTTGTTGAACCACCTATCAGAATATTTTGGGAGCTGACCCTTCCTAGCTTGGGGGGAGGAGGTAGGCAATATGAAATCGAAAGAAAAGAAACAGCAAGTTTGAGTCAAAGACAAAGGCTGATAGGGCTGGCTGAAGCAGCTTGGGTGTATAGAATCTCTCATGGAATCTCATGTGGTCCAGTGAATTGTCTGTCCTGGATGTCCTCTACTGGAGTTTTTCTTGTATAGTTGTACATAAAAAAAATTATAAATATCACAAAATTGCCTGAAGTCGCCAGTGTTCTTTCCTTTAGGAATGCTGGAACTTTTCACCACTTGTGGAACTAGGGAATGTACAACGATATTTTAAATGCCTGCTCTTTGTTGTATTTTCTTATCCTGTTAAAAAAAAGGGGTATCAAACAGTAAAATCAGTTCTATGCTATCCAAGCCTGCTGGAAATTTGGGAAGCTTTTACATCCTACAGGTAAGCAACAGATAGGGAAATGTACCTTCCAGTTTTCTGAAAACTTAACAAAAGTGTAGGCTGGTCTCACCACTGCTTTCTTTTTCTTCAGTTCTAGCTAAACAGACTGGGTCAAGATACATCTTATTTGTGATCACTCAAGAAAGAAGACTGTAGAAATAACATTAATCTACTTGTAACCAATGCCCTCCCCATTCACACTAGCCAATGGTTTTGAACACCAACCAAGCACAAAAAACAGTTGGTTGACAATATCAGTATCACTGGCAAGAGTGGTCTTAATGAGGCTGGGGCCCTGGATACAAGTCAAGGATGCTCCCCCCCCACATTATTTATTCACATGCAACCCATTAAAGAGAATAAAGGAAAGGACTTATTCAGGGCCATGGCAACCCACAGAGGGGAGCAGCCACAGAGCTCAGCTCAGCCCAGCCCACCTGAAGAAGAAGAGGAGATTGGATTTATACCCCACCCTTCACTCACTTGGAGTCTCAGAGCGGCTTACAAACTCCTTTCCCTTCCCCTCCCCACAACAGACACCTTGTGAGGTAGGTGGGGCTGAGAGCTCTGAGACAACTGTCCTTGAGAGCTATGGTACAGAGCTATGGCTTGCCCAAGGTCATCCAGCAGGTGCAAGTGGAGGAGTGGGGAATCAAACCCGGTTCTCCCTGATTAGAGTCTGTGCACTTAACCACTACACCTAACTGGCTCTCAAACTGGAGGAAGTGGGGGAAACCACTACACCTGCTCCTTTGACCCACTGTTTTGTCACCTGAGAAGAACTGAGGGAAGAGGCGACAGCAGGATCTGCACCAGTACCCCTCCTTTCCTCCCATGTGTTTGGTGTGAAGAGCTGCAGGTGCTGGCCAGTGACAAAATAGTATGGGGTGCTGTACAGCATGGCTCTCTTGCTCAGCTGTCAAGGGCAAGGGTGGCTGAATGAGCAGGTAGGCAGAATGCTGCACCCTTCCTTTGTGCTTGTCATGCAGATCTGCAAGCCACTGATGAGTGGGTAAGGGCAGCTGCACAGCACAGCTCTTTTGCTGCACCTGGAATGGAGCTGTCTGAGTGAGCAGGTGGGTGCAGCATACCTCCCTTGTGCTTGGCACTGGACAGCCACATGAGGGAACAGCCAGGCAGCATGTGGCCACCCACCCCAGTATCCCCCCCGTCACCAGCATTTCTGCAGGTGCAAGGACATCCACTCACAGACTGTGATTCTCCCCACTCCTCCTTCCCAAAGGTGCCCAGAATGCTCCCCAAAATCCTGTTCCTAAGGGTTACCAGGAACAGGATGTGGGGTCAGGCTTTCATGGGAGGGAGGAAGTGGAGGAAAGCAATGCTTTTCAAATGGAAGCCCTTGTGCCTGTGGAAATGCCAGCCAGGATCCAAGCCAATGTCTGTAGATTTGCTGCCATAGCTGTCATGCCCTGAGAAGTTTGTGATGCTCTATCTTGATGCTCCATCTTGAACCGTGCCAATCTGGGTTTTTTTGCACACACTAGTTCTCAGAGTGCTTACAATGGTATATTAAAAGGACTTCTATGTTGCATCAGCCTTTGCATAATTTATCTGAGGTTTGGATACTCCTTGCAAGAATTCTGCCTGCAGAGAAGAAACCAGGCTAAAAGAGACAATAGGCCTGAGAAGAAAGAGGGGGAGGGGAAAACTAGGCAGCTTTCAGTCCCTCTGTAAGGATGTGCAAAACAAGAGGCCTCCTGGATAGCTGAAGGGAGGGGGAAGGGCAGGGAATTGCCTAAGCTTTTAAAAATAGCTCATAAGAAAACATGGGCCAGGCTCATAAAAATAAGTGTTTATATGTCCGATGGCCAGGCGGCAATCAGTTCCGGAGCACAGCAACAGCCTTCTCCATTGCTAATAAAAGACATAATCGACCTAGACAAGATTTACTCTGGAATTCCTTATTTGAATGGAACTTTGTCCTAAAGGCATGAACGCTTAATCCACCATGCTCTGCTCTCCTGGCTTCTACCCTGTCAGCTACTAAGACCACATTCAGTTCTCGCTTTGAAGATCCCCCCCCTTTCTTTCCCACAATGGTTTATAGAATGGCCTCCTGCTATTTCCAAGAGTGGCAACATATTGGGGGGGGGGGGGGGGGTGGTTACACATTACGATCCACTTTGAGGCCATGACCCAATAAGCCTATAATGCTAGGTGTGTTTGGCAGCAGCACTGGAAAGGACTTAGAGGAAGGGACAAGAATTCTTTTCCACTGTTTTCCTTTTCTGGTGGATGTATTCGTACAGTTGAGCCAGCTATGGAAAGAATCTTGGCATTGTCTCTCACCTTCTCCCTTTACCTCTCCAAGAAATATAACCATTAGCAAAATGATGTGGACATTTTCAGCCTTTGAAGTACTGGCTCTCTCCATTCTGCCGTAATCCTTAAGAAAGGAACTGCTTGGCCCAGCCAGCCAGCCAGTTTGCTCTGTGTGCTCTGAAGCAGCTTGCAAGCAGAACAGCTGTCTTTGCTCCCCCAGAAATGGCACGTCAGCAGTTCTGAGCTTCCTACAGTTAAAAAATCACTCACTTAAGGGACTGTAACCACAGGAATGTGGTTTAAAAAGGAAAGGCAGCTTGTTATTCAGGAGGGAGGTCTGGTCTTTACTACTAGCAAGGTCTAGTTTTCACCAAGAGACAGGGAAGCAGCAAATAAAGATTCACTCCAAAAGGGTACATTTGCTCAACTGACATTAACCATTTCAAATTTCAGGGGTTTTTTTGGGGTGGGGGTTAATAGCTGCTAATACAAACAACAAAGAATGGTTCAGATGCCTAATGAGAACTACCAGAAGATAGCTTCTTTTGGTTTTTAGAAGTAACAGTTGATAAGAACCTGGTCCAAAACTCTATTGTATCCAAGCTCTTTAAATGTACTTGGTAATAAAGAGGCTATTGACTTTAGAATATTAATCCCTTACCCTGTTTCAGGACAGAGCTGTAGAGCTAGATTCCTGCCCAGCAGCATGGCCTCTAGCAGCAAAAGAGGACACTAGTACTTAGTTATTGAAGTCTCCCAGGCTCAACAGATCACCAAAAATCAAGATAAAGGTATGCTATTTCCACACCTTGAGCTGCTCCTTTCAATGTATTTGCTAGCAATATTCCCAGCACGGCTTCAAGAAATCTCTGTGCCTATTACTAGACAACCTTACCTTGTTTCTTATACATTCAGCTGAATATTGTCATTCCCAAGCAAGGTACTAGTAAAAACTAGGTGTCTACAAGACAAGACCATTGTTGACATACCATGAAAATTAGATAATTGAAAAGTTCCTGCAATCATCCACCCACAGAGGAAGCTGCCCATTCTGCCTTTGCAGGTGTCAGGGCTCTTGACCCTCCTGTTGACCTTTCTTTGGGATGGGACATGCCTACAACTGACCATTTGCTTATTCCTGAGGCGTGGATGAAGCATATTTTAAAGGAAGCTATCTCCAGTATCTCTGCATGAGTCACTGCTGCAGCTTTGCCTATTTTAGTTAGGATGAATAGCCAGATCATGAACTCATGCAGAAACAGAATGGTTGAGACTGGGAAATTCTCATCTCTCAGTTTAGTGCAATGACACTTCCAAGTTTAATTTCAAGCAAAAAAGCAGTTATTAAAAATTTGGAAAAGCAGTGAATTAATATGTACCTTGAAAGGCAATTCAAGTTCGTCTTCCAAATAGTGAAATTTAATCTAAAGAAGTGTCATTATTTTGCTTGCATTCACATGGGGGAATGTATTTTGGCTAATCTGTGTATGTAAATTTTGAGCCTTGTTCCGTAATTGACCATATCTTCCACATAGTGCAGAAAGATCAGTGAAAATCTCAATGTAGCTGGAATGCAAGTAATTGAAAAACTTTCTTTAAAAAGAGAAAATCTGTACAAAACGAGAACACCCCCAAAATCAATTGTATGGCTAACTATTGTCCTAATAGCTTCGGTACTCAGTGTTCTTACCCAGTGAAACAATTCAGGCACAAACGGAAAAAAAATGTTGCAGTAGTCACACACACTTTGCACTCGCACATATGATCAGCAGTCTTGATCCACTAGTATTCAAACCAGTTGTTTTAAGCCTCAGTTCAACACTGAATTCAGCAAGTACTTAAGATTTAAAAGATCTGATGGGACAATTAATACAGTAGGCTTTGACAAGAGACTTCTATGCCCTACAAAAGTATTCTTGTTCTCCTTTCCCTTACCCCTATCTCCACCCTACTACATTTAGAGCATCTTTGAAGCGAATTGCTGAGTTATTGGGGAAAATTAGGTCTCCCAAATCAGAGGTTTAAAAACCATGATGCTTTAAGGGGCTTTTTGAAGCTAAAAAACTGCTGTGAAATCTAGAGCTGGACTCGGTATAGCTTACACTAGCACGCATGCAAAGCCGAAAAATGATGACTGAACATTTATCATTTTTCCAGCAGTTGCAACATACCAATTTTCTCATTTGAATTAGATCAACATTCTGATTCTCATTGCCTAGAGTAACTAGATCTGCTTCATAGAGTGGCTTTTGTCAGTGCTGCTAAGAGAATGTCCACTTGTCAGTCAGTTCTTTTGCTCAAGTATAAAAAAAGGATCTTAAGAGGCAGATAGCCATGATGGTTAATGCAGCCTCTCCACATTCCACAGTCAGACCACTTTGCCCTGAAGGTCTGTGTGAATGCCCCACTCCGACCCTGTTTGGGCAGCTAGCGTATTTTAGCTCACTCGCGGAGCCAAATGGACACTGTGCAGCTCCAAATGGCACTGTGGGATCCGATGCCCCCTTGCGGTTCACTAGATGAGCTTGTTGAGGACTGGCACAGCCAACTCTCAGCAGCCATCGATGTGATCGCTCCCCGATGTCCTCTGCACTCTCGCTCTAGGCACACTCCATGGTACACATAGGAGCTGCGGTCGATGAAGCGAGGGCTCTGACGGCCAGAGAGACAATGGTGTCATGTTCACAACAAAGCTACAAGAGCATCCTATAGGTCATTTATGAGATCCTACGAGATGGCGATCACAGTCACGAAAAAAGAATATGATTGCAAACTCTCGCCCATCCCAATTATTTAGAATGATTCAGTCCATTACTACTCTGCTTCAAGGCAGACCAAATGCTAAGGAATTGGAAATTGGCTATGAGGCTTTTCGCAGATAAAGTCTTGTTGCTCCGCCACGACCTTCCTGCCACAGTTGAGACAGTAAAGGAACTCGAGGCTCCATGCACATCTTATTGTCAAGTTTTGGATTATTTCAGTTCACTCAGTCTAGAAGAGGTTGACAAATTACTCTCAACTGTTCGCCTGACCACCTGCTGTTTTGATCCGTGCCCATCATGGCTAATTAAAGCTGATCATGATGGGCTACGAGGTACCCTAAAGGAAATTATCAACAAGTCCCTCTCAGAGGTGCTGCTCCCTAAAGCACTTAAGGAGGCAGCGGTATGCCCTCTCCTGAAAAAACCATCCTTTGATCTGGCTGAATTGGCTAACTAACAGCCGGTTTCCAATCTGCCCTCTCTGGGCAAATTAATTGAGTGCGGTGGCAATTCAGCTGCAGTTTTTTGAATGATACCTCTGTATTAGACCCCTTCCAGTCTGGCTTCCAACCAGGCCATAGGACGGGACAGTACTGGTCACCCTCACGGACAATCTTCGGAGAAATCTGTATCGGGGCAGTTCGGCTGTGTTGCTGTTGTTAGACCTCTTGGCAGCATTCAACACAGTCGACCCCTAACTACTGGCCTGCCACCTCACCAACACTGGGATTCAGGGGTCTGCCTTACAGTGGCTCTCCTCATTTCTTCAGGGTTGTGGACAAAGGTTGGCCATTGGGGAACAGCTGTCCCAAAGGCACCTGCCAATCTGCGGAGTGCTCCAAGGTGCAGTGCTTTCTCCAATGTTATTTAACATCTACACGCACCCCCTTGCTCAGATTGCCCGGAGCCATGGGCTGGGTTGTCATCAATATGCAGACAACACCCAGCTCTATCTGCTGTTGGGTGGCCAGTCGACTCTAAGACAGAATATCTAGACCTGGTGTTGAAAGCTGTGGCTGGTTGGCTTAGACTGAGTCAACTGAAATTGAATCCAATGAAGATGGAGGTCCTGTGCCTTTGTCAGAGTGGCCCGAGGGTAGAGAGCCCACTACCAACACTCGATGGGGCGCTGTTGCTGCCAGCGTCGGAGGTTAGGAGTTTGGGAGTGCTCCTGGATGCCTCCTTAATGATGGAGGCCCAGGTAGCAGCTGCTGCGAAGTCAGCCTTTTATCATCTCCGGCTGATCAAGCAGTGGTTCCCTTCTTCGAACGCAATGACCTTGCAACAGTGATTCATACAATGGTCATCCCAAGATTCCTGTAATGCTCTCTACGTGGGGCTGCCCTTGTCCCAAATCCGGAAGCTGCAGCTGGTGCAAAATGCAGTGGCCAGGCTGTTGTTTTAGTAAGATAAAAAGCAAGAAAATAGAATCACTTGCAGAGCGTTGTAACCAGTGCTGCTATTTTGCCGTCCCACTAAGCTGTTGTTGGGTCTCCCCATGTGGGAGCACATCCAGCCTGCGCTAAAAGCTCTGCACTGGCTGCCTATAACATACTGAATTTGGTTCAAGGTGCTGGTTCTTACCCTTAAAACTCTATATGGTCAGGGACCTTCATACCTAAGGGACTGCCTTTCCCCACGTTCCCCAGAGAGCACTATGATCAGGGTCCCAAAATTGTCGGGCTCTTCCGGGCCCCAGAGAAGCCAGGCTGGCTGTGATGAGAGCCAGGGCCTTCTCAGTGGTGGTTCTGCACTGGTGGAATGACTTGCCGAAAGACATCAGGGCCCTGTGGGACCTTCTGTCTTAGACAGAGCTCTTATAATTGAGGCCCTGGCCCCAACATTAATATCATCAACATCATTATAACATCATTTAAACAGCCGGATATAACCCAGATTACACTGGCAGTTGATTGGTTTGTTTGTATTGCTGGATACTACTCATGCCTGCCCTCATATTTGAATCATTCTAGCACCAGCACTGTTTTTATGTGTATTTTGTTGTAATTTTAGATAATTTCATCTTATTGTTCATTATCTTACGTATATTATGTAAGCCACCCTGAGCCTGCTTCGGCAGGGGCAGCAGGATAGAAATCAAATAAATAAATAAATAAATAGCATGGGATGAGATTATAATCCAGCATTTTTCCTATGTACGGTAATTTACATTAACAGTTCTGCTCTCTCACAAATATTGACCAACATTATTATCACTGACAAAATGAGTCAATGGTTACACTGTAGTCTGAATCACAATCACTTCAAAATATACCACCACAATCATCTGGAGCCTACTGGCTCTCAGATTTCATTTAATGCCTTCATATTGGAGTCTGGTTCTTCACTGAGAAGTGGGCACGTAGTTCTACCCTAATACTTTATTCAGATGAATACTTTCAAGAAGCTGAAGTTCTTCTGTATGCTGGGGGGGGGGGGGGGGGAAGGAGATACAACAGTACCTAAATTGCCTTTTGAATTTCTTTATGCTCCTTGTACTTGGCAAAATGTGAAGTCAAATCCAAACATACTAAGTCCTTGAACTCTGAAGAACATGGACCACAATACAGTTTTAATGGTTAGTTTATTGCAATGTGAACCAGTTGCTATGAACTCTTGACAAGTGGAAATTTTCAACATACAATAACTTGGTTTTACAATGTCACAGCTCAGTACAGTACAATAAAATCTGTTCATACAAAATATTCTATTGGCTTTAAAACATATTCTAAAGTATGAAAATACCCTGACCTGTTCCTTTTATACAATTTTAGAGCAGAATGCAATCACAAAATAAAAAAGTAACTAACTTCAACAGCCGACAACAGAATCGTGGATGTCACAGTGCAATGGGTAATACTGTCAAGGGATTTTCAGAAACATCTTTTACAAAGGGAAGGTCACTTGTCAGAATCTATATATTTGGAGTACGGAAAATATAGAATCTCATTTATTCAGCTTAATTCAAACCATGTTTGGACCATTTACCAGCACTACTATTTGCATAGCATTCTAAACATACAGGGGTTCTGCAAAATTAAAAACATTCTCTCTTCATTATGAGCTTTAACAAAGCAAGTGTTTCATGGGGATGTTGGTTCTCTGTATGAAAAGTGTGCAGGATACACACTGGAGGCAGATCAGAAAGTAAAACTTATGGTTGAATTTCTATCCTTTAACAAATGAAAATTATGGTGGGGGAAGACTAGGCTCTCCTGTTATGATTAGTATTTAACAATGTGTCTGCATGAACCTTCCTGCGGACACTGAAGAGTTTAAGACAGTCTGATTTATCTAATCTAACACATTGAGCAAAGTACCGCAGTTCACTTCAACATTCATAGCCTGCCACTGCATTTCTGTCAATCATTCTTCTAAAATATATTTGCTTACATGGATTCAGTAACATGAACACTTTACTGGAATAAGATGTTAAATGGATAATTCGCATCTTCTCCTCATAAGATGACCCCACATGCCATTCACAAGACAGTCCCGAGAAGCCTATGGGGATCCTCCAGCATGCCAGTGCTGAAATTGAGGGTCATCATGGATCAGCCCTGGCTCTGCTAATTGCAGAAAAGGTTCCAAATACTGGTGTTAGGGATTTTTGCATTACATCTTGCCTTTGGCAAGAAGATGGCCCCGTGCAAGAAAATAGCCTATACTTCTGGTGTATACTACAATGCTACACTTAAAATACATAGAAGTCACCCAACATTACTATAGAGATGGTACGGACATTCAGTGTTACAGGACATATACAAGAGCAGTGTTCTTCAACTGATCAGAGCAAGCAAAATGGCAACAGCAGCATTAGAATCACCTGTTAGTGTTTCAGCTGTCACTGTCTGGGAGGAAACAGTAGTTCAAAGGAAAATAACTTACAAGACACCAATGTATAATTTGGTTCGTATCAGGTCAGCCCCCCCTCCAGCTGCTCAAAGCATACAAAAATAAATTTTAGTTTCTCTGCATCCTAAAGCAGAAGACAAACCCAGCACAGCAATGTGCTACTTGTTTAAAGACTGAGACTAGAACTTGACATTAACAGGGGATACATAGCTGCCATTACAACAGGACCATGACACTTCTACCTCCTTCCATCAGGCAACATCTAACAATACAAAATGGGCAAAATGGGCAAAGAAACTAGAAGCACAGTTTTACCACATCAAACATTTTGTGTTACAGGAAGTTACCAGATGAAATAAGGAAGAGACAAGACAGGCCCATGTTTGGGTGGGTAATAGCTAAGCATCCGAAGTATTTAGTTCCAGTCTAAGAGTGTTTGAACTTTACATAGGTTTTTTTTTTAAGTATGCGATCAAAACAATACTTGTTCACTTCAGCAGATACATTATCAAGTGAGCATCTGCTGCCTCCCAACAGAAGACCTGAAATTGTATTTCTGGATATTATTCTCCTACAGCTAACTAGCTTTCATAGGACTGAGTGACTCATGGCAATGAACCTTAATGGAATTAAACTTTATTTGCAAAAAGGGTTAACTTAAGAACCCACAAGGTAATAATGCATGCACACATCTAGGAATGTGGCCATAAAAGGTTATATATCATAAAAAGAGTTGCAGTGGGGCGGCAAATTATACAAAAGAATTTATTTGAAAAAGTAGCAACTGCCACTGATTAACTTTTAGTAGAACTAGCTGTGACTGGGAAACTGCTCTCTTACCATTACATGTAAATTGAGATTTTTCACAACACCCAAAAACAGGATTCTCCCATCAGGAATGAAGAGGCTGGGAAAAATGAGTGATGCCTCCATGGGGTGGGGGGAAGAGTCCATTTAGTCTGCAGAGGGGGAAATATGAACTG
The DNA here is from genome assembly GCA_029233225.1 of Lepidodactylus listeri. Lineage (NCBI taxonomy): Eukaryota > Metazoa > Chordata > Lepidosauria > Squamata > Gekkonidae > Lepidodactylus > Lepidodactylus listeri. The sequence continues at coordinate 56,875,630 of JARCFY010000002.1, read as the reverse complement.
ATCCTTAACAAACTATTTTGCCCACTGATTAGAAAGAGACAAGATGAAATTGATTCAGAATCCTATCCAGAATGAAGTCAAGGATATTGATGTCTTTGCAGTATCTGCTCTGGTCAGTTAACTAGCATTCCAGAGCACAGAGCAGAATACTAGAATTTTGCCTAGAATTTAGCAATAAACATCAGAACTGAAAATATATATCTTTGAAAGCAGCAGACTTGAAGAGCAATGGAAAAGCAGTAAGAGTATAAGTGGCAGTGATGCAGATAACAAGCCTGAACCTAAATACATTTACTTGGTTGTATGTCCCTACAATTTCAACGGGACTTTCTTTCTAATGGGCCTGTGGCTGATTTAGGCACTGCTTCATTCTAAGAGATTGTTAAAAGGTATATACTTTGACTGTCATGACCACAATTAAGGCATGCCCTTCAGAATCAGCTCGCTCATTGCACTGATACCCATTTTGTTTTCTGCATTCTGTCAAGACAAATTTTCCAGGCCAATGCATGATGATCTTTAAAAAATAGGTCTGACTCCATAATAAGTTAAGTGACAACAGTATGAAACTGTATGAAACAGTTTCTTTGCATATTTTGTTGTACTCAGTTCCAAGATCTCAGATTTAGCCAGGAATATTTTAAAAGCCTGCACTAATTTAGAAAAGTTTTCAAAGATGCTAACAACAAAACAGCCAGCTTGACCCTGTCATCCAGAAACATAAGAAATGAAAACTTGTTTCATCAAGATCCACCAATCTCTCTCCCCTATGCCCCATGCCACCAAGATTCTGGCAGCAATGTGTTTCGGAAACTCTGAAATGGGGTTCATATAACACACAACCTCGAGACCCTACTGAATAAAAGAAGCCAGATATCCTTCATGGAGATGGCCTAAGGAGACTACAGACCTTCAAGGAGAATACTTTTGTAGGCTGGAGTTAAGGCTTTGCCAAAGTAGCCTAAACGTGGAAGCTCTAAGGCACATATTAGTACATTCACATTACTGTTAAAAAAGCCAGAGTATAAAAATTCCCCTCCCTTCCCACCCACCCCCAATAAAAAGATGGCACTGCCCATTGAGCTCTGTTACTCCTGTCAAATGCTGATACACATGCAATTTGTAGCTTTGTTTAAAAAAAAAAATCACCTGATTTTTACCCTTCTCACCACTGCCCACAACCAGTAGTGCTCCCCCATCCAAACACAACATATACTGATAATATTTTATCCTGTCCTCCTGGACTTAAAATACCAGTCCCTCACATGTGGCTCTCCTCCTCTTTTATACCATCATCTGTGGTTTTCTGAGGCAGGTTAGCCACATCATTGCTTGGCTCTTTTTGTTTTTCAGCCTCATCAATATTGGTTTCTTCTTCTTTCCCTTCGGCCTTTTGCTTTGCCTCCGTCTTCTCCTCTTTAGCCAACAGCCGATAATTGATGCCCATCCCAATAAATAGGAAGATCCCAGAGATGATCAGGATGATTCCACATGCCCAGTAGGTATATTTGTAGTCACCGTACATGTCGTTCAGTTTACCTGATAGGCAAAAACCAAACAAACATTTAAGACTGCAGAAATAATTCATAGCAAGGTATGGGTTACAGTGCCTTAGACTTACTACTAAACACCTCCAGCTGCTTCCTCCCTTCTTATTTCTGACTGGTGCAAAAGCACCCTTTGGGTTATACAAGCTATATGACAGTGCACACCCAACCTATTGGATCAAAGTCAATTTTATAATGGATGCATTCTGGGGTAGAACAGAGGCATAAGATATGCACCATAAGACAACACAATCACTCCACTGGTACTTTGATGGTAGTGGAATCAGCATAATTACAAGACTGAGGTCCCTTCCACACGAGTGAGATAATCCGGAGGGGAATCAAGGCTTTTTTTGCTCTGGAGCAATTTTCCCCGCAGTTGCATGATCACACAGCTCCATGGACCTGCCAGGGCAAACCACTGCTGCATGATCAGACGCAACCACGGGCGAGTGGGTTTTTTTGTGTGGTGGGTTTCCGAGGCACTTAAACAGGGGATCGATGAATCGCTGCAAGGAGGAAGGGGGAATCGATGCCTTGCTTCTCCCCCCCAAAGGCTTTCGATGATGTGCACACGGAGAAGGGGGGGGGAAACAGCGTTGCGTTGGGATAGCGTGTGATCACGCTATCCACGATGCCACACTTCCACGCTGGCGCGATCACACAGGGAAACTCCGGCTGTGAGCCACAGCAAACCGTTTGATACTGGAGTTTCACTAGGAGTTTTTTACTATGATTCCCCACCGGATCAAAACGGTTTGCAATGGGGCTTAACGATGGTTGCGGGACGCTTCCCAGATGTGCTGGTGTGATCGCACCAGTTTGATCCGTCAATGAAGCGTCCCTCTAGTGTGGCAAATAGGTGCGTGTGGAAGGGACCTATGTATATCAGATTGTAGAGACCGAAGGTACTTTCTTGCCCTCCTTATGTCTTGACAGCTGCTCCCCCAAAAGCACATGCAATCCCATACAGTTATTTCCCCAAACAGAAATACTCTACCTAGGAGAGGTGGCCCCAAAAGCACAGGGCAACATTCCACAATAGTCACCAAACCGACAGCACTGGAGAACCGCTGAGTCCCAACTAGGTCCATCAGTGTCTCAAACAAGACAGAGCTCAGCCAGCCAAAGGCAAATCCGAAGAAGCCGGCATAGATGCAAAAGCCAGCGTAGGTTGTGGATACAGGAGCCAAAAGGTGGCACAAACCATTATAGATCACAGATGCAGCAAAAAAATACTGAATTCTGGGCCTCACCCATTTGGTGTTTGCTACCAAGCCCATGGATGGCCTGGCAACCATATCTACAAAGGCCAGAATAGACAGCAAGAAGGCAGAAGACTCTTTAGAGAAATGCATACTCTTCCCATAATTACTGAGGAAGACTAATGGTGTAAACAATCCCAAAAACATGACCACATTGCCTGACAGATAGAGCAAGAAGCCACGATGTGTGAAGAGAGACAAATCCAAAAACTTGTTCATAGTCTGAAAGAATGTGGCTTTCTGTTTTTTTGTCTTCCCAGCAATAAGGTCTGTGCTGACATCTGTTCCTCCTTCTTTTCTCACAGGTTTACCAGCCTCCTGCAACACTTCTTTGTCAACTTTTGTCTTCTGGTCTGGTTTGGGTCCTATTGGTCTCATCAGGGATCCAGCAACACAGCAATTTAGCAAGAGCCCCCCAAGAATTAAAAAGCTCCCTCTCCACCCAAAAATGCTGTAAAAATATTGGTTCAAGGGAGCCAGCGTAGATAAAAATACAGGGCTGCCTGCCATTGCCAGTCCATTTGCCAATGGACGCCTCTTGTAGAAGTACTTGCCAATCATAGTCAAGGCTGGGTTTAAGTTAAATGCAAGTCCGAGACCTAGGGAGCCAAAGAAAAGACATGGTTAAAAGGACAACTGCAGTTCTCCAGACTGACAGCTTTTAAGTACACATTTGTGAAAGAATCAGCTGAACAAGAAGAAGTAGGCTGGCCTCTTACTGGGACTGTAAGGAAGGAAGGCTAGAAATGTTTGACCAAACTTGCTGCACACTTGACACCTCTACGAAACTGGTACAGAAGTGTCAGGGTACATGAGTTCAAGAGTTCTATACACTACAATGGTGAGTATGACTTTTTATTGGAGGTAGAAGTTAAATAAGAATTTGGGGTACATCCGTGGTTCTTACCTGGCAGGAACTCCTCCCACTTTCTGGGAGAAGCATCTGCAAGGGGCTATAGTTCTGGATCACAAACAGAAGAGGTGACAGGATGTGGAGAAGGCCATATGCTGTTTCTTACATGTAGGAACACCACCCATCAGGAAGCAAAGACTTCATCAGCTCTAAATTGACCTCCATTTACCAAAGAGAAGGGCATTACTTAGTGGAAATAATCTATGCCTTGAAAATTTGTTCCTGCCTCCCTGATTGGACAATGGAAATCACCCATCTCTTGAGGAATGGAGGCAAACTCAGAGACACAAAGCCCTCTGGAGCAGCTTTTTTTTCTCCCAGGTGGGGAGAGCACTTGCAAGTAGGAAGCAGCAAAAGTTCCTCCTGAAACACTTCATTTTTCATCTTGAAAGATAAGACTGAAGAGAAGGAAGAAGACTGTGGAATCTTTCCAGCCAAGATGCAATTACATGATAGCCATTACTGCCCAGGAGCCTGGCAAAGGGAGATCTGACCTCCCAAGGCTCAAGAAACTCACTTTTCCTCAGAGATTAATATTGGTCTCCTCACTCTGAATAACCTAAAATGATTTTCCTCAGTACACACCTCTTGTCTGTATAATTATATGCTCAGATATTTTCACTTCAAAATGCTATAATCAGTGTTCTTGCATTAAGATTGCTATTAAGATGACCAAGGAGATATATATATATCCTGTACCAGCATCACTTACCTCCCACAACCCCAACACAGAAGTAAAGCTCTTCCACAGTATTACAGAAAGAAGCAGCAATCAAACCGCATCCTGACAGACAGCCCCCTGCAATCATGACTGGACGACTGCCATATTTGTTCACCAGGATGCTGCTGATGGGACCTAGGAGAAATGGAAATGCAGACAATAGTTACTCAGACACACAACACCTTTACCTTTTATTCATTTGGAGTCATATGCCAAGGGAACATCTGAACCATGCAGACAGAAGACCTAAAGATTTTGGATTAACAGTTTCACAGAGTGCCCATTTTGTGGTTAGATATACTATACCAGATTTTTATGTGTACACGAAAATGTTTACACTTTACACCCAGAAACAATGGCTCTGTATTCATGGCTCTTACCTTACATAGCTCTAACCTTAAATAGGATTAACATTCATAGCTTTCTAATGCCATAGCAGCATTAGAAGAAGAAGAAGAAGAAGAAGAAGAAGAAGAGATTGGATTTTTACAAACTCCTTTCCCTTCTCCTCCCCACAACAGACACCCTGTGAGGTAGGTGGGGCTGAGAGAGTTGATAGAAACTGCTCTTTTTCAAGAACAGCTGTGCCAGAACTACGGCTTGCCCAAGGTCATCCAGCAGCTGCAAGTGAAGGAGCCAAACTAGCACAAACCCATGGTAGGAGTGGGGATCAGTTGCACATTGGAGGACAATCACTGTAGCCAGTTTGATGTAGTGGTTAAGTGCGCAGACTCTAATCTGGGAGAATCGGGTTTGATTCCCCACTGCTCCACTTGCACCTGCTGGATGACCTTGGGCAAGCCATAGCTCTGTACCAGTTGTTCTTTCAAGGACAATTGTCTCAGAGCTCTCTCAGCCCCACCCACCTCACAGGGTGTCTGTTGTGAGGAGGGGAAGAGAAAGGAGTTTGTAAGCCACTCTGAGACTCCAAGTGAGTGAAGGGTGGGATATAAATCCAATCTCTTCTCTTCTTCTAAAATTTATTTATTGCACTCTGAGGGTTTATACCAACAATATGCAAACACCCAATTAAAGAGCAAGGACTTGCAGTTTCCTGTCAAGTTTACTTTTAGCAGCAAATAGAGATTTGTTACTATGTTACAGTTGGAATTCCCGTACATCCATGTTTTTTAAGCAAAGCTGGATTTACTAGTACTTTTTGGCACTAAATTGTTTAGCCTACAGTTGCATTTATGGCAGTCTAAACTGTCCTGAAGTGGTATCCAAGGAAGGAGGAAGAACAGGGCATACAACAATCCATCATTAATGCTACTTCTGATGCAGAGCCTATTCAAACCATCTATAGACAGTGAATGTCAACAGCACCCCCAGAGTGCAAGAATTTTTTTTTACAGTGATTGTCCTTCAGTGTGCAACTGAACCACACGTCCACCATGGATTTGTGCTAATGCTGCTATGGCATCAGAAAGCTATGAATGTTAAATCCTATGTAAGATTGGAAGTTAAGAGCCCTGAATAAAGTTCTTGCAAACTCAAGCTATAGAACAAAAAAGTGCTTATATATTACAACATGTATTTGTTTAACCACTGTTATTTTGCGTTAATTAAGTTACATTGCTCTGCCATCTCTATCTGAAATTAAAATTCAGATTATTAAGAATATAAACATTAACCTATTCTGGAGCTATAATTAAACTGTAGCTTTCAGACAGCATGAATAGTGTACGTATCCCTACATGCATCATGATCCAGATGTTATTATGGTTACACACGACTCCATCCAACAAGCTCAAAGACTATCAGAAAACTATTTTATCTCTTTATTAAGATATCAAAGAGCTGGATCCTACCAGTCTGTTCTACAGATGCCAGAGTAGTCCTTCAGTACAGGGAATCTCACACTGATGGAGGATGCTCTTCAACTGGCAGTCTGCTGCTTGGGTCAGAGGGCTGCACTGACACTAGCAGAACAAGCTGGTAGGATTCAACTCCTTGTACCAAGCCTACAACAACTTGCACACAACTTGAAGATATTCTTCAGCATCAGTTCCAACTGAAAAGATCTGGAAAACTTTTCTACTTCCTTCCCAGTTTTCTCCCAATTCCCCTTCAAAAATTAGTGGAATGGTAAATGAAATAGTTGGACAGTGGTAGACATGTGCCAAATTTCTATAAATGTAGAAATCATAAAAAAAAGATTTTTTTTCAGGGAAAAAAATGACATTTTAGGGGAAACTGAAATATATACAGTACTTGCTTTCCCATCAAACCTAAATCTATTCTGCTGCTTTAAGATAAAATGCAATATTTATAACTTAGTATATAGTTGCATTAATGGGCATATTTATAGAATTTAGAGCTATAAATACTTTGGTTTTCTAAAGCCAAAATTACAAAAACACCTAATACTAAAGTGAGAAAGTTACAGATTGTTGCGCCCTATGTTGTCTTAGCACATTTCACTCATTCCAAAAGGACGGAGATTTTGCCCATGCTTATGAGAGCATGGGAACTAAGCAGGGTCAGCCATAGTCCCTATGTGGATGAGAGACCACCAAAGAAGACTGGGGTTGCTATGCAGAGGCTACCTCTGCTCACCCCTTGCCTGGAACACCCAGTGGATGGGGTTGCTATAAGCCCATTGCAATTCAACTGAACAATCTTTTTCATAGAAGGGTTTTTTGTTGTTCTCTACAAAAATTTCCCAATTTTTCTACTGAAAAAAATTAAAAGTCTTCAGGGGAAAACATTTTACCCCCTGAACTTTTCCAGGCCTTCTCATCTCTAGACAACCATTATAGAAGATTAACAAGAATAAGCCAAATTAATATAAAACAGAATTGGCAAAGACATATTGTTTTAGTATTACTTGCACGTCCAGTTCACAGCCAGTCAGTAGCTGTAATCACAGCTAAAATCTACTCAAGCCAAACTGTTTCCATGTACAAATTGCTTTCTTTTAATTACCACCCAAAGGTTTGAGTCTGATTAATCTACATGGCAGTATTTAAAATACTTCATTACAGAAAAACCTTAAATCCAAAGTAAACAATGATTAAAGGCAGACTCAATATTCTATAGACACTAAAGCCTGTTTAAGTAAAAGTGAATAGGCATGCCCTGAATAGCAACAGATCTGATTTCTTCATTAGCAGATAGAAAGACCTTCAAAACATACATGGCAACTCAGCCTCTGGGTGACCCTTTGAGTAGGATAGTTAAACAGAAGCAGATAAAGGGAGGGCCAATGCTGCATATAACACCCCAGATAGAAAACAAGGCATTCTGAAATCCTAGGAAAATTGTCCCAACTAGATCACCTCACTGTCTCACCTGGGACCTTTGGGCTGCTTTCAAAGAGTCATATAAACTCACATGCAGACTCCTTTGGGTGCTTGACTACCTTGAAAAGCATCTATTCTCAAACCAAGCCTATAAAAAAGTCACTGGAAAATAATTGTTTTACAAATAGTTTTCCAATTAAGCGGTCCCTTCTTAATCTCACAATGGAAACCTAGGTCTCTAGAATTCCATGCTTGAATCTAGCCCGGCTCATTTTGTTCCTGTACAAAACTTCCAACAGAACCATTAAAAATGGACAGACACAGCAACAAAACACTTCTCTTTCTGGTCAAAGCAATCACCAGCTGTGATGCACCTACATAACTCACACAACATGCAAAAGGTTAGTGTTGCATCGATATTAAATACTTGAACTACATGTCCATTAAGAAGACAGCTCTACATATTACACCAGAGGTGTCAAACTCATTTGTTACAAGGGATGGATCTGACATAAATGTCACTTTGTCTCCGGGCCATGTGTGCCATAAAACGTAATGCCAGTTACCAGAGATAGAAAATGTATAAAGGCAAGCAGCTGATAATCTCCAAGTTGGTGTATCCTCACTGCAAGGCCCCATGGGCTGGGAGGGGGGTGCAGAGGAAAACCCACATAGGCGGACTGGAGAGGCAGCAGTGCAGCACTGGACAGATGCTTCCACGATGCTTTTGGGAATATTTCAGCATCCCAAATGTATTTTTTATTATTTATTTATGTTTACATTTATATCTCGCCCTCCTTGCCATTCGGTGGGCTCAGGGCAGCTAACGACGTAATAAATACACATTAAAATTCCAGATAAAACTATTAATCAATATAAAATCATACTATGCACATAATATACAATAAATATTTATTTATTATTTCAATTCATATCCTGTCTTTCCCGCGAATGGGCTCAGGGCAGCTTATAGCAATAAATAACGCAATCAGATAATACAATAAAGCCGATTTTAGACATTTAAAATGGGCAGTACAGTACATTCAATTCCAGTTTCTACAACTGGGTGCCAAAATGATCTTATGCAGCAGCAATAGGGAGGCTGGAAGATGCTTTCTGCCTTAACCAAAGGCCTGGCGGAACAGTTCCATTTTACAGGCCCTGCGAAACTGTAACAGGTGTTGCTGGGCCCTGATCTCAATTAGGAGAATGTTTTACTAGGCTGGCATCAGGACCAAAAAAGCCCTGGCCCTGGTTGAGCCTAGATGGGCATCTTTCAGGCTGGAGACAACCAGCAGATGGCTATTAGCAGAGCGCAAGGTTCTCCAGGATACACATGGGGAGAGGCGGTCCCATAGATATGTTGGTTCCAGGCCACTCAAGGCTTCAAAGGTATATAGCAGCACCTTTTTGAAACGGATCTGGTACTCAATTGGTAGCCAGTGCAATTGGCGGAGCACCAGCTGGATGTGCGCATGTAAAGATGCTGCAGTCAGCAGGTGTGCTGCCGCATTTTGCACTAGCTGGAGTTTCCGGATCAGCCTCAAGGGTAAGCCCACATAGAGCAATTTACAGTAATCAAACCTGGAAGTGACCATTGCATGGGTTACTGTAGCCAAGTCCTGGGGAGAGAGGTAGGGAGTCAACTGCCTTATCTGCCAAAGATGATAAAAGGCAGACCTGACAACTGTAGCGACCTGGGCCTCCACAGAAAGTGAGGCACCAACGGTGTTCCATCCAGGGTAGGGAGCCTAATCCCCAAATCCAATCCTCCTCAGCTCAGGTACAGAACCTCCATCTTCACAGGATTTAACTTCAGCTAACTCTGTGGCAGCCACTCAGTCACAGCCCCTAATGCCCTGTCCAGGCTCTCAGGAACCAGGAAAGGCCTGGATATATTTGGGAATTACCAGTAGATCTGAAAACAACAAGAGGCAGCAGATTGCTCCTACCTCTCAGCTGTTTGTCTGGCTTCTGTAGTCTCTTTAAACTTAAAAGAGGCTCAACAGGGAGAAACACAGAAGGCAAAAACAAAAGTCTCAACAATAGAAAAAGAAGAGGAAGCCTACTCAACAGCCTTGGATGAAGAACTTGAGGTTAGTACATCTAAAAAATCATCTATAGAAGGATGGCCACAAAAATTGATGAGAAATAGTAATGGTAATAATAAGAATCGATCATAATGGATCTACCAACAACCAAGATATTTTTGGCAAATGTAAATGGACTAAATTCACCTGAGAAAAGACTAAATACATTTAAACAACTTAAGAAGATAGATGTGGATATTGTATGTCTGCAGAAAACACATATTTGATGTAAAGATAAACACTATCTGGTCAATAAGAAACGAGGTTATTTACTGCTTTGAACAAAGTAAAGAAAAGAGAAATAGCTGTCTATGTGAAAGAAAAACTGAAACCTACTTTGGTATCTTCGTTAGAAAATGGAAGACTTCTCCTACTGGAAAATTTTATTGGTGGTGATATATGCATTGAATGAATCGCAGGGGATTTTTAAAAAAAAAACAGTGAAGGAAACTATGACAAAATATGACTATATGGATATTTGTTTTTGATCAAGGCCTAGACAGGAAATCTATTAAGAAGATCAAATCTTCTAAAGGTTTACTTCCAAGAACTTTTTTAGAGTTAGCTAAAGAATACAAACTGAATGATGTTTGGAGAACTAGAAACCCAACTGGAAAAGACTATACTTTCCATTCTGATAGACATAAATCTTGGTCCAGAATCGATATGTGTTGGATTACATCAAATCTCTTCCAGGAAGTTGAAGATATCAATATTATGCCACAAATCACAGATCTGCAGATCACAGCCCACTATTACTGAAGATTAAAGACAATCCAAAAAAATTAATTGGATGTTAAATACACAATTACTTAAAAATGGACAATTTTTATAGAAGAAATGAAGACATTTTTCAACAAAATATGAATGGAAAAACATCGATGAAGATAGTTTGGGATGCAAGTAAAGCCTTTTTTAGAGGACTGGCAATTAGGTTTGCAGCAGCAAAGAAAAGAGAAAGAATGAGAATATTTCAAGAGACACTGGATGCTATTCAGAATAAAGAGAGAGAATTAAAGCTGGATCCTTCGAACAAGAATTTAAAGATAAAGATTAAAATACTCCAATATCAACTTAATTTATTCTTATAAGAAGAAATGTAAAAAAAAATTAAATTTGCTAAACAGGATTATTTTGAAAATGCTAATAAACCAGGACGATGGTTTGTTCATAAATTAAGAAAAGAGAAAAGGATGATTTATTCAATGTATGATAAAGACAGAAAAGAAGAATTTTCTAAGAATGGACTTAAGGTTACATGCAACTATATAAAAGAGTAGAAATTTCCAAGGAAATCCTTGTATCTATGTGAACAGGATTTACCCACACTATCGGAAGAAAGCAGAAAAATGTTGAATTAAGAAACAATTAAGAAAGAATTAAGAAACAAAATTTAAATAAAACACCTGGACCAGATGGACTCCCATATAAAACTGTAATTTCATCAGTAATAGAAGAAACAAAAGTACTGGAAGCAATTATACCATTGATTCATAAGGAAGAGACAGATAAAAACTATAGACCTATTTCTTTGCTGAATTGTGATAACAAAATATTTGGAACTATTTTGGCAGCAAGGATGAAATTATTTTTTTTAACAGACTTTATTCATCAGGACCAGGCAGGTTTCCTACCTAAGAGACAATTAAAGCATAAGGTGTGAAAAAGTCCTAAATATTTTAGAATATTATGAAACTCATTCAGAGAAGCTTTGATATTTTCGGACGCTAAAAAAGCATTTAACAATGTCAGCTGGCAATTTATTATTCAACAGATGAAGATAATGGATTTCAGGACTAATTTTATAAGGGTGATTGAAGCTATATACAAAAAGAAGAAAGCAAAAGTATTAGTAAACAGTGACCTGACTGATAATATATGGATTGAAAAAGGGACAAGACAAGGTTGTCCAATATCTCCATTGCTGTTTATACGAACTTTGGAAGTTCTGACAAGAGCTATTAGGAAAGATCCCCTTATTAAAGGGACATCAATAAGAGGAAATAAATATAAACTACAGGCCTTTGCTTATGATTTGGTATTTATCTTAGAGGACCCAATGGATTCTGTACAACTGATGAATCTGATCAATGAATATGGAAAAATGGCGGGAATGAAAATAAATTATCAGAAGATGAAAATGATTATGAAAATCACGACACTGAAACAAAGACCTGAAATAGTAGAATTGACTGGATTTCAACTGGTGAAGAAAGTCAAATATTTGGGTATTAATATTACAGCGAAATTTAGTTCCCTGGTTAAAGATAATTATAATAAAGTGTAGCAAGATATTAAAAAGGATTTAGAGAAATGGAAAGTTTGCAAGTATCACTAATGGGCAGAACAGGAATTTTGAAAATGACTGTTTTACCACTCATGATGTTTTTATTTCAAACGTTACCGATATACAAACAAAATTTCTTTGATGAACTGAATAAACTGACACAGTGTATTATATGGCTAGGGGAAAAGCCAAGAATTAAACTGAAAGCCTTGCAAGATGTGAAAGATAATGCTGGATTTGGAGTACCAGATTGGAAGAATTATTATAGAGCAGCAAGTTTAGTTTGGCTGAGAGAATGGATTCTACTTGAAGATCATAGGCTGCTAGCTCTAGAAGGACACATTTAAAACTGGGATGGCATTCCCTTTTATGGTATGGGAAAGCTTCTGGACATAGATATTTTAAAAATCAAATGATAAGGGGATCATTATTGACAACATGACAAAGGATTCGTCCACTGATATATACTAAAATTCCAAGATGGGTGCCTCCAGTGGAAGCTTTTTCTCAACCAACTATGACTTCTAAACAAACAGTTATTAGATATACAGAATTGTTAGAGGATGAAAAGAATCTAAAATCTCAGGAAGAATGAAAGAAAAACGAAATAAACAGACATGCTGATGCAATTGAAAATGCAGGATGAATTAGTTAAAGAATGTATTGTTAGATGGATGCAAAATGTGGGTCATAACATCGATCTGTCAAAGTGGAGTAAAATATGGAAAGTGAATGTTAAATTGACTAAATCTGTTACATTCAAAGAAAACTTATATAAAATGTTTTATAGATAAGAACATAAGAGAAGCCAAAGTTGGATCAGGCCAGTGGCTCATCCAGTCCAACACTCTGTCACACAGTGGCCAAAAATACCAGATGCCATCAGGAGGTCCACCAGTGGGGCCAGGACACTAGAAGCCCTCCCACTGTTGCCCAGAATACAGTGCATTGCTTGCCCCAGACTGAGAGTTCCTATCTCTACTTCGTGGCTAATAGGGAAAATGGAAGAAAAATCGATGAGACCTTGGAAGGCATTTTATGGGTGTGATCATACGCACCCATTAGCCACGCGAGAGGGACAATTCACCGACAGATCAAACTGGCGCGATCACACCAGCACATCTGGGAAGCGTCCTGCAACCGTCATCAAGCTGTTGCAAACCATTTTGATCCAGGGGGGAATAGTAGTAAAAAACTACTAGTGAAACTCCAGTATCAAACTGTTTGCTGTGGCTCACAGCTAGAGTTTCTCTGTGCGATTGCGCCAGCGCGGAACTGTGGCGTTGTGGATAGTGTGATCACACGCTATCCTGATGCAATGCTGTTCCCCCCCCCTCCGTGCGCACATCATCGAAAGCCCTTAAGAGTGGGGGAGTGATTCATCAATCCCGTTTAAGCGCCTCAGAAACCCACCACAAAAAAAAAACTTGCCCGTGGTTGCGTGTGATCACGCAGCGGCGATTTGTGCCAACAGCTTCATGGAGCTGTGTGATCACACAACTGCGGGGCAAATTGCTCTGAAGCAAAAAAAAGCCTCGATTCCCCTCCGGATTATCTCGCTTGTGTGGAAAGGACCTATGACTGGTTAAAACTCAAGTACTGAGAGAATAAGATTAATTGAAGGACAATAAAAAGGACAGATGAAATACTTGTGAAATTACAATGAGAAGACATGCATGCAAATTGCTAAATTTGAATTTTGTATATTTCCGATCCTTTTTTTCCCTCCCCTCTTTTCCCCTTTCCCGTTTCTTTATATAAACTAATAAAACTTCTTATATATATAAAAAATAAACTTTAAAGAGGCTGCAGAAGACAGCCCCCGTTGGCTTGGCTTGGGGCTGGCTGGCTTTTCCTCCAGAGCTCCCCTCTGCCTTGGCTTGGCATTGGCTTCTCTTGCAGCCCGGTTTAAACAGCTGTGCATGACACTGGCTGGCTTTTCCTCCAGAGCTCCCCTCTGCCTTGGCTTGGCATTGGTTTCTCTTGCAGCCCGGTTTAAACAGCTGTGCATGACACCGCTTCTGGTGTGCAGTTTTTCCATCATTTTTTCTTCTTCTTCTTCTCAGGTCTATTGGACTCGGGGAAGGGGGGGGGGGGATATCAGGATTTCCGAAAAATCCTGGATTTGAATACCACACAAGGGTTTGTGTTCACACACTCTGTGTGTGTGTGTGTGTGTGTGTGAGAGAGAGAGAGAGACGGACAGACGGACAAACTCCAGTAGGAAAGAGAATGGACAAGATCAACCATCGGAAAACTTGCAAAACTGTAAGCCTTTCTACAAGAAAACTTGAAACTTGGAATAGCAGACTCAATCAAAAGATTACCACTGAGTGCAAGATGTGAAAAATCACAGCACGTAAGAAAGAATATGCTGCTTTTGGATACCTTATGCATGGATTAGATACTCTCACCACAGTATCCAATAACTGACAGAATATCACAAAGAAGAGTGTTCCTAGATGGATTTATTTTTCAGATTCCATTACTCTGGAATGGAGGGAGGGGAAAATAAACACAGGTTGCATTGTAACTACACAAAAGAGACTTTATCAAATGTTCAGTATTCTAGTGGCTGACTGCAGATTCATGAACGCAAACCTAGAGACAGTCGTAAACTGACAGGAATAGAAAGACAGGGTGCTCCCATCTGCAAACAGCAAAGCATCCCCCCATTCATTAAAACAAAACTAAAAATACTTGTAATTTGGTTGTTTGGTGATTTTTGTCCTTCCTACTACAAGTGCCTCAAGGGCTGTAGAATATTCAGGTCAAGTCTGAACCACTATTTGTATTCTACTTTCTATCACAGATTACTATTTAATTTTTCTTCACACGGTTTGTGTAACAGGAATATTTCTCTGGAACAAACTAACCAGGACCAAGTCAACACTGGTTATATAAGAGCAAAGGGAGGCTCTATTTCCTACCCCCACTACCTTTGTTGGATTAAGTAGTCACTGAAGTCATTTTTGGTCATTACACAGGGGAAATACTGTACAATTACAAAAGTGAATTTTATTGAAAGATCACCACCAGTAGCAGTTATCTGTATCATCACAAATTTTGGCTGGTTCATGGTTTGTGAAGCAATGTTCACAAACTGAAGAACCGCCATGAACTTCCATGAATTTTGGAAACAGCTGTTTGATTTAAATGGCTTGGAGCCACGGGGAGCAGAAAGCAGGGGTTCCCAAACAGCTGAGTGGTGTTTGGTTTAAATGACTCCAAGCCATTTAAACCTTGCTTTCTGCTCCCTGTGAAAAGCCACAGTCTGTGCCACTCAGCTGTTTCAAAACTCCTGCTTTCTGTTCCATGTGGCTTTTCATGGAGAGCAGAATTCAGGGATTAAACCAAACAGCTGAGCGCCAGTCAACACCATTCAGCTGTTCAGAAACCCGCTTTCTGTTCCCCACAAAAAGATGCAGGGAGCAGAAACCTGGAGTTTAAACTTTAAATAGTCACAAACCGACCAGTGGACTTACCGTGAGGGGTCCTTCTCCTCTGAGGGTTGGAGGACATCTTGTGGGTGATTCCCACCTATCTTCAGGGAGGCAGGACTAAAACAAACTTCTTCCTGCTTCCTGTAGTGGGAGTCGCCCCAGGATCAGTTCGGGTGCTCCTAAAGCTGGATGAACTACTCTACATCGAATATATGAAAGGAAAACAACTCAACAATGCTGTTAATACATGTAACAGGAAGTGAAGAAAAAACAGGAAGAAGATAATACTTTCTCCCCCAATTATATACAACTTTGGTTATGATGAAATAGGTATCAAACAACCCAACCTCGGTGAACTCTCTCTATTTCCCTCCTTACTGCACCACATTGTTCGCGTTGACTTGTGGTCACATCACAACTTCTTAGAGGTGAGGACTTGTCTGCAGGATATTGATGACGACCCGGGAGGGCCAAGATGTCCTCCAACCCTCAGAGGAGAAGGACCCCTCACGGTAAGTCCACTGGTCGTTCTCCCTCTGAGGTGGAGGCCATCTTGTGGGACCTCCCAGAGCAGTGGTCCTAAGCTTGGGGTGGGTGGTCGTCATCTGTTGAAAAAACTGCTTGTAACACACGACGTCCGAATGCGGCGTCCACCGATGCATATGTGTTGATTTTATAGTGGCGTATGAACGTGGTTGGCGAAGACCAAGTCGCGGCTCTACAGACTTCCTCTATGGAGGCCCTGTTGTTGAATGCTGTACTCATGGCTGCACTTCGGACGGAATGGGCGGTGATGCCCTTTGGAACTAAGAGGTTCATACTTTTGTATGCTTCGAGAATGCATGCCTTGATGGTATAGCCTATGGAAGCTGTGGACATTTTCTTCCCTGTATGAGGGGGGGAAACATTGATAAACATTGCCTCTGTTCTCCTGATGGACGACGTTCTAAGAATGTAACATTTCAGGGCTCTTCTGACGTCTAAGGTGTGCCACGTCCTTTCCAACGGATGGGAAGGGTTTGGAGAAAAGGAAGGCAGAAAGATTTCCTGCGTCCTATGGAATCTAGTGTTTATTTTTGGACAGAAGGATGGGTCCGTTCGAAGAATCACTTTGTCCTTGTGAAACACACAGAGGTCGTTTCTGATTGAAAGAGCGCCTAATTCTGAGATCCTTCTTGCTGAGGTAATTGCTACGAGAAATAATGTCTTCATCCTCAGGAATTTGAGTGGTACGTTTGACAGGGGCTCAAATGGCTTTTTGGTTAGAGCTGTAAGGACGGGGTTCAGTCTCCAAGTTGGAAATCTGTGACAGGTTGGTGGGTCACTGTGGGATGCACCTTTGAGGAAACGCCGAATATCTGGGTGTTGTGATATCGGTAGGCCCTTATATTGGGGAAGGACTGTAGACAGCGCTGCCATCTGTCTTCGAAGGGTGGAAGCCTTAAGGCCGGTCTTCCGTCCGTCCTGAAGAAAGGCCAAAATGGTTGTAACCCGTGGATGGAGTGCATCCACCTTCTTCCTTCGAGCCCAACGGACGAACGCTTTCCATGTTACATTGTAAATTCTAGTAGTGGAAGGTTTCCTTGAAGCCAGGATAGTGTTGATGATGGAGTTATCGTATCCTAGCCTGAGGAATTTTTGCCTTTCAACCTCCACGCGGTCAGTTGAAGCCATCCCGGATCTGGGTGATGGATCGGGCCCTGATGAAGCACGTCTTCCGAGACGGGTAGTTTGAAGGGCGGGGCCACTGACAGCTCCTGAAGTGATGTGAACCATGGACGACGAGGCCAATAGGGTGCCACTACTATGATTTCCACCCTCGATGTCCTTATTTTCCGGATCAGCCTCGGGAGGACCGGTAGGGGAGGGAATGCATAAAGAAGTTCCGCAGGCCATGGAGATAGAAGTGCGTCCGTTCCTTCCGCTGACGGATGAAAGAACCTGGTATAAAATCTGACCAGTTGAGCATTGGTTGGGGACGCGAAAAGATCTACTTGAGGGGTTTCCAGTTTTGATGCAATCAGATTGAAGATGCTCCTGTGAAGAGACCATTCTCCCTCTTGAATGGCTTGGCGACTCAGCCAATCCGCCTGGATGTTGGTAGACCCCTTCACGTGTTCCACCTGTAGGGATGCCAGGTTGGTCTCCGCCCATCTCAGGAGAAGGTCGGCTTCTCTGGATAGAGCCATCGATCGGAGACCCCCTTGTTTGCTCAGACAGGCCTTGGCCGAGATGTTGTCCGTCCTGATGAGTACGTGCTTCTGCTGTATCTGAGAGGCGAAGTGGAGTAGGGCCAGGCGGACAGCTCGCAGCTCCAGTAGATTGATTGGGAGCGCTGTTTCTGAGGCGGACCATTGACCTTGAACTGGTTGTTGAAGTAATGTGGCTCCCCAGCCATTCAGGCTGGCGTCCGTGAAGATTTGTATCTGGTCCCGAATCCAGAACGATCTGCCGTGCGTTAGATTTGACTTTCTGGACCACCATCTTAGACTTGACTTGACCGATAATGGTACCTTTAGGGAAAGTTCCATCTTCAACGTGATGGAGTTTTGGTAGGGTCTGAGAAATTTCTGAAGAACCCTGGAGTGGAATCGTCCCCACTGGAGAGTGTCGAAGGACGAGACCATGAGGCCCATCATTCTGGTCAGCAGAGAAAGGGATGAGAACCGTGCCTTGATGATTTGCAGGGCTATCCCTTGGACCTTCTTTGCCTTGGACGCCGGAAGGAAGAGTTTCGCAGAGTGAGTGTCTAATATGACTCCCTGGTGTTCTAGCCGTTGGGTTGGGCTCAGGGAACTCTTCTGTTCGTTGATGAGGAAACCGAAGTGCCGTAAGCACTGGATGGTCTTGTAGATGTCTCTGTGGCATTGGTGCCTTGACGGAGAACGCAGCAGCAGGTCGTCCAAGTAGGGATGAATGTGGATGCCCTGTTTTCGCAGGAGGACCACGGGATGGACTAGGGTTTTTGTGAAGACCCTTGGGGCCGAGGACAGGCCGAATGGGAGGGCTCTGAACTGCAGGTGGGTCTCGCCTACGCAGAAACGCAAGAATCTCCTGTGCTGGGGAGATATCGGAATATGGAGATAGGCTTCCGTCAAGTCTATTGAAGCCAAGAACTCGCCTGGTTGTAGTGATTCTGCGATGGACCGCAGGGTTTCCATGCGGAAATGCTGTAGGTGCACGAATTGGTTCAGAAATTTTAGGTCCAGGATGGCTCTCCAATCCCCATTCTTTTTGGGGACGGTGAAGAAGATGGAGTACACCCCGGTCTGGTGTTCTTTCGGCGGCACTGGTTCTACGGCCTGAATTTGGATCAGATGTTTCATAGCTGCAAGAGTTCTGTTTTGTTTTTCTCTATTGCGTTGAAGTGGTGAAGCCAGGAAGCGTTGTGGTGGAAGAGACCGAAATTCGATTTTGTAGCCTTCGGAGATGAGTTCCGCGGTCCAAGCGTCTGGTTGGGAGGTTAACCAGGCCTGGCTGAAAATAGATAGTCGACCTCCCACCGGTGGTTCTAGATAGTCACGCTTTAAAGGACTTGGGGTCACCGCCCTTGTCCGGTCTGTTTCTGGGGTTTCTGCCGAAGCGGTTACTGTTGAAGCCTCCTCTGCGAAAGGACTGCCTGTTGGAGTTCCAAGAGGGGCGTCTGTAATCCTGACGTGGGCGGTAGGGCGAGTTGAAGGGACGAAAGGACGAAGAAGTTGATGGTGAACCCGCTGGTCTTCTATCAGAGGGGCGAACGGTTTTGGGTAAGGCTTTCTTCTTGTCACGTGTTTCCACGAGGATCTTGTCTAATGAGTCCCCAAACAGCTTTTTTCCCTGGTAAGGGTATGATGACACCGTGGCCTTGGACTGGTAGTCTGCTGGCCATGATCTTAGCCACACTGTACGTCGTGCTGCGGCCGCTGTGGACATCGCCCTGGCTGAGAAGACCATGGAGTCGAGAGTTGCATCCGCTGTGAAGGATATCGCCTTAAGCAATCTGTTGGCCCCTTCCAGTAGCCCACGATTGTTCTCCGGTATCATCTGGATCAGTTTGCGCATCCAGACTATTGATGCTCTAGATACTGTGGACGCTGCTGAAGATGTCCTGATGGCTAAGGCGTTTGCCTCATGGGACCGGCAAAGGGCAAACTCCGCCCTTTTATCCAGACTATTGCGCAGTGTGCCGTGGCCATCCTCAGCGACTAGACCAGTTGACTGCAGAGCTGCCACCGGTGCGTCCACCACAGGGACCTGCAAAAGTTCTGTAACAGAGGCATGCATTGGGTAAAGCCTTTTAGTAATATTGGGGAAGGCCCTTGTAGATAAGGGGTTTTCCCATTCAGCTTTCACTTTCCTAACATAGAAACCGGGGAAAGGGAAAGCTATTTCAGAAGGATCCACTGGGAAAAACTCATCAGTGATTTCTGATCCCTCTTCATTGCTCTGAGGATCAGGAGCCGGGTTAGAGGCCTTATTGCCATATTTTATGTGCAAGGCTGACAGGGTCTTAGTAAGCAAGAACTGGAGGTCCTCAGTTCTAAAAAAGCGGAAGGACTGGTCTTTTGGAAGAGTAGGCTTAGGTGCCAAGTCTTCCCTGTCTTCATCCTCATCAGAGGAAAATTCACCCTCCTCCTTATCACTTGAATAGTGAGATGCATCATCCCCTTGGAGACTTTGTCTGTCATGGGGGCAGGTTTTCTTGGCTGTGCTCTTCTGAGAAGCCTTAGTGGGCCACTTCCCCTTGTTCCCTTGGGGAAGGCGCGGAGGTGGTGAGGGGGAGGGCGAGGTGGGGGAAATAGGACGTCCCTTGGCCCTGTGGAATAAGGCTATCTCCTCCCTCATCGCTTTCTTAAGGAAGGCTATGGCTGCCCTAGCCTAGTTACCCATCTGCTGGTCTTCTTCATCGTCCTCCTCGATCTCCTCATTCCCTGCTTCCTCCTCCTCCTCCTCGTGGGCGAAACTTTCTTGGATCAGGCGGACCTGATCCTCCCCGGTGTAGCAATTAGCCTCGGGGTTCGCCAGTCGCGGGGGTATGGAAGGTAAGCCCTCCCCGGTTTGATAAGATTCACGGCTTGATTGCGCCGAAATGGCCGCCGCCGATGCCGCTTTCGTTTTTGTTTTCGCGGCTGTGCGAGCGCTGGCCGTTTGTTTGGCGTGCTTTTTTGCGCTGCCGCTGCTGTGCCCTTTCCCGGGCTCTTCAGGCTCCGCTTGCCTCTTGTGCCGGTCGGCGCCGTTCATTTCGCCAGCGTGCTCCCGTGCGTCCATCTGGCTCGTTGCGGAGGTCTCTCCGGCGGCGGCAAGTTCTCCGGTCTCCGTGAGTGGAGACGCTACTAGTCGCTTCCCCCTCGGGGGGGGTGGATAGGAGGGGAAGAGAGAGAGAGCGAAGAGGTTTTTTTTTGAGGGGGGGATATAGAGAAGAATATATAGGAGAAATAGGGTAGGAAAAGGAGACAAGAGATCTAAGCTGTAGGTTTTAGGTGTTGAGCAGAGCCAACACCAAGCTGCTCTCCCTTCTGAGGCAGGAAGCGAACTGATCCTGGGGCGACTCCCACCACAGGAAGCAGGAAGAAGTTTGTTTTAGTCCTGCCTCCCTGAAGATAGGTGGGAATCACCCACAAGATGGCCTCCACCTCAGAGGGAGAATGATATGAACTGGGTCGATTTGCGAACCAACCCCTTGGTTCGTATGGGTTTGTGGTTTGGTACAGCCACGAACCATGAACCAACCGAACCACAATGTGGTTCATGCTCATCCCTAATTATCTGTTCAAATATTGTCACTAGGACAGATTCCATCTTCTAGTGGTTGAACACAAATTCCTTGCATTGTTTTTGGAAAACAATTATCCTTACTAATAGGGATATTAATCTCACCCACCCCCTTACTTCCCTCCCATTACCAAACTTTTGGCAGAAAGTACCTCAGGATGAAGACCTAGGGTTTTGGTTTATGTTACTCTGTAGGATACCATATAAATTGATCACGTACTGTAAATAATAACAGTAGCACTTAGTCTTAGAAATACTTTTATAAGAGTTAAAGAGTTTTTTGGTTGCAGGCACATCACAGAGCTATGTACTGCACCCCTGCTATCCAACTAGACAGAACTCTGTATAAGATGAGAGTCTAAACCACAGGGTAACCATTCTTCCATAAACTAACTCTTATGACTGGAGTGGGTGGGGGAACCTGATGAATCTATGTTCCAGCAATCATTTTACAAGGACTGTCACTCAAGCTGATAACTTAAGAACACAGATGTCTAATTCTGGAACAAATGAGCATTGTCACTTTCCCCATTTTTTGACAGTATGGATTCCCTCTCAGTCTTTTGCAAATGAGTATTCATGGGATGAATTCTCTGAACAATTAGAAACAAGCAACAATTACAGAGGTCTCATTAAGACAGTGACATTTTATGTGCTTAGTGTAACATCTGAGCAGGAGTGTTTGCTGGGTGCCTCACGCACAGAGGGAGGACAAAGCAGAGACTGTTCCTTTCCAAGGAAAAGTCTTATGCGTAGTCCAACGGCGTCAACTGCTTTAGAAGTTAGGCATTTCACCCACCAACACTGCAACAACACAGAAGCCACCAATGCTCACTCTGCTTATGAAGAGGGAGGTCATGCCATGCTGAAAAGGGCCAGGGGAAGAGAAAAGGAAGACTTAAAATTGCATAGGGATGCAAAGAAAAAGCTAGACTCACTATGAAAGTTTTATGAAGCAAGAGATAAAGGAGAAGGCATTAGGATTACAAGGAAGAGTCCAGAGTTGTCTATAAAATCCATTTCCTAACAAGCATTATAGAACACAAGTGGGGGACCCACAAGGTTTTCCTGGGTACCTCACTTCCCCCTCCTCCACTTTTTTTCTTTTCTTGACAGCCCACATAGCCTTTCCTCTTTTTCTGCTTCTTTCTCTCCTTTCCCTCCAGCCAATGTACTTTTATTCCCCCACACACATCTTCAGCTTTCCACTCCATCCCTCTCTCGCAGACTGTCGCTGGAAAAAATGTATGTGGGGCCAACTGCTGGGCTTGGGTAGGCACAGTTGAACAGTGCCAGCCATCAGGCCAAACCCAGCTGTGCAGTGGGGAACATGCAAGGACTTGTGGGGGCCATCTCATTTTCCACTGTATTCTTCTCTCCCCACACTTTCCTCTTTCCCTTCTCCTGGCAGGCCCCATATACACACCTTTCCATGCATCCCCTTCCCCTTCCTACCTACTAACCAACCTGGCCCCCATCTTCAGCAATATTATTTAACTTACATCCCACCATTCTCAAAAATGGAGAGCCAAAGAAGCTTACATTGATCTCCTCTGCTCCATTTTATCCTCATAAAAACCCTGTGAGGTAAGTTAGGCTGAGTATGTGTGACTGGCCAAAGATCACTCAGGGAGCCTCCATGGCAGAGTGAAGATTCGAACCCGGGTGTCCCAGATTCTTGTCTGAATCTCTAACCACTACATCATACTGGCTTTCTTGGAGCAGCTGATGTTGAACAACAGCAAGCAGCTGAGCCAGGGTGAGTCACGCAAGCTATATGGTAGCAAGTCGCCTCATTGATGCTCCAGGAAGGGCCCCAGTGAGTCCTCAAATGCCAAAACAGCTCTGATAAGAGCTCTGCCCCCTCCCTCCCCCTGCCTTTTACTGACAAGAAATCAAGGCTTGAATGCAAACAACACTGTCATGGAAATGGCCACTGAGGCATTCATTTCTTAAAACTACAGGTGCTCCTTTGTTATTTGGGAGGTTTAGCCCCCAGTGTATTATTATTTTTAGAGGTCAGATTTTTCTGCAAACCTGGGGCTTCTTTCAGGTTTGTAGGAAAATCTGTCTTGTCTGTTCATGATCCCAGTCGCTGGATTTCAGTATCCATAGATGGGACCATATTAAGAATTCGATACACTGATGTTATGTGTAGAAAGAAACATGCTATAGATTTTTTAAAAAGAAAAACACTTTATCCCACTCAATCAGCTGGCAGTGACTGTTACTGGCATCTTGCTGATTACTAGCCAGATTATGTTCACAAAGCTGCAATTGGGTAGTCCTCCTCTGGGTAGTCTCGGATACTCCAGGCCCCAACGTACTTTTGAGTTTTCTTCAAGGTATGATTGCAAAACCTAAACTATTAGGATTTCACGATCAAACCAGGGTCCCTATCCTTCAGACTGGATTCAATTCCATTCCAATAGGACATCCTATGACCAGTCTGCCACACAGAGACTCAGTTTTGGCATCAAGTTCAGTAAGTGCCAAATTGGTTTTGAAAGCCCAGAAAGCTGAACTTCTGGGTACTGTTTTGAAACTTCCTATTGCCAAGATTTGATTTTTATTTTTTTTTATCTTCCAGTGTGCAGTCTCTGCAGAAAAATGGATCAAGGGATGGACTGTTAACTCCTGGGGGAGTAAGTCTGAAGAGCTCATATCAAAATGTGCACACTTCAATAAGATAACCCCAGAAGCAGAGATGGGAGATGGACAGAAGATACAACCATGGGAATCTACTGATTCCTAAGTCCTTCTATTCATTATATCATGAACTAGCATTCTAGCTATAGCTGCCATGGCTAAAATGTCTGTTAACTAAGATGGCAAAGTGATTTTCACATGTTACCAGTGACACATACAGAGCTAAGATAATGGTTTCCGTGCTTAAGCTACCCAAAATACCAAGACTACCTTAATTCTATACCATTGACCATTTCTTATAACTTTGATAACTTTTGAAAGGATAGAATCAGCCACAAGGATCTGAAGGAATCCATGCAGAATGGTATATATCGAGGAAGCACAGTACGCCATGCAAATGTGGAGGGCTAGAGAATATTAATTGGCAGCAAGTTTTAGTGGTTCCACTCCTGAAACATAGCTTGTGATTTCTTTAGTGCTAAAGCCTTTTCTTCAGGGCATACGTCTTAGGATGTACCTTTAAGCATACAATGCAGCAACTCTGCTGAAACTAAGCAGATCTAGATCTAGAGCCAGTTTGGTGTAGTGGTTAAGTGCGCGGACTCTAATCTGGGAGAACCAGGTTTGATTCCCCACTCCTCCACTTGCACCTGCTGGATGACCTTGGGCAAGCCATAGCTCTGTACCAGCTGTTCTCTCAAGGACAGCTCGGGAAAGAACTCTCTCAGCCCCACCTACCTCACAGGGTATCTGTTGTGGGGAGGGGAAGGGAAAGGAGTTTGTAAGTCGCTCTGAGACTCCAAGTGAGTGAAGGGTGGGATATAAATCCAATCTCTTCTTCTTCTTCTCTTCATCAGTGCCTAGTTGGGATCCTAAGAATGCCAACTGGGCTACCATAATGGAAGAAAGGTAAGATATAATTTAATTAATAAAATCCATTAACATTTTAATCAAACACAAAGGCTTGCTTTTAAACAAATTTAGAAGCTACACTGTGGCTGATCCATCTGTCACTGCTGGGAGGAAAGCTTTCAGATTCTATATTTTAAATGCTTATGATTAAGGAACTGGATTATCTGTCCAGACTTTGTGAATAGGTTTGTTTCAGTTCAGATACAATTAAAATACCATGTCCCAACATCTTAATTTCTTTAGAGAGACTTTTTGGCCCCCTTACCACTGCAAAACACCCACAGAAACACTGATGACAATAACAAATGGTAGTATTGCTAGACTTGGTACATCTTTTTACCCTGGTAACATAGTATGTAAGTTATACATACCCATATGAGATTCATACACATACATAGTACAGAGATCAATTTTCAAGAGTCATGACAGTAAGGACAGAACATAAACGTTATAATGAGATATTTGGAAACCAAACAGGCTCCATCCCCCACCTCAACCTATCCTATTTCTTCATTATGTACCAAAACAAATCTCTTTCACTTGAAAGGTTCTGAGAGAGGCTTACTATTTATATTGTTCCAACTGTAGTAAGGCTGGGTCTTAAATATGAAGTGCTCTAAAGCTGTTTGTAATTAGATTAATTTTTAGCAAACAGTTAAAATTTAAAATGTATTAAACCCACACTATGGAAAAGCTTGAAGGGAGAAGATATTTCTCAGTCTTGTACTTTAAATCCCAGTTTTAATACTTATGGTCATACTGTTTTAAGGTTACAAACATTTCAACTTCAGTTGCAAGAAATTGAAGCAGGTACATATACTGAAGTTGAAGCTCAAATACTTTGGCCACCAAATGAGAAGGGAGCACTCACTGGAGAAGACCCTGATGCTGGGAAAGTCTGAAGGTCAAAGAAGAAAGGGACGGCAAAGGATGAGATGGTTAGACAGTGTTATTGATGCAACAAACATGAAATTAAGCAAACTCTGGAGCATAACAGAAGACAGGAGGGCCTAGCGTGATGTGGTCCATGGGGTCGCAAAGAGTTGGACTTGACTGTGCGACTGAACAACAACAACAACATATACCTAAGGCTAATCTATCTCTCTAGGCAGGTTTCTCAATTATTATGTTTGTTTTATTCCATTTACATCCTGCTTGTCTTTCTTCAAGGTGGTGTACACAATGGTTCCCAAGTGGTCTCCCATTCAGACAAGTCACCACACCTAAATGTGCTCAGTTTTTCTAAGGTTGTTGTATCTTCAAACACCACCAAGGGTGACACACACAGTTGTAAGGTTTGGGAAAGCCAGTTCTTTTCTCTGCTCCTTCACTATATTGCCCCAGATTTGTGAGGCTGAAAATCAATTTCTTTTTGCTGTCCAAATTAACTTTAAGGAACAAGTTATCCACTTGTTCCTTAAAGTTAGCTACTTAAGGCAGTCTTCTGAAAAGATAACGGAGGCACATTATAGGAGGCACAATTTTAGAATTACCCAAGTAATTCCCCAAAAGAAGCAGGACAGATTAAGCCTATTTTTCCCCATTTGGAGTATTAAAATAAATTCAGTCCCCCACATGAGAAACCAAATAAGGTACCTAAAACAGATTAATGATGCCTTCTGGACTCCAACTAACATATGACCTAAATTAGAAAGAGCAAATAAAGGAAGCCTACACACACACACGTATGTAGACTACATAGTTAAATTATACAGTTTGTTCAACTTGCAAACTTACCTCCTCCATACATTACTGCCAGCATAATGGAAGAGATCCAGGAAACTTTGCTGCTAGATGCATCAAAGATTTGCTCTATCTCTTTGAAGAATACTGTGATGGACTTTGGAAATGCATAGGAAAAGCCAATTGAGATAAAGGCACCGACAACTACAGCCCAGCCCCATCCTCCTTCTGGTGGCGTGTATCCCACAGGGCCTCCAATTGCTGCTGGCATCTTGATCCAAAGGGTGACAATTCAGCTGGAAATCAAAGATCTGCAAAGAAAATACAATAATAATTACAGCTGCAGAAGCTCCTTGGTTGTTTTCAGGTATCTTGAAATAAACTAAGTGCTGCATGCAGAGACTTCCCTCTACTTCTACCCAGAGGCAGAGGGCAGTGGTCCATCAGAATTTAATCCAACATTTGTATTTTGAATCCCAGTGTTATTTGGCTACCATCTAACTGATATACCAGTTTTTAGCAATTAGCAGTTGGTGATATCTAGGTTCATGGATACTTATGTCAGTCCATATTGAAAGCTATGAGTTTCATAGCTCTAAAGGCATGAGATGTTAAAACCCAAATTCAACAGCTGAAGACTGTGTGATCCTGACCACAATTAAAGATCAGCAGCTAGAGGCTGATATCTACTTTGCATCCACTACTCTCGCACATGCACAGTGACTTCATCATCAAGACAACCAATAGCTGCAAGAAACCCCCCTTCCCCAAAAGATCACATGAATTAACCTTTAATCACTCTGCGACAGTTCTTGTTCTGAACAGCCTCTTAAATTTTAATCTCCATATTATCCATTAGTATTACAGTAGAGAAAGGTATGAATCCCTACAACATATAGCTTTTTTTAAAAAGAGAGACAATATCCCAGTATTTTAGAAAGAGTCCATAACTTTTTGGGGGTAGGTTTACATTGTGTGTGTGCGCGTGCACACACGTGCATGCCAGTGCCTGGAAGTCATGGCAACCTTTGATGACTCCTACTGGGGCACTGAGGACATTCAGAGAAGTGGCTTGATAGCTTGCCTCTGCCTCCCGACCCTCATATTCTTTGGAGGTCTCACATCCAATACTTGCCAGGGTTGGCCGTTTAGCTTCCGAGATCTGATGAGATCAGGCTTGCCTGAGCTATCCATAACTTTTGTAGGACCATCGACACTTACTTTAACACCCCCCCCCCAACAGATGAAAATTGTACAAACTTTTTCCTTCTGCAAAATGCATTCCTTTCTTCTTGTAATCCCCCCTCAATCTCCTGCTTCTGTGAGCCACTACTAATCTACAGAAATATACTAGTTCTAGAATAACTTTTCTTTATTTTTGTGCTTTGAAGAACCACCCATTTTAGTAACTTGGTCAGTAGCTCTGAGAATTCCAAATGTTCACAGCTCTCAGTGGAAACGTCTCTCAGGAATTTCCAAAACAGATACCTGATGCTCATATGATGGCAACAGTTTTCAGAGTTGTTGAAGCTGTTTCCTGCCTTTTGTCTACAGAGGTTATCACATTAACTAGTCTAGACCCATGCTGTCCTGTACCAGTCTGAAGCAACAGAAAGATCTTCTGGCTGAAATATACTATTCTGTCCTATGACATTACTATTCGACTGGGAAGTACTAAGACAATCCTCAAGAAAGATCATCGTTCCTTGAGCTAAAAAATCTGACACTACTGAATGAACACTTGGGAAGCTGAAATGATCTTGATAGAAAGCACCATCTGTTTGACCATTTACTGAAGAGACAAGAAGTTCTCTTCATTTACTGGTGGCAGCCATCTACTCCTACTCTTTTGGATCCCAAAGAGTACATAAAAGGTTTCAAAAGCAGGGAGGGATGTTGCCAAACAGCACTACTGAAACAGGAGGAAGCAGAGAAAACACCGCTTCTTTGGGGACGTTGGAAAATACCCATCACTTGTGCTGAAACATCCAAGTATTTTAATCTCACTTTCTTTACAATCATTCTTGAAAAAAGCTCTGAAGGTTAGTAAACAAATCTAAATTTAGCAGTGACCGATAACAAAGGAAAATCTCAGTATCTGCCTATGTGATTTGCATGGGCTTCATGGGATCAGTATTCCTGCACATGTGGAATGCAGCTTGTGCAAGTTTTAGCGGCAGCTCCACTTCCAGGTTTCTCACCCAGCTTCTCAACTAGCAATTCCAGGCTTCCCAGAAATATAGAAATTATTCAAGATCCCATTCATTACAGGGATTCACAGCTACTTGCCTGGTAGTTACACATCTAAGGCACAGCATGTAGATGTCCCCAGCAATGTTCCCTCTAAGCTGAGTTAGTGTGAGCTAGCTCACAGTTTTTTAGCCTCTGGCTCACACATTTTTGTCTTAGCTCAGGAAGGATTGTTCTAGAGCAAACTAATTTATGCAGTAGCCAAAATGTTCGCTCACAACTTTAATGCCAGTAACTCACCAAGTAGAATTTTTGCTCACAAGACTCCACAGCTTAGAGGGAACATTGGTCCCCAGTACTCCAAATCATGAAGATACTGTCATTACAGATTTTATATATATATATAAACAGTAGTATGCAATAGTATACTTGAGTAAAATGCACCTTTGGTTTTCTGGAAGAAAAGGAGAAACACACTGACAAGCTGGAGTCTGGGAAAGAAACTTTTTCTGTAACTTGCTTTAATTAAGTCTCACTGAGAAAGGTGGGCCAGATTTTTTAAAAAATCTGGAATTTGGAGCTTGTTCAGTTTTTTAGTCTTCTATATGGACACACAAAGATATTTGGAGCTGTTCCAATTTACAGTTAAAGATATTTTATTTATTTATATTTATAGCCCGCCCTTCCCACAGGCAGGCTCAGGGCGGATAACAGCATTTCATTTATACAATACATATTTCATTAATAATTTTAACAAGCCAAAATGTATAGAAATGAGCTTTCCCTGTTCTCCTACTGCTAACTACTCTTCCTGAACAAAGCTAGCAGATCTCCTGAACAAAGCAGATCCTCTGAGAAAGTCTTTTCAAGGTGTACGTGCATTTTCATGAGAAGTATCCTCATGGAAATAGAACTGTGCATTAACCCTTATTGGTGTTTTTTGTTGCTAACACCAGCCAATGAACAAATGTTTGTGTGTGTGTGCATTTGCATGTATGGGAATGTGAATATTTGAGTACTAGTGAGGACCCATAATACCAAATCCAGAGTCAACATTGCAACAAGGGTGGGGGGACATCCTAAAAGCCACGTTCTAAAATACAGTAACAAAAAAGCTAACCTCAGAATGCATCCTTAGTTTCACAGCACAGCCTCTGTGCAGTCAACTTAGTGTTGCAGCAATAGTGCACAAAACAGAGCAAATAGATTTTATAGATGGAATAAAAGGTTGTAAAAAATTGTGGTTCCTCCTTTATTGGCAAATAGCAAAGCTAGACATTGAACAGAGCTTGGCATGCTTACAACTACTAAAATCAATGGACTTAGAACTGCCTAACTCTGTGCTGGACTGTGGACCATATGGTCATACCAAAAAACTGTGGACTAGCTTTGTTGTATCTAAAGTGGAAAAATAAGCAAGCTTGTTTTACAGAATTTATTTCTTGCTTGTTTTATAGGATTTATAAATTCTTGTTTTACAGAATTTATGTGTATGCAATGGCAATAACCTTAGTAGCTCATTCAAGCCTAGTTAAGAAATGGTATTGCAACAGTGATCGGAGATCTGTGAAGGAGAGACCAGTCAAGGCAAAAACAGTGTGGTTGACTGCCCTAACAAGACTCTTCAGAGCACTACAGCAAGACCCCAAAGGCATCGAGCGAGATGGCACTTTGTGCCATTAGAACTGAAGAATCGATTCCAGGCCCTTGCAATGGAGGCAGAGATGGAAACACTGACAGTGGAAGTATCATAAGCACAAGGGAGACAGAGGGAGAAGGACAAAGAGATACAAAGAAATGGCAATGGAAGGAAAAGGAAGGTGTTGGTCATAGGTGACTCCTTGCTGAGGGGTATGGAACCTCATGTGTCCAGGCCTGACCCCCTGGCCCGAGAGGTGTGTTGCTTGCCAGAGGCAACTCATCAAACCTAAATTCATCAAACCCACAGAGCATTACCCATTTATGATGGTCCATGTGGGAACTAATGACATGGCCATGAACAACATCAAAAATATTAAGGCTGACTATGAAGTTCTTAGGAGGAAGCTGAAGGGAATGGGAGCACAGGTGGTATTCTCTTCAATCCTTCTTGTCATAGGAAGGGGAATACGATGGGAACAGATGGTAATGGAGGTGAACCACTGGCTGCACTGGTGGTGCCAACAGGAGCTATTTGGATTCTGGGAGCACGGGCTAGGTTTTCTGGACAACAACCTACTAACAAACGGACTTCACCGGTCAAGTTCAAGGAAGAATGTGTTCGGCAGAAACCTGGAGAGATTCATCAAGAGGGCTTTAAACTGACACCACAAGGAGAAGATGACCAACATGATTTAAATGAAGGAGATCAAACAACCTGGGAGGGCCATGTCTAATGGAGCCAAAGGTGTGGGGCCTCAGTTGTCTAAGTACCAATGCTCAAACCTTGGGTAATAAGAAGGAAGAGCTTGAGCTTCTAATGTAGACAGAAGGATATGATTTAGTAGGCATTACAGAGACTTGGTGGAATGATTCACATGGCTGGAATGTAATAGTGGATGGATATGAGTTGTTCAGAAAAACAAAAGGGTCGAAGAAGAAATGGAGTGGCGCTGTATGTGAAGAGAGGGTTTGTTTGTTACTAAATACTGCAGGAAGAGGGCGATAGCCCAGTGAAAAGTATCTGGGTGAGGATAAGGGAAGGAAGGAAAATAGTATTGTGGTTGGAGTCTGCTGCAGACCTCCTGACTAGGATGAAGAGCTGGATGCTGCCCTCCTTGAACAGCTTGACAGGGTATCCAAACAACATGACCTGGTAGTTATGGGTGACTTCAACTTCCCTGATGTGTGCTGGGAGCCAAACTCTGCAAAGCATCCAGTCATACAACTTCCAGACCTGTCTGGATGACAACTTGCTTCAACAAATGGTGGAGGAAGCTAGGAAAGGCTTGGCCATATTCGACTTAATATTGACCAACAGGCAAGAGATGGTAGATGGGGCAAAGGTGGTGGGTACCTTAGGGGGAAGTGACCATGTCCTGCTAGTATTTCTTTTGCTGTGGGGGACCAAGGAAATTCATAATCACACATGTACGTTAGATTTCAGTAAGGCAGACTTTAATAGACTCAGAGGTATGATGAGAATCATTCCATAGGCAAGACTGCTGGAAGGGAAAGCAGCAAGTGAAGGGTGGGCTCTCCTAAAATAAAAGCTCTTCCATGCTCAAGCCATCGCTATTCTAACAAGAAAGAAACACGGCAGGGGATCCCACGAAGCCAATATAGATGAACAGACAACTGTGTGATATTCTAAGGGAGAAAAAGGAGATGTTCAAGAAATGGAGACAAGGACATTACTCTAAAGAAGAGTATCTGTGAGTTGCTAGGCACTGTAGGTCAGCCATCAGAGACGCCAAAGCTCACAGTGAGTTAAAGCTGGCCAGGGAGGCTCACTACAACAAGAAACTCTTCTTCAGATATGTGAGGAGCAAATGCAAGATATAAGAGGAGATGGGCGCACTGTTGGGTGAAAATGGAGAAACTCTGACAGAGGACAGAGAGAAAGCAAAAAGGCTC
The DNA here is from genome assembly GCA_029233225.1 of Lepidodactylus listeri. Lineage (NCBI taxonomy): Eukaryota > Metazoa > Chordata > Lepidosauria > Squamata > Gekkonidae > Lepidodactylus > Lepidodactylus listeri. Next base: position 56,843,379 of record JARCFY010000002.1, on the reverse strand, counting down.
ATTACATATTTTGCCTCAGTTTTTCTCCCCCTGGAGCAGGCTCATCTAGAGATGGTAGTAGGCAAGTCACAGCATCTGGGCTGCTGGTTGACATGGACACAGAGATAGCTGAGAAGCACCTGGCTGCACTGAATGAGTCAGATGGTATGCATCAGATGGTATGCATCCAAGGGCGCTCAAAGAACTTTTTAGAGAGCTTGCAGAGCCTTTGTCCATCATCTTCCAGGACTCTTGGAGGATGGGAGACATGCCACAAGACTGGAGGAGGGCAGATGTTATTCCCATTTTCGAAAAAGGGAGGAGGGATGACCCAGGAAACTACAGGCCAGTCAGTCTGACCTCTATCCCAGGGAAGATACTGGTGCTGATTTTAAAGGGATCAATCTATGAGCAGTTAAAGGACAACTTGGTAATCCAGGGAAGTCAGCACGGATCTGTCCCCAAGAGGTCCTGCCAGACCAACCTCATTTCCTTCTTTGATCAAGTGACGAGTTTACTGGATTGAGGGAATGCTGTAGATGATGTTTACCTGGATTTCAGTAAAGCTTTTGACAGGAGTGCGTGCAGAGGAGAGCAATGAGGATGACTGGGGGCCTGGAGACCAAACCCTATGAGGAAAGGCTGAGGGACTTAGGAATGTTTAGTCTGGAGAAGAACAGGTTGAGGGGGGACGACATGAATGCTCTCTTTAAGTATTTGAAGGGCTGTAACTTTGAGAAAGGTAGGGAGCTGTTCCTGTTGGCAGCAGAGGATAGGACTTGCAATAATGGGTTTAAATTAAAGGTGGGAAGGTACCGACTGGATAGAGATTTTTTTTACAGTACGAATTGTTCAACAGTTGAATGAGCTGCCTAGGCAGGTGGTGAGCTCCCCCTCACTGGCAGTCTTCAAGCAGCGGCTAGACAAACACTTGTCAGGGATGCTCTGGGTTGAGCGGGGGATTGGACTAGATGGCCTGTATGCCCCCTTGCAACTCTGTGATTTTATGATTCTAACACAGGACTTGACAATGATCTTTTACAAGATCTAGCTTTCCAATTTCATCTTGTACCAGTCATTAAATTTAAATGTGCTCGTATTCACTTCCCTAGATTCAGCCCAAGCAGGAAAACAGAAGAAGTGTTTAAAATACTCCTGCATGAAGATTAAGGCTTTGTGTATCTCGGATTACAGCCTTTATGCAAATATGTAACTACTTAGTTGAAAGCTATACCTGTAAAGAGGGGCCACGGTGGCTCAGAGGTTAAGATGCTGAATTACATACCAGAAGATCAGCAGCTCAGCAGTTTGAAACCCTAGTGCCATGTGATGAAGTGAGCTCCCGTCTCTGGCCCCAGCTCCTGTCAACCTAGCAATTCAAAAGCAAGAAATTGCAAGTAGATAAACAGGTACCACTTCAGTGGGATTCCATGCACCTCGGCGTGTAGTCATGCCGGCCACATGATCACAGAGAAGTCTTCGGATAACTCTGGCTCTTCAGCTTGGAAACGGAGATGAGCACCACCCCCAGAGTCGGATTCGACTAGCCTTTGAGCAAGGGAAACCTTTACCTTATATCTGTAAAGCATCACCATGAACACGACGACTCCTGCTCACCAATCTGACTCATACAAAAGCAACCTTAAGCCACCGAAATGGCCACAGAATAGACTTGCATTATTTTATAAAGTTTATGATAGCTTCATTTGTCACTCATACTGCAGCAAACAGTCTTAAAACGTACAACACAAAAATACAGGTTGCTTACCTGTAATTGGAGATCTTCGAGTGGTCATCTGTGCATTCACACCTCTGGGATAAAGTGCGCCTGCGCCGATCCCGATCGGTAATCTTCAAAGCCTAACGGATTTTCGCGCCAGCTCCCCGGTCACGTGCACGTCCCACTGCGCATGACCCGGGGAGAGGCACGAGGATCCCGCCAGTTCCTTCTGACCGCTGCTAACAGCCCCCAAAGAAAAAAGTGAGGGAGACCGAAAGCAGAGGGGAAGGAGGGCGGGTGGTGTGAATGCACAGATGACCACTCGAAGATCTCCAATTACAGGTAAGCAACCTGTATATCTTCTTCGTGGTCTCTGTGCATCACACCTCTGGGAGAATAGCGAGCAATAAACACCACATACCTGGAGGTGGGTGCTGGAGGTCTCACATCTGAGCTGCTTGCAGGACTGCACGGCCCACCACAGTACGCTGATGGACACGGACATCTAGGGCGTAGTGCTTCACAAACGTGTGAGGGGACGCCCACGTTGCAGCATTGCAGATGTCTCCCAGGGGAATGCCCTTGAGGAATGCTGTGGAAGTAGCCACGGCTCGAGTGGAGTGTGCCCGGAGGGACGCCGGCAGTGGCCTTTTGGCCAGAAGATAGGCGAGTTTTATCGTCTCAACTATCCACTTCGAGAGTCTTTGAGACGACAGTTTCTGTCCCTGCCTGGGCAAGGCATAAGAAATAAAGAGAGCTGGAGACTTGCGAAAGGATTTTGTCCGGTGCAAGTAGAAAGACAAGGCTCTCTTGACATCTAAAGTGTGTAGACTACGTTGCGTTGGGTCCTGGGGATCAGGAAAAAATACCGGCAAGGTGATATCTGCCCCTATATGGAAGTCCGACACTATTTTAGGCAGGAAAGCGACATCTGGAGCCAAAGTGACGGCATTATGATGAAACGCGAGGTATGGCGGGTCGCAACGGAACGCCGAGAGCTCACTCACGCGTCGAGTAGACGTGATGGCCACCAAAAATGCAACCTTCCATGACAAAAGCTGAAGACTGCATGAGGCCATGGGTTCGAAGGGTTTTCCCATCAGCTTAGTGAGAACCAGGGGCAAGTCCCATGCTGGGACTGGTGTCCGCACTGGGGGATAGAGGCGACTCATTCCCTTGAGGAATTGTTTCGTTGTTGGGTGGGAAAACACCGAATAGCCATCAGTCTTAGGATGATTGACTGAGATGGCTGACAAGTAGACTCGGATAGATGAGTGACACAGTCCTCTGTCCTTACATGACAGGAGGAAACCAAAAACATCCTTAAGTCCAGCGGGGACTGAGGGTCGTCCCACAGACGCCAGGAAAGTTAAAAATTTAGTCCATTTTGACTCATAAGAACGTCGAGTGGAGAGTTTGCGTGAGTTCAGTAGCACTTGAGCAATGCGTGATTCTAACCCTAAGTTTGGATCAGCCACGCTGTCAATTTTAACTTGGGCACATCGTGGTGCAGTACTCGGCCCCCGCACATCCCGAGGAGGTCCGGGTCCGTCGGGAGATGGAGATACATCCCTCGTGAGAGGCTGAGGAGCGTGGGGAACCAGGGTTGTCTCGGCCACCATGGGGTGACGAGAATTGCCCACGGTCGCTCTGTCAACAGTTTGTGGACTACTCTCGGAATGAGAGGGATTGGGGGAAAGAGGTACAACCGTTTCCCTGTCCACCGGAAGAGGAGACCGTCTCCGAGAGAGGTCGGGTCCGTTCCCGCTCTGGAACAGAATAGATGGCACTTCTTGTTCTCCCGAGAGGCAAATACATCCACGTATGGATGTCCCCAATGGTCGAAGATCGGAGTCAGGTAGAGGGGGTTCAGCTCCCACTCGTGTAGGGATGCTCCTCCTCTGCTTAGGAAGTCCGCTTGGACGTTGAGAAGTCCTGGGAGATGAGCCGCCACTAGGTGAATATCTAGCGCCTGGCACTCGTTCCACAGCTCTATCGCTAACCGGCAAAGTCCACGGGAGACCGTCCCGCCCTGGCGGTTGATGTAAAACATAGTGGTGGTGTTGTCCGTAAGGACAGTCACCGTTTTCCCCGTTAGGGATTGGCGGAAAGATCTCACTGCGTAGAGAACTGCCAGCAGCTCTAAGAAATTGATATGGTTGTGCGCCACAGAGGGGTGCCACCTGTCTCCCACACCTACACCTTCCAGGTGAGCTCCCCAGCCCCATAGGGATGCGTCCGTAGTGACGGTCGCTGAGGGGGGTGGAAGCCGGAAAGGTGCACCTGAGTGTAAATTCTGGGGCACAAGCCACCAACTCAGGGTCTCCAGGACCTGGGTAGATATCTGGAAACGTCTGGAGAGGGAGTGGAATTTGGGGCGGAAACGCCTCAAGAACCAAAGCTGCAGTGGTCTCATTCGCAATTTGGCGAAGGGAATTACTGCCGTTGTTGCGGCCATCAGGCCTAGCAGGCGAAGGATTTGTTTGGCTGTAGCCTCCTTGGCCTCTTGGATAGCCTGGAGAAGGGAGACTATATCCGCTGCTCTGTTGGGGGGTAGGAATGCCCTGCATTGCAAGGAGTCCAGGATAGCTCCGATAAACTGAACCCGTCTGGAAGGGATAAGCATGGACTTTTTGAGGTTTATAGTCAACCCTAGTAATTTTAGGGTGTGAAGGGTGTTAGAGATGTGGTTCTGTAGTTCCGTCGTAGAAGGGGCGAGTAGAAGCCAGTCGTCTAGGTAGGGGTAAAGGTGGACGCCTTGGAGTCTCAGATGTGCCGCTACTACTGCCATAAGCTTCGTGAAGACACGAGGAGCTGTAGAGAGGCCGAAGGGTAGTGCCTTGTACTGGAAGTGACGCGGACCGATCGCAAAGCGTAGGTACCGTCTGTGTGACGGGTGGATCGTCACATGAAAGTATGCGACCTTTAAGTCCAGCGTCACCATCCACACGTTGGCTTCTAGTAGCGGTAGGATGGTCTGTAGGGTGGTCATACGGAATTTCTTGTAGGTGATGAACGCATTGAGGTTCCGCAGATCTAATATGGGACGAAGTCCGCCATCCTTTTTTGGGACCGTGAAGTAGCGGGAGTAGAACCCCCGCTGAAGGTGTTTTGTTGGTACCTGTTCTATGGCATCCTTTAAGAGGAGGGTTTCGACTTCCGACGATAAGGTGTCGGAGGGAGGGGTGGTTACGAAATACGATTCTTGTGGAATCTGGAAAAATTCTATTCTGTAGCCTTCTGCTACAACCGACAGTGCCCATTTGTCTGTCGTGATACGTTGCCATGCTAGTAGGAAGGGGGATAGACGGGTGGGAATATCGGAGCGAATGGGAGAGTCAAAGACTCTGCTTGTTCGGCTTGGGTGGTTTAGCCTTAGAAGCGGAAGCGGACGGGAATCGCGGCTTATGGCCATAAGGTTTCTGTTGATAGACAGTAGACGGTGGTCTCTGCCATTGGGGTTCAGTGGGAGATCTTCGCGGTTGCTGTTTGGACCAAGATCTCTGCCATGTCTTCTGCTTCTGTTGTCTCGGTTGTGAGACACCCAAGTTACGAGATGTTTTGATGCTCTTATCTAAATCATGAAGAACTGTGTCCGTCGTGGAGCTGAACAGTCCTTCACCCTCGAAAGGGAGATCTTCCACTAAGGACTTAGTGTCTTGTGGAAGCGAAGTCGACCTCAGCCAGGCGTGGCGACGAAGGGCGACTGCTGAAGTGAGTGTCTTGGACGTGACGTCCGCAGCATGCTTGGATGCGTTAAGCTGATGCTTTGCTAGCACCATGCCTTCCCTCTGGATCTTCCTTGCAAGGCGTTGCTTATCCTCAGGAAGCTGAGCCAGAAGAGGTGTCATCTGTTCCCATAGGGAGTACTGGTACCTGCTCATGCAGGCTGTGTAGTTTGCCGTTTTTATGCCCAATGCACCGGCTGAATAAAAACGTCTTCCGAAAGAATCGAGTTTCCGTCCCTCCTTGTCCAAGGGGGAGGAATGTCCGCTACGTCCCCTAGCCGAGGGGGTCACGACGACTGAGTTGGGCTTGGGGTGGATGAATAGGAATTCTGCCCCTGGCTCTTGGAGCCTATACATGTGGTCCAATCTCTTGTTTGAAATTGGGGTTGAGGAGGGGTGGCCCCAGGATTCTTTGGCAGTGCTCAAGAGCACCGAAATTAGTGGCAACGCTACCGCGGTGGATGTGTCCATCTGTACGATATCGAAGATGGCGTCGGTAGCGGTAGGCGTTGGTTGGACCGTGGCAAGCGCCAAGGAATGTGCCATTCGTTTGATAAGTTCTCCATAGGATTTCACATCCTCGGAGGGGGAGATTGGTAGATTTTCAGCCACATCAGGGGATGGTGACGGCTGGATGGGAGATTCGTCATCGGATGATTCGGGAGATTCGGGCATCGAATGGTCGGAATGTTCGGAGGGAGACATAGGGGTCGACGGATCTGGCTGATAAGGAGGGAGGTCGGTATCGGGTGATGTGGGTAACGGCATCATTAGTTTCGGTATCGGTTTCGGTTTCGGTAACGGTATCGGAGGCGGAGGCGGGGCCGGGGGATCTCGGCATCGGGAGACTCTTGACGACGTCGATTGGCGATCCCACTCCGCTGGGTACCATTGTGGAGGTGGCGGGTAGGAGGAACCGTACAGGTATCGCCATTGACGGACGTCCCACGGCACCGAAGATGGGGGAAGGCGCCAGTCTCGCTCGCCTCTCAGTGTCGGCATCGGGTCAGGCCCTGTCTCGGGACTGCTGTGAGGGATCTGCGTCAGCTCGATGTCGGGTTCCGAATCCGTGAGCTGGATGGGTCGCGGCATCGGGGAGACGGGGCTGCCCCGGGGTCGCTCGCGCCCAGGAGGGTCAAGCTGTGGAGACCCGTGCTGGGTCATGTCGGACGCGGGATGCGTCGACGAAGCACTCGAGGTTTTGTGCTTCAGCTTGCCCTTACCCTCTTTGCCCTCCTTACGCTTCTTAGCGGGAGTTCGTGGCAGTGAGAGGGGTCTTTTCGATGCCGACTTCTCGGTGCCGGAAGGGCTTCGCATCGGTGGCGACGTCGGGCCCGTCGGTACCGATGGGGATGTTGCCGAGGCGTCGGCTGCGGACATCTTCGGTGACAACGCTGCCTCCAAGAGGGCCACTCGGAGTCGGGCCGCCCGGTTCTTCCGAGTTTGTTTGGAGAACGCGGCGCAACTCGAACAGGAGTCGACGCGATGCGACTCGCCTAGGCACAGCAAGCAGAGGGAGTGCTTGTCTGGGGGGGGGATTTTACTCCCACACTTAAGGCAGCGTTTAAAGAAACCCCACCGCTGGGCCATAGGCCGGGCGGGGAGTGGAAGGAGGATAATCCAAAGAGAGTCCCGAAAAACAGTCCGTAGGTCAAGTAAAGTCCAAGAAATCAGTCCGAAAGGCCTTTCCAAAGTTGGAAAAAGAAGAAAGTTAACTACCGACCGGAGCGGAGAGGGGGTCCTCACGACGCGGCGGTCAGAAGAGAACTGGCGGGATCCTCGTGCCTCTCCCCGGGTCATGCGCAGTGGGACGTGCACGTGACCGGGGAGCTGGCGCGAAAATCCGTTAGGCTTTGAAGATTACCGATCGGGATCGGCGCAGGCGCACTTTATCCCAGAGGTGTGATGCACAGAGACCACGAAGAAGATCAGTTTTTATATAAAAATATTTTAGTTTAAAAAAAGAGCTAGGCACTTCACTCATCTAGCCCCTGTCTTGCAATAAGAACACTTTCTGTAGAATATATATTGAACTCAGTTTATCATTACAGTCATGCAACCCAGAACTGGCAATGGGTTTCTTTATTTTTTTATACAGAACATGCCACAGATTTGTGGACTAAACCCTCAAGAAAATTTAGTTGTTCAGTAACAAAAAACTAAGGACAGTGGTTGTTTCTTGATCAAAACACAACACAAGATTATCATGACCAAGGCCAACCACACTGGGGTGTTAATAAAAGAAACATTTGAGAAATACCACACACATTCTCTACTGATTTACCCAGCCCAATTCTAGTTGTGTGTCAGCAGGGCTCGACAAATACTAGGTGCCAAATCGTCATGTTGCCTACAAATTTCAACTGTTCAAATTTCAAATCAACATGTTTTCTTGTATGACATAAAAATGGATGTGAGTGAAGTTGTTGTCACTGTTTTGCTTATGTTAACTGTATGCCATTCAGTGGTGGAAGATGAATTCATTTCTTAACCAGCTACTTTCTATACTGGCTCTAGTACTCAAATAAATGAAGCTTTTAAATGTAATAATGAAATTTTGAGAATTTGGGGAGAAGTTAGGTTAGGGTTAGGTCTTTACTTTGCTGACCACTAACTAGCATAACCCCATATCAATATATCTAATTCACAACATGGCCAAATCTGTAGATACCTAAATTTGGAGCCTGGAGCCATAAGCTGCCAAAACAGACCTTTCCACAAAACTGAAAACACTCCAGGTTTACAGAAAAATCTGAAATCTAGAATAAAAATAATAACAACAATAATATCCCCTGAATAATAGAAGGAGCACCTGCAGCTTTAAGAAACAAATGTCCTCAGGGGCTGTTGCTAGGCACACTATTGCCAGCCTTCAAGCCTTGATTTCTGCAAGGCAAAGGAAGGAGGCAGAGCCCTTTGCAGGGCTGTTTTGGCCTTTAAGAGCCGGTTTGCTGGCTAGGCGGGATATAAATCGAAATAATAAATAAATAAATAAGTCTCACTGGGCCAGGGCCAGCAGCAACCACTAAGCAACTTGCTAACACGCAACTTCTGTAACTCACCCAAGCCTAGCTGTTTGCTACTGTTCAATAGCAGCCACTTCCAAAAAGCCAGTGTTTTGCATAGTGGTTAGAGCAGGCATGTCAAATATACAACCCAGGGGCCCAAACCAGCCCATCCAGGGCTCTTATCTGGCCTGTGAGCAACTAGTGCAAGGGAGGGAAGGCAAGAGGCTGCTGGGGGGATGAGCGGGTACATGCAGTGAGGTGTATGTAGTTAAAGCTGTCAAGAAATAAAGGAAATTGCTAAGGGCAGGACTATGAGGCTGAGGTAAAATAGTTTGGTAGGAATGGCAGTGAAGGCAGAGAAAGAGAAGGTGCAGTGGTTTTTTTCGCTATCGCCTCCCCTAATCACAACTCAGCAAGGATTGGCAAAGCCACTACATGGAAAGACAGAACGGAGTGGCTGGCACTGCCAGTGCTGTACCAATTGACAACCGTGAAGCAGGTTGGCAAGAGTGGGCTTGTGGAGCAGTGGTTTGCAGATGAAGGATGAGGCCAGCAGGGGAGAGAGCAGGAGGGCCAGCACATGGATTGGGAGGCAACTGTGCTATCTTACATGTGCCGCTCTGAAAATGGACCTTTGGACACATACTGTGCAGGGTCGTCCTCCTCTGAAGAAAGACATCTTATGAGTGATTCCCACTATCCATTTAGGAAGGAAGGAACTAAATTCTTCTGTGACATGGGAGTTGCCCCTCTTGTTGCCTAGCAAGGCACAGCATGTGCTCTTATGGATCTTTTAATGTTCATAAGTTTGAACTTTGGGTTGTTATGCTTCAAAGGACTACATGCACTCTTTATTGCTGTAAGAGGCTCCAGTCCACTCCAGGAAGCGGGCACCCGTCATGGTTCACACAAAGAACAAAGACAAGGACCCCATTGCCCAAGGGTTCTTTTGTCACCTCATGCTAGGCAACCCCAACCCCCGCATATACCTGTGAGATTTCACACCTTTCAGAGATGCTGAACTTTGGACTACGAATGAGGCTGCTTGGCAACTAATCTTCCGCCTACCAACTGGCCGAGCCAGGGACATCAAGGGACAATAGGATGGCTCAATGACACACTGGATGCTTGCCCAGGTGTCAGTTCCTGTATAGCCCCCTAGAGTTGCAATACTGACCACCCCTCCACATTCCCTCCTCTTTTCCCTTTAACCAATGGTAGGGTTTGTAGGGACAGACTACCTGGAAGGTGTGTTAGTAGGATGTGGCCAGCATTGCCCACCCCAATACCACCTAATAAAAGAGGTTGCACTCCATGCAGCCAGTCTCTTGAGCTTCCACGACCCCTATCTGCTTTTACCCCTCTTGTGTCCAGCTTGCTATCCCAATACCCTTCCTCCATCTTTGATCTCTGGTCTGCACAGATAGAGAAAAGTGTGTTTCTGCCGGTTCAGAACACGTCCCCTATTTCCTTTTCAACCCCTCCATTCTTCTTTTGGAACGGACAACCATCTCCAGGACTGGTAAAGTATCTCCCAACCAATGAATCTCCTGCTCATGCAAATGTGCCATTTCTCTATCTAAGTTTCTTAGAACTGTGTGTTTGTGTGTTTGATTCTCTTTTTGTATGCTTGAAGAACATTTTACAGTAAACATCATTTAAACGGATCTCCATCTCAGTGCCTATTTTCTGGGAACTCCTGGAAGGGGCGGGACCTTGGTATAGTTGGCTGTAACCCGGTTATTTGCCAGTTGGTACTTTTAAAACCAGAGCAATTCGGCTAACACTCTCTTTCAGTTCTTGCAACTCCAGAAAGCTGTAAGAACACGTAACAACTATCCTGTGTAAACTAGAACAGTAACTGGCACAGATAACCAGAAACATTCAGGTAAGTGGTAGGTATATGAACGGTAGACAGTAAGCATTAGACTCAGATCACAATTTGAAAAAGAGTTCAAGAGGGCAAGATGTCTTCCTTTCCTCAGAGGAGAAGGACCCTTCATGGTAAGTGTCCAAAGTTCCGTTCTCCTTCTGAGGTGGAAGACATCTTATGGGACCTCCCAGAGCAGTGTCCCTTATTTGGGTAGGTTAATTTCTTCATCTGTAAAAACATGCTGTAATGTTCTTCTGCTGAAGGCAGCATCAGCTGAATCGTAAAGGTTCATTTTATAATGCCTGATGAATGTGGAGATGACTTCTTCCACAGGGTGCGTATTTAGTGAATGCTGCATTCATTGAGGCACTCCTGATGTAGTGTACTGCCATTCCCAATGGAACTTCCACCTTAAGAGCTTTATAAACTATGCTGCAGGTTTTAAGAGTTGCACTGATGGTCAGTAAGAGAGAGTCAAATCTCTTTATATTTTCCATCCTGATTAAGAATACTTTTAGTGCTCTCCTTACATCCAGTAAGTGCCAAAACTTTTCTTTAGGGTGCTTTGGATCTGGGCAAAAGGAAGGTGGACAGATCTCCTGCAATCTATGGAACGTAGAGTTGAGCTTTGGTTGGAATGTTGGATCAGTTCGTAGGACCACTTTGTCCTTGTGGAAAACACACAGCTCTGTCTTAATAGATAATGCACCCAGCTCCGCGATCCTTCTTGCTGCCGTAATCGCAACGAGAAAAATGGTTTTCATTCTTAGCCATTTTAGAGGACTTCCCTGAGCAGTTCAAAGGGTGGCTTAGTCAATGTTCTCAGTACCATGTGTAGCTTCCACATGGGAAACCTGTGGATTTGATGGGGGTACTTCAGAGTGGAACCTCTAAGGAAACACCTTATGTAAGGATGGTTAGAAAGACTATTGCCCTCAAACTATGGTAGCACTGACACTTGCCTTCTGAGAGTTGCTGCCTTGAGGCCCAAGGATAAGCCGTCCTGAAGAAAGGCCAATACAGCTTCTATAGGAGGATTCAGGAAGTATATCCATTTCCTTCTGAATAACCTAAGCATAGGAAGATTTCCCACTCAGTTGCCAGGCGGTCAGTCACAGCCACTCTGGGTGAGGATGCCAGAGCAGACCCTTCTGCAGCATATCTAGAGAAACTGAGAGTGGTAGAGGAGATGCAACTGCCATCTCCTGGAGCACTGAAAACCATGAGCATAGTGGGGCCACTATGATGACTTCCCCTCTCTCCTCCTTTATTTTCCATATCATGTTGGAAATGACTGGTACAGGTGGAAACACGAAGAGAAGACCTGTCGGCCACTGAGACATTAGGGAATCAATCACTTCTGCCTGTGGGTGGTAGAATCAAGAGAAGAATCGAGGAATTTGATGGTTTGATGGAGATGTCAAGGGACTGCTGATGGAAGGCTGAGTTGGGATATGATTTGATGAAAGAGGTCCTTCTTGAACGACCATTCCCCTTCTTGGATGGTTTCCCTGCTGAGCCACTCTGCTTTCACATTTGTTGATCCTTTGATGTGTTCTGCTCTTATAGATGCTATATTGACCTCTGGCCAGGTCAGGAGTTTGATGGCTTCCTTGTGAAGACCAAATGAGATGTAGCCCCCTTCTTTGTTGATGTACGTTTTGGCTGAGATGTCGCCTGTCCAGACCAAAACATGATGTTGTATTATTTGAGATCTCAAATAAAATAGTGTCAGACAAATCGCTCTGAGTTCCATGAAGTTGATGGGGAGACTGGATTTGCTTTCGGACCACCTGCCATGGACTGGAATGTAATTCAGGGTTGCTGCCCATCCAGACTGTATTTGAATATTTGTCTAACCAATGGAATGTGATATCTCTTCCCTTCAAGAAGGTTGGTCATGTTGGTCCACTATACCAGGGTGGATCTGACTGGAGCTCGAACTTGTACAACAATATCCTTCTTCTCCATCATCTGGACCTGAAAGCGTCTGAGAAGCATCTGGAGAGATCTGGAGTGAAAGCGTCCCCATTGCCACAAACAGGGAAGAACTGGTTGACGAAGTGAACATAGTGGACACCCTGGATAGTAGTGACCATGTAATTTTGGAAATTTACAGTCTTGGGAAGGGAAAGGCTGTAGGTAGTCAGAGATATAGGTTGAGAGCAAATTTTGACAAACAAAGTTATCCTATGGTCAGAAATGCTTAAGGAGAAGAGAACTGAGGTGTGGGAGTTTCTTAAAAGTGAAATATTGAAGGCACAATCACAAATGATTCCTATGAGAAGCTAAAATGGGAAGAGCCTAAAGAAGCCAAGGTGACTCCATAAACCGCTTTCTAAAGATTTGAGAAATAAAAAAGACTCATTAGAAAATGGAAGGAAGGCCTTATAACCAAGGATGAATATAAACAAATAACCAGTGCTTGTAGAGGGAAAGTTAGGAAAGTTAAAGCTCAATACGAGCTTAGGCTGGCAAGAGATGCTAAAAACAACAAAGAAGGGTTCGTTTCTTATGTCCAAAGTAAGAAAAAGAGCAAGGACATGGTAGGCATATTGTGCGCTCATGAAAGTGGAATTGTAGCAGGTGATGAACAGAGGTCAGAACTGCTCTACTCCTACTTTTCCTCAGTCTTCTCTTGTGAGGGAAACGGTGCTCAACATGGCAAAAACAGAACATGATGAGGTAAGGGAGCTGTGGCCTAGGATCAGCATAGGGTAAGTACATAAACACCTAGTTTCTTTAAACGAAACTAAGTCCTCAGGGCCAGATGAGGTTTTTTGTTATCTTCAGGACATGGAACAGGAGTCACCGGGGGGTGGGGAGATGTATTTGTGGATTTCCGGCATTGTGCAGGGGTGCTGACTAGTTGATCCTGGAGGTCCCTTCCAATTCTATGATTTGATGGCTTCAGTTTTCCTCCAGGCCACTTTGGCCGGGGATCCAGGAGGTTTTTTGTTATCTTGAGGACATGAAACAGGAGTCACCGGGGGTGGTGGTGGGTGTATTTGTGAATTTCCAGCATTTTGCAGGGGGCTGACTAGTTGACCCACCTACCTCACAGGGTGTCTGTTGTGTGGAGAGGAACAGAAGGAGATTGTAAACTGCTCTGAGATGCCGAGTGAAGGGCAGGGTATAAATCCAATCTCCTCTTCTCCTTCGCAAGTGATGACAATCTGGCTTTGATCACCATTTTTGACATTTGGTCTTGTGTGGTGAGCCGTCACTGTTTATTATTTATTTATTAGACTTATAGGCCACTCTCCCCGCAGTGCAGGCTCAGAGCGGCTTACACAACTTGGCAGAACCAAGATACATAAATACATTAAAATCAATTAAAACATAATAAAACACTCTCAAACAATAAGAATAAAGTGCTCAGTGATGAATCAGATGGCGTAGTAGGTAAATCCCATGATCTCTGGCTCCAGCTGTCAGATGTCTCTAGCTCCAGATGGTGGTACCCGCGGCCAGTCATTGATGGTCATAGAATGGGGGGGGGAGGTAAGGAGGTGGCAGCCCCTATTTATAAGTTTGGCGGAAGAGCTCCATCTTGCAGGCCCTGCGGAACTGCACAAGGTCCTGCAGGGCCCTGATCTCCTCTGGGAGCTCGTTCCACCAGTAAGGAGCCGCCACCGAAAAAGCCCTCCCCCTGGTAGCAGCGAGCCTGGCATCTCTGGGGCCTGGAATGACCAAACAGTGTTGCGCCCCAGACTGTAGTGCTCTCTGGGGTATATATGGGGAAAGGTGGTCCCTCAGGTATGTCACACCCAGGCCATTTAGGGCTTTGAAGGCAAGCACCAGCACCTTGAAGCGACTCTGGTACCCTATAGGCAGCCAGTGCAGTGCCTCTAGCGTCGGTTGGATGTGCTCCCATCTAGGGAGACACATCAATAACCTCATTGCAGCATTCTGCACCAGCTGCAGCCTCCAGATTTGTGACAGGGCAGCCCTATGTAGAGAGTGTTACAATAGTATAACCTTGAAGTGACCGTTGCTTGGATCACAGTGACCAGGTCTGCATGGTCCAGGAAGGGAACCAACTGCTGCGCCAGCCGCAGATGATAAAAGACTGACTTGGCAGCGGCTGCTACCTGGGCCCCCACTGTTGGTAAAATTAAGCAATTGGACCTGATGTCTATAATCACTCCTAAGTGCCCTATTCTCTGAGATGGTTGTAGAGAGCTCTTTTAAAAGTTGATGAGAAAGCCGTGGTCCTGAAGACAACGGATGATTGTTTGTGGGACCTAGATTGACTTGACCTCGAAGCTTGACCGACCTAGTAGGTTGTCGAGATAAGGGTGAACGTGGATACTTCTTTCCTGTAAGTGAACGACCAGGTTAATCACCAACTTTTAAAACATTCTCGGGGCAGTGGAGAGTCCAAATGGGAAGGCTCAAAACTGGAGATGGAGATTGTCCATTCACAGGGAGTATAGGGAAGTGAAGGTAGGCCTCCGTGTCTATTGGCATTAGAAATTCTCCCAGCTGCAGGGCTTCTGAGACTGACCTGAAGGTTTCCATCTGGAAGTGAATTAGTTCGATTAACTTGTTCAGGAACAAGGTCTAATTTCACCCTCCGGTCCTGGTTTTTCTTGGGCACCGTGAATAAAATGGAATATACTCCTCATCCCTTCCCCATCTCAGGGACTAGTTCCAGTGCCTGTATTTCCAGGAGGTGTTGGATGGCCTTGCAAATTATGTGGCCTTTGAGCTGGTTTTTGTTTAGGAGAGGTGCAATAAATCTTTCCGATGGGGTTCTGGCAAATTCTATGGCATAGTCTTGTGAAATTAGTTCTATTGCACAGGAGTCCGCTTGTAGTTTGCTCCAGTTGTCTCAAAAATGAAGTAACATTCCCCCCCTCCCTGGAACAGCGTGTGAGTCATGCCTTTGGAGACTTGTCTCGATCTGGTCTGTCCTGTCTGTTTGCTGACTGTCTGTTGGGCTTGATGCTAAAGGATTCCCTCCTGAATGATTGTCTGGAGAATCCCCACGATGGCCTCTTGTATTCCTATTTGAACTTCAGTAATGCATGCTGAGCACCAGTGGAGCAAAGTGGTAGTAAAGGTCTACTAGGTTCTATTGCTCCTTTATGAATCAATGTGCTTCTAAGGGAATAAAAGAAAAGGAAAGGAAAAGGTCTACTAGGTTGGGGTGCAGTTGGTATACTAACTGAAGTTGATAAAAAGCACTCCTGACTACTTATGCCATTATTCACATTGAGAAAGTTTCAAAAGTGCAGTCCTGACTCTTTAAGGGGACTGTGATCCCATCCAGGGTGGGAATACTCACTACTTTCCCTGGCACTGAACCATACACTATAAACATCTTTGTTTTGTTGGACTTGCCTTCCAACGTATTTTCCTTCATCCACTTCACTACTGATTTCAGGAAGAGTTTCAGGGAAGCTTGTTCTTTACCTTGCTGTGATGAAAAGGTGAATAAGTCCTAGCTGTTCACAAGTCACTTGAGTTGCCCACAGAATGATGTTCCACAATTGCCTCCATAATGCACAAAGAATCCAGAACTGTGAGAAGGTGCCTAGTCTGCAGCCTTCTCCACCATACTGGCCTGGAAGGATAGACACTATCACATTATTACACTATTCATATAGACTTAGGGAGGGTTTCTGAAGAAGCTAGAATCTAACAATTGCTGCTCCACTACTGCTGGAATTATATATTCTTGCATTAAAAAATTTACCTATACATCTCTGGAATGCCAGTGCCTATTTATAAGCAGCTATGAGGGGCATTGGTTGAACAGGCAAATTGTGGTATTTATTGGGCCAAGCACCCAATACATAAATGTCTAAATTTTACCAAGCAAAACATGACAAAAAGATGCCTTGATAGTTAGCACTGGAAAAATATATGGTTGGAATCTGCTTTCCTTTTTAATAGTACAATTGTTTTTTGTGAAACACTAGTAATACCAAATTACAAAAAGTGATCTATCAGTAGACCATGAATCTTCATAGGTGCCAGTACTAGGATCAGGCACCAAGTTACTTAAAGGAAACTGCCTGCTGGCTCGAGTCCGAAGTACATAGTGAGGCTTCATAACCTGCAACTGAAGACACCCATGTGGGGTTCTAACAACATGATTATCAAGCTGCAAGAAGCTGAACACACAGGCATCTAACATTTTCAACCTTTCACTTTTCAAGAGACATATCCTGCCAAGTCATGAAGCAGCCCTAATTGGCAGAGCCTAGTTAGTATTACTACAAGACAAGGCTGTGAATGGCACGCACAGCTGGGTTTTAGGAGACAGACATACCTCTGCTGTTACTGATATTCATTAGCTGGCTAATATACAAAAAGCCCTATGAGAGCTTTGGGGAACTTTGGTACAAGACTACTGCACAAAGCACTATAGAAACAGGAGGAAGTTGTTTGCTTCAGCCAGAATATGAAGAGCAAATATTTGCCAGATGCATGTCTATATACATAATCTCTAGATTAAAGATGCAAGTGGTACAGAGTCTGATACAAGTTGTGCGAAAACACTGACCAGTAGGTCACTAGCCATTAATAAATACACTAGTTACTGCAAAATTCTTGATGAAGGGGCAAGAGGATCAAGCTGGATTTGGGGGAAATGCTAGGCTAGGTTAATTTAGAGTTGTCTCTTTCTTGCTATACTTTAAGGAACTGCAAAATTGTTATTATTGCTCCAATAACTGTCCCCTTGAAGTTAGCATTCAGTGAGGATATGGCACCGGATCTGGTTTCTTGGATTTCATGTAATTTGTTCATTACTTATGTATCCCATTTGCAGGGGAACTGTGGCTTACACAAAGCATAATTTGCTTGATTTGCAAGCAAAGCAAATCTCTGCTTGCTGATAACCAGGAAAGGAAGCAATTGGAAGGTACAAGTGGTGGAAGAGAATATGAAAATAAAGAAATACTCATGTCTGAACAAAGTAAGTTCTAATGGATATGGGGTAGGGGTCTTTGAGCTCTACATATCATATTTCCTTCCTCCTTCATCCTTATGACTTGGCAAACCTATTGCCTTTACCTACTTTCTCTCTCTTATGTTAATTCAGTTCCTTTCAAACTGCTCCAAAGGACAGAAGAACATGCAAGTTAGGTACGTATGTCTTAAGATAATTAATTTTGAGTAAAATGCTTACAGAAGCTTAGCACAGAGTTGAGAATATGTTTCTTTGGCTGAATGTACAATAAAATTCTGGGAAGGAAACTTCATAGATGGAAGCCTGTTGGAGATAAAGCACATGGCTTAATTAGATGTCTAACTTAAACATGTATAATGACATGCAGGTAAACAAACGCTTTCTAACCCAATCCCCAGAACTTGCTGAAAACTTCATAACAGCATTTTGAGGGTAGGTTCAGGCTTGGTCTATAACACAGGAATGGATTTCCCCCTCTGTGATATACTGATGAGACAGGGGAGAAATAATTCTAAGTAGAATTAGCTTTACTTGCATCACAGGTCTATTGCAAGGACAAAATGGGATAATGTAGCAAAAGCAATCTTGAGGTCCTTGGGTAGGGGGGGAAGAGTGGATGGGAAAGAAGAGAAAGAGCAATTTTCCTGTTTTGTTTTGCTATTCCTATTTTATGCAGAGCAGAGGCTGTTGCCATGTCCACTTGTGAGATTCAGCCAGGTAAGGCCTGTCCAGTAGCTTTATCCTAGAATATGCTGCTAAGAAGTGCACCTAATCACTGGGAGAGTGCAGCTTATATGTCAAGCCTGTAGAGCAGGGGCGTAGACTTTTTAAATCCGGGGGGGGCGGGGGCTGTCTTGTGCGCGCGCGCGCACGGGACCATGTCCCCGCCGCTCCCCCCCCGGGAGGCAGACTCGAGGGGCGCAGTCTCGGGGGCGGCAGCCAGCTGGCCGGCTGACTGCCGCGCGAGTGGGACCATGTCCCCGCCGCTCCCCCCCTGCCCCGCCCCAGGGAGGCAGACTCGCGGGGCGCAGTCTCCTCGGGGCGCAGTCTCGGCGGTGGCAGCCAGCTGGCCGGCTGGCTGCCCCCCACGCGAGTGGGACCATGTCCCCGCCTCCTCTCTCCCCCCCCCCCGCCTCAGGGAGGCAGGAGGGCAGGCCGGGGGTGGGGGGGAAGGAGAGGCGGCGAGGGCCGACTGGCCACCGGCGGGCACTCCATTTTGCCGGGGGGGCTGAGCCCCCCCCGGGAAATTTCGGGGGAGGCTCGAGCCCTCGAGCCCCCCCGTAGTTGACGCCCATGCTGTAGAGTCATACATATTTTTCAGTTGCAAGCCGCTTTCAGACTCCATAGGGTAGAAGGGGGTATAAAACCTAACTCTTCTTCATGGCATAGATTTCTGCAGTACTACACAATCTGGTAGTGGCTTCCCATCAGCTAGCAAACAGAAACACAAATGCAGGTCTTCCAAGATGTAGATCTTTTGCTACACAATATTCTTGGTGTTACAACTATGAATGCTACATCTAGACTTAGACTTGAGAAAGCTGTTACTGCAACCTACATAAAGTAGCACTCCAAACAGGGGACACAACAGAAATATTTCACTGTGTTTACAGTACTATTAGGGATGGGCACAAACCAGTTTTGCCTGGTTCTGTTTCATGAACCACTGGTTTCTGAACTTGTTCATGAACTGGTCAAGTTTGTAAACCAAACCGGTTCAGAAAAGGGGAGGTCGCACACCAGGGTCCTAGAGGCTTGAAATTCATGGTGCATCTCCAGCAGACTCTTCTTGGGTTGGCCACCAAGTTTGGTGAGGATTGTACTTGGGGGGCAGAGTTACAGGTCCCCAAACAACATGAGAGCTCCAGATAATGAATCCCAAGAAACTGCTTTTTAGGGAGATTTTTGGCACTGGTTCAGGAGTGCATAGAATCTACCTGTGAGGCACTACGAGCATCGGACTGTGGAGCCCCTCCCTGGGAGGCCCCACAACATTCCCTGCAAGTTATGTGCAGATTGGATTTGGGGGGCTTGAGTTACAGACCCCCAAACAAGGTTCCCCCCCAGAAAGTGAGGTGTGGGTTGCAGAGTGCATAGTGCTGACCTTGGCCAGACTAGATGCATCAAACTTATGAAGTCCCTCCCTGGGATGCTCCCCAACATGTGAGTTGCAGGCCCCACCTGAGATGCCCCAGAAAAGTGCTTCTCGGGGATATGTCTGGCATGAGTTTTGGAGTATATAGAACCTACGTAGGATGAGCTAGATGTATCAAATGCATGGTATACCTCTCCAGGATGACCCCCCACATGCCCAGCCAGTTACATGCGGGTTGGCATTTATTTTTTTATATTTGTTCAACTTATATCCCGCCTAGTCAGTTTTACAACTGACTAGGGGCAACCGACTAGGGCATTGGGGAGGCTGAGTTATGGACACCCAAGGAAGGTGCACCTCAGAAACTTAGTTCTGGGGAGATGTCAGGAGTTGGGTTTTGGGCTATGAAGATTGGGCAGTAGGTATGATGTGAGGACAGTAAGGGTTCTTTGGGTGGTTCTTAGGCAATGAGGTTGTTCTTTGATTTAGCCAGTCAGGATATCCAGGTTCCGGCAGGTCTCCAATGACTGCATTTCCAGCGCATCCACATCCAAGGTGTGTTGGTGGGTGGCCAGGAGGTTGTGAGCACCGAGAATGTGGGGGGGAATGGACATCAGCTCCCAAAATCCATCTCCCCAACAGGGTGGGCAAGGGGAAGTCCTTTTGACGTGATCCCTAGGAGAGACCTGTCACAGCCAGAATCCATCTCCCCATGGTGTTGGGTGGGACCCAGAGAAATGAGTCCTGTGGGATGCACAACTGGTATGGGGGGGTCAGAAGATCCCAAGATGGGGTGTAATTCCTCAGGTGGAGGAAAAAGCACCTAAACTGAGAGACCCCATGCCCAGCTGTGGAAGACAAAATGGGTGTGGGTTTGAGGCCTGCCCCCCCCCCCAGACACCACCCCAGCATGGGAGAGGTGTGAAAAATTCACTCCCAAATAGATTGTTGACACAAAGATGGGCCCTTCATCAAGAAATCCAGTAGGTGGGTCTGTCCGCCTGGCTATGGCAGACAGACAAGTGTTGGTCAGAGCTCTGACCCCAACAGACACCACCCCAGCAAGGGACAAGTGTGAAAAATTCAATTCCAATACATAGGGTGGTACATCTGAATATGGGCCCTTGAGCGAGGAACCCAGTAGCTGGGTCTGTGGCAGACAGACAGGCACAGGTCAGAGGCCCGGACTGCCCCCCCCCCAGACACCACTCCAGGAAGGCCATGTGAAAAATTCACTCCCAACAAGGGTGTGTGTGTGTGTGTGTATATATCTAGGCCCTCAGGCGAAGAACCCAGTAGCTGGGTCTGTCTGCCTGGGGGTGGCAGACAGTCAGTCATGGGTCAGATGCCAACCCCACCAGTCACCACCCCAGCAGGAGAGAAGTGTGAAGAAACCACTCCCAATTGAGGTAGTGTATATATAAATATGGGCCCTCAGGAAAGAAACTCAGTAGTTGGGTCTGTCCGCCAGGCTTTGCCAGACAGACAGGTATGGGTCAGAGGCCTGATCCTACCAGACACTGCTCCAGCAGCGCACAAGCATGAAAAATCCACTCCCAACAAGGGGGGGAGTAGATATAAATAAGAGCCCTCAGGAGAGGAACCCAATAGCTGGGTCTATCCACTGGACTGTGGCAGACAAACTGGCATAGGTCAGAGGCCTGACCCCACCAGACACCTCCCCAGCAGGGGACAGGCATGAAGAATTCACCCCCAACTAGGAGGAGTGTAGATATAACTATCAGCCTGTGGCCAAAGAACCTAGAAGCTGGGTCTGTCTGCCATGGCAGACAGACAGGCATGGGTCAGAGGCCTGACCCAACCAAACACCACCCCAGCAGGGGACAGGTGCAAAAAACTCACTCCCAAATAGGGGGAGTGGATATACAAATATGGGCCCCTCAGGTGAGGAACCCAGCGGTTTGGTCTGTCTGCCTAGCTGTTGCAGACAAACTGTTAGGTCACAGCCCTGACCCCACCAGACACTGCTCACGCCAGGGACACACCAGGTGTGAAAATTTCACTCCCACTGAGGCTTTAAAAACAATGGCTGGCATCAAAGGTCACCCCATGAAATGTGGATTCAGAGCTGACACCCCAAATAGAAGCAGATAAGGGGGAACTTGAAACGGAAAGGTGGGAGTTCAGAGAAGTCATCCTAGCAGCTCTGGACAAACAGATCAGCACCCAAATAGAAGCAGTTGGTGGGGTATGAAATACGAAACAAGCAGTCAAGAGAAATCACCTGAGTACCTCTGGACACTAAGTTAACTCCCAAAATAGAAGCAGAAAGGGGGGGAGAGATAAACAGAGGGAAGGGAAGGTACCCCAGTGACTCTGTACACAGTCCCTCAAGGCAGGCTGGGTACAGGGAGGCAGGCTGGAAAACACAGATCACCCCCCCCCTCAAAAAAAAAAACAGGTACCTAGGGGGATTTTAAATAGAGAGCAGCAATGTCAAGCACCCAGGAAATGACAAACAGAGGTAGCCCCAAAACAAAAGGCAGCCCAGTGTGTGAATGTGTGGGGGAGATGTTAGTAGCACAGAACTAAATTGAAGCCCTCTCAAAATAATCCCTCCAACAAAACTCAAATGGGGGGGATGAGGGAGGAAAGGAAGAGAGACCACCAAGAAAGCAGGCAGCAGACTGTATCCAAAAATGATTGGTATAAGAATCAGGAATTCAGTCCCAGTTTTCCCACCCTGGGCTGCAATCAAAGAAACAGACAAAAACCAGAGGACCACAGGGAAAGCAGTCAGGGGAAAGCAGAGCCTCCTGGCCCCTGACTGAATAAACTCCCCAAACAATCCCCCCCCCACGCCCTAGGACATAGCTCTTTCATGATCACCACTAAGTAAACTCGACCCTCTCCGCCCCAAAACGCTACACCAATAAAGGGAGCAAGCGCTTGTCCAACGCTTTGGCATAGTAGTTAAGGGTGCAGACTCTAATCTGGGGGAACCAGGTTTGATTCCCCACTCCTCCACTTGCAGCTGCTGGATGACCTTGGGCAAGCCATAGTTCTGTCAGAGCTATTCTTGAAAGAGCAGTTCTCTCAGAGGTCTCTCAGCCCCACCTACCTTACAGGGTGCCTGTTGTGAGAAGGGGAAGGAGTTTGTAAACCGCCCTGACACTACAAGTGAAGGGCAGAGTATAAATCCAATCTCCTCCTCCTCCTCTTCAGGTCTCCCCCTTCCAATACATCCACAGCTAGGGATGTATTGCTTCCCAGATTGTGAGTAATGGCCAGCAGCAACGCCTGTCAAAATTTAGATGCTCCCTATTTGTTTTTCCAATTCTGGAAAATGTCAGCAACTCCATGATAGTCTAACATTTTTGCACCAAACTTTCTTAGAGGTTTCCAGGTTCCAAGCCATGCCCAAAAGCTTGGTGTTTTTTCTAACACATGAGCCCCAAACCACAGCCCACAAATTTCAAACCAGGCAAAATTCGGACCAAATTTTGGTTCATCAAGTAGCTTGTGCCCATCCCTAAAGTACTATACATCAGAATCTCTGTGTAGTCTTGCAAAGGTGAGGGATACTCTGTCCTCTTTTGTGCTTCCACAGTGTGTTTGTCTTTGCATATATTTAATTCATTTAGCCTTCTCTCTGCCAGCATTTAGCCTGGGTCCCCCTCTGGTTACTACTTCCCAAATCCAGCAGAGGATATGGTTTTTGCAGTATCATTCATGACTCATCTGTTTTAACTACTGGAAATATGACTGATTTATTAGTTATACTTGATTTGCAACTGTGAATTTGGTTTGCAAGCATGTCTCACACGTAGCAGTGTTTAGAGCTGGAACTGTTACAAGGTTTGTTTTTGGTCTTTGGGGAAGTTGGTGTATAGAGCTATGACTTCTTGAACTAGTATTTTTTTCTTCTTCTTCCACATTAGAGTAGAGAAGGAAGTAAGCAGTCATTACAAAGACTGCAAGAAAGCATAAAATAGGCCTGCAATGAAGGATGAAAACAGTGAACTTAGCACAGGGTCACTTGATCAGAATCTACTAAAACTCTGTCGTCAGTTTAGGAACTTCCTGATGCTGGAAATCGTTGCACCATGTCACAGCATTTCCACAGAATAAAGCCCAGAATTGGGAGGGTTCTGCTAAAACTTCTCAGCATGAGGATCAGTCAGAACTTAAATTACACAATTGGAGAATGCCTAACGATGTAGGATTATCCTCATATTAACTAGAATGTATATATGGAGCGGAAAGAAAGTGGAGGGTATTTTGATACAATTGTAAAGCAGTGTGAGGGAACAGAGATATGTTAAGCACATATCTATGTGAAAAAAAGCTTTCCTTTTAAATCCTTTCTGCTAGGGAAAATGAGACAACTTTTAAAGCTGCCAGCCCTCTAAGTATTTAAAGACAGTCACAGAATAAGTCAGAGGGAGGAAGTGAAAATAGTCCAGGATACATGCAAGTATTCTTTCTGTATTGTAGCTTATTCAGGGTTTACTGCGCTTGTGTCTTTTAAGTCTTAACTCCTTGATTAAAGTGGTTAAGAGCCTCTTTTTAAATATGGTACTACGTTAGAAGTTGGATTTCACTATATGTTCTTCTGCAAACAATATGGAATAGATGCCCAGGGACATAAAAAGCAGTTTCAGAAAACAGCCTGTATAGGTCATGTTGGCTATAAAAGTTATTAAAATTGAGAATGATCACGGACATGTTGGTAATCATATATTTGAGTAATTGGTCCACTCCAAAGTCCTGTATGCCTTAGTATAGATTAAGATATAGTCTGTTCAATTTTCTTTCAATGATCAATGAAGCTTAGCAGACTTTGACAAATTTTCTTTAACTCTAGGGGCCAATCCAAATATTTAGAAACACAACTTGATTTTTAACCCTTTACAGAGAATGATGGGGAGAAATGGGGAGGGGGGTGTAAAGGCTTTTTTTGTAATTCTAAAGGACAGACACTTTCCCCACACTTGCTTAGAGCAGTGGTCCCCAACCTTTTTTTGGTATGGCAACCCACAAGTCCAAATGTACTTGGTATGGTGACCTTGGTGTCCATCTAGTTCAACATTCCATTTTCTAACAGCACCAATCCAGTCGCTTTTGAGAAACCTGCAAACAACACACAAAGGGCACATCTCCCCCCACTATGAACCCCAAGCAAGGAGCATTCCAACATATACAGCCTTTGCATATAGAGGTTACATTCCAACCTTTGACAAACGTTTCCTTCTCCATTACACCCACTAATCCCCCCCAAGAGTCTAAGAAACTCACCCTAGTAACTATCAGGACGTATTTTACTGATCAACATCCATATGCAGTGAAGAAAAAATACCAACTAATGTATGACATGGAAGATACTATTTCCAAGGTCAGGTTTCCAAAACACAAAAGACAGCAATGGACACGGGAGGGGCAGCCCTTAGGGAGGGCTGGCCCGTGATGTACTTTCAGAGGCTTCACTAACCACGCTTGAGCCCTGACCCACAGGGTGGGAAACAATGACTTAGAGGAGCTGAAGTGCAACCTGATACTGAAGGTACCAATTATACCTACTTGCCCATTTGCACTGAGCACAGAGATGCTGGCAGCAAAAGCTTTTTAAAACCAGGGCCTGAAGCATCTCTTTTCTCCCCCACCTCTTTTTTTTTATATTACATCCAGCCTACGGAAGGATTCTGGAGAACTTGAAAGCTCTCACACTGGTTTGTGCCATTTTGGTTCATCCAGCTAAAAGTATTACCGTATTTTTCGCACTATAGCACGCACCAGACCATAAGACGCAGGGGGAGGATCGCACCCTCCGCGCTGGTCAGGAGGCCTCAGCCGGCAGCGGTGGCGCAGTAGCGGCGGCCTCACGCGTTGGCAACAGCAGCGGCGGCCTTGCGCAAGCAGCCAGTGGCAGCCTGGCGGCGACCTCACATCAGCGACATCAGCGACGGCAACCTCGCGCAAGCCGCCAGCAGCAGTGGCCCAGTGGCGACCTCGCGGCAGCAACGGCAGCCTCGTGCGAGGCGGCAGCGGCGGCCCAGTGGCGACCTCGCGGCAGCCTCACGTGAGCCGCGGCCTCACGGCAGCAATGACAACAGCGGCGGCCTCACGGCAGCAATGGCAGCAGCAGGGGCTGCCCGGCAGCGTACCTCGCGCGAGCTGGCGGCGGCGGCCTTCCACAAGCGGGCAGCGGCGACCTTGCGGCAGCAAGGTGAGCCTTGTGCCCAGTATTCGCACCATAAGGCGCACGTACTTTTCTCCCCACTTTTTTGGGGAGAAAAAGTGCGTCTTATGGTCCGAAAAATACGGTATGTAGACTGTGGTTTGTTTTTGGATTTGATTTTAGACCAGCACAACTGTAAAATAACTTTTGTCCCCTGCAGATGATGTCATTTCTCTGGTGGTGAACCCAAGAGAGTCTGAACTGGATTTCTTCATTTATTCTTGTCAACTGGAAAGACTACTGGCTTGGATCTTGGATATCTGGCAATGAAACACTTCCTCCAGTGCCAAGTTATCCCTGCAGAAGTGTATCTCAATACCTCTGCATGGGGCACATCCCAACCTAATGAATCGCAGCCTTATTTTTAACATCCACTTTCCAGGGACTGGAGAAAGAGGAAAGAAGTACGCAGAATAAAACAGCAAAGCTACCTACAAATTCTGTGTTCCTACCACCAAGGCAGGAAGAGAGCTGAAGGAGGGCTGACAGGAAACTGGAGAACTGCATTGCCTCCATATCCCAATAGGAGGAATCAACCACCAATCAGCATGTGCTCCTCTGAGTGAGAACACCCAGTTTAATGACATCCATTAAATTCAACATTCAGCTATCTAAAGTTCCACTGCAAGTTGTTCCCTTGTCTGCGTGAAAAGCTATTATCCGATACCACTTCTATTGCACAAGATTAGTTTACATAGTGGATTCAAATAGGGTTAAATGCCTTTTATCTAGCTATATGCACTTTTCGAATGAAGGTGCATCATCATAATAGCTACAGAGGAAAACCTCTACCCAGATAATGGGATCAGTTAAAACTAGCAATGTAACATTTTTAAAAGGGGGGCAGAATTTTCTCAGACAGTTGCAGTACAACAAATGTCTGCATAGAGGAAGTCTCTATGGCATTTATCTGGACAGGCATTAAGATGAAAACTTGTTAGATGAAAACTTGTTGTCATCCCCCCCCCCCACACACACACACACATCAACTTAAGGAATTTGTTTGGAGTGGAATTTTGCTGGGCCCCTGAGGCTGGAAATAAAGTCTGCCTGTGTTTGGTATACGTGTCTATCCAGGGCTCACAAGGCCTCTGTGCCACACAATAAATGACTGAAGGCCTGCTTGGTTACCACATAGCTCACAGGGTGAACTAAGGTCAGCAACAAGCAGCAAGACTGACTGAGGGTTTCCCATGTAGTGGGGAGGGAGGGGGGAAAAATCCCTTTTCATGTCAGCCACAACATATCCCACAATCAGGTCATCCCTAGTGTAGGAGGCCCTAGTTTTTATGCAGTCAGAGTATTCAAACCCTAGGCAAAAAAGTTGAACAGCAGTATTCTGTTCAAAGAATGCAGTCTGCCAATATTTCTAGCCTTCCTTGCTGCTTAAACACAGCAAATAAGATATTAAAGGAAAAGCGGGGACAGATATGTTCTCTATTCCCTCCTTCCTCTGGAGATTCGCTCTCATTTTTCCTAAAGAAAAAGCAGAAAATTGAGGGAAAACACCATTGGCTTGGATCTTATTTCTGCTAACGGAAGGGGGTTCACTTACTGACCACCCCCCAAGGGCAGTATCTCAGATCATTCCAGGCTGTAGCAGGAAAGAGAAGTCAAGGAATTTCTGTTCTACTGATAGAAATCCCTTCTGTCAACAGATATTTATCAAAAGCATCAACCCATTTTCTCTTTTGGAAAGTATGCACTGCCTTTTAAAAATGGTTTTAGTCACTTGGAACATGTAATATGGAGACTTTTATCCAAGACATCTAAAGCATTAGGTAACTCTTGTGTATTACTGTAGATATACACTGTATACAACATAATTCAAGCATCAATTGATTAAGTGAAACTGAGTCCATAATTAATATACTATAAAGTATATGATAGTACTACACACTGCTGAAACTTCATATTCCATTCTGAAACTTAGCTCAATATTCAGATATGCTGCTAGTGGTATTATGACTGTAAACAACCATATTTTTCTTTATTACAAAATCTGTGTTAAGTATTTTAAATTTTCATTTTTTCCCTGCCTCTTGGACAACAAAACACAAGAAAAATGCACTAAGGAAGCACAGAGTGAAGCAGTTTAGTATTGAGATCGTCACATTTTTGCTTGTAGAACACATGAGCCTGCCTTGTATGAGTCAGACCATTGGTTTGTTAGTACTCATACTGGTAGCAGCTTTCCAGGGTCTCAGATAGAGGGCTTTCACATCATCAACTACCTGAACCTTTTAATTGGAAATGCTGGGGTTTGAAGTTGTAATCTTCAGCATCCAGGCAGATACCATACCACTGGGTCACAGCCACTCCCCAAACTGAGGCATTAATACTTTTAGCTTTATGAGTATGCAAAATAGCACAATTTTATATGTCAGGTTACACATTACATATTTTACATTGTTCAAGCAGTAAAATAAGTTTAGCCTTGATAAGAAACTATTGTGTTTGTCAGGTTACACATTATGTCTTTTATATTGTCAAAGCAGTAAGATAGCTTTAGGCCTGATAAGAAACTATTGCACTATTTCAATTTTCCCCAAAGCTTCCTTTTCTTCTTAAATGGAAACACTGTTTCTCAGAAAGGAGACAAGGAAAAAAATGATCTAGTATAAAGTGAAACTTCCTAGCCATGGTTTGTGAAAACATTTTATTCTTGTAGGAAATCAGCAGCAGTTCTGATTTTAGTTTTAAGAAGTCATCTGCTAGATACCACAAGATCAGGAGATGGATGAGAAGTAGTGATCTTTAAAAACTGCCTGTGACCTAAAGAAACAGCTCACGGAATAAATCAGCGTGGCTCTTTAGGTCCATACAACGAGACTTACTCTCTAGTACACGTGCTCAGGATTGTAGCCTAGACTGCATTCTTATGAATATTTACATATGAGTAAGCTCTACTCACTAAGGCTTACTTCTGAATAAACATGGAGAGGTTCAGTCTCTCAGGAAATTGAGGAAGGATGGCTGCTTGGTGTAGAGAGCCAGTTTGGTGTAGGCGGACTCTAATCTGAGGGAACCGGGTTTGATTCCCCACTCCTCCACTTGCACCTGGCTGGATGACCTTGGGCAAGTCATAGCTCTGTACCAGCTGTTCTCTTAAGGACAGCTTGGAAAAGAGCTCTCTCAGCCCCACCCACCTCACAGGGTGTCTTGTTGTGGGGAGGGGAAGGGAAAGGAGTTTGTAAGCTGCTCTGAGACTCCCTTGGGGAGTGAAGGGCGGGGTATAAATCCAATCTCTTCTTCTGCTGCTGCATGAATTCAGGGTTTCAGATTTCCCTTCCCCTCTGTGCCTTCTTCAGCTGCACAACCAAAAGCACATGCAATACTGGATTCTGAGGCTCTCCTTCCTGCTGCCTTTCTTCAGCCTTAACATGCAGAGGGGATCTTGCTGCTGCACTTGTGGACCTTTCCTAAACGGAAAGGTGTGTCTAAGATATTAGAATCAATGAGCTTACAATTGCATAATTAGCCTCAAATTACCACCTAATCAGGCCCCAGCAGATTTACTTGCCAACATCATAGATAGCTGTTGCAGAACATATTTGCACAAGATTAGTTAAAAATGCTTTATTTTGAAGTACCCAAAGAAAGAACTGAGGCTGAACTGATTTAAGTGAACTGCTTTTTTCCTGCAATTACCTATAAAGCCCATTTATAAGCAAATGGAACTTTGGAATTTTTACAAGGATGGGTGAGGCATCTCTGGCCTGGCCTCCCTGCCACCTCATCCCTAAGGGATCACACATGCCTCCTGGACATCCCTGCTTCTCATGAGGAGAGCAGTCCTCATATGGGGCTGGGAGCTACTTTACCTGTTCTTGCACCTGGGCTCTGCCCCTTTCATCTCCACCTGAGATGCTGATCAGCTGTACCTCCTTCTTTCTCATCCCCCAGCAATGAATAACAGTGTTCTCCCCAAGACTGAAGCCTGGAATATTCAGAACTATTTAAACTGTCTACAGCTTTTCAACCTTGTATCAGAAAACACAGCAAAGTACAGCCAGCTCGGATTTTCAGACCAGGCCCACAGCTACTCCATTGTGCGGTAGTTCCAAAAAGTGAAGGCACCATCTTCCTGACTTCTCTTCATATGAACTTAAAGAACAGCCTTATGTGAACCTCTGATCCATTCAACTCAGTACCTTCTGCTCTGTCTGATAGCAGCTCTACAGGACATCCAATAGAAAAAGGCCCAAACCAGAAATCTTTTAACTGACAGTGCCATGCTTTAAATCTGGGACCTTCTATTCTACCACTGGGCTATAGCCTCTCCAGAACAGAACTTTAAGCTTTCTCAGGCCATTTCCAATGTACTTTTACAGACACAATCTGGTGCAAGATGTATAAATTTAAGAATGATTTATTTCAGTGCTAAAACACACACTAAGCACACTCTACAAAATAGTAAACAGAACTCACAATATCCTTTCTATCACAAGAAAAGCCCCAGCAGATTCATTTGCCAATGTCATAGATAGTTGCTGTGACATAAACATAAATTTTAGCTTTGAGTTTTTTAATTCAGATTATTCTATATACCTGTGGTTTTACCACCATTCCCCAATTAATTAATAAAACATATGTACATGCTTACAAAAACTGAAAAACATTAATTACAACTTCAAAACTGCAAGGCATGCCTGACATTGAATTGACAATGGTATCCATTCATTGTTACTGGTTTCATGAAACAATGAATCCACCCCACATTTCTGGCAGTAACTCCATCACAAATTTCTGTTCAGCACTACCCTACATTATATTCCAATCTAATGATTAGATCCACCATTAACAAGTGTTAGTACAGACAACTTGACTAGAAAGCCTTCAGATTTCATCTGTACTCTTTGAAGGCATTAACACTAGCCTTCTCCTTTGCTTCACGCCAATAGCTCTAAAAATTTGCTGAACTCAGTATACCTCTCTGAGAGATAGTAAAAACAAAAACAAAATATTTCTGCTGCCGTTTTCAAAAGTGACGCCTATGTCTGAGACTAGCTGAACTTCTCAGAATATAGTTAGGTAGACCCAGGAAGCAGGGAAGCATGGGAAGAAAGAATATCACTGGAAATAATCTTAATTATAGGTACTTCTTAATTTGACAGTTCATTAGCGTAGATGAAAAAATAGTAGATTTATTGCTATTTAACTGAGAAGTGCCAATTTTAGCCCTATAACCTTGCCTTGAGAATTTAATGAGAGTTTTCAAGATGCTCTCCAGTCTATCTGTTGCTTCTTCATAATCCCATTGGGGACCAGTTGTTTTATTCAAAGGATAATCACATATTAAAGTTAGATTTATTTCTGTTCCTGTCACCTTCTCCAAAAAGTGTTGTACAAGGGGCTAATCAAGCTTACTGTTATTAGCGGCCAGTAAGAGACAATCATATCTAGGTGAGCAATAACCATTTGCAAGAGGGCTTCCAGATTTTACATAGTGTTCTGCCAAACAGTTGATTTGCCTTAAGCTTATGTAGTTAGCTAAGTTTGATTGATGTTGGGAGACCTGATTTTTATTGCATGGGTTTGTATTCTGTACTGTAGAATGAGTTAGCACCGGTTTGTACTTATCAAGTTTTTGCCTAATAAGAGGAGTTAAGCTTTTATTTTAAATTAGGAATAAAGCCTGTTGTGGAAATAAATACAACGAGCTCTAGAAAGAGGCTCTGGGAGGGTGCCCCGGCCTTGGACACTAAGCATCAATTTGCTGTGGCGACCTCAGCAGGGTATAATGGCAAAGAGTCCACCGTTTTCTTGAGGGGAACTGATCTCTGCCACCTCAACAGTAGTTTTAATTCTGAGTGATCTCCAGTCCTCACATGGAGATTGGCAACAATGATTCCCCAGAAGGAAATGGCTGGTTTGGAGGGTGGGTGTCTGAGGTCCCACCCATCCTCAAAACCCACCCTCTCCAGGCTCCACCCCTCAAATATCCAGGAATTTCCCAACCTGGAGTTGGCAACCCTATCTCCTTCCCAGCCAGCCATCAACCTACCATTATCTGCCCCTCTGACTTTCCATCTCCTCCCCCCTCCCTACAGCCTCTACCTAGGAAGAGTACAATCTTTCTTCACAGTGGGGACCAAAGCAGCTCACATCATTCTCCTCTCCCCCTTTTGATCTACACAACAATCCTGTGAAGTAGGTTAGGCTGAAAGTCTGTGAGTGGTCTGAAATCACCCACTCAGCTTCCCACAGCAAGAAGCTGGGTCTGGCGAACCCTGCTCTGAAGCACTAACTGCTACATCACACTAGCTGTCATAGGGTGGCCACCTCAACAAGGTATAATGACACAGAATCACCATTTTCTCCAGGGAAACTGATCTCTGCCATCTGGAGAGCAGCTGTAATTCTGAGCGGTCTCCAGCCCTCACCTGGGGATTGGCAACACTGGTTCACCAAGATGAAAAATACAGCCTTTTTCCGCAGTGGGGACCAAAGCAGCTTACATCATTCTCCTCTCCCCATTTTGATCTGCACAACCCTGTGAGGTAGGTTAGGCTGAAAGTCTATGACTGGTCTGAAATCACCCACTCAGCTTCCACATCAAGAACCTGGGTCTGGCAGACCCTGCTCTGAAGTGCTAACTGCTATGCCACACTAGTTGTGGTATTGCCTAGTATCACAACTGAACTCCAGGCAATAGATGTCTCTCTCCCCCTGGAGAAAATAACTGCTTTGGAGGGTGAACTCTATGGCATTCTATTCAGTTGAGGCATCTCCCCTCCCCAAACTCTGGCTTCCGTAGAATCTACCACAATTTCCCAACCTGGAGCTGGCAACCCTAGTCAAAACTGGCCCCGATGAGTTCCCCACAAAGGCCAAAGTAGGCCTGGAAAGGGCCTCCTATCTTTGTCTTTTTACTGACAAAACCAAGCTTGGTAGCCTAGCAACAGCCACTGAGGGGAAAGTTAGCCCCACAGCAGGAAGATATGAGAATGGTTTGAGGCCTAAGAGCTCACCTCAGTAGCCAGCCAGAGGAGCCAAGCAGGAGAAGCGTCTTCATCAGAAGAGACAGCTGTTTTGACAGTTTATTCTGTCAGGGAAGTGGCCAAGCTGGCAGTGGGTGGGGGAGAGGAGTGGACCTAGCCCCCAGCCAATGGCACGCGAGTACTCGTGAGTGGCGGTTGATGGGCCAATGGCTGATGGAGTGCACAGCACAGCCAATGGGAGAGCCAGAAAGTGCCAGTAAGTAGGGCTTTTATATATATTTAGGGTAAAGTCATTAACTTGGAAAAGTTCGCTGTTTGTTTTGTAGGCAAAAGATCACAGCTTGATCTCAGCATTTGTCTTAAACAGACCCAACTAGAGATTCTGTAGCTGTGTAAGCTAATAAGAAAAACTCTCCCAGAGCTGAGCAGTCCAGATCCCTAAACTGAGTGAGAACTAGATGATTTGTCATGAGTAGGTCAAGCACGATTTCTAAGAAAGTAAACCAAGTTCTTATCTATTTACTTCAACCCAAACATAAGCAAGTAAAGACGTTCCAAATTTTTCACCAATAGCACTAATGTGTATTTCCGAGTGGTCCAAATCAGAAAGTGTTCCACTTACATTCAGTGCAGCCTGTCAGTCCAAAGCATACATACCTAGAAGGAAGTATAAACAGGACTTGCTTCCCAGACTGTGTACTGACAATGAAACACTAAGAACTTCCAGATTAACAGCCATCTTACAGTTTTCAGTGCTCAGTTCCAGACTGTCTTCCACACTTCACTTTTTCCTTCATATACACTGCACAGAAAGTACGCACCAATAGTAACTAGGAATCCAGACAAGTTGCCTATTCTGAAGCAATGCAGCAGTTAGACAACAGATCTGAGAAGCCAGCTACGCTACCACTATTCTTACTTCTAAACACAGCTTCCTTTCAGGAGGCTGCCAGTTCTTCCTAAGCTTTCTCTTCTCACAGTACTTCCCAGCTACTTCAGTCTTAGATCAAGTGGCGGTGAACCAAAATCTGTCAAGGAAGCATGGACCAGCAACGATTGTATTAGAAAGAAAATACTTATATAGAACAGATTGAGCTACAATTACTACCAATGTTAAGAGCAAACTGGTATAGAATTATATTTTCTTCCCTAAATGTTCCAGTCTGTTAGTTTATAAATGCTATTTTTCAGATCCCAGTGACGCTAACAAATATTAACAAAAAAAGTGACACTAACAAATATTAACAAAAAAGCACCCTATTAACTCTTAAGTTACTTATTTAAAAAGTGATTTCACAGAAGAGAAAATGGACATTTGACACTAAACAAGCAGAACAGAAAGCAAAGAAATGTATCTTAAAGATATAGTAGAAGAGCTGCATGCATTTGAGAGTACATGCTAAAGGTTAGGAGGCAGGAAGGCATGCAGCTGTGTGCACATTACCTATCATCTACTTTAGCAGCTTAGATAAGCTTAGCACAAGTTTAAGTCCAAAGTACAGCACAAGGAGTGTAAGCAAAACTTCGTTCTTCCATAACACTAGGGATCCATTCCAGATCCAAGCGAAACAAGCCTGAGGCTTTCCAATATTTTCCATTAGTGACGAGACAGATGTCCTTCAAGAAGGGTAGCCATGTTAGACTACTGTAGTAAAATAACTTCTATGTTAAGGTCCTGCCTAGATCAAAATGGGAAAACTATATCCAATGTATATCCAATGTAAACAAGACTGTGGGTAATCAACCCCCCCCAAGACACATACACACAAACCTCATTAGGAATTAAAACACAATTCTAACTTTATAGCAGTACGGCTAAAGCTGCCTTATGTAGAGCTCTGAACAGACAGCACATAAATTCCCTAAATAAAGGCAGAGACTGACATGCCTCCTGCTTTAAGGCTGTGGCCAAGACTGAGAGGAGTTTTGCATGCCATATGGCATGCAGTAACAGAAGAGCAACAATCTGAATGGAACAAGGATTTAAATATAGCATAAATGCTGCCATTTGCTTTCATAAAGTGTAGCAAGGCTACCTTGCTAACAGTTTTCTTGTAAAACATCTCAAACCAAACAGGAAGGTTACAGGGACCATTCATATCAAATCTTAAGGTGTGCTATGAATTTTCAAGGCATCTGAACACAAACCGAAAGTTCATGCAGCAAATCTGATATATATGCAAGCATCATCTCAATAAAGACTGCAGCATTTATTCCTCCCCCACTCCGAAACCTCAGAGCCGACTGAATTATATATTGCACCAAAGTTTCTTGGCTAAATTTTTAGAATGGCATAGTTTAGATTTTTTTTTTAAAAAAAAAAGTGCACAATACTGCCTTACACTCATGAAGATAGATCCAGGTGGGTAGCCGTCTTGGTTTGAAGCAGTAGAACAAAGTCTGAGTTCAGAGGCACCTTCAAGACCAACAAAGTTTTATTCAAAGTATGAGCTTTTGTGTGCACACACACTTTATCATATACATCGAAATGGAAGGTAATGATTTATTGATATATGTACCTTTTACACTGATTGTGTAAAAGTATTTTTCTTAATTGTGGGATGCTAAGAATCATTAACTGAGACCACGTTGGGTTTTATTCAAGGCATAAGCTTTTGTGTGCATGCACACTTCGTCAGACACATTTAATAAAACCTTGTTGGTCTTAAAGGTGCCACTGGACTCAAACTTTGTCCTGCTGCTTCAGACCAACAGGGGCACCCACCAGATTCTGAGACCATGTTGTTATGCTGCATTTGTCTCCTCTCAAGCATGGAGGTAATTAACAGCATCCTTTCCTTTGAGATGGGGTGAATGGTATGAATCCTCTGTGACAGATCAGAGAAATACATTCCAATATTCCTTGCATTATATTACAATCACTATTCCAATTTACTATTAAAAAAGAAATGAGGATGTACAGCCTTTCATATGAGAATACATATGTAAGGACTGAATGAGTTTAGCATATGTAGTGAGATAAAAACCCAATATCCTTGTTAAATCCTCTGGAGGTGTTTGTTTCAAGTGTTGGAATAATTTGTAATTCAGCAATTTTCCCTTTCTAGCCTGTTCCTGAAGTTCCTTTGCAATAAAACAGCTACCCTTAGGTCACCCATTGAATGTCCTGGAAGGCGGAAGTGTTCTCTAGTTTTCTGCATCTGTTAAAACCTCATCATTATGCTGTATGCTAATTTGCTATTCACCCTCTACATATATCAATGAACTGTTACCTTTCATTTCAATGTAGCTGAGGAATTATGCGTGCACACAAAAGCTCATATCTTGAATAAAACTTTGTTGGTCTTAAAGGTGCCACTGAATTCAAACTTCTTTCAACTTCCTTATGCTGCCAGCCCACTGCTTTGTTCAGACCTTTATCTACTACAAGCTATCCAAGATCCTTTTAACTAGAGACCTAAGAAAGTGCACCGTGGTCCAAGCCCACCATGATCAAAGCAACCATGTACCACGGTAAATCTTAGCATGTCACAAGACACAGTTTTGCTCCAATGAACCAACACAGGCTACATCTGGAGTTTAAAATGAGATGCTGCAGATTGAACCATTGAAGTTGAAATTTGAACCATTGAAGTTGAAATTTGCAGATTGAACCATTGAAGTTGAACCATTGAAATTGAGATTTTCAGCATACAAAACGTAATCTCTGCCACTGAGACGTGGCCTTTTGCTGTTTCAGTTCCAATGAATGAAGTATGCAGTCAGGCCCGTAACCACGGTGGGGCCTCCCAGGTCCCCCCCCCCAACTTCCTCCCAAGGCCCTATGACTTTTGGGAGACCGCATGCCTTGGAGTGCAGGTGCATGGCCCCCACTTTCCCCCCAACGCGTTTAAATAGACCCTTTAAATCAGGTGTCAAACTCATGTTTGAGGACCAGATCTGACTTTGTTGGGCCAGGCCATGTTTGCCATAAAATGTAATGCCAGGTACTGGAGATACAAACTTTATAAAGGACACAGGCAAACCCAATTAACAATATTATTTTTTAACTCAAAATACAAACAAAAGCATTTGATTCCTAGGAGTTAAAGCAATTGATTTACTGGGGAACCTACAAAAGCCTCCATAAATGTATTTAATCATATTCAAGATTTTTCCCCAAGGGATACCACAAAAGGGGAAATACCTTACATTTCACTACATACCAGTTGCTTATGGGCCGGGTCCACAATCAGGGTCCGCAAGGCAGTGAAAATAAGAATATTAAACATTTAAACAATTGAAAATACATTTGAATTTATAAAATGCAATTAAAAACACATAAAAAACACCCAAAAGTGGGACAAAAAATGTTTTGGGGGCATGTCAGATGAAACAAATACCCAACAGACAAATCTCCCTGGGGATGGAGTTTCAAAGTTTTGGTGCTACAATGGAGAAGGCCCTTTCTGGGTTGCCACCCACCTAACCTCAGAAGGTGGGGGCAACTGAAGCAGGGTCTCTGAAGACGACAGGAGTGAGTGGGTAGGTTCGTATGGGAGAAAGCGGTCCTTAAGGTATGTTGGTCCCAGGCCATAAAGGGCTTTAAAGGTTAAAGGAAGAGAGGGCAGGAGATAAATTGAATAAATAAATATTTAACAAATAAACAAGACTGCAGTGATATGGTCCCTACAGCCCACTTTAGTCAACACTCTAGCTGCAGCATTCTGCACCAAATGTGGCCGAGGACAGACTGGCAATCTGAAGCGGGGCAGGCACGCTTCGCAAACGGAGGAAAGGAGCCCGTTCAGACATGCGCATCTGCCCATCGGCTCCGTTGCGTACTTACCCGTCTCCCAGCCGCTTTCCTTCCGCTTTACCCGGACACCAGTTTTTCCCGGTGTTCAGGGGCCTTCCTCCGCATGCCTCCCGCTTCCAAACAGTGTGAACTGGAAGAAGCGGGAGGCATCCGGAGGAAGTGTGAACGCACCGGCAAAAAGTTTTGCGCATATGCAAATATGCAAATATGCGCATATGCAATATGCGCATATGCAATATGCGCATATGCGCATATGCGCATATGCGCATATGCGAAAAACATCAAAGGAAAACAAAAAAAGTGCAGCGGCACGCGCGAGCCGGCTACGTGCCAGTGTGAACCCTCCGTGGGCAGTCTGAACGCTCCCTATCGCCGCTGATCCGCATTGCTCTGGCCAGTGTGAACGGCCAGCTCCGTGAGTTTTTCCCCCGCTCCAGTTCCCTCCGCTTTGCCTCCGCTTCAGATTGCCAGTCTGTCTTCGGCCTGTAACTTCCAGACGGTCTTCAAGGGCTTCCTCTAATAGACCACATTGCAGTAGTCTAACCTAGATGTTACCAGAGAATACATCACTATGGCAAGATATTTTCAGCTCAGAAAGAGCCTCAAGCTGTCTCACTGGCTGAAGCTGAAGGCACCCATGGCCACCACTGCCACCTCTTTATACAACATGAGGCTCTGGTTCAGGAGTATCCCCAAGCTACAAGCCTGTTCCTTTTTGGGAGTGCAAATTCATCCAGAACAGAGGATAATCCATTTTGAGGGTCACCCCCACCAGTAGCATCTCCATTTTTTCCAGGATTAAGTTTCAGTTTGTTATTCCTCATCCATTCTAATGCTGCCTTCGGGCACATCCAAGTACCTGGTATTCATAGCCTCCATGGGATCTGCACTTAGCACAAGAGAGAGCTGAGTGTCACCTGCAAATTGGTGGCAACTTAGCCCAAATCTCCAAATGACTTCTCCCAGCTGCTTTATGTGTTGAAAAGTATGGGGGTCAAGATGGAATTGCGAAAACTACCCTTATGGTCGGACTGGAATCACCATAGAATAATACCTCCCAGTCCCAAAAGTTGATCCCAAAGAACGCTATGAGTGATGGTGTCAAAAGTGATTGAGGGTCCAGGAGAATTAACACATTCCCACTTCTCCTGTCCATCTCCGCGTCCCATAAGCTGGCCTGAAACCAAACTAGAATGGATCTAAACAATGTCCTTCATTCAGGAATCTCTGAGGTTGGCCATCCACCACTTGTTCAATCACCTTGCTCAAGAATGGTACATTTGAGACTGTCACTGCAGGGTAATTATTCAACTCTCCTGGCTGAGAAGTTCTTTTTCAGCAGAAGGGGGAGTGAATTAACTGTTTTGCTTGTTTGCCATTTCTGCACTGCAGGCTGCTGTTGTTATGCCAATAAAGGTTTGTTGTGTTGAGTTGTGAACTCTCCTGGTCCACAGTAGGTTGCTTTAGGAGTGGATGTATCACTGCCCGCTTCAAGGCAGGAGCAACCACTCCCTCCCACAGGGAGGCAATTACTGTATCCTGGCCTAGTCAGCCAGCTCCCAACTCCCAGTAGATCCAAGCAGCCAGGAGGTGCAAGGGTCATACAAACAAGTAGTAGGTCTCAAACTTCCAAGAATCCTGTCTATATCATACTGCATAAGCTGAAAGACATCCCATACAACTGGACCAACCCACCCCGTGGGACCATCTAATCCTGTTGCTGCTAATGTACATTCCAAGTCAGAATGGATGCAAAAGATTTTATCCAGAAAGTGATTAGCAAAAAGATTGCAGCAGGCTGCAGAACATCCACTTTTTCCCACTGGCCAGAATCCAATAATTCTGCATGTCTACACTGTGCAAGTGTAATGGTGGCAAGGAAGTATTGCTTCTTTGCCACCATCACCACCACAGAGTAGGCTTACAAATGAGCTCTAGCCCATGTCTTGACAGATTTGCCTGAGTCCGCTCCACCATTGCTCTAGTCATCCCCCCTGTCTTTTTATCAACCACAGCTCCTCTGTGAACCATGGGGCTGCCCAGGCTCTTTGACCTGAGAAACGGTGCTCAGCTGCAATCATGTCCTTTGCCTGGGTTATTTCCCCACTCCCTAATTTGGGATGGATGCTCTTGTTCTTAGTTCCACACACCTCACAGTGCATGAGGGCAGAGGGGGGAAAGGTGTGCTTGAAGAAGTTCCTTGATGAAAGAAGAAGAGGAGATTGGATTTATATCCCGCCCTTCACTCACTTGGAGTCTCAGAGCAGTTTACAATCTCCTTCCCCTCCCCACAACAGACACCCTGTGAGGTAGGTGGGGCTGAGAGAGCTTTGAGACAACTGTCCTTGAGAGAACAGCTGGTACAGAGCTATGGCTTGCCCAAGGTCATCCAGCAGGTGCAAGTGGAGGAGTGGGGAATCAAACCCGGTTCTCCCAGATTAGAGTCCACGCATTTAACCACTACACCAAACTGGCTCTCAGGAAAGGGCAGGATAAACATGCTCCAAATAAATAAAAGGAAAGGGCATTACTGCAGGTTAACAAAAAGCTACTCCATTTACACAATGCTGAGATCCCTGCTTAATGGGTTTCTTATGCCTATCAATCATTTATATTGGTAAACTATTTTTAAACTTTTAATACTTTGTTCCCCTCAGAGTTAAATAATTTCAGTTTCAAGGCATTAGATAATCTTCAATTAAGACTTTAATCCACAGGAGAGATTCCCTTGCCTTATTAGGTCTGAATTGTAGAGTACACTTTAAAATAAAATCAGTTCACATGATATCTGAACTTTACCATTCAGCTAAGTATATTTAGTTGCACTAAATACTGCCATAAAAGGGGGGGGGGACAATTATCAAATTTGTGTCCAAAGACCTATTAGATTATCAGTGTAGTCATTTACACCTAATGTTTTAACAAGAACCCTTAAATTCATCAGTACCTAGAAAATTATGGCTTCTTTTGTGTATTCTCCTAAGAGAGAGGAATGCATTATAATGCCCTGTGCAACAGGAATACCACTGTTAAAGTCTTAAAATTTAAGAGGTCAGGTCAGCAAATTAGCAAATTCTAATCTATGTAGTTAAATATTGTAAGAAGAACATGACCTAATTTAAGGAACACAGTGCACATGTAGCACTGGAAAATCTGCAAAATTAAAATGAATAGGCTTTAGGAAAGCTAGCATGCTAACCTGAATGCTTCACCACTTAATGATTCGACAAGCAAGTCAACTAATCCAATCACTGCAAATAAAAAGCCTTTAACTTCTTAAAGCCCACTCTTATACTTCCTACGCATAAGGGTCTTTGTGTCATGTGAGGGAACATGTCCTCTTAATACAGTGCTATGACCCAACATCTCCCCACTCACCTACCCAGTCAGCCACAGCAGTTGCCAGTGGTCCTGCTGTAAAACAGATACTCCCCTTCAAGACCCAATGCAATTCAGCTGTATATCGAAATGGCTGTTGGATGGGAAATGGGGACTGCCTAACTCAGTGGATACAGAGGGCCCAACAACTTTCTATGCAGCATCCAGATTACTCAGAACCAGGGCTGGAAAAATGCCTGAAAGTCTTTAGTTGATACCTAGAAATCTAGAACATTTTCTTCCCTGTAGGGAGCTGGTCTTAAGAAAGGACAAATACCTTAAAAAGACACTGTAAAAATGGATATTAGGAAGAAGCATGTATGTGAGTCTAAAAATTTTTGGATATAGCTACATTTCTGTAGGAAACACCTATGCATGGATTACGTTTCTCCAACTGTCCTAACTCCCCCCCCCACACACACACACACTGAAGAAGATCAGCTTCCAATTCCCTTGCACTGCTGCATTCAAAATGGAGTAGGATGGCTTTTGGAGCACAGTAAATGTCCCTATTATGGCTTTGCACCACTTGCCTCATATAGGATGTCATTTTTAGGTAAAGCAAAACAAGGTTCTGTTTGTACTATAGTGTGTGAGGCAGCACTACAAGACTGAATTGCTGAAATATGACATGAGTTATCAGTGCAGTGTTAGCAGATTAACAGTGCAATCCTAAACAGTTACACCCTTTAAATTCACTGAAGCCAGTGGACCAAGAAACTGTGCATAGGAATGCATTGCAAAAGGCAATTCTAAGCAGTTCTAACCAGAAGTGTCTCATGTTATTCAATAAGGTTACTCCTACAGCTTGCAGCCTATTTTGATCTTAACTACTTGAATGTTTAGCTTTAGTTTGCACAGGAACTAACCCCCCCCCTCCTTGTTGTACCCAGCAAATGTGTTAATACATTGCAGCAAACATCTTAAAGACCAACACAGCTACTCTTCTATAATAGTACA
The DNA here is from genome assembly GCA_029233225.1 of Lepidodactylus listeri. NCBI lineage: Eukaryota > Metazoa > Chordata > Lepidosauria > Squamata > Gekkonidae > Lepidodactylus > Lepidodactylus listeri. The sequence continues at coordinate 56,801,811 of JARCFY010000002.1, read as the reverse complement.
CAGACATGACATAATTCATTAAAGGCACAGACTTTCCCATAATTCTAGGAAAGTCCAACTACTGCACTACTATCATCCTTACAGGATTCCTCCCCCCTGTTGATTTTCTACAACTGTCTGCACCCATTCACCTTAGACATTTAATTATCTTCTGCTAATTTTTGAGTGAGGACAAGAGATTTGCATTTGACCTTGCACAAAGCCCCAGCTGTATTACAGTCCCACCCCAAAGTTGCCTCCTTTTTTACTATGCAACAAATGCAACATTTGGGGGCGAAAGGGAATTTAAAATCAGAGTCCAATCCTAAAACAGGGGAATAAGTCTCTACCGGAAGTAACCAGGAAAACATCAGGCATGCCAACACACCCTTATTTGTTCAGAAGTAAAACAGTGATGCCAAGGAATACAAGGTACTCCGTCTATCGGATGTTAAAGGGCTTTCTGAGATTACCATCTACAAAATAAGTAAACCACAAATAGCATATTTGTTTGGTAAACAGAAATAAGGGGACAAAGGTGATGATGATCTGGGGATACATCCCTGGAAGCAAAAAATTCAAGGACATGAAGCTGACTGATGTAATGCAGATGCAACCTTGAGTTAGGTTGACTAATTTCCTTGACAAGCTACGGGGGTGGAATTTCTAGTAGTTACTCGTGCATACAATTGCTATTTGACACTGTCAATTGCATCAGGGTTATAGTTATAACAATGAGAAATGGTTCTTGTTATGGGGACAGCTACAGCCAAACATGTTGCAATGAGACTGAAAAAAGGAGGTAGCAGAAAGACAGGATGCTTAAATAAAGGCTGTGCTGGCCACAGTAAAATACAATACTTTCTGTTTATTTACTTCATTTATACTTCCACCTTGCTCCCCAAAGTGGTGTGCATAATTCTCTTCTCCTCCATTCAGTCCTCATGACAACCCTGTGAGGTAGATCAGGCTGAGAGTGCATGGTGCAACACACCAACTCAGAGTTTGAGGGAGAAAGAACCCATTTTGAGGGACTGCCAGTTTCAAACTGTAATAAATACCTAGTTACAGAAGATTCTACTGTCTAGCTGTTCTTAAAACTATAACAGCAGGCCTGAAACATGCTTGTTTTTGTATTAGAGCCAACATCAAGGTTCAGTTCGTTAAAAGGGCTATATATAATCAATGACAGCATACAAATGATGGGATCATCCAGTTCGACCTGCCCTGATAAAGCCACTGAGCTTCCACACCTAATTAATTCAGTGGCCTAGCCACGCAGCACATAGCTGTTTAAATTATAAGCCATTCATTCTCTGTGTTGCTATTGCAAATGCTGGTATACTCCATACTGTATGTACAAAAATACACAAGCTTGTTCACCTCCAGCTGTTTCTACTGCTGAGTCATACTCCTATGATTGACTACTGTGATACTACAGGAGAGAGACTATATCAGACACAACTACCCCAGTGTGAGAAAGAGATAGTGACACATAAAGGTGTCAGAAAAAATGTGCCAGAAGTTGTAGAGGCAAGCCACTTCACAAACAGCCATGTACTCCAAACTAAACAAGAAATCTTTCCATGTAGTGGACAGTGATAGCTGAAACTGAAAAATGCAGAAGGATCTAGCACAGTCACATCCAAACAATCATTTTCTCTGTACATTCTTTTCCATATCTTCCCATTAGAAAAGTAACTGGTAGTTACAGGGGGCGGGGGGGGGGGGGTCCTCAATCCAGTTATAGTCATGGGTATTTATTTAATTCATTTATACCCCATCTTCCTCCCCAATGGGGACCCAAGACAGCTTACATCATTCTCCTCTCCTCCATTTTAATCAACCATGAATGCATATTAACTGGTGGCCATGGATATTAACAAGACATTTCAATCAAAAATGCATTTTGCTAGATCAATAGAACTCAGATGATGCAAATGTGTATCCAGGTCCTCAGGCAGCACACAGAGAATGCTACCTATGCACATGGATCTAGGTGATGCAAAAGTCCAATGATCCAGTTCTGTGCAAAGCAGTGCTTCTTAAACCACTTACTTCTGTTTTGACTTTTGGAAGATATACAAATTTGAAAATCCAGCAATATCGTTTCACAATATCAAACCTTAGTTTCCCCAAACAAAAAAGTCCACATAATCCAAAACCGATAATGTGCAATAATATGATCAAGGTGAATGAAGCATTACATTTCTCCTATACAGTCTTTATTGAAAACTGCCAATAACAGTGTGGATAAAAAGATGGGCACCTAGAATTTGCAATTACTGTTTGAAGTCTAACTGCTAAATCTTGCTTGTGCCTGAAAAAAAAATGCACAGCACATTACCTCAGCAAATTATTTCTATACTCAGAGTGTTTCCAGCATTTGGCATTAAGTATCACTCTTAAGCTTAAAGAGTCACCACAAGATAGCACAGTAAACAAGGCAAGCCCCTTCCAGAAAAAGTGAGAAAGTCTCCACCCCTCCCCCATCCGAAGTGTAACCTTTTGAATGCTCACAAACTCACAGAAGAAGCATATCTAATTTAGCTAACCAGGGTTGTGTGTACTTTTCCTGGAATAACAGGTATTTTTACAGTCAAGGAGAAGCATTTGTTCATTTGCTACAAATGGAGCCACAGCTATCCCCTGATCTTATTAACACTGTTCCCCATTCACACCACATACAGCATCCATTACATTTTATACTCCACGTTAGGTAATTCACAGGCATTAGACTCTGATCTCTTTATCACTTCGTGGCTGCAACATCAAATAAAGATACCGATGCATGAGAGCCATCCCAGATCAAACAGCACAGATACAACGTGCATATTACCTTGCCGTGTCCCAAATACTATATTCAAAATGGAGACAGTTTATGCATTCAGTTGTGGGTCAACCAACAAAACGCACATATGAATTGACTGAGGCACGTGTGAACTAACTTCCAACATCAGAGCAAAATCCCTACTTTGCATGGGCTGAAAAAGTGGAACTGTGCGCTGCAAGCTGACTATGATGAAGTTATCCACTGCCTTCCAGATAAGCTATGAACAGAGATATTAAATCAGAGCCTCAGCATGAAGATGCTCAAATCTAACAGTAAAGCTATAGAGAAAAGAGGATCTCTCTCTTTCTCTCTGCCACACACACACACACAACCAACCATGAGCTCGAAACACAGCCAATTCTAACCCTGTTGAAGATGTACATCCATCAATCCATCGAACCTCAGCCACCTAACCCCACGTGTTAAAGCGTAAGAGCCCCTGGACAAAGCACGCCTTCCCCTTCCCGGCCGAGACTGGCAGCAATCAGCGAGCACGGCAATAAACGGCCTCAAACAAGCAACCGGGGGGAGGGGGGCCGAGGTTTCCAACGGCCACCATAGCAGGATGGCCATCCCGCACCTTCAGCCTCCACGCTCTCTGCTCTACTCCGGATAGGCACATCACCAGCCAAAACCCCGGGGCTTGGCCTCCCCCCAATCCAACCAGGCGGTTATTGCCTTCCACCTCGTGGCCACAGAGACTCCCTATACCCCCCATACACCTCTTAGCCCCATCCCGGGACGAAGGACTGTTCGAGCGGCAGCCCCACATACCCCCCGGCTCGCTGTCTCCGCCCCTACCCGCCTTCCACCCCGTCCCTGCCAGCACGTGGAGCACCGGCCGCTGCTCCGCCAGCCTGCGGGGACGGGAAATTGCCGTCCCCCCCCTCCCCGGTCCCCCGGGGTAGAGGAGTACCTGTTGCGTACAGCTAACCTGATCCGAGACGCCTTCGCTTCTTTCCTCTCTCCTTGTTCCCCAGCCAAGTCCCCAGTCGCCTGTGTTCCCGCCCCCTCACGCACTATAACGGGCTGCTGGGGAGGAGCAGGGGAAGGCGGGAAGAAGGAGGGCCTTAGAGTCAATGGGCACTTGTGAAGTAGAAGGCCTACTCCCCCCCACCGCCCCGGGCGGGATTCCCCCCCCCCCCCCGGGAGGGAGAGAAAGAGGGACTGCGGCGACTCTGTTTCTCGGGGGAGCTGGGCTAGAGGCGGTAAGGAGGTCGAATGAAGGCTCGCGGGGAAAGGTCTTGAGAGACTGAGTTTTCGGGGGGGGAGGGGGGAACCGACTAGCGATTTCTGTGTTTCCAGGACATCCAATGGCAAATACTCCTCCTAGAAGGAGAGAAACCGGGTTCTAGCCTATTAGTTCTGGTTTTCCTTGAAAGCATTACCACCCACACTCTGTGTCCCAGTTAGATGGGGGTTTGCTATCATTTATTCTTAAGTGATGAGGGAATCGCCCCACTACTTTTTAAAAATTTTAATTCCCTTGGAGTATTAAAATCTGTTCCTGAGATAACCTCTGCCTCAAATTCATTGACTCGCACCTTAAATTCAGCAACGAGATACTCTTTGTTGCTGTTGGGACAGATGGAGCCCACCCTGAGGAATGTAGTTTATGTACAAGTGAGAGACCCACAAGGACTTGTAGAGAGCATCTCATTTCCCCCTACCCCATTATTTCTTCTTTCCCTTCCCTGAAAACACCCATAACCTCTCCCCTTTTTTTGCTTCCTCCCCACCCACCAGCAATTCTACCTTTATCTACCCCTCAGTTTTCAGGTTTTCCTCCTTCTGCCTGGTAAAACTGTGGCCCAGTTGCATGCTGCTTTCAGTCTGGCCAGGCTCAGTTATACAGTAGACATCCTGAAAGGACTTGAGGGGAGCACTGCATTTTCCACTCCCCACTATTTCTTCTGTCCATTCCCTGAAAACCCCATAACCTCTCCTTCCCCTGCTTCCTTATCTACCTTCCACCCACCAGCCAACCTACCTTTATCTGACCTAGGGTTGCCAAGTACTCACCACAGGCCAGCGGGGGGGAGTCCTCTTCTTGCCAGGAGTTTCCCAGCGAGCGCGCAAAGCGCACATGCTGTGATGATGTCACCGGAAGTGACATCATCATGTTGTGCATGTTGCCAGGGTGACGCTCTGGCAACCGTCCAAAAACTCTATGGTACCATAGAGTTTTTGGGGCGGTTGCTAGAGCGTCGCCCCGGCAGTGGGCACAACGTGATGATGTCACTTCCGGTGACATCATCACTCTGGGGATGTCGTCCTGACCGGACGACTTCAGAGGTGGGGTTCCCCCCGCCGGCCGAATCCAGGCCGGCGGATTGGGGACCCCTGTAGCAGGGGATCCCCCGCCCCCTGGGCAGACTTGGCAGCCCTAATCTGACCCCTGTATTCAGATTTCCTTCCTTCCCTCCCCCTAGCATCCTCTTCCGGGGAAAACTATGGCCCTGTTGCATGGTGCCTACCAGTGGGCCAGGGCCAGTTGCTCAGTGAGAAACACAAAGAAATTAAGGCTTGAAGGCTGGCAATACTGTTGTTGCCTAGCAATGGCCACTGAGTGCATTCATTTCTTAAAGGTACAGGAACTACTTCTATCATATGAAGGGTTAAACCTCCCCTTTTTTAGATTTCAGATTTTCCTTCAAATATAGTATTTGTAGAAATATTTGTCCTCTTTGTTCATTACTCCAAACTGGATTTAAGTATCCACAGATTCGGCCATGATGAGAATTAGATAAATTAATGATTTAGATATTTATACCCTGCTTTTCTCCCCACTGGGGAACCAAAGCAGTTTACAACATTCTTCTCCTTTATTTTATTCTCACAATAGCAGCCCTGTGAAGTAGGTTAGGCTGCAAGACTGATTGGGCCAAGATCACCCAGCCAGCTTCAGACCTGTAGCCAGGTTTTTTTTCATTGGGGGGCATTTAAAGTCCTTAGGCGGCAGCGGTTAATTGAATTAAAGCATTTTACGGAACGTCACACTATTACACAAAACTATAAGGCAACTTCATATGTTACACACAATTAAAGTTGAGAAAAGAAATCCTGCTGAAGGGGAAAGCTCTATCAATGTGCATGCAAGGCGGGATATAAATCAAAACTAATAAATAAATAAGAAATAAATAAATTTTCCCCTGACAGAAAAACACCCCCAGCAGTACTGCAAGTTGCATTCTGCAACATTAAAATGACTGTAAAAGGAAACTTCATTAAAAAGGATTGTAAAAGGAAGCACACAACACACACCCTATACACAAACACGCACCCTTCCCCCTCCTCGGGGGAAAAAATGTGAAATCATGACTCACCAGCAGAGCAAATCTCCAGGAAGACTCAGAGGAGGACCCTGGAAACTAGTCTAGAGTTGGCCCAGCTTCCAAGGCAGATTTCAGCTTGTATTTCCAGATCTTAGTCTGACTCTAGCCATTGCATATGTTGTCCAGGTCTAGTCCTAGTATTCTGTAGTGGCTGATTTTGTGCTATCCCACCCCCACCTAAAATCAACATCTGTGTTTGCTCCAAGCATTGAATTCAAAACCATATGTACATCTCAGGGGCCAAGGCTCTGACACGCTTCCTTTCCATGTTCCTGTGCTCAGGGAATCTAGAGTTCTAAAGTGGCTCAATGAAACAGCATGGGCTAAAGCCCACAAGAGGTCCCAGAACCACACTGACCATGGTCTCCCAGAGAAAGAGAAGACTAGAAAAGGCAATACTCGTAGAAACATAGAATTGAATTATAGAATTGAGAGGGACCTCCAGGGTCATCTAGTCCAACCCCCCACGCAATGCAGAAAATTCACAAATACCTCCCCACCCCCAGTGACCCCTGCTCCATGCCCCGAAGATGACAAAAAAAAAAGTCTAGGATCTCCAGCCAAACTGGCCTGGAGAAAAATTGCTTCCTGACCCCAAAGTGGTGATCAGCATTTCCCTGGGTGTGTAAGAAAGGGCCAGGAGAACTAAGCACTGATGCAACCCTTCCTGCTTCCCCCCCATGATCTGCCTAAGTTCACACAATTAGCATTGCTGTCAGATGGCCATCCAGCCTCTGTGTAAAAACCACCTCCTGAGGAAGCCTGTTCCACAGAGGAACTGCTCTGTCAGGAAGTTCTTCCTAATGTTTAGCCAAAAACACTTGATATAATTTCAACCTGTTGGTTCTGGTCTGACCTTCTTGAGCAACAGAAAGCAACTCTGCACCATCCTCTATATGACAACCCTTCAAGTACTTGAAGATGGTTATCATATCACCTCTCAGTCACGTCCTCTCCAGGCTAAATATACCCAGCTCCTTCAACCTTTCTTCATAGGACTTGGTCTCTGGACCCTTCACCATCTTAGTTGCCCTTCTCTGGACACATTCCAGCTTGTCTATATCCTTCTTAAATTGTGGTGCCCAAAACTGAACACAATACTCTAGGTGAGGTCTAACCAGAGCAGGGTAAAGCAATACCATCACTTCATGTGATCTGGACAGCCCAAAATTCCATTTGCCTTTTTAGCTACCACATCACACTGCTGACTCATGGTCTACCCCTAGATCCTTTTCACACATACTACTGCCAAGACAAGTCTTCCCCATTCTATAATTATTCATTTGATTTTTCCTACCTAAATGCGCTCCCTCGCCTAACTGGCTCAAAGTTTTGGGCTTGGGTCTCATCAGTATGTGGATGATACCCAGCTGTATCTGCTCTTGGACAGCCACCCAGATGCCGCCCTGCAACATCTGGCTGAGGGTTTGGAGGCTGTGCTGGGGTGGTTAAGGAAGAGCAGGCTGAGATTGAACCCAGGAAATACAGAGGTTCGGGGTTGGGGTTCAGGCTCCCAACTCTTGATGGGGCATCACTGATACCAGTGTGCTCCGTCAGGAGTTTCGGTGTGACTCTGGACACCTCCTTGACAATGGAGGCACAGGTCACAAATACTGCCAGATTGGCGTTTTACCATCTGCATCAAGCACAGCTGCTGGCTCCTTTCCTGGCGCCCTCCAACCTAGCCACAGTAATCCATGCAACAGTCACCTTCAGGCTGGACTACTGTAACTTGCCCTACACTGGCCGGCCCAGAGACTGACCCAGAGGTTCCAACTAGTCCAGAATGCGGCAGCGCGAGTCCTGGTTGGCAGATCACACCCAAAGAGTGCTAGTTAATTTATTTATTATTTATTTATTTATTTGTTCAATTTATACCCCGCCTAGCCAGCGGACCGGCTCTAATGGTTCCTCAAAATGGTCTTCAAACAGCTTATAATTGCCTTCCCTTCCTCTCCCCACAACAGGCACCTTCTGAGGTAGGTGGTGCTGAGGGAGTTCCAAGGTCACCCAGCAGGCTTCATGTGGAGAAGAGGGGAATCAAACCTGGTTCCCAGATTAGATGCCACTATTCTTAACGTCTACACCTGGCTGGTTCTCTAGACATAAGATGCTGCCCCTTTGCTAAAGATAAGTTGGTCTGGTCAGTGCCTGAAGAAGAGATTTTTTGGAAATCCTACATAAGACCCCTTGAGTTCCATGAAAAAAGAAGTGTTGACATTTCTGCTCTTCCTCTACAGTATATTGACTGCACATGGGTAATATTGTGCATGGGTAATAGTGGTATTACATTTGCCAGGGATCCTGCTTGGGGACAATATGTGGGTGGAAAGGCAGCATAGAAATGTTTTAAATGAATACTTGTGGCTTTCATTGTTGCTGTGTTAACTCTTGTCTCTACTACGATTATTGTACTTTTGATGTTGCTGCTAGTAGGGCAGTTTCTTCAGTGGTGCCTGTCCAGGATCTGAGAGACCACAGTGCAATTCTAAACACAGTTATACCCTGTAACCCTTCTAAGCCCACTGACAGACACTGCAGTCCTATCCATGCTTACTCAGGAGAAAGTCCCATAGAACTCAGCAAGACTTACTTCCATGTAAACATGCATAAGCTTGTGCTACGTGAGTCAAGTAAAGTATCTGGATGGATGAGTGCCCTGACAAAGAATCTTGGAACACACAAAGCCACTTGTTCAAAGTAATATTTTATTACAAATTAATCTCAGCTACAACTGTTACTACTTGTTAACAAATAGCAGCAAAAGAAGCTATCAGATAAATATGGTGATCATGGTTCCAACTCCTCTGGTGTCTGTTGAAACCCATGGCATTTGTATTAAGAAATTATAAGAAAATGTTAAAAAATTTCCTGCATATTTCCTGTATCTCTCCCTTTCCAGAAGTAAAAAATTAGTTAAATAGTTTACGCTCTAACAAGCCAGATTTTTAACTTTTTTTCTTCTTCACCACCAGTTTATGAAAAATTAGTTTCTCCAGAGTAACAATTACTGCAATGTGAGGACAGAGTTTGGCCTTTTCTGTGCTAGCTACAGGATCTGTACAAAATGATACCAATGATTTAGCTCTCTTTCTAGGCCATTATCATTAATTTATAAGTTCATATTTCCTTATGTACATATTTGCCTACTTCCTAGGTTTTAGAATTTACTTTTCCATTTTATATTGAAACACTGATAAGTTGTGAAGAATCACAACACTGGTGAGCCACCCACCTTGCGTCCAACTTATACTATATTTATCCTTTGTAAAGCCTTTCCCTTTAAAAAAAGTTCAGACTCAGCCAGCTGTGTCAACCATAATTATGGGATCTGTATGCTCATGAAATAGCCCAAATTGATACATTCCTTCCAAAATGCTGGGCTGTGAAGACTAGCTGAAAGAATTGTGCTAGTATTTCGGTGCATTTTATATGTTAGTTTTCCCTTATTGGCATTATAAAAGGGAGAACATTAAGACAAATACATAAAAAAACTAACATAAAATGAATCATACATTAAAATGTCTCAAAATTACAGTACATTACTTCATATAAGAATAAGAACATATAAAAACTTTATCCTATAATCAGTTATGTTGTCATCAGTGTTGTGAAGCAGAAAAAACAATTTATATGTATCAGGAAAATCCATAATAAAATTGGAGATAAAATACTGTCTAATATTAATATAATAAGGACACTCTAACAACATGCAAAGCACTGTTTCAGTAGTTCCATTTAAACAAGGGCAATGTCTATTAGTTAGGGGTATACCCTGAAATCTTCCAGTTAAAATTGCAGAAGGTAAAACATTAAGCCTAGCAAGAGAAAAAAAAATGAAATGTTGGAGTCTGTAGTTGGTAGAGACAAGGGCTGCGGTGGCTCAGAGGTTAAGATGCTGAGCTGCAGACAGGAAGGTCTGTAGTTCAGCAGTTCAAGACCCTAGCGCCACGTGATGGAGTGAGCTCCTGTCTCTGGCCCCAGCTCCTGCCAACCTAGCAGTTTGAAAGCAAGAAATTGCAAGTAGATAAATAGGTACCGCTTCGGTGGGAAGGTAACAGCATTCTGTGTGCCTTGGTGTTTAGTCATGCTGGCCACATGACCGCAGAAAACTCTTTGGCTTGGAAACTGAGATAAGCACTGCCCCCTAGAGTTGGATTCGACTGGCTTTTGAGCAAGGGAAACCTTTACCTTTACCTTTAGTTGGTAGAGATAACTAGGAAGAGGACCTACAGCGGGAAGTATCCCATGGCTAAGGGGAGAGCAGGTCTTATTGGCTGCATTGTACAGATTGGCTAGCTCTACCTCCAGTAATCTGTTCATTATTTTTTGAAATGCCTCTGTTTCTGAAAGTAAAAGGAGAGATTTGAGGGGGACATTCAAAACTGGGGGTGATGAGCTTTGGAGTGGATTTTTGCAAGTTTCTATGTGATGCGGTAGCAGTTTATTTAGTCCAGTTACTGCTGAGAATGGACTCATGCACACTGACATTAAGCCACATTTACTGTATGTTGGAAACATGTATACAAAATTCTAATAGATAAATGGTGGCAAGTGTTGGTTGGTGAGAGTTGATTCATGCACACTGAGGGGTGTAGTTCTTATGCACACTTATCTGAGAGTAAGTACCACTGTATATTCTAGGACCTCTAAGTAGACATACATAGGATTGCTTGGAAAAACACGTATTATATAAACTATTTCTAAGTTATTACCATTCACTAGACCATAGTGTGAACTATAGCAATATCTTTGAATTTACTTGATAACTTTGCTGCCAAAGCAAGCAGTAGTCACTTACTTCCAAGTAATGGTTGAGATCTTAGTGACATCGTCATCTGACAAAAGCGGGTTCTAGTCCACAGAAACTTGTGCTTCATTTAAATCTGTTAGTCTGCTTTAATGTTCTATAAGACTTGTCTGTGTGTGTGCACGCGCACATGTGCCTGATGAAGGGAGCTTTGACTCTCAAAAGCTTATACACCAAAGGTCTCTAAGGTGCTAAATGGACTTGAATCTAGCTGTGTGTGTGTGTGTGTGTGTGTGTGTGTGTGTGTGTGTGTGTGCAACGGATTAACACAACTGCACAACTAGAAATTCCTACATACCTGTGAACACCCCAAAAAGATCAGTAGGTTTTGGAAAATGACCTTGTAGTGTCCAGCTTCAGTTTTACCACACTTTTTTGTCACAGTGTTGTGTTCTGCTAAAAAGCAGGTGAACTGTCAGACAGCCAGATGTTGCAGTCACAAACACCAGAAAAAATGGGGGGGGGGGGAGTGAGGCTATTTTCTTCAGAGGAATTTGACCTGCAGTTACACGATCACACCTCGCTTTGAAGCTGCAGGCGCAGTCCATCAGTGTGTGATCACTTGCAACTGTGGGTGAGTCAAGTATTTTGTCCTGTTTTTTCCCCATGCGCTTAAATGAGGGATCGATGAATCGCATCTCTGCACTGAGGGCTCCCTATGGAGTTTGGAATGATGCGCATACTAAGAAGGGGGGATAAACAACGGCATGGAGTCGAGATGGCCTGATCAGACCATCCCGATGCCATGAGAGCGCGCTAGAGCAATCAGACATGAGAAAGTCCGCCTGTGGCCCATCGCAACCCATTTACTACCAGATTTTCCCCAGTGTCTTTTAACTCTGCCTCTGAGGCAAAGCAAAGCAGGTTGCTAATGGCTGTAGGGCACTTCCCAAATGTTGTTGTCTGATTGCACCCTTTAAATCTGCCCAGCATTCACACCTATGCCGGGTCTAATTGTGCATATGATCACAGCCAGAGTCATGTTGCTAAAAGTGCCTATAGGTGGGTGTGCTGATAGTCTAATGATAAGGCTTCTGATATATGTGTTCCCTAATGCTAACAAGAAATATAACTGCCAGCATTAGCATAATAGGCCACACCCAACAGCAGAAACTCTTGAGCATATTAGGCCACATGGCTTGCAGGGCACATGGGGAACCCGAGGGAAGGAAGGCAGTTTCTGGATCAGCTTCCCCAGGCATCCCACAGCTGTGGGGCGCCTGGGGAACCCGAGGAGGGGAGGCAGTTTAAACTGCCTTCCCTCCCTGGATCATCTTGGCTTCCCCAGGCGCCCCATGGCTTGTGAGGCACCTGGGTATCCCGGGGGGGGGGGGGAGAGGCTGTGGGTGTGGCCAACTCGAAAGCCAGTGCGTTTCTGCCCCAAAATAGCCCTGACTGCCAGCAAGAAAGGGTGGTTTTAAGCTCTACAACTGATCTTTTATAGGGAAGTGATAGTTTTGGATAGTGCATGTGTGTGTGCTTCAGCCTTGAAAAACAAAGCCTGGGTGAAGGAATGACTACTGATCTAGTTTGCATGTACAATGTAGATATAGCCTTAGTATGTGAGCTGAAACTATCTGGTATATTAGGTTTTATTCCCTCTTATCAGATACTTGCCAACCGGAGTTTGTTTATTTATATATTTACTTCATTTATACCCCACCTTTCTCTCCAATGGAAACCCAAAGCAGCTGACATTGTTCTCTCCTCCATTTTATTCTCAAAACAGCACTGTGAGGTAGATTAGGCTGAGAATATGTGACTGGCCCAAGGTCACCCAGCAGGTTTCCATGGCACAGCAGGGATTGAACCTGGGTCTCCCAGTTCCTAGTCTAACCGGTATGCCACACTGACTCTCTAGAAGTGCATTCTACATAAATATATGCAATCTCAGTATCCCACTTATCAGAAATTGTTTCCTGACTAGGCCTGCAGCATGGAGGACTGAGATGCTCTCCCCACCGCCATGCCTTTCTGAGTGCTGAAACAGCAGTGGACTGGAGGGTGTAGCCATTTCTGCACTTGGAAAGGTGAAATGGGGGGCAAGAGCTCCTCAGCATACTGCATTGCCCTTGCAGAATTTTTAAATCTCTTTAAAGTGACGAAAGCACCCACAGGTTAGACCCTTGGATACATCTAATTTGGCCCTCAGATGTTACCCAATAGAGGATGGCACTGTTTGATACATAATGTTTTAGCCCCCTTTGTCCTACTGCAAGCATCTTGGCTTGGATCATATGACCACATTTTGCGCATGCTTCACTCTGGCTTCAGCACAGTTTGCTTTCTCTGCTGCTAGTATTTCCATTTGCACATGATCCTAATGCTGGGAAAGATTGAAGATAAAAGAAGAAGGGGACAGCAAAGGATGAGATGGTTAGACAGTGTTATCGATGCAACGAACATGAAATTGAGCAAACTCCAGAGGATGGTGGAAGACAGGAGGGCCTGGCATGATGTCATCCATGGGGTCGCAAGGAATTGGACTCAGCTGTGTGACTGAACAACAACAACAAAAAGTGGTTTCCAGTAAGCCCTTGCACAAATAGAAATGCCAGAGGCAGAGCTCTTCTGCAGTCAGAGCAAAGCACGTGTGAAGTGTGGTCATAGGATCCAAACCAAGATGCTTGCATAGGTAGATGTTTACATAGCACTTAAACAGTTAAAGCATTATGTATCTAACAGTGCCACCCTAAGCAGAGTGACACCTAATGACTTTACTGGACTTAGATGGGTGTCATTCTACTTAAAATGGCACTGCAGTATATCCAGAGTGAAATGTATTTTGGGGTGAATTACAGTGATCATCAAAGTGCTGTTGGCCATGTGTTCTCTCTTCATTTGTGAACCACCTGTCAGTATAACCTAAAATTAGTCTAGGCAGACTCATTTTGCTTTTTTCCCCTAGGGCTAAACTGAATAATTTGCTTCAGATGACCAGGAAAGCAGTGACATAGAACAGATGGGAAATAGATCAAAGGGAAAAGTCATCCCCACAGCAAATGTGATCACTCAAGATTAGTTTCATAAATGTTAAGGCACTTAGTGTTGCTGAGAAGTCAAAACAGGACCTTCTACTTTAGGTAGTAGCATAATTACTGTAATCTTCTTTTATTCATCTATTTTTTTTGTTACACTAACATAAAAACAGGTGGGTTGACCAAGTTTTTTTAAAATTTCAAAATGAATTTAAGCCAAGAATGTGGCATATTTTGCTTTTCAACACTGCAAATAAAAAAGATTAAATTCCTAGATCTTGCTGCACTTTTCTCCAATAACATTGTAGTACAGTAACATTGTACTAGAAAGAACAGTTGACAGCTGCTTAGAGCTGACACAAGCACAGTACAGTATAGACAGATGACCTGTACCTTTGAGGAAAGACAAACAGCACCCACCTCAAACTTCACTGTAATCTCCAGACCTTGTCCATATTCTTTGGCCATTTTGCTAGAGAAGGGTGGGTGTTCAATTTCTATAGCAACTCTAAAAGGCATCTTTCTGCACAGTGAAAAAGCCTGGATGCAGAAGCAGTGGTCAGCTTACCCAGCTGGGAAGGAAGTATATGCCAAGGTCCCATGGTCTAAGTCTTCAGGCTGCCTGATTCTTAGCCACAGGAATCTCTACTTATGAAAAGACACATAAGTGTCAAGCATACTGCCAGACATTCTTTGTAGTTCAGATACAGCTTGGTCAATATTATTTTTTGTTGAGGAAGACAATGGCAATTTTTCCATGTTTCTATTCCTAGTTTATATCCTAATGGGAATATACTAATCAATGTTTGGGTTATATACTGAAACTGTTACATGAATTTGCAGACAAATAATCAACACAAAATATATTCAAATAAATAAGATTAAACAGGAGTCCAGAAGGACCTGAAAGACTACCAAAATTTATTCTGTCATAAGCTTTCATGAGTCAGAGCTCACTTCATCAGATCCATGGAGAGTTCATATGACTCAAAAGCTTATGGTGGGATGAATTTTAGTCGTCTTTAAGGTGCCACTGGAGTTTTGCTTAATTTTGCTGCAAAAGATTAACACAGCTATCCCTCTCAAACAAATAGGAAGTATGTTCCTGAACAAGACACCCAAACAATGCTTTCTGTTCACTGGCATCTTGAGAATGTAATGGAAGAGTCCTCATCTCTTTACCAAGCTGAAAAAAGAATAGTTGCAGGGGAATGATCAGTGCATGACCTAAGGAAAATCTGGTTTCTTCGCAACAAGGCCTGTGGCAAAACCAGCTAGAATTATCTCTTTCTAGCAAACACTGTCCCTAGCTAAAGCACTCTTTTAATTATACAGACAATAAAATCTTGTGTGTCTGATAAAAAAAAATCTCCTATTTCAACATCCTGTAAAGTCTTTTCTGATGTGCTTGTGCTGGCACTTGGGTCAGAACGGGGTTATCCAGGGCAGAAGATCACAGTTTAATTTCAAATACAAAAGGAATATATGAAAAAGGAATATAAATCAACACCCACACACCACATACTTTACTAAATTGGGAAGAAGAGAGGCAGAGAATGGACCATGAGAAAATGAGCTAGGAGTTCAGCCAGTGACTCTAGTGAAGTGGGTAGCACTGTTCCTAGGCTGTTCTCCAGTGCATTCAGTACACAACATAAGTAATAAAGCAGTGTGTTCTATTAATGGTTTATTCATGCCCCAGGTTAAATCACTTCTGCCCTCTCTGCTGCTGTTCCTTACTTCATCTGTGATATTAGCTATTCCTCAGTTATGTAGCAATCAACGCACCTGAAAAGCATGATCCAGGTGGATAGCCATGTTGTTGTGAAGCAGTAGAACAAAGTTTGAGTTTAGTGGCACCTTTAAGACCAACGAAGGTATGAGCTTTTGTGTGCACTGTGTATCTAAAGAAGTGTGTGTGCACATGAAAGCTCATACCTTGAATAAAACTTTGTTGGTCTTAAAAGATGCCACTGGACTCAAACTTTGTTCTACCTGAAAAGCGTGACAAGCATGTACTTAAATTAATCAAATATGCAAACTACATAAATTTAAAAGAGTGTTCCAGCATTAATGAGCACCAAAATTCATTTGCAATCCCTAAAAAATACTTGTTAAATAATAATCTATTTTGTGTGCACTATTACAGTGCAGCTAGCTCTTGAGGGGAAAAACATTCACCAACATATTCACAATTTAGTTGCAGACAAAAAAGCTATGTTGGAACATAGACTAGATCCCCCAGATTATCCATTCCCAAACTGAAATTTTGATCAGAGAAACTTGTCCTGCCTCTCATCCAAATTTCTATGGGATTACTGAAGCAGATACAAACAAGACCCCGGCCTTTTCCAAACCATGAATTTAATTTTAATCCCTTGAAGAATTTATTTAGAGGGAAAATAGGAAGTTTCTGAAGAATCTGGGTAACAGCTGTCCTTTAAAGGAGGTTATTAAAGCAGCCTTGCTTGCATTTGTTTCCTGGTCACTAAACAATTGGGGTTGCCAACAGGCCTGGAGATGAATGTCTTGCCTTTTAATAGAGGTTTAATGTGCTGGCAGCTGAAGCTTTTCATGGCATGGAGAGAAATAACATCAACTGATAACACCCCATTCAATGTTTATTAAAGGCACAGGATATTTTTTTCCAGGCACTTGGCATCTCTATTTAATTATATCATGCACAGTGGAACCCTTCTCCTGCCAAAAGACAATGGGAGGTGAATACAGACTCATAGTATGAGTGCATTTGCTACCCTGTCATTCATTTAACTTTAATTTCTAGCAAGACTTGTTCTAACCAGTGTTAAAATTTAGGTTACTTACTTCCTATCAGTCTCCATGTCTTGCCTGCAAGATGCTTACATTTTGTACGGCAATTGTGTGCAAGCCAGTGATGCACTAATGCTACTCTGTATTCTGTACAACAAACCTGTAAAGTGTAAAAGCAGACGTACATTCTTAAACAAGTAGTGCAGACGTGACAAGGATCTAGTTTCCCTGGCACAGGTGCTGAATGTTTAGGAAGGTGCCTCTGCACTTCACAATTCGCATGTTTGCTGCATGGGATGTTGCTATGCTGCGTAAATGTGAGGAATCTTGATGGGAGACCCAAAGTAGGAAATGTACTTCTCTGAAAGATACAACAATTTTCAGGCCTGGAAATTGGAGAGGGGGACAGTCAGACAGTAGCTCAGTTGAAACTCAGTTGCAATTCTAAATCTTTCAATGTCTTGCTGTACCAAAACTGTTATTTTATTATTTTACAACAGTTCTGGTAGAATCCTTGGATTAATTTGTGTTTGTTTACTCATAAAATGGTCCTGTGAAGTTAGCTGCAGGATAACTTGTTTGGTTGCTCAGAAGCCCACCATTAAAAGAAAGTGTTATCATGTCCCTTCTAATTGCTGCTTTAATTAGTAAAATTTACATTAAGGCTCCAGGCTCTTTCTGTATCATGTACTCCATTTGCTATCACCTTCACAAACATTTTTTTTTTACTCACAAAAAAGCCAATCTGTGATTTTATCAGAAAATTATGTTAAATCTTTGGGTCCACATCCTGATGTCTCCTCTTTTATCAGCTACCTCTTATGTCGGCCTGAACAACTAAACACAAAGCTGTTTGTATCATCCCTTCAAGCTGATAAGATTTAATATCTTCTGGATAGTTCATTCAAAATTCAAATTCTTTGCACGTAGGTGAGCCAAGTAAAACACAGAAAGAAAGATTAAGAAAAACCTTAACTTGAAAAACAAAAAGTTCAACCAGGCTCAGGGAATCCATCTTCTCTTGGGTGCTCCTCATTTATCTTCTCTGACAACATAAGGAATGAGTGACAAAAAAACCTACAAAAAACATAAGGAATGAGTAACAAAAAAACCTACAGCTTAGGCTAGTGCTGAGCTGAAAGAGGGGGGGGGGCATGGCTTGTGAAAATGTTCACCTTTTTGGAAATTATTTCCCCTTTTCAGCTATATTCCACAGTACAGGGGGAAAAAGGTGCAAAATGGTTCATACTATGCAAGGTGTGAGTATGGAGATGGAATATGGCCCTGGGGCCAGTGCTCCCAAACATGCTAGTTAGGTGCAGAATGTGAATGAGAACGTGCGTTTGCAAAATAACACCATGTGGAAGGATGGCATCTGCATCTCTAGATGTACATCTGGAAGGCGTTTGGAGGAAAGATGGGGAACACTGATTTTGGCCATTGTAATTGGACTAAGCTGATTTCTAAAGATTTGATTTTGCTATAGCTTGTAATGTTGATTACATTAATTTAATCTTTTTAAAACTTCATTTATACTCCACTTTTCTCCTCAGTGGAGACTAAAATGGCTTACCACTAAAATGGCTTACCCCTTCTCCATTTCATCAACAGCCCTGTGACATAGTTTAGCCTTAGAATGTGTGACTTGCCCAAAATCATCCAGCAAGCTTCCCTGGCAGAGGGGGGATTCAAACTTGTGTCTTTCAGATCCTAGTATGACCCTCTAACCACTGCACAATGCTGACTATGTTTGGAATTTCTCCATCAACAATAAGTTTTACTTGGATTTAGTTGTGGCGATTATTGTAATATTATAACTGGTTTTTTTCTTTCATTTTAGCTGAAGTTGTTTTAACGTGTTTTTAAATTTTATTGTAATTATTGAAATGTCATTTATTGAAATGTTGTAACCCACCCTGAGCCCATTTACGAAATGGGCAGGATATAAATGCGAAAATAAAATAAAATTAAAAATAACTGTTATTGTTAGCTGTCTTGAATGAAGCGGAAAGGTGGTATATAAATGGTTTAATAAATGAATAGACCCATTAGCTATTACAAGGAGATGAGGTCCCATTTTGGCATAAAAATGAATTTTGGACATTATAAACAACTTCTGTTGTCATGTACCATGCGCAAATTTATCTTAACAATCATGGTTAAGTGCATGAGAGATCACTGCATGTACTCCCATGCTGCAACTCCTTCTGCCACCTCCTTTCCTTATGTCATGCAAAGGAACTGGCATCCCGCTTATGATTCTGTGATTATGCCAGCTCTGTCCTCCAACGCACAAACATATTCTGTTTGTCAAAAGGAGCCTTATTGAAAGGACTGGCAGCAGGTGTTACCAGTGTCTCTATGCTGGCAGAGCTGGCATGGGAAATATATAAAATTTCAAGGCAATTATGACATGATGTTTCCCTCCTCGTGAATGCTGCCAGCATTATTCCCAGGGGAAAATACATGGATGAAATAGTAGGTCAGGAGTGAAAACTCAAATGCATTCTACAGTGCTGAGACCCATAGGTGGAAGACAGCAGGCATATGGTACCCCATTCATGGATCTTTCCAGGAAATCCCTCTTCAACTTTGAAATGAAATTAATTCCAAAATTGCACCCATAGAGGAAAATACTGCATTGGAATTACCTCCCATTGTAAACATGAGGTGGAAGTTCTGTGACTGGCATACAGAACTTGGGCATTATGCCACATATATATAGCAATTCTAGACAAGGGGCATTCTGACTTTCTATGTGAATTACAGTTATGCATGAGAAGCATTACTTTGCTTTTGGCCATTATCAGCTGGAAGTTGTATTGTGGATGGTGCCTTCTTAGAAGAAATCACCAGCATAGATGTTAAGCATGCTGCTAGGATACCCTGAGAAAAACTTTTTTCCTGCATTGCTTTCTGAATGGTGGCCCATGGGAAGCTGCCATGGGCCCCGTCCACACGAGCAAGATAAGCCAGACGGGAAGTGACTCAAATTTGAGCCGGTGCAATTTGCGCCGCTTTTGCAGGATCACACAGGTCCATGGACCTGTGAGGGCGAACTGTCGCTGCGTGATCACACGCAGCCGTGGGCGAGTTGGGTTTTTTTTTCCGGCTGTTTTCAGTGCATTTATCTGCTTCTACAAGGGATCGATGACTTGCCTGTCCACCCTTGGGATCATCCAATGATGTGCATACTGGGATGGGAGGGGGAAAAAACCCCAAAAAGCCCGCTCCCCAATGCCACTTGTTTGCTCTGGTGTGATCACACCAGGAAAGGTCAGTTCTGGGCCGTCGCAAACCATTTGAGACTGCCCTTTCACTGGTAGCTAAATAAGTCGATTCCCCACCGGCTCAAAGTGGTTTGCGACACTTTGACACCAGTTGCAGGATGCTTCCCAGATGTGCTTGTGTGATCACGCCACTTTGAGCCGGCGGGGAATCGTCCTTCTTGTGTCGCAAATGGGTGCGTATGATCACGCCCTAATAATTCACCTGCCCTTGTTCTGGTCCAAATGAGGGTCTTGTGTGATATCAAGTGCCATTCAGAAGGGTCCCATACAGTCTACTTCCATTGTAGCCTCACAGTCTGAGTTCCCTTTTCATTAAAAAGAAAAAAAGAAAAGGAGTGAGGGGAAGAAATCTCTCCAGGGAGAAAGGACTTTGCCTTTCAGTTACTGAGAAAACTATTTGGGGCAAGAGGAACCAATCTATAGCTGTTCAAGGCAGTGTGTGGGTATTAATTGCATTGATCTCAAATTGCAGTTATCTAAGGTGGTGGCTCAGCTTTCTCTCACTGTTCTGTAAACTAACATAACTCCTGTTTCAGCTGGAATCTGAATACTTCTGTAGCACATTATAATAAGCCAATTTGATGTGGCATGCTATTATTGGTGTAGTAGGTTATAATGAAATAATATAGAAAGACTAAAAATTCCTTCCTTCCTTCCTTCCTTCCTTCCTTCCTTCCTTTTTCTTTCTCTTCATACACTGGATTTGTTTGAATGTGTCATACATCTTATTTGTCTATTCAAATGTAACCCCTTACCAAGATATAACAGCTTTCATAGCAGATATAACCAGAAAAGGGAACAAAGCATTATAAGTGTTGGAATGAAAACACCCCACATTTTTCTTTTGCAACCTGAAAATAATGTCTTTAGCCCTTCCCTGTTAAAATGTGAACACATCTAACTTGTCTTTGCTCAGTATATTTATTTCTTCCCATTTGGCTTAGTAGTCCTTCTTATTAATGTCAGGAGGCTGTGATTGGTACAAACACAAATATAATTTACTTGGAGGATAAGAGACTTATCATGTGTAGCCTTTAGTAGTAGTAGTTATTGTTTTTATTATTGAGCTTATTTATAGACCACCTTTCTCACTGAGACTCAAGATGGATGAGACTCAAGATGGATTACAGAGTAAAGCAAAAGGGGAAAATGTGATCCCCCGGCCATGGAGAGCTTTGTAAATGAACCCAGTAACTGATCAGTAGCCAATGGAACAACTGCAGGATAGGTGTGACATGCATGTTCCATGTAGGCCTGCTAGCAACCAACTGGAATTTCCAACACCCCTGGGGGAGGAGTACAGGCCAACCTGTTCACCGGCATCAACTGTGGGGGGGTGCGGGCCACCCCAGAAATGGAGCGCCCGGCCACTGCACGCTGCCACCACATCGCCACCAGAGCCACCGCCAGAGCTGCTCTCCCCCCCACTCTCCACCCCTGCTTGGTCCGGGAGAGCAGCAGCAGCCCAGTGGCAGAGGCGGCCCGGCACAACCCCCCGGTGGCCCGGGGCAGGGCGGCCCAGCGCAGCCGCCTGGTGGCCCAGCACAGCACGGGAGTGGCCCGACACAGCTGCCCGGTGGCCCAGCACAGCAGCAGGGGTGGTCCGGCATGCGCGCTTTGAGCGTGCACGCATAAGCCCCCACCCCCTGGCATTTTCAAAACTCTATGCCCCTGAACCTGTTTATCCTTTCTCTTTTGCTCACATGTCACAGTAAATGTTGGTTATAGAATCATAATAGACTGTTGCTGCTCATCCACCCTGGACCTTGTACCCAGTGGATTCCTTGGTTAACCCCTCCTGTTGCTACTGGTTCTTGGTTATTCCTTAGTTCCTATAGTATCAGCACCTTCCATTTTTAAACATCTGTTGCTGTGCCTATATACCAGAAATTGTACACTAATATGGCAACCTGCTATAGTTTCCAAATAGCCTGTTTCTTAAAATGTTGGCCTAGTCAGCTGCCTACAGTTATC
Source organism: Lepidodactylus listeri (assembly GCA_029233225.1). Lineage (NCBI taxonomy): Eukaryota > Metazoa > Chordata > Lepidosauria > Squamata > Gekkonidae > Lepidodactylus > Lepidodactylus listeri. The sequence continues at coordinate 56,779,840 of JARCFY010000002.1, read as the reverse complement.
TAGAAATAAAGATGGCTAGAAATAAAGCTTAGCTGTTTCCTTTTGTGACACATAGATGTTTCCATGCTTCTTTTATAACGTAGTGAGACCTATGAATGTCACTGACTGAGATCTGTGAAAATCGTCGTTTGGATTTCATAGGTCTCACTGAAGCACCAGCTCTATTACCATATAAGCAAGGAAAAGGTCTCATGCTCTTCTGCATCCCCATATATGTTTGATCCCAACATGCACTGTGCTGAATATGATTGCACTCAACCACATTCTTTATCCTTCAGTCTTTTTCTGTGCTCTGTTGTCAGCCTTGGGACCTGTTTATGCAATCAGCCATCCAGTTACTTTAGGAGTAAATTAGAGGTTGAAAAGAGCCACAAGAAAGTTGACAGTCCTTGGCATTCATCTTTCTTATTTTCGAAACAATTGATCATGTAAACGATGGTAGGTTTGTTGCCTCTGGTGTGTTGTTTTAATAGTTTCATAGAGAAGCATGGTGACCCCTGAATGCCACTATAGTAACCAGTAAAAGGTATAGCTGAAGCACCCTTCCATTCCTTTCTGATGAAGGCAGATCCCCATTGTGCGATGTCTTCGAGGCCTTTATTGCATCTAGTATTTCACTGCTATTTTTATTTACCTCAGACTTTTGTTTATATTGCCACCTCCTTGCTGGGAAGGAAAAGCCTCCTCAGCAGGGACATCTCTTATGAGACCCCATGATGCTCAAGCAGTCAACAAATGTTCAGAGTCACTTATGTGGCCTCTGCATATAGGAAAACCATTTCAGGGGCTGTTTTTCATTTCCTCTTTCGGTCCCTTTAGCTAAGCTGTGCAGATAGTTATATCCTAGAATAGCCCTGAGTGATAAAGCTGGAATCCAGGATCCCCATTTGGCTATCAGTTAATTCTTTTGTACCCCTGAAAACAGAAGCTACCACTTAGAATTATGATTATATGCAACACAACATGTTTGAATTCTTCCTTCCTATCAACACTTAGCTTGTGTGCTTGTATGTGAAGAATTTAAGCAGTTTTACCAGACCAGTGGAGAGTCAAGGATTGTATGTCACAGGCAAACAAGCCACTGCAGAGGCAAAATCACAGTAATAGCTATGATTCCAGATTCTCCATGGTTTAGGTTCTAGTTGATGATCCATATAGGCATCAGCAGGATATTTCAGACTAGGAGAAATCATAATGAAGAACTGCCATGAACAGTTAATTGTTAACTATTTTTGTTGTTGTTTGTTTGCTAACTTTGTTAATAGATACCTAATATGACCACTTAGTTTTTCCACAAACACAGGAAAACTAAATTTTTGTGTGACTCTCTCACAGCATCCATACTTTATTAACCTGCCTCTTCAGAAGTCACACTTTGAGACCTCTGGTTTCCTAAACCTGCACCTTTGGTAGATACACCCTTTGACTGAAAACAGCAGTTTAATGGATTTTTTTTTGTCAACTCTCCTCTCCCCTCTAGTTTCTGTGAAGTTTCATGGGCCCTAATTAACTGTTACCTGCTCTTAACAAACTCGAACCAGGCATAAAGATTATGTATTAAATAGACAGGACCTTTGCCCATCCATCATACCTCCCTCACCCAATGAAAAGTTTGGGGTTGACCACAAAGGTTGTTATCCTTCACCTGGATTTGTGAGGATGAAAGTTTAGTCATATGTGATTATAGATATATAGATAAGTTACTTAAACAAGGTTTTTGGGAAGTGTCTTCAATTTTTGCTCTGTAAATTAATTAAACATTTTAGATAAGGTAGTGTCTCTCTGTTTCTGTTTGTTTGATGAATCTGCAAGTTCAGAATTATTATTAATAATAATTGTTTATTATTAATTCAAGGTATACAGGCTCAGATAGAGAATATTAGAGAAGTACATAAACTTTAGCCTAGTCCATGTCAGTGGTCTGACACCTAGGTAAGAGAAACGCCTTCCTACAAAACCATCCCATACTATTCCAAGGATTCTGTCTCCTGCCCTGGAAATAGGTAGTGGCAGCAGGACTCAGTTCATTTAGTGACTGGAACTGAGCCAACAGGGCTCCATCACAGGGACTTGCTAGGATTCTAGTATTCAAGCAAACCGTGAAGTGCAAATTAAGAGGTATACATGATAGGCCATAGTAAAGTATTGTAACCCAGGCCAGAATTATTGTTCAGATTTACAATGAAACCCTTTGGTAGTTTGAATAATTCAGTCTCAGAACAAAGGAATATTGCCCAACCTGAAGCCCGGTGATCAAAGATGTGCAGCTGTGATACTATAGACAGTTTCCGGGGGGGGGGGTGTCAAGTGAGCCAGTATGGCTTAGTGGTTGAAGTTGTATTAGATTAGATTAGATTAGGCTTGGATTCACTGCAGATTTCCACAGATGGAAGGGATTTCTGTCTACAGAACAGGACCTCCACACTTCCTTGCTTCTGCAACCACCTACACCTGACGGAAATTGAGAGTATGCCATCTTGTGACCCATGGAAAATCAGGTCTGAAGTACTGCACATTGAGCTTCTGAAATCTTTAGCAATAGTAGCTCATAAATGCACTGGTTCAAATAAAGGAGACTGTGAAATTTAAGCAATATCCTCAACCACTTTCAAATCAAGAAACGGGAACAGTTGGAAGCTATTCTACCACATTCTCGGATATAAACTTCATTATTTAATGGGGATTTTAATCTGGGTCTCCATCACTAAACCATCTTGGCTCTCCGAAGTACTTTTTGCTTCTCAAGTACTGAAGCGCTTCAAAACCCCACAAAATCAGTTTGACCAGAGTTTATAGTGGGCTATTAACTAAGCTATTGTTTTGAATGTTTGAAAATTTAAAACTAAATAGAATGTTTTAAACACTAGTGCTATCCCACCACCCGATTTAACATTTAATCTAGGGCTGCCACTTCCAGGCTGGGAAATACCTGGAGATTTTGGGGATGGAGCCTGAAGAGGGTGGGATTTAGGAAGGGGAAGGACTTCACTGGGATATAATGCCATAGACTCCACCTTTTAAAGTGGTCGTTTTCTCTAGGTGAACGGATCTCTGTTGCAGTAGTGGGAGATCTCCAGCCACCACCTGGAGGTTGGCAACCCTAAGATAACCCACTTAGCATTGGCCCAGAGCTAGGTCCAGTGACTTCTGGACACTCTGTCCTCTGGACAACTTGAGGAACACTCTGCTTAATAATAAAAGCTTGCATTTCCTGCGAACACTGAATCAGCCAGTCATGTCATGTGGTTAGAGATCTGCGTTCTTTACCCTTTCCAAGAAGAACTGGAAGAGCTTCCTGGACTTTAGCTTCTTCTGTCCCACTGTATTTAATCCTTTTGGGTTTGCAAATGATACAGAGAGTTCCAAAAGTGGCTGGAGAGCACTGCAAGATTAAGGCCTGTATGAATTTTTCCTACATAAAGAATGTGTGTATGTGTGTTTTGTCACATACGGAAATTGCACCTGTATTCCTTTTTGCTATATACTATAATTTAAAGCAAATATCTATGCTGTTCAAGTCCTCTTCTCACTACTTTGTTCTAGGGATAGGTACCAAATTTTATTCAGAATGATTTTCTGTTTGATTTGTTAAGGACATAAGAGCCCTGATGGATCAGACCAATGGTTCATCTAATCCAGCATCCTGTCTCACACAGTGGCCAACCAGTTCCTCTGGATGGCCAACAACAGGGCATTGAGTCCGAGGCCTCTCCCTGTATCTAATCTCTTTTTAAAGCGGTTTATTCCTGTGGCCATCACTACATCCTCTGGCATAGAATTCCACTTTTTAATCACTCTCTGTGTAAAGTAATATTTCCTTTTGTCCATCCTGAACCTACTGCCCATCAGCTTCATTGGATGTCCTCGAGTTCTAATATTTTGGGAGAGGGAGAAAAAATTCTTTGTCAACTCTTTCTGTCTCATGCATATTTTTATAAACCTCTATCATGTTCCCCCTTAGTCATCTCTTTTCTGAACTGAAAAGTCCCAGACTCTTCAGCCTTTTTTCATAGGGAAGGTGCTTCAAACTCCTAATCATCTTGGTTACTGTCCTCTGTACTTTTTCCAGCTCTGCAATGTCCTTTTTGAGATACGAGGCCGCACCATAGATCTCTACAGGGGCATTACAATATTGGCCTTTCAATTCTCAATCCCTTTCCTAATAATCCCTAACATAGAGTTTGCCTTTTTCAGTGCTGCAGCACACCGGGTTGACACTTTCATGTTCTTTAGTAATTTATTTGCTTTATTTAGCTATTATACCTTTCTCCTTTCTTTGTTTCTGTTGGTTTCCGTGGGAAACACATTTGTAGCTGGAACTGACGTTTTTAAGGATTGCACACCTTACCCATGGGATCCAGACTGCCAAACTGCAGACTGATTTGAATTTGTAGCCATTTCACAGGCAATTAAAAGTATTTCTGGTTCAAACTATCGCATCCAGTGAATCAGGATAAAACTCTCAGAGACTGCATTCGCAACCAAAGGATAAACACACAATTTCTGTGTACTGAGACAGATCATTTGTCTTTCATAGTAAGTATTGTTTTCCTCATTACTGGCAGTGGCTGTCCAGGGTCTCAAACAGAGGGCTTTCACATTACCCATGTTAAGTATTAAGCCAGGAGACGATAAATCAAATGCAGGCTTTTATTCAAAACATCGTTCAGCTCAGGAACAGCTCTAGCAAGAGCGGCGCTCAACTTATAGTGTTCCAACAAAAAACTGTATAAATTGTAACTGGAAACACGCAGTCTCATTGGACCTAAGAGGGCTCTGCAATAGGTTCCTTGGATTGGCTTCAGGACCAATAAGGAGTCTATTCGGCAGCCAATAGGAATGAGGGAGTTAGGATACCAGAGCCCTGACAATGCAATGCAATGTAACATAACAGAACATAACAACCTACTACCTGAGCCTTTTAACTGGGGATGCCAGGGATTGAACCCAGGTCTTGCACGCAGAGCAGATGCTCTACTATAGGCCCTGCCCCTCCCCATTAATCCTTCTTGCCTATCTGACAGGCAGGAGAAAGTGATCATTCTATAAACCATTAAAGTGCAATCCCAAACAGAGTTAGTCTTGTAAATCAATTGTGGGTTTAGAAGAGTGTGACTCTTCTTAGGACTGCTTTGTAAATGGGTCACAAAGGGAGGCATTTAGCAAGACTAGAGCAGGAAGAAGGCCAGCAGACAAAGGAAGATAATTGACCCCACCAAGAGATCTATGCAAAGTTACCCAATGGGCACAGTGTGACTGAGAATCCATAAATATAGTTTCTCAGGCATGGTACTTGGCATGGTAGAAAAATGGCAGCTCTGCACCATGCTTATATGGGCTCCAAAAAGGTACTCCAAACAATGCACTGCCTGATAGAAACACTATACCCAGAAACCTATCAGCGCAATCTTGTTTGGTAGTAAAAGTCAACATGACTGTCTGTCATCTTAGCTGTTGACTCCCATCCTCCTGCTATTTTGCTGTCCTTATTGAACCGAAACAGCATGAGCAAGAAGCCAGAATACAGAGGATTCATTCATTAATGATTAAAGTGTGGCATTTGCTGCCAGATGAGGTAGTGATTGCTACAGGCATACCCAGCTTTAAAGGGGAATTAGATAGATCTATGAAAAATAGATCTATAAGTGTCTACTAGTCATGGTGACTAAAGGGAACCTCCACATTTATAGGCAGTAAACCTCTGAATTCCAGTGCCAGGAAGCAACATTAGGGGAAGGCCTCAGCCTCTTGCCAGGTTCCCCCCTAGCCACCAGCAGGGTATGGATAGGTAGGGTTGCCACCTACAAGCTGGGAAACTCCTGGAGATTTGGTGAAGGGGCCCAGGGAGGACAGGGACCTCAGTGGGGTACAGTGCCATAGAGTCCACCCTCCAAAGTATCCCTTTTCTCCAGGGGAACTGATCTCTGTAGTCTGGAGATGAGCTGTTATTCTAGGAGATCCCCAGGTCCCACTTTGAGGCTGGCATCCCTACCTTTGCCCTGTTACTGGCCCTCCAAATAACTGGTTGGCCACTGTGTGAGACAGAATGCGGGGCTAGGGGAACCACTAGCTAGATGAGCTCTTCTTATGCTATGTCCTTATGTTATTGAAATAAATTTTCCAATTTAGATGAGTTACAATGTCAGGCTTTGATTAGCCCCCATCTAACCACACATATATGTGCTGTGCTTCTTTTCTTCTCTTTGACTTGCCTTACAATTGAAGGACTTAAGCAGGAAGAGCACAGCTGGAAGCAATAGTGCCAAGTTGAACCACTAGGAAACAAACTTCAAAACAATCCTTAGAGGACTGTGTTTATCATTAACTGGGAAACCAGTAAGGCAAGTCACTCCATTCATGTATCTAGAAAGTTAAGTGGGTTTGGCATCTATTTGTTAATCAAAACCAGAACATGCTGGTCAGGAGCTAATCCCTTTCTCCCTCCCATATGTTACACCAGGTTTTGAAGCATATTTCTTCTAGCCTGGATTCAATATGGAAAATCAGTTAGGCTCAGTGGGGGGGGGGGGGATGTGTTACAAAATTGAATGCAGCAAAATTGAAAATGTTGTATGGTATGTGTGGAATAGCCAGGAGATCCTCTCCCCCCCCCCCCACCGGGGGATTATTTGGCTGCCAAAGCTGTAGCTCTTTTTTGGCACCACTAGGTGGTGATTTATGCTTATTTTTAGGCTGAGAGTGCTGTGACTTGCCTAAGGTCACCCAGCTAGCTTCATGGGGGAAGTGGGGAATCAAACCCCATTCTCCAGATTAGAGTCCGCCGCTCTTAACCACTACACCAAACTGGCTCTCATGGAATACAGCAAGGTAAGGTGAAGGAGGGGGCTTTTTAAAGCTGTTTTTGGCCTTGTGTTCCATTTACATTAAAATAAAACAGACCCTTCACTTACCACTTGGGGGTCCCAGAAAAGGAAGATTAAGTTAACACACATGCAAATTCATATCTGCCTGTATCTGCTCTGCAAATGAGAGTTTTAACTGCTGATGAATGGGGACACTTTCTCTAAACTGACTGAAATTAGGAGGGGGATCCCTGGTAATTTCACCTCACCTGGGGAGTTATGCCCAGCAATGTGATTCCCAATCCCGTTGCAACCAATGGAAGCAATTATCACATGATTTTTAAAGATGATAATAAGCTGTAATGCCAAAATTGCAGAATTTGACTCAAGCTTTTAAAACAACCAGTGACTTCATTCAACCCACTTTGTATATACCCACGTATGATGGACTATTAGAGGCTTTTAAAAAAATTATTTGCCTGGATAGAGCTGGATGGTTTTTTCAGAGTACGTTTAAAATGAGCATCTGGCAAGGCTGTGCAGCAGGGAATTGGGACTTCCTGAAATGAATTCTATGGGCTACAGAAGCCAAGGGAAAGCTGTTCATTCTTGCTCATTTTGGGAAATCCTGACTCCCAGAGCCACAGCATGCATACAGATATCTGAACTGGCTTGCAAGTTGGGAATAGAGGCATCAGCCCAGCATCCTGCTCAGGCAGCCCCTAGAGACACCATGCATTTGGCAGGGCTGATGTTGGATAACATCTGCGGAAAGAGACTTATGAGCCTCTCTGCATCTCTGGACACCTTCAACATGCAACATTAGCACCAATTAGTAATCAGTCAGAGGTACTGTGTTGGTGATACTAAGCCAGCCAGCAGCAGTTATGGCACAGCATCTGAAACTCAATTCAGTTTAAATCTTCAACCAATTCAGTAAACTTGGCTAGGGAAATGAGCCTACTTTTAAAACTACAGCATCAGTTCAGTTCAACCATCAGGATGGTTTCACATGTCTTATCGTGACTTATCTTGGGTCAAAAGAAGCCTTGTTTTGATTTTGCCTTTTCCCCTGAGTGAATCAAACCCACAAATCTTTATTTTCACACCATTCTCTGTTTCCTCACACTGATGTCCCCCCATAACATGTACACATTTACCAACAATATCTATGTGTCAATAAAATCAGCATTGGATACATATTTGTGTGTGCGAAAATGATACACATTATATGTGTAAATGCTATATGAACTGCTTTTAAAAACTAATGCTCACACAATACAAGTGAACCTGCAAAACCAGCAAGGACAATCATAGAACAAAAGGCACTGGGAAAATATAAACACATCTAAAAGAAAACAAATTGGAATGTTCACTCAGCCCTCTTCTTGAGCAAGGCAAGCCATCCCAGGTCTGCCAAAGTTCCTCTGATGGTATAGGAAGGTTCTTTTAGAATGGACTTTATTATCCTGATGGGTGCTGATCTCCTTTGTGTTTGCTAACAGTTTGATAGCAGGACACAATACCTGTCTTTCCTGCTTCTTCTTCCTTCCCAGAACCTGTTCCATCTGTGCTGGCCATACTTGGAGTTCAAAATCTTGCCATATAGCCTTTAGGGCAAGAAATCAAAGGTTGGATCTGCAGAACCTGAGATGATGTTAGCGTGCAAGTGGAATCTCACTTTCAGTGACATACAGTGTTGGAATGCTTGACTATTAGGGGAGCTAGACAGAGCATGCTTATTCCTCCCATTCTGCAAACCCTCCACTGGTCGCTATTTTGCAGCTGCTTTTGCCAAGAACTAAATCCAGGGGTCCGTTGGAGCGGGAGCGCACAGGAGCGCAGCTCCGGGAGTGAGGAGCCCAGGGGGCGGGCACATGACCAAGCCCCGCCCCCTCCTCGGCTTCCCCGAGCAGTGCAGAGGCACAGCGCCCCGGGGAAAGCCCTGCTAGGGTCTTTATTTTGTACTCAGCCTGCCTACCTTCAACAGCCCCTGTTCCTGGGCAGGCGCAGCAGCCCTGAGCATCACCACTACCTGGCAAGGAAGAGGGCAGTCTGGTGGGGGCAGTTTTCCATGGAGGGTGCCAAAATCCTCAGGCCTGCCCTGCTGCCTCCTTCTCATCTTCTTCTTTGTTCTCTCTGACAGCCATGAGAGGAAAATGTGCTCTTAGCACCTCTCTCCATCCTCTAGTCAAAAGGACAGATGGAATGCTCATTTAGGTGTTCCTATCCCAGTATGGATTTCTGTAACAATAAAGGCCATCCATTTATTTCCTAAAAGCAACAAATGTCATGTAGATTTTATTCATAAAGCAGCATCCCCCCTTTGTTGTGCAAAATCATCTCTAGCCCAACAGTGGAGACTACATGATAGAGAACTATGGAGTAAGTTCAGGGCATGCAATTCTGGTTTGCTTTGAAGAGAAAAAGGTGAAGGATAAGATATCACATCAAAAAGCTAGTGAGGAAGAGACAAATTAAGAAACTCAGGTATAAAAGCCAGTGTGGTACGGCGGTTAAGGTGTAAGACAAGGGTCTGGGAAATCCAGGTTTGAATCCCCGCTCATTCTGTGGATTCTTGCTGGGTAACCTGGGCCAGTCACACACTCTCTGCTTCACTGGGATGTTGTGAGGATAAAACTAAGAGGAGGAGAATGAGCGATGAGCAGAAGAAAAACAATTAAAATCAATGGCTACCCACAGATCCAACAGTGTAGAAACAAAATTGTTTATTATTATATTTTTTGTTGCATTTTCAAAAATTCTGTATTTCCTTCAAAGTGCTCGAGGTAGCATGCATGCCCCTCTCTGCTCATTTTATCCTTACAACAATCCTTTAAGGTGGATTAGTCCCAAGGCCACCTAATAAGGGTGCCACAGGAAGTTCCCAGAGACATCTGGATGACACATTTGCTCTAGATCCTTTTCCGTCTGAATACTGGCATCCTGAATGATCTCTGTTTACAGTGTGATAAGGGAAATCCCTCATTACAGGTCCTTTTGGACTTGGCCCCGCCTTTAATATATAGTCTTGTGGTGCTTAACATCTGATACAAGAGTGCAAATTGTGACCCTGAAATGTTCTAAGTCTTTGCTAAGTGGCTGGACACAGCAGGTGAGGGGGGTGATAAGGAATCTGCTGTACGGAGCCTGCTGTGAATAGTCTCACAGGGCTCAGTGTGTGTCTCCCCTCCCTTATTTAGCATATATATGAGACTCCTTAGTCAGACTGAAGCTCTGAAGTTGGCTCTCATTAGGATGCTGATGACACTCAGCTATTACAGCTCAGCTAGGTGTCCAATGCTGCTGTCCCTGTCATATGCCAGTAAATGGCTGCCCTGATCAAGTAGAAGAGGGAGAATAAACTGGAATTTAATCCTGACAAGATAGAGGTGATGTTGGTCCATAAAGCATCTCTTTTATAGGAGGACATGCTCCTTATATTAGATGGAGTTCAACTCAGATTTTGGAAGTTAGAGAAACAAGTATCTAATGTGGCTAAAAAAGCATTTTTTCTAAGTATACTTTGCCTGTAAGCTTTCCCCCGTCTTGAGGCTACCAGTGTGGCCTTGCCGAAACCATGCAACAGTATCTTACAGGTTCAACTACTATAACATGTTCTGTGTGTGGCTGCCCTTGAAGATAACTCACAAGCTATAATTTGTGCAGAATGCAGCAGTTTATTTGAGGTTAGGGGTGTGCATTTGGAAAAAATGGGTTGTTTCAAATCTGGATTACCAGGAGGACACCTGCTGCATTGTCCTGATTTTGTGGGGAGGGGTGCCCTTACGAGTTCAGGATTGCAGTTCAGTGGGCGGTTTTGGAGACCCAGGTTTTTCAGATACTTGATCAGCTGTCTGGTGCCTGGTCTCTTTGAATTTTAAAAGGTTATTATTTTCTGTAAGAAGAGACCCGTATGGCCCTGACCTGGATGGACCAGGCTGGCCTGATCTCATAAGGGGTCAACCCTGGTTAGTACTTGGATGGGAGACTCCAAGGAAGTCCAGGGTTGCTATAGAGAGGTAGACAGTGGTAAACCACATCTGAAAGTCTCTTGCCTTGAAAACTCTATGGGGGTATCCTTAAGTCAGCTGCAATTTGACAGCATTTTCCAGTCCACTACCACCATAAGAACAGGCCTCTTCTACTCTCATAGAAAATAATAACCCTTTAAAATTCAAAGAGACCAGACGCTGCCAAATTGCCCAGAAAACTCCTTCTATTCTCCTTCTCTGCCCAGAAACTCCTAAAATTCCAGGAGCTTCATTATTATTATCCCCCGAATTTGGAGAGTATTCAGAGTCACTTTGGATATACCATCCTGAGCTGACTTGAAAATTTTATTCAGGTATATTTCAGGTATATTTTTAGCTCAGCTATACTCAAATGCACACCCCTACATAAGGTACTGGTGCTTCCTTTTAAAGACCTTGACAGCCAGTGGACCACATACTTGAAGGATTGTTTCTTCTGATCTAGAGCCCAAGCAGAGATTTCACTCAGCACTGCAGCACCTTTCAAGTATCCTAAGATTGGTGGGGGTGCATGCTGCTGTTGTCTACCCACTGGCTTTCTTGTTGGCCCCTCCAGCCCTGTGGGACAGTCTCCTAGAAGAAGTTAGGAAGTCCCCACCTCTTTAGCAATTTTGTGTAGACAGTAAGATGAATCTTTTCAGGAGAGCCTTTGGAGCCTCTAAATGTCCTTTGCGGTTTGTTGGGTTTTGATGGCATTGTTCTCTTAGAGGTTTTTATTATTATTATTAAAGGTCATGTTTTAAAATCTTTGTGATTTATATGGTTTTTATTCTGTTATCATTCTGGGAGAATAATGGGGTTACACTTTTAAAAAAGTGAATAAATAAAAATAAATTAGTTTTTAAATAGCAGAAGTGCATGATAACAAAATGCAGCTGGATTAATTTATCGCTGTAGAAAAGAGCAAGAGTCCAGTAGCACCTTGAAGTTTAACAAAATATGTGGTGGGCTATGAGCTTTTATGAGTCACTACTCACTTCTTCATCTTAGTTTATTGCTGTTATCTAACCACTCATTATGGTTTTAACAAGGGATGTTTCCTTACTCATCAGTTTGGCTTGCCTCCTTCCCACAGGGAGCTGAATCTTTGCCACAGTGTTAATTGGTATCTATCTGTAGAATAAAGACAACTTCGCATAATTGCATAGTGGTCTGCTGAAGCTCCCCCCCTCCCCCTGCACCTGTCACCACCTACAGCTTCCAGGAACATAATTTAAATAAAAACGTTCTTGATCTTTTTAGTTGAGACTTCCTTCTTCGCTGGCGGTTGAGAAGATATAGTTCACTGACTGCACAGGGGCTAAAGCAGCTGCAAGCTGTAGCATATAAATTACAAATGTTGTCTATTTAACAGGGTATGACCAGCCAAGGCAGTTTAGCACTGAGTAGATACAAAACTGCTCATCACAATGTTGAAAGTGAGCACCAAACAGCAAGGGGCCTTGATTTCCATGTAGGGGAGGAGTTCAACAAGCTTGGCTGGCAAAGTTGTTTTTGCTAAAGTTCTCAGCACTGCTGGTTCTGAGTATTCAGTATTTTATAAATTCAAGGTGGGACATTCAAATACCTTTCATATCAAAGTTATTTGCTCCCTTCACTATCTAGCTAAAATTCCACTAAATAAAAAAGGTATGCTAGTATCTGCCAACAGGTGATCACTCTAGGAAAGCTTGTGTGTCTCTTCCAAAGAAGGGAGCAAGATGTTATACCGCTCTTACCATTTCATACATTCTTTGGATCTATCATTATTCCCCTTTAATCCTCTCCAAATTAAATATTACAGCTTCAAATGACCCACTTGAATATAACCATTTTTATATTATTAACAAAATGTAAACACATCTTAATTTTTAAAATAAATTGATGCTCCAGATGTTGCTATTTACCAGAGAGATCCCCTAGTTTCTGCTACCAGTCCCTGGTAAGCTATTTTCCCCAGAGCCAGTTCTTAGGCCAGCACACAGTGGAGGGTGCTGATCAACTACTGGTGCTTGGTTTGCTCCCAGCTGGCAGCAGCATGAGTCTGATGGCCATCATCTCCTCCTGGACTCCCGGTTCTACCAGCCAGGTCCAAGTTGAGACCCTGTGGTATTGCTGGTACTATGGAGGCTAAGTTTGCTGCCAACTGCCAGAAAGAGGTGTGGGGTGTGTATACTTATTTAAAATACCTATGTGCCCACCTTTCTTCTGCACATCTCAGGTGTACCTTGCCTAGGTTGACAAAATATCTGGAACCAGCTCTGATTACCAGTTTTGGGGAGAAACATAAATCCACTGATTTTAGTGACGCTTACATAGCAGCCACAGCTACTTATCCTAGGATGAAAAAAAGATGAGGGTGTCATCCAAACTGGTCCCCATGTCAAAGCAGGCATGTCCTCTACACATGCAGAACTAGACCATGAATTCTGGGATAAAAGGGATTGTTTGAGTCTGCTGCATACACAATACCCAGTTTGCCACAATAATTTTCACAGAGAAAGGGGAGAGAATGGAAGGGAAATAGATACTTAACCAGCAAATAACTTTATTACCCTATTCAGTATAGGGAATAGAAAGAAGGGAAGTGATTGTAGTCACAATGGTGAAACTGAACCATTCACTGGAAACAAATCAAAGCAATGTATTTGTGTCAATGCAATAAAAAAATCATATTTCCACAACCCTGATGTTTGGTTGTATTACTTTAAGGGAAACTCCTGTCTAAATAAGGTTATATTTAATCCCAGTTATGCTCCTCTCCCATGGCTAGTCCAGAGAAACCAACTTAGAGAGAAGTGATAGGTGACGGGATGCTCAAAAAGGGACCAAAAGGTACAATTGGATAAATGGAGAAGAAAGGGGATCCTAGCCAGGTTTGGGGATGGACTGGTTGGCTGGCTGTAAGGCTGGTTGGTCAAGAACTGGGAAGGAAGAAGAGATGGGCAACTGATTGCTAGATGCGGAGATTCCATCAACAAAGGGAAGCAGAATGGGATAGATGAAAAAACATACCCTGCCTTTCTTGACTATGAAGTCCAGTGTTTTTAGTGTCAGTGATGATGGAAGAAGTTTCGAGAGCAGAGCGAAACACAGAAATGGAGGGCTTAAAATGCCATTATTCTGCACCTGGATTTACCTGGGTGCAAATAGGGGAAGCAGTGCCATTGGTCAAAACTAGTGCAGAACTAGGATCTGTGATAGCATTGGGCCAGAACATTAGGATCTGGTTGCCCATTGGTAGAATTTGGGTGGCAATGTGATTGGTGCAACTTTAGGAGCTGAGCTTACATTGGTGCAAGGGCCAGGATCTGGACTGCCATAGGTCAATTCACACTTTCCATTGTAAAAGGATGTTAGCCAAATTGCCTTATTTCTTTCTCAAGCTTGGGGGAATTATGATTTAAAAGGGGCAATTGGCAGATAGCACAGGGACATAGCCTATGTATTCCAGAATCAGAACTCCCAGAGCCCATGAATAGAAGACGACCAGATTGCTGTGATAATTGGTCTTTTACCTAATAATTCTCAAGCATACAGTTATAACTAGCACACATACACACGCAATACAGAACTAGGAAAAATAGGGTAGGAAAAGAGAATGACTTTTGCATTAGCAGGAGTATCGTTGGTGGGTGACACATTATTTATCCAGCGAGACGAGTAGACCGTGCAGTGAAAAACAATGAAAAAGGGAATGGGTCATGAGCCAGCCAGTGACACACATGAAGTGGCTCCAAACTGACCAGGGATGGAACCGGAAAGCTGAGGTGGGGGTGAGATAGAAGCAGAGAGATCTCTGAATGCATGTGCAGGGAGTTTGCCTTAAGTAGCCAGTTTTGTGACCTGAGGCAGGAGCCAGGCAATCACTGGTTACTAGGAAATGCGGAGGGCAAAAACAATGGATAGGACAAAAGAAATTAGGCTGGACAATTTAGGGTTGATGTGTGGCAGAGAGTGAAAGCTCTTGGGAATGAGGGTACAATCACTTTAACAATTCGGTGCTTGTCATGAGTGTTCTCTGGATCAGCGGCAGGGCTGCTTCAGTGCATCTTTTGTTTCTGGCTGGGCAACAGTCTTTGTTTGAGGATGACGCAGGGGGAGAAGGAATATGCTGCGTGATGGAGAAGCGATCCCTTCATGGCTGCTGTGCAAGAACATCTGGCCTCTGTCAGACCATGGCTCCTCTCTGGTCTACTGCTGTGTCTGTGTTAATGGAGACTGGGGCTGCTGGTCTGCCTCCCAGTGCTTGTGCAGATACATATTGGAGCATGGGCAGAAATCCTCTGTAGTCCTGGGTCCAGGTCTGGCTTGGCATGTGTCTGTGGCAAGGCTGCCCTGGCCACAGTACACAGTACACAGTCCATAGTCCATGGTAGCGAAGAGTCTCTTTAATAGCGCAATCTGGAACTGCTTCTTGGCAATAAATGTACCATAGAATAGTGCCTTGATGATGAAGGGGGAATGGAGAGGTGTCCAGTTGCAGGAGATAAAATTAGCTTGGATGGCAGGCATGGCTCAAACCTGCTGATATTGACCAGGACATGGGCTGACATTCCTTCCTGGGTTCTTGATTGAGTTACCAGAGAAGTCTACATTGTGAGGGTGACTCTAAGAGCCTCAGCAATGATCCTGCAAATATGGGTCATTTCATGGCCATCGGTACAAGGAGATTTGGAGGGTCACACAAAAGACCAATCTTTAATATGCCCCTGGAATTCTCAGGCAATCAAGCTACTTCATTTTGAAAGTGCAAGGAGAAATACAAGCATTAATCAAGATACCTCACCTTGATATCAAAATGGATAGATTAATCTGCAACGCTGACTTCAGAAGGCCAAAGGGATGCAGAGAGAATGCTATGATGCTATGCACACTTATTTCTGTATAAATATGCCAAAAATCAACCTGCAAGCGTTTATTCTACTAAATGTTATCTGTTTTTAAAAGAAACTGTTCAGTTTACTCACACAGCCCGCTTCTGAAGCTTGTGTAGGACAGACTATTTCAGAGTACACAAATACTATGTGCAACATGAGGAGAGCATTCAGTAATGTGTAAAGAAGGAGGAGTATTGCAAGTACAGTTTCCCAGTTTTCATCTGCAAAATGTTGCAAGGTATGTGAAGCTACTTATAAACAATTCCAAAGCACCTTTCTAGTCACAGATTCCAAGCACTTTTCTGTCTCCCTGCAGCAGCTGTTTATCACTTTAAAGAGCCACATTAAAGTAGGACCAGCTGCTTCTAATTTCAGCCTTATTTTTATGGTTTATCTAGGCTTTCTCACCAAAAGAGGAAGACAGCAAACATTATAGGAATACTTTCACAATTCACTTGCAGTTTGTACCTACAGCTGTAGGAAACCACTGATGCTTTCTGGATTGGGCCTTGCTGCAGGCTCTTCAGAATGCCGGGTGCTGATTCAAGCTGTACACCACACTAAGCGTTTGCAAAAGGAAGGAACTGGGGGAGCCAACCTGCCTTGCAAGTACCCTCTAAATGCTCATACACCAGGACAGATCATGTAATGCTGGTATTCAGTCACCTTTTCTGCTAAACAAAATGGCAAAAATGGAGCAGGAGCAATAGAACAACCCACAATAACATTAATGGTCTGTTAAGGACCACGTGGCTCAGACCAGGATCCCTGTGGATCACACTCTAGTTGCCTGGTCTATTGGGGCTTCTGATTGGAGGAGAGGACTACAGGCCATTCCAGCTAGGATTCTGACATAACAGTCCATGATAGGGTTGTCAGGTCCACCTGGCCACTGGTGGGGGATGGAAGGTAGAGTTGCCAGATCCAGGCTGAGAAACTGCTGGAGATCTGGGGATGGGGCCAACATCAGGGGATGGAATCAACATCTGGAGGAAACATCAGGAGAAAGCCTCGGCCTCTATGCCCTGTGGTCCAGAGGAACTGGTTGGCTATTATGTGAGACAGGATGCTGGACTAGATGGATTATTGGTCTGATCCAGCAGGGCTCTTCTTATATTCTTATAAGCCTCAGGAGGACAGGAACCTCAGTGGAGTACAATACCATAGAGACCATCTTCCAAAGCATCCATTTTCTGCAGGGAAATTTATCTCTGTAGTCTGGAGATAAGCTGTAATTAGGGAGGATAGCCCTGGGAAAGAGCTCTGCTGGCAATGCCTTGGCCTCACCCCAGCCTGCCCTGGTACTACTCCCCAAAGGAGAGAGGGACAGCCTGCCTGTCCAGTGCTGAACAGGAGGTATCCAGCCAAGCTGGGCAGCCATGCAGGGTATGGCCAGGTGGGTCTGTCCTATCCCTCATTGAACAAGGTGAAAGCAGGCAGTTACCCCCTTACCCTCACTATGGCAAAGCTGGGTACCTCCCATCCTTCACTACAGTAAGGCCAGGAGGACACATCTCCAACTTGGCGAAGCTGGGTCATGCTGGGCTTGGAGGGTGCATCTCTCATAGTGGTGAGCCCTTCTCCTCTGTGCCTCCGGCTTGCAACCACCATGCTCCTTGGGCTGGGGTGGCTCTGGTAGGGGTTGGCCCCACATTCAGGTGGCCTTGGGGGGGGGCAGCCCACCAAGGCCTTCAGCTCACCAGAACTCTTCCTAATGACCTTAATGAAAAATTGCCTCTTTGCAACTCTATATTTTTTGGATCATCAGTTTTAAGGAAGAACATTTGGCCTTCTTCAAGATGGGTTGGCACAAGCCTTGTATACATAGCTTTCTGTGAATCATACACTACTTTCCAAATGGTTTGGTTGGCTGCTGTTTGCTAAGCAGCTGCAGTTCAGCACTGACACATGGTAAACTCATAAAATATGGAAGCACAGAGAAAACCTTTTTTCCAGAGGTCTAAAGTTGATCTCTTCTTTCCTCTTTGCTATCTAATCCGAGGCATGTGCTGCCACACAGGCATTCTCACTCATCACAGATTCTCTCATTCTTCCTGTTTACCAAAGGCAGTCCTTAATCTTCTGGTCATGCATTGTCTGTGTTGCCTTTTGGGATTTCCTTGTTAAAATGTTGTTTGTATGAGTTGCTAGAGGATGCTGTCAGGGTTTAGCTGTCTTCCCAGAGCTTCAGGCAGCTACATTTGTGAGTAGGGATGAATCTTTATTCTTCTACACATACATCTAAATGAATGAACACAGTGGTATCAAGCCATGCACACTTTTGCCATTTTATTCCCAATGGATTTTGAGATATATTTGCAGCAGGGTAGACATGTTAGTCTATTGTAGCAAAGAAACATTTAAATGACACCCAAAGTGATATACACATAAAATGAATTTTAAAAGCACAAAATAAATACAAAAGCAGCAATAAAACATTCATTGCCAGCCAGAAAGACAAATCAATTTGCTTGCTAAAAGACATCGAATCAGCATACGAACAATGCCACACTTCCCTCTAATGGCAAAAGTCCTTCAGACTACAGACAATCAAGAAACCACTAAGAGCTTATTTAAACCACACTGTCCTAATTGTTTTGCTGTTATAGTGGTCTAAATTATTAGTTGTTGGTTGCATGTACTAACTGTTCTTACTGCATCCTTTTTTTAGTTGTAATTAGGTTTGCCAGACTGTCCTGGAATTACAACTGATCTCCAAACTGCAGTTATCACTTCCCCTGGAGAACATGACTGCTTTGGAGGGGGGCACTCTGTGGCATTAAACCCCACTGAGGTGCCTTCCCTCCCCAAACCCCACTGCCCCCAAGTTCTACCCCTCAGTCTCCAGGAATTTTCAAACCAGTAGTTGGCAACCTTTGTTGTGATCCACCTTGAGTCACACTGAAAAATATGGATGAAACAAATAAATAAATAAATGCCATCGCTTCCCCCAAAGAACCTTGGGAATTATAGTTAGATGAGGCTTCTGGAATTTTGTTAGAAATCCCTTGCTCTTCACTTATGTTCCAGAAATACGTTTTCCATTGAGAAGGAGAAGGACTATTAAATCAGCTGAAGTCTGTAGTGCAGAAATTTCTGGGTTACATTAATAAGTTAGCAAGACTTGCTAGAATTTTAAAAGACAGTTCAGTCATGAGCAGAGTTACAGCCTTCTAAGTGCATTGCAGTTAATGAGCTTAGAGTGATACCCTTAGGATTGCAATGAAAGTCACCTATAGTATAAACCTAAACAGAGTTTTACACTTAAGCCCATATTCCTCATTGTATTTAGAAGGCTGTAACTCTGTTCAGGATTGCACTATTGAACTCCATTGCTTCCCCTGGAGGACACAAGATTTTAAAGAGCTATTCAAGAGCCAGGAATTCTGAAGAACAAACAGTTAACAGCTTCTATAGAATCTCTTCCCTGTTTAAAACTGCAAATATCAGCTGGAGGAGAGGGGAAACCCTTCCCTGTTGCATTTGAAATCATCCCTGGACTGCAGTGCTGTCCTTGGGGAAAACTATGCATGTGTCCATATATTTATGCAACTATCAAGCAGGCTGATAGCACAATTCCAAACGCACACTGATGTAGAAACTAATTCATTATCACTTCAGTCCAGCCTTGCTGCCTGAGGTGACAACTGCCTCCAAATCACCTAATGGACAACAATGAAACTTTTTTCCTTTGTAAAACCTTTGTTTAATCAGTTCCTGGTTGTACAGGAGGTAAACAATGAATGAGTGTTACCCTCCATGGGTCATGGCTGGAACATTATACTTCAGGCTCAAGAAGGCAAAGTCTTGGCCATAGAGTTGTCCCTAATGTTTGGAGCAAAAGCTGATACAGCCCTTCCCTGGAGAGCTCTTAAGCATCTAACTCACTGAAGCCTTTTGTAAGCCATTCTTTCTCCGTAGTATACAGTAGGCAGAGAAGAATTTTGGAAAGTTGCATTTTCTATTCAGATTTGCCTTCCCATGTTTTCTACAAAGGCACTCTGTTATTTCCAGCACAATGTGGGTGAATGATACTTGGTACAAAGCACTGGCTTAGAGCTGTGAGCCATGAAGTCCCCATGACTTACTTTTAAATGTGACTTACTTTTTGGCTAGGATAGCTAACTCTGGCTTGAGAAATTCCTGGAGATTTGCAGGGGGGGGGGTGACCCGAGAGGGTAGATTTTGGTGAGGGGAAGGAGCTTTACCATTCATCCTTCAAAGTTGTTTGTCATATAGGAGAACTGTTCTCTGTTGTCTGGAGAGCCGTTGCGATTTTGGGAGATCTCCAGGCTGGCAACCCGGTGGTGGCTCATTTACTCTCTTAGCTTCAGTCCCTCTCTGAAACATTAGCAGTATAATACCGGCCTGCCCTTCAGGGCTGATTTGATTCCAGAGATAATATGGAAATGCAATGAATAGTGGAAATATGTGGGATGAATGCTAACTTGGCGTGAAGGCATGCTGTGAAAGTGGGAGAAGCATAACCTAAATTCTAAGAGTTATTTCTAATATTTCATATTTCATGGTGACAAAGACTGAGACAATTACAAACTTAATACTTAGTCTAAGATTATGATTGCTTCCTCTAAAATTATAACAAAATTAAAACAAGAGATCTTACTTTTCTATTTTTATTATCTCTTTTTTGGTATTTTTATTTTTCTGTTTTTTAAAAATCCTATAATAAAAATATAAACAAAAAAGATAGACCTGTCCTCCCTGAATCTCTCTAATCCCCTTCTAAAGCCATATATGCTTGAGAGGAAAACTTAATTACCTGTTAACTAAGAAGTATTTCCTTTTGTTTGTCTTTAGCCTATTGTCTGTTAACTTCATGCCCTCCCTCCATAGTATGGGAGGGGTTTCTCTTTATTCCATCATGGAAAATATCCCATGAATTTTCAAAGAAAGCAACATCAGGAGAAGTCCTTGGACTCTGTCTGTTCTCCTAAAGCACTGGTTGGTCATTCTGTAAAACAGTATCCTACACTCAGATGGATCACTGGTCTGAATCCACAGGGTGGGTTCTACTTCTTAATAGCTATTCCCACATTACAAAATATGTGCATAATGTATGGACTGGCAGATATTAAAAATGACAGGGAAGTTGACTTTTAGGAATGGAATAAGTGAGAAATGATGAACACAGTCTTGTTGCACTGCAAGCTGAGGTAATTAGAATTCTACACATGGGAACCAACAAGAAACTTGCAGGGAGAGGGCATTCTCCCACCATTGCTTCCTTCTCTCTCCCCCCATCTTCCTCTTGCTTTCTCTCCCCAGGCCAATCCCCCCTTCTTCTTTTTTCCAACCTTCCACCAAGCCAATCCCTCCTTTATCTTTCTCTCTTTCTCTCCCCTCCAAGCCAATACCCCCATCTTTTCCTTTCTCCCCCCCCCAAGCCAATCTCCCCTTCTTTCTCCCTCTCTCTTTTTCCCTACCTTTGAGCCTGGCAGCAGTGGCAGTGCCTGGGAGGTGGAGCTGCTCCAAGCCTGGAGCAGCTCCCGGTGGTGGCCAGGTCCAGAGCAGCTCCTGCTTGCTGCCATGGCCAGTCCCAGAGTCTCTCATAGCATTTGCCACTGCCCTGAGTCTCTGTTGGTGTTCCACACCACCCCAGCTGGGCCTGGAGCCTCTCCCAGTTTTCCCCACTGCTGCATCCAGGCCTAGAGTGGCTCCTAGTGTTCTCTGCTGAAGCAGCTGAGCCCGGAGCCTCTCCTGACATTCCGGGCCAGCGTGACTGGGCCCAGGGTGGCTCCCAGCATTCCCTGCCCCCACAGCTGGGCCTGGATCGGCTCCATAGGAGCAGCAGAAGCCAGGCCCTCAATGGTAAATTTCATTGCTGGGGGGTGGGTTTAAACCCTTCAATGTATTTTTTTTTAAGTTTTCAGATTTTTCTGAATAGGGGATTGTTGAGAATTAGATATACAGATTGTACAGTGTACACCCAAGAAGTGAGGCTGGATTTTCAGAAGAACTCATTATTCGCAGCAAAAGCTGAATTTTTTTTTTAAGAGGATGTTTTAGGTTTTCAAGGAATAACCTGGATTTTATGAGGCCTTTATTCATTCTCTTCTTGTCAGAAGACTACTGACATCTGGGCCAGAGGGAATGATCATAAGAAATCATGACAGTAATAGGGTCAGTTCAGAGCGAGGGCTGATTAGAAGTAGGAGTCTGATCAAAAGATCATCAAAGCCAGTAGCTAGGTCATATTAATAATCATGTAGGATCAAAGGCAAAGCATCAGATATTGGAAAATGACTCCAGATTTGAGGTCAGACAAGACAAAGAGAAAAGTGAGACCAAGGAAGGAAAAATGTTACCAAGTTCAGGCAAGCTAAGGAAAAACAGTACTAGTACAGGAGCAGGACAAGGGCTTGATGGTGGTAGAAAATGTCATCTAGTTACAGACACTATAAGACAACTTATAGTGACCCTGTAGAATTTTCATGGGAAGAGACATTCAGAATTCATTGGCCATTGCCTGCATTTTTGTACCCAGGACTTCCTTGGCGGTCTATCCAAGTACTAGCCAGGGCCAACCCAGCTTAGTTTCCAAAAGCTGATGAGATGGGCTAGCCTGGGCCATCCAGGTCAGGATAAGTCTTGATAGGAAGCCATAAATTTGAAGCAAGGTCTGAAATCAGTTCATAACAACATCTGGACTGCCAGTCTACTTCATAACAACATCTGGACTGCCAGTCTTATGTTGACCCATTGGAGAACAGCTCCTGAAGTTAGATTCAGGTGGGTAGCCATGTTGGTCTGAAGCAGCAGAACAAAGTTTGAGTCCAGTGGTACCTTTAAGGCCAACAAAGTTTTATTCACGGTATAAGCTTTCATGTACATGCACATTTCTTCAGATACTGTCAGATACTGAAGAAGTATGCATGTACATGAAAGCTTATACCTGGAATGAAACTTTGTTGGTCTTAAAGATACCACTAGACTCAAGCTCCTGAGGAACTGACTATACAGCTTCATTTTGTATGTGGGGGGGGGGCTTGTTGGAAGATAGCCATGAAACAACCCCCCCTTACCGCTATTCTATCATAATAATCTTGTGGAACATAAATTTCAAAAATGTGCAGGGGCTTAACTTTAGTACTGTAGTTGTTTGTAATAATTTCTGTTTCAAATATATGTATCCAAATAACCCAAAATAACCCTGCGCATTTGGAGGAGAAAAACAAACCTTCATAAACTGAGACCCAATTTAAATTCCCCTAAGATCTGTAAAACGTTCTTGCAATACTTGGCCAGTCTATCTATGAAGCAGAAAAAATAATAAGATAACAGGATGGTCAAAAAGCCAAAGAGCCCTGAGAACATTCAGCTGCTATTCGAATCTATTTCTCTTCCAGGTAAGAGTCCTGGCATCTACCCTCAGAGTATATTTTGTTGGGTAACTCAGCTGAATTTTGGCCAGTTGAATTTCTGACTTCTATTACAGCATCTAACCAGAGATATCTGTCAATTCAGGACCATGGCACACTTAGGGGGCAACTACTTATTACACATGTTTAACACCTTTTAAAAACTTTTATGAATGCAATCTATGAGCCTGCTTTGTCATGGACAAGAATGGCACAGGGGGAGGGAGAGACAGGGAAGCTCTTTGTTTCCTCTCCTGCCATTTTCTCAGTGAAAGTTGCTTGTATGCCTGTAGCAGAATAAATAGGAATACTGTCATGATAGGCTCATGCAGGAGTAGGAACTGGGAAGAGAAAATAGAACATTATTATAGACATCAAGAAGGGCAGGAGGAGAACTGGTTCTGATGTACTTTCTTGACAGGCTGCACAGAAGAAACAGAGGGAAATAGAATATGGTGGTGAGAAGACTGGTGGATACAAGTCTGTGAAGGAAGGCTAACACATAGGGTCACCAGCTCCAAGTTGGGAAGTACTTGGAGATATTGGGGGAGGAGCCTGAGGAGGGCAGTGTTTGAGGAGGGAAGGGACATCAGTGGGATATAATGTCATAGAGTCCACTTTCCAAAGCGGCCATTTTCTCCAGATGAAGTGATTTCTATTGCCTGGAGACCAGTTGTAATCCCAGGGAGATCACCAGCCACCACCTGGAGGTTGGCAGCCCTATTAATACAGCAGAAGATGGGCATGTGGTGGCATGAAAGCTTGCTTTCTCTTCTCATTCCCATGGTCAGGAATTTGAGGCCACTGGTTATATGACAGACCTGTATCTGCATACTGTAATCCCTGGAAACATGGCAGTTTCACACCGGTCCTTGGTTTTTTCCTTCCTGGTAAGAGAGATACATATAGGACATACTACAAATTTACATCTGTTTAAATGTCATTAGGTTCCTTTAAAAAAAATAGCTATTTCAGCTTAATACCTATCAGCAGAAAGGGCTAGGTTGTATTGTTGTAAGGGGGTCACAGAGTCATTGTCTCATTAACATAGGGTTGCCAGGAAAACATAGGAAAACCCCACTCCAGCGGCCTGCTGCCCACCGGCTGGGATCGGGCCACCGGGGGGAACCCCACCCCCAAATTGCTGGGCTGAGGAGACATGCCCGGTGCAATGATGTCACCCAGAGATGATGTCATTGCGTCGGGCACATTTCGGGGGGGGGGGGACGCTCTGTAATTCAAGGGAAAACTCTATGGTTTTCCCTCGAATTACTGAAGTCCCGCCCCCAACGTGCCCGACGCAATGACGTCACTTCCAGGTGACGTCATCACGGCGCGCGCACTTTGCGCGCATGCCAGGACTCTCTTGGAGCAGCAAGGACTCCCCCCCGCTACCGGTAAAGTGCCACTTGGCAACCCTACATTAATACCTGAACTTCCTGCTCACACAAAGGTTGCCAGGTCCCTCCTGGCCACCGGCAGGGGATGGCTTGGTAGGACTGCCAAATCCAGGTCAGGAAATTCCTGGAGATTTGGAGATGGGGCCTGGGAGGGACAAGGACCTCAAAGGCGTACAATGACACAGAGTCCACCCTCCAAAGCATCCATTTTCTCCAGGGGAACTGATCTCTGTAGTCTGGAGATAAGCGGTAATTCCGGGGTGTCCCCAGATCCCTAGCTTGCACTGTAAAATTGAAGCCTTCCATGTGTGTGGAGCCTTGGGTCAAGCTCCAGTTCTCCATAATATCTTAATGCAGGTATGCATATGAAGCAGCCTTATACTGAGCCCGATCACAAGTCTTAAACTGTCTATTCCAACTAGCAGAAAATTGCCAAGATCTCAGGCAGAGGTCTTTTCCCTGCTAGTAGGCCTTGTTAACCACTGAAAACCAACTGAAAGTGAGGGTTTTCTTCTTCCTCTGCAGTTTTCTGTCTAAACTGTTTCCTATCATTGTTCGCACTCAAGTGCTCCCAATGTGGCTCTGTTTCCCATAAGAGTCCCCAGCTTGTTTCTTAAGGTCTTTTTCTTTGGCTGGGTTGATAAAATAGTCCTTCTCACATGTGAGATTGCCAGCACTAACTACACAGCCTTAGCATGTCTCAATAGTTTATTCGATTAAAGTACTTTGGTCTACAGCACACCCTAGGATCCCATTAAGTGACAGTCTTATATAACGGTTTCTGAAATTAAACAAGGCTTGAGCCCAGTGGCAGCTTTAAGACCAACGAAGTTTAATTCTGGGTAAACTTTGTTGGTTTTAAAGGTGCCACCGGACTCAAACTTTGTTCTATTGCTTCAGACCAACCTGAATCTAGTTTCTGAAATTGTGCCTGATTAATGAACACACTGGTGACTATTTTCAGGTCTATCCACCAGCCTGACAGAACTTCAAGGATTGATAGTCTTGACATCTAACCCCTGCCTTCCTCAACATTCCAAAAATTACTCTATTTGTCTTTTTTTCCTTCTGGGTTTAGATGAGACTAATGAAAGGGTTATCTTGATTCTAAAAGAATGGAATGTTTCTCTGGCATTAGAGAATGGGACGTGCTCATACACATCAGCAGCTTTACAAACATAGCCTACCTAGAAGCTGATATTGTCAAAGAATCAACCAGTACAGAAAAGCAGCCATATAAATCCATGAAGATGCCTTATACCAAGTCAGATAATTTGTTCATCTACCTCATTAATGTTTACCCTGACTAGTTGCAACTCTCCAGGGTGCCTGGAAGAAGAACAACATCCCTTCCTAACAACTACTGCATGAGATCATTTAACCTGCAATGCTAAAGGTTGAACCTGAGACCTTGGCTGAGGACAGACTGGCAATCTGCCCCGGGATAGGTCTGCATGGGAAGTGGGGGAAGGGAGCCCGTTCAGACATGCGCAGCTGTCCCTCAGCTCCCTTCCGCACTTACCCGCTTTGAAGCCGGGTTTCTTGCGCTTTAGAAGGACACCGGGAGAAACCGGTGTCCGGAGGCCGTCTTGCGCTTGCCTCCCGCTTCCAGGCAGTGTGAACCGGAAGAAGGCGGGAGGCAAGCAGAGGCAGCAGTGCGAACGCGGCATTTTGCCAGTTTGCGCATGAGCGCACATGCGCGCATGCACACATGCACAAATTGCTGAAACAGCCCTATCACGAGCTGCAGAGGCTGGCCCACGTGGGGCCCATCCGCAGCAGTCTGAACGCTCCGTAACAGCATCCTTGCGCAATACACTGGCCAGTGTGAACGGCCAGCCCCGGGGAGTTTTTCCCCCGCAGCAGTTGCCTCCGCATTCATCCCGCTCCAGATTGCCAGTCTGTCCTCAGCCCTTCTGTATGCAAACCAAGTGAACCACCACTGAGCCACAGTTTCTTCCTTAAAGAAATGCCATATTGTATTTCAATTAATAAAGCGAATTGCCAAAGGGTTATGAGCCAGCACTCCATAGGTCCATCTTCAGAACATCAAAAACATTTGAAGCAAGAATACATTCTTTGTATGTAACATTCCAGGTTCATTCAAAACTCATTGCTAAATATTTGGAGTCTGTTGTTTACTCTGCTTGTTCTGGGCCATTAGAAGCTTCCGTGAGGAAGGCAAAGGCATGCCCCCTACTCTTCAGGATGCTCATTCAGCCCTTGTTGCTGCTAACTACAATCAAGGCTGAGCCAGCCAGTGACCAGAAGAAAGCAGCCACCTTACTACTATATATTTTCTCTGTTGGTATCAGAATAACTATGGTTTTTAGTTGTCTCAGATGCATAACTGAGAGACATCAAATAAACAGTGAATTAAATTATTTTCAGTTTTGGATTTCGGATATTTCTAATCTCTTACTAAAGACCAGTAAGGGCAATTTCCCACTCATCTCTACTGCGTCCTTTTATGTGTTTTGTACACACTGAAATTAGATCACTGTGGTTTTTTAAATCCAGATGATTTCCTTGCAGATCTTGGTGTCAATCAAATTAATACTAGGCATGACCCCTTGGTGTTAGGGACTTGTTTAAGTATGCTGGCTTCTTTGTTTGATTATAATTGGGTCATATTTTCTACACACAAAGCCCATGCTGTCTTTATAGGGGCCTCCCTGCCCCGTATGTACTCCAGTGAAGACTAATTACACAGGAGAGTGTACAGATCCTCTCGTAACATACATAATGTTCATAATATAAACTTGCAGTTTCTATATACGGTGGTACTGGCAGTTTACATACAGGGCTTTTACTCTTATTACTGTTATCTTGTCCTTCAACCTCCGTTCTTTACATAGATGCATTACTTTATAGACCTTTAAAAAAACTGTACATAGAATCGATGCAGGGAGCAGGATCACATCCGCCTGGTCCCAGCATTCACATTTTGATCCTACGATAAGAGAATATTCATGTTTGATTTATAACTGTGTAAATTCTCCACACACTATCACAGGAACTGTGGAAATGCATATACATTTCCCCAGAGCTTTTTTTGTAGAAAAAGCCCAGCAGGAAACTCATTAGCATAATAGGCCACACCCAACAGCAGGAACTCATTAGCATATTAGGCCGCACCCCCGACAGCGCAGCTCCCTCCCAGGATCCGCTTTCCCAGGTGCCCCACAGCTTGCAGGGCGCATGGGGAACCTGAGGGAAGGAAGGCAGTTTCTGGATCGGCTTCCCCAGGCGCCCTGCAGCTGTGGGGTGCCTGGGGAACCCAAGGAGGGGAGGCAGTTTAAACTGCCTGCCCTCCCTGGATCAGCTTGGCTTCCCCCAGGCACCTGGGAAAGCTGGGGGGGAGGCTGTAGGCATGGCCAACTCAGAAGCCAGCCAGAACTCCGTTCCTGTATGTTCCTGCCCTAAAACAGCCCTGCATTTCCCCCCTTTTCTTTGTTTTTCATTTCAAAACTGCTCTGAAGACAGCAGGTGGAGGAGGAGATTGGATTTATACCCCGCCCTTCACTCCCCAAGGGAGTCTCAGAGCGGCTTACAAACTCCTTTCCCTTCCCCTCCCCACAACAGACACCCTGTGAGGTAGGTGGGGCTGAGAGAGCTCTGACAGAAACTGCTCTTTTTCAAGAACAGCTGTGCCAGAGCTATGGCTTGCCCAAGGTCATCCAGCCAGGTGAAAGTGGAGGAGTGGGGAATCAAACCCGGTTCTCCCAGATTAGAGTCTGTGCACTTAACCACTACACCAAACTGGCTCTTAACATAACACCAGCAAGCTAATCAATGCTATGCAAGGCTAGTTTCTGGTGTGTTTTTATTTATTTATTTTATGTATTTTATTTATAGTCTGTCTTTTTTACTAAAACTCAAGGCAGATTACAGGATATAAACAATGGAAACAGGCTGCATATGAGAACAAATGGACAGTGTAATATGTCTAGGATTACAGAATTAGAGCATGATGTGAACATAGATTACAAGGTATAAAACAATGCAGTAGAAGCTAGTGATACCTACAATAACAATTGCAGTGGACCACAACTCTATTCCATTAGAAATGTGCCCTTCTAGACTGTTCTATTCCACTACAGTTCTGTTTTCTTTTTCAAAATATGCTTTTGAACATTACTATTTTGTACATTTTTGCAGACTGATGGAAGTGTGGGAGCCTTCCCGACCTGCTCAGGCAGGCCATTCCACAAGGCAGGAGCCGCCACTAAGAGTGTATATGAACAGCAGACAGCTGCCGATCTTGCCCATTTGCAGAGTGATACTTTTAGGAGACTTTGCTCAGATGATCAAAGCTTTCACAGCACAGCATAGCAGAGGAAGTGGTCTTGCATGTGCGTAGGTCCAAGGCCATTAAGGGCTTTGTGGATGATAACCAGAAACTTGAATTGAACTCGATAGCTGATCAGTAACCAATTCTGCAGAATGATTGTAGCATACATCTTCCTACCCAGAACCTGATAGTAATAGGGCTGGAAGTTTCCAAGTTGTCTTTAATGGCAAATAGATGTAGAATGCATTGCAATTGCATTGCAATAGTTTGGCCTTGAGGTAGCAATTCCATGAATCCCTATGGCCAGATCAGCCATGTTCAGCCATGTCTTCTGGGCTAAATGAAGCTGGCAGAATACTTTCTTTGCTGATGCATTAACTTGCTTCTCCACTAATAGTGCTGGATCCAGTATAACACCTAGGCTCTTTACTGAGTCACCAAGTGTCAGCTGGACTTCATCAAAGGCAAGGA
The DNA here is from genome assembly GCA_029233225.1 of Lepidodactylus listeri. Lineage (NCBI taxonomy): Eukaryota > Metazoa > Chordata > Lepidosauria > Squamata > Gekkonidae > Lepidodactylus > Lepidodactylus listeri. The sequence goes on along the minus strand of JARCFY010000002.1, from coordinate 56,750,600 downwards.
GCACAATATTACTCAAGACCTCAGCCTTCCCAATGAGCATTACTTCCCTCTTGTTACAGTTTTAACTTTTTCACTCTTAGCTATTTGACCAGAGCAGTAAGGCACTGGTTTAGGAGGACTGCAACAGCATATTAGGTGATTAGGATAATGAAATATAGAGTTGGGAGTCAGCATCTGACTCCAAATCCAGGAATGATTTATTTCAAGGGCTTTAGAAAGATATTGGATAGCACGAGGGGATAAGACTGAGCTCTGAGGAACCCCACAAGACAAGTCACACACTGATGACAATGGGTCTCCAATGACAATCCTGTCAGTCCTGCCCACAAGGAATTATTTAAACCAATCCAAGGCAGAACCTTAATCCCTACTTCAACCTACAAACATCTCAATAAGATGACAGGTTCCACAATGTCAAATGCTGCTGATAGATCCAGTAAAAGCAATAGAGAGTCACGGCCCTGGCTCACATTTAAAGAGAGATCATCAGCTAAAGCTACCATCTACATACTATATTCCATGCTGAAGCCAAACTAAAAAAGGGTCTAAAGCAGATAAGTTATTCAGGAAGACCCCGAGTTGTTCTGCCACCACTTTCTTTATCATCTTGCTACGGAAAGGCAAATTAGAGACTGGAAAATAATTGACCACATCATTTTTCTCCAAAGAAGTGGGTGGATGAATGCCTGTTTTAGCAACTGAGGAACCTTGAAGAACTTTTGTTTGTTTGTTTGTTTGTAAACTCAACCCTGCTTGTCAGGCCAGAACACAGAAAGAGCAGCTCCGTTGCTCAAATACCATACATACAGGCATCACATATGCTCAGATAATCCTTGGAGATGGGACTAGAACTTCTAAGACAACATAGTTTAGGTTGAAGCCTGCAAAGCATAACAAGCAACCTTCTCTTTAATTTAAAAAACCCAAAGAATGAGGGCCCAGTCAACCCTGACTCATGAATAAGTCCCTAAAATTAGACCACCCCTACGGTTTCCATGCTGACATCAGAGATGGATGATTTCGACATCATCGCAGCCATTGTTACAGTGTTGTACGTGCACCCTGGGGAAATAATGTATGACTTGTCCTCATAACAATGTGCGTAACAGGGAAGTGTATTTTTCCTCACTAACTGGTTCTCATTTTGGTGCAACAGGCAGCTTAACTAGTAGCTTGGCAACAGGGTGGCCTTGTGGTCTGCTGGGCTTTGAGCATTTTATGAGCCACACTGGAGTCTCTCCATCTTTCTGCCTTGCTCCTTATTGCCGAGCCCCTCATTAGCGCAATTAATAAGCTGCTTCTCTCAAGGCAATCAAATGTAGGGCTCAACAGCAGCCAAAGGCTTTGGCAGATCAAGTTGGGGGGATTCCGGGTCACACTGGGGAATTATAGGAAAGGCTTTCATCTCTCACCATGGGCCCAAACAGGACTGGAATTGTAGGACTGGGATTCTCTCAGGTCATGATTATTTACTGCTGCCTCTTTAGCAGAATAAATCGCATACACCACTTGTCACAGGCTCATTGGAGAGAACCTGGCAGGACAAGCTGATATTATTACTGATGGGGTGCACAAAGCCCCATGAAAGACTGTGTCTTGGACTCGACTTTTCTTTGCGATCATACACGGGACACGTATACACTTGCTGTGGGGACAATAGGCCTGCTTTGTTGTGGTTCATCCCAGGGCAGGGCTTGAAAGGTATTGGGGGACTCATAGCTTTGTAGTGCCACATAAGTGAATGGAGATGGGTGGAGTGCTAAGCAATGACGTGACTTGGATATTGACCTCATATAGCACTGGCTCAATAACCCAAGCATATCTACCTACCTACCTAACCCATACTCTGGAAAAATATAGACATGGTAAACATCCTACTAACTCCTGGGAATCTCCAGGCTACAACCCACTAAAGTTGATCTATCTCTGAAGTCCAGCCTCTCCCCAAAGAAATCCTCAGGACCGATGTAGACTAAGGGCAAACAAAGCCATGTGTTTGGGCTGTCTGGGATTTATTCCTTTCCTCACAGTCAAACTGGGGACACAATACATTTTTCCTAAGTGCATCCTAGGCCTCCAAAACACACATAAACTGGATTCGGATTAAGACCGCAGTGTTTGAGAAGGGGTGTAAGCCCCTCCCTCCCTCTAGTGCTGTTTTCTTGATCTGAAATGACACAGAGGAGCTGCTATTTGCTCTGCGGAGAATGTTTAACACTTGCTGGTGGGCTACATATTTAGTTTCTCCAATAGGGTAAGTAGTAGCTCCCCATGATGTTTCACCCTGATCTGAATAGCTCACACTAGCCTGATCTTATCAGATCTCAGAAACTAAGTAGAGCCAGCCCTGGTTAGTGTTTGGATTAGGGCTGCCAAGTCCAACTTGGGAAATATCTGAGGACTTTGGGGGTGGAGCCAGGAGACTTTGGGGGTGGAGCCAGGAGAAAGGAAGTGACATCATTTTGTGATGTCACATCCTGTGATGTTGCTTCCACATGCTGACACATGAACTCATGAAGTTTCCTAATACTGAATCAGGCCATTGGTCCATCAAGGTCAGTATTGACTACTCAGACTGGTAGTGGCTCTCCAGGGTCTCAGGCTGAGATCTTTAATGTCACCTATTACCTGATCCTTTTTTAGCTGAAGAGGCTGATACCTCCTGCATGTCAAGCAGATGCTCTATCACTGAGCAACGGCCCTACTGAATCCTTCCTCATCTCGGCAGAATATGAAGCACTAAGTGCTACACAAGTGCTAAAGATGATTTTCATATCATAAGAACAGGAGAGAAGCCACAGTGGATCGGGCCAACAGCCCATCCAGTACAACACTCTGTGTCACACAGTGGCCAAAAATACCAGGTGCCCTCAGGAGGTCCAGCAGTGGGGCCAGAACTCCAGAAGCCCTCCCACTGTTGCCCCCCAAGCACCAAGAATGCAGAGCATCACTGCCCCAGACAAAGTGTTCCATTTAGACATTGTGGCTAATAATAGCCACTGATAGACCTCTGCTGGATGGGGACAGAGAGAGACAGACAGACAGACAGACAGACAGACAGACAGAAAAAAGAAAGAAAGAAAGGGGGAGAGAGAGAGAAGGAAAAGAGCTGGCAGACCCCAGCAGCTTACGCCAGCAGCAATTTTGCAAGCCACATGCAAAAGCAGGCCCTTCAGTAGAAAGAGCCTAGTCCCTCCTTAATCTCTGGGTGGGGCTCTCTTGCTCGCTCAGCTCTTAAAGGGGAAATGTCCGTTGAGGCTTTTTACTGCAGGGCAGGCTCTCTGCAGACATTTCCCTTTTAAGAAGTTCAGGCCTGGCAGGGAGTGGCCAGGGCAGGCTCCGACGTTCCCCTGCTGGCAGCCATTGCCTCCCCCAGTGGCCAATTTTGAAAAAGCGGGGGTAAGCTTTAAAAATCGGTGTTTCCCCCACCCTACCGGAGGACTTGACAGCCCTAGTTTGGATAGGAGACCACCAAGGAATACCGGGGTCACTATGCAGAGGCAGGCAATGGCAAACCACCCCTGAATGTCTCTTCGGATTGACAGGTCCCTCCTGGCAACTGGTGGGGAATGTGTGATGATGTCACTTCTGGTACAACACCAGCCACATGGCCTGGGCCTTCCTCTTTCTCCTGGTATGTCCCCCACCAGCCAGCTGATCGGTGGTAGGGGGGCAGGGACTTGTAGTAGGGGACCTCCACCTCCACTGTAGGGCTGCCAAGTCCCCTGGTAGGGCGGGGGAAACACCGATTTTTAGTGCTTTCTCCCGCTTTTTCCAAGTTGGCCACCGGGGGGACAAAATGGCTGCCTTAAAAGGGAAATGTCTGCAGAGAGCCTGCCCTGCAGTAAAAAGCCTCACCAGACATTTCCCCTTTAAGAAGTCAGCAAGAGAGCTTCCACAGCAAGAGAGGTCCGCCCAGAGATTAAGGAGGGACTGAAGGAGCTGCTTTTGCATGTGGCTGGCAACGTTGCTGTAGTGTAGTAAGTTTTTCTTCCAGCTCTTTTCCTTCTCTTTCCCTCTTCCTTTTTTCTGTCTGTCTGTCTCTCTCTCTGTCCCCATCCAGCAGAGGTCTATCAGTGGCTATTATAGCCACAAGGTCTAAATGGAAGTAAGTGCCTCTGCCAGTTTTTTCCCCTTCTCTCTCTCTCCCTCTTTCTTTCTTTTTTCTGTCTGTCTGTCTGTCTCTCTCTGTCCCCATCCAGCAGAGGTCTATCAGTGGCTATTATTAGCCACAAGGTCTAAATGGAACCCTTTGTCTGGGGCAGTGATGCTCTGCATTCTTGGTGCTTGGGGGGCAACAGTGGGAGGGCTTCTGGAGTTCTGGCCCCGCTGCTGGACCTCCTGAGGGCACCTGGTATTTTTGGCCACAGTTGTGACACAAGAGTGTTGTACTGGATGGGCTGTACTGGATGGGCCGATCCACTGTGGCTTCTCTCCTGTTCTTATGATATGAAAATCATCTTTAGCACTTGTGTAGCACTTAGTGCTTCATATTCTGCCGAGATGAGGAAGGATTCAGTAGGGCTGTTGCTCAGTGATAGAGCATCTGCTTGACATGCAGGAGGTATCAGCTTCTTCAGCTAAAAAAGGATCAGGTAATAGGTGACATTAAAGATCTCAGCCTGAGACCCTGGAGAGCCACTACCAGTCTGAGTAGTCAATACTGACCTTGATGGACCAATGGCCTGATTCAGTATTAGGAAACTTCATGAGTTCATGTGTCAGCATGTGGAAGCAACATCACAGGATGTGACATCACAAAATGATGTCACTTCCTTTCTCCTGGCTCCACCCCCAAAGTCTCCTGGCTCCACCCCCAAAGTCCCCAGATATTTCCCAAGTTGGACTTGGCAGCCCTACTCCACTGGGTGGTCTAGCAACCCTAATGTCTTTTGCCTTGAAACCCCTATGGCAGGGGTGGCCAACCTGTGGCTCGGGAGCCACATGCGGCTCTTTCACACATATTGTGCGGCTCCTGGCAGGGCGGCTGGGGAAGCAAAGGGGAGGCATGCTTTTTCTCTCTTTCTCCCTTCCTTCCTTCCCTCCTCCCTCCCATCTATTTGCTTTCCTAGTTTCTCTCTCTCTCTCTCTCTCTCTTATAACTGGTTTTCCTCGTTTGTTTTTATTTTTGGCAGTCCCATTTAACGTTAATAAAAAGCAAATTTGCATATTTTTAAAAATAAAAACGTGTGTGTGATATTTGTTCCTGTCTTGCGGCTCTCAGACATCTCTATGTGGCTCTTACGTTTATTCTATGTGGCTCTTATGTTAAGCAAGGTTGGCCACCCCTGCCCTATGGGATTGCTATAAATTGACTGTGACTTAACAGCAAAAAAAAGAGGATGTTTCAGATCAGGAAAATATTCTGGGGAGGAGACTTAAGCTTCCTCTTCCCACACTCTATTGTCCTAATTCAAATTAGACCGTATGTCCTGGGCATGGAACACCCATAATTTTTATGTTTGTGTATTTTTATTGAATTATTTTATCATTTTAAATATTGTTTTAAATTGTTCAAATATTTTAATGTTTTTGTACTTGCCAATTTAGGAACCCTGATTAGGTGGAAAGGTTGCATAAAAGTGTTTTAAATAAATAAAATAATTAAAGTGAGGAATTTACTGCCAGGAGACATAGTCATTATGGCCACAGATGTAGAAGACTTTAAAAGAAGATTAGACAGATTCACAGATTCAGTGGACTGAAAAGCTGCCATTGGAGACCAGTTTTCATCAATGTGGGGTCTGTTTTGTGGGGCTCCATAGAATGCAATCCTATCTCCCATGATATTCAATCTCTGTGATTCTTTGAGGGAGCCAGTTTGGTGTAGTGGTTAAGTGCGCAGACTCTAATCTGGGAGAACCAGGTCTGATTCCCCACTCCTCCACTTGCAGCTGCTGGATGACCCTGGGCAAGCAATAGTTCTTTCAGAGCTGTTCTCTCAAGGACAGTTCTGGAAATATCCCTATCAGCCCCACCTACCTCACAGGGTGTCTGATGCGGGGAGGGGAAGGGAAAAGAGTCTGTAAGCCGCTCTGAGACTCCAAGTGAGTGAAGGGCGGGATATCCAATCTCTTCTTCTTCTTCTTTTCATTCACCCTTAGGACAAATTATTCATAGTTTTGGGGTCTACTGTCATCAATATGCTGATGACACCCAGCTCTGTATCTCCTTATCCAAATCTTCTGGTGATGATGCAGTAGAGGTCCTGCATTGATGCCTCTCAGCTGTTAGTTAAATGGCTAAGAGTGAACAAATTGAAGCTAAATCCTGACAAGAATACAGGCAATGCTGGCTGGGAAGACATTGACCATGAAGGACATTGTGCCTTTCACTTTCTGTGGGGTTCAGCTGACCCTTGCTGACTTAGTCAGGAGCCTAGGGGTTATACTGGACCCAGCATTACTGCTTCAGAAGCAATTTAATGCAGCTGCAATAAATGTTTTCTTCAAGCTTAGTTTAGCTGGTTGATGGCCCCCTACCTTAATTCAACCAATTTCACCACCTAGATCTATGCCACAGTAACATCAACACTAGACTATTGTAATATATTCTACATAGCCCTGCTCTTGATGTCAGCTCAGAATCTCCAGATGGTATAGAATGCTGCAGCTCTACTATTGGGAGCTACACAGCGTAGACATATCATACCTATTCTACATTCACTCCATTGGCTGCCCATCAGCTTCCAAATTTAATTCAGGGTACTATCACATACAAGCCACCTCATGGCCTTGGATCCTCATGTTTGCCAAACTGCCTCCCCTCTTATGACACTAGTTGAAACAGGACCTTTTGATGGTGCCACATAATAGATGGGCAAGACCTATACATGTGATTTTCTGTTCTGGCCCTCACCTTAAATGGCCTTCCTGAGGAGGTCAGGAAGGCTCTCATGCTTCTGTCTTTCCACAAATGATGTAAAACAGAATTGTATAGAAGGAACTTTATGTAAAGGTAAGAGGGCTACATTGCAATGGAATGGTTCAGGGAAGTGCTTGTTACAAAATAAGATTGTGAACTAGACCACCGTGTTCAGTATGCATTATCTGTTTTCTATACACATTATCCTACTCCCACCACTTCATCTTCTACATATATAGTACAATTTTCTGCACTGTTAACGTATTATGACCAATACTTTTTACTGTGTTTCAAATAGTCCAATTATGTTGCTCATTAGATGTCACATCTTATTGTTTGCATTGACTTACACTGTGTAACGTGCCTTGAGTTTCAGTGAGAAGGCAGACTATACAATAAATAAAATAAGTAAATCCACCAATGGCTACTAGCCATGATGAGTAAAGGGAACCTCCATCATTCATCACTGGCAGCAATCTTCTGAATAGTAGACCTAGGAGGCAATATCTGGGAAGGCCTTGGCTTCTGTGCCCATTTTGCTGGTCCTTAAGGGCAACTGTTTGGCCGTTCAGTAGAACAGGATGATGGAGCAGATGGATTACTGATCTAATCCAGCAGGGCCCTTCTTATATTCTTAAATTTATCTCCATTTTAACTTTTTCTCAGGACAGTAAAATGGAACCTCCATGTTCGGAGTCAGTATACCTCTGAATACCCGCAGAAGAAGGCTCTTGCCTTTGTACCCTACATGTGGATCTCTTGGGAGTACCTAGCTGGCTATCATTAGCCACGGGATGCTGAATAAAACAAAAGTCTAATAGCACCTTAAAGACTAACATCTTTTTCAGTATGAGGTTTTGTGAGTCACAGCTAATTTTTTCAGATAGATATGAGAATGGAGAATCATACTGGGGGAGGACCTAAAATTTAGTGTGAATTATACCATAAGTCAAGTGTAAATTGTCAGTGTAATGGAAAAGGAAGAAGTTGATGTAGAAGGTTCAGATGTGAGTCCTGTCATAAATCAAGATAATTAGCAGTGACACGTAATGAAGATAGAGGTTTGAACAGGGAAGCAAATAGTCTGTATGAAAATTAGAATAATGGAATCATAGAATCATAGAGTTGGAAAAACCTCCAAAGAAGGAGAGCCCATCACCTCCCGAGGAAGCCTGTTCCCCTGATGAACCACTCTAATTGTCAGGAAGTTCTTCCTAATGTTTAGCTGAAAACTCTTTTGATTTAATTTCAACTCGTTAGTTCTGGACTGACCTGCTGGTTGATATTGTTTTAAGGATATGGTCTGATAAAACATGTTAACAACAGCCAAGAAAAATTTCTTTTAAAATGAGTCTTGTAGCGCTATTAGAGATTGTAGTGTGACTAAGGAAATCCAGGTCTCTGTTTAAGCCAAGATGACATGTTTTGATGAGGTCTAATTCAGCACTTTCGCACTGTAGTAGTATGTCCAGGGAGATCAAAATATCCCCCCTGCTTTCTAAATGTTGCAGTTTCTGCTGTTAAGTTTGTGTTCAATTGATTCTCTCATGCAGGAACCAACACATTTGTCTAATGTAGAGGGTATAAGGACATTGTTGACACATGGCAGCATATATTAAACTGGATGGCATGCAAGTGAATGCTGGTCTGATCCAATAGGGTTTCATTTTTTCTTCCACAGAGAAAAAGATGAAAAAACTAAAGGTTACAAAGAAAAAGTTAAAACCTCCAGGACCATGCTGTACTAACGATGAGGACAGCAAGTTCCTAAGTTGGCCCACAGCTGAGTTCCAAGAACAAAAGCAATTTAGAATCTTTTATGAGGAGTGACCAAGATCTCACAAACCTTCAAATATTTCAAAACAGTGGGTAAGCCTCTGGGTTCTCAAGAACACTTGATCAGACTAGAGGATCAGTATGAAAATCCAAAGGGGGATGGGGAGAGCAAAGGAATTGTCTCAGGTCATTGTGGCAAAGATGCAGCTCTTCAGGTATAGCCTTAAACTGGAATTAGGCCATGCCTCAGGCTATATTGGATGAGACTGTCCTGGGTGCAAAGCAGGTTTCATGTTGCATGGACGACATGACATTCTCCCATTGTGACTATCAAAGGCGGCAGTCAGGCAGGCGTCTCTTCAGCCCTAAAGGAGATACACAGGTCCCTTGGGAGGCAAGGAGCTAAAGAAATAAGTGAAATGGAAGAAGTTTAAACAAAGAACAAAGAAATGGGGCTGCACTTCCCCAACCATTATTCTTAATTGCAGAGAGATATACCAAAGGATTTAAAAACAAGCAGAGCATTATGCACAAATTAAGTATGCTACAAATTAGGGCCTAAATACAAAAAAACGAAGAAATGTTTTAAATTACCCTTTTGGTAATGCTATGGAGCCCCTTAAACACAACATAGTTTAGGGCCTCAGTGTATCTTAATACAGCCCTGTACTTGGGGGGGAGGAGCATGGCAACCAGGTATGTTTAGCATCCTTCACACATTTTAAATTGCATTTCTGGCCTCTGTATGTATGTATTTTATGCCTTGTCTCACAAACCAGCCCCCTGCTGTAGTAGGACCTTCTAGTTGTTGGTCTGGAATATTCTGAAGGGACCTGTGACTCAAAGAGTGTGTGTGTGTGCATTGCATTCATAGTATCTATAATATTATGTTAATGTTAATTTTATGTTAATTTTAATATTATAATACTTAATAATGTATTCTGATTAATTGGCTTTTTCAATTAATTGACTTTTACCTTTATTGCACGCTGCTTTGAAATTCTGGGGAAATTTTGTAAAAAAAATGCATTTGTTGATCACACATCACATGAAAAGAGGGGAACAGCAAATAAAGGCACCTGCTGCCACTGAGTGACAAATCTATTCAATGGTCCTGCTAAAACCAAGTGTTCCATTCAGGCAATTCCCTTTCTTTGTCACAAATCGTTGCTACCTCCTTCCTTACCTTTGAAGTGTGAGATACTTTATCCCATCCTGATTTACACAGCCTTGCGCATTTGAAAGGTGAGCTAGTTTAGTTTTAACTTAGGTTTATAATGGAAACAGATCAGTAAAGAAACACAGGTGCTACAAAACTCTTTGTTCTTTTGGCTGTAGTGTACTTGCAGGGGAAGGCAGCACAGTATAGCCCAGTCTCATCAGGTCTTGGAAGCTTAGCAGAGTTGGTATTTGGGAGGGAGACCTCCAAGGGAGACTCTGCAAAGGGAAGCAATAGCAAACCGCCTCTACTTCTCACTTGCCTTGAAAGCTCCTCCCTGGGGTTGCCCTAAATCGGCTGTGACTTGATGGCACTTTACACACAAAGACACAGTGGATTTGCAGAGTAATCCTAAACATACTTACACCCTTCAAAGCCCTTTGACTTCTAAGGACTTAGAATGGTGTAAGTCTGCTGAGGACTGTACGGTAACACAACTACCCCTCTGGAAACTGGAGATTACTTGAGTTGGATCCAGGGGTTTGTCAGTGGAAGGTGCTGATAGTTGCAAATCTTCCCCATTTTCCCTTCCTCACAGTAGCCCCTTCTGACCTCAGGAGAGTTGCTTCCTGGGATCCAAGACCACTGTGCTGCAATAGTGAAGGAGTAAAGGAACAAAATTGCCATTCCAGCCTCTCACCTCTTCTGTCAGTGGAGCTGTGCCGATAGAAGAGGATGGAGGAAGCAGTTTTGTCCCCCCTCCTCACTGCAGCTGACTAACTCATGTAGCTATTATTTCAGGAATCATCTTTACCAGGGTCAGAAAATTCTTCTGGAGGGAGAGGACAGCACCAGCTGAGAATATCTGTGGTCCTTGCACAAGTTAATGTGCTTTATATACTAGCAATGAGCTATATGGTTCCTTGGAAGCTGAGAATGGCCACTTGACTGATTTAGGAGCTTCACTGGTGTCCGAAGGTTGGCCTTGAAGCTTTTCCAGGTACAGCATATAGGTAATGTAGCACAAAAGAGGGCAAATGAGATTGTGGTGGCAATCTCTACACACATACCCCAATCTATGGATGTTCACCAGACTGTGTAACCCTGTCAATATATTTATTCAGTGAATGAACAGGGGTATGGCTGGCCAGGAAGCCCCACCAGGCCTGGATGGTGCTGAGGTTCCTCATGAAGATCCAGCTAGAAGTAAATATGGCCAGGCTGGAAGACCACACTGCTACCAATAGAAAGGTGGAGCCTAACCGAGCTACCTTGGCCTTCACTGGTACAGGTCAGAAGGTGCAGGGCCAGAGGAGCAGTCCCAGTGGTGAGAGGAGGACCAGGGCTTCCAAGGGCATTCAGGACCAGGCATGGCATGGTGCAGGAAAGCCCTGCACAGAAGTGGCTCAGCAGCAGCCTCTGAAGGCCTGGGTTGTGGGAGATTTCAGTGAGATCATCTCAGAGTGGGAGAACTCTGCATGGACCAAGAAAGGTCAGGGGAGTTACAGAACAGGAAGCTCCACAGAAGGCTCAGGGCAGGCATTAGAAGCCCAGGAAATCCCCCAGCCAAGACAGGGGATTGCTGGGTTGGCCTCAAAGACAGACTCCTGCTGGGACTATGGACTTATCTGGGAGGCAGTGGTGGGACGGATCCACATGGTGACACATCCTGTAAAACGAATCCAAGAGCAAGGGCCAAGGAGCAACCAGAGGGAACCTGCTCCAAGCAAAGGATCTGGAAACCCTATCTGAGGTCACAGAAGGCCTGACAAATGAAGTTTGTGCCTCCTGTCCATGTGGTCTGCTGTCCATATGCCCAACCTCCATGAATTCAGCTGAATATGTGAACGGACATGTGCAACCATGCTCAAGGAAAGCTGACTGCATAGAAAGAGCTTTTTGTAGTGTTTCAAATGCCTTATAGAGACCCTATGCATGTACAGTTTCTATGCATGTAAGAACAACAACAAGAGTGTGTGCTTTAGGGTTGCCAAGTCTGGATTGGGAAATACCTGGAGACTTTGGGGGTGGAGCCAGGAGGGGTTTGGGGAGGGCAGGGCCCTCAGCAGGGTACAATTCCATAGAGTTTACCCTTCAAAGCAGCCATTTTCTCCAGGGTGTTAGCCGAATTGCTCTGGTTTTAAGATTAGCAATTGGCAAATAACCGGGTTACAGCCAGCTCTACCAAGGTCCCGCCCCTTCCAGGAGTTCCCAGAAAATAGGCACTGAAGCAGAGGTCAGTTTAAATGGTTTTTACTGAATAATATTCTCAGGCACACAAAAACAGATACACACACCAACACACAGTTCCTAAGAAACTTAGATAGAAAGATAGCACTTTCACATGAGCAGGAGGTTTGATGGTTGGGTGATACTTTACCTGTTCTGGAGATGGGTTGTCCGTTCCAAAGGAAGAATTGAGGGATTGAAAGGAAAATAGGGGATGTGTCCTGAACCAGCAGAAACACGCTTCTCTCTGGCTGCAGACTCAGAGATCAAAGATGGAGGGAGCGTATTAGGATAGCAAGCTGGACTTGAGAGGGGTAAAAGCAGATAGGGGTAGTGGAAGCTCAAGAGACCAGCCGCATGGTAGGCGACCTCTTTTGTTAGGTGATCTGGGGGCAGGCAGCACTGGCCACATCCCCCTAACACACCTACCAGGTAGTCCATCCCTACAAACCCTACCATTGGTTAAAGGAGAAAGAGGAGGGGATGCTGGAGGTGGTCAATATTGAGACTCTAGGAGCTAGACAGGAACTGACACCTGGGCAATGAATCACCAAGCCATCCTATTGTCTCTTGATGGCCCTAGCTCGGCCAGTTGATGGGCGGAAGATTAGTTGCCAGGTAACTTCATTTAGCATAATCCCGAAGGTATGTTGGGGGGGATGGGGTTGCCTAGCGCAAGCTGACAGGAGAACCCTTGTGCAATGGGATCCTTGTCTCCGTCTTTGTGTGAACCATGGCGAGTGTGTGCTTCCTGGAATAGACTGGAGCCTCTTACAGCAATGAAGAGTGCATGTAGTCCTTCAAGGCATAACAACCCAAAGTTCAAACTTATGAACATTATGAGTCCATAAGAGCACGTGTTGTGCCTTGCTAGGCAACAAGGGGAGCTGCTGTCTGTCAGCTAGATCACTTGTAAAAGTGGGAGACCCCAGGCCCCACCTGGAGGCTGGCAACCCTAGTGTGCTCCCCCCCCCCGCCTTCTAATGGTAATCCACACACTTGTAACCCAGGGCCCTACTCAGGGTGCCTTAATGTTTAACACAGAGCTGATAAGTATAGGAATGGGGGTTGATCCAAAGCAGGAAGCCAAATGAATAGAGGCCCCATGGTCTTTACAAGATGCTTAAGGTTTCCCACTCCTGGTGATCTTTCAGGTCTCTCGCATATATTTTTGCTACACAAATTGGGAGTTTGTTATTGCAAACATTGTACCTTACAAATTAGTCTGGACTTGCTGATGTCAAGGAAGGAAAGGTTAAAGCCCAAAGGTCAACTTCTAGTGCAATTTGTATAATGTTTAGCATTTGGACTCTGATAAGCAAAGTTTGGTCATACTCAGGTCCAGAGGGAAAGGAGCATTCAACCTAACCGGTGGAAGCAGAGAGCCATCAGGACCGGCTTGTTTGTCTTGGGGGTCAGTGCTGAGTACTTTGTAATTGCGTCCTCAGGCAATTGTCATCATTGTTTCTGCATCTAGTTCATACCATCCCTGTATACTATGTTTGGTTGAACTTTGCTCCAGCTTTTAAGTTGTGGCCTTTGGATCTTGTTGGAGTTTCAGGAAACTTTTCAGCTGAAGGGACTGACTTTACCTTTCTCTGTGCCTGGCAGCTTCCACATGTCTACCCTGTAACCCAGTTGGATTACTGCCTTTACATCAAAGGCATATGAAGTTTGCTTGCAAAAACCCCCACAAACAAACTGAAAAACAACTTGTTCTATGCTTCTCTGGCACAGACTTCCTATGTGTAGTTGGCATTTTGTGAGAAATAATTATACTGCAAATTCTCCCATGCAAGATCTTTGGCAGGACAAGACTAAATAATGGAGTTGCCTCTCTTATGTTTGATTATGAGCAGTAGCCATAAATTCTGAAAAGGTTAATGTTTCAGTGCTCGGTTTCTTTTAAAACTGTACTGTCCATAAAGTTCACCAAGCATCTATCTTCTGTCCATGTGCATTTTGATACTGCTTTCCCGCAGCTATCCCTGTATTCCTTCCCTAGTCACCACCACCACATACATTTATCCATATATAAAAGAAATGCTTCTCTTTTCAAACCAGCTTGTGGTGGACCACTAATACTCCAGTGTTGCCCATTTTGTCTGCCTGACTTTAGGCATTCTAACTCGGATCACAAATACTTTGCACATTCTTGCAAGAAACTCTTTTTCAATCCAGGAAGCTGAATATGCAACAAAATTATAAATGTCACCAACCAATTAAAGCTTATGACTATCCAGGTGCAAAAGCAGTGCACGAATTCAATTTTTAGTTGACCCTTTGCATACATAACCCATGTGATGGGAAGACACAGGTTCAAATTCCCATTCAATCATGAAGGTCACTGGATGACCTCAGGAAGGTCACTCTTTTAGCCTAAACTACGTCACAGGGTTGTTGAAAGGATAAAATGTCAGAGAGGAGAATTGTGTATGCTTCCCTGAGCTCCTTGGTAGAATAAAAATGTGATGCTGTGAGTAGCAGTTGTCCACATTGAACACTGATCTTGTGCAAATGTAAATATTCAAAATACTGGTTCTTTTCCATTGCCAATAAATCATCAGTGTGATCATACAAGGTGCTCAGCTCAAGAGAAAACAGTCAGCATGAACAATGTGAAAAGGTAAGCTTGATTTTAAAAACATTTGGGGTAAAATTGAAAAAAAATCAAGTTAATCCTGCATCACAGGGTTATAAACAAGGGATGCCAGCCTCCAGGTGAGACCTGGGGATCCCCTGGAACAGCAGCTCATCTCCAGACTACAGAGCTCAGTTCACCCGGAGAAGATAGATGCTTGGTGAACTTTATGGCATTTTACCCCACTGAGGTCCCTGTCCTCCCCAGGCTCCACCCCCAAATCTCCAGGAGTTTCCCAACCTGGATCTGGCAGCCCTACCCCTCCATCCCCCACAAGTGGCCAAGGGGACCTAACTGAAAAAGATCAATATACAAAGTGAAAAGTCCTTTTCTTCTTCAGTGTGATGATTCTGGATTTCTGGATTTTTATCTTTTTAAAAATTCTTTCCCTAGTACAACGAGCACTTTGTGCAATTATTTACTGCTGCAAAGTGTGTGAACTGATGCAATAGAGGACAAGAGCACAACTACAAACCTTACATAATACTGTTCATGGGAGCCAGTATGGAGTACCAATTAGAAAGTGGCCAAAGTGAGACCTTCCATCTTCTGCATCAGGCTTGCTGGGGGAGACTAGTATAGATGAGAAATGCCTACAAGCGATCTTTAAAATGGTGCTGCTTTGCATGGTAGATGTCCACAGGTATTCTCCAGAACTGCTTTATACCATATATCCATTTATAGAATAATTTGGTCTTGTGAGTAGTTCAATAGGTGTTAAGATTTCAGTTTACCATATTCCACAGACACATATACTTCAGTCTCTCTTCTAAAAGTGTTTTGCCATGTAATGTGGTAATATATATTATTCATCAGACTGGCTTCACCATGCCACATTTTCCTGTGAAATTATTTTCTTCACTGTGTACAAAGGGGTGATAGACCCCAGAAGCCCAAAATGAAATGAGGGAGGAACAGTATTCTGAGACTCCCCATAAATCTAAGCAAATAACAACCAAAGGAGATGGAAGATTATGGCAATCATATGCAGTGAGAATGGATGCAATGCTTAGGTACCTGGTTATGCATATGGAGTGTCAGAAAAAAATCACAGTATGTTCCAACCAAACCTGCTTTTAACGAGGACTTCAATATGAAACTGTTTTCAAAGTCGCTGTTATCAGCATCACTGTTGGATTATGCACCACACCAGAATAGCACAGGGTGATCTCTCTCTGTTCTGAACCACCTCAACGTTCCATTTGATCTCCAATGAAGATAGACGGGTGGAGTGAAAGTAAATCTACAGATTTTAGAATGTTCTGGGAAATTATTTTTCCAACATCTACTTTGACCAAAATATCTCTGAAGAATTATGAAATAGCCGTCATATTTCATGATGAAATTTGCTGCAGCATCTAGTCAACATACCTGAGTTATTAAATTATTCCTAATTTATTTTTTAAATCTTATTTTGAAATATCATTAATTTTTGATTTCATCCTCTGTCAAGATGAGTATCTTGTTAACAACAAAAACATACATAGGCCAGGTGCTTCTATTTGCCAAATAATCTTCCTTTTTCTTCCCTATAATCTCTTGTCTAAGTTGCCATAGAGGAAAGAAAACAGGGGGGTCATAGTATTGCGTTGTGTTAGCAATAGAAGAAACCATTTCTGAATGTCTCTTTTACCTAACAAGAAACTGATTTATTTACAAAAAGTGCTTGGAAGCTTCAGGGCATATGAGGATTCTCCATGGCGCTGCAGCAACTGCAAAGACACATGCATTGGCAACAGTTTCTACAAAATCTTCCTGCACCTTTCCCCTTATATTTCCATAATAAAAAGGGATAGAGATTTTTGAATGGCAACTGTGACTACAAAGGAACAAAAATTTGAAATGGGAACGTATTTAGATTGCACAGCCCAATTTGCTGTCGCTCAGTCATTTTCCACTGAATAAAATACCTGTGCAATTATCCTAACATTTTTCAAATAACACAAAAAGTCAGGCAGTAATGTTGATCTGCCCTGACCTGGATAGCGCAGGCTAGCCCAATCTCTCATCAGAACTGGGAAGCTAAGCAGGGTCAGCCCTGACCAGTATTTAGAAGGGAAACCACCAAAGAATACCAGGGTCATGACTCATGATGTGGAGGCAGGCAATGGCAAACCATCTCTGAATGTCTCTTGCCTTGAAACCCCCACCAGGTCACCATAAGTCAGCTGTGACTTGATGGCAAAAAAACAACAACTGGTCTATTGGAGGGAATCCAAACAGGAATAGGGGTAATATCTGTCAAAAGCAGTATCTTTCAAGTTGCAGCAATCTTTTTCTGAGGCTCAGTGTTCATCAGAAGTTTGACATTTTCAGAGAAGTTGTTTCTTCTTTGTTTCATTTTGTCTTGGAGTAATTTTCCTTCCAGCCTAAATAAGAATATGCGTCCAGGTGAGCAGATAGGTAAGTGTTTGTAAATTGGGTAAGAATGGATTTCCTTCTTCCATGTTGTTTGCATGCAACAAATGATTTTCATTTGTACACTTAGGGAAGAGAGCTAGCAAAAATTTTGTGGACCAGTAACTTTTGTGGATCATTTGCAAGTCTGAACTGTTAGATAATCCCACACCCTGGTTTAACTGGGATAGAGCAGCATGAAAACAAATGTGTAGTGTCTGAGAAATAGGCAGGGGAAGTTAGTCCACTGGAATATGGGAACACAGAGAATCCCTGCAGGCTGACTATACTAGTATAATGGTTAATTTCCAAACAGATTTATTCATTTATTAAAACCATTATATCCTGCCTTTCTGCTTGACTCAAGGTGGTTCACAATAATAGTTAATAGTTAAATAACTGCTCAGGTCAAGCCTTCCTAGTAGGCATACCTTTGGATGGAACAGAATGGAAGCAATTGTCAATGATAATGAAAGATCTGGGATTGTATCTGAGGTATCAAGAGATATAGAGAGTGAACATGTATTTTTCCACCCTAAGCAAATATGTATGCAAATATCTGGGTGTGCTCATGAGTCCAGAAATTTCAGCTATTTGATCTTCTGATCCCCAAATCAAACTAGTTGGAAGTTTCAGAGCCAGAGTAGAAAGTGCTTAGAATGCTCTGGCACAAGTAAGCACTGCAGTCAGTGTAAATTGGCATTTTCTCAGTTCACTTTGTCTTTTCGACACAGGTGTTATGCATAGATTATATAGAAAAGGGAGACTATTTCCACTCCCACCCCACACTGCTGATCAAATATAGAAAGCGCTTCAGTGAACTATCAGCAACCTGTAGGAGCGGGTGTGGAACAGGAAGTTCCAAAGGACCTTAAGGTACTGAAAGACATAAGGCCTTCCTATCAGCCATAACTTCAATGGACTGAATGCCCCCTGCCAGGGATCTTTAAACATCCACACACTGGATTTGTTGGGGTGTCTGTATCCTCACTGCTACATCATGCTAATCACATTTAAAACCAATGGATCTCAGAAAGAGCTGCTTGTTAAGATGTTTACCTCTGCTTGGTTTTAGGAAGGACTCATCAATATCCTGTTCTATTCCTCTTCCAATCCTAGGGTTGCCAACTGCCTGGAGAAAAAAACATCCTGTCCCTTTAATAGACACTTGATGGGATATTTTTACTAAGTGATGTTATTTGCCTCGAGGCCATGAGGTCTGTTGGCATCCCTGGCATCCCTAGCGTCCAATTCCAGTGTTCCAGTTAGGATCCCAGGCACTTGTTTACAACTGAAAGCTCTGACAGTGTGCAAAGGTCTCTGGACATTCATCTGCGGAAAAGATTATCTATTCTAGGTTGGGGAGGCTCATTATTATTATATCGCATTTGTTGTGCAGAACACCATGCAGGTTATCTTGTGGCCCTTACAGCAGCCATGGAAATTAGGGTACAACTGCAAAGGTTGCAAGTAGAGAGTTGAAAGAGAATAGCTTGCTTAAGGCTACTTAGTGGTTTGTAGTAAAGAGATTATTCAGAATAGAGGCCTTTGATCACAGCTCATTCTCTAGCCCTGCATGCACGAAAACTTATACCCAGCATAAAACTTTGTTCATCTTAAAGGTGCCATTGGACTCAAACTTTGTCCTGCTGTTTCAGACCAACACGGCTACCCCATCTAAATCGTTCTCTAGCCAGTCTGTGAGAGAGCAAGTTGTGAAAACCTGACAGCCCTGTCCAACGCTGATATCTAATTCTCTAATGCCCTCTGCTGGTGCCTATAGGAATTAAACTACATCACAATAGTATGAAAACACAGGGTCACTCCACCTGTTATATTTTTATGACACATATGAAAGCTCCTTTGAAGCTATTCCCATATCTAAAATTGTTGTAGTACATATCATTAGCTTTCAGGGGCTGGACAGCTAGTCCAGCAGTGGTTTTCACTTCCTCAGAAACTGTAACACCTATTAGCAAAGTAACTAATTAACGGAGAAACTCCATTAACTACTTGAGTTATAAAACCACAACTGGAAACTAGGGGAAAGCACTCAGATATATCCCTCGGTAATGAAACTTCGTTTGTTTTAATCCAAAATGTTTGTTATTCTGAACTTTATTTCTCCAATAAATAGTCTGCAATCATCTATATACTAATTCCCAGAGGGTTTTTTTCTGTGTGGATACTTATATCTGCCAAAAGAGAGCTCACTCTCCCCCAACAGCTTTTCCTACATAGTCAGGGGCCTTCCTCAGTCTGAAGAAAAATCCAAAAAGTTAAAAAAAATTCAGGGACCGTTGAATTCCCCCCCATACCTTTTGAAATGGCATCAGCTCCAGGCATCAGCTGTGAGAGATTAGAATGTTCGGGGGAGGCTTCTAACTGTTTCTGTCAGTAAAAGGCAGGGTTTTTTACTGGCAGCAGTCTAGGGTTGCCAAGTACTGCCCCTGGCCACCGGCAGTGGATCCAGATCCAGGCTGGGAAACTCCTGGAGATTTGGTGGTGGAGCCTGGGAAGGACCTCAGTGAGGTACAATGCCATAAACTCCACCCTCCAAAGCATCCATTTTCTCCATGGAAAGTTATCTCTATAGTCTGGAGATGAGCAGTTATTCCAGGGGATCCCAGGTCCCACCTGGAGGCTGGCATCTGAAGGCAGCCCCCTCTGTATGACTTGATACCACCTGATTTGCATGACTTAATTAGGTCCAGCTGCTTTGCTACTGTTCATCAGCAGCCACCCTATGAAAGCCATTGTGATGTAACAGTTAGAGCTTCAGATTGGGATCTGTGAGACCCAGGTTCAGATCCCCATCTTGCGGTGGAAGCTGACTGGGAGATTTTAGACCAGTCACATACTTTCAGCCTAACAAACCTCACAGGGTTGTTGTGCAGATAACAAGGAGGAAATAATAATGTAAGCTGCTTTAGTCCCCACTGTGGATAAAGACTGTAATTTTCCTAGGTAGAGGCTGTGGGGGAGGGGGGTGGAGATAGAAAGCTGAAGATAGAGGAAGGTAGGTTGGCTGTTGGGTGGGAAGGAAATAGGGTTGCCAACTCCAGGTTGGGAAATTCCTGGGCTTTTGAGGGGTGGAGCCTGGGGAGGGTGGGATTTGAGGAGGGACTACAGACCAGTATAATGCCATAGACTCCACCCTCCAAAGCAGCCATTTCCTTCACTTGAACTACCATTGCCAGCCTCCAGACAAGGGCTGGAGAGCACCCAGAATTACAACTGTTGTCCAGGTGACAGAGATCAGTTCCCCTGGATAAAATGTCTGCTTTGGAGGGTTGCTGAGGCTGCTTGCCTCCCCAGTCCTCACTGTCCCAAGGCTCCACCCACAAATCTCCAGGAATTTCCCAACCTGGAGCTGGCAGCCCTAAGGTGAATTGATCTCTGCAGCTGGGAGATCCATTGTGATTCCCAGAGCACTACCACTGCTGCTGTGGGGGGAGAGGAAGCAGGCAGGAGGCTGGGAGAGTGATGGGAGCAGAAAAAGTGATGGAATGGGGGACAGAAAGAGAGAGAAAGAGTGATGAGGTGGGGAGGCAGAAAAACAAAGAGAATGGTGACGGGTCAGAAAGAGAGGAAGTAACATACATGGAGGAGAGATACAGAGTAAGAAAGGGGGGCAGAAGGGAGAAAGAGTGTGAGAGAGGTAGGGGGAGGTAGGGGCAGAAGGGAGGAAGTAAAGGTGTGGGGAATGGGATAACCATCCTGCAAGTTTCTTGCGGATCTCCACTTGTCATTATCTATATATTAATAGCAAAGTCAGCCACATCTGGTGAATGGAGCTGTGAATGAGCAAGACAGAGCTTTGTACAAACCTGAACAATGTCTCAGCTCTGCAGAAAAATCTGAAATCTAAAACAAGCAAACAAAAATTGATGTGTATAAAAAAACCCCAAATGATAAAAGGTAAAAATTTCACAGATTCCCTCAGGAGCTGTTGCTAGGCAACCACAGCATTCCAGATGGATTTCTCTGAGTAAAATATAGGAGGAGGAGCAGAGTCCTTTCAAGGGCTGTTTTGACCTTTGTGGGAGGACTCATTGGGGCCAGGGCTGGCTAGGGTTGTCAGCAGCAGGTTTGAAAATTCCTAAAGATTTTGAGAAGTCTGAGGAGGGTGGAGCTTGGGGAAGAGAGGGGCCTCACCTGGATATAATGGCATAGAGTCCACTCTCCAAAGCAGCCATTTTCTTTGGAGGTCAGATCTCTGTCATCTGGAGATCAGTTGTAATTCTGGGAAATGTCCAGGAACCACTTGGAGGTAGGCAATAGGGATGGGCATGAACTGCATTTTTGCCGTTCATTTCATTGATCTTGGGTGAACCACAAACTGAACCATAAACCAGTAAAACTTTGTTGGTCTTATAGGTGCCACTGGACTCTGTTAAGTTTGTTCTTCTGTTTCAGACCAACACTGCTGACTGTCTGGATCTATTTCCATGAACCAGTATGAACCAGGAGGTTGGTTTGTGAACTGAACTGATTCGTAGTGGTTCGTGAACCCTGCTTTCTGCTCCCTGCCACTCAACTGTTTTTTGTGAAGAGCAGAAAGCAGGGGTTTAAATGGTTCAAAGCCATGGACCGCCACAACTGCCTTAAAATTCATGGAAGTTTGTGGCGGCTCTTCAGTTTGCAAACTTTGGTTTGCAAACCATGAACTGCCCAAAATTTGTCCTGGCGGCAATCACAGGGCAACTTTGCACCACCCAAATTGTACAATTTAACTTGGCCTAGTTGCTTGCTACTGTTCAACAGAAGCCCCCTATGTGTGATGTAATGTGTGATGTGATGTGGTGGCTGTTAGAGCTTTAGAGTAGGGTCTGGGAGACCCAGGTTCGAATCCCATCTTCCTATGGAAGCTCACTGCATGGTTTTAGGTTAGTCACATACTTTCAGCCTAACCTATTTCATAGGGTTGTTGTGCAGATAAAGAGGAAGAGAGGAGAATAAAGTAAGCTGTTTTGGTCCACACTGTGAAGAGAAGTGGGGTATGAATGAAGTATATAAATAATAAATATAGCTGGAGATAGTGAATTGCTGAGAAGGAGATAATGACGCAGGGAAAGGGCAGAGGGTATGGGGGTTGCCAGGAGGAGGGAAAAAGAAAATATAGTGGGAGTTATGCCAATAAAGGTCTGTGATGATGTGAAATATAGTGGGGAGGAGAATACAGGGGAAAGTGAGGTCCCCTCACAAGTCCTTGAGGGTTTCTTATGATGCAAGTGGGCCTGCCCAGTGGCCACACAACTGGGCCACAGTTTTCCTAGGTGGAGGCTACTGGGGGGGGGGGGAGAACAAAGCTTAAGACAGAGGAGCAGATAAAGGTAGGTTGACTGTTGGGTGGGGAGATAGGGTTGCCAACTTCAGGTTTGGAAATTCCTGGACATTTGGGGGGTGGAGCCTGGGGAAGGTTGGTTTTGAAGGGGGAGGATTCTTGTGTCAAAGACTCCACCCGCCAAAGCAGCCATTTACTGCAGGGAAAGAAAGGTTGCCAACCTTGGGGGTGGGCTGGCAATCACCTGGAATTACAACTGACCTCTAGATGACAGGGATAATTTCTCCTGGGGGAAAATGGCTGCGTTGGAGAGTGGACTATGCCATTATACCTTGCTAATGTTGTTTCCCGCCCCAAACCTCACCCTTCAAAGACTCCACCCCCCAAATCTCCAAGAATTTCCCAGCCTGGAGTTGGCAACCCTAAGATGAACTGCTCTATGTAGTTGAAAGATCAGCTGTGATTCCAGGAGCTTGTCATGCCCCACCTGGAGGTTGGCATCCCCAGAAGGAGATCCTTAAGCAGGAAAAGGGGAGAGGCTCAGGGAGCTTTCAGGAAAAGGAAAGAGGAAATAGTGGAGGGGGAAAATAAGATGCCTCCCACAAGTCCTTGCGGGTTCCTGCATTTTCAGGACTAATTCACATTTTCCAGGCACAAGATTGTTCCCACTTTTTTTCTCAGGTATTTGAATCAACCTATTTATAGAAAGTTTCCAAATCTGGGTTGGTTGGAAAGCCATATTCTCATACTGTGTGGATATTACAAATGGAAGTTTGCTGTGTCCCTTTCGTTGTCCTGCAATTATTGTCTGAAACTGTTTTATTCTTGCACCAAGATAGCTGTCTGTTATTACATTTTAGGATTTTCATTGATTATATGAGTTTCTGTCCTTTTTGTCTCCTGCTATCAGCTACCTTAGGGTACAATAGAAATCTTCAAATCAATAGACAGCCCTTGGCCATGATTGGCATATGTGGGGGAGAGAACTGTTGTTTTTGTATGTGCTTTTGTTTTCTCTCTGTGTGAATTCAAGGCCATAAAGTCTCTGGGTAACCTGGGACCACTTTATGCCAGCATCATCTACCTCACGTGGTTATTGTGAGAAAAGAAATGGGATTGCCCCATGCATGTACACCACCCTGAGCAGACTAGAGGATGGATGCATAATTAATGTATGATAAAGGGGGCAGGAGGCTCAGTGGGGAAAGAATGAGATTTGCCACTTCACCCAGACAAAAGGCGCTATCTTCTGAATCTGCATGTGTTTTTGTCATCAGAGCCATCACAGATGGGGTCTGTCTACCAATCATGCCACACTTTTCTTCCTGAGCAGGAGCAATATGGAAGCAGATTCTCTGCAAAGGTAGTAGAGACCAGCCACAGCATTTCTGTTTTAGAGATCAAGTATACTGTAGGAATAAACCATAAGATAAATAGGAGAAAACACAATAGATTGTGGGCTTGGGAAGTTACAATTCAGACCGAGTAGTTAATGGTAATGTTAACAGTAAATTCAGGGTGTTTCCTTTAATGCACATGGAATGCAGTGATGTACAGAAAATAATTGCCCTACTTCCATGCAGAAAAAGACCGCTGTGAAGGACTGAACAATTAGCCTGAGCACAAGGGTTCTGGAGGCAATCTTCAGTTCTTACAGTTCACTGCTTGAGAGCTTTCTGGGGCTCATGCATGAAATCACCTGTATACTACATTTAAATCAGGGGGAAACTTGAGCCCCCCCACCCCAGTGTGTCAGCTTAGATTTAAGTCAGCCAGTCAGGCACTGCCACTAGGCATTTGTATAGTGGGCCGGCTTGCCTTTTCAAACAACAAACAGAAAGCTGCCTGCTTGGTTTTGATTGGAGAGCAGTTGTGATTGGTGAGCTTTAAACCAGGCAGTGATATCTATGGATGCCATAATCTGCAGGTGTTTGGCAGGTGAACATACCATGTTCGACATTACCTGCAAACCAAGCCTTGGATCTGTTTAACTTACCATTGTCCTAGTTGGACATCTACCAAATGACTTTGTGGCTGAACAGTAGCAGCAGTGGTGGAATTTTGCTTCCTTGCCTTTGTGAAGTTTTGTTCACTTGCCTTGTGGGTATTTTTGCATCTCCTTAGTAGATGAAATCAATTCTCTCCCAGGGGCATGGATGGCTAGGTAAGATAAAGGAAATATGACCACCATAAGGCTGTGGGAAAAATGTACATGCACATCATAATCTCAATAACACACATTTAAATGAACACAATACAAGTAAGACTTACTTACACAATGCTTATTTCTAATCACTGGCAGACTGATTGATTTGCTTACTCTTTATTTAAGTGGTTGGCTGTGGAGTATGTGGGAAGGGTAAAACAAGAACTCTCACTGGGCTGTGCGAGAAGGTTCATGCATGAAACACTGTACCAGACTTTGGATACACAAAAAATAACTGGACAAACATGCTCAAGCTGCTTGCTGACAGCCAAACTGACAGATGAAAATTGGCTCCCTGATCAAGATGGCTGAATGGAACAGTACACAAACCAATAAATATTCAAACATCCTCAGTGATGCCATTTGCTCAGATCCAGAAAGCGTTATCAGCACCAAGGCCATTTTTTGCACCTGGGAGGAAGAATAGGGGATATGATCCATTGGGTTGGTACCGCATTCACTATAGCTGATGGCCTATTAGTGTCTGGAAAGAATCTGCTCTGTTAGAATTTAATTATTTTCTTTAAAAGGACTTTTTTTTCAGTGCAGGACCCTGCTTGGGCACATCATGTATCCAGGACAAGAAGGAATTCCTCTCCTCAAGTCAGTGGGGGTGGGAGGGGGGCAAGGATGACAGCAATGCATCAACAGTGAATATGACATGGTCTGGTGCAGTTCTGCCTTTACCAGAAATTCACTGTCCAAGTCACTTCGAGCTTCAGTTTTCCATTTATAGCTGGGGAAAGTACAGTGGTAGAGGTGAGAACTAGTATGGTAAAAGGATAAGAGGGTTGTGCTTGGACTGGGGATGTCTATGTTGAAATTTCAGCTCAAGACATGAAGCTCACTGAGTGAATTTGCTTATATCTCATGGTTGTTTTGCAGAAGACCCCAGCTTCAATACCCTCCTTCTCCAGTTAAAAGGAAAGACCTCTACTCAAGAACTTGGAGAGCCACAATCAGTCAGAGTAGACAATACTGACCATGATAGACCAATGGTCTATCTCAGTATAAGGAAATCATGTGTTCAACCTCACTGGCTCTTGGAGAGAGGCCATGGCTCAGTGGTAAAGCATCTGCTTTGTGTATGGAAGGTCCCCATGTTCAATCAGGAAAGTGATGCACTGTATTCTTGGTGCTTGGGGGGGCAACAGTGAGAGGGCTTCTAGTGTCCTGGCCCCACTGGTGGACCTCTTGATGGCTCCTAGTATTTTTGGCCTCTGTGTGACAGAGTGTTGGAATGGATGGGCCATTGGCCTGATCCAACACTGGCTTCTCTTATGCAGTCTGTTGCATCTCCAGTTAAAATAATCAAGCAGTAGGAAATGTGAAAATTTCTCAGCCCAAGACACTGGAGAGCTGGTTGCCAGTCACAGTAGACAGTAGGGACCTTGATAGACCAATGGTCTGAAATCAGGCAGTTTAGGCTGGGGGATCTGCAGTATCTCTGGTGTTCCCCCTACTCTCTTTCACCCTAGGCAATCACCTAGGGCCACCTAGTGGGCAGGCCACCCCTGAAAAGAATAAGCACCATGCATCAGGACTTGGCAACATTATAAATATATGTAAATGAGCACCAGCTGTTTCAGGGAAAGAAGAAAATCCTATTTGGGCGTTTCTTGTCATCAGGCAAACCCACAGGACTCTCCAGACAAGGAATCATGAAAGTTTTTCCTCTGTGCGCTGCTGGGCTGTGAAAGAATTTCCATTCTTCTGTGACAGCACAGGTTCCTGTGTTCTTGACTGTACCAGCAAAATCATCAGTCTACTAAAGACAACCTAGACAAGATGGAGGGAGAGCTGTAGTTTGATCTCTTCTTCTTGTTTCTGAACCACCACAGGGAGGCCCAAAACCAGACTGAGGCAGTGGTGCCTCAGAAAAACGCAGAGGGAAAGGGAAAACTTCCCCCTCTCTCAGCACCAGTGACTCAGTCCGATTTTGGGCCTCCCTGTGGTGGAATCCCCCCCCCCCCTTGCAGCTGATATTTGTCCCACAGAGACGTAAAGGCACTTATGTGATACTTCTGTGTTTTCCTTCATGGACACAGCAGTTCCTGCAGGAACAATTTAAATCTGGAATATGGCGCAGAGGTGGTGAATTACCCCCTATTGCCATGGCCCAGGTCTCCTTACCTTTATACAATAAGCCCACAGAAAACCAGTCATTGATCTCCTGCTACCCTGATGGTCAGCATGAGTCAAACATGTCTGCCTGTTGTAAATGTTAATATAGTCCACTGGGTGGCAGAAGAGGCCCAGACATCTCACTAGTTGCATGAATCATATGATTCATTGCTCTCCTTCAAACAAAAAAATCCCTGAACCACATGCACATCCTGAGGAAACTAGATAGCAGGGAGAAAGGATCACTGTAGCCTTCTCTTGACATGCTAATTTTGGGGAGGGCCCATGGCTCAGTGGCGATCACACTTCAGCCTTCCAGGAAGTTCAATGAGGGATCTCAAAGTAGCTGTTTTACTGCAAAAGGACTTCAGAAACAGACCAGAACAGGAGATTACTGAGTTACAAGTTATTACAACATTGAGGACAATGGAACCCCAGGGCTTAACAGAGCTACTAGTCTCGTATCTCACATGCTAATATAATTCAGTTCTCATATGTGTTGCAAACGCCTTTATTACGCTGTATGCTAATTTGCTGCTATTCACGTTTTACCAATTGCCTTAATCCAGTTTTAGCTATATTTACTGCCCAGTTACTTGTGCATCTTGACTCTAATTGGCCCTTCCTGGCAACAACTTTCTCACCATCTACCTTTATGTAATAGTTGGTGACTTCTGTTTCAGTGTATCTGAAGAGGTGTGCATACACACGAAAGCTTATACCCAGAATAAAACTTTGTTGGCTTAAAGGTGCTACTAGACTCAAACTTTGTTCTTCATCTTCTATGTGTATGGTTCCCTCCCCCTCACTGTCTGAATGGTAGAGCCCGTATACAATTTACTAGGCTAGTGAAAACTAGGCCTAAGGCTGCTATCCCGTGTATACTTGTTAGGGAGCAGAATGTATTGAATTCAGCAAAACCTACCTCTATAAAAACATGCATCAAGATGTGCATCTCATAGCTTTTAGGAAGTTCGTGAATGAGAACGGTCAGCTGACATCTCAGTCCTCATCAGAGATGGTCCCCTAATTCAAGTATCTATGGGAATTTGGAGAAGGTGACCATGGCCAGTTGAAAGGAACAGGAAAGCAGAGGAGGTTTGTTGTTTGTGTGTCTGTGTGTGTCTGTGTGCATGCATGAAAGACAGAGAGAGAGAATGCATCTGGCTTTGCATTTGGAAGAGAGAAAGCAGAGTGCTAGAAGTTGCCTGAAGTACCTTGGAGTATTAGAACCCTCTCCAAGAATCTGATGTGCAGTAGCAGATTTGCTGCCTTAAAGGAGTACTTGTTTGCTTTGACTGCTGGTATACTTGGACATTTGTAAATAAAGCAAATACCACAAAAACACAGTGCTCTCTCTTCTTCCAAAGGGAACCAAACCAGATATGCTACCATTTAAAGTCGATTAAAGTTCAAGTGGGGAGAGCATATACACTATGGTGGATATTTATATTTATTTATTTGTTATATTTGTAGGCCGCTCTCCCCGCAAGCAGGCTCAGAGCAGGCTCACATAGCTTGGCCCAGTGTTCCAAGATTCATGTAAAATATTTAAAATCCATTAAAACAATCAACAATCATCAATTTACAGTTAGAATGCTTTCAATAGTTACCACACAAGATGGCGTGCCATATATTACTCAGCAGTCTCCAGATACACAGCATACCATGTATTACTCAGCAGTCTCCAGATCTACAAGTGATATGGCTCGATCCCGGTTACAATCAGCCTCCACCACAGATATTAATAGTGGCCATGATGGAAGGGAGGGGGCTCCTAATTGAAGGCCTGGTGGAAGAACTCCATCTTGCAGGCCCTGCAGAACTGCATAAGGCCCCACAGGGTTCTGATCTCCTCTGGGAGCTCATTCCACCAGTGAGGAGCCACCACCAAAAAGGTCCTTGCTCTGGTGGCAGTGAGTGATGTTGTGCCCCCGACTGTAGTGCCCTCTGGGGTATATATGGGGAAAGGCGGACCCTGTTGGACCCTGGACCCTGTTGGACCCTGGCCATTTAGGGCTTTAAAGATAAGTACCAGCACCTTGAAGTGAATTTGGTAAGCTATTGGCAGCCAGTGCAGTGCCTTCAGCACCGGCCAGATGTGCTCCCGCCTAGGGAGACACATCAATAGCCGAGCCACGGTATTCTGCACCTGCTGCAGCTTCCGGATTTGCCACAAGGGCAGCCCCATGTAGAGAGCGTTACAATAGTCTAACCTTGAGGTGACCATTGCATGGATCACTGTAGCCAGGTTGCCGCGATTGAGGGAGGGAGCCAACTACTGGACCAGCCAAAGATGGTAAAAGGCCTATTTAGCAGTGGCTGCTACCTGGGCCTCCATTGCTAAGGAGGGTTCCAGGAGCACTCCCAGACTTCTAACCACCGGCACAGGCACCCATGGTGCCCCATCGAAGGTCAGGAGTGGGAGCCCTGACCCTGGACTGCCCTGACTCAGGCACAGGACCTCCATCTTCGCCAGATTTAGCTTCAGCCAACTCAGCCTGAGCCAACCAGCCACAGCATGCAATGCCCAGTCCAGATCTTCTGGTCTGGAGCCTGACTGGCCGCCCAACATCAGATAGAGCTGGGTTTCATCAGCGTACTGGTGACACCCCAGCCCGTACCTCCAGGCAATCTGGGCAAGGGGGCACATATAGATGTTGAAAAGCATCAGGAAAAGCACCGCCCCTGAGGCACTCCACACTCAAGCAAGTGTCTCTGGGACTGCTGTTCCCCTAGCACCACCCTTTGTTCCTGACCTTGGAGAAAAGAAACGAGCCACTGCAAGGCAAGCCCCTTCATCTCCATGTCAGCGAGGCGGTGGGTCAATAGCTGGTGGTCAACCATGTCAAACACGGCCAACAGCAACAGCACCGCCACACCGCCCCGATCCAGATGCCTCTGGACGGTTACTACTGTGCTAGGTTGAAGCTTCTTTTGCAAATATAAGAGAAGACACATCTAGCATGGAATCTGCTTGCGATTTTGAAGATAGTGCATACATATCAAATGTGTGAACAATGCAGTTAAGTAGGCAGCTGGCAGACAAACCTATCTGATACATAGCAACAGAAGGAACAACAGCAACCAGGGATAAAGAAAAGTGCAACACAGAGCACCCTTGCCTGCTTGTACAAATGTTCATTTATTCAAAGCAGTTATATCCTGCCTTTCAACCAATTTTAGCAACCAAAATAGCTTACAAAACTATAAAAAGTTTAAAAAATAGAATCATAGAATCACAGAGTTGGAAGGGGCCATACAGGACATCTAGCCCAACCTTCTGTTCAATGCAAGAAACAAATATATATAACTTTTCATCAAAGTTAGTATCCTCACCCCAGCCTTCAGATTAACTGGCTAGTGCTGGAACTGCTATATCTGAGGATCTTTAGTGAGCCTGATTAATATAACCCCTCCTGCAGTAGTAGTTGCTGATGTGTGTCAACAGTCACTGAGAGGTGCAGTTTTTTCTCTCCTAGGTCACATTCCCAAAGCAACCCTAGCAATTCCTTTTCTTGTCACTGAAGGGAAGGGAGGGGATAAAGATAGTAAAAGTCCTCATCCCAGCACTCAGGATTATCCAAAAGCTACTAACTCTTTATGATTGCAATGGTCTAAGGTGGTCTACAGTGCCATCCTAAGCAAGAGTTACACCCTTCTAAGTTCACTGAAGTTAATGACCTTAGAAGGGTGTATGACAAACAAGGGTGTAGACTTTCCAATTTCCGGGGGGGGGGGGGGGCTGGGGTTGGGCCAGAGGCATTGCTATGCTAGGTCCTTAAAAGAACTGAGGCCCAGTGACATCATAGGGAGGAGCCAGTGACATCACAGGCCATTGTCACTATCTATGGAGGCGGAGCCATGTGGGATTTAGGAAGGAGCTCCCCAGAAATTTGGGGGGGCTGGGAACCCTTGGGAACCCCCCTAGCCATGCCCCTGGGCTGGACTAAACCCAGGAAAAGGTGGGCATTGGCTAGTGGTTATAGTGGTGCTGTGTCCTTCATTTAAATTCACTTTTAGAATAGTCACTTTAAGATCTGCAAATATGCATAAGACAAACAAATGTCACAAATTGGAAAGTAAGGAGGGCAACACAGAAAAGTCTGTAGGGGAACATTTCAAATGTTTTCCTGGATGTTCATTTACAGGAGTCTTGTTTCTGCCTTATTCATAACGGTGACTTTGTACTGAAATTTACTAAATTATGGCATCACAGATGCCTTCGTTTGATAAATGCAGGGCTGGAGTCTCTGAGCCAGAATACCAAACAGTAGCTGTGCATTCAATTTCTGAGCAATGTAGAGTTCAGAGTAGCAGAGTAGCAGCAATCTTCTTCTCACAGACAAAAGGAAGTACTACTTTACACAGAGTGATTCAAATGTGGAATTTGCTGTCTGAGGATATAGTGATGGCCGCAAGAATAAACAGGTTTAAAGGGGGATTAGATAGATTCATGGAGGATAAGTCTTATCAGTGGCTACTAGCCATGATGACTGAGGGGAACTACCATGTTCAGAAGCAGTCAACCACTCACTGAATCCCAGAGCCCAAAGGCAACATCAGGGGAAGGCCTTGGCCTCTATGCCCTGTTGTTGGCCCTCCAGAGGAACTGGTTGGCCACTCTGTGAGGCAGGAGGCTAGACTAGATGGACCCTCACTGGTCTTTCATGGGGTAGGATCCAGCCACGAGAACCCACACCCAGGCTGGACTTCTGCAACGCTCTCTTCGTGTGGGGACTCTTTGCAAACCTCTGGAAGGTTCTGCGGATCACATTCCCCTCCCCCATTTATTATTCACCGTTGCACTAATACTCTCTGGGATAGGCTTGCTAACCTCCAGGTAGAGCCTGGAGCACTCCCAGTATTACAACTGATCTCCAGAAGACAGAGATCTGGAGCAAATGGCTGCTTTGGCAGATGGACTCTACAGCATTATATCTGCTGAGTTTCCCCCCCCCCAACTCCACAGTCCCCAGGCTCCACCTCCCCAAACTTCCAGGCATTTTTCAACCCAGAGTTGGCATCCTGAGGTCAGTTTGGGACCTCATCCCCCCCCTCCTTTTGATCTCTGCCTCTGTCCCCATTTGCCACCCTGCCCACACCCCTTCCCTTCTTTCATTACTTTGTCTTTTCACCCAAGTGCATTTTCACCTAAGTGCATTTGCAACTCACCAGACTGGGGGCGGAGGGGAGGGGCTGCCCAGCGACTGCTGCTGCTGCTCCTCCTCAGAAGGCAACACCAGGCAAATTTTCCAGTGGGTGGGGTGAGAGATGAAGCGCTTCTAGGACTGCAGACCCTCCCCAAGAATCCCAAGAAGGGACCCCTGTCCCCCTTTCCCCTCAGCTCTCAATTTTCATGCGTTCCCTGTCAACTGATACCCCCTTTCCAAAACTCCTCAGTGCAAAAAAAAGCAATACTAAACCAGCCCCGGGACGAGAATGAAAGCTTACCGGAGTTGGCCAGGAAGCAGGATTTATCAGAATATCAGGGGGGGGGGGGGAGAGAGGATACATTCCGGATCCTACAAAGCTCCCCCCCCAATTAGAATTAAATCAGTCCAGCTCCGCTTCCCAGAGAGGAAGGGACAAAGGCAGGAAAGCGCATCCTCTATTGTAAGCCTTCATTGCTCTCTCCTCTTGTCCACTATTCCCCCCACACCCCAATCTTCGCAAAATGGGCTTTGAATTCTTTGGGAGAAAAGGCAGAAGGTTGATCCCCGCTTCCAAAGTGGGGTGGAGGGAAGCAAGGAGAGCCCTGGCTGCAAGGGTTTCCTGCCCTTTAAAGCCAGCAGCTGGCAGGGGATGGGCTGCCTTTTCAGAATTCCTTTTTGCCTGGGGGGTGGGGCTCAGTCCCCCCTGGAAAATTTGGGGGGGGGGGCTTCAAGCCTTTGTGCCCCTGCAAAGTCTATGTCTATGATGATGAACCCTTGTATCTCCCCAACTGTCTGGCAGATTTTTACCAAATCTTCAGTTCCCCTCAGTGACTAAATTGCCCTACACTAGCATGTATATATTCTTTGTCATAAAAGACTTGACTGTAACAGCTCAGGAACTCTACTGAAAACACGGGAACTGTCCAGTTTTTATTAAATAGGCAAGGGATATATGTATAATAAGAATAGTCAAGGTTTTGAGACTGCTGAGGTAAAAAACTTTCTGAATTCTTAGGACATTCAAGAGAATGCATTTGTAGTTTTGTTTCAAGGCTTTCTATTTCTTTCTTTGAGACATACTTTGTTTAGTATATTTCAGCACAACACCATTCTTATTGATGTTTTTAGATTTCTTCCTCCAGAGTTCTAGGTTTTCCTTTAGATATTACAGCTTTTCACTAACTCCTGAGGTGTCTAAGCTTCTCCCCTTTATTGCAGACCAGGGCTCTCTTCCCAAGCCCTTTCACTGGCAGGAAGTTTTTCTCCTTCTCCCTGAGAAACAATAACTCCTTTTACTATTTGACTTGTATGGGAGTTCTCTCTAACTACCCAGACCTTCTGCCAAATCCTTTTCTAGTATCCCTTGTCTGTATAAGGCTGTTGTGTAGCCATCCTGAATCTATATTCTCCCTCAGGGCCGTTTTAATATATTTAAGACACTGGAGTTTCTCTTCTCTTTGTAGAAGTGCTTTTCTGACTATTGCCTGTCAGAAAACACTGGCTCCCAAATGTCTCTTTTCTTAGAAGCCAAACCAGACGTTAGAAAGACCATATTGTGAAATACCTCTTTTCCCTCCAGATCAGCTGTTTTATTTTTTCTCTTCTCTGTATAACCTCTTACAGGAGTTGTATTTGATAGGAAATATCCCAGAGGTCAAGGAGAACCTATAAATCTGTCTACGTTTCTCACTTGAAGTCTCTTTTGTAGAAGGTACTGGTTAGACTTCCTTCTCTGTTAAGTTTTCACAGTTTATAACAATTAATGGGATTGTTTGACACTTACCTTTATATATTTTTATGAAGTCTCTCCATCTTCAGTAGAAGTCATTTTTTGAAGAATATGAAACGAAGAGCAGAATCTAGAGCCTTCGCCTTGTTTGTATTTGAAAATTTTTGTGAACTTTGTACATGCTCAGAGACTTTTTTGTTTGCATTTAGAAACTTTGTGAATCCCAGCTGATATTAAGTGCATACTGATTATAGTATATTTAAAGTTCCATTGTGCATATAAGCTTGGTGTTCAGTACATTTGTTATCTTTGTCATTTTCAGTGCTTTGTCTTGGACTATTGTGTATACTGTATTATTGCTTTTTTATTGTTATTTTTTCTCTCAGCTGATGCTGGCCAATCAGAGAAAGTAGAGCAGCCAGTGACATAAACTCTTCCCTCCAGGGAAGATTAACTCCTAAACTCCCTGACTCTCTGACCCAAACAGCATTTTTAAAAGCCTGCTTTTCTGTGCAATCCATCATAGGATGTAACTCTGTTTAGCGTGGTAATGCTAGTCCAAAAGACCAATGACCAGAGCACTAAAATATGTCCCACTAAAGCTCTGCCCTTCAGTCACATATGCCTGTAAACTGCAACAGAACTAGTCTCACTCTGCAAGTCTTGCGGATGGAAGAATAATCTATGGACATCAGAAGAGGAATATGAAGTTTGGGTTATCACACACAAAAAAAT
Source organism: Lepidodactylus listeri (assembly GCA_029233225.1). Taxonomy (NCBI): domain Eukaryota; kingdom Metazoa; phylum Chordata; class Lepidosauria; order Squamata; family Gekkonidae; genus Lepidodactylus; species Lepidodactylus listeri. Next base: position 56,716,297 of record JARCFY010000002.1, on the reverse strand, counting down.
GGCTTCCTGCAATTTCCATTCCATCAGTCATCAGAAGAAAACAAGCCCAAAAGGCTTCATGGGCACTGATAGAAATTGAGAGGTTTCTATAAATAGGTTCACAGGCTTGGTGGGAGAAGATTAGCAAGGAATGTGGCAGGACAGGGAGGAGCTGTACTTCTTTGATTCCAGTAATTTATCAGACCTTATCACAGCCTGGGGAGAAAAAAACCCTGTATTATTAACAAGCTTTTAACATGTCAACATGCCTTTAATTTAGGGAGGAAATATGAAGCCTGCTTGTCAGAAATGGCTTATGCACTTAGATCACCTCAGGACTAAACAAAGTTTCAGCTCACTTCATTCTCCATAGCAGCCCCCAAAACTGATGGACCATCAGCCACACATGTTCAGCAGAAAGTGTGGCCTGTAGCGTTGCCAAACTCCAGGTGGAGCCTGCAGATCTCCCAGGATTATTACTGACCCTGAGACAACAGAGATCAGTTCCCCTAGAGAAAATGGCTGCTTTGGAAGGTGGCCTCTATAACATCATACCCCACCAAAGACCCTCTCTTGCTCAAAATCTGCCATCTCCAGCCACTAGCCACACATTTCCAGGAATTTTCAAACCTGGAGTTGGCAACCCTAGTTGCCTACTGCTCATCCCTCACACAATATCCAAAGAGCAAAAATTCTGAACAAAAAGGAAAGGTTCCAACTTAAATATAAAATCAGTAAGTATGAGGAACAAGAAGCCAAAACCAATCAATTTTCAGAAGTACAAAAAGAATGCATTTTCTTCCCCAGTGATTCAGAAAATGCAAGCTTTGAGGAAGTCTCACAAAAGACTCCTTACTGGAAAAACGAGGAAGGAAAATTGAGACTGGTGGGGGAGTGGAGAGAGAGAGAGAGAGAAATTGGATGGTAGAAAAGGATTTGTACTACAGAAAGCTGCCACTGGAGTCAAGCATAATCATAACAATACTGGAGGCAGGGGATCAAACAGAGGGAGCAGTCACATCCTGGGTGCGTTACCCCCGCCCCTGAGAGGACCAGAGGGGGGTTGGCCTTTTCCTGTGTTTTGGCAACACCTGTCTATCTTGTCTTGCCAACAAACACTTGTAGGGAACTGTATGGAATGTTGCCTGGGAAGTTCCTGATCGGGCTTGAACACAGGAGGAACCCTCGAATGACTAACTATCCTTCCTGTGGGCAACAGGGAGGACTTTTCAGGGAACTTCATATAGGATACCGAAGAGCAGCAATACCCTTTATTCTCTGTAGCACTGTTCCCCTCTATCTGCCACCTGCCCACCCAACCCTAGCTTCTTCTGAAGACAGACTTATGAATGAGAAGTGTCATGGTCAACTAGCGATGCAGCCCCTCCATGTTTCCAGAGCTCCGTGGCAGCATGATGGTAGCACACACACATGTAATCCTCAGTCTTTCGGGGGGGGGGGTTGGTTGCCTTCCTACCTTTTGCTGGGGTGAAGGAAGAACACCATATTTTTTCCCAGTATACCTGGGAGGGAGCCATGGCTCAGTAGCAGAGCATCTGCTTTACATGCACAAGGTCCCTGTTCCAATCCCCAGCGTCTCCACCATGAAGGATCAGATTGTAGGTGATGGAAAAGACCTCTGCTTAAAATCCTGGCTACTGCCTGTCAGAGTAGACAATACTGACTTGGATGGACCAATAATCTGATTCAATATGCAGAAACTTCCTTCACGTTTCTAGGCAGCCCTGTTCTGCTGCTGTAGTGATGAGTGCCACCCATTCTGCGTGAAGAGGAAACGGTGATGACACGTCGATGCACACATTAAGTCATCCCTTTGTTTGAAAAAGAATTATGGAAACAAGGAACACAAGGAATTAGGTCAGCAAAAGAGGCAGATCTCACAGTGGCATGCCGGCATTTTTCCCTCACTGAGTTATCTGTATTCAGACATGGGAGTGACTTGTAGGAAAGCTGTCACATTAACATGTGAAGGAGGAAATGGTCCTGTGAGGATATGTTGTGTGCCTTTGTTCAGTTGTTCAAAAGTTTTTTTAAAAGGCCACCCTGAGCCTGCCTTGGCAGGGAGGGCCAGGTATAAATTGGAAATAAATAAATAAAAAGTTAAAAAAATAATCAAACAAAACTAAGTTTATGATTTACTTATTTAATTCATTTGTACCCCTCCTTTCTCCCCTATGGGAACCTAAATCAGCTTACATCATTCTCCTCTCCTCCAATTTATTCGGAGGGGGAGGAGATTGGATTTATACCCCACCCTTCACTACCCAAAGCAGTCTCAGAGCTGCTTACAATCCCCTTCCCCTCCCTACAACAGACACCCTGTGAAATAGGTGGGGCTGAGAGAGCTCTGAGAAAACTGCCCTTGAGAGAACAGCTCTGAAAGAACTTGTGACTGACACAAGATCATGCCAGTAGCTGCATGTGGAGGAATGGGTTCTACCAGATTAGAGTCAGCACTCCTAATCTCTACACCAAACTGGCTCTCAACAACCCTGTGAGGTGGGTTAGGCTGAGAGAATGTGACTGGCCCAAGCTTTCATGGCACAAAATTAGAACCTGGGTCTCCTAGATATTAGTCTGACACTCTTAACCATTATGCCACACTGGGTCTCTAACTTCCTAACTATAGCAGGTTTGCAGGAGCCTTCCTCATCCCTTTTCTCACTCTCTCTCATATGATTTCCCTCCTCCCTTCTATGGTTTAGCTTTAGGTCCATATTAAGATTAAAGTTAACTGAGATTTGCTGTCATGGAAGGAAGGGGAGAATTCATGAGAGAAGAGAAGTGGCACCCATGATGTGGAACACGTAAACCAAAGCAGTTAATGTAGTTTACCTTCAAACAGGTTAAAAAAATAATAATTATGGAATCCCCATTACTTGAGCTGCCTTGGGGTTCTTGGGCCTGATGTGCACATATATCCAAAAACTGACACAGGCAATAATCAACTCTGAAATCACTTGACGTATTTACATCAAATTATAGATTCTGTATGGATTGTGGTCCTCAGTGCATTAATACATCTTCTGTGGCACTTAGGACGGTCTGTTGCTGAAGGATCCAGAAAGTCCTCAGTGCCCTCTGAAGAGTCTTTCATTAAACAGTAAGTTATTCTTTTGAAGCCAAAGTCAATTTCTAGAACAGAGAAATGACCTTGATGGTGGTGACCATTAATCCTAGCACTCCTTCCTGCTGAACAAAGCCCAGTTTTGTCCCATGATATACCAGGAACCTTGGGGTGATAAGATTCCTCGGACAACAAATGTCAGTGGAGTAAATTTTGAAATGATCATGACTGAACACAGCCTACTGTACAGCCTACTTGGTAACTGAGATGGCAGCCAAGAAAACTCACTTCAGTGCCATTGCAGAGCTATTTTGAGTTGTAAAAGATCAGTTTCATGATTCAAGAGACAATTCTGTTGAACTCTTGGTAGCTTGCTAAGACTTCCTTGTTGACACTGTGGATAAAATCACACATGTCTGCCTTAGCTGATGCAGTACAGATTCCAAACCTATAGCTATTGGGTGACTTTCATTTACTGTGATCTAAGGATGTGAGCAAAGTGCTTGGAGGGGTATGGCCTACTTCCTATTTGCTTGACTTTTGCACTTTGTGGCTGGTTATACTTAGCTGAAGGTAGAGTTGTCAACAGGAGGTGGAATCGCATGGTATAGCATCGCTCAGTGTTGTCAGATCTTGGAAGCTAAGCAAGATTGGTACTTGCATAGGAGACCACCAAGGAAGATTCTGCAGAGGAAGGCAATGGCAAACCACCTCTGCTTCTCACTTGACCTCTTGCTGAGGTCACTATAAGTCAGTTGTGACTTGATGGCACATACATAGTATTGCCAGCAACCTGGAAAAGTTCTCTCCCCCGCTTAACAGAGGCTTAAGTATTACCAGGTGATACTATTTACTACTGGAACTGGAACTCCTAGATCCAAGTTTTACACAATTTAACCTCTATACCACACTGGCTTTCAGTTAGTTTACTCCCAATGAAACCCTTTATTTACTTTCTTGCTGAGACTCAAGGCGGATTACAGGATATGAAACAGTGCAATCAGACAGAATAGGACAACCAATTAACAATGCAACAGGACCAGTATTACAGAATCAATAAACAATGCAAACAACAAACTAAGGCAGGTTAACTATTAATGTAGCAACCCCCCAATAGCCTAAACCAGCCCAATCTTGTCAGACTTTGGAAGCTAAGTAGGGTTGGTACTTGGATGAGAGACCGACAAGGAAGACAGAGGCTGCTGTGCAGAGGAAACCAATGGCATACCACCTCTGCTCATTTTTTGCCTTGAAAACCCTATGACAGGGGTGTCAAGGATACGGCCAGTGAGCCAGACCCAGCCCGTGCAGCTGCAATCTGGTCCAAGAACAGATTACTCTGTGCTGGTTCCTGCTTCCTGTTAGGTTGCAGCTCCTTCCCCCCCCCCTCTCTCCTGGTTCCTGCTTAGCAGAGGAGAGAAAGAAATCCTTCCCTTCATTGGCTGAGGGCTCCTCCTCCCTCCCCCTCCTCTGGGGGGGGAGGGGGAGGAAGAGAGATGGGGGGGGGTATCTTGTGGGACTTTTCAGAAGACCAGCAATGTTTTATTCCACATAGAAGCACACTTTTTCTTCAGAGAGAGGAAGGGAGGCAGCCAGGCAGCCAGCCAGAGGGAGCATGCCAGAAGAGAGAGAGAGAGAGAGAGAGAGAGAGAGAGAGAGAGAGAGAGAGAGAGAGAGTCCTGTGTTTAGACCAAAAAACATTTTATTCCAGGTATGGGGGGAAGACTCCTGTGTTTAGACCAAAAAAACATTTTATTCCAGGTATGAGAGAGAGAGAGCACTTGGAGAGCTCTCCCTTTCCATTTCTATGGGGGGGGAGGAGAAACCTAAGAGCACAGCTTGCAGTCTTCATTAGTGGAAGGCAGCAAGAGTACAGCAGCACCTTAATGACTAACAAAATTTGTGGCAGGGCATGAGCTTTTATGAAGCACTGCTCACTTCCTCAGATACAGCTGGAATGTGAGGCCATCTGTCCTTATATCTGGGAGACAGAAGTGATTTCAGATGCCAAAAGACAATGGCAGGCATTGGTAATGAGAGAAGAAACCTAGGTCTCAATTCAGTCCAGGAGTTTGCATTGTCTTGAGCTTCATGATCAGTTGCAGTTCAGCAGTCTCTCTTTCTAATCTCCCTTTGAAATTCCTTTGTAAGAGAACTACTACACTTAGGTCAGCAACTGAATGCCCTGGAAGGTTAAAATGTTTCCCCACTGGTTTTTGAATACTGTGGTTTCTAATAGTGGTAGAAAGAGTAAAAGTCCAGTAGCACCTTTAAAGACTAACAAAATTGTGGTAGGGTATGTGCTTTTGTGAGTCACTGCTCTCTTCTTCAGGCTTATTTCCATTTATTCTTTGCATCCTCTTGGACTGAATCCTCCTGTACCAAATTGAGACCTAGGTTTCCTGTCTCATTACCAATGCTGATATCTCCACCCCTCTGCATATCACACCAATGTTGGTATCTCCACCCCTCTGCATATCACATCTAATTCAGTCACACCTGCTATTGCCATTCAGCATCTGAAATCATCTTTTTAAAGTTTATATCGCTGGTAACTTGTGTTACATTTTATGGCACACATGGCCTGGCCCGACAAAGTGATATTTATGTCAGATCTGGCCCTTGTAACAAATGAGTCTGATACGTCTGCCCTATGAGGTGGAACTTCATGAGGTTGCTGTGAGTTGGCTTAACTCAACAGCACTTTACCTAATCTATGTATAATGCAGAAAGAAGATTATGACTCTTATGAGGTAAGAATTATGCAGTAAAAGCAGGGAATACCTACAATAATCATTACAGAGGAATAGTGTAGAAAGGTGTAGAAGTGTTCATGCGCATATTGCCGACAGTAAAAAAAATGGCGGTTAAAAAGCGGAAGCCAAAGGCTTCCGCGGGGGGGGGGGGCTATAAAGACTCGGAAGTAGCTCGGCGATGGCTCTGCGATCACACGGGGGAAAGGCGGCTTGAGCCGGAAGAGGATGGGAAAAACCACCTTGGGACCTGGTCTCAAAAATGCGAAGCTTCGAGACTGCTTTGGTCCGGTAGGTGACGGCTGGGGATGGGAGGCAGCTGTGGCTGTCTGAATGCACAGATTTGAGCTGGTCATTTAAAAGCCCGTGTAGACGCCAGGGAGCTGCTTGCGTGCGCTTCGCACCGGTCCGGAACGGGGCGTTTCGAGCCGGCTCCAGCCGGCTCCAGCACACTGTCTGAACGCACCCACTCTCTATGGATATTTTCACTGCTACCAGCTAACCAATTTTCCTTTAGGGTTGCAGCCTGAAGGTTCAGCTCAGGCACCCGCTGCCACCCTGCTGATTCGTTTCATCTCTCTCCTTTCACTGTCACTACTGAGGGGACCCAAAAGGTTTAGTTGCATACTTTAGGAGAGCAGGGTTAAACACTGCCATTCCTTGCTTCTGTTCCTGGTACGCATGGGCTGAACAGGGGCTTAACATGGAGCACTGGGATCAGAACAGCTGCACTGAAAGTGAGAAGAAGTTTAATAAGAAAATAAAAATTCCTTTTGGCCTTGTTAGCTGGTTTGTCTGTTAGTGACTCCTCTGCTCTGATACTTTTGCACTATCATTTTTGGTACTGTGTTTCCTTATGTTGGTTTTTCATCATATTACCTGTAAACTACTTTAAGATGTTTTTACTGAAGCAATGAGATAGTAACATTTTAATTAAATGTTATTGCTCAGAATTGTTGAATCATGAATTTGAGGACACACTGAACACTTGTGGAAACATAACCCTCTAATGAAATTGCTAGGTTAAATACCAAATATTTATATCCTATGCAGATGGCAGAGTTCTGTAGTACCCTTTGTACTATTCCTTTGTTAGTAAACACATCTGTTACAGTTTTAACACAGGAAATCACAATAGGCCCTAATTAAGATATGAGAGAGAAAAACCACAGAAATTTGACAAATGAGGAAAAGAACCAATTTAGTTGCAAAAGAACCACTATGGGAGCAAACTGTCAGAAAACACCAATAAAGTGACAACTGTATGCCTGCTAAAAGCTGCGTTCTAAAAGTAAACCATAATGCATCATTGCTCAGGTAAAAAATAAAACCAAGAGCAGTTTCTGTTGAAAATAAATGGAGGATACTTCAAGCAATTCTGGAGAATTTGCATTACCTCAAATCAAGTATTAGTTCAAGCTACACCTCTAACATCATAGTAATGACTCCAAAGCAAGATTTTCATGTCCAAAAATATACAGTACCTCTGGTGATCTAACAAAAGCAAAGCATTTGATTCATTAAAAAATAAGCTGTGCCAGAGGTGTTGACCTGATTTGTTCCAAGGACCGGATCTGACATAAATGTTACACTTTGTCGAGCCAGGCCATATGTGACATAAAACGTAATACCAAGTACCGGAGATATAAACTTTATAAATGACACAGGCAAACCCAATTAACAATATTATTTTTTACTCAAAATACAAACACAAGCAATTGATTCCTAGCAGTGAAAGCAATTGATTTACTGGGGAACCCACACAAGCCCCAATAAATGTATTTAATCATGCATAATCACACAAAACTAGGTTTTTTCCAAAGGAAACGAGAGGATATCTTACATTTCCATAGAAATTAGTTACTTTTGTATAAATAGCACTTTTAGGAGACCAGTCATCTTCCTTGCAATTAAATAAGGTTGTTTTTCAGCACATACACACACACCCAATACGCCCAGCACCAGCAACCAAGCACGGTTACGGCCCATCTCTTGCTTTTTGTTTTCTCTCTTCCCCTGTCATACTCTGAGGATCTCGAGGAGGCATACTGGACTTTCCCATCCACTGCCCCATCTCCGCCAACAACAACAGCCCTGTGAGGTGGTCCAGGCTGAGTGATTGGCCCTGAGTGACCCAGATGACAGGGTCCTTGCTCGGGGGGGGGGGCAGTCTGAACCTGGCTCTCCCAGATCCCATCCTGCATTTCCCACAGAAATGGTGGGGCTGAGGGGAAGGCCTGACAGAGGCCTTCAAAACCTCTTTTCAAAACCTCCAAGGGGTGCTTTTTGGCCTCCTGTGACCCATTTTCCTTCATAGGCAGAGAACAGGTGTGGGGGAGAAGGGAGGTCACCGTCCCCCACCCTACCTGACACTCATTCTGCCTCCCAGATCCATAGCTGTTCAGATGTGTGGTGGTGACAGTGGCACCCCTTTCTCCCTTCACTCCTCCACTTGCTGAGGCCAAAATGTCTTTCCCCTCAGAGAGGCGTGCACAAGACAGTCCAGTTGCCTTGTACTGGTCCTCCTTCTTTGTCCTCTGCCAGCCCCAGCCCTTTGTCCCTTTCCCACTTTCACTGCCATTTTCCCCACACTATTTTGCCTCAGCCTCAAAGTCTTTTCCCTTAGCAATTACTTTTCTATTTCTTGACAGCTTCAACCACACATACCTCACCGTGTGCGCCTGCTCACCTCCCCCCCTCCAACAGCCTCCTGCCTTCTCTCCCTCACACAAGTTGCTTGTGGGCCATGTGTTTGACACCCCTGAGCTATGTATTTCATTTTTTTCCACTGAAGCCAACAGGACATTGAAGTGGCCAACTTGGGTGGGTAGGTCTATTACAGCTACTATTAATTATTAGCTCAGTTTAGTCAACCCATAAATTGTCTATTTGTGATCATGATGGTTTACATTTTACTTTCCCAGTAGGGCTCCTGTGCCTTTAACAAAGACAGATCTAACAAATTCAAGCACAAGGAAATGTCATCTGTGAAGGGAATTGTCATCTGCTAAATTCCTCTCTGCCATGCAACAGTTAAAGGTATGTGAACCCTGCCAACCCTTAGCACAGGTTTTGTTCTTACTCTAAGCAAGCTGGAAGATGATAACTTTGTCACCACTTAATTTAAGATATAGCTTTTCTCTTGTATTATACTGCCAGGATCCAGTGGCTTAAACCAAGGTCAAAGGTTTATTAGATATGCTCCAGTGTGAGTTCATTCCAGTACACTCATTACAATAAGTTACATAGGTGCAGCTGAAATATTAAATGAGGCCACACCTTTCAGATGACTTCCCAACTATGCATCGCATTGAACTGCTGAATCCATTTGGCATAATTCTGTTTTTCTGATTCAGTAAGGAAGTTATTTTGCATGCTGTTGCTGCTGCCCTTTTAAAAAGACTAGATCTAAGTAAGTCACCACTATACCATGCTTCTTTCCCAGGGCATCTTGGATAAGAACATGAGTAGCCCTGCTGGGTTGGACTCATAAATATTCTAGTCCAGAATCCTTTTTCCAGCAGTTTAGATGCCAGAGGGAACCTGCTGACTGCTCCCCAGCATCCTGTAATCTGCCTAATTCTGCCTCTGTAACTGAAGGTCCCATTCAGCTAACATGGCTAATGGCCAAAGATAAATCCTCCAACAATGTGTCTAGTACTTTTAAAGCCATCTAGGCCAGTGGCCATCACCACATCTCATGGCAGTGAGTTCCACGTTAACTACCTATTGCATGAAACAGTAGTTCCCTTTGTCTTGAATCTACAGTATACTTTCTTAGGGTGAACCTAAGTTCTATTATTGGGGGGAAGAGAGAAAAGCTTCTTGACTATCCACTCTCTCTACACCGTGAATAATTCTGTAGACCTCTGTCATGTCAGTTCTCAATCATTCTTTTTCTAAACTAAAAAGCCCCAGATGGTGTAGCCTTGCCTCACAGGGTAGGAGTTCCAACCCCATCATCATTTTGGCTGCTCTTTTTCCAGCTCTTCAATATTCTTTTTGAGATGCCCCAACCAAAGCAAATCGGGCCAAGCCTTGTATAATGACATTGCCATACTAACAGTGTTATTCTCAACCACTTTTTTTTTTTTGATGATCCCATGAATGGAATTTATTTCTTTTTTCTTGGCCACTGCACACTGAGTCAATTTTTCATTGAGATACCCACCAGAACCCAAAGGCCTTTTCCTTGGTCTGTCACCACTACTTCAGCCTCTATTAGCATTTATGTGACACTGGGATTTTTGCCCATTGTACATCTCTTTGCACTTACAGTGAACTTTATGTACGATATCATTGCCTGTTCATACAGTTTGAGGAGGCCCTTTTGGAACTCCTCTCAACCCCCATGTAATTTCACCACCAGGGGATGGAAGGGAGTGATTTCCCCACCACCATCTGCAATCCTCATGTTGTTCCAGGGATTCATTCACCCTGGAACAGTGGCTTTTAGCTGGTATATTGTGCTGTAGTGGGAAGGGGAGGTGGGGAAATCCCACTTCATGGCCTAAAATCCCTTCCAGCCACAGAAATCTCTGGTGGGTCCAAGCCTAAGTAAGCCCAGCCAGAGCACAGGCGGCAAGCAAGACATTTATATGCAAGGCTGCTTCCTCACCTGTTTGCCATCTCTGATGATCCTCTTGGACTGGAAGAGTGTAGATGCTGCTGGTCTGAGGCCTGGCCCTGCATGGTTGAGGGACAGCTGCCCCTGGGATTAGAACCTTGACAGTGTTGCCTGGTGGGCCAGGTTCCCTGGCTGAAGCCTGTGGATCTACTAGCTCAAAAACTGAGAGGGTTATGGCAGCATGAGGGATCTCCTGAGTCCCCAGGTCTTCATCAGAAATGATTCCCAGACCCTCTACTCTCCCTCAGGGGGTCTGCTCCAGCCCTGGATAGGTCTTGAGAGGCAGTTTGGAAGCAACAATAGTGAAGTAATTGTCTTTTCTCAAGCAGGGGTCTTTTTGGTCACTGCTGTAAAATCACATTCATGTTTGGTCACGGACGCACTCCAAGCTGCTTGTGTCACAAACAGGTTTTCCCCCCTGGACTGGCTCCCTATGATTCTTGTGTACAATCAGTATCTCTCACTATTTACAAAGTATAATTACTACAATATTTGTTTAAACCTACAAACTTTGTCCTTCTGCTTGCATCCAGAGCAAATGACAGTGAAAACACCACAGCTACTGCTGTCCAAATATCTATTTTAGAGGAGACTTGCATAATTTCAAGCTGTTATAGACTGTAGCAAAAATACTGGCTACATTTTACCTAGCATTTTTACATATTTGTCAACATAGCAAGCCAGTAGGTTTTGTTTCAGATTTGCAGGCAAGGGATACCACTGTACCCCATACACATGCTTTGTTTGCTGTAATGCAACTTAACTAAATAGTAATTTCTTTCTCTGAATCACTAGGCTAAGGTCAGCTGGATTTTGAAGTATGGTTAAGACAGGCAGTGCAGGCTGATTCCAACAGCCTGGTCCTACACATTTACTCAAAGCTTTTTTTGAAGTATTGTTAAGACAGGCAGTGCAGGCTGAGTCCAACAGCCTGGTCCTACACATTTACTCAAAGCTGGTGTGGTGTAGTGGTTAGTGTCAGACTAGGATCTGTGAGATCCACACTCAAATCCCTGTTCTGCCAGTGAAGCTTGGGCCAGTCACACACACTCAGCCTAATCTACCTCACAGGGTGGTTGTCTTGTCGTGAGGATAAAATAGAGCAATGGAGAACGATGTCAGCAGTTTTGTGGAGAACAGTAGAACATAAAGAATTATTTTTAAATAGAGTTCAATTGGATTTAATCCTAGATTTTTTTAAAAAACAACAACAACAGCAGCATCTTTAAGAACCTCAAAGGCTAACCAATTTATCGCATTATAAGATTTCTGCGGCTCCGGGGCATGAAAAGTTTTACCTCTTGGTTAGTAGCAAAGGTGTCACAAGTCTCCATGGTCTTGAGAATACGATACTAAACAACCATGTTTTCTATGGACCCGGTTCCATGCTTTCCCTTCCTCTGCTCAGGCTAAAGAACCAACCGGTGCACTGCAATTCATGGCCCATCCTCCACTGTCCGTCGCAAGGAGAACAACGCAACGTTAGAGCAGTTATCACGCAATATAGAAAGGCGGGGCGGAGGTCGGGCTATAGCCTACTGGAATCAGAGGCAATAGGTAACGAAGGCTGCAGTCCTCTACACGCTTTAATGAAGACAGGGTCCTCAGAACAGTTACTTTACTTCCGCGTAAACGTGCACAGGGAAGAGCAACCTACAAGGCACGGCATACCTCCCTTGGCATGGCTCATATTTCCCGCTGCAGAGAACACTGACGTCCTTCCCACGCTCCGCCCGCAGTCACCTCATCCCGCCTCCTTTCGCCAGCGACCGCCTTCGTTCCATCCCGGCGATGGTTTCCTGGCGCGCACGCGCAGAGTCGATCCATGTCCGGGCTCTCTCCTCCTCTCCGCGCTCGCTCTGCGCATAGGCAGGGGGCGGGGGCTGGAGCCGAGCTCGTAGCGGGGCGGCCTGGTTGGGCCTTTGGTGCGGGGAAGAAAGAGGGAAGATGCGGCTGGGCTCGGGGCTTGGACTGGGGGCGCCCGTGCCGCCGCTTCGGCCGCTGCTGCTGCTTCTCCTCCTCCTCCTCCTCCAAGAGACGGCTGGAGAGCCCTGCGCCAACGCCTCGCCCTGCTCTTGCCGGCGAGGGCTGTTAGATTGTAGCCGTCTCGGTCTGTCGGGCCGGAGCCTGGAACCGGGCCTGCTTGCGCCCTTGCCTCACGGCACTGCCGCCTTGTGAGTATCTTTCCTAACCCGGCTGCGACTACCTACTTGTCTAGTCCTGTGGGGTAGTGGGTTACCTGGTGGGCTGTAGCTAGGAGTAGCCGTCGACATGGCAGGTGCTTTCCCGTGGCCAAGCAGAGTCACGGTCTGTCTGTGAAGTCATGTTCCCCGACCGTTGTTGATGTCTTCGCTTGGAGGCCAGACCCGGGTGAATAGGGTTGTGTCTGTCATTTCACACGTACAGGCATATGTATACACATACACTACACGGAAGGTAGGTGACTGTGTGGATAAGCCTCGGTGTGTTGGAGGTAGGATAGCAAGTGGCAGCTGGCATCTGCTTCCCAAAGAGTGGAATCTGTCCCCCTCCCCCCCTTTTTTTTCAGTCTGTGTGGAGGTGTTTGGGTTGTTGTTTTGTTTGTGTGCACCAAATGGTGGATATTAAGTGAACTCAAGTATCTGGAAGGATTCGGCGGTCCAGCAGTCTTTAGATATGTGGCAACAAAGTTAGTTTGTCATGCTGTGGCATCTGTCATTGGCCTTCAGAACCTTTCAGACCACGACATTTCATTTGTCTGCTATGATAGTTCATATGGGCTTGTTGGTAGTGGTTGAGATATGCACTAAAAGTATTCTAAAATTAAACATGTTGTTCTTTCTGTGGGGTTGTGGAGTGGTAGAATATTGGCTAGTAAGGGGTAGCTGTCAATGGTATTTCAGGGCTACTTGGTTGAGAGATTTATCAGCTACAAGGGGTCAGAACATATGTGTTTGTAACTGAATGTCACTAAATATATTAGGTCATCTGTGGCTGGATAATGAATTAAATGTATATGGTGGTATTTCCCATTGAGTAGATTACTGCATTGTTGTTCTTTTATTTGTAAGCCACCTTGAGCAGGAATCTGGAAAAGTAGCATAAAAATGTCCTAAATAAGTCTACTCTTTGTCCAAGAAGCTGAGGTTGGTCATATGTTTCTCCCGCTTAATTCTGTGCTCATAACTACCCTAGATGGTTATAGCAGCTTAAGGTTAAGGGAGCCTGTGGCTGGCCCAAGGTCACTGGATGAGTTCCATGGCAGAGGGGAGATTTGAACCCTATTGAAATACTGTAGACCACTCTTGTCTGTTGTATGTCTTGGTGTACAGGTTAGATGGGCCATCAGTTACTGGTGCTTAAGACACAGGATGTCTTAACTGGATGTTGGTGTAGATCATGGTTGGGGTTTTTTCGTTTTAAAGAATCTCTAATAAAGTGGCTTGGGCCTCATTTTGTACTGTGTTTCTACCTGTGTGGTTCTAATTCAAACTCCTTTTTGATTTCTGGTTCCTGAAATGCAAGCTTAAAAGCATTTTCTCAAAGAAACATTTCTTCTATACTGCTTTTCAAGAAATATCCAAGTTATTTGTCATGTAAACATGCTGTCAGACTTCCCCCCAGAGAATCCTAGGAATTTTAGCTTGGTAAAGGTGTTATTAATTTTCTGTTTGATACCTACCTCCTTTCACAGAACTACAGTTCCCAGGGTTCCCTGGAGGAAAGGAAATGACTGTTAAATTAGTATGTGCCCAGAGTTTCATGTGTACAATGCATTTATTTTGTGAATGATGTAGATGTCTCATTGGTGGTTAAAAGAACCATATTCTCTCCTTACAATCGGATACATCACCAATTACAAACAATCCTTGGTTATGGTAAAACATTGTTGGTCGGGTTGGTTCTTTATAAATATTTGAAATGGGAATGGATATCATTATGTTTCTTCACATCAAAAACACTAATTAATGACAGATTATAATGGTTACTAACGTAATTGTCAAATATTTTTATTACTTAGTATTCTTAGCTACACTTGTATTGTATTGTCTACTACTGTTTCACTGTTATTATCGCTTATGGTTTCAAGTTTTAATTGTATGTTTCAAGGTTCGTAATGTTTTAACAGAAAATCTCAATAAAATTTATTGTAAAAAAAAAAAGAACCATATTATAAGTACTCTTGAATAATACAGAATAATGTTTTTAAATATCACATGGAAAACCAGTGCAATGGTGTGTATTAGTGTATTTGTATCTGTTTGCCATAGAAGCATGAAATCTGTTTATATTGTGACACATGTGGGTATTCATACTCCTTTCTGCAGAATGCTTTTTGTCAATTCTCCATTCCTGGTTGCTACCATTTATATAGATGTCACAGATCCAGTATTCCTGACTTTTTATACTCAGCTTTAATGAATATGTTCACATATGCCAAGTTAAAATGTTTAAATTATGAGACTGATTTTTAATGGTGTTTCTTCTGCCACTAACTGAAGAAGGTAGTTGCTAGTTAAAGGACATGAATTAACTCTGGTAAACCCTGGGAACATTAATTAAACCGAGTGACTATGAGTTTATCATGCCCCTGAACATTACCAGAAAGCAGAGAGTAGGATAAAGTAACCCCCGAAATAAGAAAGGGTACTTTAAAGAATAACAATTCTGTTGCACATCCTTTGTCACATTCTCTTGCCATATTGCATGCATGTGTGTGTGTGTGTGTGGGGAATGTAAATAGTTGGGCAAAAAAATCCGTGAAATGAAAGAGGGGTGTGATTTCATTGCAGAGCTCAGATGTATATTCTTTGGATGAAAACGCCTCCAGATTCTTGTCCTTTATACCCTTTGGCTTCACTGTTTATAATTTTTACCTATGTACCCATATTTGCCAATTGGAGAAAACATTTCCATTAGAAGTGGGTCCCCTGAGCACCAAGAAGTATTTAAATACTGATTACTTTTTTCATAGACAATGCTTACAGAAAAATATACATGACTGTGTAGTATAGCCTAATTTGAAATCTACCGTGTTGATGCTTTGAATAGGGTATTTGCAGTCTGATCTTGTGTGTGTTTACTTAGAAGAAAATCCCACTGACCTCAGTGGAAATTGTTCCTATGTAAGAGTGCATAGAATTGCAGCCATAAGTGCACAGCATGGTAAATACTTTCTGCCCTGTTTGATTGAGTAAATCTGTTGAACAGCTGTTAGCTGTTCTTTAAATTTAATTGGAAAAATGGCTTTTGCTTTTAAAGTGCCATCTTTGCTTATGCTTCCTCTTTCAAAAAAATGCTGTGCTACTAAGTGTAGGGTTTCTTTAATCAAGATAAGGAAGCCACATCAGATGTGATTTTGCATTCCAAATAGCTTATAAAAATTATGATTTTGTTATTCTATGTATGATTGCACATTTTGAGACTATTTGAGACTATGGCTTGGATCCTAAGCACCTTGAGCAGAGATGCTTGAGAAACATACCCTTCATACCTTCCCCCTTCCACTGCAGCCTTCATTGCCCTCCTCCAATCATATTCCAAAAGAATATTGTTGAGAAGCAAAATGAATGTCTGCAACAAGATAGAGAAGTTAGCAAAAATCACCCTCCTGTCCTCAGAAAATGGGAAGGCTGTTCTGTTGGACGAGGTTCTGCTTTTGCATCAGCAGAAG
Source organism: Lepidodactylus listeri (assembly GCA_029233225.1). NCBI lineage: Eukaryota > Metazoa > Chordata > Lepidosauria > Squamata > Gekkonidae > Lepidodactylus > Lepidodactylus listeri. Next base: position 56,700,197 of record JARCFY010000002.1, on the reverse strand, counting down.
TGCTCAGTAAGATCCAATCCAAGCTGACTCCTTTTAGAAAACATGGTAGTACAATTCTCTAAGGCCATAGCTCACTTTAAAGCCTACCTTTGCAGTGATGGCTCCAAAAAAACAATATTTCGCCATTATCATTACATCTGGACAGTGTAGAGCAGCAGAACTCTTCCAGGTGGTCAGGAGCCTATTGGGTTCCAGCCAACAGGAAGAAGTGGACTGCTCTGCAGCTCACTGCAAACATTTTGCTAAGCACATTGCAAATAAAATCTCTCACATCCATTCTGACTTGGAATGTACATTAGCAGCAGCAGGATCAGATGATCCCAGGGTGTGGATTGGTCCAGTTTTATGGGATACCTTTCAGCTTGTGCAATATGAGGATATAGAAAGGATTCTTGGACATCTGAGACCTACCACCTGCTTGTACAATTCTGACTCTTGGCTACTTAAATCTGTGTGTGTGGGGGGGGGGGGGGGACTCGGTCCAGGAGATAGTAAATGTCTCCCTTAGAGAGGGGTCAGTCCTGCCTTGAAGAAGGCAGTGGTGTGTCCATTCCTGAAGAAACCTACTCTGCACCCAGGAGAGTGCCCTGCTAACATCTAGATTAGATTACTGCAGTGTGCTCTACATAGGGCTGCCCTTGAAGACTGACCAAAAGCTGTATTTAGTACAGAATGCTGCAGCCAGAGTATTGAGTGGAATGGGTCATAGGGACCATATGACTCTAGTCTTCCAGTTTGCTTCGGGGCTCAATTCACGGTGCTGGTATTGACCTTTAAAGCCTTTTATGACCTGGGACTAATATACCTTTAGGATTGTCTTCTCCTATCTGAACCTACCCATTCACTCCAATAATTCTCAGTGGCCCTACTTTGGTTGCCCCCACCATCTGAGGCTAGATGAGTGGTGACCCAAGAAAGGATTTTCTCAATCAGGGCACCAAAACTTTGGAACTCCCTCCCCAGGGGGATTTGTCTGTCTCCCTCTATCGGTGTGTTCTGTCAGTGGGCGAGGGTTTTTTTTTTGTTTCATTTGGTGTACCCCAATAACAGTTATTGCCCATTCTCTGGTTCTGATATTGTATGTTTATGTACTTTTGTTGAATTATTTCATAATTTTAAACATTTTGTTTGTTCAGATGCTTTAATATTTTATGTAGTCGGTCTTGGGAACTCTGATCTGGTGGAAAGGTGGCATAAGAATGTTTCAAATAAAATAAAAATCATTTGCATTACTACTGTTGTTTGCTGTGAGTTTAAACTAGACTAACTCTGCGTAGAATTGCAGTGTTAAGTGTAAGTGGGAGGTAATCTTGTGGAACAGCTTCTATAACACAAAGCAAAGTTTCATTTTGCTCTAAAGCTACAAATCCTGTGCACCTTGACTCGAGAGTAAGCCTCACTGAACGAAGTAGAACTCACTTTCTGCATAGCTGCACATTGTTGTACCTATTGTGGTACATATTATGATATAATGAATTTTTATTTACTTAGTGGTATTACCAGAACCTGAGCTGAAAGATTGTTTCATTTCATTTCGGATGTTTTACTGGACATGGCTACTTTTGTCTTTTTGGAGCACATTCATTCCTGATATCCAATTATTTTGTATCTCTATACGCATCAAAAATTTGAGGGTAATTTTGTGCTCTTGTTTGAAGCCTGCTGTTCAGTTGCTATATGGATGCTGTAAGGATGCTGTAAGATCGCTGTAAGATCCTTAGAGCTATATGCTACTTTCGTTGGGTTTTTTAAAAAATCTTTTTACTAGTTGCCCTTTTATTGAACATAGTGATATTTCCTTCTCCACTTCTTAGCTAGATAACATCATGGATGGCTGCTTCAATGGTAGTATGTACTTATGGTTTTGGAGGTGCTATAACAGTAATTATTGAATAATTTTTTTAATATCAATAATCATGTTGTGAACATACAATTGATAATTATTTTCTACTGGTTCTAATTCTTTAACCAGTTACTCATCTATAAGAGGGCCAGTTCTCTTACTTCAAAAACTCTTAAGAAAGAACATAAGAAAAGCCCTGCTGGATCAGACCAGTGGTCCATCTAGTCCAGCATCCTGTCTTACACAGTGGTCAACTAGTTACTTGGGAGGTCCAACAACAGAGCATCGAGGCTAAGGCTTCTGCTGGTGCAGCCTCCTGGCACTAGTACTCAGAGACCTACTGCCTCTAAACCTGGATGCTCCCTTTTAGTCACTGAGGCCAGTAGCCACTGAAAGACGAATCTGTCTAATAGCCTATTAAAACTGTCTATGCCTGTGGCCATTGCTACATCCTCTGACAGTGAAGTCCACACTTTAATCACTTGCTATGTAAATATGTATTTCCTTTTGTCTGTCCTGAATCTACTTCTCATCAGCTTCTTTGGATACCCTCAAGTTCTAGTATTTTGGGAGAAGGAGGAAAATTTCTCTTTGTCAACTCTTTCTAACCAATTTTTAATCCACAAGAGAACCTGTCCTCTTATCCCATGACTGCTGAGTTTACTCAGCAATCTTTGGTGAGATACCTTGTCAAAAACCTTTTGAAAGTTCATGCATTTAATGTCTACTGTGTCACCGTTATCTAGAAGTAATGGGGTAAAAAGGAAGGCCCTCTTATGGATGGGTAAGTGGTTAAAGAAAAAAAAAACCCTGAGGGTGGAAAGGAGGCATCCTATTGTTTACTCCCCTATATTATGAAAATGGATTTTTCACTTCCACCCTCAGATAACTAATAAATTAGAAGTGAACAGTGAAGTAGCCGTAGAAACTATCCAGTTATCTAGGATGGTAGAAACCCGAGCAGTGTGCAAAAAGTTCCAGAAAGATCTTGTCCCATGTGCAGACTGGGCAGGAAAATGGCAAAGAAGATTCAGTGTAGGTAAGCTTATAGTGATGCATGTTGGGGCAAAAATAAACCATATTTATGCTGACAGGGTCTGAACTGGCAGTGATGATTCAAGAAAGAGTTCTTGGGATTGTGGTGAATAGATTGCTGACAATGTCAAATCGCTGAATGGTAACACTGATAAAAGCAAGCTCCAAAAAAGGATGGAAATAAAATGGCTTCTGCCAATAATGCCTTTATATAAATCTGCAGATAAATTAATTTTTGCAATATTGTATATCATTCTAGTTGTTCCAGCTCAAAAAAGGACATTGTAATGTTGACAAATTTTAAGAAAAGGAGAATTAAAACAAGAGAAAGCTAAAGCACTTACAGCTTCTTTAGTGGAGGTGGGGGAGATGGCTAAGGGAAAATGATAGTTTGATAAAGGATCACCCGGTGATACTGATCAGCAGTAAATTAGAGCAGACAAAATGAAATACATTTCTCAGAACCAGGAGACTGTAAACTTGTTTGATTTCCTTACAGTGGCATTCAGCCCCTTTCCCTCTCTAGTGAACATCCTTCTCCCAGTTCCACACAGGTTATTTGCCCCAGGTTCAGTACTGGTGTGTGGGGGGCAATCTTGCTTCCCCATAGTATCATGGTACATTTGTGCACATTCAGGGGTTTCCCTGGCTTTTCTGCAGTCTTTTAAAACCTGTCTTGCTACAAAACTTTGGGAAGATTACAACAAAACCTGGATGGTTGCCATGTGGGTGGGGAAGTTTGGATTTTTTTCATCCATCCATATTGCCGCCATTTTCCCTGACCCTGTCCTGCCTAGACATGTTACTTGGTATAAGTTACCTTTTTTCAATATGCCACACAATCTATTGTTGCATTGGTGTTACTTGGTTTGCCTTACGTCACTTTTGAAAGTTAAAAAATGTATCTCTGCATAACCATACCACCAGCACATGCTAGTTTGTGCACTTTTTCTCCCGCCCCCCGAGTTGTGAAGCATGGATCTGCAACAAGCCAAGATCCTGCACCGTGTTAGCGAGATGCATTGTTGCTGTGGTGTCTGCACTCACTTTTTTGAGCTGAAGAGAGTGAGCACTGAGAGTAGCAGCAGCTACTATCCTCCTGTTCAATAAGACAACACAGGAAATAGTAGCAGGGAGCATATGAGAGGATGTTGAGATTGGCATCAGTCACTGCTGTGGTGTGTTTAGTTGTTTGGTCACAAGCCATCTCATTATATTGATTGCTGCGTCAGCTCACCTTTCTTGTAGAAATATGTGTCATCTAAAGGAGAAGGCAGGGCTGACTGGAAGAAGGGTAGGTAATACTTCCAAATAAGGATGTGCATTATGATATTTCTGGTCTGAATATTGTTGTTGTTGTTGTTCAGTCGCACAGTCGAGTCTGACTCTTCGCGACCCCATGGACCACATCACACCAGGCTCTCCTGTCTTCCATCATGCTCCGGAGTTTGCTTATGCAGTATTGTTCTTTGCAGCTTTGGACTTTCCTTTCACCATCAGGCACATCCACAACTGAGCGTCCTTTCAGCTTTGGCCCAGCCACTTCACTCTTTCTGGGGTTACTTGTACTTGCCCTCTGCTCTTCCGCAGTAGCATATTGGACACCTTCTGACCAGTGTTCCCTCTAAGCTGAGTTAGTGTGAGTTAGCTCACAGTTTTTAAGCCTCTGGCTCACACATTTTTGTCTTAGCTCAGGAAGGAGTGATCCAGAGCAAACTAATAGATGCAGGAGCCGAATCGCTCGCTCACAACTTTAATGCCAGTAGCTCACAAAGTAGAATTTTTGCTCACAAGGCTCCACAACTTAGAGGGAACATTGCTTCTGACCTGAGGGGCTCATCTTCCAGCGTCATATCTTTTAGCCTTTTGTTACTGTCCATGGGGTTTTCTTGGCAAAGATACTGGAGTGGGTTCGCCGTTTCCTTCTCCAGCAGATCACACTTTGTCTTTCTCTGCTGTGGCCTGTCCATCCTGGGTGGCCCTCCACGGCATAGCCCACAGCCTCATTGAACCATGCAAGCCCCCTTGCCACGTCAAGACAGTGATCCATGAGGGAGGGTCTGAATATATATCTGAAAAAATACATTATCACTATTTTCTGGATATATTCGGGTGTCCAGATGGTAATTGAGAATTTCTAGGATAGTCGTAAATGGGTCCTGAAAAATTCTGGAAGTATTCGGGAGTAACCAACATGTTAAGGCTCCCAAAAGTATTTTTTCCCCCATCTCTAATTTTACTGTGTGTGCCATTGGGCTCTTGCTAGGGCTTGGTATCATCTTGCCAGGTTGGTTTGGCTTGGATTCTGTGCTTTGAAATTGATTCTGATGCAACGATGTGTTCTTTACTCAAGTTGGTTTGCATTGGATTTTCTGGTTTGACATTACCTTGGATTCTCTGAGTTGACTATTGGACATGCAGCAGTGTTCCTTGTTAAATTGGTTTCATTTTGATTCTGTGATTGGACATTTGTTGTGTTAGGCTTGCCACATCATCTCATGCTTCTGCTGGGATTTTTAGGTTCTGCACTGGTTCTTTGGGCTTGTTGGTTCTGTTTGTAGTGGGAGGCTTTTGGCCAGTGGTTGCTTTTGCTTGTTCTTGTGTGTTTAGTTATTTTTAGCCCTGGAGAAAGCATGGCTTTTTTCCTCCCATAAGGAACAGTGGAGAATAGCCAGGGGCACTTTTTCAGGAGCCCATGGAACTGGACCTCTTGGTCCAATGAACTTGAAACTTGGAGGTTATTTAGTGGACAGGCAACAGCAGCTCCACTAAAATTTTGGTGCCATTTGCTCAAAAAACAGCCCTTCCAGCCACCCCTTGAAAGATTCCACATAGAGAATAATGGAGCTGACTAATATCGCAATCCCTCAAACCCTGGATCCAATTACCAAAATGGTATTTGGAACCCAAATAACTGGAAATACTTATATTTTTCAGTGCATTGTTAACAGGATCACAAAATACCACCCCCCCCCCATGGTACACATCCCTACTTCCAAGGGCAACTTGGTCTTGTCCATAGGGTTCAGGAAAGCTGCACTTGAACCTGTATCCCCTTTTTCCTTGTAATTCCCTCTTGCTTGGGATTATGACACTGCTCACTTGTTTGATGCTTTAGGAGTCCTTAGCTGAAAAATTCATCATTTTGAGTGAAAAGACATGGTAAAAATAGACATGTCAACTTGAATTTTGAATTCAACTGACTATTAAGCATTATTCAGCATTAAGCATTGTCCAGTTGAAGCATTATTTTATTTCTAGTGATGTGCAATTAACCTTTTCCCCCCAATAAGATCAGAGAAGGATGCCAAATTACATGGAGAAAGGGATCAGTGTGTTACTGTTGGTTCTTAATGAACGTTTGTTCTGTTTAACTTGGTTACCCATGAATGAGATGTTTTCAGTTTGCCCAACCTTGTTTAAGGGTCCAGTATAACCACCTGAGAATCACAGGCTGTCTATAACTTAGTCCTCACTGATGTTTAGAACCCATGAAGAGTTGTTTGAACCTGAAAAAGAAGTTGTGGCTGGATGAAGGCTATAGTGTTGAAGAAGGGCATTTATCATTTATGGGCATTAGACAGATTCATGGAGAATAGATTCTTCAATGACTGCTAGCTAGCTGTGGTGTCTAAAGGGAACCTCCGTGTTCAGAGGCAGTAAGTCTTTGAAACCCAGGACCAGGAGGCAACATAAGGGGAAGGCCTTTGGGCCTGATTGGCGCACCCCCCCCATGGAAACTAGTTGGCCTCTGTGCATAACAGAATGCTCAACTTGGTGGACCACTGGTCTGATTCATCAGGGCTCTTTTGATTATCTTTACCATTTCTCTGATTGAAAATAATCCCTCCCCCAGTTTATTTAAATTTGGGGAGGAAAGATTGGCTGCTACAATCCTAACCCAGATTTCTCCTCTCTCCCCACCCAAACCAGTGACTGAATTTTAGGACAAGACATGTCAGGATTCCCCCCCCCCCCCCCCCCGCATTTATGGAACTCAGTTGTTATGTATAGTTTGGCCCTGTGTTTACAAACCTGTGATGGATTGTAGAGCTTCAGACTATAAGTGAGTGCCATGTTATTTATAAAATGTGTCAAGGAAAAGTCTAGCCTTAACCCTTGCAACCTGTCACATGGTTTTCTGCATAGAGGGAAAGGTTTGTGCAGAGGAGCACTGAATGATGTGAACCTGCACCTGCACCTGCAGTCTAAAGTGGTTTGTCCTGACACAGGTTTATTGCCTCAGTTAGTATTAAGCTAGAGTAACCTTAATTGCCCTAAGTGTTTTTCAAGGTAGTATAGTATATTCCCAAACAATTATTTGACGAAGACATGGTTACTTTTTGTAATTTATTTGTAAGCCTCCAAAAACATATAGAAAGGGGTTTGCAGCAGTTCTCAGATGTTTCCATGTTCAGAATAGTTTTCAATACAGAAACTGGGAAATTCAGTACAGGAGATGTAAAACTGTAATTTCGGTGGGAAACGCTGTCTTCCACACTTATGTCATAAAAGTCACACCTTTCTGCCATTCATAACATGATGGCTAGATGCTATGCTGCACGTGGGATTTCTTCCTGTACGACGAACAGTGGAAAGGTGGTATTAAAAAAATACAAAGTATTGCCATTTCAGTACACAAATAATGTTCACTATCTAGATATTTATAACACACACACACAAACTTGTCACATCTCTTTCAGAGTATGGATAAAATTATACTGTGCAAAATTGTTCCCTTTTGAAGAATAATTGAAGTGTTTTACAGGGAGACAAAACAATACACTTTCTTAGATTTATATCATGAGGGCAGGTTTTAGCTTCCCAAAGAATCTCCATCCGAAGTGAGGAAGAGCTGCTTGGCAACTAACACAATGGGATGCAAAAGCTTTGCAGCATTGTGCAATCTAATGAGTACTGTAAACAGTAATTATATACGTATGTTCTCTATGGCTGTGTAAGCATTATTACATGCAGTGTGAGTGTGTGGTGCATGCAACCTTCTTTATGATTGCTATCATGCATGGTCTGCATCCAAATAGACAGTTTCAATATGCAAAGCATTAATACTTAATTAATTGAACTGCAGATAACTTGATTATGAAAGATTAAAATTAGTGTCCAGATGTTTTGCTTCTCAGTATAACTTTTGTAGTAAGTGCTGTTTTTGCCCTGGTCATATCTTTCCATTAGTTCTTAACCTACAGAAAAAGGCAGCAAGGGATTTTGCTGGCAGTGTTGAAAGACACACTGGCATTTTTTGGCCATGAATGATGAATGTTTCTGTCCTGAGAACAACCAATTAGCTACTACCACGGGGACAATTTATCTGAAAAGCTGAGAAAAGCAAAGGTTGAGGCTCTGCAGTGGAATATTTAGCATACTTAAACTGATTCCTATTTTCTTTACTGCTACTATTTGTCTTTGTGACTACCTCCAGCACTGTTTTCAATAAGTACAAAATGAAGTATCCTACTATAAAAATAAAAGGTGCTTGAATAGGTAGAATCTGAAAATTTAAATACTGCAAGCAGATTATTAAAAGGAACAATGAGGAGCACCTGGAAGTTATGTTCTATTAGAGCTTGAGAAAATTGCCACAAAAACATATTTGTCTGTAAACTAAAATTATCCTACATTCCTCCAGTAGCACATGAATCCCTAGGTGTGCGAAAGATACCTATCCTAGGTCCAAGACTCTCTATTCTCATTCCTTTGTCAGTGCCAAGAGTAAAACAGCAAGTCAGATGAACAAGGAAGAGTATTATGCCAGCAACTTGTAAGCAAACAGGCCATTAATGAATGCTGTATAACAGGATTTCTCAGACTTCATAATGGAGACAGCTCTTTAATAAGATTATCTCAAAGTCCTGCCCCATTTGTAGTCAAGTAACATCTCTGTGGCAACTACAGCAAAAGCTGGCTTAAAAATGTGTTATTAGAAAGACATTTATGTTAGGTCTGGAAATGAAAGCCATTTATGTTAGGTTTAATCTAAGGTCACACATCAGGCAGGATGCTTTGCTTTCACTGGTTGTTAATGTGAAAAAACCCGTGGTGATGTTTGTGAAAGAGTAGATTTTGCTGTCTGGAGTGGAATCCATTAATTGGTTTAGACTCTTTAGAGGCTAGTGACAACAGGAAATTGGCAAAGGACTTTGAATTTCCCTGTGACCAAGATGATCTCTGAATCCTGTTTACATTTTGTATAGATTTTGGATGGATATATCAAATTTGAAAGGAAACTTGGACTTCTTTTAGTATTTGATTATCCCTCTTATTTTAATCTTACTTTATTTATTTAAAACATTTCTATTCTGCCGTTCGTCCCAGATAGGGTCCCCAGCATTAAAACATTTTAACATCATTTAAATATATGTAAAATAAAGAGTTCAATAAAAATATACACGCTCACATAACACAAGCAGGGACTAGGTGCCAATAACATTTATTAAAGATAAACCAAATAAAACAAACAAACAAAAAATCTTCTCCCTCTGTTGGAATATGATAGAGAAAGATGAACAGGTATCCCTGGGGATGGAGTTCCAAAGTTTTGACATCACAGCCAAGAAGGCCCTTCTCAGGTTGCCACCCCTCTAGCCTCAGTTGGTAGAGACATTCAAAACAGGGCCTCTGAAGATGACTGGGTTGAGTTAAGGTATGCTGGCCTCAAGCTGTATAGGGCTTTAAAGGTCAATACCAGCACCTTGAATTGAGCCAAGAAGCAAATTGGAAGGCAGTGTAAATGGAACAAGACTGGAGTGATGTGGTTCCTACAACCCACTCCAGTCAGCATTCTAGCTGCAGCGTTCTCCCTCTTAGGTGGAGGCCATCTTGTGGGTGATTCCCACTCATCTTCAGGGAGGCAGGACTAAGTTTAACTTCTTCCTGTTTCCTGTGGTGGGAGTCACCCTAGGCTCAGTTCGTTTCCTGGCTCAGTAGGGAGAGCAGCTGGGAGTTGGCTCTGCCTAACACCTACTTCTATTCATCCTAATTTACTACTCTATTTTAATTACAAACTTCTATTCCTTACTACTATTCACCTTTCATCTCTCTCTTCAAAAAAACAATCAAACAAAAAGCCATCCCTCCTCTCTCTTTTCCCTCTACTCCTCTTCCCAGCTCAATTGGGGAGGCGGACTGCCGGCTCCTTCTGCCTACTGCTGAGGCCAGGGTAAACCTAGAACCCGAAGTGGCCTTCAGGGAAGAGATCGATGGATTCCTCTCCAGCCCAAAGATGGAATCGGCAGGGCCCCCTGACGACCGGTGCAATCGTGCACTGGGAAAATGGGCTGCAGCCGCTGAAAATCAGCACGGGGAAGGATGCAGCAGTGGCGGCACAAAAAAGCACGCCAGAACAGCTCACATCGACGCAGTGCTAATCAAGACAGGGATGGCCTGCAGTGCCCAAACCCGTGCCCTGTAAACCCCAAGACTACTAGTCACACCGGGGAGGATCAAATCCGGATGATCCAGGCAAGTTTTGCCCATGGGGAGGAGGAGAAGGATGAAGGTGAACTTCAAACTGGTAACATTGATGACGACAGAATCCCCCTCCCATTTCCCCAGGTGCCATGGCTTTTTCCCGAAGGTCCAGATATTTACAGATGCCAGCCTGCCTGCCAGTCTTCATCACCATCGGGTACAGGGCAAATGGTCCAATTCAGAAAAAGTTCTACCAATCAAACTTCTGGAACTATGGGCTATCCTGTTGGCCCTCTTGCACTTCTCTCCTCAGATCCAAGGGAAACATATGTTCATAAGGACAGACAACATCTTGACCAAGGCCTACCTGAGCAAACAGAGACCCACAATTGATGGCCCTGTTCAGAGAAGCGAACCTGCTATTGAATTGGGCAGAATGCCCCCTGTCTTCCTTGCGAGCGGAGCATGTTGAAAGGAACGATCAACACACAGGCAGATTGGCTAAGTCATCAAATGATACAGGAGGGCGAATGGTCCCTACACAAGGACATCTTCTGCCTGATAATTGCAGAACTGGGGACCCCGCAAGTAGATCTTTTCACTTTCCCAAACAGCAATCAACTGGACAGGTTCTATACCAAATTCTTTCATCCGTCAGCGGAACAGACAGATGCTCTTCTGTGTCCCTGACCTACAGGGTTTCTCTACGCATTCCCTCCACTTCCAGTTCTTCCCAGGCTAATCTGCAAGATAAGAGCTTTGAGAGCAGAGGTGATTGTGGTGGCACCATACTGGCCTTGTCAACCATGGTTCACCTCTCTGCAAGAACTGACTGTGGCTTCTCCACTCACCCGTCTGGTGTCAGAGGACATGTTAATTCAAGGACCGATCCGACATCCCGACCCAGGATGGTTTTGCTTAACCGCGTGGAGGTTGAAAGAGAGAAGTTCACAAAGCCAGGCTATGATGAGTCTGTCATAAACACAGTATTGGCATCTAGGAAGCCCTCCACAACCAGGATTTATAATGTCACATGAAAGGCCTTTGTTCACTGATCACAAAGGAAAAAGACCCACTTCATCCCTGAGTTCATTCAGTACTAGCATTCCTTCAGGATGGCTGCTCCAACGGACTCAGGGCCTCTACCCTCAGGAGACAGTTAGCAGCCTTAACTTCAGTCCTACCTCTGTACAGGGGTCTCCCTATATCTCAACATCCCCACATACGTCGCTTCCTCAAGGGGGCCTCTCACAATGACCCCCCCCAACGCATCACAGGTTTCCTACCTGGATCCTGTCCTTTCAGCTCTAACCAAACAACCTTTTGAGCCTCTGAAAGACGTTTCACTCAAGTTTCTGAGGATGAAGGCATTGTTTCTGGTGGCCATCACCTCGGCCAGAAGAATTTTGGAATTGGGTGCTCTGTCCACTCACACTGATCTTTGCGTATTCTGTAAGGATAAGGTGGTCCTTCGGACGGATCCCTCTTTTTGTCCAAAAATAAATACAAAATTCCATAGAAGCCAAGAGATTTACCTTCCACCTTTTTCTCCAAATCCTACTCATCCAAAGGAAAAGATGTGGCACACATTGGATGTGAGATGGACGGTGCTACATTCTGAGGACTGCCCCCATTAGGAGAACAGAAGCACTGTTCATAAACATTTATCCACCTCATACGGGGAAGAAAATGTCCACGTCAGCCATAAGTTACACTATCAAGGCATGTATTACAGAGGCTTACAAGAGTATGTGCCTCAAGGTCCCAGAGGGCATTACCGCTCATTTCTTACGCAGCGCAGCAACGAATGTGGCATTTACCAACAGGGCCTCAGGGTCTTCATTATCCACGTTCATAAGACGTTACAAAATCAGTGTATACACTTCTGTGGATGCGACTTTTGGTCGTTGAGTTTTGCAGTCCATCCTTTCGGCGAATGATGACCTCCCACCCAAAACTTAGGACCATTGCTCTGGGAGGTCCCACAAGATGGCTTCCACCTCAGAGGGAGAATGACCAGTGGCACTTACCGTGAGGGGTCCTTCTCCTCTGAGGGTTGGAGGACCCTCTTGGCCCTCCTGGGTCATCATCCCCCTGTCCGCATCAAACCTACTCACCACAGATGTCAATTGGGCGGTCTGCTGATATACTGCCAACAGAGAGAAGTGTACAGAGAAGGAGAGAGATTGATGAAAGCGATATGGCTTTGTATAAAGGTATTGTATATAGTGAAGAGAGAGAATTTCTTACCTGTTCTCTTGTTCTTCCTGTTCCAGTTACTATTATGTCTTTACTAACAGTGTTTGAGTTATTGTTTTTTACATTCAGTGTGGCTTAAAGTTTTCCAGCTTTAGGAGCACCTGAACTGAGCCTGGGGTGACTCCCACCACAGGAAATAGGAAGATGTTAAACTTAGTCCTGCCTCCCTGAAGATGGGTGGGAATCACCTACAAGATGTCCTCCAACCCTCAGAGGAGAAGGACCCCTCACGGGAAGTACCACTGGTCGTTCTGTACCAACTGTGGCTTCTAGACAGTCTTAAAGGGCAGTCCCAACTACAGCTCATGGCAGTAATCTAATCTAGATGTTATCAAAGCATACACCACAGTAGCAACATCTTTCCTATCCAGGAAGGGCCAAAGCTGGTGAAAGGCACCTCTGGCTACTGCAGCCAACTGTTTATCCAATAGGAAGCTCAGTTTCAGCAGCACTCTCAAGCTATGAGCCTGCTGCTTTAGGGGGAGTGCAACTCATCCAGAATAGGATATATTCCAATTCCTGTTGGAAGTAGCACCTCTGAGTTGTTGGAACTCATTTTCAGTTTGTTAGCCCTCATCCATCACAAAACTGCCTCCAGATACCTGTTCATGGTTTCCACAGCCTCCCAGGGAACTGCTGGAAGCATATGATAGGGCTGAGTGACACCTGCATATTGGTGGCAACTCAGTCCAAATCTCTGCATGACCTTTCCCAGTGGTTTTTTGAAAAACATCGGGAACAAAATGGAACCTCGGGGAACCTCCTAGCTAAAGGCCAAGGGGCAGGGAAGCAGTCCCACAGCACCACACTCTGAAACTTACCCTCAAGATAGGACCAGAACCACCACAGAACAGTGCCTCCCAGTCCTGCAAGGCCATCTAGAAGGATACCATGATGAATCATATCAAAACCTGACAAGAGGTCCAGGAGAGTTAATAGAGTCGTATTTCCCTTGTCCATTGACCAGCACAAGTCATCCATCAGGGCAACCAAGGTTGTTTCAGTCCCATAACTAGGCCTGAAACCAGAGTGAATCCCAGCAGTCTGCTTCATTAGGGAATCCCTGATGCCTGGGCACCGCTTTCTTAATCACCTTGCTCAAGAATGGTACAGTTGAGACTGGACAATAGATATTCAGCTCATCTGAATCCAGAGTAAGTTTCTTTAGGTGTGGATGCACCATTGCCCGATTCATGGCAGGGATGGACACCCCTCTCTCAGGGAGGCATTTACTGTCTCTTGGGCCCAGTCTGCTGCTGCACCTTCAAGCAGATTTAAGCAGCCAGGAAGGGTAAGGGTCGTAAAAGCATGTGGTAGGTCTTAAATCTCCAAGAATCCTGTCCACATCCTCAAACTGCACAAACTGAAGGATACCCCACACAGCTGAACAAATCAGCATCCTGGATCATCCAATCCTGTCACTGCTAATGTAGAATTCAAGTTGGAATGGATGTGAGAGATTTCATCCACAGTGTCCTGAGCAAAATTATTACAGCAGGTTTCAGAGCAGTCCAGTGCCGCATGTTGGCCAGAAGCCAATAGGCCCCTGAGCACCCGGAAGAGTCCCCCAGGTCTTCACTGTGTGAGTGCGATGGTGGCAAAGAAATGTTGTTTCTTCACTGCCATCACCACCGCAGAGTAAGATTATTGACTGATAGAGATGTTCCCACATTTTATTGATTTTGCTTCTATAAGATTAACAGGTAACTTCAAGCAGTTTTATGGCTGGCTTTCTTGTTTTGTTAATAACATGGTTTAGTGTTCTCTCCTGTAACAATGGACCACCTAATAGAGAGAAACAGCAATCAGACCCTGCAACAAATCTAGATGCCTGCTTTGTCCTTGTATACACTCAAGCAGTTCAATCCTAGGACCCAATAATGACATAAATTATGCCATTTTGGGCTCGTTCACTTGCTTATCCTTCAATGTAACTTTTTAAAAATTATTTGATTTACTTTAGTTTGCCTTTCCTGCTGAGATTCAAGGTGGATTATGGGGTATAAAACAGTGCAGTCAAACATCATAAAACAATTAAGAACCAAAACGGTTAAGATCTAAATGCATAGGTCCAACAATTCTGTTAGTCAAGTTAAAAACATTAAAAATTAAGAGATATATAAAATATGCCTATATTTATTACAAAGTGAATTTAAAAACAGATGTTGGCCCTGGTGATTGCTTCAGTGAAGAATCAAATTGTACAGTGACAATAAAAAATGACCACTATTGACCCTGACCATACGGGTTTTGGCCCATTGGCCTTCCTCAGTGGTTAAAAAATGATATTACAGGATGGCTCATGACATTGCAATGCAACAATAATTTCTTATAAATTTACCAAGATGAAATTTCTTGATGATTGTTATCTGTGACCAAAGACAAAGTTACTAATCAGAGGCCTCATTCTTGATAGTTTGCTATTATGGTCAGATACACTTTCCTATAGTAATGGCTCAATTGTTTACCTTTCTCACTTGGTCAGAAAAATTCAATGCCGCCAGGAGCCAATAGTGATGTAATAGTGTCATCATAAAACAACCAATGAACAATGTAATAGGAGTAGGATTATGGAATTAGAGAGCAATGGGAACAGCAAACTGTCTTAAGGCAAGATAAACCATATAAACAATTAATAATAAATTAACGTCGGCAGTTCTTTCCTGCTTAATTGTTTCAGGGAGATGTTCTAGTGTGAATATGTGCCTAGTTGTCTGCTGTGCTCTTTGTTTGTTGTATAAAATAGAAGGGATAGTTTCAGTGACATTTTAGACATGGAAATAATACAGAAATAGAACCTCTCTTTGCTGCTTATAAAGGCACAATGTTGCGGGATATTGCCTCGCTGCAGAAATATTTTAATGGAGCAACTACCCTGCAATTGATGCTCCAAGTGCATTAACCTAACATTCGAAGATTAGTGGAGGTTTCTTGCTTCATCCTTGCTTTGTGAGGTGGGGAAACAATATAATGCACAGCTGTCTGCTTTTAGGGGCAAACTGGAAGATTCATTGTCTTGTATCACTTTTTAAAAAGACAGGAGAGCCAGTCTCCCAGTTTCTCATGGAGCTGGCCCTAAGTTTCAGGACTAACTTCTTGTTCATAAACATGCTGTGATTCTTCATATATGCAGTGAATTATTTAAAGCCTCATGGCTCTGAAGAGCTACATAAACAGCACCTCTGACTATATGATTCTGGTCTTTTAAATAATTCATTGGCTATTACAGCAGAATCCCTGTAGGCTAGCATATGTGGATGCTTGGTTTTTAACTGTAGCAAGACTATTTCATCTTCCTCTACTGCAACTGATGTATGATTTTCTCATTAATATTCTAAACACATTGGGATGAGGTATCTAAAAACCGAAGTGTGAACACAGAAATTTTAACAGGACTGTTAATATAACCCTGTACTAGTACCTTAAAAGGGAATTTGATCAGAGTTTCTTCTGGAAGAGAAAAGCTTACCTGGAACAGTAGAAAAGAACAAGAGCCCAATAGCACCATAAAGACTAACAAAATTTGTGCCGGGGTATAAGCTTTTGTGAGTCACTGCTCACTTCTTCAGGTAACTTCACGAAAGTTCATACACTGCCACAGACAGACTTAACACAGCTACCCATCGTGACTTACCTGGAACAGTTAGACTATGTCTAAGCATAGTCAGAATATTAAAACATTCTATGTTAATCTTTGTGTGTCAGGTATGGTCAAATTCCCATTAAACAATAACAAATTTTGGGTTCCTTCCTCTGTGGTTTGTTTTCTATGTAGTAAAAGCTGTGTGTGACAGGGAAGCAGCATTCTCCTTAGGAAAGAAGACATTCTCAGGGTGTTGTTTGTTGAATTTCTTTTATCTTTCACAGCTTTTTCTGTCTACGCATTGTAAAGATTTTGATAAATTTTAATAGGCTGCCTTGTATTCTATACAGTGTTTAAGCATCATTTACTGTAAACTTACCATTTGCATCCTTCTCCAGTAATTTCAGGTTCAACAACTTTTTATTTTTGTTGAAGTAGTTGTAATTGAAAAGGTATTTTTAGCATTTAGAACTTACCTGGTCACACTTATCCATGCTTTGGTAAAATCTGTGTAATTATTGCAATGCACTATATGTGATGCGGCCCTTGAAAGTGTTTGAGAGCTTCATCTGATTAAAACTATGGTGGCCAGATTGTTGACTGAGCGTTGATGGTGATGTAGTGATCATATCCTCCCATTTCTGAAAGATCTTAATTTACTTCCAGTTTTTTCTGGACAGAGTTCAAGATCCTTTGTTTGAACTATAAAGCCCCAAATGGTCTGAAGATCTCCTCACGCATGAATTTGCCCAAGAATTAACATCTTCCTCTGAGGCCCTCTGCCAAGTATTGTTACCTTCTAAAGCTAAGTTTGGTAGCCTTGGTGGGCATAGTGACCCAGCTGTAGAACTTTCATCCTAGAACACGTGACTGTTATCACCATTATAGTCTTCCAGGCTCAGGTGCAAGCTGTATAGTTCACAAGAGCTTTTAGTAGTAATTTTTTTAAAAAATGGTGCTACTGTTGGATTTGTATGGCCTTTCTGTTGTCTTGTGGTTTGATTTTTTTTAAAAAAAAAATACTGTTTGTAAACTGTCTTGAGAGCACTTTGAAAGTGGAATGGCTGGATGTATTTAAAAAAAAATGCAAATACATTCAGAATTTAAAATCAAAAGAGGTTGCAAGCAGCTGCTTTCTTTCTGGATTAATTAATGTACTTTGCTATTGCATTACCAAAAAAAGTATAAGAAATAGCATGCCATAAACAGCAGAGATAACAGATTACAAAAGTGGAAGACATTGTAGTAGGAGGAAGATAATATGTACAATAAATAGTGTAGTAAACTACGCTCTTATTTCCTGTATTAAAGGTTTGTAGTACTGGCTTTGTATATTTGACTTGATGTGCTTAAACTATTCAAATCAGATTTTTTTTTAAAAAAAAAATGATACTTTGAGTTTGGTATGCCTGCCTCCCATCTTGAATGAAAAACTGCTGTTGGTGTGGCACCTCAATTTCAGCAAAGAATAAATATATTGTTTATAAGAAAGGTGCTGGAAAATGCAAGCAGCTGTTGCAGACATAAGCTGAGTTCTAAGAGCAGGAACAAATGAAAACAACTTGGGAAAGTGGCTAATACCTGACTGATAGATAGGTATGACTTCAGCTAGCTGAGGCTGAAAATCTCTGTTTTAATGGAGACATTGTTCAAACATGCAATCATCAATCAACAGTTTGCTCGCTATGACAAGATAAACTCCTTGCCATCTCTACTATCTGGACTGTTTCATAAACTTGCTCTAGGTGCCAGCCCTACTCTCTCATACTGTGCTTGAGCTGTCAGTACAAGTATCATGTATTTCATCTCCCTTCTGGAGGACAGCCAAATACATTAACGGGGGGGGGGGTTACTTTGAGCTTGATATGCTAGTGATTGTTCTAGAAACTCTAGTTATTAAACCAGGGTGCTAGGAATCAAGATGATTCTTGTGGCAATCAAAAGCATAATGCTCCCCTTTCCAGAATAAAAACATACAAAATCTAAGCTGATCTGGGGGCAAAAAAGGAGGTCTGTCCTGCTTCAAATGGTTTTCTTCCAGAGACAGTGGGTTGGATCCAGTGAGGTGCCAATTAACATGGTTGCCAACACAGATTTCCCTCACTATCCTTTCCAGCATCAGCTCACTAACCCCCCCCCCCCCCAAAAAAGCTGCTGCTGAAGAGCATGAGATCTGTGTGTAAATCCATGTGGCCTGTGGGAGAAAGTTAGGAGGGGGACCTGAATGAAATGCCTTACTACCTTGTTTTTACACCAGAGATGTTTCATGCCAGTGGAAGCTCCTCTGGCTGAAGAGAAAAATAAGGGCAGCTCCATTACCTTCTCACAGCTGCCCCTTGGGTTTGTTGCGTTTTGACCACATTATCTCCTGTGACCCCAACGGCAGCTTTATGGAAATTTCAGGGTCAATGAGGAAACTGGGTCAGGGCAGGAAAGATCTAGTCACATGAGCCCCCTTGCAGTCATGCTTGGTTAGATTCAGTCCATTATCACATGACTCATGTGGCACTTAATATCTGGGTTTTGGTGAATGCTAGTGATTGTTGTTGGTAGAAAACTGTTTGGACTTTGAGTTCTTTACAGACAAAGCATTTCATTTATTGTAAAGCACTTTAAATCTCAGTTTTTAAAAGTGGGATAAAATATGCTACTGGCTGAGTGGGCAAATGAAGTTCAGTGTAGGTAAATGTAAGGTGATGTGCATTGGTACAAAGAATCTCAGCTTCAAGAATATGATAAAGGGGCCTGATCTACCACAGACAGGCCATACCTTCCAGAGATCATAGGCATAGACAGCTTTAAAAGGGGATTAGACAGATTTATGGAGGGTGGGACTGTCAATGGCTACTTTCCTAGCAAGCGTAAATGACTTTAACTGATTTAACAAGCTAAAATTTATAACTTAGCTAGTATATAAAATTGTACTATTTGGCATATTTATGAAACTTAAAAGAATAAATATCTTCATTGTCTAAGTAAAACTGCAAGTGTTCCTAATACTTAAGAAAGAGTTGCAAGCTGCTATACCCTATGCTACCATAACATATATGTCTATAATTTATGACATATGAAAGTTAGGAAAATATAAAAGTTGAAGGTAAGAAACAAATCTTGTAGTAAACAAAAGAATATTTTATTTGGATAGAAATTCTTTGAAAGAATCATAAGGGGAGGGGGGGTTGGATCTACTCAAACCGAAAATATACCCCAAAAAATACTGTATTGGTATTTTCTTGGGAAAACTGGGGGAAATTCCCCCCCAAAATCCTGCTGTATTTGGGAATTACTGTTAGATCTGAAAATAGAGGAGAGGCAGGAATAGATTGCTCCCGCCTCTCAACTTTTTTTAAAAAAAATTGGTATTGTGTGTGTGTGTTTGCACCTGAAAGTCACAGTGACCTCTGGTGACTGACCCCTACTGAAGGCCTGGAGGATATTCAGAGAGGTGGCTGAATAAAGCCTGCCTCTGTCCTCCCGACTCGGTGTTCCAAGGAAGTCCCCCATCCAAGTACTAACCACAGTTGACCCTGCTTAGCTTCTGAGATCTGATGAGATTGGTCTTGCCTGGGCTATCCAGGTCAGGGTCTGCCATTCAACTGTTTATCAGGCTTCTACTGCAGGGTATACATGGAGGTCGGGGCCAGCTGTTCGTTGGCACAGTGGTCCCTGCCAAGAAACACAGTATGAGACTCTGGCTTTCATCCCACATGCACCCAGTGGGAGGCCCCACTGCAAACGGGAGGAGGGGCTTCCCAGAGCTGGGGACCACTTGACCTTGCTTCATCAGCCCTTTCTGGTTGCTGAGGTCCCTCAGTTCCAGGGACTCGTGTTCTGTGCTGCCATAGACATTGGAAGTATCAATGAAAGAGATGAGTGATTAATCTGCTCCTGGGCATAGACAGAGTTAATCCACTGCCACACACAGGGCTGGAGCAGACAAAGAACATGCAACAGTCATTCCTCATCCAGGGGTCATTCTCAGGGATCATGATGGAGAAGGAAGAAGGGTCGTTGGTGCACACCTGGCTGCAGGGTTCACCATCTGAGAAATGTGCCATGCTGATGGCAGCCACTGTCCAGTCCAGGTTGTGGTCAAGGTACTGGCCCCACTGCATTAGCATGTGCATGATCACTACAGAAATAAAAATGAAATCTTTATCGAACCCTCATTATCAGATATGCATCTAAACCCTCGTGTTTTCCATAGACTCTCCCAAGAAATTTCTGAAGCTTCTAGCTCTTGTGAAGAAAAGTTTGTATACACACAAGGAATTCTTTCTCAATGCAAAGGAATGCATACTGAGTCTCCATAGGACATTCAAAGTTAGGACTGGGACATTTGAAACTGCCTTCTACCGAGTCAGGCCATTGGTCTATGTAATTCAGTATTTGTGCAGATATGCTCTATCCATATGCTTAGATTCAGCAGAATTGCAGAATACAGAATACAGAATACAGAAACAAAATTCTCCCTCTTGACAAGCACCATTAGTGCCAAATGGGCTCTATTTTGGCTAATCCCTCCCTTAGAATGACCAACGGTTAATGATTTAATGCCAGATATCCCCGGTGCCTCATTATACCTGTTTCATTCATGTCCACAACTAATCCTCACTGCATATGTTCTTGAATCAGTTGTAGGGTCCTTTCAAAGATCTCACCAGCCCAGGCCATCTCGATGGGGTAAGGATTCCGTGGACAACAGAAAAGGGCAAACAGTTCCTTAGGAGTTTTGGGCCTCCTATTATTCAGAGATTTTTTTAAAATAAGTGTATGTTTCAACTGGCAGGAAGTTATTCAAAGTTCTGCTTCCCTGCATTATTTCATTCACTTCTATTTAAGATGATGGGGGATGGGATGGAAAGAAAGTTTAAAGGGACTGCAGAAAACAGCCTGAGGATCAGGATCAGCTGTGCGGGGTGGGGGGGAGCAGACTGTTCCTGCCGACTTGGCTTGGAGCTGGCTTCTCATGCAGCTCAATTTAAATTGGTCTGCAGGAGAAGCCATCCCAGCCAGGATCTGTGTGCCTCAGGGAGAGATCTCCTCACAGCATGCAGACCCAGGAGCTGGCTTTTCCAGCAGGGCTGTTTAAACCAGGCTGCAAGAGAAGCCAAGCCAGCCCCAGGATCAGGTTGGCTTTTTTAAAAAATCCAGTATTTTTCTTTTTTTATATAATACAATTTATTGAAAATTTTTGTTTTTTCTGTCAAACAGTAAGTGCAAGTAAACATACAGTTATTACTTGAGTTTAAACATTGTAGCTTTACACATGAATAATAGTCAATACAGATTGATTGTTTACAGCAATTGTAAGTCATGAAGTGCTAAGAAACCTACTTTGAGAACTTGTATAGCTTTCAGATGAGTAGTACTTGAGATGGAGTTATACATTTAGTAGATGGTCTACATTTCCAACATGAGAGAAGTAACGACAGTACCAATAATGTTTTACCGTAACCAAAGATCGTTTATAATCGGTGGGATTTCCATTTGTTTAGCGAGGTATTGCACTACGGAGAACCATGTGGTAGTAAAACTAGAGAGGGAAGAACATGTGTCAAGTCGCGAAAGATTGTCTGAGAGTTTTGCCATAATATATAAATCCCACAACTTTTTATGCCATTGAGAAAGTGTGGGTGTCATTATCGTTTTCCAGTTCTTGGCAATGACCATTTTAGCTGCAAAAAGCAACATAGCAGCTCTTTCTTTCATGGAAACACTATCACACTTCATAGCCCAGCTGTTCAAAAATATTTGTTCAGGTGTCAGTTTGATCTCAAATGGTAGGAGAGTGTTGATTTCATGTAACACCTCCTTCCAGAAGGGCAGGATTATGGGGCACTTAAACCAGCAGTGAAGATAATCACCTTTGATGCCACACTGCCTCCAGCACAGAGGACTGATAGTGGTTAATAAGAGAAAGTTTTGCTGGAGTCAGATACCATTGTGAAGTTATTTTAAAGGTTTGCAATTTCATTGAAACAACCCTAGTGCAGACTGAAGGTGAAGACCACAGCGCTTTCCACTGTGCCTCCGATATGCTATTATTGCAAGCTTTGTTCCATCTTGTTTGGTATGTGAGTGATTTGTTCTGGTAATAGGATGTTAACACTTTATATACTTTTGATATCATGCCTTTGTGAGATTTACTAGCTATCACTATTATTTCCTCAAAAGATGTGAGTGATTGTTGAAGGATGGTTTCTAAGTGGAGGCTTCTGCACATATGAGTTATTTGTAGATATTGTAGCCAAGGTATTGTGTCTTGCAGTTTCCTTTCTAGTTCGTTTTTGGAGAGAATTATTATTTTTTTTTGTTAAGTCATGTAAAGTGGATATCCCTGATTCTTTCCATCTTTTGAAGATAGGATTTTTAAGACCTGAAGGAAACCAAAGCTGATCTATAAAAGATTGAAAGCGAGATATGGGAGGAAGTAATTTTCTACCTATTTTGTCCCATGTAGCCAGCATTGCTGATAGGAGTGGACTGGCTTGGATTGTTTTTGGTCGTTTGTTGGTAGGTTGCCAGATTATTTCTGGGAACTCGAATGGCGCAGTATGGGTCAGAAATTTAGTAGTGATGTCTGAACCTGGTTCTGCATGCATCAATTTAAGTACTTGAGAAAGATGTATGGCTTTATAGTACCAGAGTAAATTTGGAAAGTTTAGCCCTCCTTTTTCCGACCGCCTGTAAAGTGTGTTGGCAGAGATTCTGTGTGATTTAAGAGACCAGAAGAAGTCCAGTAACATCTTTTGCCAATTGTTGATTTGCCTCAGTGTTAATTGAATCGGTATTGTGCGAAATAGGAAGATGAACCTTGGAAGGATAAGTGATTTGATAATGTTAAAAAAATCCAGTATTTTTCTTCTTGGGTCTATTGGACCTGGAAAAATTCAGGATTTCCGAAAAATCCCAGATCTGAATACTGCACTGGTGTTGAGATCCAGGTTTTCTTGGAAATACCAAAAATTTTTTTGAGTCCAATAGACCCAAATTGAAAAATACCAAATTTTAAAAAATTGCACACCCTAATCATAATAGGTAAGACTAACAGCATTCAAACAGCAATAACATTGAGACTAGACTACTGTTAATAGACGCTACATAGGTGACCCCTCAAAGTCAGTTTGGAGACTCTAGTTGGGGCAGAACGCTGCAACTCATTATTATCAGGAGCCTGACAGAGCATCCTGCAGTCACATCATTGGTTGTCCATCAGTTACCAGGCTCAGTTTAAGGCACTGGCTATCATACAAAGCCCTTCATGGCCTTGGTCATTCATATCTACGGAGCTACCTCTCCATCTATGCTCCTCCATGACACATTCACACATCTGAGCAGGGCCACCCTGCAAATCGAACAACTGCCGAATCAACCACAGCCTGCACAGGTGCATTCTTTGTTGTGCCCCCCACCTTATGGAATTATTTTCCTGAAGACATCAGGAAGACACCCACACTCCTGGTTTTCTGCAATCTCTGCAAAGCTGAATTATTCAGGAAACAGTGCTGTAATATAACTGTATGGTTTGGATTGAAGTTCGGGGTTAAAGGGTTAGGGACTGTAGACTATATTACTGTGTATAGTTTGTACTATCTGTTCTTGTAAGGAGATTCATACTATGTAATTTTTGCTTTTGATTATTGTTTCATGTTATGATGTGCTTCACCTCTGGTTGGTTTCCAGATTTCTGTAGGTCAAATGTATTGCATTTTCTATTGGTTGTCCTACCCTATTGATTCTACTGACTTATTCTGTGTAATCCCCCTTGAGTGTCAGAGAGACTGATGGACTATAAATAATATTAATTAAAAATAGTAAATGTTTAAATAAACTTAACTTAATAAAATTGAAAACACTGTGTATTATCATTAAACTCATTTTTTCTGTTGGAAAAGGTGAGAGACTTCAGACCTTTTCATGCTGTACATTTGAAATGAGTGAAATGTTTTGCAGTTTTCTCAGTCAAAAAGAAAATATTTCATAAGAGGTTTTTTCAGTCGTTCCCTAAATTTCCCAGTTTTTCCATTTGAAAAATTGAAAAAGATCTTGGACTTCACACATATTTTGTGTGTGAAAATCCTTGTCTTAAGAAGCATTTCACTCATTCTAAAAGATAAAATATTTCATAGGAGGTTTTTCATTGCTGTCCCAATGTTTCCAATTTTAATCAGAAACAAAGTCCTCAGGCGGGGGGAATGGGGAAAACATTTTGCCCCCAATTTTCCCTTGCCTTCACATCTGTAATCCTTTCTGTCTTACTTCCTGTTAAGCCTGGAACTGCTAAGTCACCTTTCACTTCCTCTGAATCCCTCCTCCACACCCTCCTTCGCCATGATGCCTTCGGTGCAACCACCATTTTCAGTGGATTTATGCCTAAGGACACGTGAATAGATTGAACATATTTTCTTACTGTATTAATAACTAGCTCCCTCCAAGTCATCTGCTTTCTGTACGTTTTAAAATAGCTGAGGTTTAATTTAGATTTCATCAGAACTTGAGTGATTAGGCAAATCATTTCCTTTTCCACCAAAAGCATTCCCGTCAATTTCTGATTTTAAAAATAGTTTTGAAAAGTTTAGCCAGTTGATACTTTTAAAAAATATCATTTTTTCTCTATCCTTAAGATAATGATGAGCCTTCATTCTCCTTTTGTTTGCATTCTGTTTGCATTCCTAGTACCTAGTACCTTCCTGCTTCAGTGTCCCTTTCAGAACATAAAAGCTGGTGTTAGTGAAGCTTCCAGGTGCTTCTCAGTCTCTGACCTTCCCCTCCTCCCCCATGCTCAACTCACTCCTGGTTTTCTTGGCAATTGATCCACATTCATTGGAATCTGTTTGGGCTTGATTGTTCCACATGCCTGCCCTCCCTGTGCATTTTCACAGTTGTGGGGTCAAGTTTGCTTTCTTCTGCACATGCCTTCAATAATGAGGATTTTCAAGGGAGGGTGCTGTCATAATCAGAGATGTCATAGCGCCCCCTCCCCCCGGTGTTTTAAAAAATGCTCTAAAATATCAGTATATTGATGTAGTGTTGTAATGATAGCAGATTCTCTGAATTCCCAGCTTTCATTTTTTAAAAAGTAAATCTCTACCTTGTTCCATCACTGAAATCCAAAGGAAAAAGCATATCTCCATTAAGGAAGCACCTAGAGACTTACTTAAAAAAAAATGAAAACTAGGAATTCAGAGAACTTGCTTAAACTATCATTGCAACACTGCAGTAATATATTGATATTTTTAGGGCTGTTTTTAAAAAAAAATAAGAATTGAAACTATTCATCTTCAGGATGGGAAGGGGAAGTGCTTTGATGATGATGACACACAAGTGTTTGAAAAGTGGGTGGGACAAAGAAAACCGACAGAAGCGTTATGCACGAGGGAAAAGCCAATTCCAAAGCAGCTTCCAGAAAAATATAGGGATAAAAGTGGCTTCAAAAGAACCAACCTCCCCCAGGGAATAAGAACATAAGAACATAAGAGAAGCCAATGTTGGATCAGGCCAATGGCCGATCCAGTCCAACATTCTGTCACACAGTGGCCAGAAATACCAGGTGCCATCAGGAGGTCCACCAGTGGGGATATCTAAAAATAACTAAATAACTTAAAAAGCCTGAAAAGTAAAGACATGAAAATGCATGCAGAAATTGTGTGAGAAACCAAAGCAGTATGGGGCCAGAACTGAAAGGAAACGCCCATGCAGAAACTAGGGATGCCGGCATCCAAGTGGGATCTGGGGATCCCCTGGAATTACAGCTCATCTCCAAACTACGGAGAACAGTCCCCCGGAGAAAATGGATGCTTCAAAAGGAAGACTCTATGGCATTGTGCCCCACTGTGATCCTTGTTCTCCCCAGGCTCCTTCCCCAAATCTCCAGGAGTTTCCCAACCTGGATCTGGCAACCCTTTCTCTCAGTTCCCAGTGCTGGGGTCTTATCTGAGCACTGCTTTCAGATAAGTGGATGCTGTAAAATGCTTCAGTTATGGTGATATTTGGGTAATCTGAATATCGCAGTTTTTGCCAAACACTACAGCCCATCTGTTTGTATATCTACAGAATCTCTATGCTACATCTCCAGAGAACCTGCTTGGGGCAACTGCCAAAATAAAACATGACAAAAACAGCAGAAGAGTAATTAACAAACTACTAAAAACCCAGTCAGAGCATAAGACATTTTGCAGTTTAAGACATGTCTTATAAACAGTTCCCAGGCTAAAAGCAGACTTTTACAAATGCTAAAACATCAAACTGTTACTTAAAAGACTAGGATAAGTGGTAAGTTTTGTCTTGATGCCTAAAATAGAGTAGGGTAGTGAGCTTCCAGAAGAATAGCATTCCACAGGGAAGGTGCCACCACTGAAAACGCCCAGGTCTGGTCAGAAATGGATGAGTAGCTGGTGCATTTCTTTTAGCACAGAAGTAATACAGTGCCTGTATCCTGTCCCTGACAGTAGTCTGGCTACAGTGTTTTGGACCAGCTAAAGTTTCCAGACAATTATGAAAGGCAGCACCATGTAAAATGAATTACAGTAGTATAACCTGGATATGATTAGAGCATATACTGCTATGGTCAGAGGAATGGGTGTAATGACCAGCCAAAGTTGATAAAAGCACTTCGTCCATAGAGGGGACTTGCACCTCCAGTCTAGCAGCACCCCAAGCTTCAGACCACCTCTGATCTTACCTAGTAGATGTTAAACAGCATGGGAACAAGATGGATCCTTGTGGGGCTCCATAGCCATGAGGCAGAGCAACAATCCCCCAGCACCACCTTCTGGAATTGGCCAGTCAAATAAGAGCAGAACCATGACAACATGATGATGATCCTACTCCGAACCCACCTAGCCCTTCTAGCTGGTTACCATAGTCAGTGGGATTGAAAGTTGGTGAGAGGTCCAGGAGAATCAAAGGGATGCACAAACACACCCTTGTTACTCTCCCTTTATTGTGGAGGCCACATGGATCATGTTATACCTGTTTTGCAATCCTTGCATTGGTTGTATATTAGTTTCAAAGTCCAAATCAATCTGCTGATAACCTTATAGGTCTTCATATCCCTAAGTGTTGGATCCACATACATAAAGGCAGCCCCATAGCCAGAATTTTTTTTGGGGGGGGGGGGGACAGTGCAGTCACAGCCACCGTCCAGCTCACCCATGTTCATCTCCTCAGCCAACACATGGGCAGGAAGTCCCCAACCACCATCTTCCCAGCCCTGCACAAGCCTCCACCACTCAGTGAGCAGATGTGCCTGGGGCTGGCTGTGGCAGCAGCAGCTGCTGAATTCTCTGGGCGTGTCAAGCCCTTCCATGCCTCTGGGGTGGCCTCCAAAGCACCCTTCGGCTCAGTGCCACCAGCCTACGTGGTGGCAGCGGTCCTGTAGCAGCAGCTCCCCTGCTGGTCCATGTGGTTTAGCCTGTGGCCATAGTTGCTGCCTTCTTGTGCTACATGTGGCAGCCCATCAAGTAGGAGCTGATCTGCAGGTGGTTGGAGGGCATGCCCCTATGCCACTCCAAGACATATGGCACCATGCCCGAGCTCATCAGCCATGTCATGGTAGAGTACATCCCGATCAGCCGCCCCAAGGGAAGAAGGACTAGGAGAAGGGGGTCTGGGAGGGGCAGGACAAATTCGAGAGAGGGCATTGCCCCAAAGGCCCCGTGGCTATGGACTTGTGTAAAGGACTGCCCCTCCCATCCCATGAACCCATTTGGCAACTTCCATCTGCGCAGGAATGCCTTTAAGCTGTTCCAATGTTGTGGAATAGGCTTCTGGAGGAAATTAGAAGATCTACATCTCCTTTGCAATTTCAGAGTGCTTGTGAAATAACTCTTCAGAAGAGCCTTCGGGTTCTCAAGATGATTCCTTTGTGGAATCATTTTTGTGGAAGCCCTTTAAAGGTTTTTTTTTCTGATTGTTTTATTTTTGTTGGTTTTAGAATGCTTTTGTTTTATTGCTCTTACCCACTGTTGATTCCAGTTGTCTGTGAGAAACGATGGGCTTATCTATATATCTAATTCCAAAGTGGCCCCCTCTGTGCGGATATCTAAATCCACTGGGGGGGGCACGGGGGGGCAGGGAGATTTTCCTACACGTGTGCAGAAAAATCCTAAAAGTTAAGAAAACTTGGGGGGGTATTTAAATCCCCCCAAAAGTAAAAGCATTCCCTGTGCACGCACAGAGAACGCTTTGGCCATTGGGGAAGTGCGGCGGGCCTTGCCACCGCTGCTGCTATCGGGGAGGGAAGGGGAGAAGGTTTGGCACACGGTGGGCCCCGCTGCCGCTGTTGTTGGGCAGGGAGAGGGAGGAGGGAGGAGAGAAGGCTTGGCATGCTGCGGGTCCCGCCACCGCCGCTATTGTCCCAGAGGGAAGGGGGGGAGGGGAGAAGGCCACACAGCCTCGTGGGGGGGGGGAGGAAGAAGGCTTACCTGGTGCCGCTTCCTTCTCCTGTGGAGCTCCTGCTTCTGCAGGCCGGGAGTTGTGGGGAATACTCCCCCCCCCCCACAAGTATTGCGGGTCCCCCTTCTTGTAAATGTTCTAAATAAGTATGAAGAATTTGCACTGTAGACTTTATCTTATGAATGAGAACGATCCACCCTTTCAGTTTTTGTTTTGTGTCACTTAATGAAGTGAGTTGTGCACAGTGCATATTGGGTTCCAGAAGATGACTTCAGTTATGCATGATGGCCTCATCTTTAGTTTGAGACCAATTCAGCAATCAAGGACTGTGCATCTTATGTTCTTCAGGTCTCTGGTCACTTGGTAGACTTAATCCCCATGTTAGAATCCTATCCCATATGTTGAAGACAAACTAAGGATTGAATCCAGTTGAGAATGTCTGTTGACCAGGAGGGAGGGTGATTTTTACTGATTCCCCCTGTTGCTTCAGATGTCCAGCTCCCATGTCATGCTGTTCCTGAGAAGCAGCATTGGGGGCATTTTGGGGCTACTGCAGGAGGGGAGAGGCGAAGCAGTTTTGCTCTGCTCATGGAACTGCCTTCTGTCAGCAAAGGTTTTTTGTGTGCATTTTCCCCAACCTTTTAATGCATGCTTATAGTAAATCAGTAGTAAGTACAGAATAAGGGTGAGGCGCTGTGGAACAATATTGTATTGATTCAAAACTGTGTCTGATTCAAAAGTCAATTGCAAGCCTGAACAGGCCCTTTGCAGCGTTATTCATTGCCAGCTTACAAATAGCTGCTTTCAATGAGGGCATATTAAGTCAAATTTTAAACATATTGAACTATTTAGACCTTCAAAATAACTTGTCATTTTCTGTTTATTCTGCAGAGACTTGAGTCATAATCATTTGCTATCCTCCAACTGGAGCATTGGTTCATCAGCTCAAGGACTACAAGAAGTGTAAGTTATTCTGAGCTCTCTGTCTCGTTATATGCCAAGGGATTTTGTGGTGACAGTAATGTAACATCAGACAATGATTAGCTGAGCTGCCCTAATGTTACAAAAGGATTAGACGTACTTGGAAATAAAGTCAAAAAAGCAGGAGCCTTGGAAAGGGGACTGTAAGTTGGCAGAGGATATGATGGTCCAGAGGAATGCTTCTGAGATAGAAAGAAAAACATGCAAATGGACTGACCAGGGAAACAATGTGTGTGGTCAGTGTTATGTTCTATTATGTTGTATTGCATGCCATTGTCAGGGCTCTGGTATCCTAACTCCCTCATTCTTATTGGCTGCTGAATAAAGACTCCTTATTGGTCCTGAAGCCAATCCAAGGAACCAATTGCAGAGCCCTGCTTAGGTCCAATGAGACTGCGTGTTTCCAGTTACAATGTATATAGTTATTTGTTGGAACACTATAAGTTGAGTGCTGCTCTTGCTAGAGCTGTCCCTGAGCTGAACGATGTTTTGAATAAAAGCCTGCATTTGATTTATCGTCTCCCAGCTCAATACTTAACAGTCAGGCACCGCAGTGATGAAGGACTGCACTTCACATATTGACAGGAAATAACCAGCAAAATCTTTGGCTGTAGTCTTGTAATAATTATGTATCGTTTCTATCAGGGTGGACATTGTGGACCACATCATTGCTTAAAGCAGGGGTCTTGCAGCATGTGTCTCTAGAGCCAAATGTGGCTTAGTATGGAACCAAATATGGCTCTTTAAAAAATGAAATCTCTAAGACAGTGGTACTTGCTCCATGACTGGCAGAGGGCCTCATTCAGAATTCTCATCAAGCAAAAGAGCTGCATTTACTTCCTTCCCTAGCATGAGGCCTGTACCTCAGAGAGGCTTGCCGCTTTTCTCGTCCCCTGATGGCATCTGTTTGAGGGTCCCCACAAGGCAAGGGCCTTGTCTGCTTTTCAGCAACATGGGAGCAGGGGGGCAGCATTGGTGAATGGTGCTCAGAAGAGTCACAGGTGGTTCTCAAGCCACTGAGTAGCACTGCTCTGAGGCATAGTAGTGGGGTAGGTGAGATGCTGGATTAACCAGTATGTGAAGGAAATGGCAAAGATTTTTACGGAACTGAAGGGCTTCTTAGGGATGCTTTAAGAAAGGAAATTACTGGCCACTGATCACCTCTATCATTTCCAAGGGCAGATTTATATCAGTGCACTAAAGAATTGCAGAATTTCTTACATTACATATGGAGACCTCAGGTGTACCACTTCCTAAGAAAGCAAAGGTACTATGATACCGTAACAGCTGCAGTTGAGAGTTTGCACTTTTGTTGCTTAATTTCCAGTTGCAGGGCTGGAGCAGTAGCAGTGTTTAGATGGTTTTGGAAATGATTCTTGGTTAATTTAGACTTTAAGCATCAGTGGTGAAAAGTTTGTAGATGATGATTCCCAAATGTCTTTATGTGCCTGTCTTTCTGGAGAATAGGAGAATTCCAGAGTGGGAAATGTTGGGGTCATCATGTAAATCATTTGTCATCTAAGTGAAAAATAAAACAGGAGCTCAGTGGCACCCTGAAGACTATCATAAGTTATTTCAGCATAAGCTTTCTCTCTTCATCAGATGCATTGTGAGTTCTGACTCACAAAAGCTTATGCTGGAATAAACATTGTTAGTCTTCAAGGTTCCATGCAACTCCTGTTTTATTTTGTTAATGTAGACTGATACAGCTGCCAATCTGGAATTATCATCATGAAAGGCAATAAATTCAAATTTTAATCTTTTAATATCATCCTTAAGTTTTTTTATTTGAGCATCATATCTTTACTGTTCCTTATCTCAGTCATCTCTTGCTAGCTGAGTTTCTCATCTAGCTAGAGATCATCAAACTAACTGGTATTGCTCATTTCTGTTAGCTGTTTCTTTAGAATTCTGTGACTGTTAGAGTTAGCTTTTGAGGAATATGCCAGCTTTGCTTCTGGCAGGTGTTATTTACTAAGCTGAAATATTCATTAAATACAAGTGAAATGTTCTACATGTCTCATTGACCTTTCATGTTTTCATTGTGCTAGTAAAGAAATCTGTTTTTCAGGAAGATGAATTACAACGAGCTAACTGACATTCCCTTCTTTGGTGAACTGACATCTAACATCACACTTCTCTCACTGTATGTAAATTTTTTTTTTAATTCCATTGAGTTTAAATTGCATAGGGAAAGTCTCCTAGTGAGAAAGTTGCTAAAGGAAACTGAAGTATGAATTAATATTTGAAAACTACATGCAAGTCTTCATATGGATTATTAAATACCTCTGGGCAGTACAAGAGAGAGATCAGTTAGTGGTGGGTTGTGTTCAGAATTGCCTTAAATCAACTTCTGATGACTGATTTCTGTCATGCCATCAAGGCAACAGTTAATGGGGAAGCCTATTTTGAACTCGCATTTCCTAAATGAAATAATTCTAACCCTGGACAGTTTGCAGAAATCTCAACCATAGAATGGGGTTCAGTTTTCAAGTTAGTTTTTAGAGCAAATACTATCAACGTGAAATTAAAACAGGTTATTTTAGAGGACACATTATATGGCAACCTTTCTGAAGCTACCGTATTTTTCGCTCCATAAGACGCACCTGATCATAAGACGCACCTTGTTTTTAGAGGAGGAAAACAGGAAAAAATGAAACAGAAAGAGAGAGAGAGAAATAAAGGAAGGAAGGAGGAGGAGAAAGAGAAAGGAAGAAAGAAAGGTGGGGACAGAGAGAGAGTCAGAAAGACAGACAGACAGACAGACAGACAGACAGAAAAAAGGAAAGGAAGGAAGAAAGATAGAGAAAGGAAAGAAGAGAGACGTCGGCATGCCATGCAAAGCCAGGCCTTTCTGTGCAAAGTAGCCACGGAGCTTAATCTATGGGCGGGGCTTTCTGCTGCTGGCTGTTTTAAAGGGGAAAAGCACTTAAAGGGAAAGAGTACTTAGCCTGGTGGGGTTTTTCCTGCCGTTTCCCTTTTAAGTCTTAACAGCTCAGGCCCAGCAGGGAGGGGTGGGGAAGGCTGGGATGCCAGCCTGAATGGCGTTCCCCTGCGTTCCTGCTGAAGAAAGAGCCCTGTTACAGGTAAGAAAAGCTCCATATTCGCTCCATAAGACGCACACACTTCCCCCCCCCCCACTTTTTTGGGGAGGAAAAGTGCGTCTTATGGAGCGAAAAATACGGTAAGTAGAATTCGGGTCTGGTCAGTGCCTGAGATGGGAGACCTTCTAGGAATCCTCTGTAAATTGTCTTGAGCTCCATGATAGGTGGTATGAAAATTATTAGCTATAACACATGTTTTGTATGGCAACACAAGAAAATTTAGAGTTAGCTCATGGAATGCCAGAGGAAGCTTGGGGATGCCGCTTGGGCAAGAGCATTGGATTTTGCTGGAATTCGCCATCATGTGTTGTATTTTAAAGCATTTTAAAGTTATATTGTATTTTATTTTATATTATAATATTTATAGGGATTATGTTGTTAGCCGCCCTGAGCCTGCTGAAAGGTGGGGAGGGTAGGATAAAAATCTAAATAAATAAAATAATTTAAAAAAATTATGCAACTGAATCTTAGCAGTGATTAGTGATAGCATTTATAGTTCTCTTCTGTTTTTAGAGTACATAATAGAGTCCCAGAGATAATCCCTGAACAGCTTCAGCTTTATGTTTCCTTGGAGAACCTTGACCTGAGCTCTAACTTAATATCTGAAATCAAAGCCTCTTCATTCCCACGAATGCAGCTCAAGTATCTGTAAGTAGGAGAGTTCCACGTTCCATCTGCAATCCATTCTTAACAATGCATGTGACTATTAGTTAAATGGTTATAAATGTGTTCTGTTTATAATGTAGGCATCTTTGACGCAGGCTGGTGAGTGCAGTCATAAAATGGCTACTATAAGAGGCAGAGGCTGAGGACAGACTGGTGTTTGGACCCGCATTACCTCCGCTTTGCAAGTGGAGGAGGCGGGCCTGTACACACAGCCGCAGCTGCCCAGCGGAGGCGGCCCGAACTTACCCCGTCCCGCGGCGCGTTTCTCCCGCAGCAGCCGGGCACCACTTAAAACTGGTGTCCCGGCGGCTGGGCACGCGTTCCTCCCGCTTCCGGCGGGTGTGAACGCGCGCGGAAGTGCAGAGCCTTGCGTTGTCCTGCCCAGTTGCAGGCGGCCTCCTTGCGCTGTAGTGCGAACGGTGCGCTCCAGGGCAGTTCGCCCCGGCTTGCTCCACCTCCACTTCTGTGGCGCGGTGGAGCTCCAATCTGTCCTCAGCCACAGTCAGCCACAAAATGTCAGTCAGTGAGGAAGCTCTGTTTAACAGGATGAGTTTTTAAATG
Organism: Lepidodactylus listeri; assembly: GCA_029233225.1. Lineage (NCBI taxonomy): Eukaryota > Metazoa > Chordata > Lepidosauria > Squamata > Gekkonidae > Lepidodactylus > Lepidodactylus listeri. The sequence goes on along the minus strand of JARCFY010000002.1, from coordinate 56,666,338 downwards.
AGCATAGTGTTTAAAAATATTTTCTTGCATACATACTGCTTATTTTCAATCACACAGGTTCTTTGTGTTGTGGTGGCAGCTGCTCTCATTGCAACTTGTTAAAAATCTGCGCAGTCTATCAGATCTGCAGTAGCCAGTCAGAAGCTGAGTAACATCTCCACCTGGCCCCATCCCCTTTCTATAAACATTTGGGGTGCACCAGGAAAGGTGTCAGTGGGTATCATGGCACTCACCGAGATCTTGTAACCAGACATTAGGGCATTGTCACTGCTTACTCAGTACTGTGGTATAAACTTGAATTTTTTTTTTTCCTCCTGAGGAATTGGTCTGATTTAGCTCATCTTATGCTATCATTCAAGCTTTTTGTAATATCATTGTAATTGCTAACATTCACTTCTTTCAAGTAGGCAAAGGTTCAGCATCCTTGCTTAAGGGCCATTTAACAGGTTGTGGACACGCACTCACTTGCATTTCTTTTTAATTGCCTGATCAGGCCTCTCCACAGCTACTGAGGATCAGTGAAATAACCTGAGATAACTGTTCTGTGTTCTGAAAGTGAACTTTCCTTGAAGCAAGAAAAAAAGCTGTGAAACCAAATTTAATTGGCTTCTTTTAAGTTCTTTTGTAATTTGTCAAATACAAATTTAGCACTTGAAGATTTTTTTTAAAAAAGCCTTCTGTTACAGGAATCTGAGCAACAATAGGATAACAACTTTGGAAGCCGGCTGCTTTGATAATATATCCAGCTCACTCATCGTCGTAAAACTAAACAGAAACCGAATCAGCATGATTCCATCAAAGACTTTCAGGCTGCCTCATGTGCAACTCTTGTAAGTGGCAATACCCCATGAATTCAGAGCCTTGATGCTGAATACATCGATTACAGACAGCATGAGGGCTGATATAATATTTGTATCAACAGGCCAAGAAAGGGAGCTTTCATTGGGCCAACTAGTAGTGTGGAAACACAATGAGAGCACTGTTTTACATACCCAGATCTGCTCTTCAGGCAGAGGTGTTCTGAGCATTCCCTTCAAAAAATGTCATATGAACAGGCTTATGATAAATTATTTGAGTTGAATAATCTTTAATTTAAAACCAAGGTATAAAAAGATTCAAATGAAAAACCCCACACTGATTATTTTCACCAGTATGACTTTTTGTAGTTTAAGCATCCTACCAAAGACAGTGGTGTAGAAACCCTTAGGAAGAACATATAAAGTATAGTAAGACTTCCCTGTCTTCAGTACTAGTTGCACCTCACAAGATTCTTATGACAAAAAAGCAGTTAGGGCTGATCACACTAGGTATAGAATCATTTGAGCTGAAATATATGGTATGTTCATCAGAGATTCATATTGTGCTATCTCTGAAAAAAGTTCATCTTTCAGTAGGGTATAGGTCTTTGCCTTTGTTCAGTTGTTGAATAACTAATTATGATGCCCTTCACATTAGGTCAGAATTGTAATAATATCTGTCCCTTAGAAGAAGCAGCATACAGGAAATATTATCAATCTCTTGATTAAACCAACTGATGTTAAAATGTTGTGGTTGGGGGTTGTTTGTTTTTTAAAGGGAACTCAAAAGAAACCGGATTAAAGTAATTGAGAGTCTCACTTTCCAAGGCTTGGACTCCTTAAAGTCATTAAAAATGCAGCGCAATGGGATTAGCAGGCTGATGGATGGTGCTTTGTTTGGATTGGATAATATGGAAGAACTGTAAGTACTCACTGTTTTGATCGCCTCATTAGAGATCCTGGGTGATACAGTGCCTCAGAGACAGATGAAATTGAGTTCTATGATAAGTATAGTTATGGTTCCTCATAGCTTCACTGAAGCTTTTGTCTTCACATTATATAGGGAGCCAGCAATAAAATGCAAATGAATCGCAACACAACTAAAGACCTCTGTTGATCCCCTTCTGCTGGTTCCTGTCCTAGACTATAATGTCACTATTTTAGCAGTTGGTACTAGCATTTCTTACTTTAATTCCTCAAGTTATTACATAAATGTGTCAATATTTAGTTCATGCATCTTACAAAAGGAACTTGGAAGTTCAAAGTTTTCAGTTAGCAGTAAGCTCTCCACTTAATTATTTTCTGCAGAATGTTTATTTTTTATTTTTGTTCATTTATGTCTTTTATAGCTTTTCTGCCTTGCTAAGAGTTAACGTAGATTACGCAATATAAAACAATGAAGTAAAATAGACATCCACTGAACAGTGCAATAGGACTAGGATTACAAAAACCAGAAACAGTGCAGTCTCAGTCATGATGTATTGTAAACAATGCAGAAAATGGAACTGCGTAAGTAGAAGACAATCCAGTAAGAGCCGGATAATACATACATAAAGAATAGAATAGACTGCCGTGCTGGTGCCTTATTGTCCTTTCCTTATTCATGCTTCAAACTGTGTTGTGAAGTTGGTTGCTGGTATTTCCAATTTACAGAAACAAAAAAGAAAGATATGTATAGCTTTAACAATGTCTGAGGTGGGATTTGATCATAAGTGTCTGGGACTTAATTATATTGGACCATTTTCACTTTTTGTTTTGCTGGAGACTGTAATTATGTTTAACACTTCATAGAATGGAGGTTTGGGTTCTCTAAAGCCTAGAATGAGCAGAATTGCTTATGCCTCATTTGGTCAGCTTCCCCAAATCTGTTACTCTTCAAGATAACCATTTTATTCTTCTTTCATCTATAATATATGTGGCTTTTGAGTTAAAGGTCTTAATATTTGTAAAATTGCTTTGTGTTCCTCATCAAGAAAGTGCTATAAAATGTAGTGCTCATTGGAAGCATCATATAAAACATTTCCTTTTGTTTCTCCAGAGATCTGGAGCATAATAACCTGACTGAAGTAAACAAGGGTTGGCTGTATGGTTTAAGAACATTACAACAGCTCTATGTCAGCCAGAATGCCATTAACAAGATAAGTCCAGATGCATGGGAGTTCTGCCAAAGACTTTCTGAATTGTGAGTACTAGACTTCTCCCCCCCCTCCCCCAATGACTGGGTTTTTTTTATAATGAAGTAAAACTAGTAGCAAGAATGATTTTCCTGAGTCCTAGTTAGGGAATATTACACATTTAATATCGCAAATAAATTTTGTTTTCTTCGTCTAGGGTGAAATTGATTTTTCTGGTGCCCTCACATTTCCACATTCTGATCTCTCTGAATTTTTTTCTCTTTACTGTATGTGTTTTGTTTCAGAGATCTCTCTTACAACCAGCTGACCCGCCTGGATGAATCTGCTTTCATTGGACTAAATTTATTGGAGAGGTTAAACTTGAGTGACAACAGAGTCAGTCACATTGCTGATGGTGTCTTTAAGGGACTTTCAAATCTGCAAACTTTGTAAGTTCACATAATTTAGTAGAAAAAAATGAAAAATTTCATTTAGTATAATTATTAATTCAGTCTCTCAATAGAGAGTAGCCATCTTCTTGTGATGTTAGGAGAAGAGGGGTAATTTAAAAAATAGATTGGGAAAGATGAGTGTGAGACAATAAAATCAACAATAAAATATAAATAGAAACAAATAAATAAATAATAAATAAAATAATGTTTTAATCTGCACAGCTGGTTAGATATCCAGGAACCAGTCAGAAGCTCTGTTGGGCAAGAGCCCCACATAGCTCCACCTACTTTCTAAAAACACTTGGTGTGTGCTGGAAAAGGTGTCAGTGGGCTCCATGACAACCACAGGCACCACATTGGGGACCCCTGGCCTAGTAAGTTTCAGATCACTCCATTATTTGTAGTGGATTGGACATTGTGTGGTAGCTTTGAGTTTACAGTTAAAAGGCTAAACAGCAACAGAGTGATTGCTAAATTACCTATTAATATGGCGTGGGCAGGGAGTAGGGTGTAGAGTGACAATTTTCATTTACTCTGTTAGAAACACATTATGTAGCCCCAACAACCCTAATACCCTGGTCAGGCTTTCAGGAGTTTGATAAGCTGGAGGCTTGTGGAAATATTATGAAAATGAGAAATCATTCTAAGTTTGTAATTGCTGGATATTTTGAAAAAAAGTGTGTTCTACAAAGAGGAGATTGCTAGCAGAAATTATGACAGTCTTCAAATGATAACATATGATTACAAGCAAGCTTACAACGGCTTGTTTTCTGTAATCAGTGAGAACAAGATAAGTAGCAGGTTTAAATTTAAAGGCAAAAGTTAAATGTGAATAACTCCAAATAATAATGTTATATATTACACTCAAGTGAGCCCCAGGAAGGTCACTTCTATACAATCTGGAGTAAACCAAACTGTTATCGTAGCATTCTTCTATTTTCTTTACAGATCTGTTTTTTAAAATAGCATTTGTAAGTTTAATCTGTTGTTTCATTTAGAATGTGTCCCAAAACTCATTGTCTTCATAGAAACCTATGTAAGCAGTTGTTAACCTTAGCGCAAACTTTTAATGAATCGTTTAATGCTAACCTCCTAGGTATAAATACCACAAAAAAGGAACGGTAAATTTGTGACCTTTGGGATCTTAACTGGTGTTGGGTTGTTCAGGAGCCTGCTTCTTAGTTTAGTTTCCCAAACTTAGGGGTAAAAGAGATTAATACGATTTTAAGCATTCGTATCTAACCAAGCACAAAGAGCAATCTCCAGAGGTCTACACAATAAGGCTCTACCTTAGGTTTTCAGAGTTAATGGTCCTTGCTCTGTCAGTGCCAAATAATACAGGGATGTGATATTTGCGAAGTCCAAGCAGGTGGTCATTTTATGGAATGTTTTATATTTTCATGCCTCTGCAACATAAGCTACCTCAGGGGCCTAGTTTCAGGCAGAGAAGTGCCATAAAAGTAAATCTTTTAAAATGATATGTACAAATACAGACATGAAAGATTTGGTCTCTACTAAAGGGCAGTGATGCCATAGTCACTTAACTTTTCCCTGTAGTTCAGTGGGGCTTGAGCATTAAGCCATAACCTTTAAACAATGGAGGACTTACTGAACTATATCTGTAGCCTTTCATGAGTTAGCCACTGGGCAAGTCTTTGAGCTCCGCTGATGTCTCTGTAGTTAGTGTGATCATGCCTCTAGCACTGCAGATCTTTCCACGCCAAACTCTCATTTGTTTTTACAACATTAATGCAACAAATGGGAGTTGTTGTTTAATATTGTGGTGTGTTGTTCTTTACTTTGGGGGTGTAAGATCCGTTGCCTGTGGATAGTGTCAAAGTGTTACTCTCTTGCATTTTAAAATGTTCTATTGATTGTTTTATATGCTCACTCTTACTGATAAAATGCTGGCTAAGCTTTAAATTTCTGTGTTCACTCAGCTATAAAAAGCAAGCGAGAATTGTTGTTCTGATAAATTCATGACCTGTTGTGTAAAGGAAATGCACTGCTAAATCTATTATGCCTCAATGAAGTTTCTTCCCCCTCCTGAACCAAGAGCTTGCTGAATTTAGTTATCAGCTTTGTTCTCTTGTGTACTAGGGGCTGAAGTGTAATGCAGAGGCCAAACACAAATCCCATTAGGATATAACAGGATTTGTGAGCAGAACCACCCACACATCACTCTGAAAAACTACTCTTTCATGCCCAGCAATTCTTCACTCAGCCTACGCATAATCTCTTAATATGATGGCATTATTCCAGGCTTGCAACTCAAGAAGATTAAGCAATGTGCTAACAACATTAACTCACTTCCATAAGTCAGTTTAGGAGGCTGTCCCATTTTGTCATTTGTTCACTAGACTGACCACTGCTCCCTAGCCAAGAAGGAAATACTGCTATGTGGGGCTGAGGACAGATTGGCAATCTGGCCCGCTCTGCCTCCGCTTTAAAAGCGGAGGCAGAGCGGCAGTCCAGACTGCCACATCTGCCTGGAGGAGGCGGGCTGGGCGCAATGCGTCCGGCGCCGCGCTCCTCCCGCAGCAGCCGGTCACCACTTAAAAGTGGCAGGTGTGAGCACATGCCAGCTGGGAGAGCCACGCGGCGTTCGCATGCCGCCGCCGGAAGCTGCCCGCAGTCTGGACGCTGCAGGCGGCTTCCTTGCAGCGGCGTGTGAATGCCGCGCAGCGGGGGCAATTCCCCCCCGCCTTGTTCTGCCGCGCTGCGGAGGCACAGCAGAACAAGAATCTGTCCTCAGCCTGGGTTCAGGCTCCCTAGCATGTCTCTAGTTTCCTGTGACCAGTGTAATTCCACTAGGTTTCTGTGTGTAGTTTAGGGCCACTTCATATTTTAAAAGTGCCATGTGAACACACACCAAAACTGCTGTCACCTGACGGCATCCTGCATAACTTGGCCGGAATGTATCCTGACTGTGCCTAAATGGTATAGCCCTGTGAGGTGCACTGTCACGCGGAAACGATTTTTGTCAGCTTTCGTATGCTGGCTGGAACCCATGAAATAGCACTCAGCTTTCTAATTGGGAAAAATAGCAGAGTTTGTGTACTTATTTTGCATCTGTGAGACTTTGAATTTCAAAAAACTGTATAAAAATGTTAAATCCTGCAAAGGGGGAGGAAGTTATCCGGGGGGGGGGGGGGTGTTAAGTTCTCAGGCCTGCTCATTGTAATTTTTCCTTTATGTTTTAGAGATCTGCGAAATAATGAGATCTCCTGGGCCATAGAAGACTCAAATGAAGCATTTGTGGGACTTGACAGCCTCAATAAATTGTAAGCCTTACAAGCAATAGGATTGGCATGTCTACTAGAAGAGAAATAAAATCCACACAATGTATGTGTGTTGATAGGAAAATCTTTGAAAATTGATGTGACAGTCTGAACTGAAAGCAGTTTTAATAACATTTCACATCATCCTTTCATCAAGAAATGTTCAGGCTGGGGCTTGCAGATTTCAGTAATGGATATCTTACAGAAGTCCTTTAAATATGTACAAAATCAAGCTTGTTCTTACCTAATGAAGTAAGGTTGTCAGGAATGGTTTAACAGCTTTTTTTAGACACTGCTCTAAAGGATTCTGTCTCTCAATTTATAGAAGAAATGTCCCTTGACCAGATGTGGTAAGAAGGAATTAAAGAACAAGGGCTTGTATCCCCACATATTGTCTTTTCTAGTCTTTAACTGCTAGGTGTGTATGCACTATTCTTTCTCCATGCCCCTTTTATGTAAAGAGAAAGGGATGGAAGATTGAGACTTGACGCTAACGTCCCAAGGGAAGCATGGTGATTTGTCCCCCTAGAAAAGCTTGAACACTTATTCACCATGCTGCCTGATATTGTTTTGCTTGAGAGCTTTTGTGACTTGTTTCAGTGTTAAGGCTTACTTTGGACTGTGTTTTAGGATTCTGCAAGGAAACCAGATTAAGACCATCACAAAAAAAGCATTTGCTGGTCTTCAAGCTCTTGAATATTTGTAAGTATTTCATGCAGCCTTTTCTCTAGCAGTGATCCCCCCCCCAAAAAAAAAATACAGAAATGTCCTGATTCTCAAAGGCGCCATCTAAAATGAACTCTCATGAATGTGTAACTCTTGTTTAACTTGCAGAGATTTGAACAACAATGCAATAATGTCTATTCAAGAGCATGCCTTTGACCAGCCTCTTCTTAAACAGCTGTAAGTACGTCTTACTTATTATTGTGCCTATGTTTGTTTATATTTTTACCCTTCGTTTCTGTTTGATAATATTTAAAGTGGATAGCAATAAATCAAAAAGCAATCTAGTGTTAAATGCAAACTGAAGAAAATAGGAGGTACCAGTTTCTCCCTCCCTCTTCTGCATACTGGCTCCATGTTGGTGGAGGGGCAGGTGGCATTTGGGTGAGGTAGGTGGGTAGGAAGGGCCTCACATGCTTTCCTAGTCTTTTTGCTAAGATGCAAAGTAGCTGGCCACTAGTGGAGTCCAAGATGCTAAGAAACATTTAACTTGTCTCAAATGTTCAATTTGAAAAATATTAATAATCAGTATAAAGATTTTGTACCTCAGTTTCATTTTTTTGGTATATTTACATAATTAATGCTTTTATAATTGAGGCTTTTGTCCCCCAAAATGCTGCTAAAGCTCTGTTTCTCATTGGTACTATAAACTATGTTAAATCTGATTGTTATTTCTAGCGGTCTAGGGTAGGTCCCTCCTCCCCCTCCATCTAAAGTAACAGTTGGTTGTTCAAGCTATACCTATTATTTCTACAGTGACAGGAGTGGGGATTTTCCTGATTTAATAAAATTGATTTTGGTCATTTTTCTCTGTAATGTAATTTCAATTAATGGCATAGCATCAACTTGAAAGTCAAAATTTCAGTTAATGTATCCTGTAGAATGCATCTTAACATGAAAAATATTCTTAAACTGTGTACTAAAACCTTTAAGTCAAGAATAGGTGAATTCACAATGGGGCAGGGGAGAACACTTCTTGACAAAAATTGTGATTCTTAATAATTCATATTCCACCCAAAATAGGACATCTGTTCAGTGACTGAACAACTAAAAGTTGTGATGGCCTATTATAGTCAATTTCTGCCCAGATACAGAATATCAGCTCTTCTTGAGGCCCTTGCACTCCAAATGCTTTTTCATACAACTGTCTTTTGTCTATCTCAGCTTGCTTTCAGGCAGTAGAACTCAGGCTCAGGAATAGGTTTATGATATGCCCAGTAGGCCTTCTTTTTGAACATTGTGGAGTATTGTAGTGATGAGCTAGTAGGGCATCTGTAACGGATTGCAAAGAAAAGCAGGCTTTTAAAAATGCTGCCTATGTCAGAGAGTCGGAGTTCATGAGTTAATCTTCCCTGGAGAGAGGAGCTCATGTGACTGGCTGTTCTACTCACTCTCTGGCCAACATCAGCCGAGAGAGGAAATAAAACAGCTGATCTGGAGGGAAAAGAGGTCTTTTTAAACACTTTTGGACTTGGTCTGAAATTTAATATTTGGATCAGTAGCCAGAGGGTTTGGCTTCTAAGGGAAAAGACATTTGGGGGTCAGTGTTTTCTGACAGTCAGTAGTCAGAAAAGTACTTCTACAGAGAGAAGAAAGACCCCACTGTCTTAATAATATATTAAAACTGCTCTGAGGGAGAATTTAGTTTCTCAGTCAGGAAAGCTACAGACAAAGGATACTGGAGAAGGATTTGGCAGAAGGTCTGGGTAGTTAGAGAGAACTCCTATACAAGCCAATTAGTAAAAGGAGTTATTGCTTCTTAAGGACAAGGCTAATAACTTCCTGCCAGTGAAAGGGATTGGGAAAAGAACACTGGTCTGTGATAAAGGGGTTAGTGAAAGGAAGAAATCTAGAAACTTTATGCAAATGCTGTCCTTCAGAAGAAACATTAATAAGAACTGTATTAGTGCTGAAATATACGAAACAAAATATACTCTCTTGAATGTTCTAAGAATTCAACTCTGTATATATTAAAAAGTTTTTACCTCAGCAATCTCAAAACCTTGACTACCTCTACTATTCATATATTCCCTGCCTGTTTAATAAAATCTTTATTCTGTTTTTGAAAGTTATACTGCCTCAAGTGCCATTTCACAGGGGTTTATAAAACAGGACAGCTCATAAGCCAATGTTGGATAAGGCCCATCCAGTCCAACACTCTGTCACACAGTGGCCAAAAATACCAGTTGCCATCAGGAGGTCCACCAGGGGCGCCAGGACACTAGAAGCCCTCCCACTCTTGCCCCCCCAAGCACCAAGAATACAGAGCATCACTTGCCCCAGACCGAGAGTTCCTACCTGTATCTTGTGGCTAATAGCCACTGATGGACCTCTGCCACCACCTGTGGCAGTGAATTCCATGTGTTAATCATTCTTTGGGTGAAGAAGTACTTCCTTTTATCCATTATAACCCAGCTGCTCAGCAATATCATTGAGTGCTTGTGAGTTCTTGTATTGTGAGAAAGGGAGAAAGGTACCTCTTTCCCTACCTGCTCTATCCCATGCATAATCTTATAAACCTCGATCATGTCAACTCTCAGCTGTCATTTCTCCAAGCTAAAGAGCCCCAAGCTCTTTAACCTTTCTTCATAGGTAAAGTGTTCCAACCCTTCTAGTTGCCCTTTTCGGTACTTTTTCCAATGCTATAATATCTTTTTTGAGGTGTGGTGACCAGAACTGCACACAGTACTCCAAATGAGGTCGCACCATCGATTTATACAGGGGCATTATGATACTGGCTGATTTGTTTTCAATTCCCTTCCTAATAATTCCCAACATAGTATTGGCCTTTTTCATTGCAGTTGCACACTGTCTTGACATTTTCATTGAGTTATCTACTACAACTCCAAGATTTCTCTCTTGGTCAGTCTGCTAGTTCGGACCCCATCAACGTGTATTTATAGTTAGGATTTTTGGCTCCAGTGTGCATCACTTTGCGCTTGGCCACAATGAATCCCATTTGCCATGTTGACGCCCACTCGCCTATCCTTGACAGATCCCTTTGGAGTGCCTCACAATCCTCCCTGGTTCTCACCACCCTGAACAACTTTGTGTCATCTGCAAATTTAGCCACTTCACTGCTTACTCCCAACTCCAAAACATTAATAAACAAGTTAAAAAGCATCAGGCCAAGTACTGATCCCTGCAGTACCCCACTGCTTACCTCCCTCCACTGAGAAAATTGCCCATTTATACTCACTCTCTGTTTCCTTTTAATTAGCCAGTTTTTGATCCACAAAACCCCATGACTATTAAGCTTACTTAGGAGCTTTTGATGAGGAACTTTATCAGAAGCTTTCTGTAAGTCAAGGTAAACAACATCTGTGGAGTCCCCTCTGTCCACATGTTTGTTCACTCCCTCAAAGAACACTAACAGGTTAGTGAGACAAGATCTTCCCTTACAGAACCCATGCTGAGTCTTCCTCAAGAGATTTTGTTTATCAATGTGCCTACTAATTCTTTCCTTAATAACAGTTTCCACCAACTTACCCGGCATTGACGTAAGACTGAGTGATCTGTAATTTACCGAATCTCCTCTGGAACCCTTTTTAAAGATGGGGGTGACATTAGTTACCTTCCAGTCCTCAGGAATGGAGGCAGATTTTAATGAAAGATTATGTATTTTTGTCAGGAGATCCACAAGTTCACATTTGAGTTCTTTCAGAACTCTTGGATGTATGGCATCTTATCTTTCCCTCACGGTCCTGTATTGGGTCTAAAGTCTAAAACATCTAAACAAAGGGTGGGACAGATTCAAGTTTATATCAGTAGAGAAGATATAGACGCTACTGTAGGGTGACTCAATCACTGAGGGGAACTGAAGTTTTGGCGGGTAAAAACTGCTGGACAGTTTGGGAGATACAGGGGTCTCATAGATCTTTGTGGAACTCATTCATGACAATAATGCATGAATGGGAAAAACAAAATACTGCAATAAAAAAAGACAGCATGAGGCTCATGATAGAAAATAAAGGAATTCTAGCATTGCAAGAAAATGGGAGAATCTTGTGTATTCCAAGATGACATTCCCCACAGTGCTTTCTGGGCAATTAAGGGCTGGGAGTGTGGTCTGTGTGAGTGCTATTAAAGCCATCACTTCCTTGTGGAAAATACTTCTATATTATTTTCTCAAATAAAGCCTTATGTGACTGGCAGATACGCGAAGTTTTCTGCTCAGTGATCTACAGAACCATAGCTTTTCTTTCCTTCACAAACAGAATCCTATTGGAACTCTGTAAAATGAAGTGTTTTAATATCATAAATAGTTAAACTATTATTCAGTTAATTGATTCTTCCCAAATAAACACTGGTGGGGGGGATTTATCTATTTATTTATTAAAAAGCTCACCTCTGCAAGGGAGTCGGAATCCAGCACCTCCTTCATGTATTAGTCAACTGAAGGATTTCTTTCACTGTCTCTTGGGTTTTTATTACATAAAACAAGTCATCCTGAGATCAGAGACTAAAATGGCTTGATGTGGCTTTTTACCAGTTATTCAGAAAGTGAGTCTCAAAAAGGGAGCCATTTCTAAAAGTCTTAGAATTTTATTGCATCCTCAGGTTTTAATTCTGTCTGCGTTTCATCACTATCAAGGAATTATTATTTTGAAGTTTTGTGAATTCAGTGTGCAATTGACCAAAGACACGTGCATGATATACAGGGCACCGGTGTGCTCTTTGCGGTATCCCATCTAAGACAAGACTGACAAAAGGTCAAATTAGTTACAACTTCATGTTTTTTCTGTATTGTAAATTGTTTTAATTAAAATCTTAAACGAATCTTACAATGAATTTTAAAATTAATCATTTTGAGGCTATATTCATGCTGTGTTTGATCTTACAAGGCTGTGGCCTCCTTACCTGGAAACCTAGAAAAGATCAATAGATTATAAGAAAATGTTTTGATCCTGACAGAATGAAGCATATTCCTTTCCTTGGTGCATAGCTTTCTTTCCTCTCTTTCCTGTTGTTTTTCTGGCACAATCCACTGTTTGTGAACACAATGAAATGAGAGGAATATAAGGGAGATGTTCTTTGGACACGAGAGCTACTCTGCATAGAGCTAGGGTACTTCGCAGTGCAGATCAAAAATACATTATTGAGATGGTAGGTTAAGAATTTTTGAGGACCTAAGATGTCTTTTAGGGGGACTAAATAATTTCAGCAAGTATACTGGCTGGGGAGATGGAGAAGCTTGGTGACTGTGACTGAGATAAGCTGTTCAGGCAACTAATTTTCCTTTTGCTTTTATGTTCTCAGGGTATTGAACACCAGTAGCTTACTGTGTGACTGCCAGTTGAAGTGGCTGGTCCCGTGGCTGACCCAGCATCGCTTCCAGGATGCTGTCAGTGTGGCTTGTGCTCACCCAGCATGGCTAGCTGGACAGAATATTCTCAATGTGGACCCTGAAGACTTAGTTTGTGGTTTGTGCTTTTAGTGGCATTTAAAGTGTGATGGATCCCCATTTTGAAAATGATTATGTGAAGAAGTCCAAAAAAGGGGATGGGATTTTATTTATTTGCTAGCTGTATGTTGAACTGAATGGATTTTTCTTCTATGTCTTATGATGCCTAGCAATGTGGTGTAGCGAATGGGTATATTCTTTTTTCTGTAAAAAATATTCATGCTGCCCATTCATGTGTAATAAAAACCATATTTCCAGATTACATGGATTAACTTGGAACACCCTTTCAAGTTAATACATTGCCAGTCAGGATTTTACTAGGACCATGGAAACTGTTTTTGTTGGAGCCACAGTAGTCCCTCTGTAATATGTGAGAAGGCATCAGAGGGTTGGTGTTCGGGCAAACAAAAGGGGGCAGGGGGAGAGAAGAGGGTTTTATTGTCCAGATACATTGGGAGCAAGTTAAGTCTCAGAGGGGCTGCCTGAGGGGCTTCCCTCTGTCCTTTGCATGGAGAACCAGCACTGCCTAAAAAACTGAATTGTCCAGTGTCCTGCTGTTTGCCCACATGTGTTGGAAATTACTTTCCTTGTACAATGCCCTCAGAAGTATAAACATCTTGGATGAGGAAGAAGCTTGAATGGTCCTGTTTGGCACAGCCTCAGTGATTTCAAACTACAGCCTTTGTTGAAGTTTCTCAGTCTTCAGTTCTCTCCTCCACCCCAGTCTTCACAGGTGGAATCTGCAGATCTTTTGGCACTTAGTCAAAAAAAGGTTACCTAACCCTAGCTTACTGTAAATCCACCTCTGTGAACTTCATTTGTGTAAACATGTAGCCTTGGCCTCTAGTTTGTAGTGCTTTCATTTTTATTTGAGTTAAGTTGTGCAATTGCTGCAGAGGTTTACTTTGATATTTCTTGGTAGCTTAAGATTTTTTTAGGACATTAGATGTCTTTAAGTGGGTAGAATTGGGCATCTCCAGCATCAAGAGGGTTTTATCTTCAAATTGTTGAAGGTTATCATTCATATAGTAAGTTACTAACCACTGGGCAAGAAACAAGAAACTCTGTGATTATCTACCCTTCTTCTCAACTGAGGCTAAAGCTTTAAGCTGTAGAGAACTTTGTACAACTGTGCCCCAGTGAATTTGTTCTTTAGCACATTCCACAGAGATGAGATAAAAGGATCCCTGCCAAAGTCCTGTCATCCCCTTAGAACATTTTTTTTTTGCTGTTGTTTATGATCTAACTTTGATGCAACCCTGCTTCACAGCTTCATGCCCACGTAGCCAGTTCTGGTGTGAAAGCGGAGATAGCAGTTTGAGGAACTAACAGTGCGAACAAGTTGAACTCAACTGAACAGCATTACAACTTGCCTCAGACAGTATTGCATCACATGCTAAAGGAGAGAGCCACTGTAATCTTGATCTCTTTTTCACAGATGACTTTCCCAAGCCACAGATCAGAGTGCATCCTGAGAGTACCATTGCACTTAGAGGCACCAATGTTTCCCTGACTTGCAAGGCAGTGAGCAGCAGTGATTCACCCATATCCACCACCTGGAGGAAGGACAATGAAATTCTGTATGATGCAGACATACGGAATCTTGCCAGGTACCAGCAACAAGATGGCGAAGTTCTGGAGTACACTACAGAGCTGCATGTTTTCAATGTGAACTTCACTGATGAAGGACAATACCAGTGTATCATCTCCAACCACTTTGGTTCCAATTATTCCAACAAGGCCAAGCTGACTGTCAATGGTATGTGGTGATGTTTTTGTTTTTGTTTCTTTCCCTTCAGGAAAAAAACCTGAAAGATCTGAAAATCAGTTTGTAGAAAACCTAGCAGTGTACGCTCATCTGGAGAGCCAGCCTGGTGTAGTGGTTAAGAGTGGCAGACTGTAATCTGGAAAACTGGGTTTGATTCCCCACTCCTCCACGTGAAACCTGCTGGGTGATCTTGGGCCAGCCACAATTCTCTCAGCATTCTCTCAGCCCCACCTACCTCACAAGGTGCCTGTTGTGGGGAGAGGAAGGGAAGGCGATTGTAAGCTGCTGTGAGACTCCTTAAGGTAGAGAAGAGCGGTGTATAAAAATCAACTCTTCTTCTTCCAAGTAGAGAAAACTCCAAGAGTTTTCCCCTCTTTTGAATATACTGTTCTAGAGAGAGGTTTTAATTTAGAGTTTTGATAGCTAATACAGAAATCCTTTGTAAATATTCATGGTTGAGAGAGTCCTCAGAGGTATCTTCTGATCAGTTGCTGGTCAAACAGCAGCGTTTTTCAGAACAATATTTTCCATTTGGGAAATGGAAATTCTTGAACCAGCTGTAATCCATTTGTTTACATTGCCAGAACTCCCTTCCAAAGACCTCTTTGGAATTGGACTGTATCAAAGAAACATTTTCAGCCATTTTACTATACTGTATCAATTAAGATTCTCCTGTGCATTTGCTGAAAGTACAGCCGTTATCCAAATTATTCCCTTGTGAATTTGAAAATATCACAGCTGGCTTCTCATAAAGAAGACTGGCATGTTTAACCTAACTTTAACCTAACTACATCTGTCCAATGAGGTTCTCAGGCTGGGACAGATTTTGACCTATGTTTTGCCTGAAGGAAGATACCTTCATTCTCATACTCCATTCGAACCAGCATTAAAGAATGTTAGCTGGGCAGAAAGAGAGCTCACGAGGATTGGGATGGTTCAAGTAGACAAATTCATTGAAAGAACTGTTAAATTTCTGCCAGTAACCTCAGATTGTAAGAAATGGATGTGCAACAAAGAGGATTTGCGAGCTTGGTGCAACATGATTGTGTTTTTTAAAAAAAATCTGCCTGTATGAAGTAATTTTTTAAAGTGGTTGGAATCATGGTAGCTTAATACAGAGATCTGATTTTTTTTCCAGAAACACACCTCATGGAAATAGCCTTAAAACAGTAAGCATGTACCCATTCCAGACAGCAGGAATTGTTGCAAAATTTGGTAATTTTAATGTGTCCCTTCATTCAGAGCTGCCTT
Organism: Lepidodactylus listeri; assembly: GCA_029233225.1. Taxonomy (NCBI): domain Eukaryota; kingdom Metazoa; phylum Chordata; class Lepidosauria; order Squamata; family Gekkonidae; genus Lepidodactylus; species Lepidodactylus listeri. The sequence continues at coordinate 56,650,548 of JARCFY010000002.1, read as the reverse complement.
CTTTTGTGAAAACCCCTATGGATCTAACTATCCGAACTCGAGCCATGGCTAAATTGGAGTGTGCTGCAGAAGGCCACCCCCCTCCTCAGATTTCCTGGCAGAAGGATGGAGGCACAGACTTCCCTGCTGCTCGTGAAAGGCGCATGCATGTGATGCCGGAAGATGATGTCTTCTTCATTGCAAATGTAAAGATTGAAGACATGGGAATCTACAGCTGCATGGCCCAAAATGTGGCAGGAGGTCTATCAGCAAATGCGACCTTGACTGTTTTAGGTAACTAGACTATTACAGGCTTCATAAAATGCTTTGAATAGCACTTTCACCATTGGTATTGCCTGCCTGCACATTGCTTTCTCTCTTCTAAGTGCAGTACAGTCAGAAGCAGGCCTCAAGATCTAGTACCTTGTCTCCAGCTTTGTTCACCTATGTAGAATGTGAGACCAAATCAGAACATGGGATCACCCTGGATGCCATTTTTTTCTTTAGTTGTTTCAATGTCTAGGTTTAAGGAGATTCCACATTCAGATAACTACAAGATCTCATTGTTTAGGTCTTTTCTTTTGCACACAATGAGGGGAAGCCTGAGATCTGTTCTCAAATTCACTTTATATGTCTGATACCTCCCCCCCCCTTTTTTTTTTACTGTTTTTCTCACTCTTGCAATCTTAATCTTACTGCACTCTTTATTGGGTGTCTTATGCTGGCTAATTACATTGTTTATATTGTGTGAGCTGCGTGTGAGCTGCAAGAAAGCTGGGTTGCAAAAAAAAGTGAATGAATAAATGGGGGGGTTAGCTGAACAGCCTGAATAATTTGTTGAATTAAGTTAACAATGAACTGAGGAGGAGAGTGGAATGGGTGATACCCACCAGTTTCTCAGGGAGGCCAGACAAAACTCTTCAACTTCCTGTCTCCCGGGTAGGAGTCACCCTGGCTCACTTTGCTTGCTGCCTCGGTAGGGAGTGCAGCTTTGGAGCCGAGCTCTTGGCTCTTTTTCACTTGCTTTTCTCCTAGAGCAATTTCATACCTGAGGGAGAGTTTCCTAACCTCTCCAGCCTCTCTTTCTCTTCACACTTTGTATCACACCTCTTCTTGGTTCTGCTGCTTCTTTTGTCTTTGCAATTTTTTTCTCTGCTCCCTCTCCTTCCTTGGAAGAATGTGGAAGAGAATGGCCCAACGGTGAGCCTCAGAGGCTCTGGAGGACATAAAAATGATAAATTTACATCTGAAAATGAGGGAGGCCTTCTGTCTCTTCTCCTCCTTCTGTCTCTTGTGAAGAGAGCTCCCCCGCTGAATCTAGCCCAGAGTGGCTTAAGTAATGCACCATAAAATGGCTCCTCGGGTACAGTTGGCTCTCACAGCTGCCAGTTTGGCCCCTTCCCTACACCCTTTGCTTCTCGGGGACCCTGGGCTGGATGGGAAGTTGTGGGGCCTCGCCAGTAAGTCAAGGTGTAGCCCCGAGATCCCCCACTGTAGCAACATGTCTGGCCCACAAGCAAGGGTTTAGGCATAGTGAGGCGCACCTTTCATCTTATTGGGACCCTCGCTCTCAGAGGCCCTCCAAGGCAGCCCACAAAGCCTCTTCCTCCACTGCCAAACCCTGCCAGGGTCCAGTGTAGCCCCTTAGAATGGACAGCCCCTCATCACAGAACCAAAGAGGGAGGTTGGAGAGTTTTCCTCAGAGGAGGTGCCCATGTTTGCTGACCAGCCCATGCACCTGTTCAACACAGATGACTACCATTCCCTCTTATCCAAAACTATACTGGCTCTAGAACTCACAGAAATTCCTGACCCTGACCTTCAAAGAGTAAATCTAGGCCCCGGGGGAACAAGGAATTTTTTCCAGGGCTCCTTCCTCACAGAGGTTGTTTTCCCTTGCCAGTTTTTCAAAAGGCTGATGAAGGGAGAGTGGGCCAAAAGGAAGTTGCCAAATCTGACAGGAAGTTCCCAGATGTCACCTAAAGCTTTATTCTCTGGCTCCTCATGGTATCTACAATATTCTTGCAGATTTCCCTGATGGACACTCCAGCAGCAGCACTACAATCCACTGGCCTGGTCTCAGAGGATGGTGTTGGATCTTTAAAGGATGGACTGGGCAGAAGAGCAAACTATGCACTGCAGGAGTCCCATGAGGCCACTGCAGTGACCATTAGGGCAGCAGCTAACTCTGCCTTAATCTCTAGAGCAGCTATCATGTGGGCCCTGAAGTTTGTTCAGCTCGCTCCCATCAACAACCAAGGAGCAATAGAAGGTGCCAGCCACATTCTCAAGGCAGTCACCTAGTGGATACCTCCCTCCACATACCTCCCTCCCTCCCTCCACCTTTGCATCCTGCTCCATAGTGGCTGCTCTGTGGCCAGGTGCGTTTCATGGCTTCATGCATGGCAAGTGAATCCCCATTGAGAACGCATAGTAACAACTTACCTACTCCAGGGTATACGGCTGTTTGAGGCTATCTTGACAAGATCCTGGTGGAAACTAGAAATAAGAAGAAGACCATGTCCAAGAGTCTGTGGAGGGATGATAGGAAATCCTTTCCTGCTCATTCCTTTAGTTCCCATCACACATTATTCTGGATTAAACCAGATCAGAGGAGACCCCAATGATCAAGCACCTGAAGCCCCTTTTAAGAGTCCTCCATGCCAGTAGATCATCCCAGCTTCAGTCCTACAGGTTCAACAAGCCTGATCAGCTGGCCAAGCAAGGAAAGCATGATGCCAGAGACATTCCTTTGGGTGTCTGGCTTCAGGAATTCTATCCCAGTGGCTTCAACCTCAGCCAGACCACTGAGTTCTGCAAGCCGTTCAGTCTGGCTGTGCCATAAAGTCACACAGTTCTCCCAGACTGCCTCCTTCAATCAGTCAGATAGATAGATAGATCTCCCCCCCCCCCCCCCAAGAAGACACATGCCAAAGGTAGTGGCTATAGAGCCAGTTCCCTCCTGCAAGCAGGAGTTTACACCGTATTTTCGTTGGTGTCCAATAGAAATGGGCCTGGAGAGCCATTCTTAACCTGAAGAATGTGAACAGGTAACTTCTGCATGGAGACCTGATGATCCAACAGAGCTCCACCTATCTCCCGAAAGTCTGCTTAAACATTCCCATCCTTCTAGGACATTGCAGGTTTCTCCAGTTTGCCTCCAATTCACAGTTCTTCCCTTTGGCATAACATCGGCTCCTTGGGTCTTATCCAAAGTTTTCTAGTGGCCCTGATCCACCAACAAGGAACCTAAATCCATCCTTATCTGACGACATCCTGATCTGTTCTCCCACTCAACCAGGGACAGCCTCAGAACCATTAGCTCCTAGAAATCCGTGGCTTCAATTTAACAAGGAAAAGAGCAGTCTCACCCTGTCACAGGCGCTACAACACCTCAGCATGATCATTGGCACACACCACAATATTCTGTACTCCTCCTCTCCCTGGCAGACAAGGCCTCCAGGATTTTGAGCTTGGCCAAAAGGTCTGGTCAAAGTCAAGACTACCCAGATGATGTCCCTGGCACACCTCCAAGGCCTCATAACTTCCTGCATAGGGACAGTTCCATGGGCATGATTGCCTGGCAGACTACTTCAGTGATTCCTCAGACTCTATCAAATAGAGATCCTGCAGAGAAGCAACGTAACCCCACACCTAAAATGGTCTCTGAGACAGGACATGATCTGGTGGGCTGACCCCTATAACTGAGATGGGACCAATCATGTCTCGAACCACATCCTGCAACTTTTCAGACCATGAGTCTCTCCAGTTGGGCAGTGTTACTACTTGGCCATCCAGCCCAAGACATATGGATGTTAAAGGAAAAGATGATGGACATAAATGCCTTGGAACTTGGAGCCATCCAGAAAGCACTCAGCAGAACACATCCAGAGACTCCTGAACATTCAGGCAGACCTGCTGAGCAGACAGATCATCAAGGAAAACAAATGGTCCATCAAACTGGAGATCTTCCTACTAATTGCAGCTCAAGTTGGAATGTTGGAAGTGGATCTGTTTGCCTTGGCATCCAGCCATCAAGTACCAAGATTTTTCTCTAGATCCCATCTCCCTCAGCCAGAATGAGTGGATGTTTTAATCTCTCTGTGGCCCAAGGGCCTATCTGTATGCCCTTCTGCCTCTCCCAGTGATCCCAAGCTCTATGGAAGAAACATCAGGAGCAGATGGAGGTGATCTTTGTAGCTCCAGATTGGCCCCGCAGACCATGGTTTCCATCCTTGGTAGAACTCTCAGTTCAGGCCTCCTGGGAAATTTTTGTGAGCCCAGACATATTGCAGCAAGGGCCAGTTTGGCATCTGTATCTGGAGTGGCTCTGTCTGACTGTGTGGGTCTTGAAAGGAATGGACTCCAGTACCTTGGCTACTCCTCAGAGGTCTCAAAGACCATCATGGTTTCCAGAAGGATCTCTACAAGGTGTATCTACAATATTACATGGGAAAGAATTTTCTCAAGATGATGCCAGTACAAGCACATCAAACCCCTTGATTCTGGCCTGGGTCATCAGCTGGCCCTCCTTCAGAGGGTATTTATCCAAAACTACAAACATCCACCCTTTGTTGCCAGGTAGCAGCTATTGCCACAGTTCTACCATATGTGGCTTTCCTTAACTAGACATCCTCATATCTTCCACTTCCCAATAGGGCAGATCAACCCTATTGTAGTCTACAGATTGCCTTCATGGAGATTGCCTCTATGTAGTTCTTTCGGCTCTCGCTAATCCTCCTTTCAAATTCTTAAGGGAGGGTCCCCTAAAGTGGCTCAGGAAAAAAACCCCGTCTTTCTTACAGCAGTGATTTTGGGTAGAAGGGTGTCTGGAAGACTTGTCAGCAAGAAAAGGCCTTTGTATCTTCCACAAGGACAAGGTGGTGCTTAGGCCAGATGCCACCTTTATTGTCCACATTAACTCAACTTTTCACAGGAGTCAGGAGATTTACCTCCCTTCCTTCTGCCCACATCCTAGCCACCCCAAGGAGAGAGAGTGGCTCTTCTCACACCTCCGGAGGACCCTCAGATTCTGCCCCAAATGTACAGAATCCATTGGAAGGATGGACTCTCTTTTCATCTCGTTAACAGCCCCAAATAAGGGAAGATGATTAACAGCCACCAGCTATGCTATTTGACAGTGCATCTCCCATGCCTACAAGGCAAGCAACATTCCAGTTCTAGCAGGGATCATGGTCCACTCAGTAAGAAGTGCAGCCACTATCATAGCCTTCAGTCATCAAGCCTCAGTGGACGAAATATGCAAGGTGGCAATACAGTCTTCAGTTTCAACCTTCATCAGACACTAAAAACTGAATTCCTTCTCCTTAGCTGTCACCACCTTTGCGTGGAGAGTGCTGCAGGATATGGTGGAAGATCATCAATTTCCACCTGTTGCTGGGACACTGCTATTGAATGCCCTCCTCCTCAAAACAAGAATGGAACTTTGGACACTGTGAGGGTTCCTTCTGCTCTGAGGTTAAGAGGGCATCTTGTCCCATCCCCCCCCCCCCAAAAAAAAACCCCCAGAAAGAATGCCTACAAAACCAGGATCCTAAATTTGTCTAATCCCATGTGATCAAGTTGCAGAGGAAGATGCCTGCTGGCTCTAATCCTTCTTGAACCCTACTCATATCTTTTCTCTGGTTATCATCTGTTATGCTTCTGTTCTTGTTGCTGTTTTATCTTTGTTCTGTTCCTTCTTGTTCCTGGGAACATTAGCTTGTGAAGTAACCAAACTGAGCCAGGGTGACTCCCACTTGGGAGACAGGAAATTGAAGAGTTTAGTCCTGCCTCCCTGAGCAGTTGTTGGGAATCACCCATTTTGAGATGCCCTCCTAACCTTAGAGCAGAAGGAACCCTCATGGGTGAGTATCCAGGGTTCCATTCTGGGTATGTTTCTTAATAAGTATGCCGATAAATATTAACTGTGTCATTCAGAAAAAACCCCAAATCACAAGCTTTCTTTTTAAAAAAAACTTAAAAGTTTCAGTCTAGGAAGAAGCTAGTCTAATACTTCCCCCAAAATTTATGATATTCCTGTGGCAAATACTTCTAGAGCACTGCCTGCTGCTGACCCACTTTATCTTGGACAATTTGAAAAATGTCTGGTTTTATTTTCTGTCACTATTGTGTGTATTGCTGAAAGAACAAAAGCTGCTGTTTGCATCTCCCATCAGGCAGTGATGCATGTGGAGCTTTATGTAATTGCTTTGACCAGAAAAATGACATGGGGAATAATGGAGGGCTTTAGAGCATTTTTTTTGTAGGCAAAGCGAGGGACCAGTAAAAAATAAAATTGTAGAATTGGTAAAATGCCCCCTGAAAAACATTGCCTTAAGCAATCAAAATGCTCTTCTGAGTACAACTGTTTTTCTCATAGTTTTATCCAGTACCTGCTGGCTTTGGTTCCTTCATCTCAGCTTTGTCCAGTTAAATTGAACTGAATATCCCCACCCAGTTACATATAGTGTACTGTAGGGGTGCCCAGCATGGGGCCAATGGATGCCATGGTGCCCACTGACAACTTTCCTGGTGCCCACCAAGTGCTTATAGAAAGTGGGTGTGGCCACATGAGGCTCTTGCCTAGAAGGGCTTATGATTGGCTGCTAGAGATATGATTATGCAGATTAAAATCATATTGTTTCAGCTGCAGTTGCCACTGCTGTGTTGGTTTTATTCTTTCTTCCCCCTCTTTCAGTCGTATTTTTTAAACTACCCCTCTTCCCCCCCCCCCAGTATATGTACTTCCTTTGTGGGTGTGGCTTCACCTCCTGTGGCTGCCATTTGGTAGTTGTGCCCACCACCATGTGTCAGAATTCCAAAGATGCCCACAGGCCCCAAAAATGTTAGGGACCCTGGTGTACAGGATAAAAGACAGGCACCTCTCTTTTGTCCATGGTCTATGTTCTGTTAAGTCAGTCTTCAAAAACCACAGTCAGCAGCATATGTGTAGTAGTCATGTTCCTTCACTGTGTGTCTGTTTGATAAACAGTTTCAAAGTTGTCTCCTCTTTCTGTCAGAAACACCTTCGTTTGCCAGGCCCCTGGAGGACAGGACTGTGGCCCGAGGAGAAACAGCCGTGTTGCAGTGCATTGCTGGCGGCAGTCCAGCCCCTCGCGTCAACTGGACCAAAGATGACGGGCCTCTAACTGTGACGGAGCGGCATTTCTTTGCTGCTGCCAACCAGCTGCTCATCATTGTAGATGCTGGCTTAGAGGATGCTGGGAAATATACCTGTATCATATCCAATACACTTGGTACAGAGCGTGGTCACATCTACCTGCATGTCATATCCCCGTCAAACTGTGACTCTACCCAGAATGGCACTGGAATAGAAGATGATGGGTGGACAACAGTTGGCATTGTGATTATCGTTGTGGTTTGCTGTGTTGTGGGCACCTCACTGGTTTGGGTTATTGTTATCTACCATATGAGGAGGAAGAGTGAAGACTACAGCATAACCAACACAGGTGGGGAGGCTTCAGACTTAGATTTGTTCATGGTTTCATTTGCATCAGTGTATTTGGTTTTGATAAGTCTTGAATCTTTCAGGCTGCAGGTAGGTGGGAAGAGACTCCTCTTCTGCACACAGCAGCACAGGTATGGGAGTCTGTTGTCAGGATGTTCTTCATAGTGCTTGGTTTGAGTTTCTTGTTACCTGATTATTTTCTCCGTTTTACAATGTGCCATGCAAGTGCTAGAACTTCTGTACAAATGCAGGGGTAGGTAAAAACATTTAGCATGTAAGCACCCAAGTGAGCAAAGTGGAGGAAAGGGGTGACTGGTGAGCACTGCAGATCAGTGAATAAGCCGTAGGTAAGATGTGGCCTGGCTGCTTGACTCTCACAGCTTTTGTCTATGTTCTGTAGTGTTTTTTTACTGTGGGTAGGGGAGGGGGGACTGCTGCTGTTGACAGCTCTGCAGAATACTGTTTTATTATAGCTGCACAAAAGGGGTGTTGAATTGAGTGGGAAATCGTAGTCATTTTTGATGCTGTAAAAGATGACAGTAGATCAGAATTAGAAAATACTGCAAAAAAATTGTTTTTCTATCCTAACTGGGTAACTCTCTTCTTGTATTCTGCAAGATTACTTCCCTTGGTGATATACCCTGTTATCATCATCTTGATGGACATCTATTTGCTCAATAGCTTTGTTGCCATAGTGATATTTATGGTATACTGCTATTGTTTGGTTGTTGTTTATTTCTCTTTCAGAGGAGGTAAATTTGCCTGCTGATATTCCTAGTTACTTATCCTCCCAGGGGACTCTGTCCGAGCCACAGGAAGGCTACAGTAATTCTGAGGCTGGAAGCAATCAGCAGCTGATGCCTCCTGCAAGTGGTTATGCACACAAAGGCACAGAGGGTGAGTCTTAGGTCCCTTCACTAGAGGGGCAATAGCCAGAGTGTTTTCTACTGTCTGTCCACTGGCCAGTTTCTGGTGATTTCACTCGATGCCTGGTTGCTGGGAATCTTCCAAAGAATTCTGAACTAGATGGACCTTACTTTGTTCCAGTAAGTCACTTGTTAAGCAAGAATATGTTTAGAATCTCTGAACACAGTTTAGTTATGTCTTAACTTTGAAAGGATCCTGTGGTGGATCCAATGATCTTATCTGTAAATGAAGAAAGGAGGAAGGGCCCCCTTTGCCCACTCAAATAAGATCATGGGACTTGCATGGATAAAAGCCATGCGAGACAGGGGCTGCAGTGAAGAGAGGAACTGAATGAGATTGAGTGGAACCCCCCTTCCAGGTATGCAGTTTTGCTTTCTAAATCATGGCAATTATAGTTTAAAAAAACATGCAAGACTGAAGTCAGCCCACCTAGGCAATTTATCTTAATCCCAGCAGTGCTCAAGTACAACTGCTAGAGATTCTCTCCGACCGTGCAGTGGACTGTGACAGCAGTATTATAGATGAACCTTAGTCAGAAGGTTTTCTTTGGCTTTCTGAGAAGATAAAATCTACTTATGTAGAAAAGGGCTAGCAGGCACTGTGTGTTTTCTTAACCACTAATACAGTCCAGAACATGTCTGAAGAAGTGTGCAGGTAGATGAAAGCTTATACGTAGAATTAAACTATGCTGGCCTTAAAGGTGCCACTGGACTTAAACTTTTCTGTTCTGTTGCTTCAGACCAACACGGCTACCCACCTGAATCTAATAGTCCAGAATAGTTCTTTGTTTACCAAAATCTGCTGGTGCTCTAGCAGCCAGCCCCTGTTCAACGGAAGGGAAAACCTCATCCTTCAAATAGACTTATTACAAATTGTGTGAGAAAATGAGCCAATCTCTTGGCTCACCTTTAGACATCAGAGAAGGAAGCAGGCCTTGCATATCAAAACCTCCAAAACTTTCATTCCATGATTTGGGTAGTCTAATTCCTAGTTCAGGCTGTTGATATTACTTGTCTTAAGAGGGGAGAGGCTGTTTTCCTGGGCACTGCCATCTTTTGCACTCCCCTGCTTCTGCCTGGTTTCCTTGATGATCCTTCTGCTAGATACAGATCCTTGCTGGATCAGGCCCAAGGGGTCATCTCGTCCTACATTCCATATCCCACAGTGACCCAGAAAGCCCACAAACAGCTCATGAATGTATCTAAACTCCCCTGGTTTCTCCCTTCAGTTGATATTTACTAGGATAACCAGAACGTACCATCTTCCATGAATGTGTCTAAGCCTCTTCCATCCCTTTCTGGGTCTTCCAGGTGGCTAACTACTATATAAACGCCACACGAACTCACATTTAAAATAATAAATCAATGTAAGATACAGAACACAATTAAAGATATAATGAAACAAAAGGTCTTCACTTGCTTCCTAAAGGGGAGTGAGCCATGTGGGACCTGGTGGTGGAATACCTCAACTGAAATGCCCCATTCCCTCTGGATACCAATACTGTTTCTGCCAAATAAGACATCCTTAGCTGTTGGCCGTCAGATGAGCTAGGAACCAGTACATATGTTCCTGAAAAGGTGCCTCCCTTTCCCCCCCCCCAGTGGTACTCAAGGGTATGAAATCATCGTTTCAGGGAGATGATACTCTTTGATGTATTGCTCTGGCAGTGTGATTGTTCAGGCAAAGGGGAAGCATTTCATCTTCCCCCATTCAGAGTGTGGGAAATGATGCTCCACTTGGAAAGGTAGAAGAAAGCGAAAGGTGTTGGACCAGTTACCAAGGCAGGAGGGCTGAATGATGCACCCACTCTTGCTGCACTGAGCTGGCAGGCAGTTACACCGCCCATGCAGCACGTTAAGACAGGGGAAAGTTGACCTGGTTACCTCAGCGATTTTAGCTCAGAGGCTCTTGGCATTAGCGAAGAAACACCTACACATCACATCTTTCTCCAGATGACCTTTTCATGTAGTTTTTCCCCATGGCTATTTGGTCTCTCTTTAAATAACTCATTTGATTTTTGTATGATCTTTACCAAGTTCTGTCCATCCCTACTTTTGAGAATTGGAAACATTTAGACTGTCATCCCTAAATCGTGCTGAGCCCAGCTCCCCAGCGCCTGTCATCTGTCCCCAAGAAGTCCCTTTAAGAGCTGCTTTGTAACCTTTTTGATATAAGTAGTTGCGGTACTGCATATTCTCTAACAAAGAAGGGGAGGAGGGGAGCAGAGCCTAACAGCCACAGGGAAAAAACAAAAACAGAAGCAAATGCTTCATAGATGCCCCAAAACAACTTTATGATGGCGCAGTACATTCAGTCCAAAAGAATATTCTTTAGGGATGAGAAGCTTGCTGTGATGCTAGCTCACTTCTAGAAAAGAGATATGAGAGCAGCTTGGTTCCCATGCCATTCAGGTTGTCTCAGAACCTAGCAAGTCCCTCATCCTTACTGAATGTAAAACCTTTCCTCCCCATGCCACCCATCTCACCCATGCTTTAAATCACAGAGCTCTGCCTGTCTAGGTAACCCAGGACATGGAACGCTTGGAGGTCATAAGGGATAATTTCCCACTTCTTTGATATGTTGCCCTTCTGCCCTGAGACTGTCCTTTCCCTGTAACTTCAGAGTACCTATAAGTAGAGAGATGAGACTTTTCTGCCACATCTCTAAAGCTTCTCCATCTCTGTGTCTTCAGCTTCAAAAGAGCTTAGAACATAAAGATATAACCACAGTTGGCAAGCAGTTATACATGTGACATGCACTGTAAAATACTGAATTATCCCTGCCCTCCATGCTTTGGCTGATTTCTTAGCTTTCTAACTATTTTTGTGTTTTTTCGTTGTTAAAAGCCGAGCCCTATGTTGTGAGTTCAAGTATTAAGGGAGATAGGGAGACGGGTTTTTATCTGCCTGGCCTGCTCTCGCATTGCTGCTCAGACAGATGCCAACTTACCTAGTTTCTTAACTTTTCCTTTGGGTGTTGTTGCTGGTCCTCTTTTATGTCTGCAGAATTGTTTTCCAAGTGTGCAGTTCCAGCCCACTGATATTAATGCTGATATTCACACTCCTGCATCTGGCAGAGGCTTCTGTTGTGACAGGCGTGTTGCATCATAGCATCCTAACGTAACCACTGTTATTCTTTCATTAGGAGGCACAGGGCCATTGGTGATCTGTTCAGATTGCTATGACAATGCCAACATCTACTCCAGAACCAGAGAGTATTGTCCTTATGCATACATCACTGATGAAGACCCGCTTGATCAAACACTATCCAGCCTAATGGTGCAGATGTCTAAAGAGCCTTACTCGATGTGCACGCAGCATGAAGCCCCTGCTATGGACAGTATCTCAGCCGACAGAGACATGTCAGTCTTTCTTACCAATCATGACAGAATGCATGAGAGGAAACCCTGCTCCCAACCCTGTAACACTGGTAAGTTCTTTGCTGTTCTACTGCTCTTATATCTTAATGCTGAAATGGCCTCCGTTTTCTTCTGGATATGGTATATCACAGATAACTGCAGTCCAGTCCCTGAGGGGTTGTCTAGCATGAGGCCCAGTGAGCAGGTCTGTTAATTTCCTAATTAAGAACAGCCCATTTTATTTTATTCCAAGTCCCCACTGAAACTGGATTTCAGGGTCTAAGCATCCATGTCTTGTTTGCCAGTCATAAGGCATAAAAGCCAAAGAGAGAAGCTGGGAGAAAGTTACCTTTGATCTTCACAGAAATCTGTCAGTTTCATATAGCTGTATAAACTCAGACAATGAGTCATATCCAAATTATGTGCAGAGCTGTGCTTGCAAACCTGGACTTCCCTGCTTTCCCCTTCCCTCTGCACCTGCTGAAATACTGCTATAGGGTTCAGTAGACTCCAAGAAGGACTTAATGTGGCAATCTGGAGGTGGGACTTAAATGAAAATCCTTTTCCCTTCTCCATTAGCAGATAACACTTGTTTCTTACTGAGTGGCTGTTTCATGGTATTTCATTGTCCTTGGAAATCTACTATAAACTGGAGCAGAATATTTTTCTGCAGGGAGCTTTTTGCAATGTAGGGGACCCTGATGTGGTGCCATAGTGCCCACCAAGAGTTTTTCAAAAGTGGATAGGGCTGGGTGGTGCTTTTGCCCAGCAAGTCTTCAGATGGGCCATTGGAGACAAGATTGCAGATTTTTAAAAATGTTGCTTTGGCAGTAGCGGATACCACAGCACAAGGATCTTCACTAGGTGCCTGAAGGTAAGCTGAGACTGCCATTTTGTGGCTGCACCCACCACACTGTGTCAGAATTCCAAAGTAGCCCACAGGCTCAAAAACTTCGGGGATCTCCATTGTAATATCAGTGGAATAACTGTTCTCACATGTATGCTGGATGTGGTGGTAGTTTGCTATACTAGGCATACCTTTAGCAGAGGCTGTTTGCAAGAATGTATGCTGCTGTCAAAAATCTTGCGGAGCGTGGAGAATCTTGGTGTCATCCCTGCTGTTATAACTTCAGACCTCCTTTAATTTCTTTCCAGATCCTTTCCAGCTGCCTTTATGGGGCATCAATAAAGATCTTGGGATGGCACATCCTCATTTCCCACCTCAGCCCAAGACCCACGACGTGCCTCAAGTTCTGCAAAATGAGGGCATCACAGAGAATGACCGCGAGCAGGTTATTTCCCCCCGACCTCACCACAGGCTACATGAACATAACTTTGATTTTAACAGGACTCGGAACATACAGGAATATCATGAAACGACATAAGTGGCATCCAAGCAGGAAGCCTTAGCAGCAAGTTTGAAGCAGTTGACAATGTCTTCACTACCTCAGGATTTGCCTCATGTCCAAAGACGCTCCATGCTTGCAACAGAGTCTGAGCGGTCCGGCACCGTGACTAGTGCCCTGAGCAAAGAGTGTAATAACAGAAGTCTTTTCTTCTATAAGGCTCAGCTGTCATGGCAAACTGAATGTTGGACAGAAACAGAACAAATACTACTCTTAGCAGAGGAACTGCTAATGCAAGGTACCTTTGTTGCATGGGAACAGTCCCATGAAAGCTTCGTGTTCTCTTTCCTGCTGAAGAAACCAACTTTAAAGAGCCCCCTTGCAAAGTCCCTCAGTATTCATAAGCATGAACCTTCTGACCACTAAAAGGAACTTGCCTCAGTTTGTACAGTCACAAATTTTATTTACCCTTTCTCTGGCTAAAGGACGTTAGCTGTAAATACATTTGCATAATATGTAAATATATTTGCATAATATAAATATTTTGTATACACTACATACACAAATGTGAGGCTGAAATGTAAAAAATCTGTTATGCCAAAAATCACACAATATCCAATTGTTTTGGCATTTGCCAGCCACTCTGCAAGAGGCTGGAATGGATTCAGCTTCCCAGGATTGAAGACGTTAACGGCCAGTCCATACTGTCATGTTTCTCGTACTGTGATTGCTGTTATCACAATACCCTATTCAGGGCTCTTTGTGGGTCTCTGCACATTGTTTGTCTCATGAGTATGGACAGAAACTGTAAATGGAAAGAGGAGGCTGCACAGGAGGCATCAGCCCTTCCAAGTCTAAGCATGGTCAAGTGTATGGGGGCAGGGGGGCACGCATGGCTTAGGAGGTGACCTGTGTGGCTCATGGGCATTCTGAGGATGTCATTTTCTAAATGTCCTGGTTGCAGAGTGAAAGCACTGTCTTTGAGGCTGTCAAGCCTGCAGTTTGTATTGTGACTAATGCTGATCCATTCCACACTTGCATGTTCACTACTTGTTGAAAAGAAGATCAACGTGTGTGCGTGCATGAGCCATCACAGGTTGACAGTTGCAGTTGCCTCATACACCGCGCTTTTGAATAGAGTCTGTTTTGCACATGCAGCTCTGAGAAATCAAGGGATGAGTAAGTATGCCTGAAATGGTCCTAAGAATTGATAGGCTGAACATCTGAGATTAACCACAGAGGATCTCCCGATCCTCCCAGGTGGCACAACAGCAGCAGAATGGAATTTGTCACACTTTATAACGTACTGTTGTATCCCAAAGTGAAATGTCAGCCGTGGCACAAAATCCTAACCAAAGTGAGTATATAGGGAAATTGCAGCAGATAAAGGAAGACTAATCTCAGGTTAAAGAGGAGAGGCAAGATGTTGCTGATGTGACAATTCAGTGTTCTGAACAGCAGCATGAAGACATCCCAGAAGCAGTAAATATGACATCACAGGCAATTATATTAGCCATTTGTTATATTCCAGAAAAATGTGTGTAAACTGCCTTATCTATGTGTGTATATGCAAATTAGCCACAGCCTGAGTTCTTTGTAGCTCAGAGATTTTTCCACCCAGTCCAGTCCAGACATTATCTGAATCGTATCATTTTATACTAAGATGATGTGGACACAGAAAGATCTGCCAGGAAACGAGTGATCCTAGTCATCTGGAGGAATTTGCATACAGTTGATTCAATCAGGCTTGACTAATTGTAGTGGCAAGTTTCCTTTTAGAGCTGGGTGTTCTCTTATGGCTGTGTGTCTTGTTATATGAAGCTGAAAGTTCTGGCTGGAAACAATAGTGTGTGTGTGGGGAGGGTTTTTTTTACCTATGAATGCTCAATTTCCCAGCAGACTTGTCCCAGTTACTCTGAGCAGCCAGGCCGATACCAAAGCTATACAGATGAAAACTCTTTTTGTGGTTCCCCATTGCCTTGGGGGAGGGGGAGCAGTTTAAAATGCCAACATGCATGCTGCTTAGTCCTGTTAGATATTGGAGCCGCAAGTCTTACAGGTTTCTTCCCCATTTCAAGCAGAGGCCTTCAGGGGTTTCTGAAACTTCCAAAGCAAAATCACCTTGTCCACAAGAAGCCTAAGTTCTTCTTTGCAGGGAGTAGAGAGGGATTTGGTTTTGTCCCTCATCTCTGTCAGGTGTTAGCTTCAAAGCACTGAATGTATTTTTGCTGCTCACTGCCTTCCCTCCCAGCTGCTTGCTGCTGTATTTTATGTGACAGCCTGTATCTGATGTAAAGCAGAAAAAGTCAAAATACTGAATATGCAATATCGGGGAGGAAAGGGAAGAACCAACCTGTCATCTAGATAGCACGGGCATTTCAGTCCCAGATGTTCGATTTAAGGTGATGGAGCTGCAGGAGGAGTGTGCTATTTATGCTGTCTGTTGTGAAATACTAAGTGCTTTCAGGATGGAAGTTAGGCAGTAACTAAAACTGACCTGCCTAGCACCTTTGGAAAGAAAGCAATGTGGTATCAATCAGTATTTTGTAATGCAAGTGAAATAATGCCATTCTGTGGTTAGAAATCGTACAGCAAGGTAGGACGGCTTTGCAGTGCTAATCTCATGTTGCTGAGTCTGCATGTTCAGCAGTGCATGCCTCTAGGACAGTTAAAACATTTCTCTACTACCTAACTTAAAGCTGTTATTGTAAGTGAGTTCTTGGTGGAGAAAAAAGTCGCAAAGAGCTGCCCATGGAAAATCTTATTATGCAAACGGAGAGTTTTATCCTGCATCTGTGGGCAGTTCTAGAGTGAACTATGTTAGGATGCAGAGAGCGCCCATTGCATGAACTGTGATGGAATGCTCATTCTAGAAACTGGAATAATACAAACATGGATAGAGTAATTTGCCAGCCCAAATTGTAGTGTTGTAGTGTTTTGGTTCACAAGTAAACCTGGGAGGTCATCCTGTGAAAAAATTCACAGGTTTAGAAGAGGAAATGAATTTGTCAATATGGCTGGATCTTTAGATGGCTTGTGAGATTGGGGTTACATTCATGATCATGAGCAGGTGAATTGCAGAGGAAAGAGTTTCAGGATTATGAAATGTAGCATTCAGATGTGCATTGGAAAGTCACCTTGGTTTAGTAGGTGAGCGCTTTCAAACAAAAGGTTCTGTAAGGACTTTTCTTTGTAATTGGAGCAAGAACACTTATTTTGAAATATACTTTTATCATTCTCTCTTCTCCAAGGGATCTGTGTCTTAACTTTTAGGGAGGAAAGTTATTTCACAGATGCTTCTCTTTTTGACAATGCCAAAGTAATTGTAGTTGGACATTTCTAGGGCAGTGCAAATCAATGGTTCCTTGCTTGCAGTTGTCCTTACCTTATATGTTTTTATATTTTCTCAATTATCAGAATGTATATTTTGTATAGCATGTGTAATATGTTTGTCTACTGTAATATGCCTCCAGTCAATAAAATTACACACAGTCAACTTGTTTTTTTTTTGTGATATACATTGACTGGGAGTCTTCTAAAGGAGGGGGGGATATGTAACTCAGGTTCTGCTGCTATGCAGCTATCATTAGCTAAGTCCAACATGAATATGCATAACACTATCACCCTTTCCTTCATTCCTTGGGATTAGTGTTAAGTGGTTGCCTTCAGTTTGATGAGTAATTGAAAAGAGACTGAACATGAAGGATTCTTATCCTTCCTGTTGTTCTCGTCTGGGCCTTGCTTTCCAGTGGCTTGACAGTGAGCTGCCTCCAGGTAAAAAAGAACCTTTGGGTATTGATCACTGATACTGCAGCCTTGCAGTTATATTAAAATGATGAGAGTAGCTTACTCATCTACCTGAAGTTCTGACATATGCAGAGAGGAATAGTCCACATGTGATTCTGCAAATATGTAAGTCAGTGAGTGCTGAAATCTGGATAGTGTTCTTAATAAGGCCATTTCCCATAATTGGCATCTGAGTTCATAATCTGCATGATAGGGACACAAGTAAATCATTTGCTTTTACTTTACATTTCGGACCTCTTATATTTGAGTGTTGGAGTCTATGGCAAAGGCTTCTCTTTGCTATAATGCTGTTGTATGGATCCTGCCAACTGGATGACTGTTAATGTAATGGCTTACAGCACATAGTTGCTGTAATCAGTGTTCCCTCTAAGCTGAGTTAATGTGAGCTAGCTTTCAATTTTTCAGCCTCTGGTTCACACATTTTTGTCCTAGCTCAGGAAAGATGGCTCCAGAGCAAACTAATTTATGTAGTAGCCAAATCGCTCACTCACAACTTTAATGTCAGTAGCTCACAAAGTTGAATTTTTGCTCACAAGACTCCACAGCTGAGAGGGAGCATTGGCTGTAATTTCCTGTGCAGTGCTGTGAAACTCTCAATATCAAGAAAGCAGCCACCACTGTAGATGTCACACAGACGGTCACATTCTATGCTGAATTTCCTATTCAAGTGGAACAGGCATGCAGGGAAAAAGCAGACTGCCTTGCAGCTGAAACAGACCTTGTGTGTTGCGTGCAAGTATAGCAGAGTTCTGCTCCACAAGTAGCCTCTGCTTTGTGTTTGTTAGCTAATCAGCCTGACTTCAACCATTGTCCACCAAACTTGAACTAATTACCAAATTTGACCACTTGTTAAAATGAGTGTGAGCTCATTGCTTATTCGCCATGTTCTGCGGAAGGATCACCTGCAGCCACTAGCTAAAAAAGAGTTTTTGACACATCTCACAAGGTGAATGAATGTGCAGTTCCCAAAATAGTCCTTAATTGCTGAGTACCGAGGTGACCTTTTTCTCCATGTTAAATGTTAGCAGGTATATCAAGGGAGAGACCACCTGTGCTGTAAGATGGAAGCAAAAATCTGAGATGACTAGCCCATCACCCGTCCCTAAATCCCTCTTTTCCTCTGTATCTAAAATGAAACTGTCCCCAAGGTGTTGCTGCCATCTGGCAGGAACATTCAGTGGGGATTCAGGTATCACATCCAGGGAAGAGGGTTACAAATGTCCTGAAGTCTGATGGGTCTGCTTGTACAAATAACTGGTGAGCTACCAGAATGATCCATGAATGGTTTCTACCACACCTTTGGACTGGTCCCCAAATCCTTACCTAACCAGGTGAGGGGAAGACCACCCACAAAAATTTGGGAATTATGATAATGGGTGAGTGGATGCCAGTGATTGGATCTGTAAAGAAAGACTTGAAACAATTGTTCTTTTTCTGCTCCTAACCACACTGGAAGTGCAAGGCAAGGCTGGATCCTGGTGTTCATTGACTAGCGGCAAGACATTTTACATAGCTAGGGAATGAGCCCAAGTAACTGTTTTAGCTTTCATTTTTGCCTTTTGGGGGTTTTGAGTACTTTTTGACTTCCTAATTAGATTTCTACTTATTCCAGCATGCACACACCTGTCATTCATACCCTTCTATACCCAAATAAACATCTTTGCTTTTACCTGGAATAAGTTGCTGCTACTGAGCTCTATGCACATGTCCCACAGATCCCGCAGCAGTTCTGTCTCAAGGAAGCAAGCAAAAGGTGAACTTTCTGCTCTAGTGTCTTGTCTTCACCAAAGCCAACTCAGACTGCTGTCCTGGGTCCTGAATGATCCTTTTTTGTCCAAATTCTGCTGCTAGTAACTGTGGAGATCACTACCACCACTACCACCCCAGTCATTGGAAAGGTCCTGGGTTTTACTGAGAAGAGTGTGAGGAGGCTTGGACAAGGCAGCATTGCTGTGGGGCTCCAATACTAGCCAGCAATGAGATCTATGTAGAAAGCATATCACGTTTCAGAGATGTACTTGGGGTTGCCATTTTCATAAAGGAAAATAAAAAGAGTTCTGGGTTGGTATTGAGAGGATGCTTCACAATTTGAAGTATAATGATCCCATTTCTGAGGATTTATGCTAACTGTATGCATGTATGCGCTGTGGCTGGCATTCAGAATTTGATAATTGAGTATTTATTTACTACAGCTTCATTCCAGTCTCCGTCTCCCATCTGGAACAACAAATTGCTTTCCATCAAATTCAAGCTGATAAACCTTTATGTGCCTTTATGTCTAGGGAGTGATAATGTTTTGGAACTTTTCAGTTTATAACGGTGAGAATGCTTATCTACAAAGACAGTAAATACCTGAGACTAACAAGTGCTGCCCCTACAGCCCAGGTCTTCATGTTCTACTCAGATACATGGGTTCAAATCATCAGATGTTTCTGAGCTGTACACCCATGTTGACCACCTTCTGTGCTGAGGCTGTTTAAGTTTTTAAATTATATTTTAAGGTCATCCAATGATAGTGTAAACTTCCCCAGGCACATTCCTTGTGGTTTCCAGCAGATAACCCGTAATCACCCATAATCCATGTAGGCCACCCTGAATGCCTTTGGAGGAAGGGTGGGATATAAATGATATGAGGTTCTTTGAACAAGTGAGTATTTTAGTACAGCAAAAGTAAAAGGTGTTACCTGCCCCATGTCAGCAGGACTGCAGTGCTTTAGAATTCATTATGAACACTGTGTTAATGTTCTACAGCTATGACCTATTCTAATTTTTTCTATCCTAAGCCTAGAGTAAAATCCCATATTTCTTCCCTACCTTATAAAGTGACAGGTTGTGTCTTCTGTACAATCTTTGGAAATGAAGGCCAGCACAGCTGCAGGGAGCAAGGGCTTGTATGTGAGTGCTTGTCGCTCGCTTGGCCTGGTGCTGTTTGTAACGAAGAGAAGGAGCATCTGGGCATGTTTCCTCTGCTTTCTGCTGCTCTGGCAGAGCTGCGTCTGGAGGCCACCCATGGAACAGTTTTGCAGCAGTACCCATAATCAGATGGCCTGGACCAGAACTGTGCTTTTCCTGCAGGGCATAAGCCTCTGCTTTGCTGCCAGATGTCACACCAACCTCCCTTCACTAGGAACTGGCTGCAGTCTCACTTGCTAAGAGCTTTTGGCAGACAGGCAGCATCCTGACAGTCTCAATGTGCTTTAGCCATGCAGAAACCAACAGGGACCAAACCCAAAGTGTATTTGAAACTGAAACCACACAGAGCTCACCTGCTGCACCTGAGCCTTTCTCAACTTAGAAAAAGGTCCTCTTTTCAGGCAGCCAGCCAGCATTTGGAACACACAAGCACCATGTGTGAATTGTGATCTAATTCTCATTACAGAATACACAAATAAACCAGATGTTGCTGTTAGAAAAGCCAATTTAAGCAGATTGAAACAAAACTGTTGTCCTGGTTTCTCACTTTTATTTCTTACGTTCACTGGCAAAATAGATCTCAGTTATGCTGAAGTATAGGGTAACTTGGGAAGAAAAGTGGCTACTTGTGAAAATGGGTTTTATGCTTTAGGAGCTGATATAACTGTGGCTGTCCCCCTAAGGACACCCCCCACACACTGCCTTTCAGTTCTCACCTCTGCAACAAATTCACTTAGCAGGTCCCTCTCTCAGATAAGAAATAACACTGGCCTTCTGTTGCAGGACTGCTTTCATTATTTATTCAGGAGACATTTTTTTAACTCTGCCTTTCTATTTGAAAAGACCCAAGGCAGCTGACTAGTCAAAAACCATCAATCCAGCAAAAATGACTAATAAAAAGCATGAAATGGGAATCATCAAAACACAGGCAAGCAAGTCAGCGGTACACAAAAACCTTTAAAGGTATCAAAGATAATAGTGGCAGAACAGTTATGAAATGTAGGTTCTTTGAGTTATTTGTGACACAATAATGGTCCATACCTTTTCCTGAAGCTTCTTCCCCTAGGAACTGGAAGTCACATGTCTCTAGGCCCTATAAGTGCTGTGAAAAGGGATGGGAGTTGTCAAAATGTGAGGTAACCTTTGTTCCATTATAATTCCATCTTGACTGGTCTATAACAACGATTTCACAGCTCAAATTAAATTTTATGCTTATTAATATTTTTATAAGGTATGAACTGGTTAAAAATCTAAATGGTATATATCCCAAAAACTATTATTTTATGCATTCTAAGAACTTTAAGCTTTAAAATGAGGCCTAAATGAGAACACAAGAATGAGTATACCATTTGTCAGAAATGTGACCATTTAAATTTTGTCCATAAATATACTTCAACATGTATAATAATATCCTAGCAAAATTTCAACAAAACGCATGGCAAGGAATGGCTGACCTGTGTATCTCAACACCGTCATTATTATATTCTGTTCACCTGGCTGAAGTAGAATATGGTCAAAGTTCTTTTGACCCATTTGCAGCATTTTTGCTAGGATATAGGTGCTCACATAAAGAACATAATAAAAAAAATCAAGGTGTCTCAACACATAACAGAGATTTTGAGCCAAACCATTATGACTTTGGTGGCTAAAATTAGTACCTTGAATTAGACCCCAAAACAAACTGGATGCCAGTGCAGTTGGTAAAGCACTGGACTCCTGTGTTTGCTATGGTAGTTTTCAGTTAGCATCCTAGTTGCTGCATGTTGCACCAAATGAAAGGCAGTGTCATGCTTTGCACATGGCAGTAGTCAGGCTACGTGTTACCAACACATGTACGTCTATGATCAGGTTTGCTTTTTCCAAGAACAGCTTCAGCTGAACTGGAAAAACTATTCCAGGTTACCATCACCTGTTTATCCAGAAAAATACTGAAGAAGCGAGGAGCACCACCCAGATTATGATCCTGCTCTTTAAAGGGAAGTGCTACTTTAACCACCACAGACTGCGTACTTAATTCCTGAATCAGTTTTAATGTTCATCTACAATGCATCTATCTCATCTGGATTAAGTTTCAGTTTATTTCCCCATATCAAGTCTTCCAGTTCAGAGCTTCCACCACTTACCATTTGAGAGGCCAAGTTGGGTATCATCTGCATATGGGTGACGTGGCCTTTCTTAGCAGTTTCATGTGGATATGCAATGGCATGGGAGGAAGACTGGAATTCTGTAGAACCCCATCAACCAGTGGCCAAAGGTATAATGCAATCTTCCACCACCAGCTTCTGGATAGGGAGGAAAAACAAAGTTGAACCCTAGCACAAAACTGGATTAGAAAGCCCCCACTTTGAACCAGGACTGAACTTGAACATACACTCTCTATGTTGCCTTGACCCTGAACACATTTTGAGCCCTATTTTTTTCTGTTTAAAGATTTGGTTCTATTTCAAGGCACTCAAGAAGTTTTAGATTTTGATTCAGTTCCAGTTTATTTGGGGGGGGGGGCTCTCTGCACCAGTTTTTGGGCTAAAGTTCAGGTTCAGTTGGACTTCCAGCTGCTGGTACCTATCCTTCCAACACAGTGCCTCCCAAGTCCATTCCAGCCAGATAGTTCAGAAGGATACCATAGTAAGTGGTACCAGAAGCCAGTGAGAAGTCCAGGAGAATCAATAGGGGGGCATTCCCATTGTTAATAGCTGATGAGTACATTGTGTTAGTCTATAGCAGCAAAATTAAACAGGAATCAAGTGGCTCTTTAGTAACAAACTTTATTTCAGAATAAGCTTTTGTGAGTCAGAGCTCACTTCATCAGATGCTGTTCTAACTCATGAAAGTTTTTGAGGACCTCCACAAACTGGGTGCGTGGCTCACAATGTGGCAAATGAAGTTCAGTGTTGATAAGTGTAAGGGGATGCAAATTGGGACCAAAAAAATCCTAACTTTAAGTATAGACTTGTGGTGTCTGCACTCCCTGACACTAAGAAGGGAAAAGATCTTAGGATTGTAATGGATAGCTCAATGAAAATGTCAACCACACGGTCAGTGCCTGCAATAAAATTGCTCAAACTGACTATAAAGAATGTCACGATAGAGTTGCAGTTATGCTGCATTGGAATCTTTGCAAGAAGTGTGGCTTACCATCACCCAGAAATCCATGAGACCACAAACCAGACAAGTTCATGAAACAAAGATTCTTTGGAATTTCCAATTACAAAAAACAAAACAAAACATGAAGTATAACACCCCCTGATATCACAGTTGTAGAAAACATGAGAAATAGTGTTTGGATAATTGATAATGCAATCCCAGGAGATAGCAGAATGGGGAAAAAAGGACAGGAGAAGACCACAAAATGCCAAGACCTAAAAATAGAGCATCTCTGGGAAAAGAAGGTTATCATTGTGCCAGTTGTCATTGGAGCCCTTAGAGCAGTGCCTAGAAGTCTCAAAAAACATATGGACATTCCAGGCATTGAGCAAATAACACCAGCTCAGCTCCAGAAGCCAGAATTGCTTGGAACAGCAAGAATCCTGTGAAGATACACCTGCAGTTCCCAAGAACTTGGCTAGATCTCAAATTGCAGAACACCATCTACCAGTCAACTGTCTTACTGTGATTCTTCTTCTTCTTCTTCTTCTTCTTCATCATCATCATCATCCCAGAAGACATTGTTGCTTGGAAAAGCAAGAATCCTGTGAAGATTCCCAAGAACTTGGCTAGATCTCAGATTGTAGAACACCATCCACCAGTCCAATATCTGACTGTGACAATTTATCATCATCATCATCATCATCATAGTCTTAAGGGTTTTATGTAAACTGGGGGTTTCAAAATCACATGTGAGTGAAGCACTCAGTTCCTTGCTCTGCTCCTCACTGAACAGGGCAGACAATAAAGCTTATAAATGTAAATAAAAATATATAGTTGAGCTACTGATGAGAAGAAGAGAGGAAACTCAAATCTACTGAAAATAAGGTCATGCTTACTTAACAGCCAAGCATATTTAAAAATTAACATTGCAGCCTAGTGTGATCGAGACGGAAGCTCTGGGCCTTCTGAGGGGTAGGGACAGCACAGTGGAAAGCAATTGCTTCCTCCCTGGGGTTCACTAATAGCATGCCTCTTTTAGTGGTTTTTTAAAATCTGATCCTTGCCTTAATCCTTTGGTGGCCGGAAGATAATTGGATACTACATTATAGCCCATTTCTCTTGTCCTTAATTTCTGGCTGCCGGAGCTTAATTTTGTCTCCCTAAACAGCGTGTGGCCTTTTTACAAACTTCTCTGAACAGCAATGCTCTAGAATTAATGAGTCTCTACAGGTGGCATGGATGGTCTGCCAGCAACAGGCTCCTTCTTGTAATGTGTGTGGATTGTTAAATGTAAGAATGGCACCCTTACTACGGAAAACAAATGCTTGATGTGCAGCTTGGAGACCCTAGATGGCGCACTCGCACTAAGGATGTAGCTGTCAAAGGGCTAGATTGATTCTGATGTCCACGCTTATGTAACAGCTTGCATCCATCTTTAGTAAGTGCAGCATGGGGGTAAAACAACAGGAGAACAAAAATACATTTAACACTCAGTAGGTCATTTCCAGAGGATGGGAATGATTGCCACTGATGATGAGATCTTGCATTGGAGCAGTATTATTTCATAGGATTCTGACCTTCGCAAGCATCCCACAGTGGCTTTGCAACCTCCCTCTACTGCGTTTGACTGACTTGATGCCAGCCAATGAGGACACCTGCCACCTGTCTGCAGGATTTCAGTGTCATCTTTCCTTCAATCGATTTTCCTTTTCAGCTTTTAGTGCAGTAAATGTGCAATTCCTAATCACCAGTTGCATAGGACCCTGATACCTTTTCTCAAGGGCATGTTTTCATTACTGAGGTGTTTTGTTTTTTCCCTTGCAAATAAAAACAATGCTGACACAATTGACACATAAAATCAGGGTTCCTTTCGAGCAGGAGCTCAGGGGAGCGCAGCTCCGGGAGTTGGTGCCAGCCTCCCCCCCCCAGTGGGGGAATGCCTGCTTATGTCATGGCTGCAGCAAAATGACCCCATCCCCTGGAAAGGTCCTTGTTCCTTTGCTTCGACCAGCCCTCTGAAGGCTTCAGCCACCACTGAAGCTATCCTCCCAGAATAGTGGTATTTCTGAGGCTTGGATTAGTAGCGGTCCCCTCTCTGCCAGCTCTTTCTCTCTCTCTCTCTCTCCTTTCTTTCTTGCCTTCTGACATACTTCTGATAATGTCAGGTGGTGTAGCATATGCAAATAAGTTATGCTAATGAGTTTATCCTAATGAGCTTCTGCACCTCTTTTTCTACGAAATGACCCCTGCATAAAATGTATTCATACAGCTAGCAAACACACCTGATGGATAGGGACTCTGACATGAAAGGGAGAAAGGAAGCACCTTCTCTTTCCTCTCCCCTCCCCCCACAATTTTGTAGCTTTTATGACTGCTAGGGGCTAATTTAGCCATTTACTGAACTGCACTATATGTGCAGACAGCATTTGTATAGTTCTTTTTTTTTAAGTAGAAAAATGGTCAAGTAGAAAATTGTTAAGTAGAAAAATTGACAGTTGAAATCTGGGGAGACAGAGCCTTTTGGGGATCCAATTTCATCCCATAATTTAACATTTCAATATCATGACTGAAATGTGTCAAATGTTGTATGAAAGGACATTTCTTGATTAGTTGAAATCAGCTGAAATTAGTGCAAAATTTACTAAATGCTATTGCAAGCCAGCTGCCAAATATAGTAAAATATTGCTGTTGACTGCAAAATTCTTAATGCCAAATGCTGATGTTGCTAAATATTGTCCCATTTGGATAATATTCAGATAATGATGGCCATTGGAATACAAAATTTCTCTGAAGCTAATTAGGCTTGCTGCACAACTGAAAGTTTCTCTTCCTGCCTTAGTGACAATCTCTTACTCTGAATACCTCACATTGCAAGTGCTTCTTCTGTACCACCGGGGTACATATCTCCTGTTAGTGGCAGAGGGGAACATAAACAGAGGGGTGGGATATCATAGGCTCAAAGTTAGCACAAGTCTAATGCTAGGGAGAAAGCTCAGGTTTTTTTGAGCCATCTGAGTAAGGCTAAAGACTAGCTCTGCACAGGTAACCTTCTGCACACTGACTTATCACATAGGTAGGGAGCACAGACATGAGAATGCTCCCCCACTGCTTCCACACAATTGCCCAGCAGTCTGCACAGTGAGAACACAGGGAGGTAGTGTCCACACATACACTTCTTCTCCCATGATAAGCAACATTTGGAACGCAGCATCACTGATCATGGGGACAGAGCTTACGGTAAGTGTGGATGCCTCTGCTGTGCATTCTCATCATGGAGACCACTCTACTATTGTATGGAAGTGGGGGTGGGGGGAGCAAGGCCAGTATGCTCATATCCGCTCTCCTTCCCTGCTCAGTCAGAACACATGGATGGGTGATCTACAGGGCTAGTGAATGCAATTGATTAACAAGGATTTGTGCAAACAAATGTATTCAGCCAAGGTTTTGGACATGTCAGTTGTAGACAAAATAAGTTGCAATCAATGGAATGTCTGAATAGATAGAATTCTTCAGGCTTCTGTGGTTTCCTCTGTTATTCCACTGTGCTAAGACTCCTGGTTTAGAAATTAACTAACCACAGTTTGTTGTGATATTGGAATTCAGGTGCTTCAACAAAATGGGGTTTGTGTCTTTGCTAAAAATCAAGATTCTAAACCATGGTTTAAACCTGGTTTGAAGTCTTCCTGGTTTGAAAATTCAAGAAATTATTTCAACCTCAATCTTAGCACAGTATAGGGAGGAGGGGATCACAGTACGGTTGCTATCCTCCAGGTGGTGGATGGAGATCTGGGATTACAACTGCTCTCCATTTGATAGTGATCAGTTCACCTGGAGAAAATGGCTACTTTGGAAAGTGGACTGTATGGCATTATACCCCATTATGGCATTATACCCCACTGAAGTCCCTCCCCTTCCCAAAGCCTGCCCTCAGGCCTCACCCCCAAAATCTCCAAGTATTTCTCAACCCTGATCTGGCAACCCTAAATCACACAGACTAAAGTATTTCTAGCTCAGTCTAGCTCATCACAGACATCTTCATGACATCTGAATATAGCTGAAGGCTAGGAACACTACAGTGGAAACTGCCCTATTTCTTAGGCTGCAGAATCTTCAAATATTTATACACAGTGGCCAGGTCAGATATGTATTTGTATGAGAAAAGAGAATAGCTTCTGTGACTAATATTGTATTCAATTATATATTCTGTTTCTTATGTTGCGTTTTGATATCAAAGGGGAAGGGTCTAGTGATTTAGCTTAACTAGTGTATATTCCATTAATTGCAAATTATTTTCCTACAAGTGACATTCTCAGATCTTTTCCTGGGACCAGAAGACTTTTGCATATTCCAAACAAGGCCCACTCACTGTATATTGAAGATAATTGCTTCCTCTCAACAATTTAACCTTGAGAGAGTTCTATGTATGTCCTTCCTTGCTTCAGTGTTCCAACAATTCATTAATATGTCATCATGTGTAGAGTCCTAGAAAGGAAATCCCTAAAACTGTCCAATCTGAGAAGACAGGATTTAATTGGTAGCCTTTCCTGCCCTCCATTTAGAGAGGAGAGAGATACTGAAATAGTGCTCCAAGAAAAGCTTACATTATGACCTCTATTTTTGCATGATTTATTATGCTTTGTCAATTGGAATACAAGGCACCAATCCCACATCCACCTAGAAACTACTGTCCCTCCCTGTTCCTGGTTTTGGAAAGCATATTACCTGATACATTCAATCCTCTGTGTTCCCCAATAGCTGGAAATCTACTTTCCCTGAAAGCTGACTCTCTCTTATTCTGTGCCCAACATCATATTCCTTGCTTCTACCTGTGCTCACACATTCAGTGGCTGGCACTGCAAAAACCCAAGGTTTAATGCCCTTTTATAGAATCTTGGTGCTTCCGAAAAGTAGATTCTGACCTTTGCACTAAGTCTTAAATCTCTCTAGCAGCAAACACATTTTTTTTTGTTGACAATGTTGAACAATACCGAGTAAGACCATCCCTGGCAAGGAGGGATACCAGGAGGCCTCTTTAAATATGCTGTTTACTTTCCCGGCTAATGCATGCTGAGACACTTTGAGAACCATGCTAGCAGTTGTATGAGCCCCAGGACCACACAGGAGCAGGGTTTTTCTCACAAACACCAAATCATCTTATTGACTGCAGTGCAGACCCTTCTGCAGCTTCACTGGCCTTGGTTTATGTCAAGTTCCTGGGCCTAATAAAGTGTGTGTGATATATACGAAGTCCCAGTGTGGGCCTTTAATGCTCTCCATTTCAGTTCATGCCCACAGCTTCCTCTCGTCTACTCTCACAGACCTTAAATTCCCTAGGGTATAAAATTGTGTTTTGGGCAGTTCCTGGCATATGAAAAGGGACTAGTTGACCAGGCTGGCTGAATGGCAACACAGCTTGCCATGTGACATGCAGTGGCACCAGTGATTGCACCCCATCAAGCCCAAGGTAAAAGTGCAGCGATAAGAGTCATAGGAAAGCCAGGTGAATGATAAACTCTTTGACATTTATTTATTTGCTTCATTTCTACACTGTCTTTCTCCCCAGTGGAGACAGGAAGCAGCTTGTATCATTCTCTTCTCCTCCATTTTATCCTCACAACAACCCTATGGAGGTAGGTTAGGCTGAGAGTGTCTGACTGGCCCAACGTCACCCATGGCAGAGAGGGGATTCAAACCTGGGTCTCCCAGATCCCAGCCCAGCACTACACCGCAACAGCTATTGAAAACCAGAGGTCCTCCAGCCAATATTGCATTTATAGCCAAATGGATCTCAGAGGAACCATGGCTCAGCTATAAACCACAGCTGGACAGAGCATGCCTATTACTCCCATTCTGCAGATGCTCCATTGGCTCCCCATCTGTTACTGGGCTCAGTGTAAGGTACTGGCTATCACACTGAAAGCCCTTCATGACCTTGGTTCCTCTTAATTTCGGGACCACCTCTCTCCCTATGCTCCGCCATGACAACTTTGCTCATCAGCAGGGGCTTTGACAGGTGCCAACCTGCAAATGGGCAACATCAACTGCTGCCCATACATGTGCTTTATCTGTTGCGACTCCTACCTTGTGGAATGGCCTGCCTGAAGAGGTCAGGAAAGCTCCCACTCTCCTGGCTTTCCACAAGCTGTGCAAAACAGAACTATTCAAGAGGGCTTTTCTGTGCAGGTAATAAGGCTGCACCGCACAAAATGTGTTTACAAACTTTCTTGGATAAATGCTTAAGGACTGTGGTCTATACGGTTGTGTTTTGGCTTATTGCAAGGATCCTATTCATGTAATTCCAGCACTGCTTAATGTGTCATGTGAATACTTCTGCTATGCTTCAGCTCTTTCTAGGGGCTCCAGGCTTAGAACTGGGTTTGATTCCCCACTCCTCCACTTGCACCTGCTGGATGACCTTGGGCAAGCCATAGCTCTGTACCAGCTGTTCTCTCAAGGACAGCTTGGGGAAA
The DNA here is from genome assembly GCA_029233225.1 of Lepidodactylus listeri. NCBI lineage: Eukaryota > Metazoa > Chordata > Lepidosauria > Squamata > Gekkonidae > Lepidodactylus > Lepidodactylus listeri. Next base: position 56,621,190 of record JARCFY010000002.1, on the reverse strand, counting down.
AGCTCTCTTAGCCCCACCTACCTCACAGGGTGTCTGTTGTGGGGAGGGAAAAGGAAAGGAGTTTGTAAGCCGCTCTGAGACTCTAAGTGAGTGAAAGGCGGGATATAAATCCAGTCTCTTCTTCTTCTTCTTCTTCTTCTCTTCAATGTTCCCTCAAAAGTCAGACATATTTTTTAAAAATTTATTTATTGGGATTTATATCTCACCTAACCAGCGTTAGCCGGCTCACAGCATTAATCATATACATAAAATCATAGCTAAAATATAAAACAGCAAGAATCACAAGATTCACCAAATTTGGCCATCATTACATTCCAAAGCGAAGCACAGCAAATTCCCGGCCTGCGACTGCAGAAACTTGCACCAATAGATTTATTCTGGCGCTATCCAGGGACCCCCCCCCCTTTTCCCCCCCAGCGGCAGCTCCTAATTAAAATCCTGGCGGAAGAGCTTTGCTTTGCAGGCCCTGTGGAACTGCATAAGGTCCTGCAGGGCCCTGATGTCATCCGGGAGCTTGTTCCACCAGTGAGGAGCCGCTACTGAGAAGGCCCTGGTCCTAGAGGTTGTAGCCTAGCCTCTCTAAGGCCAGGGAGAGTCAGGCGATGTTGAGTGCCTGCTTGTAGAGCTCTCTGGGGTGTATACAGGGAAAGGCGGCCCTTAGATAGGCAGGCCCCTGATCATATAGGGCTTTAAAGGTTAAAACCAGCACCTTGAACCGGATCCGGTATGCTATAGGCAGCCAGTGCAGTGTCCTCAGCACAGGCTGGATATGGTCCCATGCAGAGAGACCCATCAGCAGCCTGGCCGCGGCATTCTGCACTAGCTGCAGCCTTCGGAGCTGAGACAAGGGCAGCCCCATGTAGAGAGCATTACAGTAGTCCAGCCTCGAGGTGACTATTGCATGGATCACTGTCACCAGGTCATTGCGTTTGAGGAAGGGAACCAACTGCCTAATCAGCCGCAGATGGTAAAAGGCTGACTTGGCAGTGGCTGCTACCTGGGCCTCCATCATTAATGAGGGGTCCAGGAGCACTCCCAAGCTCCAGACTTTCGGCACTGGCACCAATGGCGCCCCCCAAAGGCTGACAATGGGATCCCTACCCTCGGTGCACTCTGACCCAGGCACAGGACCTCCATCTTCATTGGATTCAATTTCTGTCAACTCAGCCTGAGCCAGCCCGCCATGTCCTGAAGCGCCCGCTCCAGATCATCTGGGGTGGCCCCAGACCGGCCGCCCAACAACAGATAGAGCTGGGTGTCATCAGCATCCTGCTGACAACCCAGCCCATGCCTCCAGGCGATCTGGGCAAGAGGGCACATATAGATGTTAAACAACATTGGGGACAGAACAGCCCCTTGTGACACTCCACACACTGGTGGGTGCCTCAGGGACATCTGCTCCCCCAGCACCACTCTCTGTCCCCGACCTTGGAGAAACAAGGTGAGCCACTGCAAGGCAAGCTCCTGAATCCCCATGTCGGTGAGGCGGTGGATCAGTAGCTGGTGGACAACCTTGTCAAATGAGGCTGACAGATCTAACAACACCAGCACCACCATACCACCCTGATCCAGATGCTGCCAGAGGTCATCCGTGAGGGTAACCAGTGCCGTTTCCATCCCACGACCTGGCCGGAAGCTGGACTGAAATGGGTCTAGCGCAGAAGTATCATCCAGGAAGCTCTGCAACTGAATCACTGCCACCCTCTCCAAAATCTTGCCCAAATAGGGCAAGTTGGACACCGGCTGATAGTTAGCAAATTCAGCCGGGTCCAATTATGGTTTTTTCAGGAGGAGGCGGACCATCGCTTCCTTGAGTGCCCCTGGGAACAGTCCCTCCTCGAAGGACTTGTTGATAATCTCCCGGAGGGCACCTCGCAGCCCCTCGCAGCCAGCTTTTATAAGCCACGAAGGGCACAGAACAAGGCTGCATGTGGTTGCCAGGTCTCCTTGGGCCATACTGGTTGCCAGGTCTCCTTGGGCCATTGGTGGGGGATGGGTTGGGATCCAGGTTGGGAAACTCCTAGAGATTTGGGGGTGGAGCTTGGGGAGGATGGGGATCTGTCTGAGGAGGTCCCTGGAGGAAATGGCATCTTTGGAAGGTACACTCTATGGCAGGGGTGGCCAACCTGTGGCTCGGGAGCCACATGTGGCTCTTTCACACATATTGTGCGGCTCCTGGCAGGGCGGCTGGGGAAGCAAAGGGGAGGCATGCTTTTTCTCTCTTTCTCCCTTCCTTCCTTCCTTCCCTCCTCCCTCCCATCTATTTGCTTTCCTAGTTTCTCTCTCTCTCTTTCTTTCTACTTCTTTAATTCTTTCTTTCCATCTCTCTCTTTTTCTCTCTCTCTCTCAATATCATTAGCAAACAAGTAATATCATTATCAATAACCGGTTTTCCTCGTTTGTTTTTATTTTTGGCAGTCCCATTTAACATTAATAAAAAGCAAATTTGCATATTTTAAAAAATAAGAACGTGTGTGTGATATTTGTTCCTGTCTTGCGGCTCTCAGACATCTCTATGTGGCTCTTACGTTTATTCTATGTGGCTCTTACGTTAAGCAAGGTTGGCCACCCCTGCTCTATGGTATACCATAAAGTCCTGGATAAACTAAGTCCTAGAATCACATCACATTCCTAGTAAGCTCCCTCCCCTCCACAAACTCCGCTGTTCCCAGGCACCTGCCTCCAGAGCTCCAGGAATGTCCCCAAACCAAATTTAAGAACTCTATTACAAGCACTACAAGCACAACTACAAACAAGAACATGCCTTATTTATTTATTTACTTAAGATATTTCTATGCCACCAGAGTCCTGCTTGAGGTGGCTTACAATTAAATGCAACATAACGATACAAAACCAAACCATTGGACAGAAATAGTATAAAAACTAACCATAAAACAGAAGCAGATCACATGGAAATTGGTGAAATGAAATTGCTCATTAAAAGTCTGGGGGAAAGATGTGTTTTGGCCTGGCGTCTAAAAGAAAGTAAAGTAAGTGCCAGGCAAGCCTCAAGGGGGAGAACATTCAAGAGGCAAGGTGCCACCGCAGAAAATGTCACCACCTGCTGCACCTCTAAAGGTGACAAGAGCAGACAGCCGGACTTGAGAGGCAGATCTTAACTGGCTGGCTTAGTTGCTTTTGTTCTCTCCTCCTTGACCCATTATGTGAGGCTAGAGCACTGTTCAGATGATAGCCAGGACTGCCACTCTTGTCTGCAGACTCCCTCTATGCTCTTTGTGTTCTCCCTCATTTGCCATGATAAAACAGCCCCATCATGCAGCACCCTAATGGCCCAGCCAAAAAGGCTTTGCCACCAGAGTTCCCAACAGCTACCACTTCTCCTCAGACTGCCCCGGCCCTTTTCCTAGCCCTTGTGCCCCATTGTGAGAGTAATGTCAGAACACACTTCAGAAAGCATTTGTGGTTGGAGATCACTGCTGGGCTTCTGCGGCTGAAATCCCTTTCCCTGTGTTGAAAAGAAGCATCTCCAGGAGACGGAAGAGCCAATGCTGGATGCAGCTCACATAATTATTGTGCTGTGCCGTAGTTCCATTTATCACAATGTGTATAAACCACAGTCATCCATGTGAGTGGCTTAGTCACCCCCTAAGGCCATTTGTAACTCAGGATAGATGAGGCTTGGAAAAAGCCGTGGAGCTAAATCTCAAACAGATTTGTGTGTAGCTTCTGTTTCATAAGCACCTGGAGAATATTTTTGATTCACAGTTTAATTTTTTTTTAAAAAAGATGGTATCCCCAAAATTAAAAATATTAAAAAGATCTTAACTGTTCAGCAGCCTCCCTTCACCCACCACAAAGCAATGCTTGCTACCATGTCGATAGCTGAGAACAGCTTGCAGTTTGGGGGAAATATCAGGTTTAGCTATATATATATATATAAAAAAAAAGGAAGCAGAAAGATTTTGAAGGAACTGAATCTGAACTTTGTCTATCTTGAAAACAGTACAACAGCCTTATCCTGAACATCAGGATAGGTATGACTGATGTAATATAGTTTATGAAGATCCAGCTCTGGCAACTTCTAGGCAAACTATTTTCCCAGTCAGTTTTGCCCAGCCTTCTCTCTGCTCTGCCAGTGTCTCATGTACAGCATTTTATATACACATAAAAAGGGCATTCAGACATACACAGGCAGACTTCATTGATGCTGCAGACCGACAACAGATGAGTCATGCAAGCCTGCTGGTCACGTATTTCAGCAAATTCCAGCACTTGCTGCTTGTCTCTTGAGTCACTGGGTCATCGTAACCGACCATAGTTAGAGCATTCCATGTGTCTGAACTGGAAAAGAAAAGTGCCATCACATTAGGCCATGACTGAAAATGGCTAACCACATTTACAAAAGAACAAAATCTTTCCTCAAAGCCTTAGGGATGCCAGCCTCCAGGTGGGTACAGCAAAAAAAGCACATGGGTAATTGTGACCAAATCACTAATATAAATTGCAAATATGTTCATTAATATTCAAGTACATAATTTACACAAATTATCTCATAATAAAGTCATAAGACAAATTCATAAGGCACCATATAAGTAAAAAATGTATTGATGCAAAATGGAGATTACAAACACTTTAAAAACATATTTCAAAAACTTTAAAAACATCATCTCAAGTTTGGGAAAGACTGGATATTATCTGAGAATCTCCATTTTGCAACATACAAAGTACTGAGTCCAGAGACGTGTTACAGTGAAATCAGCTCATGAGTTTATTGATGGTACAGTTCCAGGCTACTGAACGGGGCTTGGGGTCTGCTTAAATACATGTCTAAACCGCACCCCCGGCCTTGCCCAAACTCCCTGATAGGATTACTCCCTGATAGGTTTACCCTGATAAGATTACACCCACTCCCTGATAGGATTACTCCCTGATAGGATTAGTCATGAGTTACCTTAAACCATATGTCCCCTGGTGGAACCTGGGTGGCTGCTTGGTCTAATTTACAATCTGGCCGGGCTATTGTCTCCCGAAGCGGAGCTCCGGTAGCTAGCCCAGCCACATGCATTTCTCTGAGCATGTGTGTGGTTGCCATTAGGACATAACACATCAATACATTTTTGAAATGGGACTTTTTCTTGTGACCTTCTCTCTTTTTTGTTTAGCCTCCAGGTGGGACCTGGGAGCCCTTGGAATTACAGCTCATCTCCAGACTACAAAGTTCCCTCAGAGAAAATGGATGCTTTGGAGGGTGGGCTCTATGTCATTGTACCCCACTGAAGTTCCTGCCCTCTCCAGGCTCCATCCCCAAATCTCCAGGAGTTTCCCAATCTGAATCTGGCAACCCTGCCATTCCCCGCCAATGGCCAGAGGGGACCTGGCAACCGTACTTCTACAAAACTTTTGGCTTTAAACAGTTAGCCCTCTTCTCTTACTTCCTCTATTACCCTCACCCTTTTTTTCTTCCTCCCTTTCACTGAATTTTAGATTGTAAAATCCTCAGAACAAGAATCCTTTTTGTGTAGACAATAATATGGTATATGATTACAACAGCAAGAATGGTGTATGCACAAAACTGGAAAAATGAAAAAATACCAGAGGTGTGGGAATGGTTGAAAAAACTGTTATATATGGCTGAAATGGATAAATGGACTAGAAAATTGAATAATCTTTACTCAGAGACCTTTCTGGAAGACTGGAAAGATTTGAAAGAATATGTTGAAAAGTATTGGGATATGAAAAACTATATCTATACATGGTTATAATAGCATAAAGGAATAGAAATATATTATATGAATGTTTTAGTTAAAATTAGACAATGAAACTGTTTTTATTTAGAAATACATAAGAGTATAGAAAATAAGAATTGGTGTATAAGTATAAGTATTTTAAAGCTATATAACCGTTACCAGAAACGAAACATAGATATAAGTATTACTATTTTGAATAAAATGGAAAATGTGTTATGCTTCAGATGTGGTGGGAAACCACCAAAACAAGATAAAAATAGAATGTACAAATAGAACAAAATGTTATTTAATATGGAAAAAGGGATTTGTATAAGGTTAAATGTATTATTTTCGATGTGTTTTTTTTTTGAAAAATAAAAATTTCTTTACAAAAAAAAAACAAAAAAAAAAGAATCCTTTTTGTGTTGTTCTACAAAGCACTATGTTCATTGATGGCACTATGTAAATCATCATATTTTATGTTCTCAACCAGCTTGCAATCTGTATATCTGAGAATTAACAATCCTGGGGGAGTGGGGGGAAGGTAGCTGTGAATTTCCTGCATTGAGCAGGAGGTTGGAACCTTGAGGTACCTTCCAGCTCTATGCTTCTGTGACTGCAGTTTCCAAACTTCATGGAACTTATGCAAGGTGATCTGTACTGATGCCCATTTTCTACCCTTAAGTAAAATGCTGTGCCCCAATTTCTGTTATTGAAGAGTGGTGTTGGGAGGTGACCCCCATGGAATGTGTATGTTTGCTTTGCCTCTGGCCATTCTAGGTATCTAATAGTTGGAGCACCCAGAGACCCAGAGGAATCTGGGCTGCCTGTTTACAAAACCAGGAGGGAGGAATGCCAAGGTGTTTCCTGGTAATAAAGTAAGAGCCTTGATGGTGACTACAGGGTTTTCCAGGTAGTGCTGGCAGGGAAAACTCGAGGGTATTGGGACAGTCCTTCTGAGAGGCAGTTCTAGCTCCAGGCCATACCCTTGGAATGGGTTGTTACACTCTGATAAAGAGTTCTGGGTAATCCAAAAGCATCCATATCCCTGGACCCACAGAGGTTGATAGAAAATGCTGGCAAAGAAACCATCTTATCTATTTGCACCTTAAACAATATATTTGCCCATCTATTACCTACTCATATGATTCATTTCCCTTGCCTCATTTGAATCAAGGAGTATCATGGAAAGGCTATGGCAGAAAACTAGGCAAGTAGCAAGCCAGTCTTCCTGCCTTATAGCTTATCTCACCCTGAAGGTCCCTGTTGCTTTCCTCCAATTCTGGAATTTGGAACTGCAGGAGGAAGGCAACGCTATTAGAGCTGTTGTTTATCTCATTTTCTTTCCAACGAGTCGCTATTGATTTGCTCCGTTAAAGGACATATGTTGATTAAACCGTAAATGTATATTGATGGGAGCTGTTAAAGGCCAGCACAGGCAACTCTGCGTTCGCCCTCATCTCGATTCTGCACAGCGCTGTCTCTACCACAGGGAACCAGAATCACAGCTGCTGGAAGGCTGTTCCTCCTTGCTGTCAATAACATTTCACACTGTGCTTTATCTGACTGGCCGACAGCCACTTTGTCCTGCTCTGGGGAGAGGAAACGCAATCCCTCTGATGATAAACCCAGCAGGGTCAGAGGCAGGAGGCCTGCTGCCTCGGCCTTATGGTGGAAGCCAAGGTGCTGATCGGACAGATCCCTAAAGAGGGAGAACTCAAGGCAGCCTTCTGCATCCCAGTTAACCCCCTTATTAACAGAGGGCCCGCTGCAGCCATGTTGCAAAATTCAAAAGAGATGAATTTCATTTATTGCTAGGGTTGCCAACTCCAGGTTGTCAGATGCCTGGAGATTTTGAGGGTGGAGCTTGGGGAGGGCAAGGTTTGGGGAGAGGAGGGAGGTATAACGCCAGAGTCCACCTGCCAAAGCTGCCATTTTCTGTAGGGGAACTGATCTCTGGCGTCTGGAAATCAGTCACAGTTCCAGGAGATCTCCAGGCCCCACCTGGAGGTTGAGAGCCCTATTTATAGCCCACCTTTCTTGCTAGCCTCAAAGTGGATTACAATGTGTAAAACAATGCAATCAAATAACATGAGAGATCTAATAAGCAAAAATAGGACAAGGGTTACCAAAATTAGAGAGAGAAGTAGAAGAAAGTATGGTAAGAGTAACAAATAGATAATACCTGCCATGCATAGTGGCAGAGGCTACAGTTCTGTTCCATTTGTAAAAGCACCAATCTGAGCCATTCCATCGTTAACTTTATAAAAACACCCTCCTGAAAAATTCCATGTTACAATCTGCAGGATGACACATGCACGGACAGCTCTTCAGCTTGCCCGTTAGCAGGGTGCTAACTTCAGTTGATAAACATAAGGTTGTCGGCAGACATGGAGAAAAAAAATGCCCTGTCCCTTTAATAAAGTCTTAACATGTGGAAATGGGCAGCTGAAGTTTTTGGTGGCATGGAGGTAAATTGGGATAACCAACCTAACAGGTGAGCCCTGGAGTTCTCCTTGGATTATAGTTGTTCTCCAGACTTCAGAGATCAGTTTCCCTGGAGAAAATGGCAGCTTCAAAGGGTGAACGCTATACCATAGAGTTCAGCCTTTGAAGCTGCCATTTTCTCCAGGGAAACTGATCTCTGAAGTCTGGAGAACAGCTATAAGAAGTCTAAGATAAACTGAAGTCCCTCCCACTGCTTCAGCTTCAAAATCTCCAGGAATGTCCAAAGCCAGAGTTGGCAACCCTAAGGTAGCCATTAAGACTCTATTAAAGATGAAGAACATTTTTTTCTCCTCGTGGTTGGTACCCCTTGCTGAACATACAGGAGAGGTGATAGGCATCATTCCTCTGGGTGAGTTTTGCACAGAAGTAAGAGGGGTGAGACCCAAGCTAAGAGCAAGCCTCTTCTTCCTTCCTGTCAGCTCTGCTCACTGGAAGATTACCTCAGCTCTTGGCTGCAGAAGCCTGTAGAGTGCTGCTTTTCCTCTCCTTCTCCCAAATCTGCACATCTGCCTGACATCAGGTCTAGAGGGGCAGGGTGCAGTTGGCCTCATAACTTTGCAGCTAGCACTTACTTTCCCATAGGCAGAACTATAGATTTGCCACCTTTTAAGTAAAAGAAGGGAGGGGGAGCTCCAAAGCCTCTAAAAATGAAAAGGAAGCAGGAGCCCTGTGCCTGTACCCTTTATTCCCATCCAGTTCTCCATATCCTCACTAGTACTTCATTGTTGTGGGGTTACCAGCCTCCAGGTGGGGCCTGGAGATCCCCCCCTCCAAAAAAATTTACAACTGATCTCCAGATGACAGATCAGTTCCCCTGGAGAAAATGGATGATTTGGAAGGTGGACTCCATGGCATTATGCCCTGCCAATGCAGAGGTGGATCTTTTACCAGCCTGTCTACCTGGCTTCCTGCTGTGACAAACACTCTAACAGTTGTTTCTACATTGGTCTTCAACTTTTGGTAGGGTTGTTACTTTTTTCTCTAGCAGGGCTCCTGTACCTAGAAACAGCTATATGAAAAAGTCCACCATTCAAGGTTTTTATTTTGCTGTATCTTCATGCTGGGGGAAAGAAGTTTTACCTGCTAAAGTGGGACTATGTATAACGTATGTCATTCATCAAAACTGAGGGAGAAGAGAGCAAAACTGTGACAAAGGAAAGGGTTAGTACAGGCTAAAATAGGGCGAAGGGTGTGTGGGCAGCCCACATACTATTTTCTCACTAGACTCAGAGAAAGGCAAAGGGAACACAGTGTGTCGGGGGGGATGGACCTTGACAACCCTACCCCTAGCAAAAAAGTTCTACCTCCTGAGGAGTGGGCTGTCTAATATTATGTTCATTCTTCCTTTGGGCCCTGAGCCATTAACATAAGGATATAAGAAGAGCCCTGCTGGGTCCATCTAGTCCAGCATCCTGTCACACAAAGTGGCCAACCAGTTCCTCTGGATGGCCAACAACAGGGCATAGAGGCCAGGGCCTTCCCCTGATGTTGCCTCCTGGCTCTGGGATTGAGGTCATGGTCACACAGCACCCTAATCCCGGATAAAGTCCCGCTGGACTTAATCTGGGATTCTTTCTTTCAGGTTTGGATGTTCATACATCCCAACCCCACCGGCAGCAGATGGGGGAGGCAAGGCGAGGACCACCCACCCGCCCGCACATGCACGGCTGCCTCTCCCAAACACTGCAGGAGTCTCAGGAAGGAGGGCTCCAGAGCTGCAGCAGCCGAATCGCTCACAGGAGGAACTGGCTGGCTGGCTCACCCCGCACTTCACTCTGGGCCCCAAGCCCCGCCGGCCGCCACATGTGAAAAGCAGGAAAAGGGGAGAAGCATGCCAGGGGGAGGGGGTGTGCCAGGCAGCAGCAGCCAGCAAGACTCGGGGCCCAGAGCGGAGCGTGGGGTGTTTTTCCCCCTTTCTTGCACTTGGGTGCTTGAGTGCCCAAGCGCCCAAGTACAAGAAAGGAAAAAAATGGGAGGGACAATCAGACAGCCCTCTCTCACAATCATTACAAGAGAGGGCTGTCCAGATCAGCTAAATCCTGGGTTCCAAGCGCAACTTCCGGGAAAATACTTGATTTTCCCGGGGTCAGAAAATGTGCGAGGAACCCGGGATTGAGCCTGCTTCGGCACGGGAGTTGTCGCAGCCAGTCTGATCGGTCCCTTTAAATGCAGGAGGAAACAGCCATGACTCCCGCTTTAAAGGGCCATGTGACCGCAACCTCAGAGAATTAATGCCTCGGAATGTGGAAATTCCTCTCAGTCACCACGTCTAGTAGCTACTGGTAGACTTAAGGTCTCTTAGGGTGCGTTCAGATGGGCAGCTAATCTCTCCATTAGCCCGGCTCTAATTTGATCCCGATCTTTTCAAGCCATTGTTGCATGACCAGACAGCCTCCCCTAGTGAAACGTCTTACTGCATGCTGCCTCCACTGTGGATTGTCTAGATGGCGTTCACTGCAGGAGGTTTTTGGTTTTTTTTAAACTGTGACCAATTTCCTACGAGGCACCGCTCCGCCATCACTCTTCCCTTTTCTCTGATTGCCTGCGTTTGAGGAGTGTGAAGCCGCAGGGGAAATGGGTTGAAGCCGCGAGTCAAAAAGCCGCTCGGGGCAAACAGTGGGAAACTGACACATGCAATTGGAGGAAAGGGAAGAGTGACAGCAGAGTGGTGCACCATGGGAAATCAGTCCACTTGGACATGCGCATAGGCATGACATTGCACCCTTGTTTATCCATGCATGCACCCATTTGAGATTGGCTGTGACTACCACCCCAATGAGAGGATTGCATGCTGGAGTGAACCATCAGACAGGGGAAAGTCTGCAATTGACCCGTCGGAACCAAAAACTCCAGATTTAAACTAGTATCTTTTTATGACGACTCCAAAGCACAGCAAAACAGGATGCTCACAGAAGAGGGACGTTTGCCAGATGTTGATGTTTGGACATTACATTTAAATCCGTGAGGCATGCGTGCCTTGCACGGATCTAAAGAGCCATCTAATCAGGCTCTTAGATCCTAATCTGATACTCTTTTAAAGCTGTTTACTCCTGTGGCCATCACTATATCCTCTGGCAGCAAATTCCACATTTTAATCACTCTCTGTGTAAAGTAGTATTTCCCTTTGTCTGTCCTGAACCTACTGCCCACCAGTTTGAAAATGTTACCTTTCAAGCCTTTAGATTATATTCTGTCTTTGACATTGCAAAGATATTCCTCCAAACCCATGAGATTTTACTTTGGCTTTTGGAATGACAACAGAGATTCCTGAGCCTAGCAAAAAATAATCAAAATTATATGAGATTTAGCAATGGGGGGGGGGGGGGTGGAGTGGCTGTGGTGACTGGACACTTGATGAAAATGTATTTGTCGCCTTAGTCTGTCAGAAGCACTAGGCCTTGCTCTGCTACTCTTTGCCTGGGTTTCCCAGCTGCCCTTGTTTGAAAACTGCTGTTCTGAAACTGCCTGCCAGGGCACGCTAGTGTGACTGGAGGGAACCCCTGGTGCGCTGCAGGAAATGAATCAGTTAAATAATTAAACATGAAAGGCCTGTGTGAGCTTCTGAGCATGTTTCGCTCTGGTCGGCCTTCTTTGAGGGTAAGCCTTGCTCTGCAGCAGGAGTGATTTACAGCCTGATCCTAAGCATGTTTGTTCTGCCCCACCAGGTTCAATGCTTGGGGCATGTTTCCTTACATTCTTTTCAGGCTTAGCCTCTTCCCCAGCAGCGCCCGCAAAACAGCCTCTTGCTTTTCTCTCCCCCAAAGTGAATCGCTGCCACTCACTCCTATGGGAAAAAAACAAGTAAAATACAATGCTCTGCCTGGGTAGAAGTAAACTGCTCCAGTGCCTGCCCGTCTCTGATGCTGGCTAACCCAGTGAAAAAAATTACTACAGAGCACCCAGAAGATGCATTTCTCCCCTCCAGCCGAGTCCTCTGTGATACGGAGCCCCTCAGTCTCAGCACCCCTACCCAACTTGTCATAAGGGTAATAATTTTGCCATAATTTTGTCATAATTTTGCCAGCAGTACAGATATGTGTGTCTGGTTCCAGGGGGCATCCGTGTCAGTCTGTAACAGCAAAATTTAAAAAGTGGCATCATCATGGCTAACAACATTTTATTCCAGCATAAAGTCTGGTGAATTAAAACCCACTTCTTCGGATGCAATGCAGTGGATCCTCACTATGCTATCGTTTTATGTTGGAGAATAAAATCAAATAGAGCAGACAAAGAGTCATGGGACTTCTATATTTCAAGGCCCCTTCCCTGCTTTATTTTTTTTTTTCATACCGCTTTCGGAAAAAATATGGTGGAGCTGGCTACGATTATTTAGGCATGTGGGAAAGACACTCTGCATGTGCTCAGACACAAAAGAGTTTTCTGAGTAGGAGTTTTGTCCCATCTGTCGAGGCTCCCAGTCTCCTCTGAATCTGGAGACTCCAGTCTAGCGATCCATCTGAGTACCACATGTGGATTACTTCATCTTCTGCCATAATGACATGAAGGCATTTGTGATGTTCATGCTTGCCTAGTTAACTCTCACATTAGTGTTGCCAGCTCATGGCCTTTGAGGATCTGTTTTGTTTACTTGACAGTGTGCATTTCTTAATGAACTTTGGCTTCAGGAAATAACAAAGCCAAATTGCAGCAGTGACTTGCATGAGGGCCTTGGAAACACTGAAGTATAAAATACTATGACTGTCTCCTCTATTACCAAGCAGGCGGCTCTTGTTATTATTGAGAAGGCTTGCATGTAATACCTGGATCAAGCTGCAATAGCAAGACTGCTTTGGGAAGGGGATAGAATCTCAATAGTGCCATTAATAGCTGAATGGCAGGCAGAAGTCTATGGGATGTAGCCTTTCCCAGTATTCAAAGCACAGAGGCAGGAGAAGCTTCACTTATTGATTTCTCCTTGGCATACAGGTTTTTATTTATTTTCTGAATTATTTAAAGTATTTATACCCTGCTCTTCTGATAGACTTGGAACAGCTAACAACAAGATTTAAAACAGCTACAAGAAAAAAACTACTAAGAGCTAAAAGTTTAACCATTTTTTAAAAAAAAACTGGATACATTCATCCACGTTATAAACATCACAATCTGCCAATACCACATTTTAACAACCCTACTGGGTTTAACGGCTCATCATCCCCGTGATCATTTTTGCAGAAAGCCTCCAGGACTGCCAGGTTTTACAAGCTTTCTGGAAAGCAAGAAGAGAAAGGATCTGGCTTACAGCATCAGAAAAGCTATTCCATGACAAGGGAGAGGTCCCTGAGAAAGCCTAATTTTTGAGCAAAGCCAACCAGATTGCCCTAGAGGAGAGAGATTAACAAGCAGACCTAAGCATGTGTACAGGAGGTTTATGCCACGAGAGGAGATGGGCCCCAGTTTATTAGGGATTTAAAGGTAACAGCTAGAGTTTTGAACTTGAATCTGGTAGCAAATCAATAGACAGTGCAGTTGTTTCAATATTGATGTTATTTTATTTTTTACATGATTCTCCTATCTTTCTCATCTAGTCAACAGACAAGGAGCTATATTTTGCACCATCTGAAGCTTCCAAGTTCCTTCAAGGGAATGCCAAAAGGATTGGCATGGGGTTTCTGTCTTTCATGTCATCACCGCTTCTTAAAATTCATTGTCATATCTTTACCTGAAAAAGTCTTTGGTTGCAGTCACACACCTGAGATAAAGCAGGGAGGAAGCGAGCTATTTTCTCCAGTGGAAGTTGACCCGCCGTTGCACGATCACATGAATTTTTGTAGATGCTGGCACAGCCTGCCACTGCATGATCAGATGCAACTGCCGGTGAGTGGAAGGGGGGGGGGGGGGTTAACCGTTTGTTCCTGATGCGCTTATATGAGGAATCAATGCTTTGCATTGGAATGTGCGGGGGGGGGGGGGTTGCGCTGATGCACATACTGCAGCAGTGTGTGTGGGGGGAAACAACAACACAGAGTCCGGATAGCCTGATCAGACTATCCCGATGCCATGGGAGTGCGCTGGCATGATCAGATGCAGGAAAGTCTGTCTGTGGCCCGTAGCAACCCATTTGCTACTGGACTTTCCAAGGTGTTTTTTTTACTCCGCATGTGCAGTGGAGCAAAACGGGTTGCTCACGGCTGCAGGGCACTTCCCAGATGTTGGCATCTGATCGCGCTCCTTTAATCCGCCCGGCATTTGCACCTATGTCTGGGCAAATTGTCCGTGTGATCACAGACTTTGTGTGCCTAATTGATTCAGTCACAGTATGGTATATATACTTGTTTCTCAAGATGTGAGGCAGATGGATGCTAGAGGCAGATGTTGTTCCTTGACTGACTTTCCCAAATTATTTAGTGATTTGGCTGGGGTAGGACACTGACTCTGAATCCCTTTATGTCTTGTTCTGAGGCAAAATAAGCTGCATTGAGTTCCTCATGTAGGTTGACTGAAAAATTAGAGCCCTAATATTTGGAAGTTGCTGGGTGGGGGGCCGTTTCCCAGGATGCTAGAACATGCTATTTTCACTGTCCAGTTGGGTAGTTGTTCAGCATGCCTTTTAAAAAACCTTGTTACCACACAATCCTGTGCAGTGTTAGGGATGTAGAATAAGATGGGAAAGATCCATACACAGAATCTTACTTTTTTAAAGAAAAACTTGTTAGTATCCCCCGACAACTGCTTTGAGAAGCGGGGCCATGGCTCAGTGGTAGAGCTCAGCATGCGGAAGGTCCCAGGTTCAGTCCCTGGCATTTCCAGTTGAAAGGACCAGTGATATGAAAGACCTCAGCCCAAAATCCTAGAGAACCACTGCCAGTCTGAGCAGACAATACTGACTTTGATGGACCAGTGGCCTGATTCAGTAGAAGGCAACTTCATATGTTCTTCAGGGAAAAGGGCTGAGTTTGAGGGGGCTATTTTTTTCCTCCCATGTCTTATTATTGATTTAAAACAGCTCTCTAATGCCGCAGGTCATTTGGGGTTGGATGGGAGACAGGTTCAGGCACTTTTCCTGCATTTTCCCCATGCAGAATGAATTGCACCTTTAGCAGGGTATTTTTTTCATTATGGTAGGAAAGGGTTAAACCAGGGGTATCAAACACATTTATTATGAGGGTCAGATCAGACATAAATTGGACCTTGTCAGGCCAGGCCCTGTGTGTCATAAAATGTAATGCCAGATAGCAAAGATATAAACTTTATATAGGACACAGACAAACACAATTAAATATTTTTTAAAAACATAAAATAAAACATGCTAAAAACATTAGCACTCTTGCAATATTTTATTTAACCGTCTCTGATAACTGACACCTCTTGCTCTGAATTATTGCATCAAAATCCGGAGACAATGTCTGTGCTGTAGCAATCTTGAGTATGCTGTTCAGGTGTTGTTCAGGTGTGCATCTGTAAGTTGCAAACCTACTTTTGATTTATTGCCATTCATTACAGAAATCCCATGGCTGATGCTCTGAGCCTAAGACCCAAGGGAAAACATGAAATGGCTGGGCATTGTGAGCTTTTATACATAAGATGCTTTGTGTGCTGGTCAAGAACATGTGAAGGAACCATGACACAGACTGGGGGCTATGTTTTGCCTACAAAACTAGTCTTTCCCCAGACAAATAACTACAACTCCTGTGAGGCAGTGCAAGAATAGAGAGACAGCAATGTATAGTGCTCAGAATCAGCCTACTGTCTGGGAAGTCTAAATTTTCAAAATTTTCAAAGTAGCTGCCTGATGCTGGTACCAGCAGAAAGATCCTATATGGGGACCTTGGCATCTTGCCTGCTTTCAGCCCATTAGAGTCTTCAAGGTTCTATAATTAAATCTCAGGTTGTGTTATATTGATCTGAGTTCAACTTTTATTTCATGCTTCCTCCAAGGAGCTCAGGGGCGGCATGGTCCCCTCTTCTCCATTTTATGACAGCATCCCTGGGAGATAAGTGAGGCTGGGAAAGACTGTCCCTAGACCACCCAGTGACTTTCTTAGCAAGGAGAAATTTGATTCGGAGTCTCCCCAGTCCTAAAATCCAGTACTGTATCCACTGCTACATCACACCAATCTTGACTCCAGTGTACATACAAGCAAGTGCACATTGATGCAAAATGCCAGTGTCCTGCACATGTGTGTGGACTGCTCACATTCCACATTTCAAAAGGTAATGTGGGCCAGACAGGGCCAGACCATCCATAGAGACAGGTTAGGCAGTTGCCTAGAGCGCCACCTTAAAGAAACCTCTCACTGGCCTGCCTGCTGCCCCTCCACTGCCTCACCTCACTCGCCAGTCACCAACGCCCTGCTCAGCTCGCTGCTCCACTCACACTGCTCCTCGGAGGGTGTCGCACTGGCCTGCCTGCCTGCCGCCCCTCCCCTCCCTGGGCCTCACCTGGTTCACCAAAAGCCCTACTGCTTGGCTCGCAAGCGCTGCTCCGCTTGCCCTGTGTTCCTCGGAGGGTGCCGCAGCACATCTGCAGTTCTTCCCCACACCTTCCTTTGTGCCTTGCTCCCTCCATTGCAGCAGGGGGCTCTGCTGGCTTCCCCCCCCTCTTCTCCTTCCTTCTCCGTCCATCCTTTTCTTTTCAACCCCCCTTCCTCTCCCCTCCCCTCCCCTGCTTTCGCCCACTTCCCCCCCTGCACTGATCTTCTCCAACATTTTGTGCAGCACCTTGCTTTCTTTGTCTGAACTTGGGCAGACCACGAGAAGGGAGGGCAGGGAGGGTTGCCTCAGTGCTTAGTTCTCATGGCCCTATCTTACACATCGTGCATAGGGCAGGGTGATGGGATTGCAAACTTGGAGGGGGGATAATGCTCAGGGGGGTTAGTTGGAGGGGGGTTGTGTGGGGAAGGGTTGGCTCGAGGGCTTTTAAAAAACCCTCCCCCCTTACTGATTTCTCCCTTCCCCCTTCTCCTTCTCCTTTCCCACCTGCTCGCAGCCAAAAGGCATCTTTTCCCAAAGCCAACAGGGCAGGCAAGGGTTAAAAAAAGGCATTGCAGGTGGGGGGGGGGGATAGCCCCTGGATTCAGAAAGGAGGGGCAGGACGAAACCACTATGCGGTCCCTGTGAGGCTTCTGCCCTAAGTAGTCAAGGATCAGACCTTTGTTGATGAAACACAGTTCTTTATTTCCTATTACTACATTACTACAGGTCCTCGGATCATTGTTAGAGATAAAGTATACAATAGAAGCAGGATTAATATACCCTCCAGTACAATTTGAATTACCCATAGGTAGCCAATCACAGGGAGGGAAAAACCGCGGGCTAAAAGTCCTTTGACCGTTTGCTTCCCACAGGAAAAAAGGTTAAGTGTGAAGCTGTAAATTTCCCTTCTTAAACCAGACCCCTCAGATGTATCCATCTTGTGCATAACAAATAACTTCGCCAAGGCCTTCACACACCGATAAGAATTGGTCCGTGTCTCCCCCGGCAGGGAGGAAAGGAATGCGGAGGCGCGGGGGTGAGAGACCGATTGTTCTCATGTGCTGAAGTCGCCACTCTCCCGGACCAAATGGTTACATTGACCAGACCCAGCTTGAGCCATAAATCCAGGGCAATAAAGGAGAGCCTGATACATGGTGATTGAGATAACAGGATGTTACAGAGGGACTGCAAAGACAGGTTACATAGGAAGGGATTATACAAAGCATACAAGCATAAGCATATCAGCAACCTTTGTTAGAATCCTTAGATTCTGACACTTTGCCACCTGAAAAATCTAATCTACCCCGGTTTATCAGGGAAACGTTTATGAAAAGCTTTAACTAATTTAGGAGCGTGAACATTATCTGAAAAAACCCATTCGTTTAACTCCGGACCGAAATCTACTCACTTGACCAAATATAGCAAGCGGCCCCTATGCATTTTTGAATCCAGGATTTCAGAAATCTCAAAATGAGGCGCCCCCTCCTTCATCAGTGGAGGAGGAGTCGGAGGAATTGGATGCCACGCATTCGGCCCAGGATTCTTCTTCAACAAGCTGAAATGAAAAACAGGGTGCACAGAACTCAGTGACTTAGGTAACTCCAGTTCAAAGGACACATCAGAAATTTTGCGCAACACTTTATAGGGACCAACGTATTTCCACCCCAACTTCCTGCTGGGCTGTAGACCATGTATATTCTTGGTGGAAAGGTAGACAGAGTCCCCTGGTTGAAGATCCCAACCTTCAGCCCGTCCACGGTCTGCATATTTTTTATAGTCTTCCTTGGCTTTGTCTAAAGTCTTAGCAATCAACGGCCATGAGTCCTGCAGGTTGGCCCACCATTGCTTAAAATCGAAGGGGGGGCCATCTGATGTTTCCTCTATGGTGGGTAGGGGTTTCCCCTCGAAGCCTCCCACTGCCATGAAAGGGGACACACCCGTGGAAGAGTGAATAGCATTGTTATAACTATATTCAGCAAACGGCAGCAACTCCACCCAATTGTCTTGATGGTAGTTAGTGTAACACCTTAAAAACTGTTCCAATATTTGATTAGTTCGTTCAGATTGGCCATCGGTCTCTGGATGGTAACCTGAGCTCATGGCCGGCTCGATGTCCATCATCTTCAAAAGCTCCCGCCAGAAGTTGGCAACGAACTGACTGCCCCTATCGGATACCACGCGTTTGGGGAAAGCGTGTAATTTGATCACGTGATTAAAGAATGCCTTAGCCAGTCCTTTTGCAGTCGGCAGCTGTTTAAATGGGGTAAAATGAGCTTGCTTCGAGAACATGTCAACCACCACCCAAATGACAGTCTTCCCTTTCGAGGGTGGCAGGTTGGTAATAAAGTCCATCGCTATCGCTTCCCAGGGATGGGAGGGGGTGGGCAACGGGTGTAGCAGTCCTGGGACTTCCCCCCCCCTCCGCTTGCACATTAAACAGGTTTGACAGGCAGTGACAAAGTCAGACACATCCTTGTGCATGCGCGGCCACCAGAACTGCCGCTGAACTAAGTTAAGAGTTTTTAGGAAACCAAAATGACCGGCTAACTTGGATGAGTGGCAGGTTAGCAAAATATCTTTTCTCCGGGCTCGAGGCACCACGAGTTTGTCCCCATGGTACCAACATTGGTTAGAACGGAGAGAGCACTCCTCTATGCCCTCTAACTCCTCTGCTTCTTCCGAAGAGTAGTCTCCCCCCCATTTTTCTTCCCATGATTCTACCACTGCATGCTTGCTTTGGCTCCTAGTAGTAACAGCACCTCCCAGTTGCTGGGGTGAGAACATGGAGTCAAACACTTCCTCTTTCTGACTCTCGTGTTGGGGTACCCTGGATAAAGCGTCCGCTAACGAATTGGCTTTCCCAGGGAAATGATTGAGCACAAAGTTAAATTTCGAGAAAAAATCGGCCCACCGGAGTTGCTTGGCATTCAGGGACCTCTGGGTGCGCAGCGCCTCTAAATTTTTGTGATCCGTCCAAATTTTTTTTTTTTTTGGTAAAAATTTTTTATTTTTCAAAACATTAAAATTAATACATTTATCTTATACAAATCCTTTTTTCCATATTATATAACATTTTGTTCTATTTGTATAATCTTATTTTTATCTTGTATTGGCGGTTTACCACCACATCTGAAGCATAACACATTTTCCACTTTATCCAAAATAGTAATACTTATATCTATGTTTACATTTCTGGTAACGGTCATATATCTTAAAGATACTTATATACTAATTCTTACTTTCTATATTCTTATATAATTCTAAAATAAAAAACAACTTCATTATCTAATTATCCTTAATACATTCATATACTCTAATTCTATTGCTTTATGTTATTATAACCATGTATAAATGTAATTTTTCATGTCCCAGTATTTTTCAACATATTTTTTCAAATCTTTCCAATCTTCTAAAAAGGTCTCTGAGTACAGGTCATTCAACTTTCTAGTCCATTTATCCATTTCAGCCATATATAACAATTTTTTCAACCATTCCCACACATCTGGTATTTTTTCGTTTTTCCAATTTTGTGCATACACCATTCTTGCTGTTGTTATCATATACCATATTATTGTCCTTTTCTTTACATTTATCTCTTCTAGTTTAAGTCCAAGCAATAATATTTCAGGCAACTTCTTAAATGTACATTTCAAAATTTTTTCCATTTCTGCATGTATTATAGACCAATAAGTCTTTGCTTTATCACAAGTCCACCACATATGATAAAAAGAACCTTCTTTCTTTTTACATTTCCAACATTTGTTAGACATATTCTGATTAATATTTGCAATTTTTTTGGTGTCATATACCATCTGTACATCATTTTAAAACAATTTTCTTTTAGGTTATAACATGTAGATATACCCATAGCATTTTTCCATAAAAATTCCCAAGATTCCATTTCAATGTCTTTGTTAAAGTTTATCGCCCATTTTACCATTTGTTCTTTTACCATTTCATCAGCGTTAAACCATTTTAACAAAATTTTATACATTTTAGAGATCATTTTTTTCCCACCTTCCTCCCAAACTTGTTCTATTTCATTATTTTTTTCTCTAAAACCGGATTTTTTATCACTTCTATATATGTCATATATTTGTCTATATCTTAACCAACCATAATCAAAGTCCATCTGATGCTGCTCCTTCAATATAAAGTCTTTACCATGTCTTGTTAATAAGTCTCTATACTTCAACCAGTCTTGTCCTTTGTGACGTGATACTGGATTTAAAACTTCAGTGGGTACAATCCACATAGGTATCTCTTCTGGGAAAAAGTTTTTATATCTTGTCCATGTATCCATTAGCGTTCTTCTCAAATAATGATGTTTAAACATATTGTCCATTTTTGTTTTACCGTAATACAAATACGCGTGCCACCCAAACCTACAGTCATGGCCTTCCAGGGACAATAACTTTCTATCTTGTAACATAGTCCATGTCCCTACCCAAGTCAAACATATTGCATCATGATATAGCCTTAAGTTTGGTAACTGGAACCCACCTCTATCTTTAGCATCACACATTATTTTCATCTTGATTCTTGGTTTTTTCCCTCCCCATACAAACTTAGACAATTCCTTCTGCCAGCATTTGAATGTTTTTACATCTTTCACAATTGGAATAGTTTGAAACAGAAACATTAATCGTGGTAGCACATTTATCTTAACCACTGCAATTCTACCCAACAATGACAAATTTAATACATTCCACTTTTTAATATCTTGCATAATTTGCAGCCATAATTTCTCATAGTTATTTTTATAAAGATCAATATTTTTCGTTGTTAGGTTCACACCTAGATATTTTGTCTTTTTCACCACCTCACATTCTATAAGATTTTGTAACTCAGTTTGTTTGTTATTTGACATATTTTTACACATCACTTTCGATTTGTTCTTATTTACATAAAATCCAGCCAAGTCACCAAACCCTTTTACTCTCTGTAACAGATATGGTAGTGTAGTCATAGGGTCTTCCACTATGAACATCACATCATCTGCAAAGGCCCTATATTTGAAAGAAAAACCTTTGGTTGTTAAGCCTTTAATATCTTTATCTTCCTTCACATTTATTAGTAGAACTTCTAGAATCCAAATAAATAGCAACAGCGAAAGTGGGCATCCTTGTCGTGTTCCTTTTTCAACTTTAAAATCGTCTGTCTTTTCAGTGTTAATTATTAAAGAGGATTTCTGTTCTTTATATATTGACTTAATGAGGTTAAGCATATATTCACCAATTTCAAGATGTTCTAGAACCTCAAACATAAAATCCCAATTTAAATTATCAAACGCTTTTTCCGCATCTAAAAAGAAAAAATCCACTTCCTTTTCAGGATGTTTATCGTAGTATTCTATAGCATCCACTACTACTCTTAGATTGTCCCTTATTTGGCGATTAGGTAAGAACCCTGCTTGTTCTGTTTGTATAGTTTCTTTAAGGTGTTCTTTTAGTTTGTCAGCTATAATCTTAGCAAAGATCTTATAATCATTATTTAGTAAAGAAATCGGTCTATAGTTCTTAACATTAGTTAAGTCTTGATTTTCTTTCGGGATAAGTGAGATGGTTGCATCTTTCCAAGTTTCTGGGACCTCACCAGTGACTCCTATATCGTTCATTAATAGCAGTAACACTGGTGAGATCGACTTCTGTAGCGTTTTATAAAACTTCGCTGTAAATCCATCTGGTCCAGGTGCTTTTCCTAATTTTGAGTCATTTATTGCATTTTTAATCTCTTGTAATGATACTGGATTGTTAAATAGTTCTTTAATTTTCTCTGTTGGTTTTGGTAACTTTAATGTTTGCAGGTATTCTTTAATCTTTCTTCTGTCTTTGTTTTCCTTCTTAAAAAGTTTTGCATAATATTTAAAAAATTCTCTCTTTATTCCTTTGTTGTCTATTATCTCAATGTTATCTCTTATCACTTTAGTGATAAATTTATTTTCACGTTTTTTCTTTAATTGCCATGCTAGATATTTTCCGGGTTTATTTGCACCTTCAAATGCCTTTTGTTGGAGTTTTTTAAAGTTCCAGTACGTCTCTTGGTTCAAAATAGCTTTTGCTTGGTCTTGTAGCATCCAGATTTCCTTTTGCAGTTTCTTTTTCCCTGGTCTACTCTTCAGTTCTTCTTCTTTTGTTTTAATGGCTTGTACGATATTTTCATATTGTTCTCTTTTCTTTTTATTATCTTTAGCATTTAATGATATCAATAGTCCTCTCATCACTGCTTTATATGCATCCCATACGGTTTGAATTTTTACTTCTTTCTGTATATTTGCTTGGAAGTATAGGTCTGTTTCTTCCTGTAATTTTTTAACTATTTCTTGGTTGTCTAGTAAGTCCTCATTTATTCTCCATCTCTTTTGTTTTTTTACCTGCCCAGCAGTCCATAAACACGGATTATGATCTGAAATTATTCTGGGTAGAATTTCCACTTTTCTTGTCTTAAACGTTAAATTAGTAGTCATCCAAATCATGTCAATTCTTGAATGCGAGTCATGTCTATTAGAATAAAAGGTAAAATCTTTTCCTTGTGGGTTAGCTTTCCTCCAAATATCTTCCAGCTTCTCTTGTTTTATCAGTTCAAAAAAGTTTTTGGAAGCTTCCCTAATGCCTCATCCTTTCTCTTAGAGCGCCTGTCTAATTTGTTATTCACAGTTCCATTAAAGTCCCCCAACATCATGATTTGATCATAATTTACGTTATCCAATTCCACTTGTAATTCTTTAAAAAAAAATTCTTTGGCTCCATTTGGGGCGTAAATATTCACAATCAAAGTTTTCTGTCCTTGTAGTGAGATTTCAATAGCTAAATATCTTCCTTCTTTGTCTTTAAATATTACTTTAGGTTCCAAATCTTTTTTGACATATGTTACAACACCATTCTTTTTATTGCTTGCTAAAGAATAAAATTCTTCTCCCAATTTTTTCCTTATTAAATATTTGTGGTCTTGTTTTTTAAGATGAGCTTCTTGTATACAAATTACACTACATTTTTGTTTCTCCAGCCAATGCCCTACCATTCTACATTTTTGGGGTGAATTAAGTCCATTTACATTCCATGTAAATACTTTGTAATCCATCTTGATATATTCTTAAATATCACCAAGGTCATCTTTATTCTCTCCAAGAAATGCGTACATTTCTCCTGTGCTTTTAATCACTTCTCTGGTGCTGCCATAGTAAAAGCTTAATCCTTGAGGTATTTCCCAACGGAATCTAATTTTTTTCTCCTTCAATTTATCCGCCAGACGCTTGAATTTTTTCCTTTCTTGCAGTATTGCTCTAGGCAGTTCTTTCATTACTATAATTTTCTTTCCATCTATTTCAAAAGGATCAGTAAAACACTTCTTGTAGATTTGTTCTTTTGTTCTTTTCATTGTAAATTGGACTACCACATCTCTTGGTATATTTTTATCTCTTGCGTATGTAGAATTGACTCTATAAACAAGATCCATGTGTTCTCTAACAACCTCTTCCTGTTCTTGTAAAAAATCTGCTAATGCTTCTTGCATTCTTGTAAAAATGTCTTCACTCAATTTTTCCTCAGTCCCTCTAAATCTCAAATGGTTTTGCATGTCTTTATAATGCATCATCTTTTCCATCCTGTCATTGTCTCTCATTGTCTTTTGAGTACTTTCTTCCAGTTCTTTTACTTTAGTTTCAATGTCTTGTGTTCTTGTGGTTAATTTTTGAAATTCTGCTTTTAAGTCTATGAAGTTTTTATCTGCTTGTGCAGCTATGCCATTCATTTTAACATTTACCTCTCCTATAGCGTCTAACATTTTTTTTCCCATTGCTTCCATAACAGCTAGTAGTTCTTTTTCTTTTTTTACTGCCATTGTAGGAGAGGACCATGTAGCTGCTCTCGATCTTAGTCCGCGGTCCGTCTTGTCTCTTTAAAAAAGATCAATTTTATTTTATTTTCCAAATCAAACACCGATTAATGTGATCACACAAGCTAGTCTTGCCAAGTCAAATTTAGTTGGTTTCAGCCTTCTAAGTTATATAGTTTATGAGATATTACTGTTTAAAAATTTTATAAATCCAAAATGGCGGGCGCAACTTCTCTATGGTTTGTGTCAAAGGTTATAGTCTTTTTACCTTGCTTCTGGCTTGCCGTAGTTTCCTTTTGTCCCTTCCTCTTGCTTACTTGTCTGCTCTCCGCACGTCACTTCCTGTTGTAGTCCTTTTGGTCCGGCAGTTTTTACAGTCCCCTTTGCTCTCTTCCGGTTCTCCATTTCCCTTCTTGTCTGCTCCTCAAGCCGTCACTTCCTGTCTCAATCCTCACAGCTTGGTCTCGCGATGCTTGGTTCCCTCCTCCCCTCTTTGTCTCGTGATGCTTGGCTCCCCCTCCCGATTCTTCTTAACCACAGGAATGTTAAACAACTTGTTTTTTTGGCTTTTTAAGTTCAAATTCAGCTTTTTAACGTTTCAAAACTGCACTCATCCAATCTGCAACAGTCTATTGCTTCACCAGATCTGCTTTTCGTCTTTCAAAACGCGGTAATGGTAAGGCAAAACCTTTTTTCCCGTTACCTTATGTTGTTACTTCGCTTCAGATGTGGTCCCAACGTTTAAACTTTGTCTTCTTTGTTAAGGAATCAGGGGAATTGGAGATTTTATGCTGATTTAATCAGCTCGGCTCGGCTCCTTAGAGATACTTGCAGGAATCTTCTTCGGCTGCAGTGCTCAAGGTCTCCTCCGAGACTTTTCCTTCACCGAGCTTGCTCAAACCTGGATTATATTGCTTGCTAGTCCTCACACTACCTGTGTGAGGTTGTGTCAGGTTGATTTGTCCACCCAAGCTGTCAAGAAGAGCCGCCGTCTGCCTTGCGCACTTGCAAAGCGTGTCAGACCTCCATTCCTCCGACTGGAAACTACCCATGATCCATCCAAATTTCAAAAGGGGTCTGCGCTCCCTCCAGCCAGTGCCTCCAGGTGGTTAGGGCTAAACATATAGCTGCTGCTTCTTTATCCCATACCGACCAGTTCCTCTCTGTCTCATTAAATTTTTTTTGAAATATAAGCCAGAGGGTGCAACTTATCATCAGCCCCCTTCTGAAGGATGGCCCCCCCATGGCCACATCCAATGCATCTACATGTATTACGAATTCCTTAGTCTCATCGGGATGAGCAAGGATAGGTTCTGACGTAAATAGTTTCTTTAGGGTCTCGAATGCTCTTTGACAAGTCTCTGACCAGGCTATCTTCTCCCCTGGTTTCCCCACTTCTGGACCCCTCCCCTTGGTTTTCAGGAGTTATGTTAGGGGGAGGGTGACCATGGCAAAATCTTTTAGGAAGGTGCAGTAGAAATTGCAAAACCTCAATAGACTTTGCAGCTGCTTTCTAGTTCGGGGTGCCTCCCACTGTACCACTGCCTCCACTTTGGCAGGGTCCATTTCCAACCCCTTTTGTGAGATACGATACCCCAAAAAGTCTACCGAATCCCGGTTGAACTCACATTTGGATAGTTTGGCATATAATTGATTTTTCAACAACATAGAGAGCACCTCCCTGACCAGTTTTACATGTGACTCCTTATCAGTAGAATAGATCAAGATATCATCTAAGTAACATAACACCCCCTTGAATAAATGCTTGTGCAACACTTCATTTATCAGGCTCATAAAAACTCCCGGCGCACCACTCAAGCCAAATGGCATCACCAGGTACTCAAATTGTCCCAATGGTGTGTTAAAGGCAGTCTTAAATTCGTCCCCCTCCCGGATGCGCATGCGAAAATAAGCATCCCGTAGATCCAGCTTAGTAAACACCCTCCCCTTAGCTGCTTCCATTAGCAAGTCTTTTATGAGGGGGAGGGGGTAGGCATTGGAAGCAGACACTGCATTCAGACCCCTATAGTCCGTGCACAATCGCAGCCCTCCATCCTTCTTTTTTCCTGAACAAAACGGGCGCTGCAAATGGAGACAGAGTATTTCAGGCAAAATGAAGAGTGTGCAGCAGTGTGCATTGTGACAGGAGGAGCACCCAGGAAAGAATTCTCGGTGCTGAGATTACAGGCGCAACTCAAGGATACTGTGAATTTCATAAAAATAAGATCTCGAGATTTACATTCCCCATGATCAAACTGATCATTCACAGTTTTTGGTAGAAAAAGCTCAGCAGGAACTCGTTAGCATAGTAGGCCACACCCAACAGCAGGAACTCATTAGCATATTAGGCCACACCACTGACAGCACAGCTTATTAGAATATTAGGCCACACACCCTATGTTACCAGAAGAGTGGTTATCCAGCCACACCCACCTTTTGCTTCTTATTCTGTTTACCTCGTTTGTTGTTAAAACCCAGGACTTTTTTGTAGCAGGAATTAATTTGCATGTTAGGCCACATACCCCTAATCTAGCCAATCCTAATGAGTTTCTGGGTGTGGCCCATTATGCTAATGAGTTCCTGCTGGGTGTGGCCAACTCAGGAGCCAGCTGGAACTCCATTCCTGTGTGTTCCTGCCCCAAAATAGCCCTGAGTATATTAAGTATAAAATCTGGATGTATTGTGTACTTAAAGACTGTCATGAAGAGCAGATTGGGAGGTAGTGGCAGCCAAGTGTGGAAGTAGCCTTGGGAAAGCAGTATGGGGATGCATATGGGCAACCAGCATTTCTGCACAACTGAACATACACAAACTGTTCCATCCCAGGCTGACAATTTGTCAAATGTTTGACTGTGTAGATCACAACTTGAAGCCAGACCATGAACAGAGCCAGCAGGTGGCTAAGCAACCCTGGTGGAAAAAAGTATGCAAGAATGTTCCTGTGTTCCTCTGTAACACTGCAGTGTCTGGGATTTGATCCTGAAATAAGAACCTATTAGACAGGGAATAACAGTTTCCGAAGCCCCTGGCCAGGCTGTGAAAAGCGATTCAGCACAGTTCCGTACATGTTTATTCAGAAACAGGTCCCACCATCTTCAGTGGGTTTACTCCTAAGGTTTTTGCAAGTATGTACAACCATACATTCCATCCAGAAGGACGCACAAATAGGGTTGCTGGCTCTGGCTTGGGAAATGCCTGGAGATTTTGAGGGCGGAGCCTGGGAAGGACAGGGTTTGGGGAGGGGAGGGACCCAAGTGGGATATAATGCCATACAGTCCACCTTCCAAAGCAGTCCTTTTCTCAAAGGGAACTGATCCCTGTAACCTGGAGACCAGTTATAATGCTCGGAGATCTCCAGCCACCGCTTAGAGACTGGTGAACCCTAGTCACGAAGTTTCTAGGAACACATGACTGTTACATGTCATGGAAGAATTTAAAATTAATTGGAAGAAAAGCTGACAAAAAAAAAGAATTCTAAAAAGCCAGTATGTCCTCCCCTGTAAAATGTATGGCTTCTGCCTGACTTGCAGAGAAAGAGGAGGGGGGTGTTTCAGGCTCTCCTTTCATACTTCAAGAGCGTTTCAAGGCCTCATCCATCAATATGTATATTACAGCTGTCTGCTTTATGAATGAGACCCAAATATACTTCTTCCATTTCTGAGGGAACAGAGGGAACATGGTGAAGATTTGGCTGAAGGAGTATGTTCCAAAACAGAGTCAAGGCGGTGTGCTCTCTCTACCATAAGGATAATTGTTCAGATGCATTCTTTCAAGAGCATTGGCCTTTGACAGTACCATAGGTGAAACAGACTTACAATAATGTCCTTCGGAGCTATGTTTATCGTGGCAGAACTAATGCACGTTCTAACAAAAGCCTCAAGAACAGTGTAATGGCTGGCTGATGAGTCAGCTTTTTGCCAGCTGCTCTGTAAATATGCTAAGATTTTCAATGCACAGAGCAGCTGTCTCTGTGGAGAATACCAGCTCCTCCTTGACCCCTAACTTATCCCTTAATATTTAATGTTGATGTACATGGCAGAGCAACAGGAAAAAAAATATTAGTTACCAAGTGAAAAGTATTGGAGTCAGGAGGCCGGTAATGGTGAAATCAGCATTGTGGTTTATTGCGGGTCAAGATGGAGCATGGGGACAAAGGGATGGGGAAGCCCCTTATATTTACAGGTAAACCACACCTTGACTGTGTCCCCCCTTAAGGGGATTGGTCCAACAGGGATTAGTCTCTCGCCAGAGGCTGTCATAGGTCCATTCAAATATCCTCAGCCTCTGATAGGGGGACCAGCAGGATCCCTAGGTCCATTGTTCTCTGGGGAAGGAAGTTCAGTTGTTATCACATCCCATTACAGGTAAACATGCCCAGACATGTTCCCTGGCTGCAGACAAAGAGTCAAACACTGGACATAACACCAAGTTTGAAGCAAAATGTGTGAAGAAAGAATTGTTGGTAGCAGAAGTTGCTGGTAAGCAATTCAGGGTGCATAGACTGAAGCCCATAGGCATCAACTACGAGGGGGCTCGAGGGCTCGAGCCACCCCCGAAATTTCCCGGGGGGGGACTGAGGCCCCCCGGGAAAATGATGCACCCTCTGCCACGCCTCCCACGGCCCTACCTAGGGCTGCCACCGCCGTCTCTCTCCCCCACCCCACCTGGCCACTCCGACCCTCCCTCCGTCTGTCCAGGAGCCAGCTAAGCAAATGCCCAGCTGGCCCCTGGACGGATGGAGGGAGGGATGGAAGCAGGAGCGGTCAGGCGGGGGGGGGAAGGCGGCGGCGGCATGGTCTCGGCAGGCACGTGCACAAAGCGCGCGCACATGGAAGAGCCCCCCCCCCAGGAGTTTTTAAACTCTATGCCCCTGCTGAAGCCCCCTGCCCTTCACTACTGTGAAGCCCTTGGGGGGGGAGGACTGAACAGGATGTGATGTTAAAATTTGTACTGCACATATTTTTGGAGCACCCATACTTATTTATGACTGCCTTAAGCTTTGGTCCAAAATCTATTAAAGTATTCTGGTCTTGCAGCAATGAGGTCCTAAGGAATCGGACAGGTCAGTACTGAGGGGATATGTCCCTGGTAAGATTCTGGGTTAAGGATCAAGAGGTGTTTTAATCTAATCTCAGCCTCCCTGAGCCCGCCGAAAGGTGGGGAGGGGGGGGTATAAATTGAATAAATAAATATATAAAATACTGATGAAATGGTGGCAGCAATAGCCTGAGCTTTGGTGTCCATTTCTATAGTGGAAGAACCAAGGGCCTTCATGCTGTAGTTTAAAAACAAAATTGCTGGGTGGATGAGTTAGATGGAGTAATTTGAACTTCTTGGGTTACTAACTTTTACACTGGTCCTTCTAGCTGTTATCCCTCCCTGCAAGCAGCCGGTCCACTGGCTAGGCGGGGTATAAATTGAACAAATAAATAAATAAATTATCAGACAACATTGTTTAACTTCATGTCATAAAAAGCTTCAACATAAAAAGCTTCAACATAAAATGTTTCAGCATAAAAACCTCCATTTTGAAAATGCCCTGTACAGTCAGAAGCCCTAAGTACAGTAAACCCCATATCTGATGGTAGCATTGAAACTGATGAACATGGCAGAGGTTTGGTGGAAATACTTATCTAACAGTACAAAGTAACATACAATTCACAGTACAGCAGGGCTGTTAACTGCTTAGGGCACTTGGAGCACATCACATTTGAGAGCTCCTCTTCGTATAGCTTGTTCCTGTGACCTCCATTTTCTAATTTGTTATATTATTAGGGCACCATAGAAAAAAAATCTTTTTTAAAGGCATGATGTGTTGTGGCTGTTTTAAAATATATATATATATCCATGTTATACTTCCCAGCATGTGAACTCTGCACTACCATTAAGAACCTGCAGTTCCCTACATTTCATGTGTGGACTGTCTTTGGGGATACTCTTTCGTGTGGGAAGATATTTTTTACGTCAAACAACACATAGAGGAGGCTTTCAATGGATGTTTGTATGACATTTAGCTCTTACCTGTGCTGCATCAGAGACACTGAACAAGTCTTCTATGTTGTTTTAGGTTGCAACGCTTATGTTTGCTTATATGGGGGAAGAGAATCCCATTGAATCTAGCAGAGATCACTTCCAAGTAAATGTATACAGCATTGGACTATGGCTGCTAGTAAAGAGGAGAGGAGAGAGATTTCTGCTGCTTCCTGCCCTCTGGGAACTGAAATCTGGCACTGTGAAAATATTATACTTGGTGGGGTATTGTAGCACTTCATGCATCTCATAAACTTGGCACTAATTCACAGATATTTATAACACAATCTGTTATTCTTGAGGGGCTACAAGACTCCTTGTTGCTTGGTAGGGTGGCATTTTTCTTGACTTTGCAAGGTTCAAGAACACATGATTTGAAACCCTCCTCTTTCCTCTTCCTGCCAGGCTTTCAAGCTAGAACTCTAACCTGCAACTCATTTTCCTGATGAGTGCAGAAGTGTCATAGCCAGACACTGACAATCACCCAACTATCATTTTTGTTTTCCAGGACGGATGGCCACACATATAAAAGTCAGCATTATGGCTCTGAGGACCAGTTCATTACTTCCAGATCGACCTCTGACCCTCTTCAGATGTTCATGACACACGAGCGAGAGGGAGAAAGATTGTGCACATGCCCCCAACCTCTTTGCATTCAGCCAAGAGTCAGAATGGAGCTTACATGTAATGTTCTGATCTCACACTTAAAATCCTTGCTTTTCAGTGTTCCTCATGCATCTTCCATGAGCCTCACCTAAGTAGCCTTAGCTGACCTATTCTGTGTCCACATCCCTGCATGGATAAGTTTGCCAACATGACTGAAGAAAAAGTCCTGTCACTTTAACAGAGGCTTAATATGTGGAAACAGGCTGGGGGAACTGTGCATGCCTCCTTCATAAGAACAACCAGCTGGATAAGACCAGTGTGTCCCATCTAGTCCAGCATACTGTTTCACACAGCAGCCAAGCAGTTGCCCTGGAGGACCAAACAAATAAGGCATAGAGGCCCTTTCTGGCTTCTGCCTCTCAGCACTGGTATTCAGAAGTTTCTTGCTAGACTCCATGAATCTATCTCTCCTCCATGAATCTACCTCTCCTCCATGAATCTATCTAACCCTTTTAAAGCTATATTTGGTTGTGGCCATCTCTACCTCCACTGACACTGAATTGCACAATTTAATTATTGGTTGATTAAAGAAGTACTTCTTTTTGTCTGTCCTGAACCTGTTTCGGAATAATTTAATTGGGTGCCCCCTGGGTTCTAGTATTATGGGAAAGGGAGAAAAAGCTCCCTTTATCCACTTTCTCTACTCCATGAATGGTTTTATATGTTTCTATCATGTCTCCCTCCCCTTAGTCATATTTTTCCTAGACTGAAAAAGCCCAGGTTCTTTAGCGTTTCTTCACAGAAAAAGTGTTCCAACACTGTAATCATCTTGGTTGCCCTCCTTTGTACTTTTTCCAGCTTTGAAATATCCTTTTTGAGATATGGCAACGTGAATTGCACCTGGTATTCCAAATGAGGCAGCACCATAGCTTTATACAGGGGCATTACAATGTTCGCCATTTTATTTTCATTCTCTTTCTTAATAATTACTAGCACGGAGTTTGCTTTTCTCACCACTGGATTGACATTTTCATTGACCTTTCCACTATACCTGCAAAATCTCTTTCAGTCTCAGCCAGTTCAGACCACATAAGCATATATTTAAAATAAGGATTTTTTGTTCCAGTGTGCATCACCATACACTTACCCACATTGATCTTCATTTGCCATGTTGTTGCTCACTGACCCAATTTAGAAAGATCCTCCTGTGGTGGAGGATTTGGCAGAGGTGATGGTGAGGGAGTACCTCACCAAGTCTCCTGAGCCCACCTCCACCGATCACCTGGAATACTGGTCATGCATAGCTGCCATCTGACCTGGCCTCTCTTGCGTGGCCATGAGTCTCCTCTCCTGCCCTCCCACCAGTGTCCAGAGTAACTGGGAGTTCTCCCACCTGGGAGACATTTGCAGCCCCCACCACTCCCACCTGGACTCAGCCAGGGCGGATGAGTTGACCTTCCTGCAGGTCAACCTCCCCCTGCTGGGCTACCCCTCTTTGATCCTCACAGGGTAAGATCCAGACCTCCTGTTGTCCCCCTGCATGCCCCTCATTTGTCCTATTCTCTGGGTGATTTGGCATGCAAGTTGCACCCTTTGCCTTTGGGTGGGAGGATGGCTGCCTCTGCCAGGTGGGGGTGGGCTCCCTCACCCATCACCTACTTCATGAAATAATATCTGCCCCATAACACAACACCTACCTCATGATTACTTTAAATGGAAAACTCTGATCTCCGCTGGTCTGGTGGGGTTGGGGTGACCTGCCTGACAAGCTATCATGGGGTTACTTCTAGGAGACCCTATCCAGTCGAATGTCTGCCTTTCTGTCATGGCTGGCATCATGAATCACTTTAAGTAGAAAATTCTGATTTCCACTGGTCTGGTGGGGCTGGGGTGCCTGCCAAGATGTCGCGGAGTAACTCTGGGGAGCCCCTGTTGCAAGTCTCTTGTCATGTCTGCCTTTCTCTCATTGCATCACTAATCACTTTAAATGGAAAACTCTGATTTCCACTGGTCTGGTGGAGTTGGGTGCCCACCAAGCTGTTATGGGGTAACTTTGGGGAACCCCTATCAGAAGTCTTGTCATGTCTGCCTTTCTGTCCTTCTGTCCTTTGGAGACTTGGGGGATGAGGCTATAAGTGTAGGCCTAGTGTCTAGCTAGGGGGAGTCTGCTCAGGTGAAGTTTCCCTGTGAGTTTGGTGCCACTGGCTTCTTCCTGAACCATTCCAAAGACTCCTGTAACTGCGGCTGTCTTTTCCAGAGAGAGCACTGAGGAGACTTTTGGGGAGGGGTCTGTAACTGGGACCCCAGAAATCTAACCCATCCCCAACTCTGAGAGATAGCAGAGGAGCATGTGGCAGTTGAGGTTCCCTGTGCATTTGGTGTGCATAACTTGCAGGGGATCCATTTTATACACTTCAGAACCTGTGCCCATTTCTCCCAAAGGCCTCTTCTTTGGGGAGCCATAACTCAGTCCCCCTATGTTCAATCTGCACATAACTTGGAGGGCATGTAGGGGAGCATCAGGGGGAGGTCCTCTGCCAGTTTATTATATCTAGCCTGTACAGGGTCTGTTCTATACGCTCCTGAACCCCCTGGACCTGCACCTGTCATTTCCCCAGAAAGCTCTTCCCTGGGGGCACATTCTTTGGGAGGCTGTAACTCAAACCCCGTAAATCTAATCCTCACCAGACTTGGAGGACAGGTAGAGGAGTGTCAGCCAGAGATCTGTTGTGAGTTTGATGTCTCTATCATGCTGGCGGGGGCATTCTACTTCATCACAAACTTCATGAACTGAACCAGTTCATCTAGCACCAAAAAGTTTGTGACAGTCCATGGTTCACGAACTGTGCATACCGCACACCATGAACCAAACTGCATTTTCCTGGTCCATTCTCATCCCTAATCTGCTCCTCAGATTCTCTTTTTGCATGCCTTGTTGTCAGCTTACAATTGTTTTGCCAGAATCTGTGCTTCTTTCTGTTCACCTTGATCAGAGAAACCTACCACTTTTTAAAAGAAGCCTTTTTATCTTTTATGGCTTCCTTACTTTGACTTGTTAACTACCAAGGCATCTTTTTTGACTTGGGTGGTAACCTTTCCTGATGTGAGGTATGCATTTTATCTGGGAATGAATTAGGGTATTTTAAATGGCTTCCAGGCATCCTGTAGGGATTTGACTCTCTTAATTCTCCCTTTTAAACTTGCTTTTGATTAGTCCCCTCATTTTTAGCACAGTTCCCTCTTTTGAAATCAAAAGTTATTGTTTTGAACTTGGGGGGGGGGCGGCAACTAGGGACAACAGTCTCTATGGGACCTAGGGATCCCTCAGAATTACAGCTAATCTCCATACTATCGTAATCAGTTCCTCTGGAGGAAATGGCTCTGTAAGAGGGTGGACTCTATGGCATTATACCCACTGAGGTCACTATCCTACCCAGGCTCCACCCCCAAATTTTCAGAGGTTTCCCAACCTGGATCTAGCAACCCTATCCCCACCTCCCATCCTCCACTGGCGGTCAGGGAAGACCTGGCAACCCTAGGGGCAATTTTCTGCTGACATGAATGTTGAACTCAATAGCACTGCAGTGACTATTCTTAACTGATGCAACATTTACATCTTGCACCAGGTCTCAAGCTCAGCTCAGAACGAAGTCCAGAGGTGTTCTAGTTGACTCTGTGACCAACTGCTCTAACTCACAGGCATTTGGTAAATTATGTACTTAGAAAAATTCTATGCTGCCTCTCTAGGGAACCTGCCCAAGGCACGTTCCAAAATAAAACTTTAAAAAAAAAATGAATTCTCTAAGATAATGACATAAAATTATCTTGGTACCTTTTAAAAAGTAGCCAATGGTGAGTGGCTATCCATTGTAAAATGTTTAGAGAGCAAAAGGAAAGCGAGAACAAATTTCTAGGCATTTTTCCTAGGCAAATAGTTGTTATATTGAAGAGGGGAAGCAGGGAAGGGTTAAGGCAACCACAGCTCTTCTCTGGAGGACAAACCTACTCCAACTTGTCATTCCAGGCACAAGAATATGTTCCCCCCGTTTTTAAACCTTCAGTAAGAATCTGCACAAAAGACGTTGATTAACTTGTCTATAACTTGCATGTAGCACAAGTCTGCTAAAGTGGCTTGTTCATCACTTTTAAAGAGCAGTTTCACATTATGCTTAATGCCTCTTTAGGAGGTGTGTATGTAATTCATCCTATTATTTAAGGGGGGAAAGTCACTGTGAAGCCTGCTGAGATTTATTGTCCATGATGTCTCCTGGATGCTCAGAACACTGTGGGGCCTCAAGCTTAGACTGAACACAAGGACGACGACATCATCATCATCATCACCATCATCATCAGTATGTCTAATTCTCAACATGGCCAGAACTATTACATAAATGCAGAGATTGGAGCCATGAACATGTTTGAAAGATCTTTCTTTAAACCTGAGAAAAGCCCCTGGTTTGCAGAAAAGCTGAATTATATATTACAAAAATGGGGGTCACGCCCCCTTACTGAAGCAGTGCCTGTAACTTGAAGAAATGAATGCCCTCAGTGGCTTTTACTACCACACAGTATTGCCAGAGGGTTCCAGCCTTGGTTTCATTTACTAAAAGGCAGGAAGAAGAGCAGGGCCCTTTCCAGGGCTGTTATGGCCTTTGAGGGACGACTCTCCAGGACCAGGACCAGCAGCAACCACTGGATGACTGGACCCCACACAACTTGCATGACTCATCCAGGATTGGCCGCTTGCTACTGTTCAACAACATCATGCACACACACGCACACACCACTGGGGTGTAATGGTTAGAGTTTCAAACTAGAATCTGGGAGACGCAGGTTAGAATTCCCACTCTTCCATGAAAGCTCAGGGTGACTTGGGGCTGGTCACATACTTTCAGCTTACCCTACCTCACAGAGCTGTTGTGAGGATAACATGGAGGAGAGAAGAACTGTGTAAGCTACTTTGGATCCCCATTCCAGAGGAAGGTGGGGTATAAATGAAGGAAATATATAATAAGCTTAGCTGAAGGGAGGCAGATAAAAGGTAAATTGGTGGGTGGATGGGAAGGAGAGGAGGAAGTAGGGAAAGGTGGTGATATAGGGATTGTTAGGAGGAGGGAAGGAGGAAGTACTGAGGGGAAGAAATACAAAAGAAACTGAGGAATCCCCCCAGGGCTAGTTCCAGGTTTTGAGGGGCCCTAGGCAGACTATGCCTGGGCCCCTTCCCCTTCTCTGCCCACCACCAGGCTCTCTACTTGAGCTTCTCTTCCTGACCAGTTGCCTGCCCCTTGCCCTGTTCTTTACCATTTGTTTACAAACCTTCCCTCCAGCCATGATCAAAACCACTTGCAGCCCTTTCCCTGACAGCACAGAGTGGTGCCTACAGCTAGGAGTGCTGCCTCTGTGGCTGCCAGAAGTGATGCCACCATTGTGCATCACCTGCATGGCCATCCACTCCTCCACATGCAGCTGCTGGTGTGACCTTGGGTCAGTCATAAGTCCTTTCAGAGCTGTTCTCTCAAGGGCAGAGAGCTCTCTCAGCCCCACCTACCTCACAGGGTGTCTGTTGTGGGAAGGGGAAGGCATTGTAAGCAACTCTGAGACTCCTTTGGGTAGTGAAGGGCAGGGTATAAATCCAATCTCTTCTTCTTCTTCCCTGGGAGTCCTTGGCAGCATGTTCAGCCCAGGGATGACACTGGAGGAATTGTGTATGGGTGGATGGCATGTAGGTGGGGGATTGGTGTCTTTGGGCCCTACAGAAAGTTTTGGGCCCCTGTAGCTGTCTAACCTCAGGGTATGCTGATGCTGGCCCTGACGCACAAGCCCTTGTTAGTTCACCACTGCACAATTGTGCCTGGCCCAGCCATAGCTGTGCAACTTGGCCAAAGTTTGCCCAGAGGAGGGAAGGAAGGAAAGCTGAAGATGAGGCAGATAAAGGTAGGCTGGTTGGCTGGCTGGTGAGAAGGAACTGCACATACCTCCCTCATAAGAAAAGTCAGAGAAAGGAAACAGGAAATTGGGGGGAGGAAAAGAAATGAGGTGCCCTCAATGAGTCCTTGCAGGGACCCCCGCCCCACTTTTTTTATAATTCTGCATCAATGACATTGTTTGGGAAGGGACTGAGAAATGCACTCCTTTATTACAAGGATTGTGGTACTGATGAAAGCTGAAAAAAGGGAGGGATTGTTTAAAGCAAACGGGATACCTCCTTGCTTTAAAAATAATGCCTGGGAAGAAGCAACCCAATGGCCACACCTACTCCAATTATGAGCTTTGTTAGCAGGAGTCACCTGCAGATCACACAGCACACTTCCATTTACTTTTAAATTAAAAGGGATGTTTTAGAAATAAATGCCTGTTTGTTCATCTTGCAAGATGTGTGAATCCATTTAACCCATGCATTTTCAAAACTAGTTTCAGACTTGGGGTGAAGCCACAGACAACACAGGACTTGTCCATCCTTCCCTTTACTGGGACCCATTCAGAGGGACAGAAAATTTATTTATAGTCAACCTTTCTCTGAGATTCAAGGCAGATTACACAGTGTAAATCAATGTCATCAATAGGATGTGACATCCAACAAGCAATGTAAAAGTACAAGGAGTAAGGCCCGTTGTGGGGAAAAATACAACGGACTCTAGAAAGAGGCTCCTGGTGAGTTAGTGGAGGAAGGGGAAAATAGAGGAAGGTGAGCCATGTTTATCACCTTCTGCTTAGCTATAAGGCAGGGCTGTCTCAAGTAATTTTGCTGCCCCAAGTGAGTAGTATCAGAGGAGAGCCACATGGTAACAGGTATGGTTCCCTCCAGCCCTGACTTTGTTGATTTGGGGCTATGCAGCAGCAGCTAAGGTAGAAAAGCACCTTCTCCTATTACAGGTTTCCTGGGTTCCAAGGGTCTGGAAAGTGGTTCTGTCATCAGTTACAGGTTTGCCAACTCTGGGTTGGGAAATACCTGTAGATTTGAGGGGTAGAATCTGGGGAGGGCAGAGTTTGGGGTGGGGAGGGAACTCAGTGGGGTATAATGTCCACTGCTCAAAGTAGCCTTTTTGTCCATGTTCCGTCCTGGCATCAGCTCTTGAGACACTGGGGCTGAAAACCTTTCTGGAGAGTGAGCAACACACGGCCACTTTAAACTGAAATTCTTTTATTCACCTCCAAAGCATATTCATCATAGATCATGTACTCACAATCTTAGGTGAAGGCTGGGTAGCAGAGTTACATCTAGTGATTCCTTTTTTTTTTAAAGATATTTTATTGGTTTTACATTTTTATAATTAAAATAACAAAACTTGTAAATATAATTCCAACATTTTTTCGAGCCTTAAATTCATTTCTTTTCTATCCACACGAAAAGTTTTACCCAACAGTCTTTCTCCTTATTTCTTGTTTCTTGCGTATAAAGTTTAGATCTTTGATCCATTTTATCTAACTCTGCTACTTCCAGAAGTTTCTCTAGCAGATCGTTTCTCGTGGGTACTTCCTTTACTTTCCAGTTCTTAGCCTATAAGATTCGCGCCGATGTCAACAAGTATATAATTAAGATAACATCATTCTTGTCAAGGTCCGCTGGTAAGATATTGAGTAGAAATAATTCTGGCTTAAGGGTCAGTTCAATTTGTGTTATTTCCTTAATTAATTCTCTTGTCATCTTCCAATAACGTATTGCCTTGTGGCACTGCCACCACATATGAAAATAAGTACCTATGTTAGTCCAACATTTCCAACACTTATCTTGCTTACTATTATAACATTTAGCAATTTTTTGGGGGGTCCAGTGCCATCTATAAAATAATTTATAAATATTTTCTTTATATGATACCGCTTTTACCAATTTAATAGCTTTCCACACTTTTTCCCATTCCTCTGTTTGTAGTGAGTACCCAAAATCTTGCATCCATTTAACCATTTCCCTGCCTATAGGATCTTCTTGAGTCTCAAATTCTATTAAGTAATTGTAGACTTTTTAAATTAGTTTTTCGTTGCCCAGAAGCCATTTCTTATCTAGCTCATTCATTGTTAGTAGTATTCCTTGTCTTTTATCATTAGCTACTCTTGTTTTTATTTGTAATTTCTGCCACCAGGCTAACTCTAGGTTATATTCTGCACTTAGTCTTGCCTCTGTTTTAAGCTCGCCTAGGTCGTCTAAAAGATCTCGATAAGAGAGTAAGTGTTCTTTTTTGATCAAGGAGGGTTTTACAAAGGCTTCCATGGGGGATACCCAACATGGTATTTTTATATAATAGCGATTTTTAATACTAAGCCATATTTTCATCAGAGATGTTCTTAATAGATGGTTATGAAAGTTTGAATGGATTTTATCTTTCCCATACCATATATAGGCATGCCATCCCATATATAGATCGTGACCTTCTAGAGCGAGTAATCTTATATTAGAGAGTGTTACCCATTCTTTGATCCATCCCATTGCCGCAGCTTTATAATAATATTCCCAGTTTGGCATTCTTGGTTTTTTCGGGTGCCATATAAATTCTCCTGTCAAACTATTAATTTCTTTAAAAATTTTTGCATTACTTTTAATGACCGGGATACTCTGAGCCAAAAAGAGAAATTTCGGCAGTATATTCATTTTAATTGCCGCAATTTTACCTAACCATGATAATTGTAAGTTCTTCCATTTTTGTAGATCTTCCCGTATCTCAAGAATAAGTTTATTGTAGTTCTCTTGTATTAAATTGCTAATTTTGTTGGTAAAGATTATTCCTAAATATTTAGTCTTCTTTACTATCTCCATTTTTGTCCGGTTAAAAATTTCCTCTTCTGTTTCTTTAGTACAATTTTTTG
Source organism: Lepidodactylus listeri (assembly GCA_029233225.1). Lineage (NCBI taxonomy): Eukaryota > Metazoa > Chordata > Lepidosauria > Squamata > Gekkonidae > Lepidodactylus > Lepidodactylus listeri. The sequence goes on along the minus strand of JARCFY010000002.1, from coordinate 56,581,315 downwards.
TCAGTATTTTAGTTTTGACTCTATTTACTTTAAATCCCGCTATCTCACCAAATTCTTTTAATATCTCCAAGTTTATTTATTGATTTAATTGGATTTTCCAAAAATAAAACTAAATCATCCGCAAAAGCTCTTAGTTTAAATTCAAATCCTTTAAGTCGTAATCCTCTAATTATACTTTCTGACCTAATTTGATCTAATAATGTTTCTAAAGCGAAAATGAATAACAGGGGAGAGAGAGGACATCCCTGTCTTGTTCCCTTCTCTATATTTATACTCTCTGTAAGTTCACCGTTGATAACTACTTTGGCTGTCTGATGGTTATATATAGCCGTTATAAAGGATAGAAAGAGGGTCCCACAGTTTACATCTTCCAGTTTTTTTAGAAGGAAGTCCCATGACAGATTGTCAAAGGCCTTTTCCGCATCTAAGAACATAAGTAGGACTTCTTTTTCTGGGTATGCTTCATAGTATTCCAGAATGTCTATCACTACTCTGATATTTTCTTTCATTTGACGTTTTGGCAAGAAACCAGTCTGGTCTTCTTCAATATATTGGTTTAAGATCTTTTTAAATCTTTCTGCTAGAATGCACGCAAAAATTTTATAATCCGCATTTAACAAGGATATTGGTCTATAATTTCCTATCTCTTCTTTTTCTTTTTTATCTTTTGGGATCAGTGAGATTATAGCTTTTCCAAGATTCTGGGACTTCTTTTTTTTTGCCTATGAAATTAACTAGATTTTTGAATGGCAATAGTAACTGATCTTCAAAGATTTTGTAAATTTCTGCAGGTAAACCATCAGGGCCAGGTGACTTTTTTGTTTTTTGTTTTTTAATTGCTTCTACTATTTCATATGGAGCTATCGGTAGATTTAGGATCTCCTTCTGTGCCTCACTAAATTTCTTCGTCATAAAATTTTCCAATTCTGTGGCTTTACCTTCGTCTTTTTTATATAAGTTTTCAAAAAATTCCCTCGCTATCTGATTTAGATCTTCTTTCAAAAATTTATTTTCCCCTTTTTTGTCTTTGAGGGTTAAGATAATCCTGCTCTCTCTTTCCTTCCTTAGCCTATACGCCAACCATCTTGTTGGTTTGTTTGCGTTTTGGAAAAAGTATAGCTTATTATATCTTACCTCTCTCTCTATTTCTCGAGATATATTCATGTTGATCTTATGTTGTAGCAACTTTAGTTTGATTTTATTTTCTTCTATCTTTTTATTTGCGATTAGGTTAGTTTCTACCGCCTTTACTTGCTTTTTCAAAGACTCATATTCTTGTCTTTTCTTTTTATTTTCCCAGGCTTGGAAACTTATTATTTTCCCTCTCATATAGGCCTTGAAGGCGTCCCAAACAATTTTTGGTGAGATTTCTGGTTGACTATTTCTTAAAAAAAAGTCTGTAATGTCAGCCTTTGTAGTTTCTATAAATTTTTTATTTTTTAAGATGTTCACATTCATCATCCATCTCACTTTTTTCGGGGTTTCTCTAAACTCTATTAGCAACAGGTTATGATCTGCATACATTTGTGGTAAAATCTGTGTGTCATATAGTTCAGAGGCAAATGTTACTGATATCCATACCATGTCAGTCCTGGACCAACTATTATGCCTTGCTGAGTAATATGTAAATCCTACTTTAGTAGGGTTTCTCGTTCTCCATGTATCTATTAAGTTAAATTCATCTACTATTTTATCAAAATTTGTCGAGATCTGCCCCCCTCTTTTTATGGATATCTTTGATCTGTCTATTTTCTTATCTACAACACCATTATAGTCCCCGATTACACATATGTTTTTTATGTCTTTCATAGCTAACACCATTCTCAGTTCTTTATAAAAATTATCTTGATTGGTGTTAGGTGCATAAATGTTAACAATTAAGTATTCTGTTCCCTGCTTCTGTATTATTACAGCCACCAATCTTCCATCTTCTGCTCCGTATAGTAAGCGTGGATTTAGCTCTTCTTTTACATAGGTTACTACTCCTCTTTTTTTCTGATTTTTATCTGCAGAGAAAAAGGCAGTCCCTAGTTTTTTAAATTGTAGTAAATTTACATTCTGCTCTCGGATATGGGTCTCTTGCAGGCATATTATATCTCCCCTTTCCTTGACTAGTTGTTTAAATATTCTTCGTCTTTTATTGGGCCCATTTAATCCATTTATATTCACTGATAGTATTCTAAATTTTTTTGACTTAGGTTCCATTGTTTATTCTTGATCTACTTTGTGGGATTTATTTTTTTGGTACCGGGTGGTAACTTGGAGTGGTATCTTTCCTGTCTTCTGTTTTCCTTTTTTCTTATTTTCTTCCTCTTTTCTTATATCTTCCTCTATTTTCTGTAGTTCTCCTTCTTCTTGAGTCTCTTCTTCCTCTTCTGATTCTTGCTCTTCTTCTTCTTCTCTTGGTTTAGTCCAGCCGAGATCTTCACCATATGTATCAAGAAAATTATTTGCCTTAAAGATGGAGTCGAGCTTTCGCCTTCTTTCTTGATATTTGAAGAATAAGCCCTCTGGTGATAACCACTTGTACGTTATATTGTTTTTCCTTAACAGCTCTGCCAACGTGTGGTAGTCTCGTCTCTTTTCTCTTACTCGCCACGGGGTTTCTTTTAGAATGTTAACTTCAGCACCTTGGATCTTTATTTTTTTGTCGTATGAAGCCCTTAAGATTTTATTTCTCGTTTCTCTTTTATAAAATTTTACATGCACTTCGCGTGGCAGGTTGTTTCTTCTCGCATATGCTGAGCCTCTTCTGTAAGTAGCTTCAATATCTTCCTGGACAGATTCTTTGGTGCCTATTTCTAGTTGTTCAGCAATACTTGTGGCGATCACTTCTTTGAGATCATTTCCAACCTTTTCAGGTATATTCTGGCATCTAATAAGGGTCGCCGCTTTGTCCAGTTCAAATCTGATTATAGTCTCTTCCAGGTCTTCATTTTTACTTCTTAGCTCTTGCAGATCTAAGTTCATGTCTCTGATTTTGTTGCATGTTTTTGCTCCCCCTACCAAGAGGGCTTGGATATCTTTTTTATTATCCACAATTTGCTCTTTATTATGTTCTACTTGCTTCTTAACAGACTCAACTTCTGACTTTATTTGCTCCGAAAGGTCTTCAATTTTCTGGCGTATGGGGTTGAGCTCTTTTTGAATTAGTATAGGTAGTGTCTCTTCTACTTTTTGTAAAAGTTGAGGTACCACTGATTCCATCGATCTTTGGATGGCGGCAGCAATTGAATCATCAATCAGGGTCTTCAATTCTTTCTGTGAAATTGGCGGAATATTTCCAGAGGGCTTGAATTGACTCATCTTTGATAGCTGTCCTGGGGAAGGTAGTGAAGATTTCCTTATATTACCGCTCCCAGGGCCACCCGATGCCATGCACTTTATGCTTAATTGTTTTTTCTATTTTTAATTATTTTTAATCTTTACTATAATTTAGGAGTGGGTAACAAGTTTAACTAGATGAGTTACATCTAGTGATTCCAATCTTCTTTAGCCATGGTGAGAAAGAGATGGTCTCCCTCTCCTCTCATGGATTAGGCAGAAAAAACAAAGGAGCAGGAAGGAAGCTAAACTAATCTCCCACTTCTCATAATGTAGCCAATCAGAGGGATGCCTCTGGTAAGGACTACAATACCCAGAGGCACTTGCATTTAAAGCTACAGCGTCTATCTGACTTCTATTAGCTGGCTGGGGCAGCACGGTCCAGGAGAACTGGTTTTGGAGGTCTCAAGGTGCCGCTTGGAGGTTGACAATACTAAGGGGAGGGCCAGGTTTGTTGAAGGACTTCAGTGAGGTATAATGCCATAGAGCTCACCCTCCAAAGCAATTCCATGGGGACTGATCTCTGTAGTCTGGAGAACAATTGTAATTCAGAGAGATGTCCAGGCCTTCCCCTCCCCCCCCCAACCCCTTTCAATTCCAAAGCTGCTTCCTATTTAATACTTTAACTGATTAACAGTTTAACTGAGTCCCTGATAATGCCCCATGGCCTCTTGGGACTCCTAATTTAGGAACTGTAGTTCTAATTCTTTTTGCTATGGTCACAGTAAGGCCAGCTGAGAACTACAACTCCCAAGGTGCAACGCGTCAAAAGTGGGGGTGTAAGAATGGAGGAGTCGGCAGGATGGACCAGTAGGACACAAAGGCAGCTTCCCTAGTGGGAGAGTCGGTGAGTTGTCAGCAGCTCGACTTGCTTTTTATATATTATAGACAGGATGAGGATTGTGACATTCTAAAACCAAGCAAAAATCTAAAACAAAGCAAAAGTGTAAAGATGATATGTTAAGCAGCAGAAATTCCATGGTGAGATAATGCATAGAGCAACAGATAGTACTTAAAATATATAGTAATACAGTCCACAGTCCCTATCCCTTTACCAAATCATCCTTCTGATCCTTTATTACAGTATAGCTATATTACCTTTGTAAAAGTGCCATCCTGAATAGTTCAGTTTTGCACAGTTTTCGGAATCCCAGGAGAGAAGGAGCCTTCCTGTCCTTATCAAGCAGGTCATTTGTATGATATGAGGGCCACATCAGAGAATGCATGAGAAGGAACAGCTTTTGATTTTGCCCATTTTCAGGGTGGCACCTGCAGATGAGCAAACCTGTTGTGGTGGAGCATAGGGGGAAAGGCAGTCCTGCTGATATGATGGACCAAGGCCATTAAAGGCTTTGTATGTGATAGCCAATACCTTAAACTGAACTAGGTAACTGGTGGGCAGCCCATGGAGTGACTGCACAATGGGGGCAATGAGCATGCTCCACCAAGCTCCTGATAATAACTGAGCTTCCAAAAAACCCAATCTCTGTTTCAGCCTGTGCTACAAATCAAGGTTAGGTTCTAGCACTGCAGCATTTAGGATTGCCAGCTACCCTGGGGACAGTACCACTATGATGGACAGTAATGCTTAATATAATTCTGAAGTTTTTGAAACTATTTATTATCCAATACTGTGACCGGGGGGAGTAGAAGGCAACATGACTCTCAGCAAATGAGAGTTTGTTTATTTAGTCAGAGAGTTCCCCCAATGTATGGAAGACAGCAGAAACCAGAAGTGGGGGTATCTGCAAGTTAAAGTATTAAGTATTGAGGCAGGAGGCGATGAATCCAACAAACAGGCTTTTATTCATAACATCATTCAGCTCTAAGACAGCTCTATGAGAGCGGCACTTTAATTTATACAGTTCAAGCAAATAACTTTCAACAATGTAACTATATACAAGTGATATTATTGGACCCAAGCAGGGCTCAGCGATTGGGTACCTAGATTGGCTTCAGGACCAATGGGAGTCTTTATTAGTCAGCCAATGAGAAATGGAGTATCAGGATACCAGAGCCCTTTCATAGATAACCATAGTCATTAACATGAATACAACATAAAGAGTCTTCTTTAGCAAATGCTGTCTTCTTAGGCTCAGCCATGGAGGTGTAATTCATAAGCACTGCTTGCTGTTCGGGGAAAAAGCCAAGTATGGAATGGGAACCAGACAATCCACCTGAGCTGTTTTCTTTAGAGCTGACTTACAGTCTTGCACTTAGGGGAAGTGTCATTACCTGTTCCTAGAGAAGAAACCACTAAATGTGACCAGAGGCAAGTACGAACTAAGGATTTCAGCTAGCAGGCCCAAGTTTTCCAGATGTCTCCTATCATATCCCCTCTCCATTACTGGAGTGCATATGCAACAGATTATCATAATCCATCACTCTTCTGCCGGGATTTCTGACTGGAATTTTCTCAGCTGAATGATGGGGGTCTGGGGGATGAGGGGGTAGGCAGATAAAATACAGTTGGTCTAATTCCATTCTTCCGTTTCGAAGAAGCTGTAGAGATTGCGGATGCTTGCAGGTTCATTTTGGGCCTTGAGGAGTTTGAAAGAAATGATGTAAAAATCTTATATGATGTCAAGCCGACTGACCTCTGTGGAAAAAGTGCCCTCCAGCATACACTACAAGACACACAAATGCTTTCCTGTTGATCCTGAACTTGGCTCCTGAATTCATTGTGTGTGTTTCTGGGAAGATGTTTACAATGCCCCCCCCCCCAAAAGAAACAACAATTCCACGCTTCATACTCTGGGAGGGGTAATCACTGATACCTCAGTAAAGGGACTTGTCCTTTGCTGGCAGAGAATGTTTATGTTGCGGCATCTGGGGCGAAATGGACCTTGTTTATCATGATGCTTTCCAGGAGGTGTAAAGGATGCTTGTTTTTTCAAGGAGCATGACGCTTTCATGTTTTGTGTGTAGGGTAATATATGCCTCCAGGCATGCGATATTAACTCTGGTTTGAACTGCCAGGTGTAAAAACTCTGCCTGCTGCTGTTGGTTGGCTGCAGGGATCCACGGGGACACAAGGTTGTCAGCCACAGTAATAATGCTGCTGCAAGGCTACACTGCCTTGCATGCTAATTCCAAAGCAATTGCAGAAATCGCAATCACTTCCTCCCTTGGGGTTTAGGGCTGCCAAGACCAAGGAAATGTGACTGTTTGCACTGTAGATAGACCAGAATACAGCTCTACAGCACCATGCAGCGAGTGCATACTCATAAGAAGTTGGCATCGTAAAGCCCCCAAATCAATCTGAGGAGTAATCCATTTTTAAGTAATAAAATAGTTATATAAAAAAGAGGAGCATTTGCAGTTGGCTATAAGGGAACAAATTGATTCTAACAGATAAAATGAATCCTCAAATGATGTGGTCGTTTTGGCCACAGCAAGCAGTTCTACAGTTTCATGCCATTCGAATCTAATTTAGTTCTAGGATTTTTTTAAAAAGAGGCACTGAAACCTGTCTCCATCCTGCTTGAGCTGCCTGGCAGGGTATTTCTCCTGGAATGGGGCGCGTGTGACCCTGAGCCCCATGGCAGCCTTGCTAAAGCCACCGGGGATAACACCCTTCATTGAGCTGGTCTCACCAACCAGGAGCTGACTTAGTCCATGGCCTCTTGAAATGTTAATCATCAAGTTGCATAACTAATGCTGCAGTGCTGGAATGAGTCATGTTATATTCAACATGGTGTAGGGCAATCAGAGGTGACAGGCTGTAATGCAGCCTTACATAGTAGTAAGTATCTAAGTCGAACAAGCAGAGCCATACTTTTCTGGGAAAACCTATTCTGCTGAGCACTTGGTAATATATGACCATGGAACTAATTTCAAGTTTTATCACCTGCAAACTGGGAGTGGGGAGGGACTTTGGAATGATGGGGTATGAGAACCTAGGGCAACGAGCAGAAAAATGATCCTGTCAGCCATTCAGTGTTGATCAAATAAATGCTTCACTGTACATACACTGTAAGTCACCTGGGGGATTCAAAACTATAAGGATGCAGGCAAGGTGAGGAATTTGCCTCGCTTTAATGAAGAAAGGATTATCTCTGTAGAAAACCATAATCGGAGCCAAAGTAGCTGATGACAGCGGTCTTCTGAGTTTATGCAACCCGTTGCTTCAGGACTGAAGTCCAATCACAGAACTATAAAAGCTTTAGGTTATAGTTATCCTTGAAGGAGCTTGAGCAGCCTCACTCATTACATAGCATCTATGCTTGCCAGAGCTCCCCTGGCATTACACCAGAAATTTTCTGTAGCAAATTACATTAAGTGTGAAGGGCATATGCACACCTCTAAATGTGCAGGAGCACCTGTCAGAGAGCCCTGCTTGGTTATGGCTCCACGGTCCCTGTGTTCCTTACATGCCCACGATTAGGTGTTTTGCACTTCCTTCTGAAGCTACAGTGCTGCAGATGGAAACAAGAGACAGAGAGGACAGCAGCTCATCTGGATATGTCAATTTCCATATCCATTCTTAAAGGCCCATTACTCAGCATGCCTTCCAGATGTCTTTCATTCAAAGAGGCACCCTTGATTTCATCCTCTTTTTTCTGCCTGTCTTACCACTCATGTTGGTATTGCAAAGTCACCACATGCCCAGTCACGCAGATCTATTGTACAGCACAAAGAAGACTTTAAAGTAGGGTTGCCAACCTCCAGGTGATAGCTGGCAATCTCCTGGAATTACAGCTGATCTCCAGACCACAGAGATCAGTTCCCCTGGAGAAAATGGTCACTTTGGAAAATGGATTTCTATGGCATTATACTCTGCAGGGGTCCCTCCCCAAACCATGCCCTCTGTTCCCCAAATCTGCAGGAATTTCCTCACCCAGAACTGGCAACTCGACTTTAAAGTAGACCTTAAAAATATACTTCTATGTGGTTACAAAGGCATGTGATACTGAAGCAGTATGATACCAGCGTCACTATAGATCTTGCTCATAAGACAGTGATGCTGTCTCCAGTTCTAGGCATGCTTAATGCTATTCTGTTGATGAATGCAGTCTCCTTTTGTGCTCGCTCTTCTTTGAAATGCTTTTAATTCCTCCACTATTTAAAAGGGTCCAAAGCTAGGCAGGAGAAGATGAATTGTGAAAATGGTAGCGTTTTGCAGCTAAAACACATCATAGTGATTTTTCTTCCTTTGAACAAAGCAAAATACCATAGATTGTGTAGTCTCCATGGGCTCAGAAGTTGTATATTTGCAAACAAGGAGCTATTGAAATGCAAAGCAATATATAGCTTAACATATCTCTCCCCATTGCTGGGGCCTCTTGAGAGTTGCCATTATTTTTTTAATTATCAATATTGAGACACAATAGAATCTTAATGAGATCCTATCTGTCTAATTCCATGTAGTGCTTTCTGCAGCTGCTGTCTGCTATCTAATCTGCATTCCAGTGCAGTAGGGCAGGGCAGATCCATTTCCTTTGGATGGTGAGTGCTCTCAGCCTTGATTATGCATAATAGGCTTCTCCAAGTAGCGTTATTAGCACCATTTTAAAGTTTCATATACCAAAAAAAAAGAATTGAACACTTGAGTACAAGTTCCAATGAAGCATGGGGAATATACAAACATTTAAGATCCAGTGACCTTATTAATGGAGCAAATGCCCTGTTAAACTTGCTGGCCATTTCTAATTGACAAAAGAAATCCATGGTACTGTGAAAAGGCACAGCTTTGCTCTCAATGTTCAAGCAACTGTTTCTCAGCAGCCTTTTGCAGACAAGCCAAGTAAAGGGCTCAGCCTCCATTTCCATAGCCTGATTTTGGATCTATTAACACCAGATGTACCAGGAGTTTGACTTCTGCCCTTTCTATATCAGATGGTACAAAGTAGCTGCTGAACTCTGGCCATACACCCCAAATTCTGACCTGCCTCTTTTAAGCTCCAAACTTTCTGGTTTTGTAGTCTGATCCTGCCAAATTGTTGACTGGATTTCTTTGATTGCTAGAGTTTCACCAATTTTTCTTTTAAAAGGCCTTTGGTGTTTATGGTGAAAGGCCTATGAAAAGTGATGGGAAAGTTGTCTTCCACTCCCTAGCCTCCCTCTGCATGTATTGTGAGAACCTCTTGAAAGAGCTCCCTTCCCTTCCTAATGCTGAAATGATTCAGAGAAGCCCTCTCTTGGTTTTGCAATCTGTGCCATGGGATTGCTCTTCCTGCAAGGTCTGCCTGAGCAGCCACCATTGCCTGTTTCCCTTCTATCTGCTTGGAGAAATGAATCCCAAGGTGAACCTGTCGGACTCCTTTCTAATATTTTGGATTCTTTGCACACTGCCCCAGACCTTTTCTTTTGCTTCTTTTGACTTCCTGCACACTGAACAAACGTCTTTCTCGAGCTGTCTGCAGTGACATCCCGGCCTTTCTTTATGAGAAGCTGCAGTTAATTTAGAGCTCAAAAAGTGTGTGTAATTTGCTGTGCTTCGTCTCCCCGCCACCACACACCTCCGTACTACTGCTTGTTGAGCTTTTTGCAAGCTTCATTAGGGATGAGTCAAAGCATTCAAGGGAAAAAATTATTGATGTCTTCTCACCTCAGAACTTCACCTCATTCAAAAACTGAAGCGGCACAAGTTGACACAATAAGAAAACTCCAGTATGTCTACCTTAAAAAGTGTTAACTTCTTGCTGAAACCACAGTCATATGGAGCTGCTTTTTAGCAGGTCAGGTCATTTCTCCTCATTGTCTTCTGTTCTAGACTTGGGATCTCCAGAGAGTTCCTTCCCAATACCAACAACCTTAGGCGCTTTTATCCGAGGTGCCAGGGATTTAACCTGGGACTTTCTGCAAGCAAAGCACGTGTTTGCTCCTTCATTAAGATTCCTCCCTTTATCCACCTGTGTGTTTGCACTGCAGACTATGAAGCAGCAGAACTATGGTTATGGATATAGCTAAGTTTTCCACAGGTCCTCCAGCTTCAGTTCTGTATTAGTTCTCTGTAGTTCTACAGAGTGATTTCTATGGTGAGAAAAGCAGCAGCAATTTATTATGGAGAAGGAACAGAGCAGCTAACTTCTTAGCCCTCCACTGCAGTTGTACCATCAGCAGCAACTTGATGCTAAGACATTAGCAGAGGATATATTTATTTCCATGCTGTAAATAGTTTCACCTGATGACTTTCTCCCATCAGGTTCCAGTTAAAGTCACAGACACGGAAGAACAGGACCAGGTTTTTTAAAAAAAATCTTATTAGATGGCAACTCAAAGGGGAGAGATTTCAGTTAAGGAAAGACCATCCAGGAACCAGTCCAGTGTTGCAGTAACAAAGAAATGACAAGAAGCAATATCAAAACATGCAGCATTAAAGAGGCTCCAGGTGTAATTCCCATCATACTGTCTTAAGATATGTGGCCAGAGACACTTCTAAGTGGTGATACCCTGGTAGTGAACATCTTCATTTAAGCCAGTGGTTCTCAACCTCCCTAATGCCGCGACCCCTTAACACAGTTCCTCATGTTGTGGTGACCCCCAACCATAAAAATTTTTCGTTGTTACTTCATAACTGTAATTTTGCTACTGTTATGAATTGTAATGTAAATATCTGATATGCAGGATGTATTTTCATTGTTACAAATTGAACATAATTAAAGCATAATGATTAATCACAAAAACAATATGTAATTATATACTGTGTAATATTTATTTCTAAATTACAAATAAATGAACTTTTGTCTTGATTGAGGGCTTGCGCAGCCAGTTAAGGGGGAATGGAGAGCCTGCCCTGGATCCTTCCTCCACCTCCCCCACCTCCTCCTCCTCCGAGGCCAGCCACCCCAGCCCCTTGAGGGCTTGCTCAGCCAGCTAAGGGGGAAAGGAGGGCCTGCCCTGGATCCTTCCTCCAAACCCCCCCCCCCCACCTCCTCCGACACCAGGCTACTTACCTTGCCTGAGGAGGAGAAACCGAGCTTGAGACTCCTTTGGGTGGGGAGGCACAGAGGGGCAGCAACAGCACGTGCTCTCAGTGCTTGCTGTGGCTGCCGCTTCCTCTTCCACTGTGGGTGGGGCCGGTAGGGGAGGGGGCCGGTAGGGGAGGGGGAGGGAGGAGCATGCAGACTCGGAAGCCAGCCAGGAACGTTCCCATGCGTTCCGGAGGAAAAATAGCCCTGGCGACCCCCATGAAACGTTCATTCGACCCCCAAAGGGGTCCCGACCCCCAGGTTGAGAACCACTGAGTTAAGCTCTGAAAATGGTCCACTACTTGCTTGATCCAGAGAACCCCACAAAATTATGCAAGTCAAGGGGCTCCAATCTTCAAGTCCACTTCAAGAATACACGTGAGACAGCCCAAGCTATCAAGAGTATGCACATCCAGAAGGCCACCAAGCAGTAGGGCTGGACACAAGGGCACTGGCCAAAGAAGAGTGCGGAGCTCCTCCTGCACATGCTCAAGACTGCTGAGATCAATGCTGAGATTAAGGGTCTGGATGTGGATTCTTTGGTAATTGAGCACATTCAGGTCAATAAAGCTCCTAAAATGCACAGGCAAACCTACAGGGCTGATGGTTGCATCAACCCCTATATGAGTTCCCCCTGCAACATAGAGATGATCCTCACAGAGAAGGGGCAGATTGTCCCTAAGCCAGAAGAAGTTGCTCAGAAGAAGAAGATGTCCCAAAAGAAACTGCAGAAGCAGAAGCTTATGGTTTGGGAATAAACATTATGTTCATTTCACAAATAAAAATAAAACACAAGTTTTAAAAAAGTGGTGATACCCCTGCATCACATCCCTGGGGGAGCAAAACATGGATTATGTACACAAGACTCTTTACAGATCTCTACAAAGAACAATTCCTAGCTGACTTGTGTCAACCAACCAGCCATCTGTACCCACAGAACCTGCCAAAGGCTTCCAACATAAAAGAAGGCAGATGTCTGTACTGGCATGCCACTGAAGGGCTGCTACACTGGCCACCAGAGAAGTCCCCTGCCATCTCCTCCTATTAACTTACCATACCTGCCCTCTCTTGGGTCTTCCATACTCTTTAAAAGCTCTTCATTTTCCTTCAGCACCTGAGGCTGGCAGATGCAAAAGAGGATGAGGGCAGTCTTGCTACCATGAATTGTTTTTTGCAGTTTTTCTCTTTCCCACAGGACAAGCAGCAGCTGACAACATTCTGTGTTCTACACCAGTTTTAAGAGCATTACTTTTCCTCTCAGGTACAAGAGCCCTGTTCCCTTATACATGGTCGAATCTCTGCCCGCCCTGCCCTTCATTTCACATTCAGGTGATAATGGGCTGACGGCAGGTTTTCTGGAATCCTAAATGGCATGCTGAGCACTTGCTGTTGCTAGGTATAGGATTCCGAGAGCAAGAAGCCATACATAATGCTGGGAAAGCAACTTTGCACCTGAAGTGACAGCCAAGCTGTCACTCTTACCCCCTCCCCCACCCTCTCTCCCTCTCCCTCTCCCTCTCCCTGCCTGCCTGCCTGTTGCTGCAGCATCCTCCTCTTCCTGATCCAGCTGGGGGAAGTTAACAATGCATCTTGCATCCAGGTGCTTTATTAGCTCTCCTCTGATGCAAGAGGGGGTGGGAAAAGGAGTAGCAGTGGCAACCAGGGAGTTGAAAGAGAGGGGAGCTGGACTGACAGGGTATGTTCATCTGTCAATTTAGTTATGAAGCTGGTTCACGTGCTACAAGCCCGGCTGATAGAACATTTCTGACTTTTCCTGAAGAAATAAAATGAGGCAATGGTTGAAAGAACAGGAGCTCCTCCCCCCCAAAAAAACCCAGCCCGTCTCTTAGGAACTTTACAGTCAGTTCATGGAACTAGTAAGAGGTACTCATCGTGCCTGGTGGATCAAGCGGAGCTTAGTGAGTGTGTTTCTACCTCCCCCTCCCCCAATCTTCATAGTAAGTTCTATTTAGAAGTATCTGAATTATCCTTGGCCGTTTCTCTTCAGTGCCTTTGACAGGGTATCCCATTTATGGTTCTCCTCTTTAGAATGTCAGTTCTTTCAGTCTTTTCAAGTACCCCATCATTCTATCCAGCCCACTCAGCTTCTCTTTCAGCTGAGGCCTGTGAGAAACACTGATTCATAAAACTGAGGTAATGTCTGTCATTATTTCTGCTAGAGCCCACTTCATTGTAACAGCCTCTTCCTATCTTTTTAGCCTTATCCAGATTCTAAGTAAATTTAAGGAGATTGGGTGCTTTGTCAGGGTTTAAACATACCAGCTTATTACATCCATCCAATACCTCAGAATGAGGGGGACAGTAAAGGGGCCTCAGTACACACAGAGAGATGTTGCTGAAAGTCTTGTGTGATATGGTACTTTCTTCTCTGGTATCATTTCCTGCCTGTCTGGTTTCAGGGCCTGTCAAAGTAGTTTGTGCATCCAAAACTGAGATGCCCAAGCTGCCCCCTGTCATGGAGAGGCAGTGCCTGCCCGCCTCCCTGACCCCTGCCACTGGGAGTAAGGAAGATTGCTCCTGCCCTCCTCTCCCCTGCCAGGCCACGGGGAGGCAAGAAGTTGCCACCTGCACTCCAGCAGTCTGGCTATCAGACTGGCTGGTGCCCTTCTACCACCAGTTTCTTAGGCAACTGCCTAGGCCACCTAATGGATGGGCCTCCCCTGCTCATCTCATGCTAAAATTCTAAACTGGCACATTTGAAATTCTCAGAAGCCTAGCAAAGTAATTCTATACCTTTTTATTTTCATGATGACTCATTCCATGAGGTGGATATTGGTCCCAAAGAAAGCTGTCTAGTGGTTAGAGTGTTACATTAGTGCAGAGAGAACCAAGTTCAGATTCCCGCACTGTTGTTGTCTATGGCCAGTCATTCTCTCTCAGTCTGATGGCTTACCTCATGAAGTTAGTGTGAGTATAAAACTGGGGAGAACAATGGTTGCTGGCCTGAGCTGCTTGGAGGAAGGGTGGGATCAAAATGGAATTGACAGAGCCCTGACCTGGATAGCCCATCAGATCTCGGAAGCTAAGCAGGGCTGACCCTGGCAAGTACTTGGATGAGAGACCTCCAAGGAATACCAGGGCCAGGATGCAGTGGCAGGCAATAACAAGCCACTTCTCTGAATGTCCAACCCCCCCCCCCCCCCGGGTCACCAGAAGTCAGTCGTGACTTCCAGGCATGCACATATACACACATACAAAATACCCCCCCAAAAAATGGAATTGACAGAGTTTCTGTGAAGCCCCTAGGAAGATGGCTGCAATGAGAACTTGCAAACATAGACTTTGGGAGTAAAAGTGCTGTGCGCATACAGTGTGAAATTAATATTTAAGGAAGTATTTGAGTTAGAAGCTAAAACTGCATGCATGCTTTCAGGCTACAGCACATGAGGCTTGCTTCCTTCTCATTCCTCTTTCAATAATGGAGAGAGCAAGACCCCTAAGGTTGCTAAGTCTCCATCTACTTGTTGAGATTTCCTCCCCCCCCCCCCCCGCCGCAATGATCCTGCTTTCCCTCACTTCACTACTTAAGCCTGACAGCTTTGATTTTTCTCTGGTGGTTACAGAACATGAGGTTTTTGACAGCTGCCTCTGCCACTATTTTTCCCTCTTAACGTTGTTGTTGTGTTGTGTTACTGTCAAACTGTGTCTTAGGCGAGTGCATGCCTGACCTGTCAGCAGAGGAAGGGAGGAGGAAATGCGATATTTCCCATCCCCTGTATGGCTAAATTGCTGTTCATATTATGGGTGGGGGGCACTACTTTGGGTAGAAGGGAATACCTCTGCTGATTCTCCAGGTAAAAACACTGGGGCACTGAAATGACGTCTAAGATTAGATTACCTACAAGTGGGGACCTGTTGTGTACTAAGGGCGACCGCGCACATGGTTGGAGATCACACACGTGGTCAGGGAAACGACCGGAGCTTCGCATGTGCAAACAATAGCCCATGCGGATCGTAAATCGGGCCATTCGGCTCCACAGGATCCTCAAGGGGACCTATGGGCTTAGTTGCGTTGTAAATAATCCTGTCAGGGAAATGGGGTGTGACCAGGGGTGGGATTTGTACCTGCATATAAGCAGACCCCTGGTCCTGCCAGTCAGTTCGTGTTTGCCTGCTGTAAATACACCATGAGCTGATTTCACTTCTACATGTCTGGACCCAGGATATTATAGGACCCGCAACAAAATGTTGCGTCATGTGTTATTGTTTTTAAAAACTTAAAACAAAGGACAACATATTACACATTTTGTTTCAGGTCCCCCCTCTACCCCCTCTCTGATATTATATCCCCCCATTTCCCCCCTTTCTCCCATTCCCTTTATCTGGCAACCTACCCCCATTTCACTCTTTTCTACCATTCCCCTTATCTCTCAGTCTACCCCCATCTCTTTTGCCCCCCCCACCTTTTCTCCATCAGTCTACCCAGACCTTGCTGCTGTTCCTACCTACCACCCACCCCTGGCACTTCACTCACCCCACTTTTGCAGTTCTTCCCCCCTCTCCCCACTTGGCATGCCACTCACCCCCACCCTTGCTCTCTTCCCACCTGCTCCCACGCCTGGTGCTACATTATCCCCCACACACTTCTCATTGACCCCCCCTTGCTACTCTCCCCACCTGCCTTCCAGCAGGCTGTCATTACTCTGCTGGCTGGGGGGGGGGCAAGGAGGAAGTCACAGGAGGGGATGCTCGTGGGGGTTCCTTTCTCCATTGCTGCTAACTTCCCACATGGTTCAGTGGGGGGAGAGACTTGCAGGCAATATTCCCTCCAAGCTGTAGAGTCTTGTGAGCAGAAATTCTACTTTGTGAGCTACTGGCATTAAAGTTGTGAGTGAACAATTTGGCTACTGCATAAATTAGTTTGCTCTGGAGCCATCCTTCCTGAGCTAAGACAACAGTCTGTGAGCTGGAGGCTAAAAAACTCTGAGCTAGCTCACACTAACTCAGCTTAGAGGGAACACTGCTTGCAGGGGGGAATCCTATATCCCCCCCCCCCCAAGTGCAAAGCTGGGCGCAGCCAGTCTCCTACTTTTGCTGCCAGGCAAGGGGTGGCTGCTTGCATTCTCCACCGCTGCTGCAGAGCCTGGTGTGGAAACCTTCCGCCTTCCACCTCTTAACAGCCAAGTGCAGTGTGGGGCTATGGCCAAGCTGGGCCTGCCAGATTGGTACCGGTGGTGGGGTGGAAGAGGCTGGCAGATGGGCACAGAGGAGTTAAGTGTGGGGAGGTGGGAGGTGTCCTGAGGGGATTTCTTCTAGCTGGGGGCAGCTGCGGCTTGGCTTCCCTTTGTCCCTCCTTCCCAGCTGACCTGGGCTCTGCCTTGCTGGATCCCTCCCAGCTCACCCTCATGTTTGGCCAGCCCCATGGCCCCAATGTTTCCCTAAATTGGGAGAGGAGGAAGTAGAGGCCAGGAGCCAAAGGAGGCCACTGCCAAGACCAGCGGAGAGTGAGAGACGGTTACTGGTGTGGCGGCTTCCTTCACGGCTCCAGTGGCTGTTCCCGCGCCTCAGCAAGTCCATTCTCTGCACATGTGTAGAGCAAGCAATTTTACTTTTGGGGGATTTAAGTTTCCCCCTATAGTTTTTGAAAGATGTAAGATTTTTCTGCACACCTGGGGAGTCTCCCAAGTGTGCAGAAAAGTCTCTTTACCCTCCATGTGCTCCCGATCTCTGGAAATAAGTATCCGCACACAGGGGCACAGTTGGGAATTAGATATATAGAGTTCCTTGGTGGCTGAAAGCAACCCATGCAATCATATGTCATTGATAGCTTCATCATAGCCACCTCTCCATCTTTTCTGTTTATTGATAGTCCTGCCAGGTCAACAGGAGTCATATCATGGGAAAGATGAGATGGTGATCCTGGTTCTCTTCCTTTGCTCATTACTTATAAAATATTCTTAACAGGCATCAAAGTTGCCCCTAACTTAACTAGAATAGTTCTTAAAATTCTGCAAACAGCGCAGTGCAAGGTATAGCGCAATCTTAAACAGAGTTACACCCTTCTAAATTCATTGACTTTAATGAACTTAGAAGTGATGGCTGCCATTGCAACACTGGAACTCTCCCTGGTTGTATCAACCCCCATGCATGAAGCAGGACACACGCGAGAGTTGATCTTGCAGAGCTTGATCTGAATAGTGCAGTTGTTTGTGAACTGTTGCCATGGTCAGACTACTTCCTCATAAGGGTTGGTTTGGGGATGGCCATTTTCCCCTGCAGAAGCAATGTGTGTATTTATGCTTGCCCATGGAGACTAATAGATCCTGATGGTTTCCAAAATGCTCTGTGGGATATAACTAGACCCGCCAGCAGTTCCCTCAATGAGCTGACTGATGTTCGGAATAGAGATCTTCAGGAAGCTATTGATCGGATTGCTCCCTGATGCCCTTTGCATCCTCGTGTCTCTGTGGCTCCTTCATGTAATGAGAGTCTAAGAGATTTTAAGAGATGCTCAGATGGCTAGAGTAGAACTGGTGACGAACATGGGATGAAGCTGTCAGAATACCCAGAGCTCAAATAAAGGACTATGAGGTGGCAGTGAAAGTGGTGAAAAGAGATTACTTTTGCCATCTCTGTTGTGTCCACTAGCATGCAACCTGCTCAGTTATTCAGATTAGTTCAACAACTGACCACCCCTTTGGTGTTTTCTAAAACTGATACTGACTTGGCTCTCAGCTGTGATTCATTTGCCAACTTTTTTGTGGATAAAGTCTCTAAGCTCCGCCTGGAGTTGGCTGCTGAATTTGATAACAGTAGTTGGATGGGGGCTCCACTTGCACTGTCTGGTTCTTTTTTGGACTCTTTTGGCTTGCTCACCCTTGTGTATATTGACAGGATCCTGACAGCTGTGAAGGCAACTACTTGCTCCTTGGATCCTTGTCCCTTGTGATGGGTAAAATCATGCCACAAAGTGGTAAGTGGCTCTTTGAGACATGTTATTAATTTGTCTCTCTCACAAGGCTATTTACCCAGCACACTTAAGGAGGCGATTGTTAGACCTTTGCTAAAGAAACCCTCCTTTGATAAAAAAAAAAGGGCCTGACCAATTACTGCCAGGTGTCTAATCTACCTTTTCTGAGGAAGGTAATTGAGTGAACAGTGGCCAAGCAGCTACAGGTTTTCCTGGATAAGACATCTGCCCTGGACCCTTTTCAATCAGACTTCAGGTCTGGCACTGGGACTGAGACAGTACTGGTTGGTTTGGATGACAATCTCCATTTACATCAGCCCTGTTGTTCCTTCTGGATTGATCAGCAGCCTTCGATACAGTTGACCATTTGGTCCTCATTGGCTGACTTGCCTCCCTGGGCGTAAGGGGCACTGGCCTTAGTTGGTTCTCCTTATTCCTCCAGGAATGGTCTCAGAGAGTCAATATCATGAAGGAGAGGTCTTCCCAGTGAGACCTGAATTGTGGGGTCCCACAGGGTTTGATCTTTCTCCAATATTATTTAACATATATATGCACCCTCTTGCAGAGATCATCAGGTTTAGAGTTGGATGCCATCAATATGCTGATGACACTCAGCTCTTCCTCCTGCTGGATAAGCAGTCAGTGGCAAGGCACTCTCCCAGTGCCTGGATGTGGTAGTTCAATGGTTAAGGGGGAACTGGCTGAAGTTGAACCCATCCAAGATGGAGATCATTTGGCTGGGAAAGACTGAGATGCTAGTTGGAGCATCCCTCCCTAGACACAATGGTGTTTAGTTGACATCTGCAGACTCTGTAAAGAGCCTCAGGATGTGGCTGGATTCTGAGTTATCATTGGATAAACAAGCACCTGGTAGCAGTCAGCATTTTTTTTCACCTATGCCAGGCTTGTCAGCTGGCTCCTTATATGTCTGGGTCAGACATAGATGCATGCAGTGTCACCTCCAGACTGGACTATTGCAATTCAGTCTATGTAGGGCTACCCCTGAAAATGTTTCAGAAACTGCAGGTGGTCCAAAATGCAGCTGCCAAGTTGCTGACTGGAACATCATGGTCAGCTCATATTACTTCAGTTCTGTGGCAGCTACACTGGCTTCCAATTAGTCTTCAAGGTGTTAACCTTTAAATCCCTTAACAGTTTGGGAACCGCATCCTTTCCCATTACAACCCCCTGTGCTCCCTTCAGTCATCATCAAGAGGCTTCTGAGACCCTTAAGGTGAGTAGCAACTAAAAGATCAAATAAAGAAATAATAGAACTCTATTTAGAATTTGCTTCTTTCTTTTTTTTTTGCTGTCAAGTCACAGCTAAATTATGGCCCTCCTAAATTTGCCTGGTAGTGGTGGAAAATTCTGCCAAGTCACAACTGGCTTATGGAGCCTCTAGTGGGGTGCCTGCCTCTACATAGCAACCCTTGATGGTCTCCCATTCGAGAACTACAAAGTGCTGACCCTGCTTAGTTTCCACTATCTGATGAGATTGGGCTAGCCTGGGTCATACGTTTTCCTAGTAACTCATAATTCCAGCTTTAAACCAAGAAAGATTTGTTTTTAAAAGAAAGAAATGGCATAGCATAGAAAACAAAGATGTATCTTATTGCTGCCATGTCAGATGGAACTTTCAGTTAAATATGTTCTCTTTTGAGAAAGCTGACTAGGACTGCCACTAGGATTAAACCTGGGGCAATAGAGGAATTGACTGGATGCAGTGTCTGGAGGATCCAGATGCTGAAAAACCAAGAATGGTGGCAGGAGGGAGTAAGACATCTTTGGTCTGTGGAGGGTGACCTCTATGGCGCTGGACCCTTCTGAGCACCCTCCCTCCCCAAACCCCACCCTTCCAAGGCTCCACCTCCAAAATCTCCAGGTATTTCCCCACCCAGAGGTAGCAAAAATTTGTGTTGGGGGACCTCACTTTTCATGTTGCAGAAGAAAAGGCCGAAGAGTGGGGTACAAAATTATCTTATGGTGACTTCCATAACAAAATGCCAATCTACACATTATATGGAATTCCACGTAACTCTCCTTTAACATTAAAAAAGGAAACACTGAAGGCTGCGTTCAGATGAGAAAGACAAGTAAGAAGTGTGCTTAACCCTTTCCTGTCTGCTGGTTTTTCCTCTCAAAATCCACCCCCCAGTTTATCCCCCCTTCTCAGGATAAGGTAACCCATATAGTTTACCCTTTTGGGGGGAGAAAGACCACTCTGGGTGTTATTTTGAGAGGGAAAAACTTCTGTCAAGAGAAGGTTAAGCACCCAGCACCACTGCCACCTATCCGTCTTTCTCTCCTGACTGCAGCCTTGAATAGTGCTTTTCATTTTTTAAAAAAACCTAGAGAACTTCTTGTATAGTTTGGTCCTTGGTAAACCATAAACCAGAGTTACGTAAGGCAATTTCATCAAACAAAAGTATGCATTTAAATTCAAGTAAACATTTTATGAAACACAGTGTATAAAATTGTGCAACTTGGCATGTGAGTGTTTTTAACTATTAAAAACTGAAGTCACCGTGCAGTTCTTTCCACACACGTGAACTATAGGAAGCCAGGATCAAAGAGATGATGGGAGGGTGGAAGGAAAGGTGGAAGGGAAAGGGCTTTGCAATGCAGGATAGTTTGCTCTCTGCTGCTATTGCCCCCCACTGTTACTCACATTTTACACAGCTCCACCAGATCCACAGAGAGGAAGGATTATGTGAGTATGGCTGGGAGGCAAAAGCAATTTTCTGCACTGGCCCATCTCTTTCATTTCCAGCATTCTGATGCCACGCTCTCTTTCCTGGCTTCCTTTTGTGCAAGGGAGAAAGGAAGGAATGTATCATCAGACCCATTGTTTTTAAGGCTAATGATGTGGGAAAGCCTGTGGCCAAGGGTACAGACCTTAGTCCTGGTGCCTGGCTCCATGAATTTCCAAAAAATCTGAGCTAAGCAGAGATTTCACACACACACACAGACACAAGGAAACTAGCAGACTGGAGAAATTCTGGTGAGCTTCACTTAATCATGGCAACCCTATCAGGGAAACTAAAGTTTGTGAACTGGCTTATCCATCCTGATCCCAGTTTGGTGTAGTGGTTAAGTGTGCGGACTCTAATCTGGGAGAACCGGATTTGATTCCCCACTCCTCCACTTGCACCTGCTGGATGACCTTGGACAAGCCATAGTTCTGATAAGAGCTGTCCTTGAAAAAGAGCAGTTTCTGTCAGAGTTCTCTCAGCCCCACCTACCTCACAGGGTGTCTGTTGTGGGGAGGGGAAGGGAAAGGAAAGGAGTTTGTAAGCCGCTCTGAGACTCCAAGTGAATGAAGGGCGGGGTATAAATCCAATCTCTCCTCTCCACTCTCCAGCAGTATACCATGCAGGTTACGAAATTTGACCATACAACAGTAGTTGATTATGCAGGAGAAATGTCTCATAAATTACAGTTATAAAAGCAAGGATTTCCTGCAAGGAACTGCACCCAGAAATCCCTTGTTAATATGGCTTCTACAAGCAGTTAAAGCCAAAGAGTTTCATGTGAGGGCTGACTTCTTACTCCAACATGAGAACTGTACACTAGAAGTCATTGCCTACTGTCCTGTTTCAAAGATCTGTTGCAATAACAGAGTTTAAAATTGATACACTTTATTCACTACCAATTCATACTGCCATTCCTTGACTGGCAAGTAACTTAACAATGACTTTGGCTGTTTCCACATGGAAGTAGGGAAAGCCGCCCCCACTGTGGAAACATCTGTGGGTGGGGTGATTTTAAGTATTGAGCGGGAGGCGATGAATTCAAACAACAGGCTTTTATTCAGTGATATTGCTCAGATCCAAAGACAGCTCTATGAGAGCAGCACTTTCATTTATACTGTTCCAACACATAACTTTCAACAAAGTAACTATATACAAGTAATACTATTGGACCCAAGCAGGGCTCAGCGATTGGGTATCTAGATTGGCTTTAGGACCAATGGGAGTCTTTATTCATCAGCCAATAGGACATGGAGCTTTAGAATACCAGAGCGTTTTCAAGCTATTGCTGCTTCAAAGAGCCAAAACACAAACACAACAGGTGAAAACAGGTAAGGACAGATCTGCACACCTCATTCCCTTGCCACTTGCTGTTAACCCTGCTTACTCCTGCTTATCCATCACATTACTTTTGTTGTTGTTCAGTCGCACAGTTCAGTTGGACTCTTTGCAACCCCATCATGCCAGGCCCTCCTGTCCTCCGTCCTCTAGAGTTTGCTCAATTTCATGTTCATTGCATTGATAACACTGTCTAGCCATCTCATACTTTGCTGTTCCCTTGTTCTTGACCTTCTATCTTTCCCAGCATCAGGGTCTTCTCCAGTGAGTGCTCCCTTCTCATTTGGTGGCCAAAGTATTTGAGCTTCAGCTTCAGTATCTGGTCTTCCAGGGAACAGTCAGGTTTGATTTCCTTTAGGATCTCCTTGCAGTCCAAGGGACTCTACTGAAGCTCTAACAGGCTTCTAGCCTCCATGCAACTTACGCATGACTACCCCCTTCACAGCTAACTAAACAGTCATTTCCTCTTTGTCAAATCAAAGGAGGGGGGGTTTGCTCTGGCTTAAAGGGAGAAAAACCCAGGAGTACATCATCATGTGAGATCCCCCCCTCCCCCCAACGTAGAGGCATGCTAAGTTCCACACAGGGAAATATTCTCCTGTGAAAGCATTCTTCTACAGGGAAATTCTCATGGCACAAGAAACATGGGGAAGGTTCAATGTGTGCTGGTTCTGTAGGCTATAAGAAGATTTTGAGGCTTGCTAAGCATATATTTGATGAAAGAGGACCATGAAGCACAGCTTAGATGTTCTTTTATGATACGGTACTAGGATTCAAGCCTAAAGTAAGCACTGCAAAATAACTGAGGCGAACGCATTTTTAAGGCAATAGTTCCTTTTTTTCCAACTTGGGAAAAAGTGAAAAATTTCAGTTTTTCAATCTTTTTAAAAATAAAGTCAGGTATAAGTAACAATTTACTGTTGTTGTCACTGGCACTTGGGCCTTACAAGGCTAAGTGAGATTTTGCTTTGATCACAACTTGGTAGCTGTGGATGTTGCTTGGACTGATAAATAGCTATGTGTTATCACAGTAGGCTGGCAGCAGCAAGCAGTGGAAGAAGGATTGAAATGTCAGGAGAAGAGCTGTGGTTGTGCCTTTCCATCCCAATTGGAGAGAGGAGCTTTTTGGGAGAGGAAAACTGTAAATTTCCAGTTCTGCTTTGCAAACATGGGTGGTTCCTGAAGGAGAGAAAAGAACAGTCCTTGTGTCTGGTTATGATACACTGGTGGCCTCCATGGGTAGTAAAGCTCAGTGTGTAAGAGGGAAGATAAAAAAAGATATGATGGGCTTTTAGGGAGCTGTTAGAACTTCTCCTCCTAGTACAGGAAAGTAGCAAAGTCAGAGGTACTAAAACCTGAAGGAGTTCACAGGGGGCCTTTTCAGACTGGCCAGTTGCCTCTCACTTCCTCCTCATTTCCCCCTCTGCGACTCCTCCTGAGCAAACCTGCCGTTTTCGCACTATAGCAATCTGCTCCTCTCCCCCCCCCCCGAAGTTTTCTGTTCCCATTTGGGTTGCTTCGATGCTCTCTGTGCCCGCCCCTTGCATTTCCCCTCCCCTTCCCTCCCCTTCCTCCCCCCAGCTCCTCCCTCGTTCCCCGCTTTTCCTTTTTTTAAAAAAAACGCATGCGTGGTAATGTTATAACGTCATAGTGGAATGACGACAGTGCATCACCCGCCTTCCTCTTCCCAGAATTCATCAAGTCCCTCCTCAGTATTCAAATTTTCCCGCCCTTCTGGGTTGATGCAAAACGATTGGCGGGCTACAAGGAGGACCCCCCTCCATTGGTGGATTCTCCGATGTGAACTGAAATGTCGTGTGCTTAACCCGATCAAGGCAACAAAATGGAGGATGGGCAACATGGCGTCAGCTGGCCCGTGTTAAGAAATTTTTTTTTACATAAATGGTGGTGGTGGTGGTGGCGGCAGCTGAGGAGGAGCAGCATGACACGCAGAGCAGTCTCCCCGCTCCGCAGGAATAGTTATAGCCCCTTGAAAACAGTTCAATCCATTTCTGTGACTTTTCTGCAAAGAAGCGCACCCAGCCTGCTCTGCAGGGGCTGCCAATAAACAGCAAATTAACCCCCCCCATAGTAGATGTGAACGTGTGTTTATTATATAAAGACAACAATTGTGCTGTCTTCCCTTGCTGCATCAAAATTTCATTATGATGTTATAATGTTATAAGGGCCTTTTTTTAAAAAAAAAAAAAGGAGGGGGGGAAGTGTTGCTTCAGGATCGTGGGACCGCACACAGGGAGCAGAAAGGAAGGCAAGTTTACCCAGCCCGCCCGCCCGCTTGCCACGGCTTCTCCACGGATTGCTAGAGGAAAGCACCCACCACCAGCTCTGCACGGGCTGTTGCCGGGGAAGCCCAAACAAAGGGCAGCAGTTACCGGGGAGCAAGCACATGGAGCTCTCGGGCCAATGGCGCCTGGCTCCTGCTCCCAAGAAACGGCAAATCCACCTCGCCAACGCAGTCCCTGTGGTGCGATCTTGCCTCCCTGCCTCCTTATTTCGATATAACGTTAGGAGGGCTCGTTTAAAAAAAAAAATTCAAGAAACGCCCACCGCGGGGCGGGCCAGATGGAGGGCGGGCGAGTGGGTGTGTTCTCATCTAGGTTTCTCCAACGGAGTAAACAGGAAACACCGCCAGGAACAGGATTTTCTTGCTCCAGGGATACTCCTGAGCAGTGCGGTGAAACTCCGGAGGAGTTTGTGAGCACGGAGCAACTGATGTGAAACTGACCAGAAACTCCGGTGCTCACTCCCTGCTCGCCCCGGAAAAAAGCCAGTGCGAAAACGCCCAGGGTGTTGCCTGAAATGGTTCTTCTAGGAGCGAGTGCATGAGCAAAGCCTGATTCAGTTGTACCAGTTTGCTAGTCTTGGTTTATGCAAAGACAGCAGAGGACAGATTATTTGCAGGCTGAGCCTTGGCATGTTTACTCAGTAGCACATCCCACTGTGATCAATGAGCCATGCTAATTACTTTCCTCAGCAGCAAGATCAAGGTGAGTGGCTTCTGAGGTGCCAGTGCACCTCGATCCAGTCACCATGCCGAGCTCTGTGGAGTACAAGATTTCCAGCCTTTAATATTTAGCAGCCTTTTTATTTATCTCTCATGCAGAAGTATACCACATAGTATAGTGGGGCTCGGATGGTTCAAATTGGGATTTTTGTGACCAAGGAGGAAATTTAACTCAGATGTTTTAAATTCCACATTTCATTCTGGGAAGGATATGCATTCGCTTATCAACTAATGGGGAAAATGCAACACAAAGTCCTCTTTCCTGTCTTATAAGAATGACATCTGTTAATATTCATCATTCTGGTCTCTCCGGTTAGGAGAAAGCAAGTTCAGGGAGAAGAACCAGGAGAGAGAGGAACTGATAGGGACTCTTTTGAGTCCATGTCCAAGCTGAATATGTCTTCCAACAGAAGAAAGGTTTTTCCTGATAAGTGTGTTTCTACCAGTCGCCACTGACTTGAAGAGGTTCTCTTGATGATAAGCAGTATCCTCCAACCATCTTCTCTTTGCCTGAGTAAGTTCTGGTTCTAGATCTTGGTGCTTTGCAAAAGGGCATAGCCACAGTATGGCAAACCTGTGTGGAAGAGAGAGTGACTTTTTTTTGGCTAACTGAACATGCGTGTTGCTCTTTACCTAATATGTGAGGTTCTTCCTATCCTTTTTGTCCTCGTTCTAGTACAAGTCTGTCTGTAGTTTTAACTTGGCATCTGTTAGTGTCACTGCTACTGTGATTAATTGCAATCAGGGTTGCCAGGTGACTAAAGAAAAAAATGTCCTGTCCCATTAACAGAAGCTTAATGGAATGTAATTTACCTCCATGCCCCGAAGAGCTTCAGCTGCCCATTTCCACACATTAAGCCTCTCATTCTCCAGGTTTGTTGGCAATCCTAGCTGCCATACAGATGGATCTAGTGCTGTATCATGCTGAGTATTAATAATGCCTGCTTTGCGGGGAGGGCGGGGTATAAGTGGGATAATACATAAATAAATAAATAAAATAATCAGTCTGTACTGCTCATTGCACTGCCCACAGATTTAAAATGAGTTCTGCTAACCGCTGTTATTCCATTGTATGCTTTTCATCAAGCACCCATATTCACTGGTAAAAAATGAGCTAGTGATGGAGTGTGGTGCCTAAGATCAAAGTAGGGATGCTGGCCTTCATAGTCTGTGGAAGAGGGAGAAGGCATGGCGGGCAGGGAGACAGTCTCTCTGGAACCTTTGTCCACCCCCTAGCCTTCATAGGCTCAGTGTTTGGTTGGGAGGCTATAGGCAACAGTGAAAGCTGGGCTTTTAGCCCCTTCCTGCCTTTAACAAGACCTTTCACAAGCTGCAAAGGGACGCTTGGACCTTGCAGAAGCCCTGAAGGTATCTTGTTGCTGTCTCTCCTTGTTCTGCCTGCCACTTCTTTTCAAGCGTCAACATTTTGGTATGCTAACCAGTTTCCATCAAGCATGTTATATATTTTATGCTCTTGATTGGCATTCTGTGAAATTCCCAGCTGGTGACACAGGCTCTGGAATCATGAATCATGTAATCCAAACTGCCTGCAATTATAAAAGGATCAATGGAAACGCTAGAATGCTGAAGAAATAGAATGCCGCTCTCCTGCTTTCTCACCTGCTCTCACATACACACAACAGAACAAAATGGAGAAAAGGTTGCAACGGGTCTTTCGCCACGCCTGAATTCAATATTCTTTACTCTTCTCTCTGCAGGCACTGAAGGACTGTGGTTTGTTTTTATCCTGTCAGTGGGATTTGAATCAACCTTGCCAGGAAAAAAAGAAACTTGGGAGCTCTGTCTTCTCTGATATGCACTCTCCAGTCCTGACAGCATGGTGGGCATTTATAACTGAACTTTGTTGTTTGGTTTTAAGAAGAAAAATCTTGTTATAGAGGGCATGATCTGCTAGATAAAAGGTAAAGTTATGAATGAGAGGATCCTGTGAACCTGCTTCAAACCCTCCTTTGCTGAAATGATACGGTAGGCTAAGGGCATGTTTGCACACATGCTTAAAATACCTCTTGTCTTGGGTCGGCATGTCAGTAATAATAATACTTAGCATTTCCAGTGTGTCAGGTTTCATTAGGATTGTTGTGGCATACTTCCCAGGTATCATATATCCCCTGAAGTGACACATGCAGATGTGCAGATGTCACAATGCATGTTGCATGCCATCATCATTCATTTGGGGGAGGCAGAAAGTATCTTATATGCCTACCCAGCACATTACTGTGGAACATCACATACATAAGCATGTTAAGGTATAAACTGTGCAGTGTCTAGGTTACCTTGTTCTGACTTGGCCTGAGATCGTTAGAAGTCAGGTGTAAGGGAGTTCATTTCCCAGGTGCCCCTGATTCAGATCACAGTGTGGGAGAAGAAGGGGCTTCAGCCTTCTCCTGTGCTATTTTCCAGACCTGGATCTATTTTCCAGACCATTATTTGCCCTTTACTTCAGGCTGTTCTAGTTCTAGACCAGAAATGTCAAACTCATTTGTTACAAGGGCTAATTCTGACATAAATGTAACTTTGTCGGGCCAGGCCATAAAATGTAATGCCAGGTACTGGAGATATAAACTGTATAAAGGACAGCAGCTGGTAAGCTCCAAGTTGGTGTATCCTTGCTGCAAGGCCTCATAGGCTGGGAGGGGGGTACAAAGGAAAACCCATATGGGCAGACAGGAGAGCTAGTGGTGCAGCACTGGGCAGATGCTTCCATATTGCTTGACTACTGCAGGCAAGGTTGTTCTGCTGTGCTGAAGCCACAATCGGAGCGGCTGTGCCCAGTCCTCCAGAGCAGTCCCCTGTTCCCTCCTTTGCACTAGTTGCTTGTGGGCCGCATAAGAGCCCTGGGCCATTTCCGGCCCTCAAACCTTATGTTTGACACCCCTGTCCTAGACCATCCTCCCCACAAGCAGAGCCGAGAGGAAGATTAGCACAGTAGTCTGTCAACCAGTCACCTACTATGGCTTGGATCCTATGAATGAGTGTGCTTCCTCTTGTGCTGGCACTTCTGTTTGTGCTAGACTCACTTAAAACCATTTACCTTGTTCAGATGGAAATGCTAATGCGCTGCATGGCAGAGTCTATCTAGTGTGCACAGAGATTGTTCATAGGATACAAGTCTTTATCTCCAGAGCCCAGCACAGGCAGCAGTGGTGGTGGTGATGGTGGTATGTGGTGGTGATGGCTTTATTCTGGCCGAAGGGTTGGGGTTGAAGGAGAGGTTTGAGTTCCATCATGAAAGTGTCTTGTGGTTGGTCACACAACATATTTTTAAAAAATTATTTTGGAGAAGTAATTGAGTTGGCCTCTGACAAAGGGGGCTTTGACTCTTGAAAGCTTCTACCCTGGAAAACCTTGTTGATCTCTTAGGTATTCCTGGAACCCAATCTAGCTCTTCCAACACAGCTACCCTCTAAAACTGGCTGTTCATTATATTCTTATGAAGACTGTTTAAAAAGCATTTTTTTCCTTCAGTGTTTTATTTTTCAGTGTTTAATAGCAACACGTGGAAAATATTTAGATAAATAAAACCAGGTTTCATTTTTTAGTAAATATTTCCTTTTCAGTGAAAAACTAGGTTCTCAGAACTAATGACACCAGTTACAAGGATATGGGATAAAAGCATGTCAAAAACCCAGAAAATGGACAAGTGATGTACCTGCACAAGCACAGACTATTCAAAAAGAATTCTAAATGAGTTCTTGCAACACTTGTGAGAGATCAGCAGAAACCTGATCAAAACTGGCTGGCAGTAGGTAAGGGTGGGAAGTTTGGAACCAAAACACTTTCTCTCCAAGCCTCCTCTACAGCCAAAGTTCAGGCAATAGGAGGGTCTGGGGACAGATACGCTCTTTTCTCCATCCTTGCTGGCAGAAGCAAGAGGCTTGGAGTAGAAAGTCTGCAAGACACACTTTCACTCCAAGCCTCCCTCCTCCAGCCACTGTTGGCCAACGGATCTGGGGTCTGGGATGAGAGAATCCTGCTCACCGTTTCTGCTCCAAGCCTTCCCTGCTGACCAGGTGATGGGGGAGGAAGCTCAGAGCAGCAAGGATGTCCAGCTCACTTTTCACTCCAAGCTCAGACCACCAATAACCTGGAGCTGGCCAGCCAGCAGAGCTGCCAGGAGAGACACTGGCTTCAATCTTGGCTGCCCCTGCAGCAGGAGAGTTGGTGCAAGAGGCTCTTGTCTTCGCTGCCACAAGAGCCAAAGAGTAGTGCTGTCAAAGGTGGATCCACTTTTTCCTCATCAGCAATTCTGACCCCTGCAAAGGGATTTGAAGGGGAAGGAAGCTGCAAGAGGGCAGAGAACCAGCAGGACTAGGGGGGCGAGATTTCATAGCTTCTGGAGTAGACCCAGCAAGCAGCAAGATCTAGTGTTTACCTATAGAAGGTGGTAGGACTTGCCCTGCTGTTTTGTAATTTCTCCTTCAGTGACTTGTACTTGCCTCCAGATAAATACATACATTTTTCTGTGTGCAAGAAGGGCTGGTCCTGATATAATTGAATGGCTGCTAGCCGACATTGTCCT
This sequence comes from Lepidodactylus listeri, assembly GCA_029233225.1. Classification (NCBI taxonomy): domain Eukaryota; kingdom Metazoa; phylum Chordata; class Lepidosauria; order Squamata; family Gekkonidae; genus Lepidodactylus; species Lepidodactylus listeri. The sequence goes on along the minus strand of JARCFY010000002.1, from coordinate 56,551,494 downwards.
CCCTTTCCTCTTCCCCACCTTCTTCTGATCTTGTCCTTTGTGTAGGCACATGACCTAAATGTGTTCTGCTGGTCCAGTTTAAATTACCTGTGGCTACACGGGTACAGTACAGTGGCACTGTTTCAGTGCCAGGAGATGTTTGCAGGCTATCCCTTTCATGCAGCTTTTGGCAGAGGATAGTATTACACTAATTCAGATAGTGTTTTCCAATTTCCTTTTTTTCCAATGGACTTGCTAAATCTGACTTCCTCGGATACAGATCTTTTCCCCCACTGGCAGTATGTTAGATTGTACCCGTGATCGATAACCTGTACTTGCAGAAGCCTGCTGAAGATGTGCTTTGTTTTTAGCAGTCCATTGTCTGCAGTCCATTTAGCGCTGAAGTTAAATACTGCCAATTGCTCAGACAGGGGGTCAAGTAAATATCACGAGTTGGCAAGTCCTTGGTATGCATGCTTTCTTTGTGAAGACCAGAGAATCCACAAGAGGCTGGTGCATTTGGCAGCTGCACCTCCTGGCAGTCACTGACCCTGTCGCTGCTGCTGCCTGTGTGGAAAGCAGTCACAGATCTACAGGGGAATGTTGATGCTGAGCTGCCTTTTTGGATGCCCCAGCAGAAGGGGTGGCCAAGAGAATCTCAGGCTAATAGCTTAAATTGTACTTGGCAATTGAATATATAGTTTGATTCAACAAAATTAATGGTATTTGAGTGACCTTGAGAGTCTGAATCATGCAGCCTTCCCAAGTGATATGGTTTTGGATGTAAATGACATAGGCTTCCCTTTGCCAGGGAGGTAATGAGAATTAATTGTCTGGCTAAGAGACTAGCAGAGGCAAACCAGCCCAGGTTTTGTTCTCCGATGGGAGCCATCCTGCCTGCAGCCCAAAAGCTAGCACAGGAACTGTGGAGAAATGCACAGCTGACAAAGACAAATCTCAGCAGTAAGATAACACTGCAAAGCTGAAGCCACAATATTTGCCATACAGTCTTTTTTTTTTTAATTCCCACACAGGGCGGTGGGCAGGACCACAAAATGGTCAGTGCCACGCACACACAGGAAGTTCAAGTGCAGGGAATAAGAGGAGTAATTTTTTTTAAAAAAAATGAGGAGTAAGGGAGAGAATTAAATAAACACTGTAGTGGCAGCTACCACCAAAAGTATGTTATTTTAATATGAAGAAGAAGAAGAAGAGATTGGATTTATACCCCACCCTTCACTCTCCAAAGGAGTCTCAGAGTGGCTTACAATCTCCTTTCCCTTCCCCTCCCCACAACAGACACCCTGTGAGGTAGGTGGGGCTGAGAGAGCTCTGAGAGAACTGCCCGTGAGAGAACAGCTCTGAAAGAAATCATGACTGACCCAAGGTTACACCAGCAGCTGCATGTGGATGAGTGGGGAATCAAACCTGGTTCTCCCAGATTAGAATCCACACTCTTAGCCACTACACCAAACTAGCTGTGCACAGCCAATCAGATCTCCAGTGGCCACTGAAAACCTCTGCTGGGCAGCAACCCCAGCTGCTTTTTAAAAACACTTGGCAGTCCCCAGGAAAGGTTCTGGTGTGTACCATGGAGCCCATGAGCCCCAATGATATAGCCCTTTCCTAGTGGATGGAGCCACTCCTTGCCCAGTTATTGATGTTACATTCTGCTTAGCAGTTACAAAGGCATTGTGGGGTGGGGATGTTAATTCCTTCTGCCTGGCTTTCTAGATATTCCAGACAGCCATTTACAAGAGCAGGAACAAGGCCATGGGAAATAGCGAATCCTGCAGCACCAGATGTTGATCTTCCCTAAGGGGCTGAGCGAGAAACCAAATTCAGGTACTAAAATGTGTGATATTGGGCCACGTTGCCTACCCCCTTGACTTGGTCTATTCACAGGAAGGTAAAGTGATGAAGAGAAACTGTGGTAAAGGAACATAACAAGTCCACAAAGTAATGGCCTTTCAATGTTCCAAACTGGCCAATAATGATGATCCTTATCCAGAAAACCTATCCAGTTGCAAGGCAAAAAGTTATTTTGAGTAATGTCATGACCCTAGATTGTTGAAAGAATTGTTGCTAGAATCTTCTGAAAATTAAAACTAGCAATGGGCTGTGACAAAGGCATAATCACCACAAAAGTGACACAGGAAGGCAAGATTTCATTTTAGAGATGCCATTAGAGCGCTGAGCTGGTGTTGTCACCCAAGGCATCTAACAGCACAACAATGATTAGAGTTCAAAGAGAAAGGTAAAGAGCAGATGATTGTCATTTTGGCATTGAGGCCAAGAGCAAAGCACAGTAGGATGCAGTGAGCTGAACCGTTTCACTTCAGGTAGGTTTTGTATTCCAGGTGGCTATTTCTACAGGCGAGATGGATTGCTACTATAGCACAGGAATATTTGTACTTTCTGTCACATTTTTCTTTTTCCCCAACCATGCCAGTATTTCATCCACACTCTTTCAAAAGACCTAATCTATGTACTGCTTTGTCAAGCTACTACAGCTGTGACAATCATTGCAGATTGGAACTGCAACCTCAGCTACACAGCTGCATCAACCAAGCAGAGACATCAACAGTTCTTCCAGATTATGTCCCTTTTGCATCCTGACTGAAGGCTTCAGTTCTGCAGTTGAGCACCATGTGCCCACCACCATCCAAAAACAGCCTTTCTTGCAATTAATCTGATAGGAGAGGCTCCTTTTCTCAGCATGCTGTAGCCCAGATCCAGGTGACATGACTGACAATATAGTCCTGAGCAGAGTTACACCCTTCTAAAATGGACTTAGAAGGGTATCACTCTGTTTAGGATTGCACTGTATGACTACAATACTATGAACATGTACCTGGGGGTGAGCTCCATCAAACATAATAGTACATATTTGAGTAGACCGGCACAGGCTTGAGCTATAGGGCTGCAATCCTGTGCAGGCTTATTTAGAAGGGAGTCCCACTGGACATAAACAGGAGTTGCTTCCAAGTAAACATGCATAGGACTAAATTACAAATCCTACTGAAATCAACAGGGTTTGGATAACTCTCAGTGGAACATGTTAGCAGCAACTAACCTAGGTTTCATTTCTTTCAAAGAGAGCTGCAGTACAGTCCTATGCTTGTTTACTTGGAAACAAGTCCCATTGTGTCTGATGAAGTCTACTAGTCCCAGGTAAGTGTGTCTGGGGCTGCAGCCTTAACCACAGTTAAGTTCACGTGCAGTGGGGGCCTTTTCTTTTCACTTTCCCAACGCATGCATATTCTCAGTCTCAGATTTTTAATACAAGCACTGGAATTGTCAGCTGCCAGATGTTCATTTGGAGTTTTTTTCTTCCTTTCGTTGCCTACTTCATCTTTCTTTGGTGTTAAGTGCATTTTCCTAGTCTGTACCAGATGGCATTATAAAAGGAAACATGTTTAACAAATCTTTAGGGGTAGGGAGGACAGAGAAACAAACATGAGCATAGTTGCTACTGCACCATTCTGATTAGAGTCTTTATGCCTGAGCCAGAAAGATGGGAGCTGAGAGGACTTATGACAAGGGGGCTGGGTGGGGGCAGGGGAAGCAGGACATTCAGGGGTTGGATCTGGGTATCTCTTCATAAGCTACTATGGCTTTGCTGGTCCCAGTTAGACCCAGCCCCTTTGCAAGGAGAATTTCTTTTCCCACAGTGTGATTTTAAAATCCTTTGGGGAATTATACAATAACTCCAGGGCCACTGGGGCCAAGAGTAGTCTATCCATCAATACTGCATTAAATACAGGAAATGCATTAGCAAGTGCTAAAATAAATATTTATGGGACGTAAGGGAAGAATCTTTCCTTTGCTGGGTATAAGATGCCCAGTAAAAGTACCACAAATCCCATTTCCCTCTCCTTCAGTTCAATGGTTCTTATTTCATTCAGAGGGGTTGAACTGATTTCTGTGTGCATACATTACCCTGCCAACAAAAGTCTGTACAGTCAAAGTGGCTGCAAGAGTTGGACTATAAGGATGGCTGAGTATAAGGATTGGCTGCAAGAGTTGGACTATAAGGATGGCTGAGTACCAAAGAATAGATGCTTTTGAATTATGATGCTGGAGAAGACTCTTGAGAGTCCCTTGGACTGCAAAGAGATCAAATCAGTCAATCCTAAAGGAAATTGACCCTGACTGTTCCCTGGAAGAACAGATACTGAAGCTGAAGCTCAAATACTTTGGCCACCACATGAGAAGGGAGCACTCACTGGAGAAGACCCTGATGCTGGGAAAGATTGAAGGTAAAAGAAGAAGGGGAAGGCAAAGGATGAGATGGTTAAACAGTGTTATTGATGCAATGGACATGAAGTTGGGCGAACTCTGGAAGAAAGCAGAAGACAGGAGGGCCTGGTGTGATGTGGTCCATGGGGTCATGAAGAGTCAGACTTGACTGTGCGACTGAACTACAACAAACCTCCAACCTCCTTTGCCAAATGATGCTCCACCCCCAGAATAAAAGCTACCATCTGAAGAAATGAACAGCAGGAAGCCTACCTACTAAAGCACTGCTATGTGGGTTAATGTGCAAGTGGTAGAATCCCTAAAATTTTCACATCTAAACTTCTAGTACTCATGGTTACAGAAGAGAGCTTGAAAACTTGAAATAGCTTTTGTTAAAAGCTTAGTAACAAACATATGTTTGTGGTGAGGTGCTGCACTTTATTCTTTCAGTAAAGCATTCCACAAGATTGTTGCTGCAATGGAGAAACCCTGGCTGATGCTGTATGAATGTGTCAAATGGAGGACATTGCAAGGAAGGCGAGCTGATGTGTGGGCTGATATGTATTCTCCCTCATTTGTGTTGGTCAAGTATGTTGATTATAAGCCTCTTTGCATGGGTAAAATGTATTCAGTAATTGCTGGGTTGAACTGATGGGAATGGCACACAGGTAGGGGCACCTGCAACCACTTTTACATCTGTTTAATAAGTGTAATAATTAGCGTTTACAGGAATTGCCCATTTCAGCTGCAAAACATTGGTTGTTGCTGCTAACATGCACCCTTTTTTGTATTTATCCAGCAGTTACAATGACCCATGATAAGAATGACCCATGTAGCTTTAGAATGTTCACTTATATTGAGAGCATCATAGAACTGTGCTGAGCAGAAACAAAAAATCTGGGATTTGGCCAGTTTGCTTTTAAAATAAAGTGGTGAGTTAGCATTTACAAGTGACATGTTCTCTGTGGTGTCAGGAACTGTGGTAATAGTCAGACATTTGCATTTTCTATAGTAGTCTCTCAGTCACATGAGAACAGTGAATCTGTTCCAAAGCTGTTGAGATAAGCACCATAAAGTGAGGGAGCAAAAGTCCAAAGAAGCTGTTGAATGCTTAATATAGAGTCAGTGGGAACCAGGAAGGTAGCTGTGATGGATTCAGCCTTAACTCATTGGCCATAATCACCAACAGAACAGCTAGGATTGCAATTTTCTGACCTGGATTTATTTAGACTTCTCAGACAATTGGAAGGCTCAGCTAGAAGCTGACAGGGGAGTCTTGCAAGATCAGTTAGAAAGTTCAATACTTGGCAGTGCTGCCAGAGTAGACAACTACCTATCTTACATTTCTATCTATATGTTCCCTTCCTCCAAGGAGCTTCATTTTATCTTCACAACATCTCTGTGAGATAGACAGGGATCAGATAGAGAGTTCACGCATTATGAAGTCCTTACCTCTGCCACAGATCCCGTTGACAATCATGTTCTGGGATTTCTGTGCTCACAACTTAATTCCCAAGCACATGGGGCCCTGATTTGGGGGACCACAGCACATAAGGAAAGAGGGCTGCAGCCTGCCCACCCCCCACCCCCACCATGTCCTGACCTGAAATGACAGTGAGGGTGTACCCTTTGAGAAACCTGCATGTAGTCTATCAGTGCACTTATGCCTGCAACAGGGCAAGTAGCCACTGAAGCCAGGGCTGCTTCAGATTGGGGAAAATGGCACAGGGAGACAATGTCACGAGGATACTGTACACCACAGTCCTAATCTGAATTGGACTCACACACACCTGGATCCTAAATTCTGAGCACAGGACTGCTAGCACCTGTTTGGTCAACAAGATCTGTGGAGGACACAAAGAATTTGTGAATCAGCCCATATATGCTAAATGGCCCAAGGCCACCCAGTGGGTGAGTTTCATGGCTGAGTGGGGCATTGAACTTAGGTCCTAGTCTGACATTCCAATCATGATACCACACTGGTTGTGGCTTTGTCTCTAGAACCTGGTTCTACCCAGGAATATAGTCACTGTTCTAAATAGTTTCCCTATGGAACCTTCCAGATAGACCAGATAGAGGAAGCCATAGGATTCCTCTGTGCTTGAGCAGACACTCTTTTTGCTATAGCTTAGATCTATAGTTAACCTAGTAGCAAACCTAGTAGGTTTTAATCTTCAGTGGGCTTAGTCAGCAGTGGTATGGAAGGAGTGGTCTACTGCAATGTGTCCCTTTCCAGTGTGGGAGAAGAGCAGTGTACTTTGCTGATAAACCTTATTTTTAAATTAGCTGCATGTCAAAGTGTTAAATAATGTATCTCATAAATAAAGATGTACATGTACATCTGAGCTCTCTCTTCACTGAACTCGTAACTGCATGGCTTCCTCTGAAGCCAGATAAGCACTGGAGGATAAATGATTACCCTCTAGATTGCTTTAGAGAGAAAATTGCCTCTTTTTTTGTACTTAGGCTCTGCAATATGTTCTCTTCATTTTTACCATGAACACAAGTCTGAAGAATGTAAAAAAAGAAAAAACAGGAGGCACCAATATTTTATGCAAGCATAAACCAGAAATCATATGTTATAGTGACCTTCCTTTATCAGTGACAGTCCCTAATTTTAGGTACCTGGTCAAATGCCATCTTTTTTTACCTCCGTTTTGTCTTTTTAGGATTCCCTGCACAACGTTGTAGGAATAAAATTACTATCTGCAAAGATGTAAAATATGGTGAATTGCAATTTTAACACCCAGTGTTTTGACTGACATCAAAATTTAGATGTGCATTTTGAATATGACATGTTTGAAAGTCAGATGCTTTAGACTTCTTGGCATCTCTTGCTTTGTTTTTTGATTTTGGCAGACTTCAGATAATAAAATCTCATAAGCTTCTAGCTACCTCACATTTATGAATATAACATGTTGCTGATCAAATGTTATGATAAAAATATTCCTACACTGCATCAAGATTTGAGTCCAGTAGCACCTTAAAGACCAACAAAATTTCCAGGGTATAAACTTTCGACTGTCAAAGCTCCCTTCGTCAGATATGCTTTGACTCTCAAAAGTTTATACCTTGGGAATTTTGTTGCTCTTTAAGGTGCTGTGGGATTTGAAATGTGCTCTTCTACTGCAGACCAACATGGCTACCCACCTGAAACTGAACCTATCAAATACTATAGACTATTAAATGCTATTGGATGCCAACCATCAAATGCTGTTTATATGCCAGTGTTTCCAAACTATTGTCCAGGAAAACATAGTGCAATACTAAATAGAGTTGCACCCTTCCCAGCCCATTGATTTAAATTAGTATAAAATGGTTCCTTTAGTATTACAGTGTTCGACACAACTTTGATTTTAAACCATGTGACCAAACCCAAGACATATTGGAAAAAAATAACTGCCTCTATACTCAACAGTTCAAGAATAGTGACACAGCTTAATACATAAATATTTCTTTTCTGACTATCAGTTCCATGTTCAATGAGAAAGTAGTATACATGGGAGGAGCAAGCAACAGTGAGCTGCACAGTTGCACCCAATACAGCCTCCACGTCAGGCTCCTACAAAAGAATTAAAATAAAAAAACCGAGCTGCAGTTTAAATATCACAGCTTTACTAAAAGAATGGGGAAGAATAGAGGAGCAAAAAGTGGCAAGAATCCCTCCAAAACAATGCCTATAGCAATGCAAGAAAGCCAAAACTCTTCGGATGAAAACTCTCCTTCCCCGTTGGAAATGGAGGAAGCAGAAGCTTGTGTAAATAAAAGGAAAAGAGAAAACTCTTTAACCAAAAAGCATTTACAGGAGATGCTGACAAATTTAAAACAAGACTTAAAAGAAGAGATAAGAAACAGCATTACTCCTGTTATGAATAAGCTGGATGAAATCAATAAAAAGCTACAGGATGTACAGGAGAAGGCGGAGTCAGCAGCTGCTGGCACCCAAAAGAACTCTAAAGAAATAGCTAAACTGAAAACTTTTGAAGGATTGGTTAAAATTAAGCTAATGTTGTTGGAATGCAAATCGTGGGAAACCAAAGTAAAATTTCGTGGAATTTCTTTGAACTTTGAGCTAAACAAGTATCTTACTGTTGCTTTAAATGAATGGTTAGAAGGAATTATACAGGTTCCGGGGCCAGTGGTAAACAATACTTTCCGCTTAAACCCTTCCACCCAAACGGGCTCACCAGCGTTAATACCTGACATTGTGGCAGATCTTAAGGATGTAAAGACTAAGTGGAACCTCTTGGAAATTGCCAGGAAGAACAGCAATTTGAAGCTTGAAGAACTTTGGTCCAGTTGTACCCTGATATTCCCTTTGAAATATTAAATGCTTGTAAAAATATGTGCCCAATTGCACAAAAGCTTGCAGAGAAGAACTATAGGTACCATTGGCTTGCACTCAGACATATATCAGTCACACACCAAGGACGTATATTCACAGCCCATGATTTAGCATCTGGTGAAGAGCTTCTGAACGCGTGGACTTGGACGGGCTAGGAAATCAAGAACTGGTAACCAAAGAAGAGGAACATACTATAAGATTGCAAAGAACTATACTGGAGGAGACAGCAGCTATAGAGTTACCATTTTTGTTCTTTTGTTTTTCATATTTCCCCCAAGCAAAGTAGCCTGGAATATAAAGCGTAGGGGAGCACGCGGGAAGGGCCATTGGGATTCCCTACCACCACCATCTTCCCAATGGGCAAGACTCACATTCTGCTCCAGAAATGCTCTGAAGTCCCAGGAGGAGGGAACGCCGATTAGAAGAGCTCCAGTTAAAGAGGAAGAACAGAAATTAGTAAAAAATCTTAAGAGAGCAGAGTAACGAAATGGGATATTATTTTGTTTCTATCTTACTTTATTGTGAATCATCTTAGTATATTAGTTTTGAAATGAAAATGAAATATATGTAGAACATATGGTTATAAAAATAAGAAGATCTAATGTGAAACTATGGGTAAACAGAGTTTATAACTGCAGATGTACTGGAGTAATTTTGAGAGGCAGAAATATTTTTTTAGGCATGCCAACATCTATCTGATTTAATTAATGATTATAATTTACAAATGAAATAGTAGCAGAATAGAGTTGGCAACTTGTAGTAGAAAATCATTTCCTGCTGTAAAAAATTGTAATTAATTTGTAAGATATTGAAATTCATTAAAAAAAATTAATTAGAAAGTAGTATACATATGGAAGTTTTCAGATCAACTGGGGGACACTCTCTCATGCGATCCAGAAGAAGATATGGGAAACTTTCCAAAACAGTTTTGGCAGATAAGTGCAGAAATCCCCAGGAAGCACTTGAGCTCTGCAGGAGAAACTGTTCCTCACTACAGCCTCCCCAAATGGCTCTCAGTAATTCTCAATATAGATTTTTCAAATTCTGCTCACTGATTCTCAGCTGAATTTTTATGCCCCAATGTCCAAAAACTCTCACCAAAAACTCCTCTCTCAAAGAACACAAATATTGCCTTCACATGCAAACTTTTGGATGCATAGAACTTCAGTAAGCAGAACTACGTGCATGAAAGCTGACTGCTGCCCTGTAGATTGAGGTGAAATACTTTGGTCATGTTTGATGCTAAACTCTCACTTGAAATCAACCTCATCATGTGTTTCCATATGAAGAAGAAGAATTGGTTTTATACCCCACTTTTCACTACCTGAAGGAGTCTCAAATGGCTTACAATTGCCTTCCCTTCTTCTCCCCACAACAGACACCTTGTGAGGTTGGTGGGGCTGAGAGAGTTCAGAGATAACTGTGACTGACTCAAGGTCACCCAGCTGGCTTCATGTGGAGGAGTGGGGATCAAACTCAGTTCTCCAGTTTAGAGTCCACTGCTCTTAACCACTACACCAGGTTGGCTCTCCACTTACATATAAATGTAGTAGGAGTCAATATTTAATTCAGGAGAGGGGATGACCAAAGGATGGCAGTGCTAGTGTGTTTGTGTGATCACTAAAATTTTAGAGGTGCAATTAATTTTTTTCTAAAAACTAGCCTCAAAATTCTCCTAAGTAAATTTTGGTATCAAATATCCTCCAGATATTCTCTGGGTGTTTGAATATTCAAGTATTCAATACAAACACAGCTACCCTTCAGTAAATATTTGACATGCATTTGATCTTCGTATTTGATAGCTGACAGCTAATCTTTGGGCAGTGTTTGATAGCTGACATTTACTATTTGAGATACTGATAGCTGATACACTATGATCTGTCACATTAAGTTTCATAGCTTCTGCTATTAGGGAACACTGGCCACACTCGTGTACTAAAGCACCTTCTGGGTTTCTGCACAGGGTTCTACAACATGTTCTAGTGCACATGTTAAATTCATAGAAAGCAGTGCTAGTTCCCACCATCACCATCATTTATGTACTGAAAAACATCCAATGATTCAAAGTTATGTACATTTTATGCACATAGAAGAGAGTGGGATTGTGCAAGCTGGCAACACTCCTGGACAACTGTCTGTACAGACAAACATGTTTAAGGAGCCTGATGTGTGCAGGCATCATACACCCTGATATTTGCACTGTTTCTTATCACACATACAAACCTATGTATGTAGGGCTCCCTGTACATGTTCATCTGTATACATGGACATCCAGGGATAGGACAGTGGGCATGATACTGATTCTCTCTATGAGTACTGAGTGGCAGACATTCTAAATGACCAAACAAGGCTGGATTGTCCTAGAATGTATGCGACGTTCTCCAATGGCTGCACATTGCAGAGGAAGATCAGTAATGGTAGGCAAGTTGTCTTTGGAAAACCCATAAACTTGTGATCCTATCACTGAGGAGCCACAGATCAACATCTGACAGTGCATTCCTAAGCAGTGTTATTGTTAGTTGATTATTTCTTGGTTCTCTGAATACAAAATCCACCGCTTCTTTTCCACCACAACTACAGCAGTTTGGTGCAGTGGTTAAGTGCGCCAACTCTAATCTGGGAGAACTGGGTTTGATTCCCCACTCCTTCGCTTGGATGACCTTGGGCAAGCCATAATTCTGTCAGAGCTGTCCTTGAAAGAGCAGTTCTCTCAGAGCTCTCTCAGCCCCACCTACCTTACCGGGTGTCTGTTGTGGGGAGGGGAAGGGAAAGGAGTTTGTAATCCGCTCTGAGACTCCGAGTGAAGGGTGGAGTATAAATCCAATCTTCTCCTCCTCCTCCTCATCACCTTCCCCAGATAGTAAATGTTGCTATTTTGAGTAGCAGCTATTCTGAATATACTTTATTATAGAAGTCAGCTTCCGAAGGGGGCATGACACTCGCAACCATATAGCAAATCTCCATTGGATCATGGAGAAATCTCATGAGTATCAAAAGATTATAAGAAAGCCTTTGATTGTGTTGATCATGACAAACTGTGGAGAGCCCTACAAGACTTGTGGATACCAGCACATCTGGTCAAGTCGATACAATCATTGTGCACAAACCAGGAGGCCACTATGCGAACACCATATGGAGATACTGATTGGTTCAAGATAGAGAAAAGAGTACAACAAGGTTGCATTCTTTCAAACAAGCAAGTATTGGAGTGCATAAAACCAGACATGTCATTGGAAGGAAAAACTATAAAAGTGTGACTGACTTATTTCAGCCATGGTGGAAGAACTCGCTAGAAAAAGCAATTATGCTTGGATTGGTTAGCGGCAAAAGGAAACATGGTGGCTAGACTCCATAAAAGTCAACATCAGCCTGAGCATGGAATGAGTCAAAGAAACAGTACAAGTTCAGAAAACATGGAGAGAGCTGGTCCATAGAATCAACAAAAGTCGAACATGACTGAATGGTTAACAACAGCAGCAGCAATAGAGTCCACTCCGTAAAACAGCCATTTTCCATGGGAACTGATCTCTGTCACCTGGAGATCAATTGTAATTCTGGAAGATTGGCAATCCTAGCAATTCTCCTGGAGGTTGGCAAACCTAGCAATTCTTCAGGGTTCCAGGTAGAGGTCTTTCATATCATCAACTACCTGATTTCTCAATCTCCCCCCCCCCTTTTTTTTTTGAACCTGAGACCTGTGCAAAGCAGTGGCTGTATCATTGGGCCTTTTTGAGAAAGAAAACTGTATTCAAACTTGGCTTCACCAGTGCACAGTAAAGTAATACAGTTTGTAGATGATAGCATGTGGGGGACACCCTCAGGCAGTGACCCCTCATGTGAGAACAGCAGTTTTACAAGTACGTGTACCCTGTGAAATGTTGGAGGCCAAGGAAGTAAGGTTGCAACTATACGTTCCCTCATGACTCAAACAAAGAACTGCACATCACAAAAAATTCTTCAAAATTTCCTAAGACATCCTTCTTGTTAAACTGAAGGAACCAAACCAGCTTCACAATTATACCCTGATCAAGCCAAATTTAGAAGCAAGTATGTTCTTTCCCAGGCTGGTAGTTGGAAGCAGAGGCCCAGCCAGAGCCAAGTCTCTGCGTGAAGAGGAAGAAGAAAGAGACCAACCTCACACCCAACCCTGTCAACTCCATTTAGTTCCCTTTTTCCAGCAGATGCTTCTAGCCAGGTATTGAAAGTGTCCTGGCACAAACCTTAACCCAAACCCCATCAGTCTGACCCTAGCAGCTTTTTTATAGGCCAATTCAAGCAGAGCAGATTGTTAATTACCACTGTAAATCCCAGGAAATGGTGCCATATGACTGAAACATTCTGCTTTCCTGGGAAATGCTCCTGTCAAATGTTGTAATAAGTTCCAAGTAGCAGCTTGGACTACAGCTTTATTGTTCTTTGGCTGGCTAATCCAGTGGCCTAGCATGACAGGCTAGTGCTGAAGCCACAGCCTTTAGTAAGTGACCTGGTTTCAAGCTGGAAAATCTGGTTTTCAGTTTGGCAAGAAAAATCAAGCTGTACCCATAAGATAACGGCCTCTAGCTTCATTGATGAAGAAATATATGTTCAGGGTATTGAGGGTCTACAAGAAGATGGAGAGGTTTCTTGTGCTATCCTAGGAGGCACAGAAGTTGACAAAGACTATCAAAGTTAAAATCTACTACAAGCCACAGATCTCTGCATGCCAGTTGCTGGGGGCAACAATGGTGGAATGTGTTGACACACACACACACACACCTTCTGGGGTATCTGAGTGGCCACTGTGTGAGATAAGATTTGGGGTTAGATAGACCAATGATCCAGCAAAAATCTCATGTTAACTTCTTAGCAGTTTAAAAACAAATCACAAGTACCAAATGTATGTTCGCTTGTGAATGGGGTGTGTGTGTGTGTGGGGGGGGGGGGTTAATTTGGGACAAGCTTGGATCCCTACAGTGAAGTGACTGCAAAAAGACAACTTCTGGTTGAAAAAAATGTGTGACTCAATGCTAAATGTTACTGCAAGAAAAAAAAAAGAACTAGCTTGGCAAGAGAAAAGAAGGGAATTCTTTTGCTGTATCTGAAGAAGTGAGCAGTGAGTGACTCACGAAAGTTCATACCCTGCCACAAATTTTGTTAGTCTTTAAGGTGCTACTGGACTCTTGCTCTTTTCTTTTGCTGCAGTATTTTCATAACCAAAAATCTATGCATCACTTAGAGTTGCCAAAATGTCTATTCTCTTTAGCATTTCCAAGCTCATTTGTTTGAGAGGGTGGATAGAGAGCTCATCTGCCTCTTCAGGAATATTTTTAATGTTAGAAATGCTTTCCCTAAAGCTTCAGTTGCTAGCTATTATTATAGCCAAGATGTTGGTTAAAAGGACCATGGATGTGACATGTCATACTCTGGCGGATCTCAGGTTCTTGTGACTTTTTTTTGTCTCATGTCAGGATGAAAATAAATATCAAAATTTCCAGCAGGTCAAAAATTCCATTTTCCAAACAGCATGTGTTCTAACAGCATGGACAGCTCTGGCTGTGTCTATCTCAGCAGAAGGCTGCCAGAAAATAAGACACCAAGTTGCTTTTTTTCCCCTGTTCCATATGTCAAAGGAGTAGGAATCAGTCTTTTCTGTTGTATTGTGTTGAAAAATCTTGTAGTAAGAGAAGCAGCAAGGGACGTACTCCTGGGTTCTGAGGATCAGACTGCTACATTGGGTAGAGGGTCCAACTAGGACTGCCACAAAGCTCCTTGGGTGACCTGGCCAAATCACTTTCTCTCTCAGCCTGACTATACAACAGAGAACTTACGCCAGAATTTCACCAAAAGTAAAATAGAAAATGAAGCTTTCCTGAGAAGTGAAAAGGCTAGGGAAATTTCTTGGTGTGTTTTACTCCCCTAGAATGTGACCAGATTTTTTCCTAAAGTAATATTCTGAGCTAATTATGTCCAAGAAATTTCATGGCAAGCCATGGGAATTTCAGAAATGGTAGCATAATTAATCAAGGGAGGTTTATGAATTATTAAAACAATTTCAGCACTACATTTGTTAGCACAAAAAAACTGCAAAGGCTGATCATCTTTTAAACTCAGGTTGTATTGGTAATCTCATAGTTTTATGTTCGTAATGACCATAGACCTTTTTAGAAAAGGTTCATAAAGAAAAAAACATGTGGGGTAAAGCACCACATTTGTGCTGTCAGACACCATTCCCCAATTTGTTTGTGTGATGAGTGGAAAGCCTGCTGATGTCTCATGGACACACACCACTTTGTGTGCCTAGGAATTCTTCTAAAGCAGAATTCCTGATCACAGAAACAGAATCCTAATTGTATCCATTTGTACAGATGTATGACTTCTGCATACACCTTCCAATGGACTTGTATCAAGTGGACATGGAGCCTACCACCACAATCCTGCCCCCTCCCCCCAATTCACACATACACCTTCATACTCCCTGAAAGTGCCTGAAAACAGTTCTCAACAACTTTCCCTTGATATATAGCATTCTTTTTTTTTTTGCCAAGGCATAACACATTCAATACGTTACATTAAAGAAATATTTAGTAGACAGGCAGAGATTTTTCAATAGAAATTCCCTATTAGCTATATTCTAATGAAAAAATGTGCCTTCTTTCCATGGGATATTCCATAGAATGCCAGACTTAACAAAAAACATTTCCAGATGAATGCACAAGAAGCAATCAGTCTACAAAGCCATTCAAATTTGTTGCTATACAATGTCAAAATTGGGGGGTTTCTTCCCCCCTAGATCATAGATTTGAAAACTGACTTTTTCTACAGAAGCAGGAGAGCTATTTATGGCAACCTCCAGTGGCAAGTCAGAGTAAACACTAGTAGAACTTCACAGTTCAGTATTATATACTAGGAAGGACAGCTGCCTTCTGAAATGCTTGTTAGTACTGGTTTCGCTCTTTCCTTGTTGCCTTCTCTGAATGGCCCTTAATCAGGAAATTTCTGTGTGTGATTAATTAGCTGCCTTTATTGCAGGCAATTATCAATCAGGAAGGTGCTAAGAGCTAATACCAGGAAGCTTGCTGGGAAGATGTGAAAATAGCATGTTACTAACCTTGTATATTGCTAAATGGGTACCAAATGCTTTAGGGGTAATTAGAGTCCTGGAAGGATTCCATGAATATTCTGAAGGGGACACTCAAGCAATTTGCAAACTGTTGTTAAAGCAAGACCGAAGAATTCTGCTTCTGGGGTTGAGATGAAAAAGTTCCAAGGGAAAAACATACACAAATGCTCATCTAAGAGTTGGTTGCCATAAGGATGCTTGCAGGATTTCCTTTTAAAATCATTTCACAGTTCCTCTCCCTCCTCCTTCAAGGCTTTTTTACAAGTTTAATGCAGTGTAGTTTCAACAAGGAATGAAATAATTTCTCTTTTCTGTAGAGCTAAGTAATGATCCTCAGGCTGCCTGTGACAAAGACTTCTCTATGGCATTCGATTCCATTTTGGGAGATAAGGATCAGACCGTCCGGAGATAGGCCTATCTTAAATGTAAAAATAGAAACTAATTCTGTAAATATCCTAAAGGCCTGCCTCTTTTCCACCTTCTAGCTAGAGAAGGCAGCTACATTGTCACGCTGGGTCTCACACTGGCCCAGCTTTATAATCAAGTGTACTCCTACCTCTGATAGAGTGTTTGTAAACCTTATTTCTGGCCTTGTTTTGTAGCACAGCTGCAAAAGAAAAGTGATGCTTTTAAAGCAACAGTTAAGCTCCCCAAAAATCCCCACTGAGTAAAATAGAATGAGAGCAGTTTTGACCATAGGCAGATGCCCACTTAATCCCTTTGTTGATAAGAACACCAGGGAAGGACATGTAATGTCTCTATCTCTAGGTGGACCTACAGGTTACATGTTGTCATTGCACGTTTTCCCAACAGTACAAAGAAATTTCAGGTGTGCCAATTTTCAGTGGGAGCAGTAGGCAATGGAAAAGGTTTAAATCCTCTCATGCCAGTCTCTCCTTTCATAGGAGTTTCAGCATCTACATTTGGAAAAGAAAACTTGGAAAACATAGGTATTAAAAAAGATCACAGAACTACACATGACCCTCAGGATCTTCAGACTCTGAAGAGTGGCTGTGCTGTCTCTCTAGCAC
Source organism: Lepidodactylus listeri (assembly GCA_029233225.1). Lineage (NCBI taxonomy): Eukaryota > Metazoa > Chordata > Lepidosauria > Squamata > Gekkonidae > Lepidodactylus > Lepidodactylus listeri. Next base: position 56,534,798 of record JARCFY010000002.1, on the reverse strand, counting down.
TGAGACAGGAAACAGCTTCTGTGCTAGATGCACCAAAGGCAAAACCTATACTGGTGATTAGAGCAGGTCATAATAGCTGGATTCCTCATATATTTGCAAAATTTATAATCTTCTTTTCTGTTAGAAAAGCTTCCTTAAATACTATACAGCACAGTAAAGCTTTTGACAGGGTTCCCCATGATGTTCTGATGAGAACTGTGGAAAGGACTGTAGGATAATTAGGTGGATAGGGAACTGGTTGGAGAACCGCACTCAAAGAGTAGTTGTCAATGGCATTTCATCTGAATAAAGGGAGGTGCCCAGTGGGGTGCCACAGGGCTCAGTTCTGGGCCCGGTACTTTTCAATATTTTTACAAATGATCTGGATGAGAGTGTGGTGGGACTACTCATTAAATTTGTAGGTGACACCAAATTGGGAGGAGCAGCAAACACACCAGAAGATAGAGATAGAATTCAACAAGATCTAAACACACTGGGAAAATGGGCAGATGTAAACAAGATGCAATTTAACAAGGAAAAGTGCCGAGTTCTACATCTGGGTAACAAAAATGAGGAACATGCATACTGGATGGGGGATACGCTTCTGGGTAGCAGTGTGTGTGAAGAAGATCTTGGGGTACAGGTGGACCGTAAGTTAAATATGAGCAGCCAGTGTGATGCGGAGACAAAAAGAGCTAATGCAGTCTTGGGGTGTATCAACAGAGGCATAACATCCAAATCGCAAGATGTAATAGTCCCACTGTACACTGCATTGTTCAGGCTGCACCAGGAGTATTGTGTGCAGTTCTGGAAGCCTTACTTCAAAAAGGATGTGGGCAGAATGGAGTAAGTACAGAGGAGAGTGATGAGGATGATCAGGGACCTGGAGACCAAGCCCTCTGAGAAAAGGCTGAGGGACTTGGAAATGTTTAGTCTGGAGAACAGGAGGTTGAGGGGGACATGATTACTCTCTTTAACTATTTGTAGGGCTATCACTTAGAGGAGGGCAGGGAGCTGTTCCTGTTGGCAGCAGAGCATAGGACTCACAATAATGGGTTAAGGGCAGGAAGGTACCGGCTGGATATTAGGAAAAACTTTTTACAGTAAGAGTTGTACAACAGTGAAATCAGCTGGCTGGGAAGATGGCGAGCTCCCCCTCACTGGCAGTCTTTAAGCAACGGCTGGACAAACACTTGTCAAGGATGCTCTAGGCTGATCCTGCATTGAACAGGGGGCTGGACTAAGCCTGTATGGCCCCTTCCAACTCTGTGATTCTATGTTTCTATGATTTTGTGACTAATAAAATATACACAAAAATACATAAAACCCAGGGGTCATTTCGTAGCAGGAGCTCCTTTGCATATTAGGCCACACAGCCCTAACGTAGCCAATCCTCCAAGAGCTTACAGAGCTCTTCTTACAGGGGCTATTGTAAGCTTTTGGAGGATTGGCTACATCAGGGGTGTGTGGCCTAATATGCAGAGGAGCTCCTGCTACGAAATGAGCCCTGATAAAACCCATAACAAAATGAATGATAAATTATTGGACCGATACCCATATGTTAGCAGTCAAGCCCCTCCTCTCACAGACGGGCAGTTTATAGCTCATAGAGGCAGAAACATCTCTCCATACTTCATCCCCAAAATTATAGAGCAAGACACTGCATGGCCCAAAATGACACAAAATGGATGCCAGTCAGAAACAAGCCTGGACATATCGCTTAAAAGTGTGAATAAGAGCGGCTGACTGTCTACTGTCCCCTCCATGCCCCAGAGAGATGAATAATTTAGGACAATGGGTGTCCCAAAAACCTATTGACCTACCCTTGGACTAATCCCATCAAGTTTGGCCTTACTTCCTCCACACCCACTTACCCTAATGAAGCAACTGTTAAGCAACATATAATTCTATTCACCTAACCCATTAGCCCTTCCTGTCAGGGACTTGTAGGGTCATCAAACCTATCACACAGCATTGTTCACTTCAGAAAAGCCCATTAAGTTATTGTTTTTCTGGAAAACCCATCATACCTGCCAGAAAGCACTTTTTGCCCTATATCAGAAGCACTCTGCTTCCCAGAAGTGTGTGTGTGTGTGTTGTGTGACCATATGCACCCCCACTATGTGGGTTTCTTTTTCTCTCCTGCAAAGAACAAAACGCTGGCCATTTTGCTCTTCATCTTGCTGCTTTTGTGGACATCTTCAAGACTGGTAACTATTGCCCTTCCCCAAAAAAGTTTTCCCTCTTTCCTCCCTGATTTCCTCTTAGCTCTTGTATGTGTTTTGTGTGTGTGTGTGTGTGTGTGAGCGCCTGGTGTCCATTTCTACTTTTAATAAAAACTTTTCTGGTTGAACCTTTGCCTAGTTTATTTGTGAGTTCTCTTAAGGGAGAAATCCTGGTATATATAGGTGGAGAATCCCAGTTGCCCCTTCTCACTCTGTCTCCTTAAAGCTAATTCCCCCAACTAATTAGGATACTGCCTCTTTGGTTAACACATGTATGTACGTCAAGTAAGTGCCAGCAAGTCAGAACTGACTTATGGTGATCACAGGCAGGTGAGAAGCAGAGGTGTTTTGTCATTGCCTCCCTCTGCAGTCTTCCTTGGTGGTCTCCCATCAAAGTACCAGCCCTACATAACTTCTGAGATCTGACAAGATCAGGCTATACCATGCCACCTTCCATCCCAACAATAACCGCATATGTATACTAAGCTACACAATCATTTTCTGATAGTACTTATAATGTGGTTAGGCTCTGATCATACTATTGCCCTGACCTGGATAGCCTAGGCTAGCTCAGTCTCATCAGATCTCAGAAGCTAAGCAGGGTTGGCCTTGGCTAGTATTTGGATGGATGACCTCCAAGGAATACCAGGGCCGTGACACAGACACAGGTATTGGCAAACCACCTCTGAAATGTCTCTTGCCTTAAAAAACAAGTCTAGCTCACCACCTAGTGGTACATAATGCTAAAAGAACTAGAACTTCTAACTGCCAGACAAGATCTCCTGGCTATACTACACACATTGCCATACGATAATTAATTCATTCTTATCACACTACAGCCTTTTTCTTTAAAAGCAAGATTTTGGCAATCAACTGTTGGATGAATCTTTCCCCATGCTCCTTAAACAGCTGATTTGTAGGATTTGGGCTTTTAACAAAGGGTGATATACATGCAGTCCCAGCTTGTGAATCAAACTGGGGGATGGCATGTGCTGCATATAATCAAAGGAAGATATTTTTGCTAGTTAGTAGTAGCTACAGCACTGCATTATACATTATTAAGTGCAGGAAGGGCTGCTGCAGCTCAGAAGTAGAGCACCTGCTATACATGTATGAGATCACAGGTTCAAGTCCTGGTACTGCAGGATTTCCAAAAGCCTCGGGGGAGACCTCTCTCTGCCTAAGACTTTAGATAGATAACACTGAGCTGGCAGGAAATTATCTGACTTGGAATAGGCTTCATATGTGCATACATCTGCTGATATGCTAACTCTGATATTAACTCCTGTAATGTCTACAACTAATGTGTCTTAAGTCATGGCGTGCCATCAGTAGGGTTGCCAACCTCCAGGAGGTGGCTGGAGATCTCCTGCTATTACAACTGATCTCCAGGTGACAGGGAACAGTTCACCTGGAGAAAATGGTTACTTTGGAAGTTGCACTCTATGGCATTATGCCCCAAACTCCACCCTCCTGAGGCTCCACCCCCCAAATCTCCAAGTATTTCTCAGTCTGGAGCTGGCAATCCTACCCATCAGTGCTAATTCCATATTTGCCAATTTAAAATAATTGTGTCAAATGTAAAATAGATTGACAACCAGGTCTATAACGCAACTGGTACCTTTGTTCCTTATAGTATAAGGCCTTGTCTGCACAGTGACCTCCACAGGAAATAAAGGTGACACCACATGATGGTAGGTGTGTATGAATGCCATGTAGGTTTTGAGAAGCAAGCATGTTGTGTCAGCATCTAATATGGGAAGTCCCTTGTCAGTGCATTGCATAAGAGTTTTTTGTGGCTAAAGTCTGTACGGCTATGAATATAATGATTAGGTAAAGCCAAGAAAATGATGATGCCCAAATAGGCAGTCTCTGATTCCCTGTGTGATGCTTTCATTAAACAAACTGGTGGTTCTCAACTGTATTCTTTTCAGATCGGAAGTTTTCCCTTGTGTTTCAATTTATCCTGGTGCTTACTGTGCCTAAGCAGTCCACAGTTCAGCAGTGTGAAAAGCATCCATCTAAGACCACTAGGATTTTTCAGTATAATTATCTTCCTTGAACAATATTTTCCTTTTTTAAAAAAAGGAAAATATTGAACCGAGAAACATGTATGCCCAATTATAGCAGGAACATTCTAATGTATTTACAGTCCTCAGTTTCTAGGGGGCGGGGAGAACAAGAAATAAAATGCACTACTTCAAAATTATTTTTCTAAATCTTTCCACCTGCTGTGTCTCTATTTCAGCAAAATACAGCCACCTGCTTTGCTATGTAACTCGTACGATTTGCTGCGCGAAGAGTTCTTGTAGTCCAGCTGCCCTATGACATGTCTAGACATTTTCTTGTTTAGTGGCTTCTGTTCTATGTATGGGGCAAGCCACATATTCCACATTCATTTACCATAAGCAGCTGCTCATATTGGATAAAATCTGGTAGTCGTTTGTCATGGACAATAACAAAGGGGGTTGCTCATATTCTCAGCTAGTACTAGACACAATGAATTTGCATCAACATGTCCAGAAAGCGAGTGCGTGAGAAATACCTTGAGCAGCCTGATCCTCTGTAGGTGTGTCCTCAGAAACAAATCCATTGCAGGGCCAGACTGGCCCTTTAGTGTACAGGGCAAAATCTTGGTGATGCATTGCCCTAATGGGTCACCAGTGGCCAGGGGCAAGCAGAGCCAATCCCCAGCAGCTTTCCCAGCATTGCAGGGGTCACTTGGTTAAAAACCTTTGGCAGCAACAATGGGCTTTTCTGCTTGCTTGACTTACTCCTGATTTGCTTGGGAGTCAGTCCACAAGCATTGGACTTGGTTTGGTCAGGGTTCTTCTGCCCTCCCTGGGCATTTTCACAGATGTGGAGTCAGTTAATTTTGTTCTGCATGTGCCTTCAATAATGAGGATTTTCAAAGGAGGGTGCTATCCTATGATTCTATGATTCTATTGTCATTGGTGCTGTCATAGCACCACCACCCCCTTTTAAAAACAGCACTAAAATATCAATATATTACTTGGAGCATTGTTAACATTAGCCTTAGGAGGTTTTCTGAATTTCAGCTTTCATTTTTTTATAAGTCTCTAGCTTCTTTCCTTGTGGTGGTATGCCTTTTCCTTGTATCTCCACAAAGGTACTCTTTGAAAGTTGGGAGTTCAGAGACCCTTCTAAGTCTATTGTTACAATGCTCTTGTGATATATAAATATTTTAGTGCTTTTAAAAAAAAAAGAATATAAATCACTCATCTTCAAGGGGGGGGGGGGAGGAAGGGTTTGACCAAGACAATCCAAACATCAAACAGTGGGCTGGAGGCAGGTGGGAGTGGGTGGGACAAAAAAAACTGATAGAAGCATTACTCATGAGGAACAAGCCAACTAAAAATCAGTGGCCAGAAAAGCATCAGGGTACAAGTGATCTCAAAAGAAGCAGGAAAAAACCAAGGAAAAAAACACACACAAAAAGTGAAAACTAAAGGCACAAAAATGTGTGTGGAAATCAAGGGATAAACCGAAGCACTATGGGCCCAGAACCAACAAGAAAACTCCATGCAGAAAAGCCCAGTGATTGGCGTCAGCTCCCTTGTTGCCTCTTCCTGAACTGCCAGTGTGGAAGGAGGCAACAGGTAAGCTGATGCACACACCATTAGCATTGCTGGAGGGGCCTAAGTTGAGTGGTGCCAACTTACACATTCAAAGGAGCTGCTTAGCTTGGCTTGCTTCTAGGTCATTTTAACTTCCCAGACCACCATTGTTCCAGTAAGTGCAATGGAGCCAGATTTTCCAGCAAGGCAGGGTAGAAATACAAGTAATAAATTAATAAATAAATGGGACTTATGCTGAAGTAAACATTTATAGAAATTGTAGCCTCACAGTCAAATCCTATGCAGAGATTTAAACAAATCTATTGAGACCCATCGATATCATTGCTGCACTTACATTTACCAACCTCCAGGAGGAGTCTGGTGTTCACCTGGAATTAAAACTGATCTCCAGAGTTCCCATGGCAAAATCAGTCAGTGTAGTCTTTGGTATATCACAGAGTCTAGGAAAAACTGAAGTCCCTCTCTAGGCACCATCCCCAAATCTCCAGGAATTTCCCAAAGCCAGAGGTAGCAACCCTAGCCTAATTCTATATAGGCTTGGGCTGTACATCTGGATCTCTATACAGCCCTTGGGATCTCAAGGCTGGTGCTCTGAGATTTGAACCCTTTGGAGGTCAGCTAGATTGATTCAGTCCCAGAAATGGCTGGTATTGGATTATTGATTTAATGCATTGTCCTGTCTGTACTATTTTAGTATAGTCTGGGAAACTAATACAGATGCCAGTTTTTTTGCTGAGTGACTGAGACTCCAGTGCCACACACTTTGCAACAAACACCAAGTTGGAATACATTTGCTTGGGAAAAAGTCATGTGGAAAGTCACCTTGATATCACCAGCCCAACTAAAAAGCAAGATATCCAGCCAAGACAGGCATAGCACAAAGATACATTAAGGGATAATTCAGGTTGGTATGAAAACCAATGAACTCAAGAGAGGAAGCTATGCATATCCTTGTTCCCAGTCAACTGGCTGGAAATGAGCCAGCAAATACTTCAAAGTGGAAAGTCCAATAGCTTATGGATCCGAATGCTGAGTACATTAAATGATGAAATGCCAATCCAATCAGGTTTTGGTTTCTAGCTGCCTGACATACACACTCTGGGATGAACTTCATTAAGATACTAGTTAGTGTACAGCTGATGGCGCAGCTAATTTTTTAAAGGTTCCTCTGTCAGTAACATCAAAGAGGAAATCCTCTGGTTTCACTGCCATTCTATTCTACTGGTGTATTCAGGGTGGGTCTGGGCAACAGATTTCCCACTTACTAGTAGCATATGCACAAGATTGCACTCATATTCTCAGTTAATCTTAAAAAGGACTTGGTTATTCATAATTGTAAATGAGGATTATAGATTAATCTATTAATGTATATGTGTAGTATTAGCCTGTCAGACTAGAAAAGCTGTAATTCAATGAAGGGGAAGAAACTATTCTGGGAAGAAAGTAGCAGTGACTGGGATGGTGAAACAGAGCCACAATAATGAAGGATAAGGCTGTGATTGTGGAAGAAAGACCTCATGGATGCCCTGTGTCCAAACCAGGGGCCTTAAAAAACTGCCTTGGGTGCTTATTTAGTCATGCCTTACTCTGCATTGAAGCAGGCTGCTGTGTGCCTGTTGCTAATTGCAATTTCCTGACTGGTAATCTTCCATTTTGCAATTAATGTTCACTCAGATATTCCCCTGACTAATCATTCCTGGCTTGTGTGTTGTTGGACTTTTTGCTAGTCATCCAGCATACAGTATTGGTGGGACAAGGAAGATATTAGCTTCCACCTCCTGTTTGAAATTTAAATTTGTCGTATGCAAAAAGTTTAAGGGTTAGACAATTTATTTTCACTGCATAGCCAAACGAAACTGCTCAATTAGACTTAGCATGGCAAGAAACATTCTGTCAAGACACTGCTGGTGGGTGACTCTGACATACTGGCTGCAGCTTTCTTCAACAACAAAGAAACAGTGACTTTGCTGATGGTTATACTCAACTTTTTCCTGGGGAATACATTTTACTCCCATGTAAAAAATCTAAAATTAGTAAAGGGTATATAAAAAGAATAGTTACCTTTGTTTATATGCTAAAGCAGTTTTATTTCCTTTATTTTTAAATACGTGGGTTTTTTTTTTCAATGAATGTTACATTTGGGGCCAAAAGACTTCAGCTACACAAGCAACTTTAAAGGAGCATTATGCTCAGAACTGGTAGTTCAGTGACTGGTGTTAAGAACCTGTAGTTCTGCCAATATGCAGAAAACATCCAGTTCAGTTTCTGCTTAACAGCTGAGTTGGGTGGCTCTGAGTAAGTCCTGAACAGCTGCCTAGAATAGGTAATGGGATGGATGAGTGCCAACAAACTGCAGCTCAGTCCAAACAGACTGTTGACTGACGACAAAACTGCTCAAAGACTGAAAAGTCAGTCTGTCATTTCGGGGGGGGGGGGAGTTGCATTCCCCAAAAGAGTAGGTTCATAATATGGGGGTCCTGCTAGATCTTGGTCTATAGTACTCCATCTGTGTAATCTTCAGAAACACCGACAGCACTTTATTAGTATGAGAAGAAGAAGAAGAAGAAGAAGAAGAGAAGAAGAGATTGGATTTATACCCCGCCCTCCACTCCCCAAGGGAGTCTCAGAGCAGCTTACAAACTCCTTTTCCCTTCCCCTCCCCACAACAGACACCCTGTGAGGTAGGTGGGGCTGAGAGAGCTCTTTCCCAAGCTGTCCTTGAGGGAACAGCTGGTACAGAGCTATGGCTTGCCCAAGGTCATCCAGCCAGGTGCAAGTCAAGGAGTGGGGAATCAAACCCAGTTCTCCCAGATTAGAGTCTGCACACTTAACCACTACACCAAACTGGCTCTCTGAGTATGATAAATGAATTGCTTTAGGATGTTTTTCACTAGATTTTAATAGATGTTGATTTTATGTATTATGTTTTAATGAATGTGAGCTGCCCTGAGCCTGCTTTGCAGGGAGGGTGGGGTAGAAGTGCGACAATAAATAAATAAATAAATAAATAATGCTGGAGATGCAGGTCAGTTCTGTGGACACAGCACCTTTTATCAGCTTCAGCTAATACACCATCTACAACCTTTCCTCAAAAAATGGGATCTAGCCACAGTGATCCATGCTCTGATCATGCCAAGGTTAAATTACAGTAATGTGTTTTTTGTGGGGCTGCCTTTGAAAACTGTTCAGAAATTTCAGTTGGTCCATATTTTAATCTCTTGTTGAGTAAAGAAGTTATTTCCTTTTGTCCATGCTGAATCTATTGTCCATCAACTTCACTGGATCCTCTCGAGTTCTAATATTTTGGGTGAAAGAGAAGAAAATTCTGTTGACTGGCTTTACCCTGTGCATAATTCTATAAACGTCTATCACGTTCCTCCCCCCTTGGTCATCACTTTTCTTGACTGAGAAGTACAAGACTCTTTGGCCTTTCCTCATAGAGAAGGTGTTTCAACCTCTTAATCATGCTGGTTGACCTCTTCTGTACTTTTCCCAGTTCTGCAATGTCTTTTTGGAGCTACAGTGACCAGAACTGCACACATTATTCCAAATGAGACCACACTATAGGGCCGTTATATGTAGTACTGGCTATTTTATTTCAATTCCTTTCCTAATAATCCCCAGCATAGAGTTTTCCTGTTTCAGTGTGACATACTCAGTCAACATTTTTCCAGAGCTATTCATTACAGTCTGAAGGTGGGTTTCCCTCTTAGTCTCAGCAAGCTCGAACCCTATTCACATATACTTGAAGCTGGGATATTTTTTTTTGCTCTAATGTGCACCACCTTACAGTTACCTACATCTGCCACTTTGTTCCTCACTCACTCAATTTGTGAAGATACTTCTGAAGCTCTTCACAGTCAGCCTTGCTTTTCACCATCCTGAATGACTATGTAATGTGCAAACTTGCCCAAAACACTATTCACACTAGTTATGAACAAATTAAATAGCACCAGCCCTAATACCACCGCTTACTTCCCTCCATTGTGAGAACTGTCCATTTATTCCTACTCTCTGCCTCCTTTTGTTCAACCAGTTTTTAATCCATAAAAAGAATCATCCTCTTATCCCATGATGACTGTTAAACTTATTCAGGTGTCTTTGGTGAGGTACCTTGTCAAAATCCTTCTGAAAGTCCAAGCACATATTATCTAGTGGTTTACTGTTATCTACATGTTTGTTCACTTTCTCAAAGAACTCTGAAGGTTAGTGAGGCAGGACTTCCCTTTGCAGAAGCCATGCTGATTTTCCCTGAGCAGGCTTTGTTCCTCTAAGTGCCAAAAAATTCTGTCTTTGACTACAATTTCTACTAATTTGCCTGGGACAGGGTGACTGGCCTACAATTTTATGGTTCCCCTCTGGACCCTTTTAAAACACTAGTGTAGCATTTACTTCTCTCCAACTTTCTGATACAGTGGATGATTTTAGTGACAAGTTGCATACACTGGTTAGTTGACCAACCACCTCACATCTGAGTTCCCTAAGAGCATTCAGGCATACACCATCAGGACTTGGAGACTTATCAGTTTGATTAAGTTCTTCAGACTGCCTTCCTGAAACTAGTGGCTCTGGAGTGGGTACATGCCCCCACACTTTCAACTGTGAACATAGTTGAAAATAATTAATTTTCTGTCATCTCCTGTCTTCCTTTAGGAATCCTCATGCAAAGGTACAACTGCTTCTCTGGTTGGTTCCCTGCTCTGGATATATTGAAAGAAATTCTTACTGTTTGTCTTGATGCTTTTAGCGATCTGCTCTTCAAATTCACTTTTTGCATGCCTAATTATTAATTTAAAGTTACAGACCCTGTGCTCTCTTCATTAGGGCATACCTTCCACTTGCTTTTTATGGTTTCCGTGACTTGGATAATTAACCATGCAGGCATCTTTTTAGACTTTTTAGACCTTTCCTATCTGAGTTTCAGTTAGTGTATTTTTAAGGTTTCTAAGCATACTCTGGGGATTTGACTCTCTTGTGTTTCCCTTTCAGCTATCATCTAACTAATCCCCCCATCTTTGTAAAGTTCCCTATTTTAAAATCAAATGTTACAGTTTTGGACTTTAGGGGTGACTATCCTATGACATGAATGCTGAACATCCCTCAGGATCAGTTTAAAAGCTGCCCTGCAACCTTTTTGATATTAAGCACCAGAAATGTTGTTTCCTTTTGGTTCAAATAAAGCCTGTCTCTTCTATACAGGTTCAGCATATCCTTAATCTACTTTTTTTCCCTCCAGGACCATACAACTACCTTTCCCAATGTCATTGGTGCCAATGTGTATCACAACTACTGGCTCCCCTGTTACCCCTACCAGCTTTGATTTAAGAAATTGAATCGCTGACTTCAGTTTGTGGGGAGAAATTAGCTAAATGGTAAGCCTCAGCAAGAGGCGGCATATTAGTGGGGATCATCCTACCTATGTCTACAGGAATGTTTCCATTTAAGAGAACCCTTAATTTCAAGACAGTTGCTTAACCAAAAGGGTTGTTTTTATTAAACAGAAGAAAATCCTAATAAAATGCACACATACAGAAATAAAACACATTAAATCCTACACACAAGTAATGGAAGTACAGAGGTGAGTGGGAATAATAGGAGGGTGTTGGGGAAATATACTTTACCTATCCAGGAGACCAGGGGTCCATAGAGCAGAGACTGGAAAGGTAGAAAATGACCCAAATGAATTTGGGGGTGACCTGCCAGTAGGCACCTGGGCAGACACACAGTTATTGGGGCTGTGCTGGGCTAGTTATACCCAAAATATACCCAGAGGGCTTGCTAATGTGCAGGATCCCTCAGAACAAAGAATTGATGAGATTAATCAGGGATAGAACAATGTAGTTTGGGAACTTTGTATTGGGTATGGACAAAAGAGGCCAGAGATTCTCTTCTAGATGCAAAGTACAATTTGGGTTGGGTTCCTGATTACTTCTCTAGTGGCTGGAGTACTAATGGATTGCTAATTTAGACTAATCAAAATCAAAACAATGCTGCTTGATGAGCCACCTGGGTTTAGGGTGTGGGAATGTAGTAGAGGCCAGGACTTCCTATTATGAAGGAAATGTGAGGAGGGAAGATGAAATCAGATTGATAGTATTAGTGATTGAGATTAAAAGAAGTTACTTTGGGGCAAGGCAAGTCCATTGTCCTGAGTATATAGATGTCGGGGGGGGGGGGGGAGGGGCGGGAATCGCAGTTGTTTGAGCAAGGTCTCATGTGCTTTCCAGGGTCACATCCTAGGCATGATTATGGGGCCTGCCAGTCCTGGCGTCCATCTTTGTGTCCGCTTATGTCATGTTGCCCGGTATATGGACTCCTGGGGTACCCTTATTGCTTCCATTGCTGGTTGAAATGACCCCTCCTAAGAGCTAGGAGGTTGGGGTACTTACACCTCCCCCACACTATCTATCAAACTGTCTAACCAGTGCTTGTTGTCTACAGCCTTTGCATCACACAGGGAACTCACCAGATGGTCAAAATGATTGTCACAGACTCCACTCTAACCCTAATAATTGAATCATCCACTACCAAAAGCCTACCTCCCCCCAATCCCAGAAGGATATCCTCAGTGTGAGAGGATATTGGTCTCTCATCCAGGAAGTGGTCCCATCTAAGGGATCATGTCCCTCCTCATTAGCCTGATGCCCTCCAGCCTCAAGACCCTCAATCTCCATGACAACAGAAGAGCTATCAAGACAATAGTGGGACAGTTCTAGCAGGTCCCTGAAGGTGTCTTCCATATACTTCTCTCTCTTCTCAGGTTCTCCAGGTCAGCAACAAAAGCCTCCAGGGAACAAACCTGTTCCCTGAGCACCCAGAGCTCCATGCCCACAGTTTCTGCTCAGTGGGCAGATAATCATAAATGCTAAGCCCTGAATAGACCCCACTTCCCTGCTGGCTTTCTACCTTCATTAGAAGTTAGGTTGCTTAAAGGCAGGGCTATTTTTGGGCAGGAACACACAGAAACAGAGTTCCAGATGGCTTCTGAGTTGGCCATACTTACAGCCTCCCCCCCACCAGGTTCCCCAGGTGCCTCACAAGCCACGGGGCACCTGGGGAAGCCAAACTGATCCAGGGAGGGAAGGCAGTTTAAACTGCCTCCCCTCCTCAGGTTCCCTAAGCGCCCCGCAGCTGCAGGGCACCAGGGGAAGCTAATCCAGAAACTGCCTTCCGTCCCTCGGTTCCCCAGGCAGCCCACAAGCCATGGAGTACCTGGGGAAACCAATCCTGGGAGGTAGCTGTGCTGTCGGGGTGTGACCTAATATGCTAATGAGTTTCTGCTGCTGGGCGTGGCCTATTATGCTAATGAGTTTCTGCTGGGCTTTTTCTACAAAAAAAGCCCTGTTTAAAGATATTTTAGGGCTAAAATAGGGTGCTTACATGAATCTGTGTAGATTACTGTAGCAGGAAGGATAATACCAAACACTGCCCTCCTTGCTATTGTGGAGCTTGTAAGTCCTTTTTTCAGGTAACTCAGACTGTAGGGGTTCTGTACTGCCTTTCCTCAACCTCCCTCTCTGAACTCCCAAGCTCAGCTCCCCTGTTCGAAGCCCTTTTTGAAAGTACTGGATGCAAGCCCCCAGGAAACCCATTTGACTGAGAGAATCTGACCTCTATTCTCTTCTCTTTCTGTTTTTACTTTCCTTCTGACCCAAAGGTCTTGAGAAGAAGAAGAAGAGATTGGATTTATACCCCGCCCTTGGGGAGTGAAGGGTGGGACTTTGTGTGTGTGTGTGTCTGTAAAATGCTGTCAAGTTACAGTCAAATTATGGTGACCCCACAGAGTTTTCAAGGCAAGAGACTAACACAGGTGGTTTGCCATTGCCTTATCTGTACAGCAACTCTCGATTTCTTCTGTGGTCTCCAATCCAAATGAAGAAGAAGAAGAAGAAGAGATTAGATTTATACCCCACCCTTCACTCACTTGGAGTCTCAGAGTGGCTTACAAACTCCTTTCTCTTCCCCTCCCCACAACAGACACCCTGTGAGGTAGGTGGGGCTGAGAGAACTCTTTCCCAAGCTGTCCTTGAGGGAACAGCTGGTACAGAGCTATGGCTTGCCCAAGGTCATCCAGCCAGGTGCAAGTGGAGGAGTGGGGAATCAAACCCGGTTCTCCCAGATTAGAGTCTGCGCACTTAACCACTACACCAAACTGGCTCTCTTTGAACTGATCAAACTCCAATGCTCTTACAAGTGACCTTAATTTTATATATTTATTTTATTTATAGCCTGCATTTCTCACTGAGATTCAAGGTGGGTTACAGAGTAAAGAAAAAGAAAAGTAATCATAAAACATAAGACTTCCAATTAACTATTTGTGTTTTGCACATTTCACAGAATGATATAAAGTACAGCAGCCTTCCTAATGTACTCAGGCAAGCCGTTCCACAGGGTGGAAGCTACCACAGAGAATGCAGGTGAACAGCCAGGTACTGATTTTACTCATTTGCACTGGCTATCCTTGTGTTTCTAGGGGTCCTGTATTCTGCAGGTAGGGCCAGTCAAGCTTGGATAGCAAGGCTTGAGCATAGACAGGAGCTGGAGGTAAAGAGCTGTAACACAAGTTTTCCCTCCCATCCCAAGTTTAAATAGGCTGAGAGGACAGCAGCTGCATATGCCCTGGAAGCAGCAACCTGGGACTCATCTTGCTAGGCTTAACTTGGGGCCAGAATCTTGTAAAATATTACATCCACAAGGATCTGGCCCAGGAGGTGGAGCACAGACTGCCAGCCTGGCACTGTATCTTTGCTGGGCTCTCTCAGCACAAGCCCTCTGCCTCTACCACTCTTGCTTGAGAGCCAGTCTGGTGTAGTGGTTAAGTGCGCGGACTCTAATCTGGGAGAACCGGGTTTGATTCCCCACTCCTCCACTTGCACCTGGCTGGATGACCTTGGGCAAGCCATAGCTCTGTACCAGCTGTTCCCTCAAGGACAGCTTGGGAAAGAGTTCTCTCAGCCCCACCTACCTCACAGGGTGTCTGTTGTGGGGAGGGGAGGGGAAAGGAGTTTGTAAGCCACTCTGAGACTCCTTCAGATAGTGAAGGGCGGGATATAAATCCAATCTCTTCTTCTTCTTCTTCTTGCTGAGTAGAGGTGGATTCTGTTGGGCTTGTGGACTGAGTACTGGACTGGCACTTAGTTGTCCCAGGACCTGAGGAAATGGAGGGATGTTCTGGCAGAGATGCGCCTTCTACAAGTTCCTCAGGGGGGCATCTGTCTTCCAGAGTTTTCTGCTCTCCCACAGGCCATGTCTCTGGCTTCTCAGTAGCTTCCAAGTTGGAATCCAGAGCCAGCTCAGTGGGGGTCAAGACACCAGCCACTGTTCAAAGAGCTGGTTGTTACCATTAAGGCCCTATATCACATGTGGCTGGCACACTTGAACCACCACCTAGTTCTGTGTTAACCAGTTAATATCCTCTTTCAGGCTGTGCTTTCTGTGCCCTACCTGCAGAGGTGAGACAGGTAGCAACCAGAGACAGGACTTTTTCAGTGGTGCCATCTTACCTTGTAATACCCACCCCTTGAACCTTTTCCGGCACCTACCTTACTGTCATATAGACACCAGGCCAAAACAATCTCTTTTTACCGAAAATTTTAATTGAGGTTTTCCATCTCTTTTGGGGGAGGGCGGTTTGATCATTCTCTTCAAGCCCCAGGATTGTTTTATAGATACCATTTAGGCTGATTTATTGTCTTATGGCTAGTTTTAATACTAATAATTATATAGTTTTTCATTATCTTATTGTATTTGTATTTATTTTGGGATCAGGTTTCTGCATAGGTGGTACATAAATCTTCAAAATAATTATTTTGTGGCTGATACAACCTTTTAAATCTGTGCTTTGCTAAAATAAGCATCACCCTTTTACCTGGGTTAGCTGTGGTTTGGTACACACATTTCCCAGGCTCCAGGATATGACTATGGCAATGTTGAGAGCAGAGCTCCTGCCCTGGTCTGTGCTTCAAGCTTTGCCCAGCACAGCCTATTCCCAATTGTTGACAACTCCTGAAACCAGCTCATTTTCTATCAGTTCCATCAAAATGTCAATATTGGTTTTGCTTTTCAGCCAGCTGAGCCATTTAATTTGCAGCAGCAAAGGGCTATTTCTGCTAGAAGAGAGCCAAGATGAATGGCTAATATGGTGTGTTTGGGGGGAAAGGGAAAAGACAAATCTGTTCCCAACCCAGGTCAATGCCAAAA
Source organism: Lepidodactylus listeri (assembly GCA_029233225.1). Classification (NCBI taxonomy): domain Eukaryota; kingdom Metazoa; phylum Chordata; class Lepidosauria; order Squamata; family Gekkonidae; genus Lepidodactylus; species Lepidodactylus listeri. The sequence goes on along the minus strand of JARCFY010000002.1, from coordinate 56,518,795 downwards.
TCACTTATTGACTGACTTCAGTTCAATGCCTGTGGCTTTGTTTGCTGCTTCTCCCTACATCTTATGCCATACAAAATTCAAATGATTCCACAGCTAAACAACTCTTGCATAAAATGATCTTTCACCTACACTATAAATTTAGAGTGGTTTATTGATCATGGCATGCCCTAAAGAGTCTTGAGTATCATAGTTTTGTATGATCAGTACATAACCGCTTATTACCAGTGAAGACCAGCAGCCCAACACTAAACAGGTTTACATGAAAACAAATCCCACTTAGGTCAAAAGTACTTACTTCCTAGCAAATATGCTTAGTATACTTAGAAGTCAGTTCTATAGTACAGTGGGACTTATGGGTAAACATGCATAGGGTCAAGCTGCATATAGCAAAACAAACCCCCAGACAAACATATTTAATGCCAATAAACTGAAATGCTGATATCTAAAGGGAAGTGTGTTTCTAGAGTGTATGGAAATGTATCATCTGAAGTTAAAATATTAGTACCATGTCCATTGGGACAAGGTACCAGACCTCCTGGGAATGGCATTTGTTTTGCAGCCTATCGTGTTATGAATCTCTGGTTCATGTGCATGCCAGTCCTGTGCATTTTAAAAAAATTGTCTGTGTTCAGTTGGGATTACTCCCAAGGTGTGCCTAGGACTGCAACATTTGCATCAAACTGCTGTGACCATTTTCTGCTGTAAGCATACTTACCTAGATGTAAGCAGTGGCTATGGTAAAACAAATAAGTAAAAATATAAAATTTTAAAATAGGGTAGGTGTTCATTTTTTCATCATAGTTAGGTGGAGGGCATTGTAGTAAAACGTAAGTTCAATATTGTTCAGATTTCCAAAGGATATTCTTTAATTGATGTTATTCCTGGCTTTTCCTACTAGATGCCCGCTTGCTTAGTTATCATTTGAGAGAGCAACAATGCAGTCCTAAATTGATGCATTTGGGAACAATTTCAATTTAGATACGGGGCATTAAAAGTTTATTCTTCTACTGGCGGTCAGGATATAGGATCAGTTTGCAGATTCTGCATGCCAACAGTGCAGTCCTAAGCACAGTTCCGCCCTTCTAAACCCACTGACTTCAAGGTACCTAGAAGAACATCTCTGCTTAGGACAGCATTGCAAGTAACTATATTCTGGCATATTATTAATATTGGAGATTTTTTTGTTTCCTTGTCATGATGGGATGTAGGCAAGGAAGCGGAAGTATCTGACTTCTGTCCAGTCCTAGATGAGTTCTGTAATGAACTCTGTTCTACTTAGCAGATATTAAAGGGCAGAATCACTACTTGTGATCTTAAGAGTGGTGGTGCTCATGGCTTTCACTTTAGGCTGCAGAATCAACCTTCTCCCACCGGTTGCATTTCCAAGTACACTTCTGCAATTTCAGTCAGAACCAGTAAAGAAGCAGAAGTAACTAGATAATGAACCATTAGCCAACACAAATGTGTGTTTTCAGGCTTATTTTCCCCCCTTACCAATGTGCCTTTTACTTTTAGTGTCATTCCCTCCCATAGCCTACAAGTGAAACTATCTTCTGCTTTGCTGGGAGACTCTGACAAAAGGCTTGCAGCAGCAGCACGCTTATGATCACTGTCTCCAAGCCTGATAGCATTTTGAGAGGATGCTGGTATTGCCTCACTAGCACTGGTAGCTGCAGCCTGAGACATCAGCAAGATTGAACCCGAATTCTGGCCTTTCCCCAGGATATACCTCTGTCTGCCTCTCTGGGGAGGTTCGTAGCTAGCATGTGGAAAGAAGGTGGGAATAGGGAGCTCAGCTGCTGCAGCCTCAGTTTAAACTATTAAGCTGATTTCCCACAAAGGTAATTTTCTGCTTCCCTGACTCGGTTCTATTCATCTTTTAGAGGGTAATTAGTATCCCTTCTGTGCGCCTTTATGCCCAACTAATTGCACCTTGGTTCGTGAGTTAAAGTTAATGCCTACTCATTTAAGCTAGTGCGGCAATATCCAATTAGGAATGAGCCCAGGCAGAAATGTATGCTGGGGTACCAGGCTCTGCCTTGCTGGTTTAATAAGCCTTTGGTTTGCACCACTAAAAACATTGCCATTTGATGTCTAAGCTATCCTTGAGCTTTACGCCTGTGGTCTAATGAGGTTGTTTGCAATGCACAGCCCATCCTGCATTACCCCATTCAGCGCTAACAGCATCTTGGGGTTGGGCTGGAGATGAAGAGGATTCTGCTGTAGCACTCATGTGAGTTTAAAAAATGCACAGTTAATTGCTGGCGGCACTGTGGCTCCGAGATCACTGTGTCCTCTGGATGTAAAATTAAGATTGGGACATATATTATACATTATAAGAGTACTTCTAAGTTTCCAGGCAGGACTGAAATTCCAAAAGCTGGAGTATTCAGTTTGTAGCATGCCAAATGACCAGTCTATGCAATACGGAGATTTCTGACTCAGTCCTGTGTAGCTGCTTGTATATGTTCAGGAGCAAATCCCGGGATAAACAAGGAATACTCAATACATATATTCTGATTCTGTACAGAGTATCAGGAGCTCATCTTATTACAGAATGGCATCTTGTCGTGCAAGCACTAAGCATGCCGACCTATGTATGTTCACTTTATGGCTTTTGCTCCTGCAGGCAAAAGTAAATCAACAACTCCACTGTGATGGAGAAGTAAGTACAGCCTGCCTAGATGAGAAGGAAAGAGAACATAATTCCTATGCAGCATGAAAGGTGACACTCCCATCCTGCTGAAACCCTTCACACTGCAGAGAACTAAAATGTTTCATACCTGCAGTAGGGTCATTAGCATGCCATCCTCACAGCATAGGGTGCCTTGCACGTCTAATGGGCCCTGATCCTGAACCTTTCACAGCAGTCTGACGAACACACACATATAGCAAGCTTGCTGGGTGACCTTGGATCACTCTATCACAGCCTAAACTGCCTCACAAATTTGTTGTTATGAGGATAAAAAAGAGGAGGGGGGAGAATGACACTGTAAGCCATTTTGGGGAGCCCTCAAAGAGCAAAAGGGTAGTATCAATAGCTAAATAAATGATAAGCAGATGAAGTTTCTCCCAGCATGCTGATAAGTGTCCAGCTTTCCCCCAAACAGAGGGCCACTAAAAAGGCCACTCTTAGAACTTCATTGCAGCAGAAAGGAATTTGATTACTATCAGAGGAAGTCTGCTAACTGCTATACTATGGTGTGTGCAGGATTTTGTGCTTGTCAAACAAAGGCATAGCTTCCATGGATGAACAGACCCCAAGTCTAGTGATCAGCTCTACTTTATTAGTGATTCCAGCAAGCAGCAGAAGGCCAAAAAACCCCAGGCAGCAGCCTGGTTTTTATGCATGCAAACACCACACCCCAAACACACCCCACTCCCAATGATAGGCTATTTACATAACGCTGTTTCTCTATTGGTCTATTCTAGGATCCTACTGGATCTCTATTGATCTCTTCTAGGATCCTAGCCAGCTATTGTTTGTGGACACAACCTTACCCCATCCCAGGGCTAGTTTAGGGATGACTCATCCTTAGTACACAACAAACACATCTGCAGGTAACAGCCCATGAATCTTCCATGATCTGGATGCCCTTTTGTAAATGCAATGAGGGCAGCTAGTCTAGAATGCAATCCATATGGAAACAATTTTGCCTCTTAAAATAGTAACCACCCTCAGCAATGATAAATTTACAAGAAGGCCAAGGAGGATATATGAAAACAGATTGGAGTTATTTGTCGCTTTTTGAAAAGATAAATCCAGGGCCTTTCAAGAGCTCAAGGTGAACTTTACCCCAAAAATTCTAATCCTTCTGAGAAATCAGCTACATACTGTACTGAGTAGAATGATCAGTTTTGGCTTGAAGTTATAAAATGGGAACATTCAGATTAAAAGTCTGTGTTCAGGGGTCCTTTCGTAGAAAAATAGGTGCAGGAACTCATTAGCATAACTCATTAGCATAATTTATTTGCATATGCTACACCACCTGACTTCACCAGAAGTATGTCAGAAGGTAAGAAAGGAGGGAAGGGAAGGGAAGGGAAGGGAGGGGAGGGGAGGGGAGGGAGGGAGGAAGGGAGGAAGGAAGGAAGGAAGGAAGGAAGGAAGGAAGGAAGGAAGGAAGGATCGCTACTAGTCCAAGCCTCAAAAATACCACTATTTTGGGAGGATAGCTTCAGTGGTGGCTGAAGCCTTCAGAAGGCTGGTCGGAGGAACAAGGACCTTTCCAGGGGACGGGGTCATTTTGCTGCAGCCATGACACAAGCAGGCATTCCCCCGTGGGGGGGGGGGGACTGGCACCAACTCCTGGAGCTGCGCTCCCCTGAGCTCCTGCTCAAAATGACCCCTGTCTGTGTTTAAAAAGTCAGTAAGGGCAATGGACTGTTGAAATAGATACCCTTAGAAAACAGGATTTTCAGGGCCACAGCACAATTACCATCTCGCTGTCTACAAGTTTGGCTTTTGTCATAAGCATGTGCCAAGAAACAGCGCTGGGCTATTTCCCTTGAAATTCAGAGCACATACTGCATTTCTACCTTTTTGAAGTGGTCATGAGATAAACTTTTGACTGTGGGTTCTTCATAATAAAATGAGTGCTCCCAGCTATGGCATTTTCCTAGTGCTCAGCTTTGGAGAGCTACTCAATGAGAATCCAGACATTCTGAGCAGTAGATCTCTGTGCCAGTCACTGCAAAAGCCAACCGTCTCTGGGATGACAGATGCCACTTTGCAAAAACAGCAATATAGCTAGTTGTAAACACCAACAGTATTTCTGTGTGACAAATCCTGAGTCATACATCATGTTTCAGTATTACTGTTGCTGTTGGAATGACATCTGAAAGCACCAAGTTTTTCCAAGAATTCTTTTGATTAGTATACTTACCCTTCCTACCCCCATCTGGCACCAGATATTTTCCCAGTTTTCTACTGTTTGTTAAAGCCAAATATTTACTGTTGCACTACATAATGCTGAACACCAGCTATAGTCCAGTTGGACTCACCATGCAAAGAAAGAAAGGGTAGTGCACATACCTTGAAGATTATGTGTGGTTTAATTCTTTCTTGTATTGTTACATGTTTTCTTGTAACCTTGCATACCCAAAGGTAGTTTATCTACTGTTGATGGTTCTGATGAAATATCACAAAAATAAGTGCAGTACTTGGGGCATCACTGGTATTTTGTATTCAAAATGGTGACTTGGAGAGCCTTTCTATCGTCTATCAACAATGCCCCCCCAGCCACCATTTGGTGGCATTTAAAATGGCACCACAGTAGTGCCTGGAGGACAGGGCAATCACTGCAATTTGATTAGAAAGTGAAGAGTCCTATGGGAAATTAAGGACAAAAGTGCCATCTTAAACAGAGTGACCTCCCTAGGAATCTACTAAAGTGAATGGGCTTAGAAGGGTGTAACGCTGCTTAGGACAGGGTAGCCAAGTCCTACTTATGGTTAAGCGGGGGGAGTCCCGGCCCTATTCAGGAGTCTTCTAACCCGTAAATGATGTCATCGTGTCAGGCACATTGGCGGCGGGACCTTTATAATTTGAGGGGAAACCATAGAGTTTTCCCTCAAATGATAGAGCATTCCCCCCCAAAATGTGCCCGACGCGATGACGTCACCTCCAGGTGGGGTCGTCTCCGCAGCCTGGCAATTTGGGGGTGGGGTTCCCCCCGGCAGCTCAATCCGGGCTGGTGGGGAGTGGGCCAATCGAGTCCCCCCCAGGGGACTTGGCAACCCTAGCTTAGGATAGCACTGTAAGTATTGTGGCACAAGCTTTCTGATATTCCTTAAAAGTAAAAGGTTGAATAAAAATGTCATTTTCACGCACAGAAGGGGAGTTATTTTTTTTACCAATCCCCTGCTGCTACTGTATCCCCACATACACACACTGTTCGTAAAGGTCTCCTGCCCTCTAAATGCAGCAATTTGGGGAGCTCAGTGGGCTGCAGTGTGAGCGGACCAACTCTTGTTCCACTGGCAGAAGTGCTTGTGGAACACAACTTTTGGATTCAACTGCATGTCTTTAAGGAGCCATGTCTTTAAGGCTCTTGGAGGAGGAGCTTTAATTACAGCTACAAATGTAATAAAATATTGCCCGAAGTGTCATTAACAGATCATTAGGATATCCAAACAGAAATAACAGCCTGCAAACCACTGCAAGGGAGTGGTGAAAAGAAAGTCCTGTCACAAATTTTTAAATTAAATTTTAAATTTTACTAAACTACAATCCTCTCTCCAGGCTTACTGCTTGTGGTCTGAGAACAAAGGGATTGAAAATAAAACGGCCGATATTGTAGTGCCCCTGTATAGATCTATGATGCAGCCTCATTTCGAACACTGTGTACAGTTCTGGTCACCAGATCTCCAAAAGTTTGTTGCTGAGCTGGAAAAAGTACAGAGGAGGGCAACCAAGATGATGAGGGGGTTGGAGCAACTTTCCTATGAGGAAAGGCTGAAGAGTCTGGGACTTTTCAGTTTAGAAAAGGAGATGACTAAGGGGAGTCATGATAGAGGTTTATAAAATTATGCAAGGGGTGGAGAGAGTTGAGAAATACAATTTTTTCTCCTTGTCCCAAAATATTAGAACTTGAGGGGATCCAATGAAGCTGATGGGAAGTAGGTTCAAGACAGAGAAAAGGAAATACTACTTTATTCAGAGTGATTACAATGTGGAACTCACTGTCAGAAGACGCAGTAATGGCCATAGGAATAAACAGCTTTAAAAGGGGATTAGATAGATTCATGGAGGATAAGTCTATCACTGACTACTAGCCATGGCTACTGAGGGGAACCTCCTCATTCAGAGGCACTTAGCCTCTGAATCCCAGTGGCAGGAGAAAACATCAGGGGAAGGCCTCAGCCTGTATGCCCTGTTGTTGGCCTTCCAGAGGAACTGGTTGGCCACTCTGTGAGACAGGATGCTTGACTTAATGCACCATGGTTCTAATCTTTCAGGGCTCTTCTTATGTTCTTAACACCAAAGAGAAAGAAAAGGAACAAAAACACACCTAACAAGTACATTGTTAAAAGATTTACCCGTTACATACTGCCTGTTTAAGCATAAAAACAAGTACATCAACACTGTGCAATCCTAATTCTACTTCTAACTATTCTGTTGCCACTTTCATCCTCTGCGCAACTCCTGACCATACTGAGTTCAGTCTGGATACATCACTATTTTGGGAGGAAGGCTGTTGATATCACTAAAACATGGATCTCACTCCCAGCAGCCAAACTTGAATCATGTGAATATTTTTATGCTTCCATTTCCTGGCAAAGGCCAGTCTGGCAGCAGTAATAATATGCAAGGGGGCCGTTTGAAGATTTCTCGGGATGCCAGGTACATAATGTCTCTGGTTTGTAGGGAATGTGTTTTCCCAGCCCAGCTAATATAATCCTCACCGCTTGTTTCCAATACCTGGAGGCATATTTGCATGTTCACCACATATGAAAGAAGTCAGCCTTATCTACTCCACAAAACCAGCGCTTACTACTTACAAGATTTTTGCCAATGTTAAATGAATTAAATGCTACCTATAAACCATTTTCATCAAGTTTTCTCGGAACGAAAGACCAACCATAAAGATAGTTGCATAGGTAAATACATATTTCCACTTTGCATTATCTATGCCGTGGCCTATGCTTTTTGGTCCTCTTACAAGAAAATTTTCATTAGGTTTAAGCATCACATCCAATAAAATGGTATACATATTTGAAAGAAAATGTTTTAATAACAATTCCTGTGACAAGTTTTAAAATACTCCTTGTGTGCCATGAAGCAGTGAAAAGAGGCTTTTTGGAGAGAAAAAATGTATTCAGCATTAGCAGGTGCAGCCAAATGAGGCACAGCTGCATAGGTGATCACTGGGGAATTCTTGTTCCTCATTTGCTTAAATGATTCACTGTCAGGCCCTTGGGACTTCCCCTCCCTAAAGAAACATGTTTCTCCTCCAATGTCTCTGAACTTTATTTACTGAGTAGAAGCTCTCCGTTTGTGATGGGAAAGCATAGTAATTCCAAGTGGAGGTGATGGTAAATCTATGTAACTGTACCTCTGAAAACAAACTAGAATAACACTCTTGAACCATTTTAAGTGTCTCTTGGGGGCTTTTGTTTCATGCCTAAGGAGGAGTCAGAGTGGCTGGCTGGCTACTACCCCCTCCTGGCCCTGGAGAGATGCATAACTTTAGAACAAGGAGTCACCCAGGCAGGGCCAGTGCCAGGCTTTTTTGCACACTAGGCAAGGCTACCTTCTGACGCACCCCCCCCCCCTCCACCATGTGCTCACCAATTTTCAAACATAAATGCATTTTAGGAAGAATGAAAAACACAAAGACGAGGATTCCTGCTTGTAGTCAGGGCTGCTCTCCCCATCGTCCTCACTCCGCTTGCTGGCCTCTGTGCCTGTCAGGGTTCTGCGCCCCCAGGCGGTCGCCTAACCTTACCTTATGGTAGCACTGGCCCTGCACCCAGGACCTACTGAGTCACTCAGCATAATAACATAAACATCTCAGCCTCACTTCCCCTCACCCATAATCCCCTGATTAAGCAGAAATTAATCGACACTTAAATATTTTCACCTTCCTGATTGCTCTTCCTGTCCAGTGCTTGTAAAGCCATCAAGTCTCTCACACCTTTTTGTCTACCTCTGGTTAAGTCATTTAGTCATTGTTTTCTGATGAACGCATCATCCCCGACTGAGAGTACATTTTGCCCTATAACTGGATCACCCTGCTGCCCCAGCAGTGTGTGTGTGTGCGTATGACTTGGATCCCTCCTCCCACCCCCACTTGCCTGTGGGTCTATTCTTTTGCTTCCCAAAATGCTGGCAATTTTGTTCTTCAACTGCTGCTTCCGCAGACCTTCTCAAGATCAGTAATTATCACCCTTCCATAAAAATCTCTCCCTTCCTCCCTGTTTTTCTTAGTTAGTTCTTGTGTGTGTTCCAGTGTGTGTATGCATTTTTGTTTATGTTCATTTTCTTTTCTTTTCTTTTTAAAAAAAACATTTCTGGTTGAACATCTGCCTGGTTTATTTTGAGAGTTCTCTTAAAGGAAAAAATTCCTGGTATATATAGGTGGAGAACCCCAGTTACCCGCCTCTCACTCTGTCTCCTTTGCTAATTCACCCAACTTAAGTGGGTAACAAAGCAGAGTTTGTGGTCACTGTTTCCCAAAGATCAATATGGTGGGATGCTTTGTCAGAGCTCTTGGTCAAGTGGCCTCAGATGTTTCAACAAATATTTAATCCCCCAGATGTCTGCCTCATCCTTCCAGACTGAACGAGTGTACAACTGGACCTGCTGTTTGTTACAAATTAATACTGAAAGCCTGTGCACACTTATTTGGAGTCCTTCCATGGAATGTGGTAGGACCTACTTCAGAGTAACCATGAACAGGACATGCTACAGTTATACCTCTGACAACAAACCAGAGTAATACATGTGCACCTCCCAAGCATCATATGGGAGCCAAAGTCTGTATACACATATGCAAACTTGAGTGAGATATTTTTGGAGAAAGTATGAGAAGATAAGAGTTAACTTCCAATTGACCAGAATCTGACTTTTAACGAACTCAGAGGCACTTTCAAGACTGTAGCCACCTTACGGGTTTTTGTCAGTGTTGTGGCAGTTCCAATAGTGCAATCAATACACACATATTTTCTTTGTTTTTCATTAACCAACCCAGGGCCTGTACTTAATTCCTCAGCTGGGATTGGTGGGAGATAGTGGGGTTACATGTCCAAAGTGCCTTACACAGTCTAAAAATCATATCACATCATTTCAAAGCTTTAAAATTTAAAACAGACATTAGAGCAGCAGTTCAACATAATTAACAAGCCAACCAAAATTACAGCTTCCAAAAAGCCTTGGTGAATAAGGTGGTGTTCACCTGGCATCTAGAACATAAGCCTGTTCACGGGGAGGGCGGGATATAAATCTGAAAAATAAATAAATAAAAATTAATCAAGATGCTGTGAGAATGACCTGGAAGACAGAACATATGCAAATAATCACAGTTCTCTCATTAGTAATTTCCTTTTAAAAAAACGTATCATGGAGTACAGCCAGTAGACAAAAATGTCAAAGAGCTTTCTTCCCCTGTTCCACCTACTTGTTCACTCTGCTTTGCTAAGTAGATATGGAAATATGGGACATGTAAAAACCCATCAGAGGCCAATTTTGGGGCCAAACCACCCAAGCTACTGCTTGGGATAACACCCTGAGGACTGTGCCAATGCCCAGCCATCAGCAGTACAAGAGGTACTGGGTGGACCTTGCTGGGAGCAGCAAAGTATCTTAAACTGGTCCTAGGGACAAGGAAGGGTTCATTGGGGTGACTTACCAGAGACAGCAAAGACCACACATTATATTTTAAGATGCAGAGCTATTTTGAGACTGTGCTGAGTATCTACTGTAGCATACTGTGCTAAAAATCAGGAAGACCTCAAATAAAATCTCACCTCTCCTCGAGCTCACTAGCTGTGCAGTCCTAAGCAGAGTTACACCCTTCTAAATGCACTGAAGTCAATGTGCTGAAGTCAGTCTGCTTAGGATGGAGCTGTAGGTGTACTCACGCAAGCTGCGCTTTCTCACTCAGTAATACAGCTAGGTAATTTTAGACTCTGGATGTAATGGTCTTAAATGGTCATGATCGTGAATATTCTTTTCTTATTTCAAATACAAAGCAGACAGTGAATAATCAACAAGTTTGTCTCCTCCCTCCTCACCATCTCTACAAATATTCAGTCAGTTTACTTGTTGGACCACATCTCCAGTAGTGAGACTATAACACGGACCTATCATTCACAGCTGTTTGAAGGGTTGCCACAAGATGACACAAAGTATTGAGAAATGTTAGAGCATTGTGTGGATAGCACTGAATGTAAGCCCTATCCAAACAAAGCACAGCATCAAAGCTCAAAAGGTTCTAAGAATCTTGTTTATTCAAGTACTCCAGAAGTTTGTCTAATTATTATTATTAGTCACAGTCAGATATTTGACTGGTAAATGGTGTTCTGAAATCGAGATCAAGCCAAGTTCTAGGGAATTGCAGAGGTATCTTGGCAGGATTCTTGCTGTTCCAAGCAACACTGGAGCTGAGCTGGTGTTATTTGCTCAATGCCTGGAATGTCCAGGCATTTCCTGAGACTTTTAGGCACTGCTGCAAGGTCACCAGTGACTACTGGCATTTTATTTATTTTATTTATTTATTATTTGCATTTATATCCCACCCATCCCACAGGCGGGCTCAGGGCGGGTAACACGATGGGCACCTTCTTCTCCCAGAGGCGTTTTAACTCGGTACATAGGTCTTGGTATTTCTTGATCTTCTCCTGTTCTTTCTTTTCTATTCTGCTGTCTCCTGGGATTGCAATGTCAATGATCCAAACCCTATTTCTCATTTTTTTTTCTACAATTGTGATATCAGGGGTCTTATACTCCAGGTGTTTACCTTTTTGTCATTGGAAGTCCCAAAGAATCTTTGTTTCATCATTCTCCAGATGATGATAATGATGATGATGATGACGACGACTGTGATGATGTTGATGATGATGATAAACATAGAAATATCTAAATACAATTGTCAAGCAATGAAATTAATATATTCACATCCTACTGTACACAGCTAATCAGACACATTGTAAGACTTAATCTTTTATAGTTTGATACATTTTGTTATTATTCCAGATCCCAATGAATGTTTGTCAACACTTATCTACAGCCCAACTACAGCCCCTGTGGCACTGGTGGCTAGCTGCCTACATAATAGCAGCAATGCAGGTTGGAGCCCTATGGACTTTCTACAGCAGAGAAAAACAACACAAACTCCTCCACAAGGTGCAGACCATACAGCGGACATTCCAGAGACCATAGCAACTCTGACAGCACCCTCTGAGTGGCACACACAGGTGCAGCCAATCACTGCTTGTCAGTCCAGCCACTGCCCCTTGATGCTGTCCCCCATGCAATGTCAGAGGACAGGGCAGAAAGATCCAGCAACAGCACACACTCGTGCTGATGTCAGTTCCAGTGAAAACCATGGAAAGCTCTATGATTTGCAAAAACTCCATGTTTTTAGCACAAGTTTTGTAAATCCTAGAGTGTCCTATGACATCACTTCCAGATTTCACAGGAAATTACATCAGCACTGTATAGGGGTAACCATCTCAATCTGTTACAGAGGTAAGCTGCAGTGCATGAAAACTCATAGTGAACTAGATGTCATCTGTCTTTAAAAGTGCTGCTAGATTGTATAATATTTTGCAGCTAAACAAAGCAGAGGTCCAGTGGCACTGTGATGAATGACATCAATCTCAGCATGCGCTTCCCTCAGTCAGAGCCTACCCACTCAGATGTGTGAATGGGAGATCATTCCAGAAGGCACTATGAGGAAGGGGGCAGAGAATGGTGTGGTGTGGTGTGGTGTGAGGCGGTGAGGTAGGAGGGGGCAGGGAACAAACCTCATCCAGTCAACAGACAAGGACAGAGTTGTTGATCACTCTATTGAAAAGCATCAGCAAAATATTTTCAAGGTATCCAGTGTGGCCCCTGTGCTTTTCCAGGCTGCTCCAGGAAGCCACAGGAAGATGGGGCAAGCCCTTCCTATTATAGCATGACCCTGAATGGGGTGCACTTGCCAGATGGAGGGCTGCTTGAGTCAGGATGCTGCAAGAGGTGGACTGGAAGTTGGAACTGGTGAGATGGCAGCACCATGGCAGAGACATTGGATCCATGGTGGTCCCTGCAGTCAACGCATACCGTACCAGGAATGTCATCCTCCCAGGTCTCCTCCCTGTTGAATCATTGCCAGCACAGAGACATAAGGAACAATGATGAGCAGCACAGTGTTTCTGACCACTGCAGCCATGCGGGTGGAGCCTCAGTAGGGTCTATGATTCCCCCTTGGGTGGGGGCCTCCATTCATTCGGATAACCCTCTGAGGTTCATGTCATAGCCATCCAAAGGATACTTACTCATTCACTGTGTGGATTACACCCTGACTGTATCTACTCCATCTGCTTCTGCCGCTACTTAGAGCTCCAGTCCTGCAAGGCAATAGCTAGCAGGTCTACAGGGCACAGTGCAGCAGCCATCACCCCCCACAGTCCAGTTTTGACCATCTGCAACCTGGAGGAAGGGTGCACCCTGGCAGGGGACCATGCCAAGTGCCCATTTGGGACAAGGGCAGCCCCATGTAGAGACCATTGCAGTAATCCAGTCTCAAGGGGACCATTGCATGGATCACTGTTGCCAGGTCATTGCGTTCAAGGAAGGGAACCAACTGCTTAATCAGCCATAGGTGGTAAAAGGCAGACATTGCAGCATTAAGGATGCATCCAGAAGCACTCCCAAATTCCTAACCTCCAGCGCTGGCACCAATGGTGCCCCATCAAAGGTCGGGAGAGGGAGGACAGTCGAGCCACGTGTAGAATGGTCAACAGCACCAACAGTAGAATGGTCAACAGTTATCAAATGCTGCTGAGAGGTCTAATAAAAGCAGTAATGCTGCTGACCCACCCCTGTCAAGATGGATCTGGAGGTCATCCACGAGGGCTGTGAGGGCTGTCTTGGTCCTAAGCCCAGCCTGAAGCCAGAATGGAATGGGTCAAGTGCTGATGTTTTATCTGGAAAGGACTGGAGCTGATCGACGATGGGATACCTGAAAGAGTAACTGAATAACTGTTGCCACATTCCTGGGCCCACCTCTCCCCTTGCCAGCACAGAGAATTGCGCTGGTGGTGTTCTGGCAGGGGTCTGCAGTGTTGGAACACTGATGGTTGACCATGGCACAGTAGCACTGGGACACTATGCCAGCTTATCTCCAGGATATGCAGGCACAGCAGCTGGTCAGCTCCCTGAACACTTTTGTCTGCCCCCGCACCCCCCCCCCGTACCCCCCCCCCCCCCCCCGGATTGTACTGTGAATGCATGTCTCTTGCAAGAGCATCTTTCCTTCCCAGAGAAATGTATCTGCTGTTGATTTAGGTAAACGCATAATTCTGTCCCACTTAGAGGAGCATTTAAAGCTGCACCAATCATATAAATTAGGTTGGGGTAGGAGCACAGGTTACAGGAACTGAGCCCTTCCGGTGTTACTTCTGCACAATCTGCTACCTCAGATACCTTTCTCTCTGCCCAGGCTGGGGAAAAAGCAAATCAGGCAACAAAGCACACAGAGGAAAGATGGGAGTGTCCAGTTCCCTTCCTCTGTGTTTTCCTATTGATAAAACTGGCCTTCCCATACACTTCATATATAAAGGGAAGACCCTTGAACAACACTGCCACCTCCATTTCTAGTTTGGTTCTTACTGCTTACAGACTTCTCAGTTTTACAGGTTTACTTATAAAGAATCCAGGATAGGAGGATAGGTGGGCACAGCAAATAAACAGACTCCTTAAGGAGGCCCTCTGTATGCTATTGGTTATGGGAAATGTATTGTGGTGTCCTTGCAGCCCAGTGGAAGAGCAACTCCATTCCTTGCACGGGCTCTCAGGTAGCCGTGTTGGGAAAGTCCCTTGTTTGCTTGAAACCTGGAGTATCACTGCCAGAGGGAACAACAGACAATACTGAGCTAGACAGGACATTGGTCTGAAGGATAAAGAAGATTCAGTCTACCACACTGGACCATGTTCCTCAAGGATTCCATTGTAGAAATTTCCGTGACTTGACGTGTAATTGTTCAGAGTTTCACACAGTAAAACTTTTCATTCTTAAAATGGTTTCTTCCCCATCCCCCACCCCAACTTGGGAAAATATTTGCTTTTAGTTATTCTCGTTTCTTGTCCTTTCCTTTCACTCTGCTGCGCACAGTTTCTGATGCAAGCGACTGCTGCTTTTTTTTATGAATGACACATCCTAAGATGCAATTTACTGTATTAATAAAGTTTTGCCAGCATTACATCCTTCCTGTTACTGCAGCTCATTATATTCCATGCTTAATGTAGCCTGATTATGAATATAAATAAATAAGAGCCACAACTTATAAATCTTTGACTTCTCATTTTGTTAAATCAGAAATGAATTGTTTCCCTCTGCACAGGATGCAACTAGCTGTAATTATGGCCTATTACTTCTAAGTAATGTGTCAATGCTTCTTTGTTTTACTCTTTCTCTTTATGAAGCTGCATATTAACTTCTTTTTTCATTAGCAGGGAGAGGCAAATTAAATAATGTTCATAGCGCTCAGTATTTTCAAAGCAAACGCAGTGGGGTGGAGAAAGATTTGTGTGAACTGTTTGAAGAGGGTAGAAGGGAAGTGCTAAAGGACTGAACCAAAATGGAAATGACCTTTTCTACAGTACAATGGGAGTATCTCTTTGCCTGGATGGATGGGTGTCTGGCTTTATATAAACGCAAATATTAATTTAGATTCTTAATTGACTTTGAGTACAGTTAGTGTGCCTTTTTTGTGTTAATGTTCCTCTAATGAAGAAGGCTATTAGCAATACCAAATGTCAGTGTGTTTAGTACTGCACGTACTCCAGTTGAGTTAATGAAATGGCTTCTGATAGTTAAGCACAAACACAAATGTTTGTGATGCCTATGTGCCTGAATACCAATGAGATTCAAAGTGTTGTGCAATAACTAGGCAGTTGTCTGACTGCTGGACATAAAGGAAGGTGTTATTGGTAAGCTAGAGGACATTGTAACAAAAGGCTGTTTAACATGATATTGAAAGTGTGTTCTGTGACATATCCAATTTCCATTTCTGACTGCTAAAATGGACATTTATTTATTCATCTAAAGCACTTACATGAATCTGTGTGGAATACTATACCAAGAAAAAAAATTAGGGTTCCTGTCTTGGGTGGGGGGACTAGTCTGAGGAACAGAGTGTTAAATTAAATTAGGGCTGTGCGTTGAAAAGCAAAACAAAACAGTTCAGCAGTTTGGCACTGTGGATGCTCGAACACCCATCAATGCCATTCAAGCTCTGCTTGCTGATCGCAAGCAGGTAGCTGATTTTTCATTGAGCAGTTTGACTGCTGGTGAGCAGCTGAACCCTGTTTGAAGGGTTACTTTCTGCATATTCAAACAAGGCAGTGCAACACAGTCAGCAGCATTTCATGCATACACATTCTCTCATAACCTGATGGGAGTCCTAGTTCTTCCCACATCTTGTTGTCCCCCTGCACTGACATTCAGAGGCTTACTCTCTGATTATTGAGGATTATAGAGAGCCAGTGTGGACCAGTGGATAGGATGCTGAACTAGGATCCCAGTAGACCTGGGTATGAATCCCCACTTCTACCATCCTTCTAGCATCTAGGTTTGCCAACTGGCCTGGAGAAAAACATCCTGTCTCTTTCACAGAGGCTTAATGGGTAAGAGTGGTTATTTACCTCCATACCCCAAAAAGCTTCAGCTGCAGAATTCCACACATTATACCTCTATAAAAGAGACAGGACCTTTTTCTCCAGGCAATTTGATAAGCCTTCTAGCACTTCATGAGTACAAATTTGTTAAATGGAAGTAACCATGTAGAGATAACTCAAAAATAGGAATCTCTTCGAGAATACCACTGATCAGGCATTCAGAGCCGATTTAAAGGACCCACGAAGCACAAAGTTAGCTAGTTAAGTAATCTCCTTAGCCCAGGTTCATATATATAAATCGTGGCCTAATACTTTTTTCTTATCTGTTTGAAGAGAGCATGGAAGCAAAATCTCATCTTTGAAATATCAAATAGGCAACTAGACTCAAGGGCAACTAGCAGAAATGGTCCCAAAAATAAATGTAGGGGAAATGATTGTATCTGTCAACCTCTTCATGCTTTCTAAATTACAAGTGCCTTCCGTTTAGATGAAAATTGCTACTTCACGGCTGTTTGAGTATTGTGGACCTAATGCCTGATTCATGAGTTACTTTTTTAACTACTGGTTTTTCCCTAGTATTAATACCAGTTTCATTAAAAGTTAAGCCAGATGACCACAGAGGTAACCATGACTACACTGTTTTAAATCCAAACACTATAATCAAAATCTCAGTTAACTGAATTTCATGGTTATCTGAATTCAGAGCATATTCCAAATGGCAATGGATGCAATCCAGACCATTTTGGAGCTATTTTGCTTTTCAGAGTCCAAGCCTATAGAGAATAGAGTCCAAAAACCAATGTAGTCTTAAGGAAACAGAGTAGGTTGTACTGCTTCTGTGGCAGAGGCCCTTTATGCATCTATATTTACCTCACAGTTTCTGTGCAGCCGATTCTGTTCACCTATACTTTGGATGCAGCGCTGGCAATTCTGCACCTCCGGATTTTCCCCCAGGACTCACAAAATATACATATCTTGCATTCTGCATTTACAACCAAACCAGTTCCCTCTAAGCTAAGTTAGTGTGAGCTAGCTCAGTTTTTTGGCCTCCAGCTCACACATTTTTGTCTTAGCTCAGGAAGGATGGCTCCAGAGCAAACTAATTTATGCAGTAGCCAAATCACTCACTCACAACATTAATGCCAGTAGTTCAGAAAGCAGAATTTTTGCTCACAAGACTCCATGACTTAGAGGGAACATTGAACCAAACCCCGCATTTTCTGCTTAATTGTGGTTAACGTCACTTGTGACCTGGGAGGTGGGGGTGGCGTCCAATAGCCAACAACTTGGCAAAATGTGCACGCAAGGGATGGGGCACACCCCACCCTCCCCTTTCTCTCCTTTCTTCCCCACTCTCCCACCCCCTTAGGCTCGCCACCACTGGGCAAGTCTTTCAGCCCCTCCACCCATGCCTTGTTCAGGGCGCTGGTAAGGAGCCACACGGATCCATTTGTAGCAGTGGGGAACCCTCCTCTGCTGCTCCAGCTCCAGTGGGTCTCTCTGGCTGCAGAGGGCTCCAGCTCTCAGCCAAGGAACCTTGGGAGTGGGAAGGGTTTGACGCCCTCCCCCCATTCCCCCCCCATGTGTGGTGTTCCAGCACTGCTGACTGCGCACTGCACAGAGCACAGCAATACTTTTGTTTTAAATTTGTTATGTTAGAGAAGCTATCTCACTAGCTATTTTGGTCCACTGAAATATTACATGGAGAAACATTTTCAAACCTTTCCCATTCCGGTGTCAATTTCATTCCGTGCTGACAATCACCCCCTTTTATTTTGGTTTGTTTGTCCATCCCCATCCCACCCCTTGCTCCTCCTGCCTTCCATTTAAATCCTCTTTGTTCAGTTCCGTGAATGACACTGACACAGGGAGATGGCCACCAACTTGGCCAAGCCAGTCCGCAAGCGATGGGCACACTGCAGCCTCCCCTTTCTCTCCTCCTCACTCCCCCACCCCCTGGGCTACTCTGTGCATAGGCAACCCATAGAGGGATGTGACCTCAGAGATTGGTTGGTCTGTCAGTCAGTTTGTGCTTCGGCGGCAGCATCCACAATGGCGGTGGTTGTGGAGTTGCAGCCAGAGCTGGTAGGGACACAGTTCCTCCGAGAAGTGGGGAGGGAGAGAAATCTTTCCAGCAGAAACACTTCCAGAGGGCAGACCTTTTCAACTTGCTGGAAGGAATTCAATAAAAAATAGATGTTTCACTTTCTCCCTCCTTCTGCCTCCAGCTCCACATCAAACCCTATATGTTGGGGGGGGGGGGGGGAACAGACAGCAGCTCCCAGCAACAGCAAGTAGCATTGCTGGTGTGGAGAACCAGTCTTTACAAAGTCCCCCCCCCTCAAAATCCACCCCTACTTTCCCCCAAAAGTGAATCAAAGAAAGAAAAAAGACTGATTTAAGCCCAACCACACTGCTGATTGCCTCCCTGTACCAGTTGCTACCAGCAGAGGTGATCTCATAGCCTTGGTCATTTTACAGAATGCAGAGAGCCTTTTGGCTTTTGTCCCCATGCCTGCCTTGTCTCCTGTGACTGTGTCTGGTGGGACCTGGTACTTGCAAACATTAAAGTCTTTGTGGAACCTCTTTGGAAAAAGCTCCCATTCAAAGCACGCACCATGCCCAAGCAGTACTTTCCCTTCAGTTGCAAACACGACAAAGGACTCCACAGGAGGACGCAGAAAGGTGTGGGTGGAGGAGTGGCCTCTGAGGGAGCGGGGAAAGAGGTGGGGGAAGGAAATCCAGCAAAATGTTTTTGCATTCGAATTACTCTGACATGGATGCAGGGGGATAAAAATCACAGTAAAACAGCATTCAGAAAACCCGGGGAACTGCGGAGTGACACTGAACTGAGAGCTCAGCAATGCAGAATTTAAAAATAACCTGAAGGAAATGCAGGGTGAAACTGGGAGGCAATGCAGAAATAAAAATATACAGCAAAGCAAAAGCGGAAGACAATGCAGAACACAAAATTTGCTGCAGAGCAGAACAGCAGGGAGTGTGGAGAACCCAACACAGAAAAGGGCAGGCATCCACTTAAGCTGTAGTACGTCTGCCTTTCAGAAACAGGGAATTAGAATTTGGTGCACACTGGCTAGAGTTTATGTGGAAAGTATTGGAGTCGGGAGGCGAGTAGTAGTGATTTCATAGTACAGCTCTTTATTGAGGGTCAGATGGAACATGGGGAACCCCGGGCTCAGAGCCCTCTTTTATGCCAGCCGGAGACAATGCCCCGACCTTGCCCCCAGGTCCTGATAGGACCTTAAGTCCGTGGTTGTAGTTCATAGGTCCCCCAGTGGGAGACCTAGGCTCGTAATTGGTGGTCACTCAGGATCCAACTGGCTATTATTCTACCTGGCTGAAGCTCAGGTAGATTCTGACCATGAGCGCTGACCACATGGCAGTCGCCATTACGGGAGACCATGCGATCGTGGTTCTAGTACACAACATTATGCAATCTTTTGAGTTGGTAGTATGTGTGTGCTTTATTGCTGATTTCTTGATTTACAAGTCAGAATATTATGTAAGTTCTCCCATCAGTTTACATAGTTAAAGAAATCACCTTAACTGTGGAGCAAACAAAAAAGAAGGGGGAAAGCACTAGTTATAATTCTGTCTTACTAGCTCTTGGAAATTAAAAAACTGAAAGAGGCAGGCTTGGAAGGAGACCACAGTCGGGTGAAATGCACAAGGCCAACCCATAATAAAACAGTTCTTCTCTCCAGCAACTGTGAACAGGAATAAGCAGGCCCTTGCAACCCTTTAAAGCACTCACATGGCAAGCCAGAGTAGCTTTTTGAATGAGGATGAAACCAGGCTGGCATCCCCCATGGAAGGATGACCTTTAAAGGTTCAGCGTGAATGGCAACAGCAGAGAATGGCTTCTAACTCTAAGGAACTGATGGGGTGAGGCATTTGTTGAGGGTTAGTTGCCAGCAGCCTCTCTGTTACTGAAAAGTCGTAATGCAATGCAGCATCCTGACTTCAGCAGCTCCAGGGAATGCAATTCCTTGACACTGCAGAGCAGGAAGAAAACAGTCTTCATCTTCACAGACTCTACCAGCCCAGTACTTCTTTCATCTCCATTTTCCCTGCTGCACAAAAGGCAGATCTTAATTTAAAAAAATAAAAGGAGCCCACACGTATTCTGAAGTGGTTGTTCACATATAGAGGATTGAATCAGTATCTTCTATCTAAATGATTTGGTTTTGTCTCCTCTTTGAGAGTGGAATAGTGTGAAGGCAGGTGATGGGATTGCTACATTGCCCAGATATTGGGGTGTTGCTCAGATCCCTTGTTTCCAGCTAGTACCTGACTAATGTATCATCTGGTCTGCATTCTAAGCCATTAAAAAGAAAAACCTTCTATCTCTGATAGCTAACAGAGAAAAAAACAGGAAAACAAGCAGGTTGTCTGGCAATGGCGCAAAGTAAAACATAATGCTCTCCTCCAGCCTTAATGCTATTCTGCAATATTGTAATAAAGCTGTGTTTGTGCCAATGAGGCTAATTATGCACATTTATAGTCAAAATGCGCCAGCTGCACTTTTCTGGCAAAGGAGCTCAGGGTTCCATTGATGATAAATAGATCAGCCCTATTTAGATGATACAACAGACTGCTCCTGTGATGGAGAAGGCCCAAGCATTGGGAGGCTGGATGGGGCAGTGGAATGGATATCTATTTAAATTACTTTTACCCCACTCTTCAGAATACATGGTTTCCTTCATTTTATCCTCCAACATTACCGTGAGGTAGATTAGATTAAGAGAGAGTAAGTGGTTCAAGATCAGCCTGTGGGCTGAACCCGGGTTTACCCAGCCCTAGTCTAGCCACCATTTATTTATTTAAAACACTTATATCCCACCTTCTCTCCTTAGACACAAGGCAACAACCAATTTCAAGAGCACAAAAAAGTCTATTATCATGATAAAATGCACACACACCCAAAGCTAAAAAATAAATTTAAAACCAATACAAATTAAAACAGGGATTAGAAAAACACACAGGGTGATTTCGCACATGCCACTTGCCTCTCATTTCCTCCTCAGTTCCCCCGGTAATTTTCCCTCAGAGCAACGGTATCCATTTTTTCACTAGAGGATTCAGCTCCTCTTTAACCCTGCAGTTTTTTGTTCACAGTTAGTGGTTGCCCCGATGCTTTCAGCCACTCCCCTGTCCATGTCTCCTCCCCTTACCCTCCCAACCCCCCTCGCCCCTCCCTCATTTCCCCGCTCTTTCTTTTTTTAAAAAAACGCATGCGTGGTAACGTTATAACATCATAGTGGCATGGCGGTAGTGCATCCCCTGCCCACCTTGCGGTAGCCTTCCTCTTCCCAGAATTCAACAACTCCCTCCTTCCTAATCAATTATTCCCGCCACTCTTGGTTGAAGCAAAACCATTGGCTATCTACAGGGACCGCAAATGTCAGTGGAGGATTTCCCCCCAGATGGGTGGATTCTCCGTTCTGATTGGTGGATTCTCCACTCTGAACTAAAATGTTGACTGCTTTGCCTGCGGGAGCACAGGGACAAAATGGTGGATAGCCAATATGGTGTTGGCTGGTCCGTGTGAAGTAATTAAATAAAAATAATTTTAAAAACCTGAAAATTGGGACATCTAAAGGAGACAATATGGGAGGCAATTTCATTCGAAATGGTGGTGGCGGAGGCGGGGGCAGCTGAGGCTGAGTGGCATCAATGGCAGTCCAGTCTCCCTGCTACGCATGCTGAATTGGAGCACTGATCAACATTCCCCCCCATAACAGATGTGAACATGTGTGTATTATAAAAAGACAATAATTATGCCATCTTCCCTTGTTGCATCAATATTTCGTTATGTTGTTATAACATTATAAGGGCCTTTAAAAAAAAAAAGGAGGGGGGAAGTTATGCTTCAGGACCGTAGGACTGCACACAGGGAGCGGGAAGGAAGACTCGCGTCCTTGGCCCACCCGCTTGCTTGCCACGGCTTCTCCGCGGGTTTCTGGAGGAAAGCGCCCACCACCAGCTCTGCAGAGGCTGTTGCCGGGGCAGCCCAAACACAGGGCAGCCGTCATCTGCAAGCACAGGGAGCTCTCGGGCCAATGGTGCCCGGCTCCTGCTACCAAGAAATGGCAAATCCATTCCCCCCCCCATAATAGATGTGAACGTGTGTGTATTATAAAAAGACAACAATTGTGCCGTCTTCCCTTGCTGCATCAATATTTCATTATGTCGATATAATGTTATAAGGGCCTTTTTTTAAAAAAAAAAAAAAAAGGAGGGGGGAAGTTATGCTTCAGGATCGTAGGACCGTGCACAGGGAGCAGGAAGGAAGACTCGCGTCCCCGGCCCGCCTGCTTGCTTGCCACGGCTTCTCCGTCAGTTTCTGGAGGAAAGCGCCCACCGCCAGCTCTGCAGGGGCTGTTGCCGGGGCAGTCCAAATGCAGGGCAGCCGTCATCTGCAAGCACAGGGAGCTCTTGGGCCAATGGCGCCCGGCTCCTGCTACCAAGAAATGGAAAATCCACCTCGCCAACGCAGTCCCTGTAGGGTGATCTTGGCTCCCTGCCTCCTTATTTTGATATAACGTTAGGAGGGCTCATTTCAAAAAAAAATTGAAGACACGCCCACCACGGGGCGGGCCAGATGGAGGGCGGGCGAGTGGGTGTGTTTTCATCTTGGCTTCTCCACCGGAGCAAACAGGAAACACTGCAAAAAACAGGATTTTCTTGCTCCAGGGAAGCTCCGGAGCAGTGCCACGATACTCCTGAGCCAACTCTGAGCCCGGAGCAACTGGTGGGAAATTGACCAGAAGCTCCTGAGCAAGCATCAGGGCAAAACCAGGGCAAACGCTAGTGCGAAAATGCCCACAGAGAGATTAACCCAAAAATCACAGATTAAAACCACAGCCACATTTACTAAAGCCATTTACCAGTAGTAGTTACATTTACTAAAGCCAGTTTGGTGTAGTGGTTGTGAGTGTGGACTCTAATCTGGAAGAAGCAGGCTTGATTCCCCACTCCTCCACATGCAGCTGCTGGTGTGACCTTGGGTCAGTCACAAACCTGAATGGGAGCCAACTTCAGCACTTTATGATACTGTATTATACATTGTTTTGGCCATTTTTATGATGTTTTATCTGTATTTATATATTGACTGTAAGCCACCCTGAGCCCGCATAGTGGGAAGGGTGGGGTATAAATAGAACAAATAAATAAAAATATAAATAAACTCTCTTCGAGCTGTTCTCTCAAGGGCAGCCCTCGAGAGAGCTCTCTCAGCCCCACCTACTTCACAGGGTGTCTGTTGTGGGAAGGGGAAGGGAAAGGGAATTGTAAGCCGCTCTGAGACTCCTTTGGGTAGTAAAGGGCGGGGTATAAATCCAGTCTCTTCCTCTTCTTCCACCATACCACACTGGATACATTTTGCCAGGTGCATGGGTTTCATACAAGACTTTTCAGAAAAACAGATTTGTTCCAGGAGTCATTAATGTATAGACTGGGATCAGGGAGAAAAGCCTATTATACGTTTGCATCAGGCCTAGAGGAATGAGGTTTGGACCTTAGAGATAATTAGGAAACCAGACCTTGAGAGAGAGAGCTTGTCCAGAGGCAATACTCCAGGGTATATGCTAACATGTATCTCTTCAGCTAGGGCTGCCAATCTCCAAGTGAGGATCTCCTAGAATTACAAGTTGGTCTCCAGACTACAAAGATAATTTCCTTTGGAGAAAATGGCTGCTTTGGAGGGCGGACTCTATGGCATTATAATGTGCTGAGGTTCCTCCCAAGGATCCACCCAAGGCTCCACCCAAGGCCTCCCAGGATCCACCCAAAACTCCAGGAATTTTGCAACTCCAAGTTGGCAACCCTGTCTTCAGTATGAAATTGAAGTCTGCACATAATTCAAATGAATTAAAATTCATCTGGTATGCATCTCTGTGTGACACATAACACCATCTCTCCTGGACATAGATCAGGGGTCACTGGGGGTGTGGGGGGGGAGGTATTTGTGAATTTCCTGCATTGTGCATGAGGTTGGACTAGATGACCCTGGAGGTCCCTTCCAACTCTAAGATTCTATGTTTCAGCCACTCAACTTCAACTCAATGCATGCAAGTTATCAGTCAATTAGGATTTTCTTTCCTAAGGCCTACAATGGTGCTTTATGAGAGCTAAAATGTGCGCATATTTGAAGAGCTTTCATTTAAGCAGCTGCTGATACCACATCAGTGACTCTGATACTGCCAGGGACCAGAAAATTATTAATGTCTTGCCTAAATCATGTCTGCTTAAATGTAGGTTATATAGATTTTTTCCCAAAGAGCTTTAGTTCTCAGAAATTTAATATTGTGATGTCAATTGTAAGATGAGTAATTGGATAGGGAGATGGCTGTTCAGGAAAACTGAGATTAAAAGAAGAATCTGAAATAACATGGGCTCTATTTCCCTCCTTTACATCATGAATCTGGCTTGGGAGGTTTGGCAAGCTACGATAGGCAGCCCCATCTCTCTTTGCTGCTCCCCTGCTGAGGGAGGCTGGGCAAAGACAGGGAAATGAGTCTGACATTCCTGAGGGAAGAGGACAAAGAAATCTCCTCACTAAAATAAAGCACTAAATCACATGGGCTTTCATTTGGGCTTGAGTTTGTTTTCAAGCAATCCCCCAAAGTCCCAGATCTGCTGATCTCTGTGGCCTCCACAGAAGAAAATGGAAAGGTGTTGATGATGTAAGAGGGAAGCATTCTGGCACATGTTTTAAGCAGCTGTCCTATTCTGCTTTTTTTTAAAAAAAAATGCTATAGAACCTTCCCATAAAGACAAGAGAAGGTCTGTCAAAGCAGCCAAGAGAGCCTGTGGTCACTTTTCTTTTTCAAAATATTTCAGCCATTTCTGTGTGAAATTTCATTACGCCTGAAAGAGCTCAGAGAGATATGAGCCAACCTTTTATTCTCAGTGAGGGGTTAACTACTGTGGGCACAGATGACAAATGAAATGTCAAACTTACTTAATTCTCCTTCCTGTCAGATAGGAAAAAGGTCGCATATCTACAAAATTTACAGGGAGGACCCTCTTGGTGCCAGTATTACCACATAACAGTCACTTTTTAAAATTTCCAAAGAGATTTATGTCATACCAAGTCTCTCTACTGACACTTGAAGCCTCACCTAGAGAGTGGAGTGTAGAACATAAAGACAGACCAGACTAATTTAAATGTTATCTGTGAGGGCTAAATGGAATCTTCATTTTGGTCGTGATTAGACAGCTCTTTAGATCCAACCCAGGCACAAGTGCCTGGTGGATTTAAAGGGATCGTCCAGACAGCAACATCTGGGAAATGTACCACTTCCATGTTCAGCCCATGGATCCCTGCCAGGGAGCTGTCTAAAGATACTGCTGAAAATCTGGTCTAAAGCTTGCCGACAGGCCAGTGGCGGACTTTCCTCCCTCTGGTCATTCCAGCGTGCAATCAGCCCATTGGGATGGTCTGACTCCAGACCATTTAAAAAAATTTAAAAAATTCTTAGTGATTTATTTTATTTATTTATTTATTTTCTTAAATTTATATCCCGCTCTCCCCACCAAAAGGCAGGCTCAGAGTGATCTGCGCATAAATGCATAAACGTGCGATGGCTGCAGAGTTGCGCTCAAACGTTCCGGACAATTTCATGTTTCTGAAGGGCCCGTGAAATTTAGGAACTTAATTGAAATGGTACCTAGAGGAAGGTACCTAGAGGAAGTGCTTTTAATATTCAAATCTGTGCATGCATGGAAAAACAAGTAGACAGTGAGGCACATATGTGCATGTGCAAACAGAATTTTTTTTAAAAAAAAACCCGACTGCATGGCTCCTTCAGGTGGACACCATCTAGACAATCCACCATGGAGTCTGCACATGGTAAAGGATTCATGGGGGAGCTATCTAGTCGTGCAACACTGGATAAAAAAGATCACGATCAAATTAGAGCTGGGCCAATAGTGGGATGAGCTGCCCGTCTGAATACACCCTTTCTGAGACAATAGTTGTTCACTGAATGTCAGTCACAGGGTTGGAGGGTATTGCCTCCATGGTGAGCTGATGGGCTTCCAAAAGACATCTGACTGACCACTGCAGGAAACAGAATTCTAAACTACAGTAGATCCTTATTCTGACCCACCAATGCTCTTCTTAAATCTTATTAGATGTCTAAACCAGTGGCTATTTAAAGTTACCTTCAATTATCCACACTTTCTTTCCTGCTTGGGAAGCCCTATATGTTGCAATAGATTCAAAAGACTGGGAAGTAGTTGGCAGCAGTGATTTTCAACATTTCAAGATTTAGGATCCACCTTTAACTCCCATATTACAGCACTGGACCCACTGAAATGCAAGCCTGTGGGAGTAAGTCACATGAGGCCAAGATTACCTGAGGGACCGCCTTTCCCCACATATACCCCAGAGAGCACAACATCATCTGATCATTCCTGGCCCAAGAGAAGCCAGGCTCACTGCGACCAGGGGGAGGGCCTTTTCAGTGGCGGCTCCTTACTGGTGGAACGAGCTCCCTGAGGAGATCAGGGCCCTGTGGGACCTTATGCAGTTCTGCAGGGCCTGCAAGATGGAGCTCTTCCGCCAGGCCTATAAATAGGGGCCACCACCTCCCCCCCACCCTATGACCACCAATGATCACAACCCATATGGGCTGTGACCAGCAGCAGGTATCAACATCTGGAGCTGGAGGCATCTGACATCTGGAGCTGGAGAACATTGGGTTCATACACCACACCATTGATACACAACTGAGCACTTTACTGCTATTGTTATTGTTATTCTTATTGGTTTGAGAATCTTTTATTGTGTTTTAAATGCATATATGCACCTTGGCTCTGCCAAGCTATGTAAGCCACTCTAAGCCTGCATGCGGGGAGAGCGGCCTATAAATCTAATAAATAAATAAATAAATATAAAAAAATAAATTACAACCTCATCAGTTTCAAGGCCAGGACCAAAGCAGCAGCTCAAAAGACAGGGGGGGAAAGACAGAAAGACAAGGAAAGACAACAGCATTTGCAGGGAAGGGAGGTACCTCTCAACCTATCTGTGCTAATATAGAATCCTCTCTACCACTGTGTAACCTTGCCTTGCATGATAGGCCTCTGAGCACACATGCAGAGATCCGAAGCAAGGTTTCCTTGTGCTGTATGCATCAGCAATAGCACAAGGTACTTCCAAAATTGATTTGTCATTTCAATGTATATACCATTCAATGTATATACCCCACAAGGTGGGGCTCAGAATGATTCACAGCAGTATAGAAACAGAGGTTCTATAGTTAAAATAGTATAAAAATACAAAGTATAAAAAGCAAACAATTTACAACTGATAGCAGTGGATTCAACATTAAGCCCCCAAAATACACTTAACCGGGAAAGGACTTACAGAAAAGCTCAGCTGTACAGGCCCTGCGGAACCTAGGAGGGTCCTGCAGGGCTCGGGTTTCATCTGAGAGAACATTCCACCAGGATGGGGCTATGTCTGCAAAAGCCCTCACCCTGGTGGATGCCAAACATGTGACCCAAGGGCCTCACACCTCTAGCAGGCTGCGAGATGATGACAGCAGCTGCTGCGGGGAATCATAAAGAGAGAGGTGGTCCCTCAGGTATGATAGTCCCAGCCCTGTGTAACCCCTAGCCAGGAATGGAATGAGCCAGGAAGGGGTGGAGCCTCTAGATGCAGAAGAGTGAAGACTGTGTGGAAAGCAAAGGAGGGAAGCAAGACTGCTCTTAACACCTTGGGTGCATTCAGACGGCGTGCTGGAGCCGGCTGGAGCCAGCTTGAAACACCCCACTCCGGACCGGCGCAAAACGCACACAAGCAGCTCCCCGGCGTCTACACGGGAGCGTGCATTGGGCTTTTTAAATTTTTTGCTGCTTGCACATGCACATAAGCAATCACCCGAAAATACAATCTAGTGCATGCACAAAAGCAGGAGAGCAAAGCCTCTCATTCACCCAAGCTCCGTGACTTCCTTGCGCTGAGAGAACACTTCCCTTTAAACTTTTACCCCGAAACTGGTCTCCGTGGCATCCAGTACGAAGAAGTAGTGGCAATTTTTTAAAACTTTTTTTTTGAAAGGTGTAGAAGCGCTCATGCGCATATCGCTGACGGTAAAAAAAAATGGTGGCCAAAAAGTGGAAGCCAGAGGCTTCCGCCGGGGGGGGGGGGCTTAAAGACTCAGTAGTAGCTTGGTGATGGCTCCGCGATCACATGGGGAGAAGGCGGCTTGAGCCAGAAGAGGATGGGAGAAACCACTTTGGGACCTGGTCTCAAATATGCGATGCTTTGAGACGGCATTTGGTCCGGTAGGTGACGGCTGGGGACGGGAGGCAGCTGTGGCTGTCTGAATGCACAGGTTTGAGCCAGCTCAAAGCATTTCGAACCGGCTCAAATCTGCGCGTCTGAACGCACCCCTTGTTTAAGGTAACTATAATTTATGGATGGAAACTGGCAAGGGAGGGAGACTATTGTTCTAAATTGTAAATTTTAGAATTATTGTTTCAGGGCTGTGTCATCTAGTGGGGAGTTCATTTGGAACAGTCATCTTGGAAGCTGGTGCACAGAGTGTTC
Source organism: Lepidodactylus listeri (assembly GCA_029233225.1). Classification (NCBI taxonomy): domain Eukaryota; kingdom Metazoa; phylum Chordata; class Lepidosauria; order Squamata; family Gekkonidae; genus Lepidodactylus; species Lepidodactylus listeri. The sequence continues at coordinate 56,489,882 of JARCFY010000002.1, read as the reverse complement.
AGCTGGAGACTTCCTGGGCCACCAACAAGAGGAAAGAGATGGACTTTGGGGGTGACAAGCTGTGAAGGAGGGAAAAGTTAATTGTTTGAACTTTAAAAGATCACTGTTCTATTGTGTTACTAAGATCTGTGTTTTTGTTACATGATATGATGTTAAGTGAAAAGTACAGATGTTTTATTCCCTTTAAATTATTGCAAGATTGATTCCAAGTTACACCTGCATAGAGCGAATTTCAAAATTCTGGAGGTGACTGTGGCATGAATCACTGTGGCAGGTCCAGCTGAGACAGATAGGTGGTCAGCTGACCGGCCTGGCATAGATTAAAAAAATGCCTGCCCTGCAACTGTGGACACCTACTTGTCCAAGGTAAGAGAGACATCCAGCCAGACTTCCGGACTCTTCACAGAGTCCATTAATGAAAGTTGGACCCCATCCATAGCTAGAAGCTGCAATCCCCCCACAGGCCCAGTCTTACTCAGCCACATGACTTCAGTCTTGAATGGATTAAGTTTCAACCAGCTCTGCCTCAGCTATTCAACCACAGCATCCAGGCACTGGGTCACAGAAGAGAGAGTCACTTCTGGTTGTTTATCCAACAGGAGGAAGAGCTAGATGTCATCAATGTACTGGTAGCAACCAACCCCAAACCTCCTGATGAGCACATATAGAGGGCACATATAATTGTTAAACAACATTGGGAATAGGACTGATCCCTGGGGTACTCCACAGACCAAGGGCCACCCAAAAGACCCTCTGACTGTGTCCCTGGAGAAATGAGGAAAACCAAGATTAGGCAGTGCCATGAATCCCAAGGGAGGTCAAATGGTGGATGAAAATCAAGTGGTCCACCATATAAAAAGAAGCAAAAATGTCATGTCACTATAGGGGCTCACCACCCAGTAGTGGAGTTCTGTGATTCACTTGAGGATTCCAACTATAGGTTGAACACTGGCCAGGCCAGTTGAGCCTCATTGCTCTCATACATGAGACAAAAGTATGCTCTAGTACATGGATATTCTCATGTAGCTGCAAACTGCAGGGCAAATTCAGGGCTAGTGGGCCAGCTGTTTTCAAGGGCCATGAATGATCTGTAAATCTTGGTTCCTAGGATATACTGGCACTTTGTTCATGAGTTCCAAAAAAGAACAAATCCTAAAATGATTCCATGAAAGTTCACATGCCAAGTGGGATGCATGTTTGTGGCTATGGGATTCCAAATTCTCAAACAGTTTGTAGTCCTTGCCATTTGCTTTGTCCTTGCAATTTCTTTTGCAGCAATTGGAATTTGAAACTCTCAGGCAAATGAAATTTTTCTTCCATGTGTATACAAAGGAGAGGTGTATGTGCAGAGAGAGACGCTGTAGAATTCTCTGGTAAGGCAAACCATGCTGTTGAAAACACGTTCTTTCAGAGGCCTGGCTTGGACCTAGGCTTTTTCCATCTAGATCTGTGCCACCTAGCAGACCTGTGTATATGTCCTATGCATCTGTGCTGCTGCCTTCTGGTTTACTCATAGGCAGGCTACAGATGCATGCAACATGAAGGCCACCCTGCCCCCAGCGGAACTGGTCCAAGAGGATGGTGCTTGAATTAGGTGCTTGAATTAGGGTGGGGCTTGTAGGGGCTTGTAGTTCTCCAGAAATTACAAATGATCTCCATACAGAGATCAGTTCTCTTGGAGGAAATGGCTGCCTCAGAGGGCAAATTCTATGATACACCATAGATTCTAGGTGAAATTCCTCCCCAGATTCCCTTCCCCACAAATATTGCCCCCAGATCTCCAGGAATTTCCCACGCCACAGCTGGCAACCCTATTGGGTTGGCATAATGTCCTGTGCTGTTCCTGGCTCTCTTATCAGCAGAAATCTTTCCCTGCCCTATGCATTCCCATATGTCTAGTCTCTTCCAATGCCAACAAAACATGTTTGTGCCAGAAGAATAATTCTAGATCTCTGATTATATTCTGGCCAGGGAATGGGATGGCTTAATCTGCCTGAGCAGTTTATAGCACTGATCATTAAACATGCTGTACACCCACACACACTGTTTTGAAGAAAACATCCCTTACCCTGACAAGGGACCAGCTTTTGCCCCGGCCAGAAGAGAAAAAATGGGCTTCATAGCCGAAGAATCCAAGCCTATATCTTGAACACATGGCAGCTTTACCTTTTCTTTCTTGCTGAAGGTTCACAGGTTTCTGTTTTCCCACTTATTTATTGTGAAGTCATTATCCAAATATTATGCTTCTCATATTTTTATGTAGCAATTCATTTTGGAATTGCAGAGATCTTGCGTTTATGAGTGACAGGAGTGGGAAAGCCTCCTGTGTCTATAAGAATGTGATATGCAAATCAGCTCAAAATTTGTTTTCCGTGCCAGGGCTAAGAACTGAAACAAGTGAACTGGTAATTAAAGACAGCATGTCTCTGAGCATGTGCAGAGTACAGTTTCCTTACCCAATAGTCCTTACATCTGGGTTTTGAAGTACAGGCCACCAGGTCAGAGACTATCACAGATAATTTTGACCACTGGCAGCCTGATCCTTACCCTGTGCAGTCAGAAGTCATCCCTTAAATGGAGGAGCTGGCAAATTACATGGTCGGGGTAAGTGGGCAAATGAGTCCCTGCAGTGCTGGGAATTGATTGTGAAGAGCCCTGTACCATCTTGGATGATTTCTCTCTGTGCTTTTGCTCTTCCTTGAATGGAGACGGTCATCACTTCCCCTGCCATGAAAAAGGATTGCGATATTAAAAATGCATTCAAAAGTTACTGTGAGATGCTTGGATTATTGCAGGGCCAGAAGTACTTTTAGATGGAAAGAAACCTGCTGAGAGCCCATTGATGCTCTGATAGTGATTCACCCAGGAGCAGATCTTCAAAAGAACAAACTCTGTACAGAAAACCTTTGCTTCAGCTGAAGACAGAATTAGTGTTGGCAGTCACATATTTTTTGGGGGGGTGTTAAGTAAGGGATTTTTAAAATTTGTTTGTGTGTTACAGCACTAAGAGCTTCTCTTCTCTGCTTTTGTTTCTGAGCCCTTAGGGCAAATATTATGCTTTCTTCTCTCTCTTTCCTCCCTCCCTCCCTCCAATCACATGTCCCTCTTTAGAATAAGAGGTAGAGAGAAGTAGTCTTTTATTTAGAACTGCCTCCACTTGGGCTTTCACTAGAATACTGAATATTAGCCCCCCCAAAAAAACCAAGATAAGAAAATAGCATCATGGGGAACTAGGAATAAGGCCCGTTGTGGAAATAAATACAACGGGCTCTAGAAAGAGGCTCTGGGAGAGTGCCCCAGCCTTGGGCACTCAGCGTCAATTTGCTGTGGCGACCTCAGCCAGGTATAATGACACAAAGTCCACCATTTTCTCTAGGGAAAGATTACTGCCATCTGAAGAGCAGTTGTAATTTAGCCTGATCTCCATCCCTCCCCTGGAGATTGGCAACAATGGGTCTAGCAGATCCTGCTTACCGGCTTGTAATAAACTGGCACAGTGACAGCTGTTTCAGACAGCCCTTCCCCTACCATTTTGGAGCGGTCTTAGGAGCGGTTTGCCATTTCAGACTGCTGGGGTTTTTTTCAAGCCTCTTCACCACACACTAACACACACAAACACACACACACAGACACAAACACACACACAGACACAAAAACACACAAATGCACAAAGAACACACACACACATGCACACAAACACATACATACTAATGCAAACACACAAACACACACATATAAACACACACACACACAGAAACACACACAAACACACAAAGAACACACACATACACACAAACACACACACACAAACACACAAAACACATACACACAAACACATGCACACACACAAACACACACACACACTCATCATCAGAGGAAGCGCTTCGGGCACTTCACACAGCACCCTATAGCGCTTCAGGACCGGTACAAAGAACAGAAGAACGCTTGGGAGGAGGTTTCAAGGTAAAGTGGCTCAGGAACGCTTCCCCAACAGGAGAGGCACGTTTCTGTGTGAAAGGGCCAGAATGTTCCGTTAGGGAACCAATACTAATATGGTTCTGTGTAAAATGCCTGACAGAAACTGTTACTGAAGAGTTCCTGAAATGGAACATAATGGCTGTGTGAAATTCCCCACTGTGATGTAGCTCATAGTTTTTAGGCTCTGGCTCACACAGTTCTGTCTTAGCTTGGAAAGGGTGGCTCCAGAGCAAACTACTTGATGCAGTAGCCAAATCATTTGCTCACAACTGAAATGCCAGTGGCTCATAAAGCAGAATTTTTGCTCACATGACTCCACAGCTTAGAGGGAGCATTGGTTGAGAGTGTAATGTGAGTAGGCAAAGTTAGGAGTGCGAGGATAGGGCTGTGAGGAAGCCGTTCTCCCCCCCCCCCCCCGTCACTACCTGTATGTATAATAGAGTGCCCCCTTTCCCATTCTGCCTTTTGCCCTGATCCACTTATACACTAACATTAATGGCTTGAGCATGCTGCATCATGCAGGAGGCTTGAGGACTTTATGTTTCTTTGCAGTTGGTCTTCCTTGGCAGTAAGCTCACATTGTGGGGAGGCAGGCTCTCACCTTTTCCTCTCTTGCTGCTCCCCCCTCCCCCAGCCAGGCCCAGCTGTTCCCTCCCCTCCCCTCCTCTTTGCCCCATTTGGAGGTGATGGGAAGGGAGAGAGGGAAGAAAATGGATCCCTGGTAGTTCTGTCTGTCAGAGGGAAGGTGCTCTGTTCTCTCTGTCAGGCAGAAGCGCCTGGATTCCCTCCCCCCCCCCCTTTGCTCTGTTTGGAGGCGATGGGAAGGGAAGGCAAATGGCATCCTCTCTCCTGAGGTGAACCCACATTGTGAAGTGAATTTTGGTGGGCAGAGCTTTGGTGGGCGGGCTGCAGGGAACCCATCCTGGGGCACCCTTTCCCTCCCCCTCCCTTCTCTTTGACTGTTTCACAGTGTCTTCTGAGAGGAAATTTGGCAATTTGGCAGTGTGCAGGGGAGGGGTTATGCTGATAGTCCATTGTGTTTTCACTGACAGAAGCAGGCCCCTGAGGGGACAGTTAGGGAAGGGAGAGAATGGATCCCGGGCATTTTGCCTGTCAGAAGGAAGGCACTCTGGTCTCTCTGTCAGGCAGAAGTGCCTGGATTCCCTTTCTCTCCCCCCCCCTCCCATTCTGTTTGTTTCATTTGGACAGTTAGACCCACCTGGCAGTGGGTGGAGGAGAAGCATGGACCCAGCTCCCAGTCGGTCCTCCCCCTTCACTGGCTCCCTCCAGACTGAGGTCGGGATGCCGGCTGGTGGCTCTGTGGGCGGGACTGAGGCAAAGCAGGGAGAGAATGCAGCCAATGGCCAGGGTCCCCCTTTTGAGAGGCAGTCCATCCAGCCTATTGATTTTGGCAGCCCATGGAATCTTGCCCCTTGGAATGTTAAAACAGCTTTATATAATAGGAAAGATAAGTCTGAGTGTTTTTTGCCTCTCCTTCCACCACTGTATGTGAGCACTAAACATAACACCAGTCTGACTGCAACAGGATAATGGTCTATCTAACCCACATTTCAGAGGCTTTAGTGGAAATGTATATCTGCAAGAGGCATGAAGGGCTTGCACAGACTTGGGCGGGGGGGAGCATAGGGAATACAGAGCTGTTTTGTCCAGCTATGCCACTACTGCAGGGAAGAATCCCCAGATCTATGTTGCTGGTCACATGAGATTATCTTCCTCTTGCTAATGCCACCATTGTAATTGGAATCCTAAGGGACGTGTTGTTGTGCAATTGCCATGGATACCTCTTGGATAATGCCCTGGAGAACATGGATATCAAGGTACACAATTCCTCACCATGGAGAGGTGAGGAATGTGTCTGTCCACATCTGGTATATTTACACCTAAGTCCTAGCATCATGGAACAACATTATAGAGAAGCAACACCCATGCTGCTGTGGGAGGAAATCAGCCGTAATCTAAATTAAAAGGTTCCTTAGAAGTAAACTAAAGAATGTCCAACATCCATACAGAGTGCCCTAACAGTCCCCCAATACATCACATCCTCTGAAACAAGTAACTCAGCCCCATTTTATACCGTTTATTCAGAATGTGTGTGTGTGTGTTTCTCATTTCCCAGCTCCTCATTGTGTTGGTAACCTTCACCTTGGACCTTAACCAACCAACCAACCAACCAGCCTGCCTTTGCGTAAACCCCAGCTTCCATCCTCCTCTGCTTCTCACAGCCTGCTACAATTATAGCTCAGCTGAGGACCTTTTCAAAAAAGCAGTGCTCTCTTTCTATTCCAAGGGGAAACATAAGCTGCTGTTTGATATTGCCAAGGCTCCAGCTGGGGAGAGTGCAGCCTGGTGTTTTACGTCAGACAAACACAGAAATGTTGGTCTAGCCTGGAATTTTCCTTGAATGGGTTAGGGATTTATTAGAATTTAATATGGTTGTTATTACAGTATTCTCTTAAATGGTCAGTTATCATGGAATGTGAATTATTTTACTTAATCTTGTTTTTAGGAAGAAGCCACTATTCTGTCTAGGCTAGTAAATTAGTTGGTACCTGATGAACGGGCTAAAGCTGAATCACCTGGAGTCAGAATGTGAAGTTTTCTTTGCTATGGCTTACCTGAAATCTGACACCAACCAGACTTTAGAAATCACACACTTTAACACTTGGGGAGACACTGATATTGCCACAGTGCTCAGAATGTTCCATGGTTGATATTTTGTTTTCCTCTTGCAACTGTGGCTGCATTGTTTTTCATATACCCATTTCAGTACTGTCTTCTTTAAACAAACAAGAAATGCTTGTCATTTCTCTGGGAAGTGAGTCTGCCCAGGCTTTGTAGAATGGAAGGGTACTCAAAACACAGATAAAACTGGAAACCCTGATTTTAGTCTTTCCCCTAAACTATTTGCTGATTATTAGGGAAGTATCAGTCTGGCTCAAACAACACATACTAGGTGACAGCTGGATATTGGGGAGGGGGGCAGGGTGAGACTATGAATAGACATAGGGAGACAGTAGCTATGAAAAAGTGGATTAAGATGTGGTTTGTCATGTCTCAGGAGTCTCCATCTATTGGAGCATTCACAATATACTGGACCCCAAACTGTCATAAGAAATGGCCTCAAGGTACACTTCGTATTATAGAGTCAGTCTAGTCTGTTTCTTCTTTAGAGTTTACTAGACAGATTATAATCCAGGAGAAACCAAAAGGGGGGGTGTTTTTCTTATTTTGCAGGTATGTGTTTAGCAGTTGTAACTATTATATGCTGGTTTGGTTCATGTTGTTACAGGTCAGTAATTCCTGAGAGAGCTTTTTATAAAATGAAGACAAGTTAAGCTGATAACTATTTACTACCTCAGCCATTATTTGGATCTGATCTATGTTTTACTTAAAAGGTAAATGTGTAAGGACTGTCCATGCATGGGTATAAATTCAATGTAGTTGCACAGCAATGACTTCCATACATTGGGTGCTAACCTATGGACCACTGACAGAAAGTGCTCCAAAGCAGAATATTTGCTTCCTTCTTTTCCCTTCTCCCAGCAGCAACCTGTCCTGAAAGGTGGTACCAGAGGCTGGGGAACCAACACAGACAACAAGCCACACAGCACAAGCAGGTGTTATCAGGAGGGGGAAGCAAGCAAAATCACTGCTCTTGCTTCTAACAGTCTGTTCCATCTCAGCAAGAACCAGCATGGTATTGTGGTTAAAGTGCTGGACTAAGACCTGGGAAAGTCAGGTTCAAATCCCCACTCTGCTGTGGAAGCTTGCTGGGTGACCTTGGGCCAGTCACACACTTCTTAGCCTAACCTACCTCATAGGGCTGCTGTGAGGATAAAATGGAGAATAATGCAAGTGGCTTTAGGTTCCCATTGGGGAGAAATAAGGTAAATAAAGTAAATAGATAAAGTAAATAATAAGGCTGGTTTGTGCTGGAGGAACCAATTCATATGAATCTGTTCTTATGATATGAAAGACAAGCAGAGATCCTCCTAGGTAGATCTTGCAACTTTTGGCATTGTAGTCTGCAGCCAGCCACCATGAGCATTTCCATATAACATAGATGAGGGATGAGCTGGAACCTTTTCAGACACCACTACTGTCCACCACTCTGTATCACACCTGTTAAGATTTATGATATTATTAGTAATATTATCTTGAGATATATTCTGCCAACTCTGTATCTAATGCAACCAGCAGATCGCTCTAGTGATCATAACCATAATGAATTCTACTTTTCAGCTGTCCATTCCACTCTCCAATGACATTCTAATTATTTTTTTAAATTGCGTATGTATTTTAAATCACTGTTACACAGTAAGAAAAGCTGCTGAACTGAGTTGCTTTCTTTTTTTGCAAGTCTCTTTTGGAGTCTATTCTTAGATGCCAGTTAGTTCAGGGATTCAAAGCAAGCCCGTTTGTCATTTCTTTCTTTTAAGATTTCCCAAGTCCAGATAGAAAGAGAAAGAAAAATACATATCTTTCTATATATAGGGTCTGCTCGGTTGCTGGCATTTTTGAATAGTTACCCTCCAAAATGACTGAAAACACATAGGGTGACTTTTAGGAGAAACCAGGCACTGCAACAGGGCCTAATTCAGTGGTAATAAACAGGTTCTGCTTGCCTGAATTGTCTCCCAACAGACTGTCATTGTTACCTCCTCTGGGAGGGGGGAAGTGATTGTTTTGCTGTCCAGATGAACAGAAGTGCTGGAGCCAGTTGCTGATAAATTTCCAGACAGTTGTTGTGCTAATGAGCAGCTGACTTTTCTCATTTAAAAAAAAATCCTCTTCTGACAGTAAATAACCTGCCAGGTTTTGTGGGGGTTTTGCCAGCATTCTGAAGCTGGAATTACGAACCACCGAAAAACTATTTGAAACAAATTATCTACCCCCTAAAAGAGTGTCTGCCCTGCTTATGCTTTCACATGTAGTTTACCAAGTGTTTTAATTAACTGATGGCAGCAGTCTAGGTTCTCTTTGCATCTCCTATGTACACAGGCAAAAACATACACAGAAGGCCAAGTTCAGCAAACCTAATGTGACTAGTGACTTGCGTGCTTTTTGTTGGCACAGTACAATCATTTATAAGGGTCAGAAACCATGCTCCATGACTGTACCATCCTATGACAGAAGCCAGTACTGTACAAAAACATAAGTAATCTGAAAATTGTTAGGAGGGATAAAAATAAGCTTCTGTTCACTTAGTCTGCAAGACAGACTTGAAAACCTGGAGAATGTCTGGAGAAAACTCAGATGATAAGGGATGGTACCCTACACAGCTTTCTGTATTCCCAATGACTACGAGAAGCTGAGTAATGTAAGCAAAATAAGTGAATATATGCTGATTCACCTAATTAAATAATCAGTGTCTGGATTGTTACCTAGAGTTGATTTTTTAAACATATGTAGCTTTGCCTTCAAAGGGATCTCAGAAGGGACACTCGGTGCCTATAGAGCAGTGGTTCTCAACCTTTCTAATGCTGCGACCCTTTAATACAGTTCCTCATGTTGTGGTAACCCCAACCATAAAATTCTGCCAACACACACAACAATGAAGCTACTTTTTCAGATGTTTTCTCTTGCATGGCAGTTAGCACCAAACAATTTTAATACAGACTTTAGACACACATATATTTGCAAGCTAGCCCCAACAAGACACAACAAACACTCAGGCTTCAGACTTACTTTTCTTCAACAGAAGATGCCATGAGAAAATGAAGGTAGATGGGGGGGAGAGGCTGTTGCAGGTAGGGGGGAGAGACAGAGAGAGAGAGAAAGGGGAAGAGAGAGAGTGGAGAGAGAGAGAGAGAAAGGGGGAAGAGAGAGAGAGAGAGAAAGGTGGGGGAGAGAGGGGGGAAGGAAGGTAGGTAAGTGGGGGGGCTTTTGCCACATTTCCTGGGCTCTGCACTTCGGCACGGAGCCTAGGGAAGGCGGGGGGGCGGCTTTTGCTGCCTTTCCTGGGCTCTGCGCTTTGGCGCGGAGCCTGGGAAAGGTGGCAGGGGGGCAGCTTTTACCACCTTTCCTGGACTCTGCCCTTCGGCGCGGAGCCTAGGGAAGGCGGGGGGCAGGTTTTGCCACCTTTCCTGGGCTCTGCGCTTTGGCACGGACCCTGGGAAAGGCAGCGGGGGGGCACTTTTGCCGCCTTTCCTGGGCTCTGTGCTTCAGCGTGGAACCCAGGGAAGGCAATGGCAGAGCGCCCTAAAGGTGGCGGCGGGGAGGGGGAAGCGGCCATTGACTTACCTGCTGGCTTCTTCCTCCTCGTGGCCCCTGCTGGAAGGGCTGCTGGAAGCAGGGGGCAGGGCTCCGGCCCCAACCAACTCCTGCTCTTTGCCCTTAAAGGGAAAGCTCCCTTTGAGGGCAAAGAGCCGGGAGGCCAAACCTCACACTCGATTGAGCGCGGGGCCCTTTCCTGCCAGCAGGGAGGGGTGGGGTGGGCTTGGACGCCAGCCGGCAACCCCTGTGAAATGGTCGTTCAACCCCAAAAGTTCTCAACCCCAACCCACAGGTTGAGAACCACTGATATAAAGGATCTTTTTCATCATCAAATTTGATTTTTAAGGTCAAAAGATGGTGATTTAAATAACACAAACTGGGACACCCATATGCCGGTGAGGAAAGAATTCAGCTTGCTGTTGTTTATTTTCCTTCCCTTTTCTGGCCTTGTTGAAGCATCTAGCTTGAAGCATAAAGAAGCCATGCTGTGCCTAGACAGCTTCCCCCATGAATATCACTCACTGTAGAAACATTACACCATTATTTGTAAAGCTTCTTGTTGCAGTAATTGTCCAATCAGGATTGTCTACTTTCTGTAGTGTTCCCACACATTTCTCCCATTATTTACAGAGGGACAATCATAAGGTATTCGGCATCACTTACAAAGCTTTTCATAGCCTTGATCCCTCATATCTGTGAGACCACTGCTCCCCCTATGCACCACCATGACAGCTTTGCTGATCTGAGCAAGGTCATCTATAGGTGCCAGCCTGCAAATGGGCAAAATCAATAGCTATCCCTACACGTGCCTTCTCCATTGTGGCCCTGAACTTGTGGAACGGCCTGCCTGAGGATGTCAGGAAGACACCCACTCTCCTGGCTTTCTGCAAGCTATGCACAACTGGATTATTCAAGAGGGCTTTTCTATGCAGGCAGCAGAGTTGCACTGTACTAAATGATTCAAAAAGTTACTTGGATAAATTATTAGGGATTGTGGCCTATACTACTGTGTTTAGCTTGCTGAACCTAGAATCCTACTATGTAATTTTTGCATTGTTGTGTATTAAGATCGCGGTCGCCATGTGCTCACGTAATGGCAACCACCACATGGCCTGAATCTACCTGAGCTTCAGCCAGGTAGAACAATAGCCGGTCAGATCCTAAATGACCACCAATCATGAGCCTAGGCTTCCCCCCCAGGAACCTATGAACTGTAACCACTGTCTTAAGGTCCTATCAGGGAATGTGGGCGAGGTCAGAGGATTATCTCTGACTGGCACAAAAGAGGGCTCTGAGCCCGGGGTTTCTTATGTTCCATCTTGACCCGCAATAAACTACTATGCTGATTTCACTGTTACCAGCCTCCTGACTCCAATACTTTCCATGCATCATTGGATGTGTCATGTTAATATTTATGATTTTCTTCAGTTCTGTTTTTAGATTTCTGATTTGTTCTACAACCCTAATACTATGTATTGTTTGTTGAATGTCCTATCCTGTCGATTATATTGACTTGCTCTGTGTAATCTGCCATGAGTCCAGGTGAGAAAAGTGGATTGTATAAAACATAAATTTTAAAAAAAACTGTGACATTTTAAAAACATGTTAGTCTTTAAAATGCCATGAAGCTCCTACTTAATATTCTCATTGTTTACTAACTTTTTATCACAAATTTCTTTCAGTGCTGAGGTTTACATTTGGAGCAATGTGTTTTTTATCTCCTCAGTGACCATGTTAGGTGGCTAGGTTGAGAGAGGATAGTTGTTTTGCCCAGGGCAGTCCAATGAACTTCATGGCTAAGCAAGAATTTGAAGCTTACACAACCAAACCAACAAACTGTCTAGCTACTGTGTTGCCCCAGATTCTGTATCTTATGTGTAGAGAAATGCTGTCTGCCCTAGAGATCATGTCTATGGGTTTGTACTGTACCTGTGTATTAGAACCTGACTGCAAGTCAGTAGCTGGCAAGGCAAAAGGTACAGGGGAGGAATCATCAACCCACAAGCACTGAGTACTTCTTTGCTTAGAGATTCAAATAGATCTGGCTGGAGTGAGACAGTTACCAGCTAACACCTCAGCTATATTGTCATCCCTAAAGGACAGAATTTGGGAAAGCCAGAGGTCTAAATTATATGTCTTTCTTTGGGGTCAGAAAGACTGAGAATGACACCTGATGAGAATGGACTCCCAATGGGGGGCATGTAAAGGAAGAAACTCTCTTAACTCTTAGATTTCTTAACTCTTAGACTGGACCGTGAAGGTCTAAGTTTTCACAATGGGACTCCATCTGAGTCACGTATCAATCTACATATATAAAAGAAAGTCCCCTCACCATAAAATCAACACCCAGGCCAAACCGCTGGATCTAGAAACACCAAATTCGGGGAGAGTGCTCCTACCATGGTGTAGGTGCTCACTAAGAAGGGATTTTTAGAAATATGATCCCTAAGTGGGTCAAAAGGGGGAAAATGCGTTTCCCCCATTGATTCCTATGAGGCTGCCAGGCTGCTGCCTACTTGCACTCCCCACTCTCTGATTGGTCAGTTGCAGAGCTCAGTGTTCTGAGGTTTAAAAAAAACAGTTATAGGAGACTGCAGAGAGCTAACAGCAGTTGAGGAAATCAGGATTGTCTTAGTCCTGCTGCTGGCCCAGACTCCCAGATGCCTTTAAGCCATGAGGGAGCCCGCCCCAGCAGTAATGCCTTAGTGATCCAGTCAGCCCCGTCTCCATAATGGCTTCTAATACTCCTCCCCCCTTCCTCTCCTACACTGGACAGGCAGCTGCCTGTCAGGTGTAGGAGAGGAGGTGGAATGCTTACAGCAAAACAATCCAGGAACACAAGTAAAGAGGCCATCACTTTCGTGGAAGGTGGCAGGAGTTGACTTAACAAATGACTGCTTCTTAAATGGACAGTTCTATGTTGCCTGCTCCACAGTGAGCTCACCAAGCAGCCTGGTGATCTTAGCACCTGAGAGCAGAACCACCAATGTGGTCTACAGAGAGGTCCTTCGGGGGGGGGGGGGGGGGGGAGTACGTATGTCTTACTTCATTTTTTATGCTACAATCTTCTCCATTAGAATTCCTATCACAAATCTTACATTTCAAACTTCACATCATCAGTATTATAACTGGATTTACAGAACTTAAATACCATAGTGAAGCATGGGTATCAGGCTAGTTAACTATGTGGAGAAGTCCCAAACTCTGAGAACTAAAGTAATGGAGAATTTTAAATGCTGTAACTTTAAGAGACTTTGTGTGTGTGTGTGTCTGTAAAATGCTGTCAAGTTACAGTCAAATTATGGTGACCCCACAGAGTTTTCAAGGCAAGAGACTAACACAGGTGGTTTGCCATTGCCTTATCTGTACAGCAACTCTCGATTTCTTCTGTGGTCTCCAATCCAAATGAAGAAGAAGAAGAAGAAGAGATTAGATTTATACCCCACCCTTCACTCACTTGGAGTCTCAGAGTGGCTTACAAACTCCTTTCCCTTCCCCTCCCCACAACAGACACCCTGTGAGGTAGGTGGGGCTGAGAGAGCTTTTTCCCAAGCTGTCCTTGAGAGAACAGCTGGTACAGAGCTATGGCTTGCCCAAGGTCATCCAGCCAGGTGCAAGTGGAGGAGTGGGGAATCAAACCCAGTTCTCCCAGATTAGAGTCTGCACACTTAACCACTACACCAAACTGGCTCTCTCTACACCAAATTGATCCTGCTTAGCTTCTGGGATCTATACAGACACTAAAATATCTTATTTTAAAATAATTTAAGATAAATATAAAATTAGTGGTTAGAGGACTGCATATTACACTTTCTTTTTATCCACGCTCAGCGTGGTGTTTGTGTAGACCATGTATACTCTTTTTAGTTGTTTATTAAACTTTCTTTTATACTGTATGCTCAAAGCCTGATATGTGCAACCATACCACACTTAATTCTGTCCCGCTTTTCAAAGAGCAGTAAAGAGGAGAGGCATCTGTTAAGTTCACCATCCCTCAAGTGCAATAGATTGTCCCTGCGCTAGCTAGAATAAGAAAGGCAGAAGATGTGGCACATAGGCAGAACTTTTTAAATGGCAACACAGTAAAGACTGCTACAAATCCTTTTAGCAAGAGATACTATGACAAATTAGTTGGTGGCAGCATTTACTACTCAGAGACAAGCTGGTACTCTAGGGCTGCGATCATATGCACAATTAGACCCAACATAGGTGTGAATGCCAGGTGGATTTAAAGGGCGCAATCAGACAACATCTGGGAAGTGCCTCACAGCCGTTGGCAACCCATTCTGTTCTGCCACAGAAGTGGAGTTTAAAAGCACTGGGGAAAATCCGGTAGTAAATGGGTTGTGATGGGCCATGGACAAACTTTCCCGTGTCTGATCGCTCCAGCACGCTCTCATGGCATTGGGATGGTCTGATCAGGCCATCCCAACTCCGTATCATTGTTTTTTTTTTCCCCTTTGCAGTATGTGCATCATCACAAACTCCATAGGGAGCCCCTGGGGTGGAGGTGCAATTCATCGATCCCTTGGTTAAGCACATGAGGAAAAAATGAGACAACACCCCCCCCCACCCCCACCCCCACCCCCCCCCCCCCCCCCGACTCATCTGCAGTTGCGTCTGATCACACTCTGATGAACTGCACCCGCAGCTTCAAAGGGAGGTGTGATCATGCAACTGTGGGTCAAATTCCTCCGTAGGAAATAGCTTTGTCCCCCTCCCCCAATTTTTTCTGGCACGTGTGACCGCAACCTAGGAGTAAGGAAAAGGGGTGCCTTGCCAGGCAAAGACCCAGGATGGCTGCAGAACTTTCCAAACTCCTGGAGAAACAGGAATGGGACTTGAATGGGGTTGTAGGGTGGGGGAAAAACTACTTATTTTTATCAAAAAAGGCAGGGAAGGTGACTCAGACTGAAATCCAAAGTACATTTACATGGGAGTAAACCTCAGTGAATAACATGGGGATTATTTCTGAGTAGACCAGCTTAGGCTTTCTCCCTGTATCTATTACAAAGGAAGGCAGGCAAGCTTTCTCCCAAGGCCATGAAAATGTAGACAAGAAGAAAGTTTGCCATACCTCTATAAGAACAACTTATGCAAAGCATTAATGTCACTTTGAGGGATCAGGAATCTTGATAATAACAGTCAGTGCACAGCTAAACATCTGGAGCGCATTTCATTTGATTATGGGATCACAGGGGCCACCATATGTCCATTTTTCTGTCTGACTTTTAATTGGGTTAGAAAGAGGCTGAAAATAGTGCTGCTTTCCAGGTGGAACTGTAACGATAAAATAAGATTAAATGCCTACAGGAAACTAAGTGCTACACTAATAGATGCTCATTTTTTGAATTCAGGATGAAACCGTGGATATGTGTGACAGATCCTGCAGGAAGGACTGTGAGAATATCCTGTCCCAGGACTTGTGGTGCTGTCACACATGCCCCTTTTGTTAATTCATCACATGATCACTATGCACAGCTGTTTTTGGCCTCAAACTCTCTTGCTTTAAGTCTGCAGTTCGTAGTGTTGCAGTGTACATCTTTTTTCCCCAAAAAAATACGTCTGTAGTAAAACTTTCCTCTCTAATCACTCCACCAGGTCCAAAATACACCTAGATTCTTCTCAGTCAAGTAAAGATTCTGTGGGTTGAATTGCTCAAACCCACTTCTACTATGCAATGGAAACTGGATATTTAATAGCTTCAGGCAGCTCTGAACCAAGGTCTTGTTACTACATACACAAGCTTCTGCTGCAGGCATTAGCAACCAAGCAGCTGGAGGGATGTACTTTTCCTCAGCATGACATTGATAAATGACTCACAGGAATGCTTAAGAAGGTTTGGAATGTTTGTTTTAGGTTCTCTCTCACACACACACACCACAGAGAGAGAGAGAGAGACAGTAATTATGCATGGAGTCTTGCAAGAGTTGTTTGCTTTGATGTTCTTCTTAAAGTTTTAAAGCATTACACCCAAGCATGGTTTTCTAGGGGACGAGAAGAAGCTTTTTAGGTTCATAAGATATGTTTTGTTAAATATTAAAGATTGTAAATCAGTTGTGGTATTGCTAAATTTTAAAGCCATATGAGGCCACCATCCCCAAATAAACCATTTCCTTTGAAGCACCTCACCAGGTTACCGCTACAAAAGCTCACCTGCAAGATTCAAAATTTTTCTCTCCAGCTCCAACACAAGCAGGTGGCAGGCATCCACAGCCAGCAGCCGCAAGCCATCATCAGCCATCAGTCCTTATTAAACCCAGCATCTTGCAGCCATCAGCTCCCATTTGAAGAAGGATCTTCAGCTATTAGTTAAACAAAAGCCTTTCTAAAAAGGTCACCTCCTTACCTGACAGCCATTAAAGTATGCTTAATGTATCACCAACCCAGGCTCCCTTAAGCAGCAAAGGTAGCCATGTCTCATTCCCTGCCTCCAATTTTAAAGGGATTCAAAGAGGATGTATGGGACTTGATTCTGAAGCAAATCACTCAGAGCAGGAACATCTGAACCCATTCATACCATACCCAAGCGCTTGGGCCCTTAGACAACCATTGCTTTCCCATTTCTTCATCAGTCAATGAATTCCAATCTGATACACACCCTGCCCCCTCCAGGACTTCAGCAAATAGAGAATGTTGGCTGTATTGGGTTTGACACTCATCACCTGATATGTTCAGGATCCATGCTTCACTCAAACCTAGCATGGTATTATAGGGAGATGGAATAGAGGGGTATATGCATATACTAGCCTGATACCTATGCTTTGCTACAGTATTTAAGTTCTGTAAATCCAGTTATAAATCTGATGATGTGAAGTTTGAAATGTAACATTTGTTGTAGGAATTCTGATGGACAAGATAGTAGTGTAAAAAACAAAGTGAGACATATATACTGGTTCTTTTCCCTACTGAAAGACCTGTCTGTAGACCACATTGGTAATTCTGCCCTCAGGTGCTAGGATCACCAGGCTGCTTGGTGAGCTCACTGTGGAGCAGGCAACACAGATCTGTCCATGTGAGAAGCAGTCATCTGTTAAGTCAATTCCTGCCACCTTCAGTGTCTGGCCTTGGGCCTTGTTGATGGTCACAGCAAAGCAGACCTTGAGGGGTAACTTTAGCTGCTTGAACTTTGCCGCATTCCTAAATTGCCTCCTCCTTGTATCTGGCTCGATGTTTGCCAGGAGCTTTCTTGGGGGCAGTGAGAGGTGTGAGGGGGAGTTGGTCTGAGGGAGTGGTGATGTGGTGGACATTTCTTCAGGTTTATGAGGGAGACATGCATCGAAATGACTCCTAGAAAAGTCTTTTACAATTTCCCCATGAACATTCATAAACTCAATTGCCATACTGGCTGTTATGAGAAATGTCTATTCAGAAGTCTTAAATCACTGGTTTCTGTAATTGTCCTCAACTGTCTGCAGTCTCTTTTAACTGTTTTTACCTCAGAACATTGAGATCCACAGCTGAGCAATCAGAGCGAGGTGGGTGCAAGTAGGCAGATTTTACCTCAGAACTCTGAGCTACACAGTTGACCAATCGAGGGGGGGGGCAAGGAGGCAGCAGCCTGCCAGACACATGGAAAACAATTGGGGGTACACATTTTGCCCCCTTTTTACTCGCTTAGGAGTCATGTTTCTCAGAAATCTCTTCATAGTGGGGGTTGACATCATGGTAAGAATGCACTCCCCTTACTTTCAGTTTCTTAGTGCAGGGGTTCAGCCTGGGCATTGAAGTTTTGTGGGGGAGGGGTACAGGGCATACTTTTTTAACAAAAATGTTTCTCAATTATGTTACATTTAAAAAGTGGTACATAACTACGCATTCAAAACAACATCTGAGCTATCAAATATTAAGCAAGTTCATATGAACCAATTTTCTAGAACCCACATTGTGAGAAGTTAAAAAACCTAATACAGGAAACCACTTTTCTACAAATTTCCATAGTGGGTGGGAGTGTGATTAAAACCATTGGAGAGCCTGGGCCAGCTACATCGCTAAGGTGATCCTACTGGGGTGGCCTCCCTAATGGATTAAAGTACCCTGGCCCTGCTCCTACACCTGACAAACACCCACCCACCACACTCCCACTTCAAATAAAATGCAAGTCTGTGATCAGGCAGGCAAAAAGGGAATATGAGGAGCATATCGCAAAAAACATAAAGACCAACAATAAAACTGTCTTCAAATACATTAGAAGTAGGAAACCAGCCAGGGAAGCTGTGGGGCCCTTGGATGACCAAGGGGTAAAAGGTGTAGTGAAGGATGATAGGGAAACAGCTGAAAAGCTGAATGCATTTTTTGCCTGTGTCTTCACTGTGGAAGATGAGAAGTGCCTGCCCACTCCAGAACCACTGATTTCAGGAGGGGTATTGAAAGACCTGAATCAGATTGAGGTGACAAGGGAGGAGGTCCTACAACTGATAGACAACTTAAAAACAAATAAATCACTGGGCCCAGATGGCATACATCGAGAGTTCTGAGAGAACTCAAATGTGAACTTGTGGATCTCCTGACAAACTATGTAATCTTTCCTTAAAATCTGCCTCCATTACTGAGGACTGGAAGGTAGCGAATGTCACTCCCATCTTTAAAAAGGGTTCCAGAGGAGATCCGGGAAATTACAGGCCAGTCAGTCTGACGTTGATACCGGGTAAGTCGGTGGAAACTGTTATTAAGGAAAAGATTAGTAGGCGCATTGATGAACAAAATCTATTGAGGAAGACTCAGCATGGGTTCTGTAAGGGAAGATCTTGTCTCACTAAGCTGTTAGTGTTCTTTGAGGGATTAAACAAACATGTGGACAAGGGGGACCCAATAGATGTTGTTTACCTTGACTTCCAGAAAGCTTTTGAGAAAGTTCCTCATCAAAGGCCCCTAAGTAAGCTCAATAGTCATGGGATAAAAGGGCAAATCCTTTTGTGGATCAAAAACTGGCTAATTAAAAGGAAACAGAGGGTGAGTATAAATGGGCAATTTTCTCAGTGGAGGGAGGTAAGCAGTGGGGTACTGCATGGATCAGTACTTGGTCTGATGCTTTTTAACTTGTTTATTAATGATTTGGAGTTGGGAGTAAGCAGTGAAGTGGCTAAATTTGCAGATGACACAAAGTTGTTCAGGGTGGTGAGAACCAGGGAGGATTGTGAGGCACTCCAAAGGGATCTGTTGAGGATGGGCGAGTGGGCATCAACATGGCAAATAGGGTTTAATGTGGCCAAGTGCAAAGTGATGCACATTGGAGCCAAAAATTCTAACTATAAATACACGTTGATGGAGACTGACCAAGAGAGAGATCTTGGAGTCGTAGTAGATAACTCAATGAAAATGTTGAAACAGTGTGTGACTGCAGTGAAAGAGGCCAATGCTATGTTGGGGGTTATTAGGAAGAGAATTGAAAACATATTAGCCAGTATCATAATGCCCCTGTATAAATCGATGGTGCAACCTTATTTAGAGTACTGTGTACAGTTCTGGTTGCCACACCTCAAAAAAGATATTATAACATTGGAAAAAGTGCAGAAAAGGGCAACTAAAATGATAAAAAGGTTGGAACACTTTCCCTATGAAGAAAGGTTGAAGTGCTTGGGGCTCTTTAGCTTGGAGAAATGACGGCTGAGGGGTGACATGATCGAGGTTTATAAGATTACGCATGGGATAGAGCAGGTAGAGAAAGAAGTCCTTTTCTCCCTTTCTCACAATACAAGAACTTGTGGACACTCCATGAAATTGCTGAGCAGTCGGGTTAGAACAGATAAAAGGAAGTACTTCTTCACCCAAAGAGTGATTAACACGTGGAATTCACTGCCACAGGAGGTGGTGGCGGCTACAAGTATGGATGGCTTCAAGAGGGAATTAGATAAACATATGAAGCAGAAGTCCATCAGTGGCTATTAGCCACAAAGTATAGATAGGAACTCTCAGTCTGGAGCAAGTGATGCTCTGTATTCTCGGTGCTTGGGGAGGGGGCAACAGTGGGAGGGCTTCCTGCCCCCCTGTTGGACCTTCTGAGGGCATCTGGTGTTTTTGGCCACTATGTGACAGAGTGTTGGACTGGATGGGCCACTGGCCTGATCCAACATTGGCTTCTCTTATGTTCTTAGGTGTAAGGGGGAGGATTGTGTTTGCTGGGCCAGCAGCAGTGCTAAAACAATCCTGCTGAGCACGCTTCCCTGATGGCTTTAAGGACTCTGCACCCCTTCCAGCCCTTGACAGGTGGTTGTCTATCAAGTGTAGGAGAGGTAGCATATCTGAAGGCATTAGGGAGGCTGGGCCAGCAGGAATGCTAAGGCAATGCTGTCTGGGCAGCCTCCCTGATGGCTTTTAACACTCTGCCCCTGCTCTTGAACCTGACAGACAACTATTTTTCAGGTGGAGGAGGGGTGGGTGGGAGGGTGTCTAAAGCCACTGGGGACACTGGCCCAGCAGCATTGCTGAGGTGTTTCTGCTTGGGCAGCCTCCCTGATGGATTAAAGTACCCTGGCCCTGCTCCTGAACCTGACAGACACCCACCTGTCTGGTGTTGGTGGGAGTGTGTTTAAAGGCATCGGGAAGACTGGGCCAGCAGCAGCCCTAAGGCAATTCTGCTGAGCAAGTCTCCCTGATGGCTGTAAGCATCCCACTCCATCTCCTACACTTGACAGGCCGCTGCCTGTCCAGTGTAGGAGGGGGAGGGGTATTGCAAGCCATTGTGGAGGCTGGGCCAGCAGGATCACTAAGGTTTTACTGTTGGGGTGGGCTCCCTGATGGCTTTAAGCACCCTGCACCCACTGCTGCACCTGACAGACAGCCACCTGTTGTAGGAGGAGCATGTTTGAAGCCATCAGGGAGGCTGGGCCAGCAGCATTGCTGCACCTCACAGGTGGTTTTTGGCCATTCCTGATTTCCTCAACTGTCCTTAGCTCTCTGTAGTCTCCTGTGACTGTTTTTACCTCAGAACACTGAGCTCTGCAGCTGACGAATCACAGTGGGGCAGGGGGGAGCAAGGAGGCAACAGCCTGGCAGCCAGATATGAAGCAATGTGGGAAGCACATTTTACCCCTTTTGACCTCCTTAGGGGTTGCATTTCTAAAAATCCCTTCTTAGTTTGCATCTACATCATGGTAGGTGTGCTCTCCCTGAATTTGGTGTTTCTTGGTCCAGGGGTTTGGCCTGGGCATTGATTTTATGGTGAGGGGACTTTCTTTTATATATATAGATGGCTGCCTAGTCTTCTATGTGAGTGCATGTTTTATTTCCTTACTTGTGTGTTTAAAAAAACTGTTACATGAAAAACACCCCATGAGGAAGGCAAGGTAGCTAGGTTCTATAGAAGACATGAGCTTCTCCATGTTGATTTGTGAAGGAGAGGGAGACTGTATGGTTATCTCCCATGGCTGGTTGTGTTGAGGGATGCTGCTGCACTGACAGGGGTTTCTCTGCTTCCTGGACTACTGTTTATCCTGAAGACATATAAATACATGAAGCTGCCTTATACTGAGTCAGATCATTGATCCATCAAGGCCAGTATTTCTCCTGTGACTGGTTGATACTCTCCAGGTCCCAGGCTGAGGACTTTCACATCACTTACTACCTGATCCTTTTAAGAGAGACCCCAGGGACCAAACCTGTGACCAGATGCTCTACAGCTGAGCCCACATTCTTTTGTTAGTTTTTATTAGCTGCTTTTATTTGCCTTGAGAAGACCAAATGGCTTTCCCCCTCTGCCTCCTTGATTTAGCATTTTGTCTTAAAGTGGCTTGCTTGAACCATGTTTGGGATAGGCCATATTTAGAAGGTTCTAGTTGTGTAGAAATAGAATGATTGTCTGTGGTCATATTTGATGCCTTGGGAGACTTCTTCTTAAATACACAAGCATATGTCTGTTTTGAAATATGAAAGGATTACATCATCAATTCTTTGGGCATTAGAACTACTCAGCTACAGATGAATGTTCCTAAAGTATCCAACATAATAGACAGCATGTGTGTGAAACTTTTCATCCCTTCCTGTCTCCAGGGGAGGAAAAAGCTGAGAGACATAACATAAATGAAGCATAATTCTTTTATGCTCTGCAGGGCCTGCATCAGGACAGTTGCTATGGGCTCCTCTGCATGGGCAAATATATTGTTTTCTTTTGACAGAATCGCTTGATTTTTATTTTTTTTTGTGAAGAGGGTTTATGTTTCACACAAACTGGAACTAGCTGCAAGAAGAACATCAGCAGAAACTAATGAGATCTTTCAACATAGGTTGCAGCATCCCACTAAAGAGCTATGGAAGAGGGCTGGAGTGGTATAGTAGAGTGTTGGACTAGGGCCTAGGATAACTGAGTCTGGATCCCTTGTTTAACCATGGAATCCTGCCAGGTGACCGTGGGGCCATCACAGTCTCTCAATCTAATCTACCCTTACAAGGTGGTTGTTGTGAGGATTAAGTGGAGGAGGGAGGAACTATGTGAAAGCCACTTTGGATCCCTGATAGGAAGAAAAGCAGGATATAAAATTTAAAAATAAGCATCAATGAGCACTGCAAAATAGATTCCACTGGGGAGGGGAGAAGAGACACAATGTTCTCTTCCAGCTGGAAGAGGACATTCAGTTATTTGCAGACTACAGAAACCGTAGCTGCTTTCACATGGGGATTTTTTCCTCACATGAGCAGTGGGAAGCCCTTGTAATAAATGGCAGAGTCCAGATGGTGTTGTGCCATATCTGGGCATGACTCATCTGGCTCCTGGTTTCCCCCCCCTTTCAGCCAATGGAAATAAAGATCTCTCTAAAGATCCATTAGGACACTCCTCCCATAGCCCCTATGGGGAAGGACACATTTAAGTTCTGCATTTCCTTCTCCTCTTTTTTAGCCTTTTAAAGGGTTTTCCCCCTCTCCCTGCCAATCCACACTGTAGCACGACATTATGGCTCTGGAGAGGAAGGGAGGGGAAAGGAGGATTCTTGGCCATGGGGTGGGCAAGTGAAATTGCTATCAAAAGCAAAGGTGCAGGAGAGATAAGGAGGAAGAACAGGATGGGAAGCAGCAGCAAGAACAGGAGTGTCCAGATTCTGCTTCCATCAGTTCCTGTCCCACTTGCAGCAGCTGCTGAAAGAGGGGTACATTTTCATGTCCCCATGGTGTTACAGCCTAACAGTTACAGGTTGTTTAGGACTACTTCATACAGTTGTCAGATGCAGAGATGCTATTTCGTCCATTTATTCATCCTACCTAATTTTCCACTTGTGTTACTCTTGTTCTTTGATGTTCCTTTCTTTCCACTTCCCAATCTGATGCACTCAAATCTTAAAAAGTAGGTGGATGAGACATTTGGGATGCATCTATGCCACTGAGTACAACAGGGACTAGGTTTTGTTTTCCTTCCTGGGTTCTATAAATTGTAAATCAGAATATTCAAATGAATAATAAGATCAAAGGTAGTTCTCTATAAGTAACAGAGAGTGAGTGTTCACATGGCTTGTCACCTCATGTGCAATATTTCCACATTTGGGATACAAGTGAACCAGCTCAGTGGGAACAAGAAGGAAAGAAGACAGCTGTGACTCAGGCTTGGCTTTGCATGTTGCTTACCAGTACCAGCCATACACAGGAAAAACCAATTCCAAGTGTTTCTTCTCTGTACAGGCCTTACAAGAGAAAGAAATATCAGACTTCAATGTAGAAAGAGGATGCTATCGGTGCCCCCCCCTTTAATGTACAGATTGTAAGAACAGCCAGTGTACTGGGAACATACAAATTCTAGGAAACAAACAGCTTAGCTCAGACCTACATTAACTAAGACCCATCAAATTCAACACAACCCACCACTCATGCATGGCAGCCTTCCAGGGATTCAAAGCAATGGACTATAAGGTGCCAGGCTGGCCCATAGCTAACATGGGGGCCATGGGGCCCGCCCCCTAGTGTTTCTTCTTGTGAGAACCTTGTTAGATCCAATAAGCCAGGCCTTGTATTGAATAAAGTCCTTTTATTTCTTAATGGTCTATTCACTAAGCACTTTCAGTGTTAGTGATGACAGTTATGGGGCAGAGGGTGAATTATACCAAATTCAAACATCAGGATAAGAACGTGGCACCAATCAGGCTAATTGTAAAAAGGCGCAAAAAAAATACTAGCTGTTGCTTTCCCACCGAAAAGGCGCCGAACAGAGTCAGCTCAGACTTGGCAGCCTTTCCCCTCCTCCCACTAAGCTCCCCCGGTGGTTCCCATACTACCAGCCACCTGGAGTCAGCGCCATTAGGAAAACACTTCAAGGTTAAAGGCGCTTCTCAGAGAAACAGAAACAGAGGCCTGAGAGCAAGCAGGGAGGGGAGGAGACACAGAGCTCAATGACGTGGCGAGCACAGGGCACCCAACTACCACCCAGGAAGATGACAGGGAACCTGACACTTCTGGGCCACCTCCCTCCTGGGCTGCCCCCAAAGTGCCCCAACTTGCCGCCTGCACTGTGCTTTGATATAATTAGCTGGGAGGGTGCTAAGTACTGGAGTCGGGAGGCCGGTAATGGTGAAAACAGCATTGTAGTTTATTGTGGGTCAAGATTGAACATAATAACCACGGGCTCAGAGCCCTCTTTTATATTGGTTGGAGATAATCCCCCGACCTCACCCAAATGTCCTGATAGGACCTTAAGATAGTGGTTGCAGTTCATAGGTCCCCGGGGGGAAACCTAGGCTCATGATTGGTGGTTGTTTAGGATCCAACCAGCTATTGTTCTACCTGGCCAAAGCTCAGGTAGATTCAGGCCATGTGCACATGTCCATGTGGCGGTCACCATTACGCGAGCACATGGCGACTGCGATATTGATACACAACACCCCTCCTGCCCTAGTCCAGTTCCCCCCTGCAAAAATGTCCTGATAGGACCTTAAGATAGTGGTTGCAGTTCATAGGTCCCCTGGGGGAAACCTAGGCTCATGATTGGCGGTCATTTAGGATCCAACCAGCTATTGTTCTACCTGGCCGAAGCTCAGGTATATTCGGACCATGTGCAAATGTCCACGTGGCGGTCGCCATTATGCGAGTACATGGCGACTGCGATATTGATACACAACAGAGGGGCAGGCTCCCTCCCCCCAAATTCCCTAGCTACGGGGCTGCCAGGCATTTCCTGAAGGCTGGCTCTGGCACCATATCTGTTATGCCACCTGAGTCAAGTTTCTGCCATAAGTCTCTAGGCTGAACAGTGTTCCTCCGGGACACCATCCTAACTGCAAAACAAGCATTCAATCACCTGATCCTGAGGACCACTTTGGCTCCATTGGGACTTATAAAACACATCTTGAAGCTCAGTATGAGCCATTTGTGTCACTGGAGAGGATTCTACCTGACTACCCTGGTGCCATAGCTAGTTGTAATATTTCAATTGCTGTTAAGAAAGACTGCCTTTCACAAAGCAGAAAGTCTCAGCCTGCATGACCATCTGAAAACCGTCTTCTAGTTTATGAAAGGTGCTGAAATATTAATGGCTTGCAGGCTCACTGTGAATTACTCCTGCTTTCAGTCTAAAAATACGTTATTCTGCTTATAAGAGAAGAACAAAGGATTGGCACACACAAAAATCTGCCTCTATGCCTGTCGAATATAATCAAAGTTTAAATATCTGTGTTGTTACATCAGCTTGAGAATAAGATTCTGTCAAAAAGGTTTGGGGCAATCCCATTTCCAGCCAGAAATTTTTGTCAAAGATTGATGGACATGAAGCAGGGCCATAAGCCTTTTATGGGTCATCTGCAGTCATGAAAGCACCACACTGTTACCTGGAGCAGAAATCAAGAGCTCATTGAGTAGGGGGATCAGAAGTGACATAGACTTGACTTTGCAGTGAGAGGGGGTACAGAAATAAATAAAAGAAATAACTTGCCAAATTACTCCCACCAAAAGCCTTTACTGCTGATTTAGATAAAGATTTGTGTTGGCTGCTTGATGGTCTCTTGTTACAGGCATTGCAACCATCCATTTAATTTCACTTATCCTACACTAATTTCCCAGCCTAACCTGGATCTGCACCTCTGCACTGCCTTTTTCTTCCCACTGTCATTTTATTTATTTATTAGATTTATAGCCCACCTGCCCCTGTACAACAGATGCTCAGAGCAGATAACAACAATATTCATACATTAAAACTACTACAACGCTCACAATTCTGTTTCAATCAATATGATGGCACATAATCTAGACCGGGAGTAACTATCATATAATTGGTTAAAAAAAACTAGACTGGGAAAAGGGGATGGGATAGGGGAAGGAGGCCAGTCCTGATGGAAATCACCTGATAGAAGCCATCACTGCCCTCAGCCATAGGTCTGGTGGAGCATCTCCTTCTTACAGGCCCTGCAGAATTGCACCAGACTCTGTAGGGTCTGGGTCTCACTCAACAAAGAGTTCCAAACAGGCCAGGGCCAAGGCCAAAAAACCCTGATTCTGGTCGAAGACAGCTGGATACTTTTAGGGCCAGGGATCACCAGTAAGTTGTTATTCATTGAGCACAATGCTCTTTGGAGGAGAGGCGGTCCAGCAGATCTGCTGGTCCCAGACCACGGCTTTGAATTCCATTGGTTGCAAAAGACACAAGCATATTTACATGTAAGAGCCACTCTCAAAAGTAAGCTTCGTAATGAAGAAGAAGAGAAGATGAGACTGGATTTATACCCCACCCTTCACTCGGGGTCTCAGAGAGGCTCACGAACTCCTTTCCCTTCCCTTCCCCACAACAGACACCATGTGAGGTTGGTGGGGCTGAGAGACCTCTGAGAGAAACTGTGCTTTCAAGAACAGCCCTGACAGACTTCCGGAAGCTTTGCAAAGAATGGCGGACGCCTCTCACCGCACCAGCGGGAGAGGCGATCCGTGCCAGGTGGGAAGAAGGGGTCCAGGACTGGTGCCGGACCCCCAGAGACCCCAGTGAGGGGGCTCTGCCTGGGGTGGCACGGAGGAGACCTCTCCCGTCGGTGGCGATCGCGGGTTTGAGGCTCCTCTCATCACCCCCATAGGTTCCCCCGCCTTGGAAGCCGTAATGGCTACAGCGCAAACCCAGAAGCAGCAGAGAGTATGAAGTGCAAGAAGCAGAAGCTCTCAGATATGCAAGGTGAAATTGTGAGTCTCGAAGTTAAATAAAGCAGAATCAAGCGGGAACGCGGCGGGTGGAGGAAATCCCGCCCCCTCTCCTATTTGTATCGGCGTACTTACGAGGCTCCTTACACGGTGTTACTGAGGAATAAAAGCTTGCACGGACTGCTAGAAGGCAGGATCGTGTACTTGAAGATATAAACTTTAAAATTATATAAGTGCTGGTTGAAAAATCGTTCCTTCTGTCCTCCTTATCTAACTGTAAACAACACAGCGGACTCAACAATGGCGGGGAAACCGAAACCTTCCCCCAAATTAGGAAGTTCAGCTCCGAGTTCAAAGGTTGATACCACAGAGATGACTACAATTTTCTCCTCGTTATTGCGACCTCTAGTGGACCAAATGACGTCTCTTAACACAAAGATGGACAAAATGCAGCTGGAATTAAAAGAGTCGAATAAAACTACAGAAAAGTTGCAGCGGGACCTCATGGAGGTTAAAACGTCAGTAAAAAATCAAGACTCAAGATTACAAAAAGCAGAGAAAGACAAGGCTCTTCATCATGACCAACTTTTAAAACTACAGATGGAACATGCAAGTTTCTTCCTAAGACTTCAGAATGTGCCAGAGAAGAAAGGAGAAGACCTTAAAAGCTTGCTGAGTGAAGCGCTGGAACCAGTAACAGGTTTAAAAGCAGAAACTCTAAAAAGCGACATGGATATGGTTTATAGGACCTATCCAGATTATATTAAAAAGAATAGCCTGCCTGGTGAAATCATGATAAGGTTCTCCAAAAAACTGACAAGAGATGTGGTTTTAAAAACCACAAATAAGACGGTTCTGAAGATCCAAGAAGAAGAAGTGAAAGTTATGAAGGATATTCCATTTGAAATAAGGAAAAGAAGAAAAGCCTACAGAAAAATAACAACCTGGCTTCAGTCTGAATCTATTATATATCGTTGGAATACCCCAGAGGGACTAAGCTTCAACATCAAAGATAAGAAATATAAAATTGACTCTGTTGACCAAGCGAAAAAATTTCTGGAAAAAAGCAAGGAAAAGAAAACAGGAAGAGAATCAGATGATTCACTAGCTTCGCAAGAAAGTATGTACGGTTTTGACAGTTCAAAAAGTGAAGAAGAATCGGACTCGGAAAAAGGAGCAGCAGCCCCAAAAATACAAGTTGAGACTGTAAAAACAAGAAGAGGACAAAAGAAGAAATGAGTGTTTTAAAATGTTATATTAAGCATATGCACTAATGTGACTTATAAAATGTATTGTTAAGCGTTTTTCTTCAAAGTATGCATACCAGCCAAATAGCTTTCTCAGTTGAAACAGTAACAAAGTAATAAGCTGTAAACCATGGTCTTACTTATGCTTCTTAATTTTTTATTAATAACTTGATACAATTAAGCATTTCATAAAGTACTCTCTGTATAAGGTATATGTAGCTTAGTTTTGTAGCGTTGTAGAAGTAGAAAATAGGTAAAATCAATAAAAAAAATTTTAAAAAAAGAACAGCCCTGACAGAACTATGGCTTGCCCAAGGTCATCGAGCAGCTAAAAGTGGAGGAATGGGGAATCAAATCCAGTTCTCCCAGAAGAGTCCATGCACTTAACCACTACATCAAACTGGCCATGAAATAACAGATGAGATTTACAGCCTACTCCTATACCTGTTTCCTCTGAATTTTCTCTGTGTTGCAACTTTATTATTATTTTGAAAATTTATACCCCCCAGACACCTGCTCACAGCAGCTAACAAAAGAAGAAAACACCTCAATGATAAAATTATCAAGCAACAAGAAACATAGAAGTGTATCAATATTAAAACCAGCAATGAAAGAACAATAAATCTACTAAGGACATAAAAATAGCATAAAACAGCAATAAAACAATTTCAGAATAAAATGGTAGTCCAAAAAAAGCACTCCGGGGGGACAGGGGCCTTAAAATAATGAACTAAAGGGATGGGATAAGGACTGATTAAACTTTCTCCCTAGTGAAAATGTCTAAGAGTGCAGTTATAGTGCAATTACATAATCAAAACCAGTTGGTCCCTTAGTTTTAATAGGAATCTTTGATGTGACGTAGATGAGATCTGAAGTAGCTTTTATTTTCTGAAGGTCCTCTCATAGATTGAGGCTTTCCCCATTATCTGCTGTCTGCAGGCTTGGTCTCCTCCCTTAGAACTGAGATGTTTCTCGCTCCCCACAGTAGACAATAAAAGAACAATCTGTTTCAAAAGATTTGGATTATTCCATAATTAATTCCTTTGTTTATTACTAAATTCAGTTGCATCAATGCAGCAAACTGCACTATATTGACACCTTGAGACAAACAATAAGTATTACAGCATAGTACATTTTAAAACTCCATCTGAAGGACAGAAACATACCCACATGCTTTACTCTGAAGAGGATATATGTCTTACTATATGGCTGCATTCTATCTCAGATTACCACCTACAGAAAAAAAATTATAATATGAACAATTTGAATTCCTGTATATGTTAGATTATGGTATTTTGAATTTCTATTCTCTGCCTTTCTTTGTGCAGATTCTTGCAAATGCATAATCATGATACAACACAGCATCTGCCAGTTCATTTCAAATTTTATGCAAATACACATTTGTGCTGCATCTTTGCCAAGTAAGGCTTGATAAATCAGCTTTTGTTGTACTTTTTCTTGGATATTAAAAAGTTTAAGATGTTCTCTGCCCTTGAAATTCCAAGATGCATATTATTATAATTACTAAACATATGCCCTGCCTTTCCTAGGATGATAATCCATCTAGTAAACTCCAATGAAACAGATTAGACTGACTATATGATATGAAGAGTATCTTGAAGTCCCTTCATTACAGTTTGAGGTCCAATGTACTGTGAATGTTCTGCTGGGTAGACAACATGACAAACCACATCTTAACTCACTTTCTCAGAACTGCTGTCTCTGTATGTCTACTCACACTCCCTTCCCAAGATATCAAACCTTCACCTAGTAACTGTTGCTTAAGTGAGACTCTGGTACCAGGATTTTGGTTCCATATTCAGTCTACGAGAAATTTATTTGTGATTGATTGGGTGAACCCTGGAATTTGCCAGGAAATTTAAATGCATTTTTTTGTTCATTATGTACTATGGTAGAAGGTATCATGGCAAATCCATTCCCTGTTTCTGTGGCTAGAATTGCCAACAACAGGAGGAAAACATCCTGTATCTTTAACAGACACTTAGTGGGATGCTATTTACTAGGTGATGTTATCTACCTCTGTGCCATAAAAAGCTTCAGCTGCCCATTTCCAAACATTAAGGGCGACACATTTTGTCTCAAGGTTGACGACAACCCTACTCCTAGCACTTCCACTCATGTTAGTTGATCAGCCTTTCTTTCCTAC
Organism: Lepidodactylus listeri; assembly: GCA_029233225.1. Classification (NCBI taxonomy): domain Eukaryota; kingdom Metazoa; phylum Chordata; class Lepidosauria; order Squamata; family Gekkonidae; genus Lepidodactylus; species Lepidodactylus listeri. The sequence continues at coordinate 56,459,219 of JARCFY010000002.1, read as the reverse complement.
AAAAAGAATGTAACTGACTATGGACAGCCAGTTTCACAAAATAAATCCCAAACCTAAAATTGTGAAACAATTCAATCCATTTTATGATTAACAAAGGACTATGCTGGTTTTGTTCTTTCCCCTGAGTTCTGTGGAGTACAGTGTGTTCTAATGTTAAGACAAAGAGAGAGTGGACAGTTTCTCACTCTCCCATAATACTAGAACCCAGGATCATCCACCAACAAAAGAAAGTACTTCTTCAGACAGTGTGTAGTTAATTTGTGAATTCGCTGCAACAGGATGTGGTCATGGCCACCAACTTGGAGGAGGACAAATTCATGGAGGACTGATGGCTACTAATCATGATGGATATCTGCCCCCTCCATATCAGAGGGTCCCATGCCTCTTTAAGTCAGTTGTTGGGGAGCACAGGTGGGAGGATGCTGTCATCCTGCTTATGGGCCTCCTAGAGGCAGCTGGTTGGCCACTGTGTAAACAGAATGCTGGACTTGATGGGCCTTGGGTCTGATCCAGCATGGCTCTTCCTATGTTCTTATGGCTTACCAGACTCCATCCACACCTCAGCTACATGTTGCTATCTCAGAGGTCAAAGTAAACACAATCTCTGTGGCTGTCCCATATTGTCTTTGCAGATGTAGAGACATTGCACAACAGCTAGGGACAAGTCAGATGCTCAAGTTGCCATGATTTGCATTATTAGGACAGTGCTTACATATTCAGTCATCTTTGTGATCATGGTGTCTCCTCTGCCAAGTAAGTATCAAAGCCAGATGGCAGATAGATGGCCATGAGATCAAACAAGTTAAAGTGTTCAGATATTTAGGTGTAGTGTTCCAACTGTCTGGCTCATGGATTGCCCAGCCATGTAACTAAATCTTCCCAAAGAGCAGCTACAGCAACTTTAAGATTCTTCTTTACAAAAGGCGGCTCTCATATACCATACACATTGAAAGTCTTTCAGGGCAAGGTGGTTTCCCAGTTTATGTATGACATGTTTGTACAATGACTACATTAAACTAGAAGCAAGCCAATCCAAATTCCTCAGATCCTTATTTAAGGTATCCTGTTGTGTACCCAGTGTCCTGCTTAGCCTAGAAGCAGGGTTGGTTCCACTAGAAGTACGTGCCTGGTTCCAAGCTACATGCTTCTGGCTCAAGTTAAACCTCTGCCCCCCCTGGATTAACTTCATTAATCCTTTCAGACAATTTTCACTCAAGGTGGGTGAGAGCAATAGAGGACAAATTGCAACTGCTTGGTTTTTCCTGTACAACCTTACTGCATCTTAGGTACCCAAGAGCCAGAGTACTAATCAAACAGAGACTATGAGACACCGCTCTTCAAGTCAACAGATCACGGGCCCACTCTGCTCTGGCAATGGGAAACTGTAACAAAGTTTCATTCCATCAAGTTACCTTTATACATTAGAATTCCCCAAACACCACAGAGCCTTCACTCTGGCCTGGTTTAATGACCTCCCATCTGCCCTTCTTGAAGGGAGATATGCATGTATTCCATATGTATAACGTCTCTGCCTATGTCAGTCTGGAATGGTAGAAACAATTGAACATGTCCTCTTACATTGCCAATTTTACACTGCCCCAATTCTATCCAAATATCCAGGTAGATCAAATTATTTTTATACTGCTCTTCTTCTTGCTGACTGTTTCAACAAAACTATACTTAAGGTAGCTAGAGTCTGCGCTCTGGCATTGGCATGTTTAACAAGGCAGAAGAACAGGGTCTAGTGTTTAAATAATTTTATTGTTACTATTAATTGTATATTTTCTGTACAGAACAACCCAATGTGTTGGGAGTAATGTGGGCCACCAATTCCTGTGGGTTCTTCTGCTGTTTTATGTCTACTTTAAGTTAACAATATAAATAATACTGTGACGTTTTAATTTCTGTAAGCCACCTTGAGCCGGCTACGGATGGCTAGGCGGGATATAAATCCAAATAATAAATAAATAAATATATTATGTATTGTTGATATTCTTGACTGCTAATCTCGGATCATAATAATACTGAACTAAACTAAAGAGTCATCTTCAGGTCTTTATGGATCAGATGACAATGTGGGCTCCATTTCATAGAAACAGTTCCACTAAATCTGTTACTCTTCATGGTATCCAAGACTATGACAAGACTCAGGATGGTGCTTATATAGAGAGAGGCAGACTTCAGCATCATAGCTATGGTGTCTGAAGAATACCGTAAATGGAAAAATATGGTATACTATCAAACACTGATGGCACCTGCTATTTTGGCCACTATATGACTGTATGACAGAGTGTTGGACTGGATGGGCGATGTTCTTATGTTATGTTAAGACCAGGGGTCATTTCGAGCAGGAGCACAGCTCCGGGAGTTGGTGCCAGCCCCCCCCCCCGGTGGGGGAATGCCTGCTTGTGTCATGGCTGCAGCAAAATGACCCAGTCCCCTGGAAAGGTCCTTGTTCCTCTGACCAGCCTTCTGAAGGTTTCAGCCACCACTGAAGCTATCCTCTCAGAATAGTGGCATTTCTGAGGCTTGGATTAGTAACTGTCCCCTCTCTGCCAGCTCTTTCTTTCTTTCTTTCTTTCTCTCTCTCTCTCTCTCTCGCCTTCTGACATAATTCCACTGATGTCAGGTGGTTTAGCATATGCAAATAAGTTATGCTAATGAGTTATGCTAATGAGCTCCTGCACCTCTTTTTCTACAAAAGGACCCCTGGTTAAGGCGAAGCTCTGAAGAGGCTTGAAGTCACTTTTCATTGTGTGTACCCAAGGCCAACTCTGTAATGAGGTAACCTGAGGCAACCTGAGGTGGTCAGCCTCCCATCCTTCCCATTGCTGACTTCCTGTCACCTGCCAGCCAACTACCTGCTCTCTGCCTGCTGCCCAGCTGCCACAACTGCCTGGGGCTGTAAGACTGGTTTCTCTTTATGCCCTCATTCCCCAGGGCCTTTTTAAAAATAGTGAGGCAAGCTGCACATGCTAGTCCCTGAACTCTCACAAGATTCCTGCTTGTAATGATTCTGGGCTGTTTGTGGCTGATAAAAGAAAGTGCTGAGGCAGTACCTACAGAAGCAGTACCTACTGAAGTGAAAAGGCAGTGATGGTCCCTGTGCTGATATCTTCTCCTTACAAAGAGGGTGGTCTATGTATGAGTACAGTAGCCACTGACATCTCCTTGTTGGTCACTGGCTCCTCCTTATGCTCACAGATTGACCACCCTCTTAATGATGAGGAAGAGGGGAGAGGACTGCTGGAGAAGAGGGGAGACAATAGTAGTGGTGATAGCTGATGGGCTGGTGGACTGGATGGTGGTGGCAGCCCTCCAGAGCATCAGCCCACTGGTAAAATGAGGGTCTGCTAGTCCTTAGCTTTTTGTTGTTTCAGAAATCTACCTTGTCTAGACCTTGGATCTGACTCTCACATTTTGTTTACATCTGTGTCCACTACCCTTCTTGAACTAAGTTTGAGTCCTGAACTAAGTTGGAGTGCATGCACATGAAAGCTTATACATAGAATTGAACTGTTGGTCTTAAAGGTGCCACTGGAATCAAACTTTGTTCTGTTGCTTCAGACCAACACGGCTACCCATCTGAACCAAGTCTGTAACTGTTTGACTGTTAGACAATGACGGTTCCTGGGTTGATGTAGATAGTCCAGACAAACTCATATTGCCATGAAAATTACAACCCTCTTTAAGATGCTCTGAATGTGAGAGAAATCTGTGAAGAGTTGTTCAAGGACATGCCCTTGGCATCATATGCTCTTTGATCAGAAGGACAGTTCTAAATAAATTATCATCCAGTAATTAGGACTAGATTTTCTTTTTAAATGGATGATTACTTTTTGTACATTGTTTTCCCAAAGATAAGGGGAAAGTTTGCAATAAACACTGTATTTCAGTTCTCGGAATTCTAAAGCTGTCTGTAGATTGGGCTAAGTGACTGTGAAGGATGATAAGGAGCTAAACCAGAGAATGAAATGGAGATTGTATGAGGAGCCCAGACAAAGTCCAATGTAAGTGAAGCACAAAAGGTGGAGGAGTCAGATTGCAAGAGATTACTCACAAGAAGGTGATATGCCTCAAGGAATGGAACTGAATTTGGCATCTTTTATATTGAGATGTATGGTACTGTAGACTGTGGGCAAAGAAAAAAAACCCCTCACTGATAACCACAAATGATGCAGCTCTACCAGAAGCTCTATCAGCATGAGTGATTGTGAATTAAGCAATATTCTCCTGTAGCAGGTTGTCATTTCCTCCCAAAACTTAGCCAGCGCTCTTCATCTAACAGAACAGAATGCTACTGTCCTATGAATGATGGTGATGTCTAAACTCCACAGTGATTCAGGATGGAGTGAGCATAAGAATGATGCCATAGATGCTGCATGATGGGCTATTCCTATGCCTGTCTCCAGGGCTTTTAAAAAAAGAGTTGCCAGAACTCTCAAGAGAGAAATCAAGTTTTCAATCTGTATACTGAAAACTCATGAACTTTTAAACATTTTTGAAAGAATTTTGCCAAAGAGGTTCCGGAACTCTGTTCCGGCGTGTTCCCCCAGGAAAAAAGCCCTGTCTGGCTGTCTCTGGGACTAAAAGTCGGACTGCAGGAAGCCAGGGGTGGGGGGAGAGATGGAGGGAAATCCCAGAGGTAGCATAAGTAATAATGTCTCAGAGTGAGTTTCCAGGCACTGTGTCCTGTTGTAGCTACAATGTAAGATTATGTCCTTGAACTACCTGACCTTGAAGTCCATAATCTAGGTTTATTTATTATTTAGCACATTTTTATCTTGCCCTTTCTCCAGGGATATCAGGGTGGTATTCATGGCTCTCTCTTCCACCATTTTAGCCTCACATCAACCCTATGGAGTAGATTCTGCATGAATAACCGGGCCAAGGTCACCTGGTGTACATCATGGCAGAGTGGGGATTTGAACCTGGATTTCAAAGATCCTATGCCGAAACTCTAACAACTGTACTGCACTGGCTGGAATGTCTATTGATGGAAATGTTCATTTCCCAACTATCAGCTCTGAGGGATCCCCAAAGCAGTTTTTAGTCATAAAATTAGTTTAAACATATCAAATTAGTTAAAATAAACAGTGTAAAACATGTGAAACCCTCCCACCTCCCACCCCGGAGAACAAGTAACATAGCAGATATAATACAAAAACCATCAGCAGAGAAACTATGAGGCATCAGTAAATAATCTTAAATTAAAAGCTTGCTTGAATAATGTGTTGAAAGGTTTCTCTCTCACACACACACACATACACACACACACACACACACAGGTACAAGGTGAACCTCATCAGGAAGGTAAGTACACAGTGTTGGGGCAAGCAGAAAGGAGTCTCTGTTCTATAAAACTTATCACCAAATTTAGAAGGTTGGGGATTATGATACAGGGTCTCTCCCAAAGACCTCAGCCTGAATAGACCCTGCGTCTATTCCCAAAGACCTCAGCCTGAATAGTCTCTGTGGCCCAGGGTAGAGGGGTTGGCCACTACCGAGGGTATGGTGCAGGGAAATTCTGAAGAAACCTGCCATATGGAAGCCTTGTTGCTGCTGTTGTAACAACAACATGAAAACCACACAAGCCTCTCCCTGTGTGGAAGCCACCTATATCTTCACACCTGGAAAAACTTCTCCACTTGCATTTCTGTAGTACAATAATTAAAGGCAAATCACGAGATCTGTTTCTTTCACAATTCTTTATTATTGATTTTTATTCAGAAAAACAGGGGGGGGTGCAGCCGCTAAAGATTCTAACTAATCAAAAACAGAACTTGGAATTCAGTCCTGATTAGGGAGACCATTCAAAAGCACACACTTTCTTGGATGTCTGTCTTACTGGATTGTGTACCTGGAAGGCAGTTCACAATTTCCTTGGATTTCCCCCTCCAGCTGCAGCTTTCCCCTGTAACACGTACCACATAACCCCCAACGGTCTCCTGACCCTTAAAAGCAGCTTCTGTAGGGATGTCAGTGGTTGTTGTAGGACACAGGATTTTAAAAAGCCATACTGGGAGCAAAGATCCACTTGCAGTTCTTCATATTCAGCTAACTAACATAAGCATTACTTCTTAGCTAATGTGTCTTATACTGGGGCAATAATGAGCAATATATAGATGTTTCTACTCAGGTAAAGTTGACATGATCTTACATTTTTCTTACTAACACAAATATACCCTTCCCCCAAAATATTTCCCCAGTGCTGCTGCCACCACTGCCTAAAATGGATGAGCCTTTATCTCCAGCATGTAATAGGCTGTCCTTTAGACTCACAAACATATGTTGCCATACTGCTGTACCCTAACAGTGTGAGATGTGGTCCTCTTTGATAACATGCAAGAGTGTGCCTCACTTCTGGCCACATTTTTATCTCATTTTTACTATCCCAAATCTTTCAAGCATCAGCTTTGGCTGCACTGAATAAGGTTTTCTTAATAATGCCACTTTAAAGGTCAGCTTCCCAAGCTCCTTTTAGAACTGCTCATCTTTTTGTCTCCTACAGCAGTTCTTATGTCCTTTTTAAATCTCCAGGCAGTAAGATATGCAGGTCTTTTAGAAGTTAGGGTCTGTGTGTTTGTTTATACCTTCATATGTCTACTCAATTTACGAAACTGCTAGAATCACCAGCTAGTTAAACAGTTTTTTAAAAGCAGGATAATAAAAACCACTAAAACCTGAGGGACTGGATACAAGCAGTGTTCCCTCTAAGCTGAGTTAGTATGAGCTAGCTCACTTTTTTTTAGTCTCCGGCTCACACATTTTTGTCTTAGCTCAGAAAGGAGAGCTCCAAAGCAAACTGATTTATGCAGTGGCCAAATCACTCACTCAGAACTGTAATGCCAGTAGCTCACAGAGTTGAATTTTTGCTCACAAGACTCCACAGCTTAGAGGGAGCATTGAATACAAGCAGGCTTTGGGGGGGGGGGGGGGGGGCTGCATGGACAAAAGCCATGTAGGACAGGGGCTGTAGCAAGATGGGGAACTGGGCAACACTGAGTTGGAAAAGATGGTTTTGTACAGCCTTAAAAGAAGTACTTTACTCCTGTAGAGCTTGCCTAAGGGAAGGAGTTATGGGGGGGGGGGGGACCTTGTCTTTATCTTTTAGTGGAACTTCTGCAGAACTGGGGGGGAGGCTTATGAGGGAGGGAGTTCCACAATCAGAGTTCCACTATTGAGCAGACAGGAACATGCAGCTTCAGATGTTCTCTCAAATACATCAGGCCCAAGACTTCAAAGAAGTTTTATTGGGGTTCATTTTAGGTTCGTTAAAAATGTTTATTATTGTCAGGACAGGACTTGACAATTATAGCTATTACATCTATGCAGATTCTTCTATTCGTTCTTTGTTCCTGTTGGTTTCATATTTTTAGCAGTGCCTTTTTTATTTTCCACCCAGCTGAGATGAAATCTTCCTTCCAAATGCTGGAAAGAAACATTGTACACCCACCTTTAGGACGCATTTAAAAGGATCATTCTTGCAGCCTGCATGGGATGCGTAAGTAAGCATGTGATCAGGGATTTCCTGCTTTCCTGGGTTCCTCAAGCAAGGGGTTTTTTTTTCTGCTTTTAAACAAAAATGGAGCATGAACTCTCCCTGCCCCTTCTTGCACCATACCCTGCTGCACTCTGATCCTTTAAACATTTTTCTCCCAGCACTGCTTACTTCTTGTGCTGCAGTCTAGCTAAAGGAAAATATGTTCCGAGCACCAGTGTAAGGCATGGCATGGCAAAGGACAGCACTTCCACACTGTCATTTTTGTCACTCATTTGTTCCTATTGCTTCAGGGTCCCCCCCCCCATGTGTTTTGCTCTGTCTAGCAAACTCAGGGGGAGCAAAACACATGTGGATATGGGGGGGGGGGCAAAGCAATAGGGACAAACGAGTGACAAAGAGTGCAGAAGAGTTCCTCTAGCCAATAGTCTCCATTTTGATTAAAAATTGCCCATCCCACTCCCACTTACACACTGGAACAGGAGTCTTCCTCTTCTCCCTTTTAGGGCTAATAGCAGCCAGGCAATTATCGGCATGTTTTTACATGAACTTTTAAATGTTTGAGATACCTCAGACCATGACTCCATGCTTCTCTCACACACATAGAAAGAGCTGATCTTTCCTGATCACTGGTCTCTTGCATCTTGTGGGGTTTGGGGTGTGCATGTGCATTTACTGCTTGGAGAGCACTAGCCTGTGCCAGTTTTCCCTCCAGGGAAGCAGGTATGAGCAAAGGTTCACCCGCGTCTAGCAGAAGCAGCTCCGGATAACAGAATGGCTCACACAAACAATAGCTGTGCTTACTGAAATCCCTCCTAAAGCTACTGAGAGTTGGTGCAGTAATTGCTGAAAAATGGAAGCACTGAGCAGATATACCATTATGGACAATCCTGTTTGGCAAGAACATTAGCAAACTGTTCTAGTTGGACAACATTCCTGTCAATCACACATCTATCCCGCCATTGAGAGAACCGAAAGCAAACTGCAGGGTACCAGAAAAAAGGTCACAAATCCTATCAACACCAGACACTGGAATTTATTGCAATCAGATTAGTGTATTAAAGATTACGGTATTAAAGAAGGGACATTATTCACATCAGATTTTGATCTTTTATTATCTGAATGTGCATCCCTAGTGGCTAAAGTGCTGCACTTCCTCAGCCTGGCCTACCTCACAGATGACTTCTGCACAATCTGCCACATACCCTTGCAACTTTAGCTTATGATGGTCACAGCTGAGGTAAGCATAACTGTAGAAATGGTACAGGCCCCCCCCCATCCCCCACCAGTGGCCAGTGAGACTTGGCAATCCTGTTTGCAGGAAACTGTGCTACCCCTGGGAAAACTTTTTTTTTTGTCTTAAGGCATTTGTTTTGTTCTCTTCCAGCACTTCCAGTTTAATGGAGCTTGCTGTGCGGGGAGAGCGGCCTAGAAATTGAATTAATTAATTAAATAAATAAATAAAGCACAAATGGGGTAAACTATGGGGAAATTGTTGCATCAGTGGGCTTAGCGACTGATGAGGTACAACTTCAAAGGAAGAAATTGAGTCTCCTTTTTTTTTAATTTCCAGAGTTCCCCAACAGAGCAAAGAGCAACCTCTGCAGATAATATCAGGTAGGAAAAATGACATCGCAGAAAGAAGGATTAAAAACCTATCCCTTACACTGCAGTCCTGATCTAAATTTTGCTTTTTATGACCATTGTTTACAAAGAACAAAACACAGGAGGTTCAAACACAGAACTCCCAGTGTCTTGTCTAGTTTGACCCTTATTCCATCCTTGGTGACCTAACGTTTCTAAATTCTGCTGTGTTAATGGTAAACTACACATTACATGTAACAAAGGCATAACAGTGCCCTTTTAGCGAAAAGAGAGAGCAGCTTCTGGTATGGGTACTTTGAAGTTAACAAGCGGAAAGGGGGGAGATGCTTAACACTTTCTCTGCTACTGTTTTTTCCATTTTAAATAATCCCTGCATCTGTTCTGTCTCCCCAAGGTGAACAATTTTCATTCCCTTTAAGAGAGGATTAGTGTGTTCAAAAGGGCAGCTGAAGCTTTTCATGTACTCTTACCACTTTATTCTGAAGCATCATGAGGCTCCAGTAAGAGACAAGAATATTTGAGGGACAAAGAAAGTTCTTAAGGAGCAATTCCTCATTTATATGTATGAGCATTTTTTTTCCCCAGGGCAGAGCTTTGGGCCATGACCTTTTCTCTTCCCCTAACCCTGGTTGACAGTACCTGTGTGAGAATTAAAAGCAGAACTGAGGCAACATGCAGAAATCCCTTTTTATTGGCTATTGGAGAAAGCAGTATGCTGTTCGCAAGCAAAGATAAAATATTGCCCTGCATGCTGGAAAGTGCTGCTGAGGAATGAATTAATTGCAGCTGCAGCTCACTGGATATTTACCATTCTTTCTCCTCCATTCCAGGCTACATTTGTGGATGCCCACCTTGAGTTTGGCCACATTTTGGTACGAACATGTTTGAAGTAGTAAGAATTACTGAAACTGAGAATACATGCAGATTTACTGCCCAATCAGTAATTGGGGCTGGGGAAGGAAACTGAGATGCCTCTGACTTTCAGGGAATTGTTGCTTAGGTGTATGTTAACAGGCCTTCCTAACCATTTGGCTACTGCTGTTTTTTGGAGAGGGATTGAGGAAGGAGACAGAAGGTGTAACCTCAGTAATAGGCAACACACAATTTAAATTAGTAATGGGCTTTGGCCATCTCTGTTTCCATTCTCCTCCCAAGGCAAGTGATGTTACTGTGAAAATCAAGACACCACCCTGGAATCTAAAGTGATTCCTTGTGTGGCTTTGTGAAAACAGTTTTATTCCAGAGTTTTAACAGAGCTAAGTTTTCCCAGTTGGTAGCTGGAGTTCCAAAAGAGCTCAGCTGGCTTTCATGGACCACCTTGTTTCATATGTACCTGCCTACCATCTACCAACTGTTAGGCCTTAAGCAAAAATGTGTGTATTTTCCAAAGCCTTTCCTTAATCTTCCCGAAGACCTTTTTGTGACATTTCAGCTTTCTCTTCTCTTTCTGTTTTATAATGTACTCTACTGTTACTGCAATGGTTGCTCAAGTGATCATCAAGGGCTTTGCAGTGCAAGTGCAATCCTAGGTAGAGTTACTGATTGAACTCTGTCTCCTGATAACGCTTTATTGAATTATTGCTGGTGGGTTTTTTGGTTTGCTTGTGTTTGAGCTAACTATACTTGAATATTGTTTATGGATATAAAATTTTTAAATAATTAAGCCAGTGTGCTAAATTTTAGTAGGAAACCATCTTGGGAACCTGAATACACTGAAAATTGGTATGTGGTTAGTAAACCATATAAGCCACCCAGCTAGGAAATGTTCAAGTAGCAACAAACATGAGAGCCATGTTAATCACAGCTCAGTTAGAACGTGCTAGATATTCCAAGATTATGAGATTGGGTTTAAAATAGAATTGCCAACCTCCAGGTGGGGCTTTGAGATCTCGCAGAATTACAACTGATCTCCAGACTGCAGAGATCAATTCCCTTGGAGAAGATGGCAGCTTTGGAAGGTGAGCTCTATGGCATTATACTCGGCCGAGGTCCCTCCCCTTCCCAAACCTTGCACTTGCCTGTATTTCACCCCCAAATCTCCAGAAATTTTGCAGCCCAGAGTTGGCAACCATAGTATAAAATAATAAATAATATGTTTCATTTGTATTTTGCTAGTCATATTTTCCAACTTCGCAATAATAGGTCTAAAAGACTTTTTTCACACTGTGGCAGATGCCATTATAACTGTTTCTGTAATATAACCTTAGCAGCGGTAATTTATAAGGAAAAAAACAGATATACGTTGTTAAGAATCTGCAGAAAATGGATGATGGATAATAGGATTTACAAGCAGGAAACTACAAGGATTTGCAGGAGGCATTTCATTTCCCTCCTCTTCCACTATTTCCTCTTTCCCTTTCCGGAAAACCCCATAGCCTCTCCCCTAGTCCTGCTTCATTCTGTCCTTCTAGGGTTCCAGCCTCCAGGCGGGGCCTGGCAAGCTCCTGGAATCACAGCAGATCTCCCAACTAGAGATCAGTTCCCTAACAGAACTGATTTCTGACATCTGAAGAACAGTTGTAATTCTGGGTGATTTCCAGCCCCCACCTGCAGGTTGGCAGCCCTGGTTCCCCTGGAGGAAATGGCTGCTTTAGAGGGTGGTCTATGGAATTAACCCCTTCTGCAGTGCCTCCCCAGGCTACATCCCCAAATCTCCACGAATTTCCTAACCTGAAGCTGGCAACCCTATCTCCTTTCCAATCAACAGCCCTTCCCCTCTGTCTTAAGCTTTCCCTTTCACCTTCCCCCCAGTGGACACCACCTGAGAAAACTGTAGCCTTGTTGTGTGTTGCAAGCAGCTCAGGCAGGCCCTCTTGCATGGTAGGGAACCCTCAAGGACTAGTGGGGTGGCACCTCACTTTCTCCTGTATCCCCCTCCCCGCACTATTTCTTCTTTCCTTCTCACTGGCAACCCCCATATGATCTCTCCTTTCCCTGGCTTATTCTCCCTTTCTCAGCCATTCGCCAATCCACATTTTACCTGCCTCGCATCTTCAACAATATCTACTATTTATTTCTTTATTTATATCCCACCTTTCTCCACAGTGGGGACCAAAGCAGCTTACATTACTCTCTTCTCCTCCTTTCATATGCACATCTACTCTGTGAGGTAGGTTAGGCTGAAAGTATGTGACTGGTACATAACCACCCAAATAGTTTCCATAGCAATAAGATGCTTCAAACCTGGGTCTCCCAGGCCCTACTCTGAAAATCTATCAGCTACACCAAACTGGCTTTCATAGGGTAGCTGCTGTTGAAAAGTAGCAAGCAACCAGGCCTAAGTGAGTCATATAAGTCGGATGGTATCCAGTCACCCAGAGGTTGTTTCCAGGCCTACGGTTGCCAGCCTCCAAGTGGGACCTGGAGACCACTCACAATTACAACTGAACTCCAGATGACAGAGATCTGTCCCCCTGGAGAAAATCATTGCTTTGGAGGGTGGACACTATGGCATTATATTTGGCTGAGGCCTCTCCCCTCCCTAAATTCTGCTCTCCTCAGACTCCACCACAAAATTTCCAGGAATTTCCCAACCTGAAGCTGGCAACCCTACTCAGACTTGGCCCCAATGAATCCTCCATCAAAGGCCAAAAGAAGCCTGGAAAGAACCCTGCCCTCTCTCCTTGCCATTTTTCTCACATAAACCCAGCCTTCAGCTTCAGACCAACATGGCTACCCACCAGATTCTATAAACGCAGCCTGGAACACTGCAGTTGCCTAGCAACAGCCACTAAGGGAATCCATTGCTTAAAGCTACAGGCATTGCTTTTATCAACAGCCACTAAGGGAATCCATTGCTTAAAGCTACAGGCATTGCTTTTTAAGGGAATCCATTGCTTAAAGCTACAGGCATTGCTTAAAGCTACAGGCATTGCTTAGTGGCAACAGCCACTAAGGGAATCCATTGCTTAAAGCTACAGGCATTGCTTTTAGTTTTTTAATCCTCCAGTATATTTTTTTTTATTTCACATTTTTCTGCAAATCTGGGGCCCTTTTCAGATTTGTAGAAAGATCTGCCTTGCCCAGTCACCAGATTTAAGTATCCAAAGATTTGGTGGACTTCAGTATTAGTATATATATTCTAGAGGGGTAGCTATGTTATTCTTCCAGCTAAAACTGCAAAGAGGCTTGAGGCATTTTAAAGACTAAGAAATTTATTGTGGTGTAAGCTGTCAAGGTGAGAGCCCTTCTCGTCAGATGTCAGTGTTTTTATTGTGGTAGTGGCAATGACTTGTACTAAAACTCTACGCACGTCACTCATGCACTGCATCCTCCTGCCTTTATACACATCCAGCCCCTGTTCTGCTCATTAATGTTTCCATTAACTATGCACAAGTACTACCAGGTGCAGCTATCATTATAAGTTGCCATTTACATATGTTTTTATTTCAGCAGTGACTTGCCATTAAAAAGCCTATAATTAAGATAATTAGTACAAAAAGATTTGTCTCCTAATCAGCCTACATTTCAATTAGTTCTTTTTTAAATTTACAGATGGAAAAATTTAACTTAAGCTACAATTTGTATACAGAATGACACCACATTACTGGTGCCAACGAAGTGTTTAGATATCCAATTAACTTAAAGGATCTGAGGGAAGGTTTCCCCCCCTTCCAATCCACTCAACTGGTGATCCTGCTTGAAGTCTTTTAAAACAGCAATGTAAATTCCCCAGCTGTGGAAATTCACAGCTGTTGGTTCTTCCAGAGAGTATGTTGGACTCTGCACAAACCAGCACCCTTCAGGCTACTAAGCAAACAGAAAGGATAAACCATGTTGCTGTAGCAACAAGATCATAAAGTGCTAAATCTCACTTATCAGGACCTTCCTGATGAAAGAAAGAGAGAGAGAAGATTCATGGCAAGGCTGTAATTCGGTCATGCTATCTTGATGAGATCATTCAAGTTATTTCCAAGAATTTGGAGAAGACAGCTGTAGTTTAAGAGTGACTTCCCTTCTGGATTCAATAGGATAAGACAAATGGTCTGTTTTTGAGGTTGTAAATTGGTGGGTATGTGGATATTTTAGAATAGACATAGTTCTGCGTACAACAACTCATTATTTTCATTTCTTGGGCCAAATCAGCTGTTGCTCTGTGAGCATGGTACAAAAGGATGCAGTCCTCTGGGAGTTAGTTAGATCATGAGTTCACAGAGATACTTTGCACAGATGATAAATTTTTCATTTAACTGGCTATCTATCTATCTATCTATCTATCTATCTATCTATCTATCTATCTATCTATCTGTCTATCTATCTGATATGAGTGTACTCCATCCTTCCTCCAAGGGGCTCCACATGGTTCTCCCTTTCTGTTTTATCCTTACAATAACCCTGTGAAATAAGTTAGACTGAGAGGGAGTGGCTAACCCATGGTCACCCTGTAAGCTTCACAGTACAGTGGGAATTTGAAACCCAGGTGTCCCAGATACTAGTCTAGTATTCTGTGCTGCATAGGCATCAACTACGGGGGGGCTTGAGGGCTCAAGCCACTCCCCAAAATTTCCCGGGGGGACTGAGCCCCCCCCCCCCCAGGAAAACAGAGTGCCCTCCGCCGCACCTCCCCAGGCCCTTCCTAGGGCTGCCACCGCCTCTCTCTCCCCCCCTCCTCGGCCTGGCTACTCCGTCCCTCCCTCCGTCCATCCAGGGGCCAGCTAAGCAAATGCCCAGCTGGCCCCTGGACAGACGGAGGAAGGGACAGAAGCAGGAGTGGTCAGGCGGGGGTGAGATGGTGGTGGGGACATGGTCCCAGGGGGTGCACGTGCTTCGTGCGCGCGCACAGAAGAGCCCCCACCCACCCCCAGGATTTTTAAAACTCGACGCCCCTGCTGTGCTGGCTCTCCAACAAAATTATAACAGGGAACCTGGAGGAAGAATGAATATGAACGTGATGAAACTCACTCCCTTTTATGCATGATGTTTAAATAATATTTAACTAGACCTCAGATGTCCCATATTTTAAGATGCTGTTCTTGACTGAGCTGTAATATCATAGATGCTCCTTGTATGAGTGTTCCTAGAAAGCTCCTGCTGTGTCATGGTAATCTAAAGACAAGAATGTCTTTTCCTTAGCCATCTTCCCAAATTCATGCATGCATTCACTGAATATTTGCAAATGGGGCAGGAGTGGGCTTCACTGCAATATCTGCAAGTACTGCTGAACATCTGCAGTAAAATCAGGGCTCATTTTGTAGCAGGAGCTCCTCCGAATATTAGGCCACACACCCCTGATGTAGTCAATCCTCCCAGAGTTTATAGTAGCCCCTGTAAGAAGAGCTCTGTAAGCTCTTGGAGAATTGGCTACATCAGGGGTGTGTGGCCTAATATGCAAAGGAGCTCCTGCTACGAAATGAGCCCTGGCAGTAATCCCCTGTGTTCAGGGTACCATTCATGTGGAAGAAACTATGGGTGTTCAGGCTCACTGAAGACACTTACATGAGCATGTAGCTGGTTGGGACAGGGTAAATAGGTGCAATCCTGTTCTCCTCTGCATGTGTTCAGTGAAGGAACATCTCAAGAGGGCCCTTATATCCACAACAGAATGTCCCCAGTTAACTTAAGAGGCTGCAAATCTTGTATTGTTCTTTACATCCTGAAGAGTACTGGACTCAGGAGACCAGGAACGGTGAAATCATGAAGCCTTTATTGAGTGATTCAGCTTGCCCAGTAGATGATCAGAACAAGCATGCTTCCAGGGCTCCAGGGCCCTCATTATATGCTGGCTGGAGCCACACCTCCAGCCTCACCCAAAATATCTGATAGGGGCTTAACATATGCACATGTTTGTCATAGGTTCCCTGGAGGAGCCTTTGATTGCATTGGCTCCCCAGGGAGAACCTAGGTCCCACATTGGTGGAGGCTTTCAATCCGGATGTCTATTGTTCCTCCAGATTCAAGCTCCCCTCTCTGCCTGACCATGTGCTCTGGCCATGAGGTGGGCGCCATTACCTGGGAGCACATGGCAGGCTGGTTGCTACACAGAGCATACTACATTACACATCCCATATTTACATCAGCATTCATACCATTGTCCGTATAGCTAGGGTCTTTCTTGAGTGATTGTTCCTGAACTGTAGACCCAAGTCTCTCAAAAATATATTCCCTTGTAATTGGTGTTGTTGTTTTTTTTTCAGTTAGATCTTGGCATGGGGTTGCATTTCAGGGTTTCTTTTTTGTTTGACACGCCTGGTTCCAACCTTGGAAAATGCATCCTCCAGGCACCACACCACTTTGATGGGCTGCAGACAATTTGCAAAAAGCTGTCTTCTATTTAGTGCTTGGAAAGGCCATTTAGCTAATTTTACAATGCATTGGGGAAGGATGCTAGCTCAGCTGCAACACATTTCACAGGGCTACTGGACCAAAAAAGAAGGAAGCAAGCCAAATGGCTTCCTGGAAGGATGTTTCATGCCATTCCAAAACTGCCCTGTCTTTTTCATTTCCTTGGGCAACTGTTTAGCCTCACCAGTAACTTTTCTCAAAAGGTTAATGCAGAAGTTTCCTATCAAGTGAGATCAAATCTGGGCAAATATTTTAACGTATAATTGGTGACCTGTGATTTGCCCTGAAGGGTAAACTGGAACCAGATGATCTTGGCAAGGTGCTAGAATACTCTGACAAGTATAGAGTTGGCTGCTTCAAGCTGAATACCAAAATATTTGTCTCTTAATATTTCTGCATTTGAGAACAGGAACATTCAAAATCAATTTGGGGATGAACTGCCCGTTAACTCCCAGATTTTAAAATACTAATAGGAGGCCATGAAGCGGAAGTTTGAATTGTGACCATTACCAACCATTTTCAGACTCAGCTTGTTTAAAGGAGGCAGCCTACAAAATTTGTGAAGAGCTCTGTAACTCTGTTGGTCTGCTTTGTTGTAGATTATTACTCCTCTTCTGTGCATGCCTGTACTCAAGTTGCCAGATCCACAGTTTTTAGAAGGGGCCTATATCTGGCATAAAATAATAACATTCATTTTTTAAGAAAAGAGCAAAAGTCCAGAAGCACCATAAAGACTAACAAAATGTGTGGCAGGGTATGGGCTTTCATTTGGGGGGGCATTATTTTTTCACACACATTACTTCAAAAAGTAAAATACAGCATCTGGTTTTACAATATCCCTTAGAAGTAAGTGAGCTATGTGTACATAGCATTGTGGCCTGAAAGAAGAAGAAAAGAAGAGAAGAGACTGGATTTATATCCCACCCTTCACTCAGAGCTTACAAACTCCTTTCCCTTCCCCTCTCCACAACAGACACCCTGTGAGGCAGGTGGGGCTGAGAGAGCTCTGACAGAAACTGCTCTTTTTCAAGAACAACTGTGACAGAACTATGGATTGCCCAAGGTCATCTAGCAGCTGCAAGTGGAGGAGTGGGGAATCAAACCCGGTTCTCCCAGATTAGAGTCCGTGCACTTAACCACTACACCACCACACACTACACACTACACTAAACTAAACCATACCACCCTACTACGCTACACCAAACTGAAATGGAAGACAAGCACCAAGTATATTTTCATGAGTCTATTTTAGAGGTAACATTTGAATGCAGAACTCCCAGATCCAAATGTAATTTTCAGTCCATGGACCATTGGGTAAATGCTTGCTGCACACAGGAACCCAAATTGGGATTATCTGTTTGGCATGAACGTGCATTAAGTGTTTTAGTTGGATGAGGTCCCTGTCAAACCTATATTTGCTGGATCACTCTCTTCCCTTGCTGCCTCGCCACCCCACCTCAAAGAAATGATACCTGAGAGCAGCTACAAACATTAAACACCAAAATGACATTCAGATGTGGCCTAATTGTTTCCTATTATTCAGAGGTAATTTCATTCAGACTATCTAGCATTAAACACAGAGTGGTTGGCTTGGGTTTTCTTTAGTTGCCTTCTGAATGTTCATTGGTCTCACTCTGAGGCTGAATGCACAAATTAGACAGCAACAGAATGAGCATTTACTCAATGGCAACTTATGATAACAGAGGCATTGGAAGGGTGGCCAGTAGCTCTCATCAGTCACCAAATGTTAAAGAGAGGGTGATAGAATCTAGACTCCTATAAACCAACAAATACAACTGCCAATTAAAGGAAATCTCATAGTGCCCATTTTAAATGGTTGTTAAAGCACAGAAGGCAGTAGTAATATGAATTCAGAGAATGGGTTTCTCCTGTGCTAGAGCTTGAGGTTTTGCAATGAAACCAGCAATAAATTCAGCATAAACAAATGAAAGTATTTTTCCACCACTACTAGGACTGCCAAGTCCCCCCGGGGGGGCGGGGATTCCCCCACTAATTAGATCCCCAATCCGCCGGTCCGGATTCGACTGGCAGGGGAACCCCACCCACAAAATGGCCACATCAGGCCAACGTGCCCGGCGTGATGACATTGCCCAGAAGTGACGTCATCACGCTGAGCATGTCACAGGGCGATGCTCTAGTAATCACCCTGAAAACTCTATGGTACCAGCTCCGGGGGAGGCCAGCTCCGGGAGTTGGTGCCAGCTCCGGGAGTTGGTGCTCCCCCCCCCCCCCCCCGCGGAGAATGCCTGCTCGTGTCATGGCTGCAGCAAAATGACCCCACCCCGTCCTCTGGAAAGGTCCTTGTTCCTCCAATCAGCCTTCTGAAGGCTTCAGCCACCACTGAAGCTATCTTCCCAGAATAGCGGTATTTCTGAGGCTTGGATTAGTAGCTGTCCCCTCTCTGCCAGCTCCTTCCTTCCTTCCTTCCTTCCTTCCTTCCTTCCTTCCTTCCTTCCTTCCTTCCTTCCTTCCTTCCTTCCTTCCTTCCTCTCTCTCTCTCTCTCTCTCTCTGTCTCTCTGTCTCTCTGTCTCTCTCTCGTTCTTCTTTCTTTCTTGCCTTCTGACATACTTCCACTGATGTCAGGGGGTGTGGCATATTCAAATAAGTTATGCTAATGAGTTTTTGCTAATGAGTTTTTGCTCCCGCACCTCTTTTTCTACAAAATGACCCCTGGTTTTTAGGGTGATTACCAGAGCATCACCCAGTGATGTGCCCGGCTCCTGCTCCTGCTGGTAAGTAACTTGGCAACCCTAACCACTACCCATCAATCAAAATGGTGCGCAGACCCAGCATCTCTGTGCAACATTTTGATTACTAGTGGGGTTTCCAAGGATGCTGTAGGTGTGTCTGTCTTTTGCCTATTGTTCTTCAGCTGTTATTGTGGTTCTGCTGCTACTGCTGTGTCTACTTAGAGCCACAACTATATTACCCCAGCGTTACCCTAATGTACCAACTTCCTGGTACATTGGAACCATGGGTTTAAGCTGTTGGTCCTACTAAGGTTAAACAACATTCATCCCAGCCATTACCCCATCTCTACTCCTCCAGTTTCAGAGCCTTTTAAAAAATGAACATGCATCTATCCCAAGTTCATTTGGGGCAGAAGCAGAGCTTGTTTTTGCCCTTGTTCAACTAGGAATAGTCCATAGTGGTGTCTCTTAAGGCTGTTCCCTTCCTACCAATTTTTGGGGATTTCCCAGGGGAAATACTAGCATGTCTGTAGGTATGGAGCTCTATAGCTAGGTGTCATTGTTTTTTTCTTAAATGAGCATGTTGGGAAACAGCTAATACTGAACTCAAATGAAAAAAAACAACTAAATATGTAGACATGCAAAACAGCATCAGCATGAGGTACTCCTTGTTACCTTCTCTATAGTGTTACGTGATTGCCACCAAGAATGTGCACAGGGAACTGGGTTATGATAAACTGTGGACTTGGCGGGGGCGAAGCAGTGGTGGCAGGAGGCTGCTCTCCCCACCATGTCTGGGGAGTGGGGCTATAGGCAGCCAGGGCCCCTCCAGCATGGGCCCCTGTTGTCCATTGCCCAGGACCAGCCAACCCTCTCAGTAAAAGACTCCCTCCCAAATAAATATATGCACAGGGACCACAGTCTGAGTGAGAGTTTGAAGACAAAAGAACAGAACTATGTAAATTGGTGTGTATGCAATTACTATTAGCAAAATAGAATAAAGTTTACCAAAACCCTGGTCAATATGTTCAGTTCTCCTGTTTTACAAACACTAACTTGCATTGGTTACAAAATAACAAAACACTGTCCCTTATACTTCACACACAATTCAAAATACTGCAGCACTTGAACTTATAACAAGAAGATTGTCCAAAATATGTTCAGAGTGGTGATTAATGTTATTTTGTCTTTAACTCCTCCCAATTACAGCATGAATAATTTACGATTTAAAAGTGTTTCAGTTGTCTTGTCATGGCATGTTGTAGTGGACTGCAGGTAGACAGCAGTTTCATTGTCAAATAGTGTATGTGACAATACTAGGCTGTGCTGTCACTTAACAATCGTCACACACACAAAAAGCAGTCTCAATAGATTAAACAGTACATAAAGCTTCTGGTTGTCAAGTCTGGCTTGCCGTGAACCTGTTGAAAAATGCTCTTCCAGAGTCCTCTGCACCTTTGCAAAGCATGCTACAGCACAAATCCTGTGGTAGTGTGCACCGCTCCAGTGTTTCTGGAAGGAACCAGGGCCAGTTCCATTGCTCAGTGCCCACCCCCCATGGAAAGTGCAGGGTGTGCAAGCAGAGAATTCTTTCATGCTGCCCTTGACATTCTTGGCTGCTTCATGCAAAGTGAGAGCAGTGAGGTATTTGGGCTGGGGGCTCTTTTGCCAGTCCTGGGAAATGGACAACTGCCCGACCTTACCACCCCCTGGAGCCAGCAGTGGGGGGAGCATGTGGCCTCCTTAGTACAGTACTCACAATGTGGGAAGGGTGAAAGGTGGAGCAAAGGAGCTTGGAATACAGGGCAGAAGCCTCACAATAGCATTGTGTCAGTGGGAATTGCTTCCAGTCATCAGAGGAAATGAGGAGGAAGAGCCCTACCAGGAGACAGATCAGCCATCCCTTATTGTAGCTTGCTTATTCATTTCATGTATAGACTGCCTTTCTCACTGAGGCGCAAGGTGGATTACAGAATTCAAAAACAATGCAATAAAGGCCATTATAACATGTGCATATAAATAAAAAATAAATACAACAAACATTGCAATAAAATGGAATTACAAGATTAGAGAGCAATGAAATAAAATAGCATAATACATCCAATAAACAATTAAAAAGAGGGAAAAACTATAATTCCATTCCTTTTAAATAGCCCTGTTTTGTTTTACTGAACATTTCCATTTTACTACCGCCCTGTTCATCATCGTCGTCGTTGTTGTCTTTGTTGTTGTTATAGCACCAGCAATGTGTATGGTAGTTTACAGAATACAAGAAAGCAGGTCCCTGCCTGAGAAGCTAACAGTCTAAACTTTAACAGGAGGAGGAGGCTTGGTTTTTATATCCCATTTTTCTCTATCTGAATGAGTCTAGAAGTGGCTTACAATCACCTCCCCTTCCTCTGTCCACAACAGACACCCTGTGAGGAAGGAGGGGTGAGAGAGCTCTGAGAGAGCTATGACTGACCCAAGGTCACCCAACTGGCTTCATGCGGAGGAGTGGGGAATCAAACTTGGTTCTCCAGATCAGAGTCCATCGCTTTTAACCACACTGGCTCTCTACCACACCAAACTGGAAGGCACTGATCTGTTAAACATACTTAGCGGGGGGGGGGGGGGTGGCTCTGCCAAAAGCCTCATAGAAAAAGTCAGTTTGGAAGGATTTGAAGGAAGTTAAAGAGGCAGGATCACACAAATGTTCTGGAAGGCAGTTCCAGGCATATGGGGCAGCAAGAGAGAACAGACAGAGTCATTTGAGGGAGTAGGAAATCGTTCGATGGCTGAGAGTGATGATAGTGGAAGAACAAAGTCCATGGTCCTGGACAGGGGTGTCTCTGGATATGAGAGACCCAGGGACATGTTTTGAGGGTGAGGATGAGAAGTTGGTACTGGGTCTGGAAACAGAAAGTCAAAGTAGAGATCTAAGGAGGGATATCACATCGTCATCATGTGTGCTTTCACATGAAATATCTGATTTTGCAAGGCTTCACTTAATTTATCGTGATCTGAAGCTTAGCTTCTTCAGTAATAAAATGTAAAGAATCTGTGCCAGAAAATGGAAACTACACTTCTCTGCTCTTCTGCAGGCATTTTCTATGATGTTTCCCTGGATTCTCCAGGATGTGTAATTAGTACATCTGCCTGGAGAGAGTAATGGAAGCTATTAGCTACTCCATGCCAAGAGTGTCCACTTAAATGGAAGTGGAAAAAAGAGTCTTTTTAATCTGCTTATAGAAGGGAGTCTTGGCTCTTTCACAGTAGCTCTTGCCAACCAAAATCTGAGGTTCTTCTGACTGCCTGTGCCTTAATAAGCAGCAACACTCACACATTAATGATTGTGAAGTTTTTATCCACTGCTAAAAGGACATGAATTATGCAACAACAAGATACATTAGTTTGCAATGTGTAGATTCCCAGGAACAACAGTGTTTCTAGCTCAAGGGTATATCTTTTAGAGCTGTAATATAGCTTTCAATGCTTTCGAGTTCAATACTCTGACCTGTATTAGCTGGGAAATAGATGGGCTCCAAACTTGCTTTTTGTTTCCATGAATTTATCTGGTTTGCAAGGTAGAAAGTTGGTCTTTCAAATGTATAGGATTATTTCTCAAATTCCTCGGGAATGTATATTTGTGGGTACTTCACTGACTTTTTAATAATGATGATGATACAAAATCCAGAGGCCAAAAGGCTCCTTGCAGTTTCCTAAATGTCCAATGAGACAGCTAGATATTTTTCTTGAACTGTGAAACACTGAAAGCTTCATCCCATGTTGGGGTTGTATTTCTCATACAAGATGGCTGGTAACTTTTTAAAAACACTATTTGATGCTTAGGGGTTTCCACTGTTTTTTTTCCATATAGAGAAGAAGAAGAAGAAGAGACTGGATTTATACCCTGCCCTCCACTCCCCAAGGGAGTCTCAGAGCGGCTTACAAACTCCTTTTCCCTTCCCCTCCCCACAACAGACACCCTGTGAGGTAGGTGGGGCTGAGAGAGCTCTTTCCCAAGCTGTCCTTGAGGGAACAGCTGGTACAGAGCTATGGCTTGCCCAAGGTCATCCAGCCAGGTGCAAGTGGAGGAGTGGGGAATCAAACCCGGTTCTCCCAGATTAGAGTCCGTGCACTTAACCACTACACCAGACTGGCTCTCTATAGGAGCATAGGGAATGGAATCTCTCCCTGGATCCAGATTCAGGGAGGCAGTTGGGTTTACTTTTATTCTTGTAGTGGTTGCCTAGGTTGGGGGGGGGGGTTTAATTGCATCTCATTGCACAGAACTCAACTGGGTGGAACAGTTTCTGTGTAACAATAAGGTTGTAGAAGTCAACAGGCTTAGAAGGGTGTAACTCTGCTTAGGATGGCACCACAAGTCTCCTCTGCTAAGGGATGCTCTGCATTCTAGCCTCACAATGGACACTTTATTTATTTCAGGACTGCAAATTAGACTCCGTACACATCCCCACAAATCTATTAAAGGTGCCTTCTGGCAACATTGTCTACTGGCACCTTAAGGTCTAACAAAAATTAATTCCGGCATCAGCCTATTCATGCAGCAGAGCTTACTTCTTCAGATGCAAGTAAATTCTGGCTCATGATAGTACATGCTAGAATAAATTTTGTTGGTCTTTATGGTGCCACCAGACTTCTAGTTAAATTTGATGCAACAGACAAATTGACCTACTTTATGCAACTCCTTGACCTAGGTTTTCCTTCTGTACATTGTCTCATGGGGATATGACTTGTAGTAGCAAAGGACCCTCAGGGAATTGTTTTCCTCTCCAACACCATCTGGTTTGCCATTCTGCCCCTAACATGCCTTGTGTTTCTGCCTTGTGCAACTGTCTTACATAGTGTCATTCTTCAATGGCCAATTGTTTTCATTTTGTTCTTAGGAGTATGTCACACAAACACCCAGTGCCCCCAGTGAATGCTTCCTGCAGATCATTTTTCTGCTCCCTCTACCATGTGGCAGCCCAGCTCCCCTTCCATTTCTCTGAGTTCTGTCAGCTAAAATTCTGGTTACTCACCCAGTCATCTGCCACCTTGATTACCGTATCTTTCTCTCCAGCCTTCCATTATCATATCTCAATCTCTTCCATCCAGTACTCTCTTTCTAATGTCATTCATCTTTCTCAGTGCTTCTCAAATGTTTCAAATGGGTTTTCATATCCAGTACAAGTTCCTTGTCCTTCCACAGCTTTGCCTCCATTTTATCCTTTGGCCCTTGCACTGCTTGTGACCTTTCCCTCCCCTTCCCTTTTAACTGACAGTCTTGTTTTTTCTGACATGACTCCACCCATTATGCATAGAGCTCCCTCCCTAAACATACACATAGTATTACCTGCCCAGTCCCTTCCTCCCTCTCTCCGCCTCTAAATCATGCCTCAAAATCCAGCTTTTTGCAGTACCCAATCCTTTCCTGATTTCTATTTCCATGCATCTTGCAAACTAACACCACAAAGTATACATGTTTGTGACCTTCATAAATGACCCTGAACCTGTCTATCCTCTGCTCAGTTATGGGCCCACAACTACTGCACAATCCTGCATGAGGTGTCTAGATACCCTGATTGCCTCCCCACATATTTCCAGTGGAATATTTTCTCCTTAAATCATCATTGAAATACAAGGGAAAATTTGCTGAAAATTGCTGCCCAAGTGATTACCATGCTGCAGGATCTTTTAAAGGCCTCAATAATATATATCCTAGAAGTTACAAAGGGGTATGATAACTGATGTGTGGATGCTAAGATTCCTATTAAGAGCATCTTCCTTGAAAGATCATTTATCAGGTTAAGGAAAGGAAGCAAGAAGGTTCCATTGCTGTTGCTCCCTTCTGGTTTCTATAAGCTGTAGGAGCAGGTTATAAATGAGCAGCTGGGAAAGAGTTTTACATAGTTTTATTTTCTTTTAGTGCTACCCTGATCTATGAGCCGACACAAGCAAAGCCCTTCCCAAGAAGCTATAATAAATCATAAATATTTATGGCATTTAATCACAAAGCGGCAACAGTGCAGGAGAAATAATATTCAATCCTGTTACGATGCTCTCGGCACACAGCCCACGAGTAGCTAGATTGGAACCATTTTTATATTCTCAGCTCTGAATAGGTCTTATGCAGTCTCTGACGCCAAGACATTTAATCCCTCTATGCAAATAAGGGGTGTGAAGTGTCAAACAGGGAAGAATGAATATGATGCTCCTGTGTGTAAAGGGAGGGCCCCTAGAGTTGTTAAAAGAGGTGGACAACATTAGGGGTGTGAACTGGCACCGAATCCAGAGATCAATCACCATGTTTCCATTCAAGAAGACACACAAATGCCAAATTAAGAGTTTGTCTTTTTGGAATAAGAATATTACAGCACCTGGCAAACTGATTTCCAAGATATATTTTTCGTGTTGTTCAGTGCAAGACAAAACTGTACCCCTTTTTACAGGTGAAAAGCTCCAGGTTTTAGATGCAGCTTATGAATATTACCTAAAACTGATAAATGACCTTATGAAGCAGATCAAAATCATTCCTAATACATTCCAAACTGGATAAAGATGTAGAGATAAAATGAAGGGTCAAGGAAGGAGGTCAGCAAGCAGTCTGTAGTTGCCATGTTGCCAAAGTGACTAGTCTGAAATGCTGCTGATTATGTCAGGTGAGTATCTAATACAGCATCAATTACGAGGGTTGCAAGCTTCCCACTGGGGCTGGGTATCTCCTAACCGGGGGCAGGGATAAAAAATTGCTGTTGGACGATGGTCCCCCCCATCCCCACCCCCGACTACACTGGGTGCTGGTCACTGGTTGGCATTCCTATTGAGAATCAATGATCTTATTTTGGATGAGCAGGCTGACCTGCATACACATTACAAAACCCAGGGTGGACAAACTGGTTGAGATTCATTTATTTCTAGCAGCATCCACCTGTGTTTTCAGCTCAGCAGCAACAAGTTGATAGACAGGAAGAGTCTATTGTGATTCCATTACTCTTACTCGGTATGTTGTCCATCTGACTTTGAGGATTTGGGGGGGGGGGCTGTTATTTGTCTATTACTACACAAACTTTCTATGGAGGCCATAGTCACAGCAGTTGCAAGATCAGCATTTTCTCATCTTTCCCCCTGTGAGTGACCTAGCTATGGTGGTCCATGCAACACTCACCTCCAGGCAGGGTTGCCAGGTCTGGGTTGGAAAATACCTGGAGACTTTGGGGGTGGATCCTGGAAAGGGCAGGGTTTGGAGAGGGGAGGGGCCTCAGCATGGTACAATGCCATAAAGTCCACCCTTCAAAGCAGCCATTTTCTCCAGGGGAGCTGATCTCTGTCAGCTGGAGATCAGTTGTAAAAGCAGGAGATCCCCAGGCCCCACCTGGAGGCTGGCAAGCCTACCTCCGGGGTAGATTACTGTAACTCACTTTATGTGAGGCCATCCTTGAGACTGATCCAGAGACTGCAGCTGGTCCAAAATGCAGTGGTGTATGTCCTCACAGGGACATCTCTGAGAGCACACATACATCCAGTTCTGTGCCAGCTGCATTGGCTCCCAGTTGAATTCTGGATAAAGTCCAAGGTCTTGGTTTTTACATTTAAAGCCATATGTGGACTGGGACCAACACATTTGTAGGACTGTCTCTCTCTATACAGCCCCTGAAGGGCCTTGAGCTCTTCCACTCAACATCTACTGGTCATCCCCAGACCCAAAGATGTCCACATAGCCTCTATCAGAGCCTTCTAAGCTCTGGTGCCAGCCTGGTGGAACACTTTCCCTAGTGAGATCCAGGCCCTGCAGGATATCTAATGAAGTTCCACAAGGACTGTAAAATGCAGATGTTCCACCAGGCCAATGGTTGAGGTGGCGACAATCCAGCTGCAGTGGCCTCCCCTGCTTTGCTCCACTCTATTTAGCTTAGTTCTGTCTAGCAGCATCTTGGTCCATTATAGCTGCTTACTCACCCACCCACTTCCCTTGCAATGTTTAGATCTGCACCTATATAGCAATGGGAACTTCATGTAATTCAGTACATTGTCTTGTTGGCACCTCTTAAGGTTTTTATATAGTGATAGTGTTTTGTAACTGTTTTATGGCAATATTCTATTTTAAATTTTTGTATGTTTAACCCACCCTGAGCCTGCTGTGCAGGGGAGAGTGGGCTAGAAGTCCAATGAGAGAGAGAGAGAGAGATCTTTTGCAGTTCCACAGGGCCTGTAAAATGGAGCTCTTCCACCAGGCTTTCAATTAGGGTGCCACCTTTTAACATCATGGCCCTCCCACCCTCGCCCAGGGCAGGCCCGGTGCAGAGAGCCATCCGCCCCGTGTCAGAACCCTTGGAGCACGGCTGGAAGGGGGCCGCCTCTCACCCAGAGCACACTGCATGTTCATGGAGAACCCGGTGCTAAATCATTTGTAGATGACCTGATTCTGGGTCGGAGTTTCATGCATAGCAGAGCAGCTCCCTCGCTGTGATCTATTGAAAGTCAGCCCTCGACACAAGCTTTTGTCTTCCCCTGGGCGGACCACTTGTGTCAGGCCAGGAGGCGTCAGCCAAACACCCCTGCCCCGGCGCATGCGCCAGGGTGCCAGGCGTCCCCCCTCCCAGGCAGGCAAAGAGGCGCTCCTTGCATGAGGGGGAGCCCCGTGCCCATCGTGGAAGAAAAAAAAAATCATGGCCCTGGCCCTAACACCAACATCAACCTGACGATCAACAGCCTGGCAGGAGCCTGGACTGGGGGTAGGCAACCATTCAAATGCTGAGAGAATGCCGCCATCTTTCATTACATCTATGTTCTGAGTAGTTATGGGTTTATATACTGCGATTTTAACTTAATTCTGTTCTTAGCATACTTTGGAGTTTGTTCTGTAAGCCACCCTGAGCCTGCTATGGTGGGGAGGGCAGGATGATGATGATGATTGTGATTTTGCCTACCCTGTTGACTATCTTCCTGGATCAGTGATACTTACTCAGCAGCCCTTTGACATACCACATGTGGCTCTTAGCACAGTTCCCCAATATGTCTCCCCCATTTTCCAGTAAAACAAACTTGCAAACAGAAACTTCGTACAGAAGGGGGTAACCACATACCCTCCTGGACCCAAATTTTGTTCTGCTGCAGAACAAAAGTAAAGCTTGAAGGGAAGTTTTATCATCACAAAACTTTTTTAACATACAGCCTTATAAAATGTTCCTGGAGAACTCGAAAGTTGCACACTGTTTTGTGTCATTGCAACTCTGACTTACAAGCCATTCACCTTGCTCCAGATATACAAGGGCTGACTAAAGTAGGAGAAACAGTAGGAGAAAGAGACATCCCAACATGCTCCTAGATAACGTGGTATTTAAAGAGATTATATTACAGTTAATTATTATTTGCATGTGTTCGGAGTGGTACACAGGGCTTACATAGCTGTTTTGGTTGATGGGAATCATGAATGTGGCTTTCCATAATCTGCAGAGCAAGTACCAGATCATTAAGTGTGGTAATGTTGAATGTAATTTTGAAAAATCTACTCAGAGCCACAGCAAATCTAGGATGGATTGAGCTGAACAGGTCAGCTTGGTCAAGACCAGAGCAATACGACCAGGGGTCATTTTGTAGAAAAAGAGGTGCAGGAGCTCATTAGCATAACTTATTTGCATATGCTACACCACCTGACATCACTGGAAGTATGTCAGAAGGCAAAAAAGAAAGAAGAGAGAGAGAGAAAGAAAGAAAGAAAAGAAAAGAAAGAGCTGGCAGAGAGGGGACAGCTACTAATCCAAGCCTCAGAAATACCACTATTCTGGGAGGATAGCTTCAGTGGTGGCTGAAGCCTTCGGAACGCTGGTCAGAAGAGCAAGGACCTTTCCAGGGGACGGGGTCATTTTGCAGTAGCCATGACCAATGCTCCCTCTAAGCTGTGGAGTCTTCTGAGCAAAAATTCTGCTTTTTGAGCTACTGGCATTAAAGTTGTAAGTGAGTGATTTAGCTCCTGCATAAATTAGTCTGCTCTGGAGCCATCCTTCCTGAGTGAAAACAAAAATTTGTGAGCTAGAGGCTAAAAAGCCACCTTGAGCTGGTTCGCTGGCAAGGCGGGATATAAATAAATAAATAAATAAATAAATAAATAAATAAAAACTGAGCTAGCTCACACTAACTCAGCTTAGAGGGAACACATGACACAAGCAGGCATTCCCGCACTGGGGGGGGGCTGGCACCAACTCCCGGAGCTGCGCTCCCCCAAGCTCCTGCTCGAAATGACCCCTGAATACAACTGGGGAGGCATCAACTGGATACTTTTTTTTTCCTGAGAGGAATCAGGCATTTTTTTGTGTTCTGGAAATTGTTTTAATCTTGACATAGAAGCTTTTCACATCACAAATTAAAGGTGTATTTTTAAATTCTTAGGTGGGACAAATCATTGATGTAGTTGGGGTAGGGCACCCATTGGCCACATCCTGGCTCCACAGCCTTGGAGATCAGGGTTCAGAAGGTAGTGCTAAAAGACATCTGCTGCTCCTCCCTGTGTCCATGACCTGTGAGGTTCCTCAAGGTTACACCCCTAAACTATTTAACATCTACATGAAACCATTGGGAGAGACTGGCAAGAGGTACAGTGACATCAGTATATAAATGACATGCAGGTCTGCTTCTCTTTTCCAGTGGGTTCGAAAGAGGCTGTACATTTGTTAACCCAGTGCCAGGATTCAATGTTGTGCTAGACATTAGTCCAAACAAAATGGAGGCATTCCTGGAAGTAGCATGCAAACTGTGTTGCGCTGAAATGAAAATGATACTTCACTCCAGGTATCTGGGTAAACTCATAATAACCTACTAGAGGACATTACTCGCCTGGTTTGGGTCAGTCAGCCGTTGGGAGCAGCATGGGGAAAGAAACACCTAAATCAAAATACCTAACTCTCTGCATGGCCCTATCTGTAGATCCTTAAATCTGAAGACTGGAGCCATGAACAAACAAGACAGTGACCAGCTTGGGGTTGCTGGGCAGCAACAATATTGCCAGCCTAGAAGCCTGGATGCCGTATAGCGAAGCCAAAAGAGTTTTAAATGCTTGTTGCACAATTCAAAAAAATCATACCACACCAGGGAACCCATCAGCCATGAAACAGATGTCTGAAAAATCAGCTGTTGCAATATCACTGCTAGATTTAGTTTGATGGTTGTGCAGTTTTAGGGTGTACAATGTGAGGCTTGAGGCATTTCATTCATCTCATGTAAATAGCAATTCATCAAATTAAAATATCTGTGGAACAGTTTTTTGAAAGCTAAAGTACATTTCTGCTGCATCACAAGAGCAGAATTCTTAATTCCATTTTCTTCTCTTGATGAGGTCTCTCTGGAAATGATTCAGCATAGGGTACAAGAACACAATCAACACATCATTAAGATTTTTGTTTTTCAGTCTTCTGAAACAGGGTCATGCTTTCAGAACACCAACCCATTATTAACATATCATTAAATGCTCTATTCTGATATAACACAAAACCACGGTTAGTTTGCCTGAGAGCTGAATCTTGGCTTCACAATCACCCAGGTCTGGTTTGCTCTTCCCTCCAGCTCTTTCACAGAGCCTCAGCTATTATCCTGTCCTGTCCTGAGCCATCCATCTCTCCTCCTCCTTCATGTGTGCACACCTGCATCCTTGCTTTAGATGGGAAAGAGTGTGCTGTTAACTCTTTTTGCCTTCCTCAAAGCTGCTGTTCGCTTCTCTTAGGGAAAGTATAGCAGTAACTATTTTCCCCCCAGCAAGGCAAGTTACAAATTGGATTGGTTGTGAGGGTTTGCATTGGGAAAACAGCAGAAGAAAGGTTTCTCTACTGTATAACATTTGATTTATGTATTTTGGCCATTGAACTGGAACTGAACTGAACTGAAGGTTTCCCCACCCAAGTGCTGCAGACCTGTTCTGAAATGCTATATTTTTTGCAAAAGCTGCCATGTTGTGACTAGTCACTCTTGAGGCTTTTGTTTGAGGGGGGGGGGAATTAAATAGCTCCCAGAAACATAGGCTGCCCTCCTCTGCCCTGACAGTTAGTGGTACTGGAAAGTGTGGTCAAGTCACAGCCGACTTATGGTGACCCAGTAGAGACATTCAGAGGTGATTTGCCATTTCCTGCATCTGCATCACTGGTACTCCCATCCAAATATTAGGCCATGGTCACACGGCACCCTAATCCCGGATAAAGTCCCACTGGACTTTAATCTGGGATTCTTTATTTTGGGTTGGGATGTTCACACATCCCAACCCCACATACTGGGATGTTCACACATCCCAACCCCGGTGGCGGTGGCTGGGGGAGGCAAGGCAAGGGCCACTCACACGCCTGCGCATGGCTGCCTCTCCCAAAAGTTGCAGGAGTCTCAGCTCAGGAAGAAAGGCTCCAGAGCTGCAGCAGCCAAATCGCTCGCTCTCCACTTTAATGCCAGTAGGTAGCAGGAAGAACTGGCTGGTGGCTTGCCCCGCACTCCGTTCCGGGCCCCGAGCCCTGCCGGCCACTACTGGATTGGAAGTTGGAAGCATGCGGGGGGTGCCAGGCGGCAGCGGCCGGCAGGGCTCTGGGCCTGGAGCGGAGCACAGGGCATTTTTTCCCCTTTCTTGCACTTGAGCGCTTGAGTGCCCAAGCACCCAAGTGCAAGAAAGGGGGGGGGAACCCAGAGGGACAATCAGATGGCCCTCTCTCACAATCATTGCAAGAGAGGGCTGTCCAGATCAGCTAAATCCCGGGTTCCAAGCGCGACTTCCGGGAAAATACTTGATTTTCCTGGGGTTGGAAAACGTGCGAGGAACCCAGGATTGAGCCCGCTTCGGCACAGGAGTTGTGGCAGATGGTCTGATTGGTCCCTTTAAATGCGGGAGGAAACAGCAGTGACTCCCGCTTTAAAGGGCCGTGTGGCTGCGGCCTTAGTCTCCCATCCAAATATTAGTCAGTGCCTGCCAACCCTGCTTAGCTTCTGAGATCGGATAAGACCAGGCTGTCTTGCGCCACCCAGGTCAGGGCATTCTGATAATTAATTCTGACAGTTAATCATAATTCAATTAAAACCATGGTGTTGTGTGACGTCTGAACCAATCCTATGAATTCCTACAGCCAGGTACCTAAATAACAGGCAGGGGGATTCAGTGGTTTTGTTACAAGCAGTAGCTGTTATGGCAGGCCTAATCACAATTCTATGCTCAACCAACAGCAGAATCAAAAGCGTAACTGTTGAGAGCCAGTTTGGTGTAGTGGTTAAGTGCGCGGACTCTAATCTGGGAGAACCGGGTTTGATTCCCCACTCCTCCATTTGCACCTGGCTGGATGACCTTGGGCAAGCCATAGCTCTGTACCAGCTGTTCCCTCAAGGACAGCTTGGGAAAGAGCTCTCTCAGCCCCACCCACCTCACAGGGTGTCTGTTGTGGAGTGGGCAAGAGAAAGGAGTTTGTAAGCCGCTCTGAGACTACAAGTGAAGGGCGGGATATAAATCCAGTCTCTTCTTCTTCTTCTTCCTTTGTTCCTACCATAAAATGCAGCACCAACTACCCCAGCACAGCAGCATCCCTGGCAATTTCACCCTCACCCACGGGGCCAGTAGCAAAGTTTATGGGTCTTATACTCAGCACATTGTGAACACACGTTTATACCTCTCACCCCTCCTGATTGTGAACACCTCTGTGTGCCATGAGGGTGAAAGTGGTTGCAAAGGGTGTTTGTCAGGGGGGAAGAAGTCCTCCAGCCCCTGCATACCACATGTCCCCATTCCCGGGCACCAAATCCATACTGCCAGCCCACTGGAGCCCAGACCTAGCAGGGCATCACCAGGGGTCTTGGGGCCTCCGTCCCCTGATCTGATCCTGGGGCTCTCCACAGAAGCAGAAGAGTTGTTAGCACTGCTCAGATACCATAAGCTGCTAAGAGTCTTTGGAGAGGAGGACTCTGTTGGCAGTGATTCAGAGGCCCCTCCACATCCCAGCTCCTTGTTGCTGCTCCCACCTTGACAACCCCCCTGTGTGTTTCAGCTTCCTGGGGGAGGGGCTGTGAGAATTGTGAGCATGCTTCCCTTGATTGTGTTGTGTGGCTAGGGGGCCTGCCAATCTACTTTGGGGAGCCCCTATTGAAACGCTGGGGATATCTGTCTTCCAGTACTTCGGGACCTGCTGTTGGAGATTTGGAGGTGGCCCAGCAAGCTCAACATGTGTTTCCATTCCTTTGCTGAGTAGAATACACCCTAGTTGATGGCTGTGCTTTGGACTGTTGTGTTTCAGCCAAGGGGGAGGACTGTGAGAGTTGTGGGCACACTTCTCTTGCTTTTGTTGTGTGGCTAGGGTTCCTGGCAAGCTGCTGTGGGGTTACTTTGGGAGCCCCTGTCAAAACATTGAGGATGTCTGCCTTTCTGTCCTTCAGAACCTGTCTTTGGAGACTTGGGGCGGGGGGCTGTGAGCATAGGGGGGATGCTTGCCTTGCTTCCAGTGTCTGGCTGGCAGTGAGTTTGGGGACCTTTGGGGGGTCTGTAACTGGGACCCCTGAAATGTAATCTGCCCCCAACTTGGAGATATTGTAGAGGAGTGGCTGGCAAGGTAAGATTCCCTGTGCATCTGGTGTATGTAGCTTGCAGGGGGTCCACTCTATACACTTTTGAACCTGTACATTACATTTTCCCCCAAAAGCACTTTCCCAAAGGCATCTTGAGGGGGGGGGATAACTCGGACCCACTAAGTCCAATCTGCACATAACCTGAAGGGTATATAGAGGAGCATTAGAGGGAGGTCCCCTGTGAGTTTGATGTCTCTAGCTTGCACAGGGACCATTCTATACACTCCTGAACCTTTTGAACCTGTGCTGGTCATTTCCCCAGAAAGCACTTTCCTGGGGGCTCCTTCTTTGGGAGGTGACTTAACTTGTACCCTGTAACCCCAATCTTCACAAAACTTGGAGGGAATGTATAGGAGAGTCAACTAGAGATCCCTTGTGAGTTTGGTGTCTCTAGCACACAGAGGTGGGGGGCATTCTACTGCGTCATGAACCTCAAAAACTGAACTGGTTCATTTGGCATTGAAAAGTTTGTGACTGTTCGTGGCTCCCAAACCAGGTACGCCATGAACTGCATTTTCCTGGTTTGTGCCCATGTACATGCAGGATATATGTGCATCCACTGTAACATGAACAGGGCTATAGTCCAAGTCAGTTCCAAGCCACCAGAAATAGCTTCTAGCTGGTACCTTCATGTGGACAATTTCTGGGTATGCAGTGTGGATAAAATGGTTTGGCAGCTGTCCTCTGGAATAACTACACAGATTTGCCATAGCAAGCAATTTTTGTAGGGAGACAGTTCTTGCTGATGGCTTTGGAATGGCTTGCAGTTTTCAGGCATTCTTCAACTGGTCATCCCCTTCACACCCAATTTAAAATACATGACATTGGAGGATCCTAAGCAGTTGA
This sequence comes from Lepidodactylus listeri, assembly GCA_029233225.1. Taxonomy (NCBI): domain Eukaryota; kingdom Metazoa; phylum Chordata; class Lepidosauria; order Squamata; family Gekkonidae; genus Lepidodactylus; species Lepidodactylus listeri. The sequence goes on along the minus strand of JARCFY010000002.1, from coordinate 56,424,718 downwards.
TCTAGCCATTTGATTGGCTCAAAGAGGTGCATACGGGAGGTTTTCCAGCATCAAGAATTCCAGTGAAGGTAGTACCTCCAAATCAGTAACATGAAGTGGTAACCAATTCAGAGGATCAGCACTGGCAATTGTTCTCTGAGATTTGTAGAACAGTGTTTGGTCATAAGCACTACACAAAATACTCCAGCTATGCATATGCAGTAAGAGTATTAAAGGTTTAAGTTTATCAGTGGAGAAGATTCCCAGCAGATGCTTGTGATCTGTGCAAATTTGAAAAGCATGACCATAGAGGTAGTAATGGAATTTCTTGATCCCTGAGAGAACAGGAAGGGCTTGTCTATCAATTTGGCCATAATTTCTTTTAGTGGATGACATATTTCTCAAATATTAAGCAACTGGTGCCTTTGTACTATCCAGCAATTTCTGGCTAAACATAGCTCCAATACCATAAGGTAAAGCATTTGTGGTAAGGATTAGTGGTCTCTTTTCATCATAATGTGTAAGTACAGCATCTGAAGTCAATAACTTCTTAACTTTCTGGAATATAACTTCATGGTGGCTAGGCCAGTTCCAAGAGACTCCTTTTTCTGATAGCCACTAATAGCTGGTCTCTGTTGATGGCATAGATTACATGAGTGGTGAGAATCCTAGTGGTGAGATTCCTAGTGGTGAGAATCAATTCCTTGTTAAAAAAATCTTTGCATTCCTTAGAGCAGTGTGGGGCACCAAGTGAGGAAGGAAACAGGAACTACAATGAAGGTAACACAAGGACAGAAAATTGGAGCAAAAACAGGGCACAGCTTTATTGATTACAGCATTCAGAGCATTTGGTGCAGCATAGGGCAGGATTCAAGCATCAGACAACCCAACTGCCAATGAACCCCTTCCCAGCCTGTGTGCTGGGGATAACCAGGGGTGACAAGCAGGTGGGCCCACAAAAGCACAAGCCCCTGCGTGGAACCCTTGCCACCTGGGAGTGGAGCTGGGCTTGCTGCTTGCCAAGACTCTATAAGGAGGTCCCCACCTGGGGAAGTGGACATGCAGGTTCAGCCTCCCCGCAAATGGATCTGTCCTAATGCCTAAAACTGCCATAAAGCTGTGATAAAGGCAATTTAAGTGAAATTGCACATGAGATCCAGAACAAAAAAAAGGGTGGGAGTGTCTGCTCGCCCAGGCCCACCCCCAGCCCAGGTAAGTCGGTGGCTGCAGATTTGCAGTGGGCCTTTTTTTTTTTTTTTTGCAATGATGAGTAAAGGCTTTCCTTGGAAGGTGCCATACTTTGCATCTACCTTGCAGCTCCCCAGTAGGTCTATCATTGGCTCATTGTAATTGTGGAGAATGAATGATGACAGCTTTGGAAAAAGCTCCTGTGGGAAGAGATGACATAATGTAACTGTATTAATTTTGAAGTCTATCTTAATCTTTCATTCATGACCACTGATATACTGTTATAAACACTGCAATTTTTAGAGGTTCTTTGCAGCTGATCTTCTGAATGTGATACAGCTCCTGGGCTTCATTAGACTTCAAAGAGTAGAGATCATGTGATGCCAAGTGATGTGATTCTTTATTATGGCTCCTTGACTTTGAATAGACAGATTTTGAACAACATATTCACTCAAGGTCACCCTTCTTCTTGCAAAATCTACACTTTGCATCCCCAAATCAGCATAGTGATGATGCAACCCTCCACAACCAGAGCAGTTGCTTGGATTTTTCTGTAGATGTTGTGGCAGGTGCATTTCCTGTGCCCTGCTGATCCTTCTGCCAAGAATTCTCTGCCTGCTTACCATGGATAGCATTTGGGTTAGAGGCTCCTGCCTTAATTTCTATGACATGAAATGAAGTCATCTCACTAGCCAGTGCCTTTTCTTAAGCCATTACAAAAGTGAATTTGGATCTCAAACTGGAGGCCTTGTTGGAATGTTTCATCATGAAACTCCATATCCCTCGATATATCATCCAAAACCCTAAAGTTGTGCAGAGATGTGAACAGAAATGGCACAGTTCTGCAATGCAAGCAGAAATGCCCTCAGCCAGCCATTGGTCTCTCTTGTGAAATTCAAATCTCTATAGTTACTGATCATGTTAGTGAAAGACTCTTCAATTTGTCCCAGAGCAGCCATTTTGAACACAGATTCTGCTCTGGTTCCTGAACTGCCCTTTTTAAGACGGCTACCAGTAGCACTTCAGAAGAGTCACAGTTACTTCAGTTATTAAAATCTCAGGAATCCAATCCCATCTTCATTGCCACAAGAAATGTTAGATTTGAAAGGGGGAAGAATTGAGTTCACAGGGCTTAAAACATAATGCAGTTGTCTCATAACACAACTAGCTCCAGCACCGAACTCCACCCTCTTCAGCCCTCTGCCCAAAACTACAGTTGCTGACGAAGTCCAAGCAACCCCAGCTAAAAGTCACAACACTCTCAAACATACATAACAGACAGAAGAGTTTGGGGACCTTCATCTGGGGCTGTCCATTGAGCCTCATGGCAATGCTACTTCCTTTGTAAGCATAAGATTATATTCTATTATCACTGGAGACCAAAATAAGCCTTTATTAGGTCTAGAGTTCTAAATCTACTTTTCCCTCATCAGACCTCCAATTTTACCTGATTTACTCCTCTTTTGTTGATGGAGCTGTTAGGATTGCCAGTTCCGGGTTGGAAAACTCCTGGAGATTTGGAGATAGAGCCTGGGGAGGGTGGGGTATAGGGAGAAAGACTTCAGTGGGAAATAATGCCATACATTCAACCCAGCAAAGCAGCCATTTTCTCCATGGGAACTGATCTCTGTTGTCTGGAGATTAGTTCTAATTTTGGGAGCTCTCCAGGCCCCACCTGGGGGTTGGTAACTGTAAGCCCTATAGGAGTTACAAAAACAGTCACTGAGTCCTGTCAGCTCAAGGATTTTTCTACATCAGCATAATTTTTTTCTTATCTGTGTATTGCAGGGCTGCCAGTTTTCTGCTGTGGGTGGGATATTCCCCACCCCAGGTCCCTCTTCCTCCTGCTCCTCCAGTAGCTGGCACAGGGTTGCCTGGCTAAGCCTGGCAACCAGCAGGAGGGTTGGCAGTGGGAACATAGAGGGAGTGATATTGACAAAGTCGCTACATCACTTCTGAGGAAAACCTGGAAGTGACATAGGGTAGCTCTAGGAATTGCTGATAACTATAGTAAAACCATAGAGCTGCTGGCAATTGCTAGCTACCCTGTATAATTTCCAGGGTGTCCCCAAATGTGACACTAATGCCAGTGACATTGCTGGGGGGTTTTAAAAAAATTCTCCCACCACCATTCCAAGTGGTGACAGGCAAAAATTGCTGCCCGCAGGAGACCTCCCACTATAGTAGAAGGCCGGGCAACCCTAGGGAGAAAAATAATGGTGGGAAAGCACTGTGACATCACTTTGGGGAAACCTTGAAGTGACATCAGTCCTTTCAGAAATTTCTAGAAACTCTTTTTTACCATGGAGTTTCCAGCAATTCCTAGAGAGGTGTAAAGTCACTGCCAGGCTTTCCCTGGAACTTACATCACGCTGCTGTCGAAGGTACTCTCCATGTCTTTGCCCCCTTCTGGACTCCTGCTAGTTGGAAGCCAGAGGCTGGCAACCCTAGTTTAGTGATACCATTGCACTGATAGGAAGGGGTTTAGGAGCAATCTTATTCTGCGCACTGACTGGATCATTCTATTAGTGGCAAAGGAGTGGCGAATAAATCATAAAATGATGCCTCATGATGCTGTTCAATAATCTTTTGATAAAGGAGAGACTGATGAGAGGCCCAAGCAAATCTGACAGATTAGAATCAATCCATGTTTTCATTCCAGTGCTGGGGTCCCACTGCAACCTCCTACTTTGACTCTTCTTCCTTCTCACTTTAGCAAAGATTTCACAACTGACTGGAAACACTGGCATGTGACCAGCAGCCACTTGCAAAGGATAGCAATCAGAGGCTGAAAGTAGAGCAGCTCCTCTCAAAGCCGTTGCCCAAAGACTTTTCTAAGCAGCATGATTGCTGCCAATTTGAGGAAGTCTGCATCATTCTAGAAAGCAATTTGCTTTTAAATTTATGATGCATTGCATTATGATACCAGCTAATGGAATGTGAAATAAGTTTCTTAAAAACCGTTTGTTTTCGTGTGTACATGTATGTGAGAGTGCAGTAAGGCTAAAAATAATACATTTGGGTAATTACCTGCATCAGAACCCTGCATGTATTTGGCAGGTTTGAGAGAAGCAAGTCTGATGGCTCCTTTCCAAAATATTTGGCTTTCCTGCATGTGAGGGAAAGAGCAAACTGAAGGGCAGCATACTTTCCAGGCATCACAAAAATCAGTCAAAGTGAGCTTCTCTGTGCCTCTCCAAGCAATTGCAACCTGTCTAGGTGTCAGGAAAAGGCTATTACCAGCTATGTGTCTTTGCTATGAGCAGCATGAACCACATCTGCATGAAACAGAAGTGAGTTAATATACAGTTCATTTATGCCTTCAGAGAACAAGCAGGACTTTTCCCCTTTATTTTTCCAAATTAGGCCCTCAGGATCCTCATTGTAGGCAGCCATTCCTGATTATTTTGCTGTCAGCTCTCAACTCATTCAAAGCAGCCCTGGCAAAGTTTGGCTGCCATACCACTGACTGCAGTGGGGCTCTCTTATTTGTGATCCCTGGGCACTGTGATCACTCAGTTTGATCCTTCCCTGCTAGCTGAGATTACTGAGCTTCCATTTGCCAACCTTATTTAATGGCTGGATTTAAACAGCCTGGTTCTCTTAGATTCTTCTGAAATGAGGCTTAAGGCACCCAATCTGTAAGGAGCCCAGGGAACATTCTGGTACAAAATGGGAGGGTGGAGAATGGTGTGAAGACATTCTAATGCCAAAAGGCCACTCTTCCCAGTATAGCATAAATTATTCTCAAAACAATTCTGGAACCAAGTTTCCTGAACATGCTAGGTTATATAACAATCATTTACCATAAAAGCTTGTTTGCCTCAGACTCTGCCACTGAAACTGGAGCTCATCAGTTCTTATCTAGGGTGCTTTATTTACATGACAAATTGTGCAAGTTTCACCAAAATATAATAGCAATGGAACTGACAGCACATTATAGAATAAACTCAGAGGAAATGTCTAAATGGACTGTAGCCTGAGACTGCATAAGGATCCTTATGGTTTTCAAACTGTGTTCTGCATAAACCTGAGATTCTTTGGGAGTGTATGTAAGGGCTCCTCCATGAAAAGACCATAATGGTAGGAAAGCTTTCCTGGCAGAGAACTTTCCCAACATGGCTGGCATTGCAGTGTGCAGCCACAGGGGATGGCAATGTATATGTTATGGCACACATTCAGGTCACTGGCATGTTTGAACTGTTTGTGCATTCTAGAACATGCCTCCCAAATCCTTGGCAATGGACAAGTATTCCTCAGTCTAAGCCAACCCACCACGTCCTGAAGCGCCTGGTCCAGATCTTCTGGGTTAGAGTCGGACTGGCTGCCCAACAACAGATATAGCTGGGTGTCATCCACATATTGGTGACATCCCAGCCCATACCTCCAGGCAATCTGGGCAAGGGGGCGCATATAGATGTTAAATAACATTGGGGATAGCACCGCCCCTTGGGGCACTCTGCAGGTCAGTCGGTGTCTTTGGGACAGCTGATCCCTTAATGCCACCTTTGTCCCCAACCTTGGAGAATGAAGGCAAGCCCCTGAGTCCCAGTGTCAGCGAGGCAGTGGATCAGCAGCTGATGGTGGACCGTGTCAAACACTGCCAACAGCAACAGCACCACTGATCCACCTCAATCCAGATGCCTCCGGAGGTCATCCGTGAGGGCAACCAGTGCCATCTCTGTCCCATGGCCTGGGCAAAAACTGGACTGGAAGGGATCTAGCATGGAAGTGTCATCCATAAAGCTCTGCAACTGCATTGCCATTGCCCTCTCAATTATTTTGCCCAAATAAGGCAAATTAGAGACCAGCCAATAATTTGCCAATTAAGCTGGGTCCAGGGATGGTTTTTTAGGAGAGGGTGGACCATCGCTTCCTTGAGTGCCCCAGGGAACAGTCCCTTGGAGACTGTTCTGACCTAAATGGGTTACGAGCCTGTGAAAAGAGATTGCAGGCTTTTGTAGTTCCTTTGATTTAAGTAAACTTTTGTTGAAGTGCTTTAAACAATGTTTATAAAATAGAAAAAATGTGCAAAACTGTTGGCTGCCATAGACATAAGGTCCAAAATTCAAGTGACAATTAATCAGTGGGACAACACAACAAGTAAATTTGGGTTTGTGGGTCAAGACAACAAAAAGGTTGGAAATCACTACTCTAAAATACTATCTTGGATCAGGGAGTAGACCCATCATAAGTACTCGAAAAGACCCCCCCCCATGCCTACATGCATGTACAAAACTAGGAGCAGACACGATTGCAGCCACAGAAGGGATCAATTTAGAGTAAATATTTCCCATTAAAATCAATGAGATTTAAAAGTGTTTGACTTTAGATGGATCGTGCTACAGCTATTTTTTTCCCTTCATAGTTGTTGGAACCCAGCAGCAGTTCAATATACTATTTCTAAGCATGGGTGTGTTATCTTCCTTCCGGAGATCATAGTCATGTTGTATGAATAGCATTTGTAAAACACTTTTCAATAGATAGGCAAGCACTCCAGCTTTATATCGCTTAGGACAGTTATGAGAACAAAGTTTAGCCCAGTTGGTGTTCACTGGACATTCATTTCATTAGATTTTAAACAGCTATATGAGTGCTTCTGCTCTAGGGGTATAGCAAGGGGAACAGGCCCGTAGCCAGGATTTTGTAATTCAGGGGACCTTTAAATAAGTCAGGGGGCACTTACATCACAAAATTTTAAAAAATTAAACTCATTTTTGCAGCATTCGTACTCAACCTGCCTACGCTGGGAAGCAAGCTATGCTTGGGTAAGGGGTGGCAGTGGGGAGTCCTCCAGGCAGCCCAGAGAGCCAGGGGCCTGGAGGCTGGATGGAAGTCAGGGGGGCCTTGGCAGGAAGTCTGGGGGTCAAGCCTCAAAATGCCCCACTGTAGCTACGGGCCTGAGAGGGATTGTTCAGCTTCTAAAATAGTCAGAAAAATAAGTTTACAATGCCTTTTTTAAATGTAAAAAGTTCTCTGTCTGGAATAGGTATTGCGGAGTAGCACACTTTTTGCATTCATTAATAATATGGTCTCTAGCCAATATATCCAACTAAAACTGGAATGGGTGTAATCTCTGGGGTGAAAGCAAACAGTATTTTCCTAGTGACAAAACATTTGCAGTTTATTGATGATAAAATACATTTTCCCGACAATAGACATTTGGGACAACCAAGTCACAACTGTGTGATTAACTGTGCAATAAAATTATTGTCTGGGAAAGCCCTTATACCAAATTAGAGATGATAATGGACTATGCATTTTTATTCACAAAATGCACAAATATCAGCCATGAATCCATGTTGTGAGCAGGAGCAGAAAAATCTTTGAAATACTAATCAAACAGCAGTAGGTTGTAGAGGTCTGAATCTGTTGTGGCTGAGAGCCCTTCTCACCATGCACTCCTCAATAAGCTCTTTGTACATTTTTTTGTTACCATCTCCTTGTTTAATTAGAAAACATTTTCTTTGCTTTTAAGATTTTACAGTAATTACAGCCATTTATTCCAGCTGCGCATCCCTGCAGATTGCTAAGTGCCAGCCCACCCTGCATTCTATACACAGACACCCTACGTGATTACTGTGTTGGAGCCAAGAGGGGATCCTTAATTAGGGTTTTGCAGAAAGCAAATAGCTTTCCCTGTCTTTCCCGTATGGTTTTGCCAATGAACTTTGATCCAAAGTGGCAGAATACTTTCTTACTTCTGCATTATACTCATTTGTAATGTTTTACAATAGCTGCAGCAACTTGTTCCACCCCCTGCAAACAGTTAAGCACTGCTTTGTTTTGCATTTGTCATATTATTCATGGCCTTAATATTCTGTCTGAGCCAAGAGGAATCCTTAATTAGGGTGCACAGAATGCTTCTGATCAGTGTGTCCTTTCAGAAACAGTTCTCCTATGTTATGGAAGGTTCTCGCTGGCCATTAACAAATCTTACATGAATGCGTGTATCCATGTGGGAATTACCATGTCGCCTTCATGCCAGTCTTCACAACTTGAAGTTTTGAATTGACTGTGGCATCACATATGTATACACAGGGGTCCTTTCATAGAAAAAGAGGTGCAGGAGCTCATTAGCATACCTATTAGCATAACTCATTAGCATAACTGGCCGAATGTCAGTTTCAGCCCTATTATACCCTATGTGAGCCATTGAAGTCAATGGCAAAAACTCATAGGGTATATGAGGGGCTGGAGGAGAGGGGGTTTGAGGGGGAGAGGCTCCAAACTTGCAGGGTACCTTTTGCGACCTCTCCCCGAAATACCCACCAAGTTTCAAGAAGATTGGACCATGGGATCCAATTCTATGGAGCCTCAAACAGGTTGCCCCATCCCCTCCACTGTTCTCTATGGTGGGAAAAAATGTTACTTTTTTCCCTCCATAGAGAACAATGGAAGAAATGGGGGCAACCTGTTTGGAGGCCTGTAGAATTGGACCCCCTGGTCCAATCTTCTTGAAACTTGGTGGGTATTTGGGGGAGAGGTCCCAGAAGCTACCCTGCAAGTTTGGAGCCTCTCCCTCAAACCCTCTCCCCTCCAACCACTTTTAAATCTGCCACCGAATTTCGGCAGCAATTCAGCGGCGGGCCAAATCAGATCAGAGAATCTGATTCAGCCCGTGGCTGCCCTACTGCCCACTTCTGGGCTGGCGGAGTGGCGCTCTGCCTCGCTCCAGCCCCAAAGGACCCCTGTGTATACATGTATCCATTCATCAAAATGTGTGTATGTGTGTGTGTGTGGTAGGCGGCATTCTGTTTCCTGCATTAAAATTATTAGTCACTGTGAAAAAGCAGTTCTGGCAGAGTGTTGAATTAAATGGATGTTTTGATCTGGCCAGATGCATCTCAGTCTGGATCCAGTTTGGTTTAAACACTACACTGGGAGCCACTGGTGGAAGATACAGAAATTGTAATTTTGACCCCTTTCCCTCCCCACTACAGCCTCTTGACCTACATGGCTGCTAGTCCACATGTGTTCAGCAAACCAGGCAATTAACTTACTCAGGGCCATAAGAATTTAAGAAAAGCCATGTTGGATCAGGCCAATGGGCCATGCAGTCAAACACTCTGTGTCTCACAGTGGCTAAAAACCAGGTGCCATTAGGAAGTCCACCAGCACGGCCAGTACTACAGAAACCCTCCCACTGTTGCCCCCCCCCAAGCACCAAGAATACAGAGCATCACTGCCCCAGAAAGGACTGTTGCGGGGGAGGGAAACACACAAAAGATCCACAGCTGCCAGTACCTTCCACTGATGGATTATGGGATCTAACCCACTGCTGTCTCACTGCTTTCCCCCACCGACTCCTCTCCCACTCCCATGTCCAACCTCCAGCCACTCTACCTAATGTTAAAAAATTATGTTTACAAAAGAGATGCTCTCCTTGGTTGTCTTAGCCTTCCTAGGACAGAGGTGGGGAAGCTGTTTGGCTTTGCCTCTGTAGTGCTTCAGCCTTGTCCATTTTACCTGCCTGACTATAAAGTACTGGGTCCAGAGATGGCGTTGCAGTGAAATCAGCTCATAAGTTTACTGATGTTACAATTCCAGGCTACTGAACGGGGCTTGGGGGTCTGCTTAAATACACGTCTAAACTGCACCCCTGGCCTTGCCCAAACTCTCTGATAGGATTACCCTGATAAGATTATGTCCACTCCCTGATAGGATTACTCTCTGATAGGATTAATCATGAGTTACCTTAAGCCACTTGGTCTACAATCCAGCCGGGCTATAATCTCCCGAAGCGAAGCTCCGGTAGCCAGCCCAGCCATGTGTGTTTCTCTGACCACGTGCGCGGTTGCCATTAGGACATAACACTGACTTCCTCCCAAAGCTGAGTATGTTTGTGTTAATTGTTCTAAACTGGATGAAAATACTTCACACATTCTGGTACTCTCTGGGAACCATAGTTCAATCCAGTAGGTTTCTCGGCATTTAAAAATATATATATTTAAAACCTTTATTAGCCACTTTTCTACCTTGCAGCACTCAAGACAGTTTACAATGTAAACAATACAACCATTATTAGAACACACACACACACATATAAAGGACCACAATTTAAAATCTCAATTAGGACTGCCAGTAAATAAAAATCTAAATGCAGTCCTAAATAAGACTGTCCTCAACTGCCTCCTGAAGATGGAAATTCGAGGGGGGGGGGTGCCCCACCCTGGGGAGGTTGTTCCATTATCTTGGGGCTATCACCAAAAAGGGCCTCTCTTGAATGCCCACCAGATGAGCTTCTTTGATTGGTGGGACAGTCAGGGGTGCCTCTCTCTATGCCCCACTCAAAAGAAAATAGTCATTGCAAGGAAAGTAAGTTTGATTTTCAGAAGTTTTATTTTTGAAAATCAAATAATCACTTCTGTTGCCCAGGATCTGTTGCCCAGATCCTGTTTGCTTTGAGCCTCTGTTATCTTTTGAGCATATTTTTTTTTCCAGCCCAGTTTTGAACTTATCAACTTAAGAGAGCACAGAATGCATATACATATATTGTTTTTGTAACTAACATATGGAGGCTATTTTAGGTATATTCAGTATAACTTGCTGCAATAAATGTTTACCAGCTTTTGTATAATATACTGAAATCACTTTTGTATGTTCATAATCTTGTATGCTCATAATCTTAACATATCTGGTATTGTCTATGGTGTGCACTGGTTCTACCCTTCTTGTCTTTCGACACAAAACAACTGGTTACATAGACTGAAACAGGCTGATGGTGGATTGACCGATACCTAGTAAATAGCTCAGTGCATAATTTATGAGAAAATTATTTCTTGATAATTATAATGTTTAAATTTATTCCACAGATATGATTTCTAGGTAACCTTTGGAGCTTTTTGTTGTTACCTTGGAACTGTCTGGACCATAGATGCATCTTTTTTTCTGAAACAGATGTACCATTCTCTGATCTGCTATTAATTTGCTCTGATGTCTCCTTCTCTTAGGGGTGTCTACACAATTTGATTAAATACCATTTTCTCCTACTGATCCTGGAAACCTGATTCATGGCTCCATGCAGGGCTTGACATGAACCTGCAGTTAATTATCTGCACTTGCTAAAAAATAATTGGGCAGCCTAAACTTCTGATCACCATAATTGCATCCTAATGAATTTATGTGTCAGCCTGTTATGTGTGGCTTCAGCTTCGACAGTAAATATCAAACACAATTTCATATTCCGTTTCTAAGTTTATCACTTCATGACTGCTTGGACTGTTTAACAAGGACTACGAGAAAGCCTGCAGAGACACAGTCTTTTAATGACACTAATTCTTTTTAGGTTGCTATATTTAAATGCAAGTAAAGCAGAGGCGGACAGTGGCAAACTACCTCTGAAACTCTCTTGCCTGGAAAACACTATCGGGTCGTCATATGTCAGTTGCAACTGTATGGCGAAAAAAAAGGGACAAAAATGGGTCTTGGAGCCTAGGAATCTGTAACGGAATGAACAAAACACCATGGGATTTAAAATATATGTTGTTATACACAGATAACCATTTAGTTCATTATGCATTTAAAAATGCCTGTTTGCTCTGGCATCTCAGTCCCTAAGCACATTTATTTGGAAATATATCACTTTGATTTCAAGGAAGCTTTATTTTGACTCACCATGTTTAGAGTAACAGTCTTAAGGCAAAACAGAAACGGGTAGATTGCTGGACCTTATTTATTTATTTATATTTATTTATTATTTCAACTTTTTCCCCACCCTCCCCACCAAAGCAGGCGCAGGGTGGCTCACATTACTCTGTTGTTTGCTTCAACTCCAATACATGGATATATGTCATGGTACCATGTTTTTGATATTTAGCATAACAACAAAACATCAGTATATTCTGTACAGAACATAGAAGTTCTTTCCATTGCTGGCCTGTATCCGACTGCACTATTCAGCTAAATTTGAAGCTTTCCTCCAGACTGAAGAGCCTTTTTCTTACACAAGTGGCTGTTTCTTCAGGAGAAGAGCCTCTTAAGTTGGAGGAAGGCTCCTTTAAAGATATAGGGAGAAAAACTCCTGGTGATCTGTTCTGGTAGCTAGTCATCTTCACTTTTAAAAAGAAACTGAGTCCATCATTATGAAAGTCTATATTTATCAAAGACTTCACCGGCTTGTTTTAGGATCTTTTCATCCTTAAGTTTTACTTCTCAGCCTTTCCCTGTCCCACAAGTCTTGATCATATTACAGATCCCCTCAGGTGTTGTGGTCCTTCAGAAGGCCTCGATAGTCTTGGGCCGAATTACACTGAATTGTGTTAAGTACTACCTAGATACCACAGGAGTTCAAATGACACCTTCTAGATACAGACCACCTAGGTATATTCATAAGCTTTCAATGGAAACTAAGACACATTTATTTCTTATGTAATGTGATGCTGTTTTTCAGTTTACAGCCAAGTGAAATATCCGATTTAGGGGCAGATTGCCTTGTCTGGTTTTCCTCACTCTAGAAAGATTTTTAAAAAGGAGTCCTGTGACGCAATTCATGTGAATACAAAAAGCAGGTGCACTGTTGCTGAATGATGGAGTGAAACCCTAACTAATAAATGATAACATTTACAAATGAAGGAGATTATTTGAAGAAAAAAAAAGCATAGGTGGCTGTGATAAAGTTGCCAGAATAAAACTAACTGTTATTAGCACATTAGGTATTCTGAAATGTGTCTTGGTATTTTCTATTACATATAAGATGCAAAGTTTAAATTTTTCAGTTTGGTAAGTCTGGTGGATTTTGAAACAGCCTGGCACATGGGAAAGACAAACCATGATTGACATTCTTGTAATGAGCTTGGAGGATCTTGGACCTTGTATGAGCCCTCCTCCATGCCCAGGTTAGAAAAAAGTCATTTCTACTTTATTGGCAAACTGTAGTTTGTGGTTATGTTTGAATGACAAACTGGTTGCTTCTTTTTTTCTATCCATGAGTATTGAAACTATGGGTGCAACCACAAACTATGATTTACTCTGAAAGGAAAGGATTAATTTCCAAGCCACATCTGAGCAGAGAACATGCTCAGTCCTGTGACATCAAACCATGATTTGTCATTATGTTCACATTACGTATGCATACACATTATGTGTGATCCCTGCATCTGACTGTGCATTTTGTTTGTACTGATCTCCCACCAGTTGTGTTTTATGAGCACAATGGGTTATCAGATAGCATCATCATTAAATTAGACACTTCATCAGCATGCCATAGTACACGAATACCTGTGGCACGGAGAGCTGGTTTGGTGTAGTGGTTAAGAGTGCGGACTCTAGTTTGAGAGAACCGGGTTTGATTCCCCACTCCTCCATGTGCAGCTGGTGGTGTGACTTTGGGTCAGTCATAAGTTCTTTCAGAGCTGTTCTCTCAAGGGCAGGTCTCGAGAGAGCTCTCTCAGCTCCACCTACCTCACAGGGTGTCTGTTGTGGGGAGGGGGAGGGGAAGGGATTGTAAACCGCTCTGAAACCCCTTCGGGTAGTGAAGGGCGGGGTAGAAATCCAGTCTGTCTTCTCTTCTTCTTCAGTCTCCTTCCTAGGCCCCAGTCACCTAAACATTCAATGAGCTGTGAGTGCACAGTGGCCCTAGAGCAGGCTGTAAGTAGAACCCTAATGCTGGCCAAGACACTCTCCCTTCTGAATACAAGACAAGCTGCCCATTATTTTTCTCTGACAAGGTAGTGCTGACTGTTTTCCAGGCCTATCATAGATAGCTATTCATTTATTTATTGCCATATGCCATGCCTGTATCTAATGAGCTTGTCTAAGTACACACTCAGGAGTTTTAAATAAATAAATAAGCAGCTTGTTAACAGTGTCAGACTAAATGGGCTCCCGAATTAAAAGTGCTATGTCTCCTTGTGATTTTCTCTTGTCTTTCCTCCAGAATGAATGAAGAGACAGAGCCTCCGTGGACAGAAGGTCTCAGTGGGCTGAGAAGCTCAGGCAGAAAGTACACAAGAAGGCTTGGATGAATGCGGCTGCAGGGCATTTGGGGCGTTCATGCTATTTGATTAGATTATTCTTGTAGCCTTGAATTCCCATGACCTGAGGTTCAGGAATCCCATGATCACAATGAGGAATTTCACACAGCCAATATGTTCCGTTTCAGGAACTCTTCAGTAATGGTTTCTGTCAGGTATTTCACACAGAACCGTATTAGTACCAGTTTCCCCAACGGAACGTATTGGCCCTTTCACACAGAAATGTGCCTCTCCCATTGGGGAAGCGTTCCTGAGCCGCTTTACCTTGAAACCTCCTCCCAAGCATTTTTCAGTTCTTGTACTGGTCCTGAAGCGCTACGGGTGCTGTGTGAAATGCCCCAATGTCATTGTGTTGTTTTCCCTTCTTGCATCCTGAAGCAGCCAGGGCAGGTTCTTTGCCAAGCCAGCCAACTGATTACCTACCACCCAAGTGCCAACACACCATTGGGTCTCAGAAACACTGGCAGTTCCGTCCCAGGAGGGGAGAGGTAGATTTTACTTGGGATAATATAACCAGCCCTTGAAGCATTTGTGATGCCAGCCCAGAATACAAGGCATTTGGGGAAGATGTGAGGGGGAAGTTGACATAGGGTTGTCTTTTCCTGCAACACCTCTACATTTGTCAGCGTGTCTAGTTACACTAGCTTCTCTTGGGAAGGATACGTGCAAACTGTAGAGGAACTCAAGGAAGCCATAATAACAGTGGGGATTTGAACCTGGGTTTTTGAGTTTCCAAGATCCTAGTCTGGGATCCTAGTCTGACACTCTAACCACTACACCGCACTGGCTTTTAAGATTAAGATGAGTACAAGATTAAGATGACATCCCTCATGTCATGTGGACCCATCATTGTCTCAGCGATACCCTGAATTTTGGCTACCACAATCCACAAAAAGTTAAATCCTTGGGGGAAACCAAATCATTCTTTCAGTCAGAGATTCCACAGAGATTCCAGAGACAAGCCGTTTTTAAATGAAACAGATAGAGGCATAAAAAACCACTGCTCAGAAAAAAAATCACTTTCCATTTATCAGCTCAGCTAAGAGAGGCAATTAAAACTGAGGCAGTTTCTGATCTCATTTTGGCATAAAAACACATGGATGTGCAAGAGCATAATCAAGCAATAGATTCACATTTTGTTTAACCTCAAATACAATATTGTTAGGTGGGAAGGCATCAAATGCTGAGTGGTCCAGTGATTTGTGTGCATGTGTGAACCATTCTCTCTCTCCCCCCCCCCCCTTCCCCAATATCCTCACAGCTGTCTGCTTCTCATTTCTCCTGCACTGCTGGCTGACCTGAGCTGAGGGATAACTTCATTCTTCGTGGCTGGACAGTCACTGGGCTGGCAGCAGCGGCAGTCTTCAGTCAATGACACAAACCTCAGCCCCCCAGCTAGATATGTGTGGCTCTGTCCCTTGCTGCCTTTGCCAACAACCTGTCTTCCACCTCCACTCTTTGCAGCTGTGCCACAATAATCCTGAGCAGTGATTGAGCAAGGCAGGCGACCAGGCTCATCTTTGCCATTGTTCACAATGTGGAGACCTCAGGAAAGAGGTCCAGTGCAATAATTTTAAGTCTGTGGCATGCCATGCATCCATGATATAGATAAAGGTAAAGGTCTCCCTTGCTTGAAAGCCAGTCGAATACGACTCTAGGGATGTTGTGCTCATCTCAGTTTCCAAGCCTAAGAGCCAGCATTGTCCAAAGACATTTCTGTGGTCATGTGGCTGGCATGATTAGACGCCGAGATGCATGGAATGCTGTTACCTTCCCACCGAAGTGGTACCTATTTATCTACTTGCAATTTCTTGCTTTCGAACTACTAGGTTGGCAGGAGCTGGGGCCAGAGATGGGAGCTCACTCCATCATGCAGCACTCAGGTCTCAAACTGCTGAACTACCGACCTTCCAGTCTGCAGTTCAGCGTCTTAACCACTTGAGCCACTGCAGCCCTCATGCATGATATATGCATGGATAAAATAAATTGGGGGTCATTTATTTATTTACTTCATTTTTACCTGATCTTTCTCCCAAGTGGGAACCCAAAGGGGCTTACATCATTCTCTCCTCCATTATATCCTCAGAACAAATCCTGTGAGATAAGTTAGGCTAAGAGTCTGTGACTGTCCCACAGTCACCCAGAAAGCTTCCCTGGCAAAGTGGGGGGGTTGAACCTGGGTCTCCCAGGTCCTTGTCCATCACTCTAATCACAGTTCTGTTCTGGAAATACAGAGATGATTACCACCAAACCAGCTATATCAGTTGTTTCCTGTCAGATGCTAGGGAATGGAACTGTTTGGCATATGCATTATCCCTTTCCTTTATCTGCTAGGAATGTGATCTCATAGTCCGACAGCTACCACCTCTGGAATTTTGATTCTCAGATCTTTCACATGCTTTCACCACGAGGCAGCAGAATTTAGGCAGGATCACTTCCTAGCCTGCAACTGGCATGTACTCACCCCACCAGATTGCTTTCTGTTCCTCCTTCTTTCATTTCAGGAGCCTCGTTAGACCATGGGGGGCAGGGGAGATAATGAGGTAACAATACATGTTGTGTGAGTATGTTTCAGAAACAACAATCCCCACCTTCTCCTCTCCTCTGCTAGGAGATTCAGATGTGCCAAGATGAAGAGTTAGGTATCCTTCATCAAAACCTCTCCACATTCAGCAACATAGTTACTCTGGGACCAGGCATGAGTGTCAGACAATTCCCTCTCTTTGGTCTTTCTCTCACTGAAATATTATTTTATTAGTAGAACCAGCCATCTCTGTCATACCCCTTGGCTGGAGTGGGCTAGAATTCACACAGGGACTGGAATTGACTAGCCAAATCTTTAGCTTAAAGCTTCTAGTTGTGTTCTTGAATCAACAAAAGATAACTTCCTTATAAGGTTAGAGGAATTCCAAGATGAACTCATTGCATTTTGGTGTGGGATCATGTTATGCACAGCCTTGTAAATGTTTTCAGTCTGAGAACATTACTAATTTGAATCAGAATGAGTGACACTGGCCAGCTTTTCTAAATCTTTTCTCCTGACTGGATTGGCTGTTCTCCATGAAATGCCACTCACTGCTGCTTGTTTTCATGTTTTCTACTGAAAGGCCACCTACGGCTCCCATACAAAATTATGCGCGTTCGTTAACCTCATTAAATCCAAAAAGATTAGTCAGCTCAGCTATGCCTCAACCACAGAGCTTGTAGGCAACATCTAAGGCTCAGAGTTATGTGGTTTGGAAAGTGATTTTTCTAATGCCTCAACTTCAAAGGGATTCTTGGAATCCACAACGTGAGGGAGACAGCCCAGTGCTAATCCACTGGAGTGCTGCTTAATGGGATGTTTAGTTTTTGTCTTGATAGGTCTTTAATAAGCAGCTCAGTTTGAAGGCTGCCTTCATATATGCATCAGTTCAGAATTACCTCCAGGCATCACAGCCTCATACAGCATTCCAATCAGCTCCCCCCCCCCCCCTTACATAGGAAAGTCACCCTTTTTGAGGTGGGCTTCAAAGTGCTACAGTTAGGAGAAGGGAGAAACTGACATTTCTAAATATTTCATGGAGGGTTCTCATCAGGGTTGCCAGGAAACCTGGAGGAAAAAAAGTTCTATCTTTTTAATAGCAGCTTAACATGGGGAAGTGACCAGCTGAAGCATTTCATGGCATGGAGGTAAATAACATCAGGTGGTAAATAACACATCATTCAGCCTCTATTAAAGGAACAGGACATCGTTCTCCAGGTTTCTTGGCAACCTTAGTTCTCGTTCTCAGCACCTTGCTGAACTGTTACAGAAACAGTTTGGTCCATACCAGCACTAAGCACATTACTTTTATGTTTTGTTTCAATCACTGCAGACCACCTTAAGCAATCCACCTTAAGAAAGTTGTTCCAGCCTGACACATAGACTTGTCATACAAAGCTGCTAGCAGGCTTTTAGCCAGCATGGACATTTTATTCTAAGCTATGCTGACTGCAGCAAAGTTGATTGCAAAAAAAAAAAGATACGAAAAAGATGTGCATAATATCTTTCCCCCCCAGTCTGCTTTGGCAAAATCCACTGAGTTGTATTATAGCATAAATATTCTGGCATGTTAGCCACTGTTAGTGTTGGAGAAAAATAGTCAAAATACTTAAATATTCAGAGGTTTCAATGGATCTTTGCTTCACTGGAGAGGAGACATTTCTTTCTGTTTAAAAAGCTTTATTTCTAAGGGTAAGGGTTCACAGGACACCTACAAAATAACAACATATCTAGGAGCTACATTTTGCATCCTACTCTTTACAAAGCATGGTCAGACAATAATGGAGATTCCTCCTTCTTCTTGAACCCTAGAAGGAAGTCACCTGAATATAGTAACCAGGCTTTTCTTACATTGGCTGTCTGCCAGGTTTCCCTTCCAGGTCAGTCTAAACAATAGCACTGAAGTCAACCCTATAATGACTGGAATGTGAGATGTTGCAAACACATACATTTCCAACAGTTAGGTCTGCAATGAGTTGAGCTCATCTTGCAAAAGAAAAGGTTAATGCCAATCAGGCAAAAGGTAGCAAGGAGGCCTGAGGGTCTATTAGCAGGACAGTTGCCCTAATTGGGTATGTCAGTATTCCCAGGGGCATCGTGGTTTAAAAATCCCGGGGCGGCGGGGGCTCTTCTGTGCACACACGCTTTGCATGTGCTGGGACCATGTCCCCGCCGCCACCTCCCCCCCCCATGTCCCCCACTCCTGCTTCCGTCCCTTCCTCCATCCGTCCAGGGGCCAGCTGGGCATTTGGATGGACGGAGGGGGGACAGAGTGGCCAGGCTGGGGGGGGGGGGAGAGAGACGATGGTGGCGACCCTAGGAAGGGCCTGGGGAGGCGCGGCGGAGGGCACTCTGTTTTCCCAGGGGGGGCTCAGTCCCCCCCGGGAAATTTTGGGTCCTCAAGCCCCCCCATATTTGACACCTATGAGTATTTCTATTTTCAGGGGCTTCCTGATTCTTTCTCAAGAGCAGTGGGACAAGCAGTGACCCGGAGTTCCATGACACATTACCTGTGTTATAATGAGATAGATATTTACGGTGCATAGCAAAACTGCATGGCTGAGCTTTCCAGAGCTGTTGGTAGGACAGCTAACCATGCAAAATAATTTGATTGTGGGTTGACCCTTATCAGCTCTCCAGCTAGCTGATGCTCCGGCTGGTAGGAGGGTCAAAGAAGTCAATGTATAGCATAGTTATACTGCGTAAAAGAGGGTCTTTGTTCCAAGGCTGAAAAACAAAAAGTATCCAAAGGATTCAGTCCACATCCTACATACCCTTTAGAGCAAAAGAACCTGTAGCTTTAAATGCTCCTGCGTGGTGAAACAATAGATCTCATGTATACACTGAACTGCTCTGACAATCCAGGCAGGAGAGCTTTGGGCTGTGGAGGTTAACTCAGTGAAAACATCAACTCAGACTGCAGTGGCAGCAGAACAAGGCAGATTCCATGTCAGGGATTATGAGGTAAAGGACTGAAAATAAAGTGGCCAGTATTGTAATGCCTTTATAAAAATTGATGGTACATTTGGAGTACTCTGCTTCTGGTTTTTCCATCTCAACAAGTGACATCATAGATCTGGATAGTGCAGAAAAGGACAACTGAGATGTTCAAAGGAATGGAACATCTTATGTATACGGAACGGCAAAAAAATCATTTAGAAAAAAGCTAATGGGGAAGATGATGGAAGTTTATGAAATTATTCATGGTGTGGAGAAAGTGACTACAGAGATTCTCTTCCCTCCTCTTTCATAATAGTAGAAGTTGGGGGTTACCAGTGAAAGTGACGGGCAGTCAATTCAGTGTAGCAAAAGAAAGTACTTCTTCACTTAATGCATCGTTAATGGAATGGAATTTGCTGCTCCAAAATGTGGTTAGTGGCCATAAGTTTAGGTGGCTTTGATGGAGTGGTGGACAGATTCACAGAGAACCATCCTAAATCATCGATAGCTCACTGGAGTCTCTAGGGGTGAGATCCAGCCAGCTTTTCCACTATTGCAAAGGGAAGAGGACATCCCCTTTGACAACCAAAAAAAATTATGCTGAGGATCATGGGACCTGCATGGACAAAAGCCATGCGGGACAGGGGTTGTACTACAGAAGGGAATTAAATGAACCTGTGTGAAAAAGCTGGCCAGATCTAACCTGATGTTCAGAGGCACAATATCTCTGAATACTAGTTGCTGAGAAAGAAGCAACGGGAGGGGGCTGTAGCCTTCGTGTCCAAGGCTTGTGGACTTCTCGGAAACATTTGGCTGACCACTATCAGAAACAGGATGCCGGACTAGATGGAACCTTGGTCTGATAGAGCAAAGCCCTTCTTATGTTAGCATTGTGGTTGCATGTGGTCTAGCTGCCTTAGAGCTCTAAAAGTGTACTGGGTGCTGTATATAAATGCTAAGAAGGATCAAAGTACAAGCTGGAGACTTGTGAGGAATTGAAGGGGGGAGAACACTTTGAAAATCATACCCTATTCCTCAAAATCCCTTCCTCCAGGATTCTCTAAGCTTTCAGGAGTTTGAACTGGCTTCAAAGCAAGCTGGTTAGAGTACTGGTTAGAAAGTGGCCTAAGTGGTACTTCCCATCTTTTGCTTTGAGCTCCTTGAGCAAGACCATACTAATAAGACATTGGTTACTTCTCCCCCTGGGCCTGAGTACTCTAATCTATCCCCCTTAATTCCTTTAACTGATTTTCCATTTCTGTCAATATTCCATGCCTCCTAGAGCATACTTAGTCCTTATTAGACCACTTCTGGGGGGAGTTTTTTCTCTTTTTCTCTGTATACCTAGGAGTCCCCAAAATATGTAAAAAACCCTGGTCTGTGGGTGGCCCAGTTTTGCTGCTTTAATTTTTTTGTAAGTAGAACCAACCACTTTACTATTACATTACTGACAATTCATTCAAAGAACATATATCCCTTTTTCTTGTACAAGTGAATGGCTGTCATTCACTTCTATATGGAGAAAAATAAGAGCTGCACTTGGGAACACTACTGTGTCAACACAGCAAAATCTGGATGGCCAGCATCCCTTGGAGAGCCAGTTTGGTGTAGTGGTTAAGTGTGCGGACTCTAATCTGGGAGAACTGGGTTTGATTCCCCACTCCTCCACTTGCAGCTGCTGGATAACCTTGGGCAAGCCATAGTTCCGTCACAGCTGTTCTCTCAAGGACAGCTCTGGAAAGAGCTCTCTCAGCCCCACCTACCTCACAGGGTGTCTGTTGTGGGGAGGGGAAGGGAAAGGAGTTTGTAAGCCGCTCTGAGACTCCCTTGGGAAGTGAAGGGCAGGATATAAATCCAATCTCCTCTTCCTCCTCCTCCTCCTCTTCTTCTTCTTCAAAAGTACCCCATAGAAAGTTGCAGTGCGTCTTTTCTGTGCAGCACACACCAAGGACGTAATCCCACATGAGGCATGAGGAAGTGACCACATAATGCAGATACCTCACCAGACAATTTGTTCTGTATGCAAAGACACCCTGCATGTGATCCTTCCCAATGACGGCTGGGCCATCTTTCAGTTATGCTAGAGCTGTCATCTGGCTCCACTAACATCAATGCATTGTTTTTGTCTTTTATAATTATTTTTTTTGCAAAAAAAAATTATAAAATGTTTACAAAGCCACATTCAATATTACAAAAAACCACCAAATACAATATAAGAAGTAACCCATCTAAAGTAGGAAACCCTTTTCATAGGGTTTGCTACTTGACTTATTTCTCACTAATCAGATTGCATTTTCTTTTTAATCTTGGTCTCCATTTTAAAAGCTCCACCTCAGTGGTCACCATAAATTCATATTATACTTCTTAGACGGCAGTGGCTTCTCTTTGTTCGTCCTTTGCAAGAAGTGATATCCTTAGCTATAGCTTTGATATGCATTATAGCCCATCTTCCCATATCTGATGTACCTCTGTAACATCACCTGACACTTATCATATCACTACTGTTGTGCTGTAGTAATAGATCTGTCTTTGGACAGTTATGCAGGGCAACTGAGATCCATCTTTAGAATCTCAGAGTACGTGTTATTTCATGGAAGAAAAGTTCTTTGAGTGCTTTTATATTCTGTTCTCAGCATACAGAACAGGAGATGGGAAGTACCTCATTGACCAAGGATTGCAGTAGGGATCTCTTCCCAGTATGTGGATTCTTGGTGACTGCTGCTCAGTTTTCATATGCCAGTCTTTCACAAAAAGACTCACATGATATGTGGAAGAAGTTCCTTTGGTCTTTGGGATTGTGGTAGACTTTGTAGTTCCTAAAACAGAGTGATGTGAAGTATTACATTGGAGCCAGCAAAAAAAATTATTGACTGAGAAGTGGGTTCATGTCCCTGCTTGGGGATGGTCTCACCATGTGTCACTAAGATCACTACCTCTCAGCTTCGGTTCACCAGTTGCAAAACATGGAGAACAGTGACTTAATTTATTGGGATGGTGTGAAAGGAGACAAAAGAATACCCTTTGCATAGTAAAAGGTATTAAGCAACTCGAATGCTAACACTCTAGAGGAATCAAATGAATGGTATATTCACTTGCCTTGTAAATAAATGTGCAATGCAACTGTGATCAAGAAGATTCTGTATACCTTCCAAAAGGGATCCTGCTGCTAAGGGACCATCTTTCCTTCTGATATCACACTGTTTACATGGTTTGTTTCTTCACAGACTGACAGCTACATTTCTTTACAGCAGAAGCCACACTGCACGGCAGAGTAGTCTCTCAGCACCTTCTGGGAAAGCACTTGGGCACAGATAGTAACTGAAGAGGCACAAATTACTCTTTTTCTTTTCCACTGCAAAGCTTTGGAAAATGGCTCAGGACAGAATTGGCCTCTTAAAGCACCCAGAGACAATCTTCCATTCTGGCTCCAAAAGGCCAGAGGATGAGCTCTGATTAGTACCAGCTATTGAGTTTATGAATGGAATTCCCTGCACAGTGTTCAATAAAGCAGGGATCTCAGAGCAGTCAGTTATGATATATGCAATAGCCTTAGCATACGGCAGTAGCTTGGAATTTCAGCTATGTTAGGAACCTTCTGCAGATAGGTCTGGCTGTGTTAGACATCACTAGCTTGGGACTGGCCTCTCATGATGGCAGCATAGTAATATGCCATGCAGTACTGCAGGGCCCATTTTTCACGAAACAAAATCAGGTTAAAGTGCATGTTCAAAAGTGCTTGACCAATTTTCCAAATTTTTATTTTAATTTAGTTTGTAATTTAAAAAATATAAGGCTAGCCTCAGAGCCTAGTTTCTCACAAATCTGACTCTTATGTACTAAGCTTTGATTACTCTTAACTTTTTGAACTATACTAGGAAAGCAATCAGTTGGCAGCACTTCTTTTCTTTGCAAAGCCTTCTCAGGGGACAGAGACACATGACCCCTGTTTGAAAAAGTGCTTGAGGGAGATGGTCCTCAAGCAGGAGCTCTTGCAAAAACAATGCACGTGCTCCCATCACTGGAACCAGTTCAGTCACGCCCTTCATGCCCATGTTGCTCCCAGGCAGGGAAATGTTCTCAGTAGCCTCCTAAAGCAGAAGCAACCTGAATCCTGGTAGCAGTGGCTACATGCGGGGTGGGGGAGTGCACAGGGAGAAATGCTTCTTCATTTGTAAGTTAGAACTGGTCATAGCTTCATTTGGACTGTTGTTAACAACTCCATTTATTATTTCTGAAGCCCAGTTGTTTGGCTGACATATTCAGGCTGCCTATTGTTAAAGTCATGACGGCTTTGAGCAATTTGTAGAGCATTTGCAGATGCTCTAAAAGGAGCCCAGGTAGCCCATCCTGGGAAAATCTGGTGCCTGGAACTCTGCAGATCTGTTGCCAACCAAAGTAGGCAGTACTGGGCAAGACGACCAGTCACCTGATTCTTTTTGAAACAGCTCCACTTTTTTCACCTCCATTTCAGGCACAAATAACAAAGTAAGACTGCACGGCAAACCTGGACTGTCTAAAGGGTATATATTATATATCCAAGTGGCACAAAATTCCACCCACCAGCTTCTGCCGTTCTACAGTCATCTGTTCCACATTTGCAATGGTACCTTGCACACATGAGCAAAGTAGGTTTGCTCAAAGGAAAGCTCCTGGAGTTTTTCATTTGCTAGGGCAGGTTGCAGAATTTCCTTCTGAGCAGATTTACTGTAGGGAAGCTATCAAATGGCTTCAGGGAGTCTACTTTTGGGGGAGGCCGCTGACAATTCCAAGAAACCTGTCTCTCAGAGCCTCCCCTTTTATCCCATAATCTGCTGTTGTATTGGAGGGCAAATGCCTGTCCTTTTTGTTCCTGTCCCTGTCATCTACCTTTCCTCTGCCATCTGCTTTATGGTATCTGTGAAGCCCCATGTGGCCTATGGAGACCTTATGGCAGAGAAGGGGAAAGAAGCCAGGAGGGGAAATAGCCAAGACAGACTGCACGTGTCTCATCTTCAGGTACTGTGAGGGGCAAACTAAATATGCTGGGTGGATCCATGTGTGTATATTCATGTATCCGCCACTGAAGTGTAATGAAAGGATGGCTCTGGGGTCTATTTTTTACAGGAAAAAATCATGTAGTTGAGGGGGGATAAATCCTGCCCTTTCTGCTCACCTGACTTCTTTCCCACACTGTGTTCCATTGCTTTAAGCACTGTTCTTCCAGCTGAGTTCACTTCCAGTATCTTCAGACAACAGTGTACAGGAGGTAAGAAAGAGGGAGGAGGCAGGGTTTAGCTCTCCTCATAAGAACATCCATTTTCAGTATGCAAAAAGGCTCTCTCAAAGAGGCAAACACATGAACCCTCTATCACATAGCCCTGAATGGCTGCCTAGCAACCCTACATCTTAGGGCCAGTCTTCCCTCTAAGCTGAGTTAGTGTAAGCTAACTCACCATTTTTTAGCCTCCGGCTCACACATTTGTGTCTTAGCTCAGGAAGGATGGCTCCAGAGCAAACTGATTTATGCAGCAGCCAAATTGCTCGCTCGCTGCTTTAATGCCAGTAGCTCACAAAGTAGAATTTTTGCTCACAAGACTCCACATCTTAGAGGGAGCACTGCTTAGGGCCACAGTTATAACGAGGATAAGAAAGTTGTGAGCATAACTTCCAGTTTTCTAAAATGTTAATAGCAACAGCAGGGGCGTGCAATTGGGTTTAGGGCCAGGGCATAGAAGGAAGCCAAATAGGTAGTGGTGGTGTTGGAACTTGGCCAAATCACCCGTCCTGGCTCTTCTACCAGCAGTGCTTCTGCTGCTGCAAATGACTTATTGGCATCAGAGAGGGCTGATTTTGGCCACTCATGTTGTATAGCTTTTTGTCCGTGAGGATCCCCTGTTGCCCAGCAACAGCTGCTGAGAGGGGAGGGGACATGGGAGAGATCAGCAACCCCCTTCCATTTGAGATTCATGGGGGGCTGTTCTCAGGGGGGAGGATCTTTCACTCTCATGTTCCCCAAAACAGGATCAGTTTGTGGGAGGACAAAATAATATAATAAAACAACCTTGTCCACTTTTTAAAAAGCAAGTCCTTTTCATCAATAACTTCTGACTAGCCTTAAAGTTTACCTGATCGGATTACAGCTGCTTGAATGATCACACATGTTAGCTCAAGACTCAACAGCTGATTAGCAGTTCCACTGTAATGGGACCTTGGTTTGAGTTAGCACCATACAGCCCCCTTTTACAGGGGTTACTTACAAGCCATAATGCTGATATACAGGCAAGCTAAAGTCATCTTTCAGAAACATGTAACTGTAATGGAAAAATTAAGTTGCCGAAGTTCGTAAGTACAGTTTAATAATTCATCACCTGTTATGGTATGGGCTGTAAAATCTGTTAGTAATAAAAACACATATGGAGAAGCAAGAAGATCACATGAATATTTGATTGGCCAGAGGCATCCTTTAGGATATACTGTATCTCCTCTACTGCCTGGGCCAGTTTAGAAGGAAGGAACCACGACAGTGGGAACGTATACAGGGATTCATGTTCTTGTATTTTCAAAATGTAGAAATTAAAATAAGCTGTTGGCGCTCAGGGCTCCTGTAAATGGCAAAGCTGCCATGCTACCAATGGGGTGTTTTAGGCATGCTCTAAGTGATGACCTTTAAACTGCTAGTGAGGTCAAACATGTCCTTGTTAATCGGTCGCAGAGGATGTTATGCATATCAGGCAGCATTTCAGGGGGAAAGAAGGCACGTTTAAAAGGTGGAAGACCAAACTAGTCATGAATCTTCATGCTATTTATTATTCTCTCACTCTCAGAGGACTTCAAAATGTATATCCAATGAAGGTTCATTAAAATCTACTGCCATTGAACCCACAGAATGGATAAGTCCAGCAAATTTATCTTTCCTGCAATGGGTTGGATTCCACGGAAGATTGAACAGCTGTCTTTGTGCAAATAGAAGCAATAAAATTACTCTGTGTGGTCTGCTTGCACTGTATCCTCAGTAACCTTTCTGCATGTGCAAGACCTAGTACCAGGGATTTCATCCAAGATAATTTCAAAACCAAATTGCATGAGATCAATTGAACCATCTGTTGTACATTCCATTGCTCCATATACACACTGTGGTTTTGTTCAAAATTATATTAAAGCACTTTGTGTTGTTGCAGCCTTTGCGCTATTGCTTGCACAAGTGGAACTGCTAAGTATATCATCCTTTCTGCTTATGCATCACTGACCCCAACCCAAGAGTACACTGTAAAATCCCCCAGGCATGTGTATTGTGAAAAAAAAATAAGCCAAAGAGAGAACTCAGAATTTATTTATTTTTTAAAAAAGAAGAAACTTTTTTTCACTGACAGCTGGAATGTCAGAGGACCTGGGAGACCCAAGCAAATCTTCATTCTATCATGAAGCTGACTAGACTGGTCACTATCTCTTAGTCTAAATTACCTGACAGAGAAGTTGAGTGGGTAAAGCAGGAGGGCAGAATGAGGCTGCTCCCCACATAGGATTTTTCCCCAAATGAAGAACAGCCCTCCCCTGCATTTAAATGGAGTGTCCACATACTACTGTGCTCATTCCAAGCATAAGTGATAGGAAGCAACATGTACAGCTATCCCCACTACCTAATATTTTGAGAGCGGATGGAGTGCAAGGGATAGTGTGATGTGACTTGAGGAAAACCCTGTTAATATCTTATTTCAATACCAAAATAAACAGGTGGCCTTAGGCAAATCTCTCCTCACCTCAGTATAGAGCTAATACTACTAGCCTGTTTCAGGAGTGATGTAAAGAATACTAAAATAAGACATTTGAAGATTAATTGGGTAAATGCTGAGTATTCTGTTAAAGGCTTCACTTGAGATATCATGCACTGATATTCAATATAATTATTATGCTTTGTTTAGTAAACTTCCAAGTCTGGGATACATTTTATTCATTACTTTGCATTGTTTAGTTCTTGAAAATAAGCCTGTAAAGAATGACTAGTTGGGCATGGTTCAATAACATATTGACTTTTTATCTGTATTTCTGATATTTTAATTGTATGTTTTATGGAACAGGGACTACTGAGGAAAACAATGTTTCAAAATGTGTTTGGTCTTATTTTGGCATTATTTTGGCATTATTTTGAAGAGTGGACTTGATCTTCATGTATATTTTTGCTTCTCAACTTTTTCTGGTTTGGCTAGGTTTGTATGTCTGTTGCAGGTTTAGAATCCCTTCTTCAGCTCACAGGTCATCTGAGAACTGCTGTGCCATATGTACCACTGCAATCTGTTTTAGGCACTAAAGTGATGAATAAGGAGTTAGACCAGTAATCCCCAGTGTAGTGGCTGTGGGTCTTATAATGCCTACAAAAGTATTTCTAGACACCCACTTGCTTCTTCCCTCCAAAATGCCTGTTCCTCAAAGCAAAAGACCAGTCCTGGCTTTCCTCTACTTCATCAGAGCAGGAGGTGCTTCAGAAGAACATAGAGCCTATTACCTCTGGGCCTGCAAGGAGTACTTATTCAGAAAACAGCTGCATCATAATCGACTGGGGCTTCCTGACCTTTTGTAACTGTTCCCCATGGTGGTCCCCACCACCCTTTCTCAGCATTCCAAAAGTACCCATAGAGTCAACAAGATTGGGGAACCATGACTTAGTATTACTGGGCATGTGGCATCTAGCCAGAGTTGCCAAGAAACCTGGAGAACAATATCCTGTCTTTTTAATAGGGGTTTAATGTGACCCTAGTACTGTGTGATGGAGTGAGCTCCCGTCTCTGGCCCCAGCTCCTGCCAACCTAGCAGTTCGAAAGCAAGAAATTGCAAGTAGATAAATAGGTACCTCTTTGGTGGGAAGATAACAGCGTTCCATGCATCTCGGCATTTAGTCATGCCAGCCACATGACCACGGAGAAAATCTTCGAACAGCGCTGGCTCTTTGGCTTGGAAATGGAGATGAGCTCCACCCCCTAGAGTTGGATTTGACTGGCTTTCGAGCAAGGGAAACCTTTACCTTTAATGTGGGGAAGGGGCAACTGAAGCATTTTGTGGCGTGGAGGTAAATAACATAACCTGGTAAATAACACAGAACAAAGTTTGAGTCCAGTGGCACCTTTAAGACCAGCAAAGTTTAATTCTGGATATCAGGTTTCATGTGTATGCTCACCTCACTTCACCTGATAAATAACTTGTCATTAAGTCTCTGTTAAAGGGACAGGATATTATTCTCCGGGTTTCTTGGCAACCCTAGATCTAGTAAACCAGTGAACTGACAACACAACAATATTTCCATAGTTTCAGCGTCACACAGTAAACATTTGCTAGTTCTCCCAAGGCTTTTAATTTTGAATTTTATCTGAATTTATGAACGCTTTGGATGGCTACTGGAAAGCCAGGCAGCAATTTTTTAACTACTTGCTTTACTGTTTGTAAAGTTGATATATTACTTATCTACCACAGTGCTCTTGTGAAGATGAATTTTTAAAAAATAAAGTCCTTTGTAAGCAAACAAGTCTGTGATCAAATTATTGAAAAATAGACTATGGTAATTTTAAAAAATCTTGGAAAGCTCTTGTATTCAAAAGCCAAAATATATTGCTGCTTTGCAAAAATACAGGTTTGGTGCTAAAAGTAATCAAAAATGCATTTCTGAAAGATTCATAATGGGAATTATTTTTAGAAACATTGTTCTACTTTATATACTTACAAGGAAATGAGAAAATAGTTTTCATTCTCTCTGACAAGAACATTTTTAATTGGTTGCTACTAGAAATTTTCTTCCTCCTGGAAAAGAACATTTGTGAGTTCAGTCCATCTACTTTAATTAAATAAAGTGCTCTGAAAGCATGGACAACTTTGTGGCTGCAATCCACAGAATATTTAAGATGGAGTACTTGGATTAAAGCCAGTTTAATCCTACTGACAAAGAAAAGGCCTTTGGATCAAGTTGTCCATAAAATTAGAAATACAGACCTCTGCATACTGGCTGTCTTCTTTCTCCTATCTAGCCCACTCTCCTGTCTCTAACAGTGCCAGGATTTCATGCTTAGAGAAACGTGAAAATTTTCTATTGCGTAGAATGGGGTTGCCACCTTTACCCAAAGCTCCAGGGCTTTCAATATCTGCATGTGAGAAAGAAATTAGATTTTGCCTGGCAGGGAAATGAGGCGACTGTGGAAGCATTGCTGGCTGGATTTTCACCTGTTTGCCAAGTGTTAAAGTCTTCCCCTCCCCAAATCAGCAGCCCTAATGGAACAATCTCTCTTCCCCCACCCAGTTCCATGCCTGGGGATATTGCTGGAGGTAGAAGCCTTCTTATACCCTGCTGAATTTAAAAAGAACTGCAAGGGAGATCTGCTAATGGGTACCAAGGTTGTTTCCACTAGAGTGTTTTGCTATATCTTGAGTCTAAAATGACAGCATTTGGGGACTGATTCCACCGGACACTGGTCACTTACACATGAGTTGTTTGTCCCGGCTTCTTGGATGCTATTGGAAAGCAGGGTTTCACACACGCACACACACACACGCTTCCCTACAGTATTGTGGTACTTTTGTGCACCTCCTGGGGTTTCCCCATCTTTCCTGCAACCTTTCTCAAACCTGTAACAGTTTGTGTTTCCCTGCAACGGTTTGGGAAAGACCACTGCAAAGCTGGGTTGGCACCTATGTGGAAGGGAAATGCCACGTCTTCCCAGTCCCACCTACACTGGCACCATTTTCCCTGGCCCAATTCCCCATGGCCGTTATTTCCTCCCCACGACCTGCCCACCACTGGAGGGGTTTGTTAAAAACTGGCAATTGACTGTTGTTATATCTTTATAACAATCTGTCTATCAGGTTCTCTGAATTCCAGGATTTCATTTTTCTCTAACCCTTTTCCTTTCAGAGATGTCTTTCCTTTACATTGGATTTTTAGCAACAGCAAAAGCCCTCCAGCAGCACAGAGGGAGGTAAATGGCAGGTACAAGGGGAAACGGAGGAAAGAATGGAGAATCCTGCCATGTGGGTGTTGCTGTGAATGCCTAGAGGCCATTAGTGCCCAATGGATGTAAGCAGCCCATGAAGGCCATTAGCTGTGTGCCCGTTTCCTAGCTATGCTCCTCAGGATGACACCTACCGAACGTTCTTCCCCATAAAGTAGCCCTTCTGCCATCAACTAGAGCTATGGTTACCAGCTCTAGCTGGGGAAATCCCTGGACTTTTGGGAGAAGTGCCTTTGAAGGGTGGAGTCTGAGAAGGGGAGGGAAGTCAGTGGGGATGCGATACCATAGAGCCTCCCTTCCAAAACTGCCACTTTGTTCAGGGGAACTGTAGCCTGGTGATCAGTTGTAATTCTGGAAGGGGCCACCACACCAGCAAGATTTAAAAAATGAAAATCACTGTCAGCATGCCTGTGTTATGTCACTTCTGGGGAAAACCCAGAAGTGACATAACCCAGAAGTGACGGCAGCCCACTCTAGGAATCACCAGAAACTCTAACCTAGAGCAGACTGACATAAATTCCCAGTTTTCCCCAGAAGTGAAGTAATGTTGCATTAATGGCATCTCTCCATTTTCCCTTCCCAGCTTCCATCAGTTGTCAGCCAATGGCTGGCAATCCTATTAGTAACCCTAGCCAGAGCCCATGCTGTCACCATTGTAGCTCCTACTTTGTGGAACAAGCTCCTTGAGGAGGTGAGGGGGATTCCCTCTTTAGAAATGGTGAGACATTGCAAGGCCATTTCATTTGCCAGAGCTGTTGATGGGGTATAGACTGCAAGCATCTTGGGGGATGGGTAATCTAGAATTATATTTTTTATGTTTTGCACTGTGAGTTTTTCAGTCATGATTTTCTCAGGCACCTTGAACCATAAGGAAAGGTGGAATATAGCTAAAATGATCTTAGGGAAGTTGGACCATAAGGAAGACCAAGGGCCGAAGAATAGATGCTTTTGAATTATGGTGCTAGAGAAGACTCTTGAGAGTCCCTTGGACTGCAAGGAGATCAAATCAATCAGTCCTAAAGGAAATCAAACCTGGAAGAACAGGTACACCAGCTCAAATACTTTGGCCACCAAATGAGAAGGGAGCACTCACTGGAGAAGATCCTGATGCTGAGAAAGATTGAAGGTCAAAGAAGAAGGGGAAGGCAAAGGATGAGATTGTTAGACAGTGTTATCAATGCAGCAAGCATGAAGTTGAGCAGGCTCCAGAGGACAGCAGAGGACAGGAGGGCCTGGTATGATGTGGTCCTTGGGGTCACAAAGAGTCGGACTTGGCTGTGCAACTGAACAACAACAACAAAAGTTAAAATGAGAACAAGGAACCCTAGGACACATCTACATGAGAACTTCTTGTGACGGCTGTTTCCACTGTGGTGGCCTAGAAGAAAAAGAAGAGATTGGATTTATACCCCACCCTTCACTATCTGAAGGAGTCTCAGAGTGGCTTACAAACTCCTTTCCCTTCCCTCCCCACAACAGACACCCTGTGAGGTAGATGGGGCTGAGAGAGCTCTTTCTAGAGCAGTCCTTGAGAGAACTGCTGTGACAGAACTATGGCTTGCCCAAAGTCATCTAGCAGGTGCAAGTGGAGAAGTGGGGAATCAAACCCGGTTCTCCCTGATTAGAGTCCGCACACTTAACCACTACACCAAACTGGCTCTCTAGCATAAGTATTTCCCTCTGCTTGGCATGGATGGGTCAGGAAGATCAGCATGAACTTTTCATGGAAGCCAAGAAGTTTCTTGATTATTCTAAATGATACCAAGTGAGCCCTGAAAAGTCAGGAGCAGAGAAATCCATAATTGTGCATGTGACCTTGAGAGAGGCAGTGTAAGAAACTCATCAAAGTATCAAAGACAGTAGAAAGAGTCCTAATGATTTTTACAGTCTGTGTATGAACTGCTTTATGAGTTTTCACATTTCCTAGGCAATGGTAATACTTGGGCTGACTAGGCTACCTGCCTTGGCAAACTCCTTTCTCCTCCAGCTCTCCCACACTCTGCCCGCTTTTGCAGTGAGAGAAGATGGGGTGGGGGAATGAAGTAATGGATGCACCAACGTTAATTCTGCAACACTCTTTACCATAGGGAAATTCTTAGAGTGTTGTGTAATGCTCCCCCCCCCCCAAGCTCCCAGCTACTAGTAATACTAGTAGCCCTCAGGAAACCTGAAAAGAAATTATATAAATCAGTGCTAGAATTATTCAATTCACTTGGATTCTTCCCTAGCTTTGCGACATCCGGTATTAACAAGAAAACTGGTTGGGAAATGTGTTCTGAAACTTTAATCTTTCAAAATGAAAGCGATCCTGAAATAAAGCTGTTCTGTTTCCCAGAAACACTACAGTAGTAGCTATTTCAGAGAAAGCAGAGCTAGAATTAGCAGTAAATAAATATTGAGTTGATAAACACAAGGGGGCAGCTGGTAAAAAAATATGTGCATGAACAACCACTCCTGAATGACGCATATCATAGGATCAGGGAAGCTTCTAATTTGCTTAAAAATAAAACTATTTGGTGTACAAAAAAAAATTGACATTGACAGTGGGATCCCTTACTCACACAAGCATCACCCAGAAATCTGGGCTGTGTATCACATGAGTTTGTGACCAGCTGTGTGTCCCAATATTGCTCAGTTATCAGCTACAATAATGGGAGCCCCTGGACATATGGTGCTAATGAGTTGTACTCCAGACATACGGCTACAATGGGGAAAGAAATGAATCATCCCTAAGTGTGATTTGACTGTGAAATGGGGAAGTAGCATCCACATCTACACTACAAGCAGAATGTGTTTTAATTAATTTTGCTACAAGCTTTTCAGCATTTGTGAATTTCCCAAGGGAATAGTGCTATTTGGGATTTATAATCAGAGTGTTTAGGATTTGTTTGGAGGAAAAGCTGATTTTCATCTATGGTCAAATTCATATGTGGCATTTCAAGCACCCTTGGGCATGTGTGAAAAACTGAAAGTCACTTTTCAAGGCACAACGATCAGATTTCTAACACCTTTATCCCTTCCTTCCTTCAAGAAGCTCAGGACACCACAGTATACATAGTTCTCCTCTTGTCCGTTTTCCTCTTTGCACTTTTATTATTTATTTGTTTTGGGGTTTTTTTTTACTAATATTCCACCCACCCTACAAGTGAGCTCAGGGCAGATCACAACAGCAGTTTTGTAAAATCATTAAAACAAGCATAGTAATTAAATAGTTAAAACAATTAAAACAAAAAGGCACAGTAACTTAAGACAGGTAGCACTATAATTAGAAAGGGGTAATAATCTCAAGTGACTAAAGCAGATAGACTGTAAAAAAAACAAACCCAAATGGGGGTCTTCTTAGTCTGGGCTGTACCGAGATGGGAAGTTTCAGCAAGGGAGGCCAAATAATTTCCTTCATTTATATACCATCTTTATCCCTAGTGGGAACCCAAAGCAGCTTATGTCATTCTCTTCTCCTCTGCTTTACCCTCACAAAATCCCTGTGAGGTAGGTTAGGCTGAAAGTGTGACTTCCACGGCAGAGGGGGGATTCAAACATGGGTCTCCTAGTCCAACACTGACCACTAAACCACATTGACATAATGCATATCATTACAACTCTACATTGTGACTTTATTTCTAAGATATTTGGGGTTATTATTTGGGGGGGGGGGCAAAACAGTGTGGTAATTTATGGCACCTCATTGGGTTTTCAGCACAAGTGATGAACAGAGGTGATTTGCCATTGTGTAACAACCTTAGATTTCCTTGGTGGTCTCCCATCCAAGTACTACCCAGGGCAGGACATGCTTAGCTTCTGAGATCTGATTTGATCAGGCTAGCCTGGGCAATCCAGGTCAGGGCTGGGATAAATGGCTAAAATAATTTTGGATCATAGTTATGATACACAAAAAATATAATCTCTGTGTGGTGGTGGATGCAACCAACCAACTGGCCATGGATAAGAAGCAGAAAAGTGCCCTAATTTAGATGGTCGTTAGATGTTTACACGTCTATTCTATTTTACAAGTTACTTTTTAAAACATGGGGCCGAACTCAAAGATGTTGTTCTGCTAGCATAACACTGACACACCTCTTCCACTGGTGGAGGAAGGGGAAAATATTTACTAATTCACCCTTCCACTGTAAACCTCTGCTTTGCCTCCCACACTGTTAATGAGAGTTTCCTGGCCTTCAGGAGTAGAATTTCAAGGGGCTCAGGGAACTGCAACAAGACAAAGACCAGAAAGTCCCATTCTCCAACTTTTGCTCCACTCACAATACTTTGGATCTAACTCAGCAACAATGAACTGGGGTGGGGGGAGGCAATGTTACTGCCAATGGCCTGCCTTGATGTTAGGGGAAATTAGCTATGCAGCAGGGAAGGCTAGAGGGGTATCAGGGATTGCACACCTGTTTATACCAAGGTCCAGTAAAGTAGAAAGACTCCAGATATGAAGAGCAAATTAAATGGCTTTCATTGAAAGGTTTCCCTAACTACAAGCACACTAAACATTCAAGCAAGAGCAAGCAATTCAGAGCTAAGAAAATAGAGGTGGTGACAGCAAATAGAAGGGTCAGTTATGGGGTTATACTACCTGTCCAGATGTGCAGAGGTCCTTGAAGAGAATACTGCCAATGGGCCCTAACGATGAGGCCCAAAGGAGAGACTTTAGGGGTGTACTCAAAGTATAGGCACCATCAGAGTACACACCTTGATAGCCCTGTGCCTTGATGGATATAGATATTGGAACATAATGTGGACCAATGGGAGGCCTTGAGGAGCTTGTCTCAGGTGAAGATAAAAGGTTACCTGGACCAATAAGGGGGTCACAGGGGATCTGACACCAGGAGGAGCAAAACCTAGGTGTGACCAATGAGGTCCCAGGGGGGCAGAGTCTGGATTCACAATAGCTTTGATGAGATGTGTGACAAGAGTGTTGGACTGGATGTGCCATTGGCCCGATCCAACATTGGCTTCTCTTATGTTCTTATGAGTCACATAAAAGAGATTACTTGCAGGTTTGGAGGCAGGAAGGGCTATTCGCCAGGTGGCCTCTGAATAGCCTTAGAAATGTAGGTACTGTACCTCGTGGAACTTGGCATTGTTTCATATGCATACCTTTGCTGGGTGGAGAGGGAGGTTGGAGATTGCCTTGGAGGGCTGTCTTGTGCAACCTGAAATTAAAACGGTTTTCCAGAGCTTTTGGGTAGCTCTGTGTTTCACGTCAAGAGTGCCTTCCTTTGCCTGACTTTGTGGGTCTCTGGTTCAGGTCAGAAGTGGGGTGCCTATTTAGGGCTACCCGCGAGTAAGGCAGCACCTCTGGGCTACACTAGAACAATTATCTTTATTGGCCATTACGAAATAAGTGATGTTTCCTTATCTCATAGTGCCCACTGCCACATTTTGAGATCTTTTATGGATTGTAGAGCAGCTTTCAAAGGGCATCTAATTTCCAAGACAATGGGTCTGATGGATGAGTTCATCCACAACAGCCACGAATCAACCCTGATAATATCACTGAAGATGCACAGTGAATATGAAACAGGTCATTTGGAAGCCAAGCATAAGCAAACAGGAAATATTAGCACTGAGCTTCTGTGTGCTTCCATTTATATTATTCCTGATTTCTCATACACATTCAAACCCCTAAATGCTCTGATGGTTCTTAAACACACCATTCTGAGAGAAAGAAAAATATAGGACAGGAAATTGTTTGCAAAGGAATAAACCCCAGAGACAATGCAGTGTTACCCTTCTGCGAACATATGTATTGACTTCTGAAGCAGGGAGCTTTTTGGTATCCTGCTTATCTATTTGCAGAAATATGTTTTCTTTTTAAACAAAACAGATTTACTTTATTCCTTGGGTCTTACACTTACAGCAATTGACATCTACATCTATCAAGAGGAGGCAAGAGAGAGCTTTGTTTCCACTCCAGTGCTCAGTTCTTCACGGTATGGAGAATCCTCAGACTCATACAGTAGAGTCAGACTGATATCTGTAAATGAAGTTCGAGTCAATCTTTGTCTCTCCCCCCCCTTTTTTAAAGCCTCAGCTTTTCAGACAAATTAATTCTGACATCTTAATTATAAACTCAGCAGACAGGTTGGTGCTGAATTCATGAGTATTGAAGATTATCCTTATATTGTCATTATTTGCTAATGACTGCAAGTGACTCTAGCTCAGAATAGTAATTTACAATTTAAAAAAAACTCTGTGGAAACATACAATGTATTCCTTTGGTTCTGAAGAAATCCCTTGCTATTAAACTGATAACAGATATCAGAAACAACAATGCTGCTTTGACATTGCGTGTTGCTTTACAGGCAGCAAAAGCAGTTTTGTTGTGGCAGCAGTCTAGAAAATATCTGTCAAGTGCTTAGTTATTTTTAAACCATATTGTAAATAGGGCACATTTTTGAGAACCAAATGAATGTGGCAGCTCTCAGTGCAGAGCTACCCCTCTGTTTTGACACAAACAAGTTTTAACATCCACATGAAGCTGATGTCAAAGGCTATGATCTTAAGTACACTGGCCATTCTCCTTCTTAAGTGTGAGGGAGTGACCAGCCATGGACAGGGATGGCAGGAAGAAAATGGGTAGAAATCCTTGCTTAGATGCCTTACAGCTGCCTCCCATTCAGGTCACTGTAGCAGAAATAAGCGTACTGGCAGCAGTCATCACCACTATAAAAAGCATGAGTAAATACAGCTCTCAAGATAGCTTGTGCGCAGACACCAGCCATAGCTTCCATCATGAACAAGTGAAAGAAATTAGGACCACATGCAGTCAGGGAACAGGACCCTTCAAGACACTCTACCCAACAGCAGTGCAGCCAAAGGCTCACATCTGGATTGCTGTTTCGAACAGGTGCACAGCCAAAGGATATGCAGCAACATTAATCAGACATGACGGCAAGCATGATGCAACAAGTGGACATAGTCTACTGTGATGGTTCTCTTATCCACACTGTGCCAACTGATGGATTCCAAAATTGCCAAGTTGGTGATGGCACCAGGCAAATACACAAACTTATTGGAAAGAAGATGAATACATGCCATGGCATTTGATCCAACAAAATATGTAAAACAATGCAGTAGATAACAGCCACACTACATCCAAAACATAAGAAACGAAGGAAGCTGTATACAGCGTGCTTCAAAATTCTATTGTACAGTGTTCTGTAGTAAGACTTTAAATAAGTACAAATAAGTAACAAATCTGGTTATTCCATAGTATTTGAAGTTGGTAACGATGTTCTCCAGAATGACATATTGTTTTGATTAAATTTCTTCAAAACAGAACCTTGCAACAAAACGTCTTGTTCTTCACTACATCTGGTCAATATCAAAGGAATCTTATGAAATTTTCACCATGTCTTTACATTGCTGGTCTTAACTCTCCAAATGGGCAAAACATGCAAAAATTGGCTAGCCTTTGTTTTGCCCATTTGGAGAATTAAGACCAGCAAGTAAAGACATGGTGAAAATGTCATAAGATGTTCCTTTGATATTGACCAGATGTAGTGAAGAACAACAAGACAATGTTATACTGCAATGTTCTGTTTTGAAAAAATTTCATCAAAAAGGTATGTCATTCCAGAGAACATCATTAACAACTTCAAATACTATGGAATAACTGGATGTGTTACTTGTTTGTACTTATTTAAACTCTTACTACAGAACACTGTACAATAGAATTTTGAAACACACTGTATACAGTTTGCTTTGTTTCTTATGTTTTGGATGGCATTGGATCCTGCTATATTATCCATGTACTCAAGGAAGTAAGATTATCCAAGCTACTCTTGAGGGTCCCCATCCCAAAGAAGCAGCATTTGGGTGAGGGGGCATTTGGGACTGCAGAAAGAAAGGAAAAATTGTAAAGTTGCATTCGGTGAACAGAAATCCTTCAAGCTGCAGATATTTTAGATGGTTACCAACTCATGTTTGGAAGCTGTGTAAGGGATATATGGGTACATAGGTGGAGATAATTGGACCTACAAAATGACATGCAGCACATGACTAAGGTAAACAGATGCCAAGGAGGACTGACTGTGGCTCTTGTGCCCAGGGATGGGCATGAACCAGCTCACAAACTAAAGTTTGTGATGAATTTTGGCCAGTTGATAGTTTGCGAAGTTGTTGCAAAGTTCAAGCTGATCGTGGAGGTTTGTGCAGGTTTGTGAGTGGAGACATTTCCAGACAAATATTTATATAACTTCAACGTAATAACTTGGAAGCCTTGTAGAGGAGCATCTGGGGGAAGTCTCCTGTGACTTTGATATCTCTAGCTTGCACAGGATCTGTTCTATACACTCCTGAATCTCCTGAGCCTGTGACTGTCAAAATGACAGCTTGTCAGCTGTCCTTTTTCAAGGTACAGGTTCAGGAGGTTTAGGGGTGTATAGAATGGATTCTGTGCAAGCTAGAGACACCAAACTCACAGTGGACCTCCCCCAGATGCTCCTCTACATGCCCTGATGTCTCCCCCAGATGCTCCTCTACATGTCTGATGTCTCCAGCCTGCACAGGATCCATTCTATTCACTCCTGAACCTGAGTCTGTCAAAATTACCTCCATCAATTTTATCATCACAGCAAGACTGTCAGGTAGTTTAGGTGAAGAGATGATAATTGTGCGAAAACCACCAAGTGCATTTCATGACAAAGTGGTAATCTGAACACAGATTTCCGCAGTAAAAGTCAAGCATACTGAAGTTCTGCCTTCCACACCGTTAGAATCCATTTTCATATCTAGTCACCCTAACATTAATTTTTCCCCCCTAGTATAATAACTATTGGATTATTAAGGCTTTCAGTAACATTCTAGATCATCCTATTTGCCCCCATTTAAAATAAGCTTTTACTGCGTCAAGTCTTTCCCACAACACTTCTGCTAATTCTTGAATATAAATAGTGCCCAACAGCAGCAATTTTGCTTTAAAAGGCTTAATTCTCACTTAGCACTTGTTCCACCTGGAACTGCTTGACTAGAAAACTATCACAGTAACAAGCAGAGTCTCTGATCTTTCCATCCTAATGGGCTCTTCACTTTAATGGTACACTGCAAAATTCTGACAATATCCTTGGAAAATAAGCAAAGCTTTCATTTCCTAATTATTCAATGGGCTGCATCAAGTACACATGAATAATTTAATCAACATACTTCTAGCTTCTTCCTTGTGCTGAACTGTGTTAGAGCAGCCAGAATACAGGAAGAGTTCCCATGGATAATGGTCTGTATTTAAGAACATGTTGGCCCTAGGCTTTCAACAGGTAATTTTTTTTGTAGAGAAGGCCATCTCCCACAAGATCCTCTCATGAACATTAACCTTCACTCTTGTAATGGAGCAACATCTCTATGGCAACTGCAGTTTATTGAAGCGTTAGAATGGTTTAGACCCATTCAGCAATTTAAGAGCTATCACTGCTTAATAATCTAGAACGACCTCAAGTTAAGTATCCTACAAACAACAGCATGGGAACCTCTGGAACTCAAGAAATTTTTCAGCAAACAAACTGGAGCAAGCCATGAATTCCAAGTTCAATTCAAGGTTAATACCTACAGAGCTCTTCATGGCAAAAATGCCCATATCTGAAAGACTGCCTCTCCCAATATGCCATGCTGTGGTAGCTTTGTTCATCTGAGCAAAGCCTTCTAAAGGTTCCCCTTTTTAAATGGGTAAATTCAGCAGCTGTCTATACTTGAGCAGTCTCAGTTGTGTTCACCACCTCCTTGGAAAGACTCCCACTCTTTTAGTGTTTTCTAGTGTTT
Source organism: Lepidodactylus listeri (assembly GCA_029233225.1). Taxonomy (NCBI): domain Eukaryota; kingdom Metazoa; phylum Chordata; class Lepidosauria; order Squamata; family Gekkonidae; genus Lepidodactylus; species Lepidodactylus listeri. Next base: position 56,384,384 of record JARCFY010000002.1, on the reverse strand, counting down.
AAAGAATGTGTGAAACAGAATTGTCTAGGAGATTTTTGTCTAGGGAATACAGAGCTCTTCATGGCAAAATTGTCTAGGTTTTTGCAAAGGGAATAGGAGTGTGGTAAAACAATTGTGCAAGAGGGCCCTGTTATACTGGGCTGTAGTGTTAATTGTCAGTGAAAAATGTTAGGGTTTTTTTTTTCTCCCCTTGCCATTGTTTATTGGATATATTGTACTGTTTTCATTTCATCATCATGATTCTCAGCATAGCCAAATCTGTGGATACTTAAATGTGGTGACTGGAGCCATGAACAGACAAGAGAGATCATTCTACAAACCTGTAAAAAGCCCCAGGTTTGCTGAAAATGCTGAATTTTTTTAAAAATAGAGGGGGGCCCCCAATAACAGGAGCAGAACTTGTAGCTTTAAGAAGCAAATATCCTCTACGATGGCCATTGTGGAGGGTTACTAAGCAACCACAACAGTATTTCCTGCCTTAAAGCCTTGGTTTCTATCAGCAAATTGGGTGCATGTAGGGGGGCTCTTTTGGCTTTTGAGGAAAGACTTATCAGGGTCAGGGCCAGCAACAATCACTGGGCAACTTAATACCATATGATTTGCTTGATGCATTCATGACTGGTTGCTTGCTGCTGTAACAGCAGCCCCCCCCCCCCCCCAAAAGTTAGTGTTATTAGAGTTGCAGCCTGGGATCTGGGAGACCCAGGCTTGAATTGCTGCTCTGCCGTGGAAGCTTACTGGGTGACTATAGGTCAATTACATATTCTCTACCAAACTTATGACAGGGTTTTTTCTAAGGATAAAATTGAGAAGACAATTATGTAAATTGCTTGTGTTCCCCATTGTGGAAAAAGGCAGGGTATAAATGAAATAAATAATAAATATAGCTGAATATGAGGAGCAAATAATAGATTAGTGGGTGAGTGAGAAGGAGAGATGGAAGTGGTAGAATTGCCAGCTCTCTTGTGGGAAATTCCGGGAGATTTGAGGGTGGTGCCTGGGGAAGGCAGAATTTGGGAAAGGGGAACTCAGTAGTGATGTAATGTCCTTCTAGCACTATAGTTGCCAGCTCTGGGTTGGGAAATTACCTGGAGATTTGAGGGGGTGGAACCTGGGGGAGGCAGGATTTGGGGAGGGGAGGGACTTCAGCATGGTACAGTGCCATAGAGTCCAACCTCCAAAGCAGCTATTTTCTCCAGGGTAACTGATTTCTATTGTCTGGAGATCAGTTGTAATAACAGGAGATCTCCAGGCCCCACCTGGAGGCTGGCAATCTTACTCTAGCCCTTCAGTTTCCCCCAGGCTCTATAGTATACAATATAGTCCACCCTTTGAAGATGTGACATCCTCCCAGGGAACCAGGCTCTGTAGTCAATAAATAAGTTGTAATTCCAGGAGAACTCCAAGCCCCAGCTGAAAATTTGTCGCCCTAGCAGGGGAAAGTTGCCAGGGGAAAGAAAGAAGAAATAGGGTGGAGACGAAAATACTGGGGAAAGTGAGGTGCCCCCTGCTAGCAGGTTCCCAATGTGCAACTAAGCCTAGCCTAATAGCTGACACCGTGCAACTGCACCATAGTTTCCCCTGGTAAACGTTGCCAGGGGGAGCAAAGGAGGGAAAGCTGAAGATGGGATTAGATAAAGGTAGGTTGGCTGGTGAATGGGAAGGGGAGAAGGAAGCAAAAGGGAGAGCCTCTGGGGACTTTCAGTGAAGGGAAAGAGGAAACAGTGGGGGAGGGGGAAATGACTTGCCCCTGCCAGTCCTTGATGGTCCCCTGATTGTTCTGCTCTAATGGTGTAATCTAATCTTATTGCATTTTCGTAATGTATATGTAATAACTGGTTTTTATTACGTTTTAAAAAATAAATCTGAGTCTCAACAAAAAACATAGATGGCAAATGAAGTAAATAACTTAATGACATTTCAGGAACTGCTCCCTAGGTTTAAGAAAAAATGTTATCCATTGTCAGTTATCAAAGAATATTCTGATGGTAGTTGAAATGGATACTATTCCAGGTATTTTCACTCCTGGTGAATTATCATGAGTACAATTATGTGTTTAATTAAATGAATGAACACTCAGTTATTAATAGAATTAGCTGATTTGAATGAAATCAACAAAGGGATGTTTTGTCACACAATTCACAGGATAAGATTCATAATGTTAGTACATCAATGGAACTGGACAAAAATTTTCAGAACTCTGTGCCTGATGCTGTTTAATTGTGTGTGCATTGTATCCCAGCAACATCTCTATTTCATTGAGGTTTGATAAATAGGGATCAGTTTCCAACTCATTATTAACCATAGCTTTCATTAACGTGGGACTATCAATGGGAGGGAACAGAGATGGAGGTCTTGCGGAGGGGGGCAAGCTTCTCCACAAACTTCCGCAGATCATTATAGTGTCTTATAAGCCATGCAGCCTTCATGGGGGAGCGTGGTAAGAGATGGGAGCACAGAGGTTGCTGAGATGAACTGGAACAGGTGTGGCAATGACAGCCATCTCTGCAGCAGGTGTTTAGTGCATAGGGTCTCAGCAACCAAAAATTATGTGTGTGTGGCTGCCAATCAATATGAATGGCCCATCTCAAGTGATTGTGTTTGATGGTGCAAACCCTCAGCTGTGCTCAGGATTCCTTACAGGGCTGACTGATAGCTAGCCCGATATGGGACTCAAGCCAAGGAACTGTACATTTGTACTGCACGATGCCTTGCTCTGCAGCCCCCACCCCGTCTATATAAGTGGTACTACTGACACCAGGGTTTCTGGGAGATTCTTAATACTGCATCTAGTTTCTGTTGGACCAGTTGGACATGTGGTCACAGAACTGCTACCATGTTTGTGAGAGATGTAGGTTCTACTTTTGCCTCTCTCTTTCCCTGCTGCTTGGCCTCTTACTGGCCAAATGGTAAGCTTTACCAGCATTCCCAACCCATGTTTGCCTTTGCCCAGTAAGACTGTGGAGCTGAAAGGTATGCTCTCTGTGAGTGTGCTATTGTATGTTTCCTTGTTGCGTCCCTGGTATATACATTGTCCTGTCCTGGGAAAAGTCTGGTGTTCCTTAGCCAGACCAGGTGCTCCAGACCTGAATCCTTTGGCCTTGAATATTGTATTGGGGTTGCCCCTGCCAGGTGAGCTGCAGAGTAGGATGCTGCCGCAATAGCCATCATTTCCCTATGTTGAATGCCTGGCAAAAGGAAACCTGGCTGCAGAGAGAGATTCAAACCCACATTGAGGGAGTTTGTTCATTGTAGGGTTCCTACAGGTCATGCCACAATGCTGTATGGGTGCTATCCATGCAGCTCCTCCCTCGTTGTAGCCTGCATTTATTTATTATTTATTTTATTTATTAAATTGGATTTGCTAGGCTGCCCTTCCCTACAAGTAAGGCTCAGGGTGGTTTACAAAAAGATAGCATACAATAAATAATTTAAGTTAAAACCAGCATCAAACCTCCCTAAAAATAAGTCAATAAATAAACAACATATATTACAAGATGGCGGACAGAAAAAAGAAAATTTAGCTCCCCAGCCTCGGGGGGTGGTGGGGGTGGTACAAGGGATGGGAAAGATATATGAGAGTGCCAGATGTCAGACTGTCCCATTGCTGTCCTCAACCAAAAGCCTGGTGGAACATCTCTACCTTACATGCCCTGCAGAAAGGTAATAACTCCTGCAAGGCACAGATGTTTTCTGGCAGAGAGTTCCACCAGGCAGGGGCCAGGGCCAAGAAAAGCCCTGGCCCTGGTTGAGGACAGCTGGATCTCCCTCAGGCTGGGGACCACCAGGGAGTTCTTATTCCCTGAATGTAATGCTCTTCTGGGGGTGTACTGAGAGGCAGTCCTGACGGTATGTAGGTCTCTGACCGCTAAGGGCCTTAAAGGTTAGAACAAAAACCTTGAACCTGATCCAGTGCTCAACTGGAAGCCAGTGCAGCTTGCACAGCACAGGTTGAATGTGTGCTGTTTGGGGGGGGGGGGGAGTCCCAGTAAGTGCAGCTGTATTCTGGATCAGTTGGAGCTTCTGGGCTCAGGTGCAAAGGTAGGCCCACATAGAGCAAATTACAGTAATCTATCCTAGAGGTAACTGTTGCGTGGATTACCATGGCTAGATCAGGGTGAGACAGGTAGGGAGCCAGTTGCCTAACCTGGCCCAGTTGGAAAAATGCCAGCTTGGCAACCTTGGCAACCTGGGCCTCTAGAGACAAGGGGGGGGGTCCCAAGCAGTGTTCCCTCTAAGCTGACTTAGTGTGAGCTAGCTCACAGTTTTTTAGCCTCTGGCTCACACATTTTTGTCTTAGCTCAGGAAGGATGGCTCCAGAGCAAACGTAATTTATGCAGCAGCCAAACTGCTTGCTTACAACTTTAATGCCAGTAGCTCACAAAGTAGGATTTTTGCTCACAAGACTTCACAGCTTAGAGGAAGCATTGGTCCCAAGTCATGCCCAGGCTCCTGATGGTCTGTGCCAGTGACAGGAGCACACCCTCAAGAGTCAGGTGTTGGCAACCCAACCGAGGTTCCCACCCAGCCAGCCACAGGACCTCCATCTTATCTGGATTCAGTTTCAGCCGACTCTGCTTTAACCTTTTCACCATTTATGCTGCTTGTGGCAGCACAGAGTTGCCAGGCACCATCTTCTCTCCAGGAGGAATAAAATGGGGGTGGGGTGGGGAATGATGATGCAACATCACTTCTGGTTGTAACCAAAAGTGATATTGCAACACGGAATTCCTCAAATCTCTATAGTAAAAAGATTTCCTTCCATTTTTGCTCCTGCTGAAGAGCCCTGGAGGTGGAAGTTTGCATGCCACCACCAGGCAAATGGCCTTCCTAGAGCAAGATGATTTCAGGAGGGCATAATGTTGTCACTATGTGTTGGTTGGTTGCTTCCATCTCTGCCTGTTATGGAAACACTGTCAGCAAGCTGCTCCATGATTGGTGGGTGTCTGCAGGGTTGCAATGGACGCCAGGGGCATAGAGTTTTAAAATTCCCGGGGGGGGGGGCCTCTTGCGTGCGCGCGCACAAAGCGCACGCACACACTGGGACCTTGTCCCTGCCGCCACTGCCTCTCCCCCACCCCCGCCTGGCCACTCCTGCTTCCATCCCTCCCTCCATCCATCCAGGGGCCAGCTGGGCATTTGCTTAGCTGGCCCCTGGACGGACAGAGGGAGGGAGGGACGGAGGCAGCCAGGCCAGGGGGGGGGGAGAGAAAGAGAGGTGGTGGCGGCGGCAGCTCTTGTGTGCGTGGGGGCTCTTGCGTGTCCCCGCCGCCACTGCCTCTCTCCGCCACTGCCCCGCCATCATGTCCCTGCCGCCGCTGCCTCCCCCCCCCCGCCTGGCTACTCCTGCTTCCATCCCTCCCTCCATCTGTCCAGGGGCCAGCTGGGCATTTGCTTAGCTGGCCCCTGGACAGACAGAGGGAGGGAGGGACGGAGGCAGCCAGGTGGGGGGGGGAGAGAGAGAGGCGGCAGCGGGTGCTCTGTTTTCCTGGGGGGGCTCAGTCCCCCCCAGGAAATTTCGAGGGAGGCTCGAGCCCTCGATCCCCCCCCCCATAGTTGACGCCTATGATGGACACCAGTGAAATTGTTACGCTCTCTGCATCTTGGTGAGGAGGCTTTTATGCATTTCCCTTCTGCTGATAAGGCACTGGATGCTGACTAACATCTTCAGTGCGCTGGCTTTGGGTATTAGAATGGGGCTGCTTTTGGTAGTTCAGATATAAGATGGCCAGGCTAGATACAAAGGAAGGCAAGGCTTCTGTACCTTTAATAGTTGTAAAAGCATTTGTGTAAATAAAGCTCAATCTTCCAAAACTTTGTTCTACAAATTATTATGAAAGGAACCCTAACATCTGTTGCATTTGTTTTCCCTAAACTGAACATGTAACCTGTAGTTGATGTCAGACAAATTGTGATACTTGGAGGCAAAGCTGGCTTAATGCATGCAGATATGTGGAACTCAGTAAGCACATCACGGCAGTCCTCATGGTAGTTGAAAAAACAGTGGTGACAATCAATGTTCCCTCTAAGCTGTGGAGTCTTGTGAGCAAAAATTCAACTTTGTGAGCTACTGGCATTAAAGTTATGAGTGAGTGATTTGACAACTGCATAAATAAGTTTGCTCTGGAGCCATCCTTCCTGAGCTAAGACAAAAATGTGTGAGCTGGAGGCTAAAAAACTGGGAGCTAGCTCACACGAACTCAGCTTAGAGGGAACACTGGTGACAATATTTTTAAAGAGTTTTTCAATATAGAAGTTATTGTTGTAGTTAAAAATGTTAACATTATTAAAGTAATGGAATGTTGCTAACAGAGTTCTGTAGTTATTCCTCTTGATATCAATTATCCTTGTTACACCATTTCCTGTAAAGCCACCTGATTAAAATGTCCTAATGTTTATTATTTATTATTATTATTTCAGTTTCACTCTGCATAGTCTTGAAGCATTAGAACTGCATTAAGAGGTCTGTTCATTCGCAAGGTTAGTAATGATAAGTAGGAAAATATATATCTCACATGATAGATATTGGTGGGGAACAGGCAGTGAGAAACACAAGTATTTGTTAGACAGTTTATTTCCACTAAAATACTTTTGAGGAGCACAGGGTGTTTTTTTTATTACACTGTGGCACATCCAGTAACATGCTTTCCAGCTAAAAAGCCTATCTCACATTTCTGGAAGGATCTTTCAGATTATGGAAATTCATCAGTAGAAATAATCAGCTTACTGATACTAGATAGACAGGTAATCAGAATAAGCAATTTAACTTCATCAGAATCATCAAAAACCTGGAAGATGATGTATTTGATCAAACTACATAGATTGTATTTCATTTACAACACAATCCTGCTAGCCTCTTTTATTATTTTATTTTGCTAGACAATTTTATTTTATATGTAAGGCCTGGCTTGCCTGTTGTGAAGCTGCCATAATAAGCCAACTAACAATGATTTCATCCTCTGTCTTTTGAACAATTAGCTGAATAATTAATTGATTTAACAAAATATGCACATTGCTAAAGTAAGTATGACATAGCCATTCCCAGTCTGAAATGCCTTGTGGTTGCCCTTCATGTTTGTAACGTGATCTGATGTATCCTTGGAAGAGCTCAGTATAAGCTCAAAATACCCATAAATTTTATTAATAAAATTCTTATGACTGGCAGTGTATGCCTGCAGCCAGGGCCAGCATCAGTATGCCCAAGGTGGGGCAGATGCCAGCGGTCAGGGTTTCTGGTGAACCTCAGTGCCACTGACACATACACACCTACGCACTTTATCTGTCAACTGTCTGCACTCCCTTGCTTGAAGTGCTCCACCACCCCTACTCCTACCTATCCAGTGTTATTGGGGAAGGGCATGTAGTGGCAGCACTCCTGTGGCAGCACTCCTAGTGGCTATGGCAGCAATACTCCCAGCTACGTGCACCGAGCAGGGCTTTTGGGCAAAGGGAGTGCAGATGATGCAGGCTATGGGAGGGTGTACAAGTAGGAGAAGGATGAACATGCATGTGGAGGGCAAAAAGGTGGGTGCGGAAAAGGAAGCATAAGGAAGTTCTGGAGATGGACAGAGGGAAATCTGAAGATCGACAGACAGGGGCACCTGGGCACTTTCTAGGGTTGCCAACCTCCAGGTGGGGCCTGAAGATCTTCTGGAATTACACTTCCAGACTCCAGAGATCAGTTCCCCCAGAGAAAATGGCACTGTATCCAGACAAGACCCCTTTTCAAACCCTGCCATCAGCCACCACTTCCAAATCTCCAAGAATTTCCCAGTAGCCCTAATTGTTTCAGAGGGTGGTTGTGCTGGTCGTCAGTAGAACAACTAGTTTAAGTCCAGTGGCACCTGAAAGTCCACCATGAACTAAAAGGAAAGGCATGATACAAATGTTTTACTAAATAAATAAATAGAGCCCAACAATATTAGGGGGGGTGTAAGGGAGCTTTGACTGTCAAAAGCTTATACCCCAAAAATCTTATTCATCTCTAAGGTGCTACTGGACTCAAATACAGCTATAGCCAGGGCTCTTTTTCTTTCTTTCTTTCTTTCTTTCTTTCTTTCTTTCTTTCTTTCTTTCTTTCTTTCTTTCTTTCTTTTTTAAAGAAGGGCTGGAACTCTCAAGGGGGAAATGACGTTTTCAGTCTGTATACTGAGAACTCATGAAGGTTTAAACATTTAAAAAAAAAATTGTCAAAGAGGTTCTGGAACTCTGTTTCGGCATGTTCCCCCTGGGGGAAGAAAAGCCCTGATATAGCCCCAACAGTAGCTCTTCAACATTTCAAATAGAAGCTCTGTTTAACTGGATGCCATTTATTCCAGACAGCCCATAAGTCTATCCAGTAGCCGATCTGAAGCCCTAATGGGCAAAAAAAACCACCTAGGAGGTGAGTGCCATGGGTGCCATACTGGGGAATCCTACTATAGAACATATCTAATGAATTTCAAAAATAAAATAAAACTGGATAATTTGTTATCCATTGGTTCAAAGCCCCACTGGAATGAACTTGAATACTCCTATATCTGCTATAACTCACCAGAATTCCATGACAGGTGTGTGGAGGTTCTTTTTTCAATATACCTAATAGGTAAAGGTCTGCGTAAGGTAGGTGATTTTTTTTAAATGCCTTACAGCATGACAGTCTCTGTAAAATGTAGGAAACACTGGCTGTGGCCATGAAAATGCTTTTCAACAAAGAAAATAACTCAAAGGATACTACAGATTAACAACCTAGTAAAGAACTCAACAGTTTCTAAACTCTGTTTGTTCTTAAACACAATAATAACCATACAGCACAATTTGCTGTAGGGGACGGAACTTAACATTTATACTATTAAGAGCCCTATGAAATAAAGAGTTACAGCAATACAGATGGGTGTCGGATGCAAATTAACAATTGATTACATATAAAACTCATTCCTCTAATAAAATGGGATAGTTAATTGATGTGTTTTTACCCTCTTGTTATCTCAACTCCATTTTCCTGCCCTTGTTTTGATTTGCTCTTCTCTCAAGGCTAGCAATTATTTTGGAACAAAAAAAATCAATTGGGAAATTAGAACCATAGTTTTTCTTCGTTCTTCCAGTCTTATTATCCTCCACAAATTGGAATGACTTATTTGGAAGACCTGGAAGGATATTGAAAATTTCACCACTGTGTCACAGATTCCAACATAAACACTTGGTAGCAATGGAATGTTGCGGCTCCTTGAGGAGACAACCAAGAGCCTGAAATGAGGCAGGAGTCCAGCAGCACCTTAAAGACTGACAACGTTTATTCCAGCATAAGCTTTTATGAGTCAAACTTCACTTCATCAGATGCACGTAGACCTAACAAAATTTATTCCTACATGAGCTTTTGTGAGTCCGAGCACTTACTTCATCAGATGCATCTGATGACATGAACTGTGACTCACAAAAGCTTATGCAGGAATAAATTTTGTTAGTCTTTAAGGTGCCATTGGACTCCTGTCTTATTTTGCTGCTACAGACTAACGTGGCTATCCATATGGAATAACCAGGAGTCTGCAGGCTAATTGACACAGGGTGTTCACATCTTCATATGAGAAATCCTAACCAACTCCAGATACGTGTTCTTGTGGACAATGCAAAGCATACAATTATGGCAACAATTCTTGTGCCTGAAAAAGCTGGGAGCAATGCCACCAGGATCATAACAGTTCTGCTGGTCTTACCCAAATTCTTGAGACATAGGTTGTTCATGAATGTGTGTGGGCCCTGCAGGCAACCTGAAGTTTCTAAGATCCTGAGATCATTGGTATAGTAACAGTAGAGTTGCCTACTCCAGCTTGGGAGATCCCTGGAGATTTGGGGGTGGTGCCTGGGGAGGGCAGAGTTTAGGGAACGAATGGATGTGGTGTCATTCTAGGACTTCCATTTCTACCCTCCAGAGTTCCAGGGCACTGTAGACTGGAGATTAGTTGTCATTCTGGAAGAACTCCAAGACCCATCTTGAGGTAGATAACCCTGAGTAATAGGCTAGCTGGGATAAAATTCTTGGAGGTTGGCTTGACTTGAGAAAAACCTGTGTTTGAGTACCTGTGGAATTTGATGGATGCAGTTTTGTTGGGGGTGCATTGGTGAGCAGTATTCCTGATAATGCAGGAGTAGGGTTGCCAGCCCCCAGGTCTAGGTGGGGGTTCCCCCGCTTCTGGGGGCTTCAGTCTTTCCCTGGCCAGCTGGCTGGCCCACCCCCAGAACACCCCCCCCATCCCCCTGTCAGAGCAATGAGGGGACCTGGCAAGGCAACCCTATGCAGGAGGCCAAGGCCAACAAAAAATTGAAAGAACAATCATGATAGAAATCAGGGGACAGGAGAGGTCAGTGTATCCTGAATGCTCCTTATTCCCATATATGTTCCCATATAAATTCCCATCCATCAGAGGAGCTCAAAAAGATAATACCATTATTCTTGCAACTAGTGACATTGGCACAGGAGGAGAATCATGAGGCACAGGGCTTTTGGTCCTGCTCTTTAAAGTCTCTTAATGTCTCCCCGGTCCCCCATATTCTCCCAATATTGGCTTGCAGGCCTTTCCACCTCCAGAAATAGGGCTTCAGATGAACAGACAATTCACCCATTCACAGGGCCCATCCTCACAGACAGGTCCTACAAAACAGTGCCATAAATCAACACCAGATTACTCCTTCTAGGGTTCAGATCTTCCTGGACCCAATAGCTTGCACAAAAAATTGTCCTGTGAAATTTTGTGATGAGAGGAAAAACTGCATAACCCTAAATTATCTATCTCAAACCTTAACATCTGGTCAGCCTAGTTAGACTGTTGTTCTACTGAATTTTAATTTTTGGGGTTGAACTCTTTACCTCATTGCCATGGCTGGAGTTCTGCAGGTACAAGGATATCTACCAATGGAGAGCGATTTTCCCAGTTCCCCTGTCCTGCTGCAGGAAAAGTAGGAAGCAGGAAAACTATGCTCCATAGATGGAAATTGTTGTTCCTGTGGAAATGTTAGTCTGGAACCAATCCTTAAACTGGAGAAAGGTGGAATGTGATAATGGCCAAGGACAGATTGGCAGTCTTGGCCGCATCTGCCTTCAAAGTGGTGCTCGGCTGCTGCGGCGCGCGTTCCACCCGCCGGAGTGGGTGTGAACGCGCGCGGGCAGGGGGAGCCGCACGGCGTCGACCCGCCGCCATAGGAAGCCACCAACAGTCTGAACGCTGTGGGTGGCTTCCTTCTGGCGATGTGTGAACGCCGCGCCGCGGGGGAAATTCCCCCCGCCTTAGTCTGCTGCACCGCGGAGGTGCAGCAGACTGCCAATCTGTCCTCAGCCAATGTGTGACCTATTGTCCACACATTTTTGTGCAAGAATACAGTACAGATCTCTTCTGACCTACCTCGCATTTGGGATGCATTCTAGAAATAGACTGCAACATTATGGAACTGGAACAACTACCTCTCATAGGGACCATGCAGTAGATTACAGCTCTAGTATTTACTGAAAGGTTCAGATGATCCATCCTTTAATCTCTGTGAATATGATGATGAAACCTGACAAGTCTGCTAAAAACTCCACAAAGCCCGTTAATGATGTAAAACCAGTGACATGGCTGAACTGCTTAAAATGCAAACCAGCTTCAGGTGGAGGCTGCATGGAAATAGAGTGATGTTGGAGAAAGAACTGGCAATGCAGCTAGAAAGAGGATTTTAGTAAATGATTATTGGAAAGTGAAGACGCGTACAGCAGTAAAGCAGTAAAGTTCTTCTGGAATCTATTATTTACCAGGCTAGAAACTGGCAGGGTTTGGTCTTTGACATCCTGGAGATCTGTTGCCAATGTCAGCTACATAACTACCCAATTCAACAAGAATATGGCTGCAATCCTAAGAACACTTCAGCTCCACTGAATAAAGTGGGATTTGCATTGAAGCCAACCTGTTTAAGATTGCTTTCTTGGATGATTATGCCACCAAGGCTTCAACCCTATGTATGTTTATCTGGGAATAAACCTCACTGAACATAATGTGGTAAAAATTCAAAATATCACGGTTGTAATACCTGGCAATCCAAACTTGCAAGGGCCAGATGTTCAAGGCTAAAGGTTGATGTAGAGTAATAGTGAAGAGAATGAACTGTGACGTGGGACTGGTCCATGGTTTAATTCTAATTTCTACAATAAACTGACTTGGTGACCTCAGGCATATGGTTACCAACCTCATGAAGTGGCCTGAAGTTCTCCCAGAATTACAGCTGATCTCAAGACAACAGAGATTGGCTCCCCTAGACAAAATGGCAGCTTAGGAGGGCACGTTCTGCCACATCCCCACTAAGTTCCCTTCCCTCCCCAAGCACTGTCCACACATTTCCAGGAATTTCCCAACCTGGAATTCGCAGCCCTACCAGAGTGAATCACTCAGCTTGCAGCCTTCCATCTGAAATACTGAGGTAAAAATATTAGCCTACATTGTAGGGCTGTAGTAAGGATAATGTGCTAATGTCTGTGAAGCACTATAGTACGTGAACACTATACCTGCTAGGAAATTATTATCGTTTTCCAGAGTTGTATCCAAATTGCTGCAAAAGCATAAAAGAACACTGAAAGATTATCAGATGTATCTTGGCTTGTGTGTTCGTAGGCTCCAGTCCATGGAATCTTATGTCACAATAAATCTGTTCATTTTGTGTGTCTGTGTTTGTTTTTCTGAATAAGTGGATCCTGACAATGCTAAGTCCAGAAAAACCCATGCTAAGTAACAAGCACATTCATCTTTCCACTGTGGTTTAGGGCTGTGTGTGCAATGAAATCTTTGCCCATAAGGCATATCAATCTGAACAAAGTTGCTGGAAGCCATCTCTGTACAAATAAGCAAAAAAAAGGAAGAAAGAATCCCAAACAAAACCTGGCAGCCCCACTTCAGGGACGTTCGTTTGGGAAAACAAAGGCCATCCTGGCTGGGGCTGTCAGCTTCTGCCAGCGACTGCTGATGCAACTTATTTGTGGAGGATAAGAGTGCCTAGAAACCCATCCTTTCAAGAGCTCAGCTCTCAAGGCTGGACTGAAAAAGCTGCATGTATGTCGCTGAATGAAAAAGAGCAGATACTGGAATAACACAAGGAAAGCATACAGCTCTATGGTAGAAAATATCTATGTTACTAAAGGGGAAACACCTGCAAAGGGAAGTGCTGACAGGTCAAAGCATGACTAATGAGATGAAATTGATGAAAAGCATATATTAACACTGGAGATCAGGGAAGATTTAGAGAGTCAGAACGTGGGAATGTTTCCGCAAGGCTGCTGGGGAAGTGTCTGTACCCTGGGCTGTAAATATTCATAAGCAAGTGAGATAAGGCATTCATGTATATTTAATTATGATGATCCTCTGCATAGAGTGTGTGGCACGGCCTGCACGGGAAGAGATTACTTACTTATTTCTACCTGCAATACTTGGTTATGTAAAACACACACTCATAATTTGCCTTGGGCAAGGCAAGGAGGAATAGCAGACCAGTCAAGTATTCACAGTGCCTTGTAAAGTACCAGCTGAAGCAAAAGTATCTCAGAAGTGTCCCTGGCATCTCCAGTTAAAGTATTTGGCAGTAAGTGATGTGAAAAACCTCTGCCCAAGACCCTGGAGATCCACTGCCAGTCTGAGTAGATGATACTGACTATGATTCAGTACAAGGCAGTTTCAGGTATACCTTTCCTTTGGCCAGAGCAACTAGTCAATGGGTTCTGCAGGAAAATCAACATACTTGAGACCAGAGAAAATTGCCCATGTTCATAGTCATGTATTTTTTAGAATAAACACAGAGACTTGCATGGTATCGATCACTTTCCAAACAGTTTGATTTCATCTTGTTTAAAAAAATTCTTTTGTGTTGGAAGCTGGGTTTCTGTTTCATCCATTTTGACAAGTCTTTCTTTTTTTTGCTTTTAAGCTATAGCACCGCAACAAGTCAAAGCCTAAAATCTTTTGACTCTGCAGGGTGAGCATCATAAGAACTGGCAAAATGGCTCAGGAGTGCTTACAGACTTATTGATTGATCTGTTTACCCATGGAACAGCTTGCAAAATGTACGGGTTTCCCCTAAGCATTAGACACCCTATTCCTTTCTTAAAATTAGTCATCTGTCCTCTGGGCCCACATGTACAATTAAACCGTATGTGTGTAATTAAAAGTATAAGTAAATACAGCTGGTGTTGTTTGGTCATATGAACCCTTCTACAGGTGGAGGTAGTGAAGTTATTACAGTTGCTGTAGCAGTGCTGTGCAGTAATGAAACAGACTGGCTTAACACTCAGTGGAATGCTAGGTTCTGCTCAAGACACTACAGATGTGCTTTTAACAACTGCAGGATTACAGAATTTTGGGGAAAGCAGCTTCTCTATACAGTCTATGAGTGCCATACCTAGTTGCGAAATTACCTTAGGCAGTTCCAGAATTCTTGTTCCTGGTTCTCTCACACACTCTAGATGCCTCCCTCCTTAGGGTGCTTCATCTACATTTAAAAGCCAGACATTTGGGGCGGGGAAGGGGAGTTGTCCTCCTCTTACAGGGTGGTGCATGCATTTCTTTGCTCTGTAGCACGGCTGTTGCACTCAAACCTGTTTTTCAGGACTTGGTATTGCCTTGGGAGGCACCTGCTAAATCTTGAAACAAAGTCGCCAGAAGGCACAAGCAGAGCTGCTGAACTGGTAAGTGTTCTGGAGCTGTGCCATGGCCTCTTGTCTTGGAGGGTGTCTGCACAGGGCACGAACATGGGAGTGGGAAATGGGTCCACCTCACCAAAGCCCTGGAGCCTATGAAGACTGACCCAGGCTATGAATCTATTAGCACAATGTGGTCTATTTATTTCATTTCAGGAAAGTAATAGAATTTTTTTTTCTTTCAAGACTCATGAGATTGTATTCAGGGGGGGGGGGCGCTGGGAGGACGATGTGGATGTGGATGTTTCAAGTTTGTACGAATCCCAGAGAAATTGTGTTTGGGACCTGCACAAATGGCATGGCAGTTGACAAGTGACACACTTCCAGCCTCCTTTCATGGATGACGTTGCAGTTGTTTGTTTATTTGCCAAATTTTGCCCTGCCTTTCTGCCCTCATTGGAGCTACCAAGGCAGCTGACAGAGTAAAAACATACATAACAAAAACACCTCTCAAAAACCATTAAAACCAAACAAAAACACATTATTCAAACAATCAAAACCAAGATAAAATACACATACAATATAAAACATACACACATAAAAATAACAATTAAGGCAAAAATGAGAGATCACTGAGGGAATGCCAGACAAAAACGGGGCTTCACCTGCTGGTGCAAGACAGCAGCAGAAGGGAACCGGGGAATCTCTCTGGGAAGAGAGATCCAGAGTTTCCAGTGCTATGACTGGGGAGACCCACCACTGCACTGCTACCCACCTAATCTCAGAAGCACCCAAAGGAGGCCCTCAGATGATTATCACAGCAGCTGAGTAAGTTAATAAGGGAATAGGCAGTCCTTCAGATATATTGGTCCCAAGCCATGTAAGGCTTTAAAGGTCAAAGCCAGTGCCTTGAATTGTGCCCAGAAACAAATTGGGAGCCAGTATAGATAGGCCAAGACCGATTTCACACTAGCGTTTGCCCCAGGTTTGCCCTCATGCTTGCACCAGAGCTTCTGGTCGATTTCACACCAGTTGCTCCGGGCTCACATTTTGCTCTGGAGTATTGCCCTGCTGCACCGAAGTTTCCCTGGAGCAAACAAATCCTGTTTTTAGAGGATTTTCCTGTTTGCTCTGGGGGAGAACCCAAAATGAAAACCCGCCCACTCGCCCACCTTTCATCAGGGCCGCCCCATTGTGGGAGTTTCTAAATTTTTTTGGAGAAAACCCTTCATCACGCTATATCGAAAGGGCTGAGGTTCCAAGTGGGAAAATGAAGAAAATACTCCGGAGGAAACTGGGAGGGGAAATTCCAGAGAGAACGAGAGGCAACTGGCCAGTGCGAAATCAGCCCAAGAGTTCTACCCCAACTGAAGTTTCTGGACTCTTTTCAAGAGCAGGCACATACAAAGTGCATTGCAGAAATCTAGTCTAGAGGTAACCAGGGTATGCACCACAGTGGCCAGATCTTTTCTTGAATGGATGACATCACGGTTGGATGACATTGCAGGTGACATCAGATTTCTTGTGTGAATAATATCACAGTTGACCAGTGACACACTTTCTAACCTTGTCGGCGTCATGCTTTTAAAATCCAATGCATTTTTTTCTTCTTTCTTTTCTTCTTCGGGGTTTTAGGGCATCTTTGAAACAAAAGTGTGAACAGATTGTTACAACTTACAGTTTTCAGGTGTTATGTATGTACTATCTAAAAAAGAATGCCGTGGATGCTGCTTTTAAATGGGATAGAACTGTCTGAGTATGGCAGAAAAGAACTTGCACTACTCTTGCATATATTAATTGGCATCTCAATGCCAATGATGTTCCTAAAAGACACACAGCTGGCAACTTCTGTTTCTATTAGTATAAGCTGTTCAGAAGTCTAATGCTTTTTCCATTTCTGTATGACATCGACAGACAATGGAGCTTAGTCAGCGCAAACTGACTCTGATCATCATTAAGACTTTGCATTCATATCCTAAGCTCTCTTACAGCTTAATGAAATCTATTGCTAGAATCTGCAGATGAAGCAGCCTGTACCGCAGAATGAACAACTTTCTGTTGTATTTTGCAAGTTATTTTCAGTTAACTGTACGCATGGGTCATCTGGCATTCTGCAAAGCCCTTCCAGAAACTGCTGTTTGTATAGGTAGTGTCTGGCTTTGAACTGCCCATCTCTCACTTATTTGTCTAGTTGTTC
This sequence comes from Lepidodactylus listeri, assembly GCA_029233225.1. Lineage (NCBI taxonomy): Eukaryota > Metazoa > Chordata > Lepidosauria > Squamata > Gekkonidae > Lepidodactylus > Lepidodactylus listeri. Next base: position 56,367,561 of record JARCFY010000002.1, on the reverse strand, counting down.
AACATGATTTGTTCAGTAAACACATCTGTTTCTCTTGGCTTTAAAAAAATGAACTCTAATTTTGCTGCTGCTGTTTCTAATTGTTTTAAACTGTCAGTTTTCAATAAAATGTTACAATAATTGTTTTAAATATTTTTAACAGTGAAAACAAGATATAAATGTAACGTTTCATGGTGAAAGTGGGCAGGAACAGATGGGTACAGAATACCAGAAAAACATTCTGCAGATCCAAGTGCATCACTGATCTTAGTGCTCAGGAGTAAAACAGAAATTCTGGAAAAGAAATGCAAACCACTTTCACAACTAGTGTTATTGTGCATGGTCTGTACACATGTATATTAAACACAATTCCTGTGTGAATGATTCTGCTTCCCAAACTGGAGTACAATACAAAACAGCCAAATGTAGGAGAGAAATCTCTCCTCTGCTGCCTGTCATGTCCTGTCTTGGCAGGAGCTGCTGGGTTTATCCTTACGTTTACTGAATGATGAAGCAGATGTTTAATGGGAGTTTTGTGTCTCCCAGCGTGATGTAGGGGTTAAGAGCAGCAGACCCTAATCTGGAGAACCAGGTTTGATTTCCCACTCCTCCACATGAAGCCAGCTGGGTGACCTTGGGTCAGTCACAGGTCCCTCAGAGCTCCCTCAGCCCCACCTACCTCTCAGAGTGTCTGTTGAGGGGAGAATAAGGGAAGGCGATTGTAAGCTGCTTTGAGATTCCTTTGGGTAGAGATAAGTGGGGTATAAAAACCAACTCTTCTTCTTCTCTTCCCAAATGTATGTGCGTCCTTTTCTCATTCCACCAGGGCACACAGGCAGAAGATGCTGCAACTTTCCCCTCCAGTCTGTTTTTGCCTCTTTAAGGTGCCCCACGGAGTCACTATTGGCTCTCTTTGTGAAGTCAGATTACATGGCTGAATGTAAGATCTGTAGTGGAGCCAACAGCAGTTCCATAAGGCACTTGAAGGAGGAGGGGGAAAAGGACAGATGGACAGGCTGCAGCCAGTGCTCCCTCTAAGCTGTGGAGTCTTGTGAGCAAAAATTCTACTTTGTGAGCTACTGGCATTAAAGTTATGAGTGAGCAATGTGGTTACTACATAAATTAGTTTGCTCTGGAGCCATCCTTCCTGAGCTATGACAGAAATCTGTGAGTCAGAGGCTAAAAAACTGTGAGCTAGCTCACACTAACTCAGCTTAGAGGGAACACCCGCTGCAGTCACTTCCACCTACATGATCCGGTCTCAAGGAGAAAAGGACACATGTTAGTCTGGGAGACACAAAAGTCCCATTGAATGTCTGCTTCAGAGTTCTCATGCCATCATTCAAGAAAAAGGATGACTTGGTAACATGGGAAGAGGCCCCATTTGTTTTAGGGATCTCTTCCACCAAGTGATGGGACTCCAATGCAAAGCTGAAAGAAGGATTTTAGCAGAACAATTAAATTTTATTAGGAGGAACCAAAGTAAAAGCTATCAGAGATTCAAGTATATTGCAGCGCTCCCCACCCCATCCCCGGTGTAATGAGCTTAGAGATATCTGTACCCAGTCTCTGCACTCATGCAGTATTTACCCATACAGCCTATATTAAGCGGGAGGAGGGGGATAAGGGATGGAAAGCAGATCCTTGGTAGGTATTGCCTGTCCTTTTCCATGAGAAGTTGTTGTTTGGGGTGGCTTGTAATGTTCCAAACATCTGAGCAGACCTCATACCAACACAGATACCCTTGGTTTTGGGATTCCAGGAGGGATTGCCAAGCAAGCAAACCAAGCAGTGGGTCAGGTAATAATCTAGACAGGTCCAGAAAGGAGAACACGATAGGGAATGGTACTCAAGTCAAAATCCCAGGGTACATAGCTGAAGTCAAATGCAAGGTGGAAGGCTGAGGGGATATGAAAGATACTGAGTTCTAGGCACCATGGATGAGCAAGACAGCGTAGTGATCAGCTCTTTAGTTTATTGGTACAACAAGCATGCTTAACCGGCTGAAGTGGCCAACTATATACACACCCAGGACACACCCCTGGTCCCACCCACAGTCCTATTGGGGGATTTGAATTTCCTGCCTAGATCTTATTGGGGGACTGAAGGAAACCTTGGATCCTTGGCCCCTATTGTTCTAGAAGTCAAGTTCTGGGCTACAATCACTGGCCCCTGGTGGCGGTCAGCAGACTCAACAGGATAGCTCTTGTTATAGGAGTCAGGGAACACAGAAACAAAACTATGGATTTTTCTGGAGTTGGCAGGAGGCATCAACATGAATAAGCATCTGGATTAGTTGGAAAGGGAGAAAGGGTGAGGAATTGAAACAGCAAATAAGATTAGGGCACCACTGGGAATATCTTCCTTTAGTTACAGGTAGAGATCTCTGGAGGTCCTTTCTGTTAGGTAGGATCACATTCAAACAACTGGACTGAATAGTTTAGAATAATAGTTACAAAGCCAATTGCACCTAGCTGAATCATCCCTCTGCTGGACCGTCTTTGTGCCAAGACTACAGCTTTCCATTTTGTAAGATTCCATGGTGGAAAGATATGATTAATAAACTGAATAAGTAACATGCAAGACATTGCACTTCTGACACAGATGAACAATATGTGCATAAAAACATAAGAGAAGCCAATGTTGGATCAGGCCAATGGCCCATCCAGTCCAACACTCTGTCACACAGTGGCTAAAAATAGCAGGTGCCATCAGGAGGTCCACCAGTAGGGCAAAGACACTAAGCTCTCCCACTGTTGCCCTCCCCCTCGCACCAAGAATACAGAGCATCACTTGCCCCAGACCGAGAGTTCCTATGTATACCTTGTGGCTAACAGCCAGTGATGGATCTCTGCTCCATATGTTTATTCAATTCTCTCTTGAAGCCATCCATGCTTGCAGCAGCCGCCACCTCCTGTGGCAGTGAATTCCATGTCTTAATCACTCTTTGGGTGAAGAAGTACTTCCTTTTATCCATTCTAACCTGACTGCTCAGCAATTTCATTGAGTGCCCACGAGTTCTTGTATTGTGAGAAAGGGAGAAAAGTACTTCTTTCTCTACCTGCTCTATCCCATGCATAATCTTGTAAACCTCAATCATGTCACCCCCTCAGTCATCGTTTCTCTAAGCTAAAGAGCCCCAATCACTTCAACCTTTCTTCATAGGGAAAGTGATCCAATCCTTTTATCATTCTAGTTGCCCTTTTCTGCACTTTTTTCAATGCTATAATATCTTTTCTGAGGTGTAGTGAACAAAACTGTACACAGTACTCCAAATGAGCTCACACCATCGATTTAAGCAGGGGCATTATGATACTGGCTGATTTGTTCCTAATAATCCCCAGCATAGTGTTGGCCTTTTTTTACTGCAGTCACACACTGTCTCAACATTTTCATTGAATTATCTACTATGACTCCAAGATCTCTCTCTTGGTCAGTCTCTGCCAGTTCAGACCCCATCAACATGTATTTATAGTTAGGATTTTTGGCCCAGTTGTGCATCACTTTGCAGTTGGCCATATTGAACCCCATTTGCCACACTGACGCCCACTCACCCATCCTCGACAGATCCCTTTGGAGTGCCTCACAATCCTCCCTGGTTTTCACCACCCTGAACAATCTCATGTCATCTGCAAATTTAGCCACTTCACTGCTTACTTCCATCTCCAAATTATTAATAAACAAGTTAAAAAGCATCGGACTGAGTACTGAGCCCTGCGTTACCCCAATACTTACCACCCTCCACTGAGAAAATTGCCCATTTATACTCACTCTCTATTTCCTTTTAATTAGCCAGTTTTTGATTCACAAAAGGACTTGTCCTTTTATCCCATGACTATTGAGCTTACTTAGGAGCCTTTGATGAGAAACTTTATCAAAAGTTTTCTGGAAGTCAAGGTAAACAACATCTATTGGGTCCCCCTTGTCCACATGTTTGTTCACCCCCTCAAAGAATACTAACAGATTAGTGAGACAGGATCTTCCCTTACAGAACCCATGCTGAGTCTGCCTCAACAACTGCCTCAACAATTACTGTCCTTTCTTGTTAAAATCTTCAGCACCCTCATCATCTTCATACCTATGTTTGTATTGTATGAATTATATTATGTATCAACAGAGTATAGGAGCTCATATAAATATGTGTGTGGCTGATCTGATTTGTACCGTATTCCAAACCACAAAAAACATATCAGTTTGTAGATATCTGCACATTAACACCTCAGTTGACATGAGCTGCCATTTTTGCATGTTGGACATGTGTGTTCCCAAGCCTCTTCCCACTATATGAACAAGTGTATAGCCAAGCTGAACTGGCACATAATGTATTTTATTAATACTTCTGTCTTTTCCAAGTCTTTGAAACAAATGTCCCAACAATTTTGACAAGAAGAAGATATTATTGTCCATGAATGAAACATGTAAAAAACCTGCTGCTAATCATATCCAGTAATGACATCACCTTGCTTTTCTTATTTAAACTGGGATGGATCAGATATATCAAATATCCCCCTCCTTTCAAAGCAGCCCTCACTTAGTGTCCACATTTACCTGGTACCCATTTTTGCTGGCTGGGCATCTGTGTTTCTTACATGTATTTGTTAAAACAGATGATCAGTCACTTAAGGTTTCCCCATTGCTCCATCTGTATACTAGGGCTGTGATCAGACAGCAGGCTTGGCATGGTCTGGCTGTGCCTTTAATTTCTCTGGAGCTATTTGTTCCTGGCAGGTATGACCAGACATGCCACCCTAATCCAGCTTGACCCCACAGTGGACCAATCAGACTGCCCTGCACGGTACCACAGAGAGGGTGGGCTGCCAGCTCTTTTTTTTAATCTAACGTGCACATGGACAGAACTGTTTATTTGCCAGGAGTGAATATGCAGTTGTGCACACATTGCTAAGTGTAAAAAGAAATGGTGGCCAGGTCCCGGAAGTATCCAACCTCACCAAATGGCTTGTGTGCACAATAGAAAGATCAGACATCTGGAAATGTACGGTGAGACCAGCTCCATTGTAAACACCAAACTTTATCTTGTGTCGGGAAAGTCAGGGATACAGACGGGAGGCTGATGGGGGCTGACGAATAGGGGGTGGGAGACAGATGTTGCTGTCTGGACACACGCTTTAAATCTGGTAGGGAGAAACAATGACATCAGGTCAAGTGGCTTGTTTGATTGCGGTCTAGGGAATGGTGTATGCTGAATTTCTGTTTATCAGGCTAACAGAAAGAAGCCTTACGATGAAAAAAGTTGGCATTTTTCACATAGTTCTGTATCTTGCGTCTTTTCTGCAAGTCTGATGCAGAAAACTGCCTGAAGCTAAATGGGTTTAGGATTGGTCAGTGTCTAGAGTTGCCAACTTTCAGTAGGGAAATTCCTGGAGATTTTGAGGGTAAAGCTTGGGGAGGGTGGGACTTGAGGAGGGGAGGGAGCTTATCTAGATATAATGCCATAGAGTGCACTCTCCAAAGCAGCCATTTTCTGTAGGGGAACTGATCTCTGTCATCAGGGGATCAGTTGAAATTCTGAGAGAGCTCCAGGCTTCACTTGGAGGTTGGCAATCCAGGCAGTGTCTTGGAACTCTGAACAGTGCAGTCCTAAATCCATTTACTTCAATGGACAGAACAATGTACCTGCTTAGGATTGCTCTAATATTATCCCACCCATAGCTTTCTGGAGAAAATATATTATAAATAAATGTTTAACTGAAGGACCCTCTGTGTTTCAAATTAAATAATTTCAAACTTAGGAGTTATGCATCATGATATCTAATAGCTGGGCTGTTCCTCCCTTTCCCCTTCCTTTCCAAATCTTAAAGTGTTGTTTCTAGAGATACTGAAATGGCACAAAAGCCCTTTTCCATGGTTTCTTTTTGAAAGGATCCTATGTGGGAAAAATATTTTTGCAATAATCCTTCTGTGGCATCTGTATAACTGTTCCCCATCTTGCCTTGCAAATAGTCTGTTTTAAGATTATTATTAGATACTTCATCTTGTGATGCATTCTCTGTCTTCGGAATTTTTCTCTGCTCCAGCTATATAATAAACAAACTATGTTTCGCTGCTTACTAAAGAGCTCTATTGACTTGAACCTGCTTCTTCCTCTAATTATACCACCAATAAAAACTACATTTTTCCTTTTGGGGAGAGTATGATTTTTGCATGTCTTGAATACTGATAGCCACAATGAATGCTGCATTTTCTTTGTGTGCATTTTCAAAAAACAAACAAACACATATATCTATTGCAGGTGTAACAGAGTTCTAGTTCTCTGAGATTTTAGGCATTAGCACTCATAAATACATAATTCTTCATACCCCACCACATGGGGAAAGCAGTTGAGATATGCACATCCTTTCCTGTTTATCTGCAGATGAGCTCAGATACTTTGCATGCTTGTGAGGTGATTCAGATAAATCAGCACAGGAGAAGGAAAGGGAAGTATGCATATCTTCTGCCAGCAATGGCAGAGATTGGAATTAATGCTGGCAGACTTTTCTAAATGGGCTTCTGTTTTTGTTTCGGCCATAGAATCAGAGTCAGGGAAGCCGAAACAAATGCAGCATCATGATGCGTGAGGTACAAGGTGTGGAACTGCTCCAGAGATGGCTTTGCAGAGTGTGTTTGAGCTGTGCGTGGTGACAGCTGTCCATATGGATACCTATGAGCAATATAAATCTTTTAGTTTGTTCAACAGCAGAAATCAGTGAATTATTTCTGAGGACCCCGAAGCATGAATATACTTTCTGTCAAGGACTTAGTCACAACATTGTCAAATCTGCTCATAGATTTGTCAAAAGTGAATCATATTATCCCTAATATTTCAAGAATTTATTCACTGAGAAAGTCTTACAAATTTATAGCGATGCTCTACAAAAAAATAAAAGCTTATCTTCCACCCAGCTTTTAAAAATCCTCCAGTGCCTCATTTGAGTTATGTCAGAGAATCTTATATCTTTTATATGTTGGTAGGAATTAAGAAAAATAAGAATAAATTCTTTGCTTTCTTGAAATATTAATAGCAGGACACTGGACAAAAGATATTCTGGGAGGGTCAAAGTCTATAAATTCGTTGCCTGTCTTGCTCTATAAAAGTCTATATTTGTGAATGACAGAAAACCTGTAATGTTAAGCAACATTATCACACTATACAAAGGCTTCTAATTATCTATGTGCATCAAAGGTCTTTGAGCATTGTAAATATTTTAGCAAATTATAAGGGAGCTGCTGAAAAGAAGCTGAAATATGAAATAAAACAGTCCATTACATTACTGAAGATGAAGAAAACTAATTCTACAGAATTACTCGCGGTTCTAGCTCAGCTGTGTTCAAATTGTCTGTCGCCCATTGCTGATCTTCTTTGACAGATAGACACTGCTAAAACTAGGGCTGCTGACTCTGGGTTGGGAAATTCATGGCTATTTGGGGATGGAGCCAAGGAGGGGCAGAGTTGGGAGCTCAACAGCCATGTGATTCCTTAGAGTGTGCCCTCTGAAGTTGCCTTTTGCTCCAGAAAAACTGATCTCTGTTGTCAGGAGATCAGTTGTAATTCTTGACGATTTCCAGGACCCTCTTGGAGGTTGGCAATTGTACTAAAAAAAAGATGGCGTTGGATGATCTTGCATGGCTGTCTTTTATTTTCCCAGAGCAGAAAACAAAATACCTTTTACTAGGGCCACCCAAAATGATACAAAACATTGTGCACAGCAGATTTTGTTATACGGATGTTACATGGAATTTGTTTTGTGAGGGCCAGTATAGCTTCTTACAATTTTTTTTTTTTGTTCTTATGTTCTCAGGCCTTTCTGCTTTCCAGGGTTATCACTAACACGGCTGACCAACAGGATCTAGCCAGAAGAGAAGGATTGGCTTTCATTGTTTGTTTTAATGTGTTTCAGTTTTATTGCCCTACTTTATTGACCTAGTCCCAGCCTAGTTAATAAGAACTGAATCAAACAACTCTCTTCTGTTAACTGAGAGTCCTTCTTTGCCAGAGCGAGGCTTCTCACTTAGCATGGAGTTGTTGGATACAACCTCTGGATCACAATTGTGATTAAGAAACATTGGCTGTATGCCACCAAACTGCTGGGAGACAGTTCCTCTGCATTTGACTTTCTGTGTTGGTAAGCACAGAGTAATGATGTATGCTTCCTGTTTAAAGTACTCTCCGTTCTATGGGTGAAAAGTTAAAAAAAAAACCCTAGGAGTTTAGGGTGTTAAACATTTTTTTAAGTAAGAAATTTCTTCCACTGTACATTATATAGTTGCTTAACCTTCTGATCATCATACAGTACTTGGGAACAAAGTGAATTATTGATCTATTTTACATGATGTTTCCTATGTAAAATAGGAGATTTTCTGATCTGAAATCACTTGGCAGTGCATCTGTAATGGCCTGAATGCTTGCTACTACAAAGCTTACAGTCTTCTCACTTCTGCCATGTAAGTGTGAAGAGAAACATATATCTTTGTGACAGTTATTTTTACATCAATTGGCAAGCAGCCAAATCCCTTTGAAATGGCACAGAATGCAATGAGCTTTTTGGTGTAAGAAACATAGATGTAGGGAGGAATTACACCACAAATATATCTGACTCAATATGACCATCTGATCCGACACTCGTTTAATTTTCCCCTAGTTGCTCATGCAAGTTTAAAACATTATTATTTTCCCTTTTCAAGGAGACTTTATGAAATGATTTTACTACAAGATTAAAATATCATTACCGTCTTAGGCTTCTTGTTATGGCAATGTTATATGAGCTGAAGAAATGAAGGGACTGATCAGGTACAAAGCTTTGCACGTCTTGGAGAACGGGAAGGTATTATGTATCAGTTCGTCATGGAGAAGGTTTTATAGCCATTTCCAAACAAAAAAAGAAATTAGACATCTTCTAAATCTGCCAAGATTTATCAACCATGGAAAAGAGCTCAGGGTTCAAAGCTGTTATTGGAGATTCTGCTGTTGTGCAAGCTAACACGAATATTGAGACATGAAGTTCAAGAGTCAGCCAGTGAAACAAAAACTATGATTGTTTTACAGCAGAGAATACACAAGTACTTTGGACTCCATAGCAGTTACCTGCTCTTCCTGTTTCTGGGCCTATAAAAGAATGCAAGTGTTTGAGCTGTCTAATGTCCCACCCATTTAGATGTTTGAAAACAATAGTGTTGTTGCACCCTCCTGATATGTCAAGCTGAATTACTTTGTGTATTCTGAAACCACAAGTTTTTGTACAGCTCTACCTTGAGTCTTTCTCTCATGCATGAATGGTAAATTTATGTAGGCAGCCATAAGACAAAACCTCATACTTCTAAGGAAGGAAATAGAATGAACAGCATTTTAGGAAATGTTGCTGAGGTGGATTATTAAATTGAACCTTTTTTAAAATGAGGAGGCAACCCAAATAACAGGCTAGGCCATATAAGTTTAAAATAGTAGGGAACAGAAGTTTCCTGGAAAAGGAATTTGCATCTTCAAGTTGCGTAGAATTAAAATCTGAGCTGAAGGGAAAGAAACTATCATCCAGTCCTGTTACAGAGCTCTACCATCTACCCCAAGCAAAGAGGTACTGTGCCACAGAAAAGTGCCTTTAGAATAGATGGCACAAAATGACCTAAGCAAATCAGTCTCACAACAGTACTGGAGTTTCTGATGGCCACTGCTCCTTTCTCTTTAGATGGCAACATGATCTGCAGAAATTTAGTGGCCCTGTTTATCTTAGGGTTGCCAGGTCCCTCCTGGCAGCCAGGAGGGGGTGGGGGGTAGACTTAACCTGGAGGAAAGATTAATCTGACCATTCAGCAATATGACTTCCAATGTGACCCGAAAGTGACATAGGCATGTTGGGGTGATGCTCTGATTTGGGGGCAAAAACGAATTAGTTTCTAACATTGAGTTTTTGCTAGGGCTCCCATTCCCCAGGGGGCGGGTATCCCCTGCTTTTGTGGGCCCTTGCCCACAGCTGGCTGGCGGGAGGAAATTCCCCCCACCCCAATGCCGTGTGCAACGCACTGACATCACCCAGAAGTGATGTCAATGCGTCACTGATGTCAGGGGGAGAACACTCCACTTTTTGGGAAAACTCTGAATGGAGGCCATCTTTACCATAGAGTTGGCCCAAAAAGAAGAGCATCACCCCTGACATTGCCAACACACTGATGTCACTTCCGGGTGAGATCAGTGCATTGTGCAATGTCCCCACCCACCCCTGGAACACCCCCAATTCCCCCCGCCAATGCAATGAGGGGACCTGGCAACCCTAGTTTTGGGGCAAAACCCAGAATGTTGCCCCAACATCTCGATATCACTTCCAGATCACGTTGAAGTCACGTAGGCATGTTGCTAAAATGTTTGTTTATTTATTTATTACCTTCAATTTATATCCCGCCTTGCCGGGCAAACTGTTTCTCCCTTTTTTGGGGGGGGGGTAAGTCCCCCCACCGGCCAGCTGATCAGTGGCAGAGAGGTAGGGCCTGGCAGTGAGGGACCCCTGCTCCCACTGGGGTGTCTGGCCACCACAGCTTATCTCCATGATGCAAAAAAATCTTCACCAGTTATTGCAGGGCTGTCGAACTCATTTGTTATGAGGGCCGGATCTGACATAAATGAGATTTTGTTGGGCCAGACCATGTGTATCATAAAATGTAATGCTACGTAGCGGCGATATAAACTTTATAAAGGACACAGGCAAACACAAAGATTTTTAAAACTTTAAATAAAACATGCTTAAAACACTAGCAAACTTGCAATATTTTATCTATTTAACAGTCTCTGATAACTGTCACGTCTGCTCTGAATTATTGCATCAAAATGTCTGTGCTGTAGCAATCTTGAGTATGCCATTCAGGTGTGTATCTGTAAGCTGCAAACCTACTTTTGATTTAGTGACATTTATTACAGAAATCTCATGCTCAGTGTTCCGAGCCTAGGACCAGGGGAAAACATGAAGTGGCTGGGCATTGCAACCTTTTGTACATAAGTTTCTTCATGTGCTGGTCGAGAACATGAGAAGGCATCCTGACCCCGACAGAAGGTCATTAGTTTGTCTACAAAACTATACTCTTCCCCAGAGAAATAATTACAACTTCCTACAAAGGGGGTGCACTTGGTCTGAACACACACTCTCAGCCTAATCCACCTCATTGGCTTGTTGTTATCCCTCTAAAATAGTTCACATTGTTTTTTTACTGAGAAAGACTGGATCATGAGGGCATGAATACAGTAAAAAGGGGGAGGGAACCCAGTTGCACCCAGGAGATCCCTGGCATAAGGAGTCCAACAAAACACACATACACACACACACTGTAGCAATGCACACAAAAGCTCATACCTTGAACAAAACTTTGTTGGTCTTAAAGGTACTTGGTATTTCTCCCATGCGATTGAGGCAGCCCAACAAATCAAACTCTCCCTCATTCCCTCCCTCCCTTCAGGGAGAAGCCTCAGCCAATGGAAGGAAAGAAAGGCTGCCCTTTGTCTCCTGCAGCCTGGCCAGGAAGTGAGCTCTGGCTGCTCCCTCCCTCCCCCTGGGAGGGGGAAGGAGAGGAGTCTCAGTCAGTTCTTTGCCAGACTCTCTCAATCGCACAGGAAAGCCTTGTCTATTGATCTCTCCTGTGCAACTGAGAGACTGGTAAAGCAAGAAGCAGCAGCAGAACTGCAGAGGGAAGTAGGAAATAGCCAGGGCCTTGTGGGCCTGATTGGGGCCCTCCAAGGGCCTGATCTGGCCTGCGAGCCGCATGTTTGACACCCCTGTGTTATTGTCTGGTGATCCAGCTGCTGTTAAAAGTCACCTACTTTTTGGCCAGTAGGCAACATTGGCCTATAAGAGAAGGTAACCAATTTTTCCAGAGAAATTCCTCTAAACTACTAAATATTGTGATCCAACAGACCCTGACTGAGAGCATCCACAGTCTTCCCTAAGAAGGTACAAAGATACACTACCCAACATTGTGCACCTGCTGCCTATAATAATGTTAAAGGAAGGAACAAAATGTCATGTGGTGAAGAAATGGACCACAGTTGTGTTGCCTAACTAGCACAATAATGAACTCTTGCATAATTGTATTTATTTATTTTCTAATTTATATCCCATCATAGCCCGCCAAATCAGGCTCAGGGCAGCTTACACAGAATACAATACATATTAAAACAATCATAATCACCATAAACATTAAAACAATTAATGAAAACAATACTAAATATTAAGGTGCTAGCGATGTTGTTCTGTTGTCATAACAGTGGCATTACCACATGATTGTATTCCATATGTTGTTCATTTCCAGCTAATTGATCTTACTCAGATATACTCGGCACACACAGGCTGTCAATAACTAACCAGAAGCCAGGCTCTACAAGTTATTACAGTTGTTGCTAGTGATGGTGGCGGTTCCTAAGTAAAAGGTGGTGGAAGAGCTCTGTCTTGCAGGCCCTGCAGAACTGTAAGAGGTCCCTCAGGGCCCTGATCTCTTCCGGGAGCTCATTCCACCAGTACAGAGCCACCACCGAGAAAGTCCTGGTCCTAGCTACAGCCAGCCTGGTGACCTTGGAACCTGGGAGGGCCAAACGATTTTGATACCTTGACTGTAGTGCTCTCTGAGGTATATATGAGGAAAGGTGGTCCCTCAGGTAAGTCAGACCCTGGCCATAAAGGGCTTTAAAGGTAAGAACCAGTACCTTGAACCGAATCTGGTATGCTATCAGCAGCCAATGCAGTGCTTTCAGGGCCGGCTGGATGTGCTCCCTCAAGGGGAGACCCATCAGAAGCCTAGCCACTGCATTTTGCTGCAGCTTCCAGATCTGTGACAAGGACAGCCCCATGTAGAGAGCATTACAGTAGTCTAATCTCGAGGTGACCATCGCATGGATCACTGTTGCTAAATTGTTGCATTTGAGGAAGGGAACCAACTGCTTGAACAGCCAAAGATGGTAAAAGGCCGACTTGGCAGTGGCTGCTATCTGGGCCTCCATTGTTAAAGAGGCATCCAGGAGCACTCCCAAACTCCTAACCTCCGGCACTGGCACCAATGGCGCCCCATTGAAGGTCGGGAGTGGGATCCCTACCCCTGGACCACCCTGTCTCAAGCATAGGACCTCTGTCTTTGTTGGATTCAATTTCAGCCAGCTCAGTCTAAGCCAACCAGCCCTGGCTTGTAATGCCCGGTCCAGACTGACTGCCCAACATCAGATAGAGCTGGGTGTTATCAGCATACTGGTGACATCCCAGCCCATAACTCCGGGCAATCTGGGCAAGTGGGCACATATAGATGTTAAATAGCATCAGGGAAAGCACCGCCCCTTGAGGCACTCCACATTCTAGTGGGTACTTCCAGGAGAACTGTTCCCCTAATGCCACTCTTTGTCCCCATCCATGGAGAAAGGAGGCAAGCCACTGCAAGGCAAGCCCTTGGACTCCTGTGTCACCGAGGCGGCGGACCAGTAACTGATGGTCGATCATGTCAAACGCAGCCAACAGGTCTAACAGCAACAGTACCACCGAACCGCCCTGATCCAGATGCCTCCGGAGATCATCCATGAGGGCAACCAGTGCTGTCTCTGTCCCATGGGCAGGGCAAAAACCAGACTGGAAGGGATCTAAAATGGAAGTGCCATCCATGAAGCTCTGTAGCTGGATTGCCACGGCCCTCTCTATTATTTTGCCCAAACAGGGCAAATTGGAGACCAGCTGATAGTTAGCTAATTTGGCTGGATCCAAAGATGGTTTCTTCAAGAGCATCCAGGACAGTGTTAAATACAGTGAGGTGATTTGCTTCCATAACGGTTACAGAAATAAATTTTACACTTCTAAAAGAGTTTTAAAAACATCTTTTGATTCACAACTTCAATGTGTTAATGGCCAATTTATAGACATTAATAGGCAACCACCCACATGTCCCCTATTATTTCCTGTCAAAACCTGGAAGCAATATAAGGTGTTTGAACAGTTCCTAGGCAACCACTTTCATATCCTCCTTATTCTTCCTCCACCCTTCCATGATTTAAAGTATCAGAGGGAGGCTGGTACAAAGCTGGCTATAGATTAGTGATAGTGGAAGCAAGAGCAAATCTTCCTGTCCAGTTCTCCTACTGAAAAGGCAAGGAATTGTAAGATCTAAGTGAACCTGCAAAGATTGTTGTTCAGTTGCAGGGAAACTCCAAGATAACTGTTCAGCAGCAGGGAGTAGTTACCATAGTGGCCAGTTCTTCTAGCTAGGCTTGAATAATGGTGTTTTCCAAGGTGACACAGAAATATGTAAAAGCATAGCATAACTATATTGAAACTGTACTATGAAGTGAAACGTATTTCTTTGTGTCAGTGATATGCAGAAATCCTGCGGCTCTGATCATCCTGAATATCATCTTTGTGGCTCTGTGGTGGAACATCTGCTTTGCATGTAGAAGGTCCCAAGTTCAATCTACATTGAAAAGGATCATAAGAACATAAGAAGAGCCCTGCTGGATCAGACCAATGGTCTATCTAATCTAGCATCCTGTCTCACACAGTGGCCAACCAGTTCTTTTGGACAGCCAACAACAGGGCACAGAGGCTGAGGCCTTCACCTGATGTTGCCTCCTGGCTCTGGAATCCAGAGGATTAGTGCCTCTGAATGTGGAGGTTCCCCCCAATCACCATGTCTAGTAGCCATTAATAGACTTGTCCTCCAAGAATCTGTCTCCCCCTTTACAGCTGTTTATTCCTGTGGCCATCACTACATCCTCTGGCAGCTAATTCCACATTTTAATCACTGTTTGTGTAAAGTAGTAAGTAAGTGATATGATATCAGGTAATAGGTGATATGAAAGTCCTCACCCTGAGGCCCAGAAAAGCCGCTGCTAGTCACAATAGATGGTACTGACCTCAATAGACCAATAGTTTGACTCTGTAAGTAAGTAAGTAAATTTATTATTATGGTCGTTGACCAGTACACAGTCTGACTCTGTAAAAAGTTTTATGATCGATGTCCCAATTAGAAGCTAAGTTTCTTCCTTAATTGTATTTCATACACAGATTTAGCACCCAAATGAAAACACAGAAAATCTACAGGACTTGGTACAATTGCACCAAGATTTTTAGACTTTTTTTTTTTAAGAGAGGAAGCAGGGCTGCCAATCCAGGTTAGGAAACTCCTGGAGATTCTGGGAGTAGAGCATGGGGAGGGTGGGGTTTGAGGAAGAGGGGGACCTCAGCAGGATATAATGCCATATGGTCTACTCTCGAAAGCAGCCATTTCCCCCATATAGTCTGGAGATCAGTTACAATTCTGGAAAATCAGCCCCCACCTAGATGTTGGCAACTTTAGAAGGAAGGGAAATGGAAAGGAGCACTGAAGGGGGAAGGATACTGGAACTCAATTTCTGTCCACTCATCTTTAGAGAAAGTCACCTTTCCATAGACTAGTTCCTTCCATGCAGGCAAAGCCTAAATGCCTCCTTAAACAGAAGCACTAAACTTCTGAACACCAGTGCTGGAAGGCAGCAGGCAGGGGAGGGTTTTGGCCTCCATACCCTATTTGTTTGGCCTTCCAGAACAACAAGTAGGTCACTGTGTGAAACAGTATGCTGGCCTAGTTAGACCACTGGTCTGATCCAGTAGGATCTTCTTATGCTCTTAAAGGTTGTGCTTCTCACATGGAAACATTAGAAGAATTGAAAAATCTGACACAAACATACTGTAAGCCATTAGAAAACTCCACACAAAGATGAGTGAAGTGACTTAAGCTGTAGGGCAAACATAGTCCTTGTTTATATTAGAACAGAAACCTGTATTTGCATTTAAGTACAGCTCTGACAAATGTAAATGGATGTACATGGTGCCGGTGAGAATATTTCTCAGTGAACTTTCAAAAATCTTATTTGAGGTCATAAAAATGAATTTGATGGTTATAATGAGATTAAAATATTATAATTTTCAGAGTTCACATCTGAATGTTAGCTAACCAAAAAAAAAAAATACAAGTCTGACTTCACCTACAGGCACCAGGGAGATCCAATACATATCAGGTAATTGCAGGATCTCACTATACAGTTTTCCTTGTGCAAACATTGCCCAAGGAATGTGGGGATCTGGGATATAATACTTCCTGATCCAAGAACAATGTAGGTGGCTTTGGGCAAGCGACAAGCACTGCCAGTTTTTCTTACATAATGGGGAAATAATAAATTGCCTGCTTCTCAGGGTATCTGCAAAGGTGCAAAATTGCAGATCGCAATCTGGACAGCCCAAACCTAAGTCTTAGGTGCTAGCACATTGCTGAAGCTTGTGCAGCACTAGCACCATTAGCTGGCATCCTAGGCTTGCTCAACAGAGAGGAAATAAGACCCAACTCCAAAGTGTAGAGAGCATAGCAATTGTACCAGAGTTCACAGCAACCCCAACGCACCCCACCAATGCCTACACTGCCTCACTACCACCACAGATGGAAGCCAACCAAATGCATGCTGATGCAGTCACTTCTTGCTGACCTATGAGTAGAACACAATAAGAAAAGGAACTAAGGAAACATAACACACACACACCATCCACCAGTGTGCTCTAGCATGACTGGTAAGTGCCTTGGAAGGAACACATCCAGGGAGCTCTGCAGATGCAACTTTTCAGAATTATCATCACAGTTAGTTCCCAGTGCCATCCTAAGACATTTCAACAAAGGCTTTAGGATTGCCTTGTAAAGGTGTATTTGTGTCAGCCACTACAAGTAGGACCCGGGCCATGGCAGGGACTAGTCTGGAGAAGAGGAGGGGGACATGATTGCGCTCTTTAAGTTTTTGAAGGGCTGTCACAGTGGCGGGCTGGGAGCTGTTCCTGTTGGTAGCAGAGGATAGGACTCACAAGAATGGGTTTAAATTAAGGATGGGAAAGTACCAGCTGGATATTAGGAAAAACTTTTTTACAGTAAGAGCTGTGCAACAGTGGAATCAGCTGCCTAGGGAGATGGTGAGCTCCCCCTCACTGGCAGTCTTTAAGGAGCAGCTGGACAAACACTTGTCAGGGATGCTCTAGGCTGATCCTGCACTGAGCAGGGGGCTAGACTAGATGGCCTGTATGGTCCCTTCCAACTTTGTGATTCTATGATGAGGGGGACAAAATTCTGGGAGACCTGGTTACCTTGGGAGTCCAGGAAGCTCAGCAAGATGCTGCAGTTGTGCAACTACAAATTCAGCAACATTTTAGTGTAAGGGAAATGTGACCTTGGATTGGGCACTGTCTCTCAGCCTAATGACTTCACAGGGTTGCTGTGAGGATAAAATGAGCCACACCAGTGCCCTAGCTTCCTTGAAAGAAAGGATGGATTTAAATGTGAGGAATGGAATTGAAAAAGTACACATAGAAATATGGTAACCAATAATTATTGTGTGTGTGTTAAGTACCATTTTTCAGTGACTCTTGTCTTCTCATAATGTGACCAAAGTGCAATAGCCTCAGTTTAATCATTTTAGCTTCTGGGAAAGTTCAGGCTTCATTTGATCAAGAACCCACTTATTTGTCTTTTGGGTAGTCCATGGTATCCATGAAACTCTTCTCCAATACCACACTTCAAATGAATCAACTTTCCTCCTGTCAGGATCTTTTCTAGCTCCTTCATGGCTCCCGTTCCTAGTTTCAGTCTCAGCTACATCCTCCCTTTTAGTTGATGATGGAGCCAAGGAATAGAAAATCTTTTAACAATTTCAATTTTTTCATCATCAATGTTAAAAGTTGTGTAATTCCCAGTAGTCATTACTTTTGTCTTCTTGAATTTCAATTTTAAAGCACTGATTTAAAGTCAGTGGTTTTTACCGCTGTTCATATTGTAAGCTGCCTTGAGTTCCTGTTGGGTTGAAAGGTGGCTAATCATGTTTTAAATCAAATAAATATGGTAGTTTCATTGAGTCTGGGTCAATGCTTCCTCTAAGCTGTGAAGTCTTTTGAGCAAAAATTCTACTTTGTGAGCTACTGGCATTAAAGTTGTGAGTGAGCGATTTGGCTACTGCATAAATTAGTTTGCTCTGGAACCATCCTTCTTGAGCTAAGACAAAAATGTGTGAACTGGAGGCTAAAAAACTGAGCTAGCGCACTCTAACTCAGCTTAGAGGGAACACTGGTCTGGGTGATAGGAGGGAGGAACATAAAGGTAATCTTTGTCTGTGGTCCATGGATGATCTCGACAGTTCTGACTAGAATATGGGAGTGACTGCAATTTGAAAGAAAGAAAGATTATAAATACAAAAGGAAAGGGATGTAGTTAATAAAATCCAGAACAATGACCAGGTTTAGGTGTTCAGAAAACTAGCTAGAGGCGGGAAGCAATCCCGAGAAAGTAGGAAAAGGGCAGAAGTACTATGTAAAGACTGCTTAATCCAGCAATTGCTTGCTCAAAACTGCAATAAACTAAGGGCATTTTTGCACAGGATATTACAAAGTACCTTTTCAGAATCCGCTGATATTGTTTGTGCCAGCCCCCTCCCACTCCGCATGCTTCCTTCGAAGTAGGCATCAGAACTTCCTAGAGAACAAGCATAAACTGGGGTTATAAATCTATCCTGAGCACGTGATCTTGGAAGCAAGTTCTGTTGACATTTATGAGCATTGGGAGGGGGAGGTTTATGAGGTTTCAGAGGACTTGCGCATGCCATCGTTCCAACAACAGATCTATAAACCATCTCCTCCGGCACAATTAAATTCTAAGCATACTAACTTAGAACGAAACCCTTGTTGGGATACGAGAGGGCTTCCGAGCATTACTCTTGACTGTTGCGCGCGCCATGTATTCTCTTGAAGTTTTGTGCAAAACCCGTCGTCCCTGAAAGTTCTTTCCCCTGACGTCAGTACCCTTAGCCCCGCCCCAGGAATGTTGGGCGGTGCTGAAGGCAACGGTAGGGGAAAGAAGAGGTGTGGCCAATGGGGAGGAGGGGGCGTGTCCCTGCTGCCGCGCTGAGGGCGCCAGTTGGGAGGTAGCTGCGGCCGGCGCTGGCCGAAAGGAAGGAGGCGCGAGCGGGTGCGCGCGCTGAGGGTGGTTGGCCGGCCGTGCAAGAGGGGCTTGGTGAAGGCGGCCGCGGCGGGACAGGGCAGCGCGCGCGCGGAGGGGCGCCGATGGTGCGGCCTCATGTCTAAGACGCTGCGGAGGAAGCGGCACTGGCTGAGCAAGGTGCAAGAGTGCGCCGTGTCCTGGGGGGGCGGCGGCGGCGGCGGCTCCGGCCCGAATCCCGACTGGCTGCGGGGCGGCGCCGAGCGCGGCGAGTTCCCTTACCTCGGGGCCCGCCTGCCGACGCTGGCCGAACCGGGCGGCGGCGGGACCGGCCCCGTGCTGCTCTCGGGGAAGCCCCCCACCCCTGGCGACGTACTGCTGGAGGTCAACGGCACCCCTGTCAGCGGCCTCACCCACCGAGACACCCTGGCCGTCATTCGCCACTTCAGGGAGCCCGTGCGCCTCAAGACCGTGCGGCCAGGTCAGTGGGTCCGCCCGCCTGCCGGAGCTAGCCTGAGAGTGTCGCGAGGGGAGCCGGGGAAGCAGAGGGCGGGGGGGAGGGGGGGGAGAGAGAGCGCTTCCTTCTTTTTCTCCTGGAGAGACCGGCCCTGAATCCCCCCCCCCCCCGCATCCCGCCCCACCCAGGCGCACCTGCCCCCTTTTATTGCCCTTTCCCCCGAAGGTTCGCCTCACTCATCTTTTTCTCTCTGGACTACCTCATTCTTCTCCTTACTTTCCCCTCTTTTATCCCCCCCTCCCCGCCATTCGTTTTATCCACTCGGTAGCTTTTAAAAATTGTCTGTTTTTCCCCCTTCCTGGTGAAGTGTGTCCAGTATTTTATCCTTCCTTTTATCATCCTGCAATTTTCCGTCTTTGTGTTGACACCTCTAGGCTTACCAACCCCTTGTCTTGTTTCTGCCCTTCCCTTCCCTTGCAAGATAAAGCTATCTTTCTGTCCTGTCTCTTCTCCTTTAGGGCACGCACAGCCCTACCTGTGCCACCTTACCTATATACTTTCTGGGAACTCGGTCTCTGCCTACCTGATTTTCCTAGGTGTATTTGGCCTGGCTGTTTTGCATTGTCCTCCATACATCTGCCTCTTACTGCTGTCTTTCTTACTAAGACAAACCTGACCCTGCCATTTTCTCTCCCTCTTCTCCCCCCATCAAGTGATACATCTGCTAAATCCTCTCCCTTGAGCAGACCTAACCCTTCCTGTTTACTCCGGTATCCACCTTCTGCTTCAGTGGTAGGATCATTATTCAAACATTCCTGTTTACATGCTTTAATCTAGAGAAGGGCACTCTTTGTGTTACCATACGGTTCTGGCAGGGTTTGTATGCTGTTTGTTCTAGTGGGGTCTGTTTCTTTGCA
Organism: Lepidodactylus listeri; assembly: GCA_029233225.1. Taxonomy (NCBI): domain Eukaryota; kingdom Metazoa; phylum Chordata; class Lepidosauria; order Squamata; family Gekkonidae; genus Lepidodactylus; species Lepidodactylus listeri. The sequence goes on along the minus strand of JARCFY010000002.1, from coordinate 56,347,263 downwards.
CATTGTGAGAGAAATCAGTTGCTGTGGGTACTTCAGAGTATCTAGCTTTCTGTGCAGTGGGCTATCTTTTGTCACTAGCTTTATTGCTAAAAGCTGTCCTGGTTACAAATATGTATCTTTGGATATAGTTTGACTGTTAGCAGCTTGGAATCTTTATTTGCCGTGCTGATAGTTTATGTCAAGAAACAAATAATTACAGTGGCTTACGCATCACATGTGATCTGTAGGTTTGCCATACATGAGATGTTTTAAAGTGATCCTAAACAGGTCTACTCAGGCTCTTCAGTGGGGCTTCCTCCAAGGAGAGCGTTCTTAGTGTCCTGCTGTCAGTGTTTCTTTGCCATTCATTTCTGAAAGCTGGGGGAAAGAGTTGCTTCTTTCTGCCTGTGTTTTTTTGTGGGAGGGGAGAGCTGTTGTAATTGTGCTTCATGCTTGAGCAAACAGGTTCTCTCATGTTGTATCTGTGGAGCAAACCCTATAGCTCTTTTCAGTAGAACAGAGTAATGGTACACTAGACTTGAAACCTTACATTTGATTTCTAACATTACCGAACTGATTTTTGTACACTGCTGTAATAACTTACTTGTGATTTAAGCCCCTGTTTTCAGTCATCCCTGTGGCTTTCATAAGTCAGTGATTCCTCTGCAAAGCAAATTGTTTGTATATGCATTGAGAGCGAGGTTTATAAAGCATGGAGGCTTGCTGAAAGCTAATGTTACTCTTGGGGAAGATTAGTGAATGAGCATTATTAAAAGCTATCATTTAGGCTAGTTGTCTGCTTGTTATAGGGGACTCGCACTTTCTTTGTATAAAATTAGAATTCCTACATGGCAGGAGCCTGATCCGGAGTGGTTAGGGATCATCCTTCTTTTCCTTGATCAGTCACCTGGTGAGAGTGATACTGTTAATTAACAACCTGACAGAACTGTTTAAAACATTTCAGTTGCTTGAAAGCAAAGCTAAGGTCTGTAATGCCAGAGTTTGGCAGATTGGTTTTAGGACAGCCTCATTTGAGGTTTTCAGTATTTTCAGCTGTGTGGCTTAAATCCCAAGTATCAGCCTCTTACTGTGTTCAAATGGATGCCACACTAACCATTCTATAGCCACCTTGTGGGGCAGCAAATTATATATTGTTCCAAAGTACAGCACACTAAAGCATGTTTGCCTGTACCTTTATTTCATTGTTAACGCTAGTATAAATGGAGGACTGTGTGTTTTGTTCACACTCTAAGTAAAAACAACCTTTTTCTTATTTAGTACACTTGCCTATCGTGGAGTGGAAGAATCTTGGTTTCAGATAGTATTGATGCAGAGTGCCACTGACTATAACAGTGTCTTTGGGGCATTAAGATAATTGTCTATTTATGTTAAATATCAAACTTCTTAGACTAATACTAAATTTAAGAATGTGCAACTGATTTTTCTTTCATCTAAGGCTGATGTGGGAAATGGGATTTTTTACTTAATTCTATAAGCTGTTATGCAGTCTGGTTTTTGTGTTTGTTATTTTCAGTTTGACACAGCAAAATATAATAGCGACCTTGAAATAAAGATGGCCTGTGGTGGTTATTTTCAAGGCTGCAAACAGAATGATACACAATATGTAAACTAACAGTATGATTGAGAGCAGAATTCCCAGAGAAACTCATGGAAGTCGTCACACTTTCTCTTCCAAGTGGCTTGCATAAGCTTTTGTTTAGTGCATATGTTGGCGTGTGGAAAGTTAGCTAATTTTAAATTTTAGCTGTCCTATGGTAAAATTGTCCCAGACTACACAGCTTTCAGTACCAGAAAATTCTTATGTCAATGCCAATAATACCCATTGTTAACACGAAGCAGAATAAACATTGATTATGAAATTATATAATTATCTTTGTGCATAGCCTGGAACTAGTGCAAATGACTGCAGTGACTCAGACTCATAAGAGCTTCTTGAATTTCTGTCAACTTCATTTTTCTAATGGAAGTCTCATCTTGCCTTGATAGTGTTAATTTGTGTATATATAGGAGATATCAAATAATTGTGTTAATTATTTAGCCTCTTCACCAGTATGCATTTCAAATGTTAAGTTATTGCTAAGCATTGCTACTTGCAATCATACAGGCTAATGATTTACAGTTGTAAATTTGAAGCTAATTATAGCTGTTCCAGTACAGCACAATATGAATATTAAGCAGATAATTTTTCAACAAATTTAAACTGTTGCATGATACAACTCAATTTTGGTAAAATGTACCTCCATCTGCTTTTAGTTTATATGTGGCATCCACCTATTACTGTCTAGCCACACCTTGAAACTAGTTTTCTGATGTTTCCACCTTTAATTTTCTGTTCCCTCCAAAAGTCTTGTGATTATATTTATAGAATCCATTTGTGTTATGCATATATAGCTTACTGATTCAGGTGCATGTCTACATATGGGAATGTTGGTTAGGCTACTAGAAAAATTAGCCTGAAGTGAATTGCATGTTCCAAAGGACGAACTGCAGTGTGGTTTGGTTTTGCTACCTTTGCCAATGTGATACAGAAGATAGAAAATGCTACTTGTTTGGTTGTGGGTGGCACATACTCAAGTCATGTCCTAAAGTTCATTAGGTTGCTTGGGATATCTAAATACCTTTTGCGATGACTTACTTCCTCTGATTGTGTTAAACTGAGAAAATGGCTTGGGCTAGGTTATAATGTAACATGGAAAGAGCGCCAAGGAGAATAAACTATTTCCATTGACCTATAGACTGCCTTATAAAATGCATCCACCTGTGAAGAAGTTTCTGAGGACAGGTCACTAAGAGAAGAGCGTAGATATGATGGCTGTAGATCTGTGTGTTTAATAGGCCTGTCCCAATTACATAGGAAAAGGGTGATAAAGTCCATTTTAACAAAACGGATCTGTGGGTGTTTTGTCAAATCCCTTTGTTTCTCAGCACCTTTCTTCCAGCTGAAGGCACTCGTAGTAACTTGAGTATGGCTGAGAGGGGTGGAAGTTCCAGGGGGAAGAGGCTGCAGGTGGGAGGCAGTTCTGTATACCCAAACACCCCTTCACTGTTAAAAACAAATCTTAACCTCCTCTTTCTGTGTGGTTAGAGTAAGTCTGTACTCAAGTGTATGTATCTGCTATCCTAATATCTACATAATGGTGGCTTTTCAATGGTAAATATCATTTGTATCTGTAAATCAGACCTAAAATCTGCTCAATGAGATTAGTTGTCTGTCTTCTCATTTTTGACTGCGTTGTGAGCATTGGGAGTATCATCATTGGGAGGTCCATCAGTGGCTATTAGCCCCAAGTTATAGATAGGAACTCTCGGTCTGGGGCAAGTGATGCTTTGTATTCTTGGTGCTTGGGGGGGACAACAGTGGGAGGGCTTCCAGTGTCCTGGCCCCACTGCTGGACCTCCTGGTGGCACCTGGTGTTTTTGGCCACTGTGTGACAGACTGGATGGGCCACTGACCTGATCCAACATTGGCTTCTCTTATGTGACAGAGCGGATGGGCCACTGGCCTGACAGTGTGACAGACTGGATGGGCCACTGGCCTGATCCAACATTGGCTTCTCTTATGTGACAGACTGGATGGGCCACTGGCCTGATCCAACATTGGCTTCTCTTATGTTCTTATGAGTAGGTGCTCACAATTGCAGTGCTTGCAAGCAGGATAGTTTTGATTTGCCCAGCAGGACCTTTCCTCCCACTTCATGCTCCTTGCCTTGTGAGAGCCATTGTGGTATAGGGGTTATTGTTGAACTAAGTTCTGGGAGACCCAGATATAAGGCTCCACTTTGCCATGGAAGCTTGTGAGGTGGCCTGGGCCAAGTCGTACTGCCTCAGCCTAATCTTCATCACAGGATGCTTGTGAGGATAAAATGGAGAAGGGAAAAGCATTGTAAACTACTTTACATCTCCAGTGGGGAGAAAAGTGAAGTAAAAATGAAGCAAATTGTGAGTTGAGTGTGAAGGAAAGGAAACCTTCTCAACAAAATGGAGTTCTGTCCTCTAGGAATCTCTGAAGATGTAGATCTTGAATTTATACATATACAAGTGAAGACCCGCAAGAAACTTGCGGGATGGTTATCTAATTCCTCACACCTTTGCTTCCTCCCTTCTCCCCCACACAATGTGCCCAGCACAATGACTTCATCTCCGGGTGATGTCATTGCATTAGACATATCTGGTACATGCTCTTTGGGGACAGGGCTTGTGGGGGACCAAAATCAGGGGAATCCCCTGGGTGCCCAAAATCAGGGGAAACCCTGCCTCCATCAGGGGTATGGCAACCCTACATAATACTGAAACAATAATGTGGGTCACACAGCTAGGGATGCCAGCCTCCAGGTGGGACCTGGGGATCCCCTGGAGTTAACTGCTCATCTCCAGACTACAGAGATAACTTTCCATGGAGAAAATGGATGCTTTGGAGGGTGGAGTTGATGACATTGTACCTCACTAAGGTCCCTGTCCTCCCCAGGTTCCACCCCCAAATCTCTAGGAGCATCCATTTTCTCCATGGAAAGTTATCTCTGTAGTCTGGAGATGAGCAGTAACTCCAGGGGATCCCCAGGTCCCACCTGGAGGCTGGCATCCCTAGCTGTGTGACCCACATGATTGTTTCAGTATTATGTAGGGTCGCGGAGTTCTGGATCCGCTGCTGGTGGCCGGGGGGGTACTTGGCAACCCTAGACTGCTGCCAATAAAAACCCTGCTTTTTACTGACAGAAACAGTTAGAACCTCCCCCACTCCCCTGAACATTCTGATCTCCTCACAGTTGATGCCTGGAGATGATGCCATTTCAAAAGGTATTTTGGGGGATTGTACGGTCCCTGAAGGTTTTTTTTAAACTTTTCGGAGTTTTCTGCAGACCAAGGAAGGGGTCTGAGTATGTAGGAAAAGCTGTTGGGGGAGGGTGAGCTCTCTTTCAGCAGAAATAAGCAACCACACAGAAAAAAACCCTCTTGGAATTAGAATATAGACAAGAAGTGGGGACCCGCGATACTCACAGGGGGGAGAGCTCCACGCATGGGAGGAAGCCGTTGCAGGTGAGCCTACTTCCCTCCCCCTGCCAAGCTCTCTCCCTCCCCCCGCAATGGATATGAGGCATCATTCCAACAGTGTTCCCTGCGCATGTACAGGGGACTCTTTTAACTTTGGTGGGGATTTAAGTATCCCCCCAATATTTTTAACTTTTGAGATTTTTCTGCACACCTGGGGAGTCCCCCAAGTGTGCAGGAAAATCTCTCTGCCCCCCAAGTGCCCCTGATGTGTTGGCTATTAGTATATAGATGATGAACACAATACACATTTTAAAAACCTCTGTATTAGTATATAGATGATGAACACAATACACATTTTAAAAACCTATCTGTATTAGTTGTATGCTGTTGGCATAGCTTGTTTCTGTTGCCTATGTATTGGTATGACTCTTGAGCTATATCAGTCAAAATTATGATTATCTTAGACTGCTCTATTTTTCTTCTGTGCAATCAATATGTTCACAAAATTTTAACTTGGGTTTACTCTTCCATTGCTACTGATTAGGGGTTGCGAACCTATTCTTTCATGAGAACTACTTCTGAGTAATGAGAAATATCCTGAGTTTAACAGCCCCCCCCCAAAGACACAGGCTACCAAGTTTTGTCCTGCCATAGAAACAAAACATGGACTATGAAGAGCACCAGAAATAAAGCTATCAGGCAGGCAGCACAGAGCTGGACTTAGCCTCTTGTTTGTGTTCTTTCAGTTAAAGATCATTCAGTAATGGTGGCAGTGGGGGAAAATGGGCTGACTATTATTCCCTCCTTTTATTACTTTATATTCTGCCTTTCTACACTTACGAGGGTTACCAAGACAGGCAACAATTTAAAACATACACCATAAAAATCCCATTTTAAAACCATTAAAATCAACCCCCTCAACAGACATAATTAGAACAATTTTAAAAATACAAAAAATTAAAAAAGATGGTCAGGAAGGAGGATCTTTGCGGGAATGACAAATTAAACAAAGACGTCTTCACCCACAGAAGGGGGTAGACAATTCTCCATAGAGTTTTATACTCCATGACTGAGGCACTTGCTCCAGATACAATCTGGATAGAAGCACAAGAATGGCCTGGAAGGTTAACATTAGTGTTAAAATAATATTTTGTACTTGGTTTGGAACAGCTGGACTTCAGTAGTTGGTGTAGAGAAGCCAGATGACCAGTCGTTTGGGAAAGGCTTAGTAAAAGCAGCAGGCCAGGGAGAATTACTTCTCAGTGTCTCTGCCTAATTAAGAGTTCTGGGGAGGTTATATTCACTATCTTGTAGTGGGGTTTTTTTTGTTGTCCTAATAAACATGTATTATAATATTGTTTTGGGATTTTCACATTTTGATTGTAACTTGACAAAGTTAACCATATTTTGTATTGACACAACTGCTTATGAGGAAGGAGATGAGATACCATACTCTGGCCTTCCATTACTGTTGAGTGGCAGGGCCTAGTGGTTTTTTGCCTGACACGTTGCCTGGCAGGAACTGTTGGTTGGTGCGGTGAGATGCAGACATCTTGGCAAAAGAGCCATTTTAGGTATACAACTGTTCTTGACTCTTCCTGTTACAGTGACTCACAAGGGTCAATTGAAGAAAGGGTGTATAAAGTGTTGTCAGGTCACAGCGAAGTTATGTAGGGTTTTTAAGGCAAGAGACAAGCAGAGGTGGTTTGTCATTGCCTGCCTCTGCGTAGGAACTCTGTGTAGGAACTTCTTTAGTGGCTTCCCATCCAAGTACTAACCAGAGCCAAACCTGCTTAGCTTCTGAAATCTGACAAGATTAGGCGAGTTTGGGCCATCTAGGTCAGAGCTGAAGGATGATTTATAAAGAGGAACTTTTTACATATATACATTCTACCAGAAATCAGGATTATTTGTGTTTGTTTGTTTGTTGTGAACATTTGTGTGTATGTGCTTGTATGCCTGGAAGTCATAGTGGCTTCAGGCAACCTCTACTGGGGGCTTGGATGTTTTTCAGAGAGGTGGCTTGATTGTCTACCTCTGTGTCCCAAGCCCTGGTATTCCTTGGAGGTCTCCCTTCCAATTACTTGCCAGGGTCAGCCCTGCTTAGCTTCTGAGATCTGATGAGATCAGGCTTGCCTGAGCTATCCAGGTCAGGGCAGGATTAATGTTTTGATTTGTTTTACCATGTCATAAAGTAGATGGCTGAAAAACTGGGAACTTGCCAGATCATTTCTAAGTAGAATTGTTTCTAAGAACACCTCAGTGGCTGCCTCTAGATTCTGGACAGCACGTCAGGCTTCTCCCTTATAGGAAGGAGATACAGCTCAGAATGTTACCTACAGGGAGCATCCTTGAGCAGATCTATTTGAAAGTTAGTCCATTGTTATTTAGTGGGGCTTGTTCCCAGGAAAGTACCCGTAGGATTGCAGCTGCATAGTGTCACTTTTTAAGACTGCCTCCAGAAGTAGCGTAAGAGGAGTCTGCATCTCAGCCTTAGAGCTCTGGTGTTAAGGGTTTTTTTCTTCCTTCCTGTATGGCCCCAGTACAAACCACAGCTGTGCACTGTGTGTGTTCCTTTTTACCGACAGAGTCAGTCTTGGCCACATCTATTTTGACCCATAGTGTGCACTATGGAAAGTGTAGTACAGAATCAGTTCTGATGCTATAAGCAACAGAAATAGAGAAGAGCCATGATTAGCACTGTGTTCTGCATAGGTGTGTGTAGAGGAGCTGCTAATAATGCTGATCTGACATGGGGGGGTAGAAAGAAAGAGACCCACAAGGAAGCACTAGTTGAAGGCAGAGCTGCAAAAGCATGGAGAAGGGAGCTTAATCAAGTAGTGCCAGGGAAGTCGGGACCAGCCTTTGAAAAAGTAGTTGCTGGGCTGCATTACACCAATGTTGGCTGGGTCTGAGGGACCATGCAGAAAATAGCTGGTTGCAAACCTTCAGAAGGCTGTAATGATGTAACAGCTAGTTTGTCATATGACCAGCACACTACAGTGAATAAGTTTATGCATTCACGTCAAATCATATAGCTGCATTCTTTCATCTCTAGAGTATTGCTGTTTGAAAAGAAATGGTAGCTATTGCTTTGAAGCTCTGATAGAAATGTGATTAAAATATTGAATATAACTCTTATCGTCATTGAATGAACACCTTACACTTTATGGAATTCCATGTCTCTGATAGTTCAGATGTTTCCTTGAAATGGTTTCCCACTTTTTGAAGAAATAATGCTTGGCATTCCTGATAGTGTTCTTGAAAAACCAATTATTTTGAAAAGTTCAGTGGTTTAAGTTAGCTATTTTTTTGCTTTATCTGGATCCTCTGTACTGTGTTGATACAGTTATTATACCATTGGAACCTTTGTGGTGCATTTGAATCTTGCATATAATTGCTTTTCCTTTCAGTTGTCTGCCTAACAAACTATTTAGCATTTTACTGTTACATTTGAAAGACATCTATTTCTGTGGAAACCAATGCTGGCTTTCCTCTGTGTTTTTGTACTTTGACAATATAGAAAATCCTTTTTAATTGTATCTGAGCTTTCATTTTTAACATCTGTACCTTATTGTAAATACAAAATGTTGTACTATTTGTGAAGTCCTGTAAGTAGTCAGGGGAAACTGGTTTTTTTTCTTGAGGAAAAAATAATTTTTTTTGGGGGGGATGCAAAATTTACTATCCTATTAAACCAAATTGTACTGTTAACATAAAATGTCATAGTTAATGTTAGCTTATAAAATTGCACTATTTAGTATATTTATGTTTTCGGCTAAACATTAGGAAGAATTTCCTGACAGTTAGTGGTTCCTCAGTAGATCGGGCTTCCTTGGGTGGTAGTGGACTCTCCTTCTTTGGAGATTTTCAAACAGAGGCTAGATGGCCATCTGGCAGCAATGCTGATTCTGTGAACCTAAGGCAGATCGTGAGAGGGAGGGAAGGAAGGGTTGCATCAGTGCTTAGTTCTTTTTGCACTTTTTTACATGCCATGGGAAATGTTGATTGCTGCTTTGGGATCCAGAAGCAGTTTTTCTCCAAGCCAGTTTTTGCCAAGGATCCTGAAGGTTTTTTTTTGCCATCTTCTGGGCATAGAGCAGGGGTCACTGGGTGTGTGTGTGTGTGGGGGGAGGTATTTGTGAATTTCCTGCATTGTGCAGGGGGTTGGACTAGTTGACTCTGGAGGTCCCTTCCAACTCTATGATTCTATGTAATTTTCTAAAGCAAAATCAGCAATATACCCAATACCAGAGAGAATGAAAGAGCTCTAATTTTTGACACATTATTTGTTTAAAATATTTCTGTGCTGCCTTTCTATCCAAATAGGATCTCCAAAGCAGCGAACACCAAAACATTGCAACTTTAACACAGCAACATCTAAAATACAGTGTATATATACTATTTTCCCTGGTGGAGGGGTTCCAGAGCTTTGGTGTCTCTATCAAGAAAGCTGTTTCTTGGGTTGCCACCTGTCTAACCTCAGCTGTGCTACCCTATTCCATCCTGTGCTACCTTATCATGAGTATCTTATTTTTTGCCTCCTAAGGCATAGGAAAATAAAGATGAAAATAGAAAACAGATTTTGTAGTAACTAAAAGTGTATTCGTACTGAACAGAAGTAGTCTCATACAATCAGGACCAACAGCTATGTGGATACAGGAAAAGCCATTGGGTTGTGGTCAGGGTGGATATGATTTTAATCACCAGTCAAAGCTTGATTTAATCATGGTCTATTCTGTGTAACTTCTCTCAGTGTTTCATTTGGGCAACCATTCCTTTCATTTCTTAGTTGCACTTTTTGCATTTGGCAGGCATGCCTGTTCTACCCCCAGGTAGAAGTGCTTCATGAAATATTCCCATGCTAGGTCTCTTATGGTCTCCTGTCATAGTTTTTCCTTTCTAGTGAAAGAATTGTACGGTCAGTCTCACACTAGTGAAGACTATCATCCCTGTTTACACTAATTGACCAAACAGGGAGAATCCCTGAGGACTGGAAAGTAGCAGTTATTAGCCCATTTTATAAAAAAGGTAATAAAGAAGATCCAAACAATTACAGGCCAATTAGCCTGTTAAGCATAGTCAGTAAACTTTATGCGAGGCACCTCTTATGGAAATTCAGGGACTGGCTGGAAAACGACTCCTGTCTGGCAGAAGAGCAGGCTGGCTTTAGAGAGGGGCGTGCCACTTTAGACCAGTGTATGATATTGGATCATCTGGTTGCCAAATATTCATCCAACTCAAAGGTGTCTCTTTTTGTTGCCTTTTTGGACTTGAAGTCGGCTTTTGACTCAGTCTCCAGAATCATTTTATGGGAGAAACTAAGAGCTTCAACTATCGACAGAAGGTTACTATTTCTTATTCAGGCTCTTTATAACAACACATTTATAAGGGTTAGGTACTGTCCCCAAGGTCACTTGACAAATCTTATTAGAGTTGAGAAAGGAGTTAAACAAGGATGCCTATTGGCACCACTTCTCTTTAACTTTTATATCAACGATGTGATAGCCTACTTAAACAGGCCTGAGTTTCATCCCCCAAAGCTAGGCAACAGACACATTGGGGTGCTCCTATATGCAGACGACGCCATCCTACTTGCTAGGACACCCATAGGTCTTAGGAGAGCCATGAGTTCTTTTGCCCAGTATTGCCAGAATAACAAACTAGAAGTTAATTATTCAAAAACTAAAGTAATGGCCTTTACTAAAAGATCCTCCAAAACTTTCCTTTGGCACTTAAACTCTGTTCCCATTGAACAAGTTACCTGCTTTAAGTATCTGGGTGTTAATTTTCAGGCGAATGGTTCAAGAACTGTAAATATAAATTCTATTGCCACAAACGCCAAAAGGAGTTCGGGAGCAATACAAAAATTTTACTGGCATAAAGGGGGCAAATGTCTTGTAGCGGCCCTTAGACTATTTAAGGCCAAATCCCTTAGTCAACTTACCTTTGGTGCTCCCATTAACATTACATCTAAATACAAGAAACTGGACACAGTGCAATCAAAATTTTTGAGATCCGTCCTACAGGTACCGAATGGCATTCCAAATGCACTTATTCGAATTGAAACTGGAATGATCACTGTGGAGGCAAGGTTATTGATCATGGTGATTCATTATTGGCTGAAATTAGTTTTTCTACCCAAAGGGCTCACATGTTTAATTTTGCAAGACGCCTTTATACCTCCCTGGCTTAAGGCCATAGAAGAAAAACTCCCTCACTTTGGCCTCACAAAACAATATCTATGCTCTCTTGCATATGATAAAGCTAGAGAATTGACAAAACAGAGGATTATCGATATTGATAGGCAGAACGATATTGGCAGAGTGGAGAAATGGAATAGACTTCTGGACTCTTCTAACAGAATTAGTCCTATGGCTTATCTCCACCAATTGTCAAACAATGAATATAGGAGAACGTTTACTCTGATGCATTGGGATGCCCTTCCTCTAGCAGTTACAGAGGGAAAGTATAAGAAAATCCCATTTGAGGAACGCATTTGTCCCTGCTGTAATAATGGTATTGAAAATTTAGAACATACCATTTTCGATTGTAAGGCATATGATAATCTCCGGAACTCACTTCCATTCTCTAAATCTTTACCTCTTAGTAGCAGGCAAAGAGTCCATATTATGAAAAATCTCCTGGCAGACAGATATCCAGAGGTAACACTTTTAGTGGCTAGATACGGATGGCTAGCTCTAAGAACTAGAAAATTTATAATAGAGGAAATCAAATCACCTAATTGTTAACTGCCTGTCTCTTAAGAATCTAAAATGCATTTTACCGTTTGCCTTTTGTAAATTTTTAAATGTATTTTATTCCTATTTTAACCTTCTTTTATTGTCATTTGATTGCTCTTTTAAGCCTCTATTACTTTTAGGCACAGGGAGAATACAACTTTTATTCTCATTTTACAAGTCTCTTACAATGCCATCAGGACTGGATGCCCCATAAGTGAAATGTTACTATTAGTTGTGCTCCTGTTCCATTTAACCTGTACGTGTTATATAGAAAATGTTTTATTAGCCACAAAAGTTTTTATGCAATTCATGTGTAAAACTATTTTTATCTGGTCTATGACTGTTATAATAAACTTGACTTGAGTGAAGACTACATTTACACTATAGGACTTTTGGAATATGTTGCCAAAACATAATAACTTTAATTTCTAGTGCATGAACTTCTCTTCTCACATTTATAACGGCTTCACCTTGTCTAGATCTAATCCACCCCACCCCCCCCGGACTATTTTCTATTCATTGAACATCTTGAAACTTTGCACTTTGAGAGAAAGGCAAGGGATTAAAAGTGTACACAGATTTGCAGTGGATTGATAGGGTTTTAAATCTGTTTTTTTAACCTGTACATGTTATTTATTCTTCATGTTAACAAGCATGTTATTGGAGATGCAAATACATAGCTTGAGAACTGCAAAACTTAGTATCTCCGTTGGCATCTTGCAGACTGGAGTCCCACTGGGTAGATAAGAAAAGATTAACCTAAATCTATACAGGAGCCTCTGAAACTACATAAAATTAAGCCCCTAACCCAAAAGCTATTGGTACTAGTTTATAAAACTTAAAAATTATGAATATATTGTCTCATGCTATAGAATTAGAAATTTTAATTGCTTTTATATGATTAAATATTTGAGGTATAACGTGTCTTAAGTAAAACTGCATTTCAGATAAGTTTTTAATTTAGAAAATACTTTTACAGATGTTCAGAAAATGATTTTTATTCAGTTTGGGTGGGGGAGGGAACAAAAAATCAGGTGTTTATAGTGGGGGAATTAACATTCAGTTACTTAGAAAATAATGTGTACAGTTATTTTAGGTGGAAAGTTAGTATAGGCAAAGGTAACTTTATTTTCAGTAATGTAGGGTTTTCTCCAAATGCTTCAGGTAATTATGTCTTTCTGCTCTGTTCTCTCACATTTTTCTGGTCCTGGGCAGAGAGATTACCCAGTTTTATCTTTAAGATATAAATGGTAAAATTATTGTATGTTTTTTATTTTTGGTGCTTTTCTGCGTTGAGGTGGTTTAAATTTTTCCTCCTTGTACAGCGGTTTGCAGAAGAAGGGTCTTATATATTGAATCAAATTACCCTTTAAAAGATCAGGGAGAGCTATTTTTATTTACTTAAGGCTTGCAGGCAGTGTTTTGGCTGGTGAATGTCACATGTGCACAACACATCATTGGGCCATTGCAGAATCTCCCACTCACTGTTTCACCCAGACTTACTCACCTGTCTCTTCTCTTTTCTACATCCCCCTGCCCTGATGTGTAATTGGCAGCAGCAATATTCCTTGACACCATGCACCTCAAAATAGTGCCTTGAGCAGGAGAGGTGTGCAGAGTTCTTCTTGCGGGAGAGTGCCTTGATCATACAGTCTGGGAGGGCAGAATGAAGGGGAGAGAGCAATGGCAACAACATCCAGTGCTGTTAAGATATAAACCAGGGCTTGCTTCTTTCCTCCCTGGCAAATGTGTTGTACTTGTGGTGAGCAACAATACATTGTACAAGTGCGTGTCATTAAGACTATCTTGGAAAATTATCTGTCCACTACTTAAAAGGGCAGAAAGGAAAGACAGAGCATAGAACACCAGCTTTTGTCCCCATACCATTGGTGTGATTCTTCAGGATCTGATGTTATGAGCACCCTGGGCTTCTCATCAGTGTCCACTTTTTAAAGAGAAAAAGAGCTTCTAGCATTTTTCATCATAATTCCATCACACTTAATGCATAAATAACCCATTTTAAGCACTTGATACTTTTTGTTTTGCCAACAAAACATTTGGCTGCATTGTGGCATTTTTATGACCTTTAGGAACTTGAATATGTTTCCATCTTCTGTGCTTAATGACGTGGGGCCGAGAGTCTGACCTTCATGACCAAGTTCAAGTGAATTGGTGCAGAGTGGCTTGCAGTGTTCATTTTATTTTGTCACCCAGTAGTGTCCAAGGTGACTAACTAAAAATTGAAAGTATGCCACAGTTAAACAATGTAAAACCATAATATGTCAACCAAATTTTAAACTAATTTTAACCTAGAAATTTTAAAAAAATAAAGCAGTGTATAGGAAATACTATTTACCCGTGGTTCAACATATGCACCAGTGCTTTGCAAATAAAGGCTAACTGTTCCACTGATAACGAAGTTTGAGTCCAGTGGCACCTTTAAGACCAACAAAATTTGTGTGCAACCTTATACCTTGAATAAAATTTTGTTGGTCTTAAAAGTGCCACTGGATTCAAACTTTATTCTGCTGCTTCAGACCAACATGGCTACCCACTTGAATCTGTGTTCCACTGATAGCTAATTTTATGTCTTAGCCACCTATGACTTGAAGAAAAAAAAAGGTGCCAGAACTCTCATGAAGGAGATGAAGTTTTCAGTCTGTATATTGAAAGCTCATGAACTTTTAAACATTTAAAAAAAACATTTTGTTGAGGTTTTGGAACTCAGTTTCAGCACGTTCCCCCAGGAAAAAAGCCCTGAACATAAGTCTGAAGAAGAAGAGATTGGATTTATACCCTGCCCTTTGCTACCCAAAGGCATCTCAGAGCATCTTACAATCTCCTTTCCCTTCTCCTCCCCACAACAGACGCCCTGTGAGGTAGGTGGGGCTGAGAGAGCTCTGAGAGAACTGCTCTTGAGAGAATAGCTGTAAGACTCATGACTGACCCGAGGTCATACCAGCAGCTGCATGTGGAGGAGTGGGGAATCAAACCCAGTTCTCCCAGATTAGAGTCTGCGCTTCTAACCACTACATTTTTCTCTTGTTTTAACTTTTTATGTAAGCAGCCCCGAGCCTGTTTCGGCGGGGAGGGTGGGGTATAAATCAAATAAATAAAAAATTTCAAGTTTCTTCTCAAAGTAGCTTCTTGAGAAAGGAAGACCATCCATTGTATTGTTACATACATTTACATGTAATAGGTAGTCTCACTGTTAATATAGTAGCGATAACTTCTAGAAAACTGGACTGTCCATAAGCGAAGTCTGAAATACCTGGTCTGCGTATGTAGCAGAATGAGGTGTTGTACCAATTCAGGCTGTAGTATGATATTTCTGTATATTTGCCCATCAGCACATCAATAATTTAGTTGTAACTAAAGAAGGGTGAGGTCTCCCAAGCTCACCTTGAACAAAATGAATGTTTTGCGGATTGACATTAAGCTTGCTTCATTAGAGTCAGTCTGAGTTATTGGAGAGCCATGTCATCAAGAGAGCTATGGGGGGGGGGGTGTCCATACAGTCCTTGAATGCCCCCCTCTCATCTTATATCTCACCCAAACTTATTGCTCCTCATCAAGGCAGACTAAAGAATTCCTATATCATCTTCTCAGTAGCGCATTCTGCATATTCTAATTCCCAGAACCAATGCTCCCTCTAAGCTGTGGAGTCTTGTGAGCTACTGGCATTAAAGTTGTGAGTGAGTGATTTGGCTATTGCATAAATTCGTTTGTTCTAGAGCAATCCTTCCTGAGCTAAGACAAAAAATGTGTGAGCCAGAAGCTAAAAAACTGTGAGCTAGCTCACACTAACTCAGCTTAGAGGGAACATTGCCCAGAACACCTGGTGGTTAATGTCGGGTGTTCTGGGAACCACAGTGACTAGAATGTGGGGGGGGGGGAGAAGAAAAGGGGGGAAATGGAAAGACACTGCAAGTACTTGGTTTCTTCTTGACTGCCTCACATCACCACCTCTTTGCTCCATGTCATCAGGGCAGATAAACTGGGGAGGGGCTGAATTATTGTGCCTTGGAGTTATTTTTCAAACCAGGGTAGAATTTAGCACCTGTAAGACTTGCTTTTTTCAGGCAGGATTTTCAGGCAGCTGATGTTCATACTTTAGAGTGAAACAAGTGAGCTTCATAAGCCCCTCTAGTTCTAGTCCAGTATACCCTGTGGTACTTGGGAAAGTTTTGTAATTTAAAGGTAAAGGTTTCCCTTTGGGGAACATAAAATACGTGACTAGGGTCGTGCAGCAAAAAAAACCCTGGTATTTTTCTGATCTGGATCTATTAGAGTGGGAAAATATTGGTATTCCTGGATTCCAAATACTGGGATGGTATTTGGATCCGGGGTTTTGGGGGTTTCCAATATTTTTCAGCTCCATTATTCCCTATGGGGACTCTCTCCAGGGGGCTGAACTTAAAGATACTGGCATCAAAATTGCTAGGAGGCTGCTGCTGTACGTCCTTTAGATAACCCCCAAATTTTAAATCAAGGGGCCCAATTTCATGGGCCCCTGAATAGGGAGCCCCCAGCCATCCTTGATTGTTTAGTATGGAAGGGAAGAAACTGCAAAAAAATGTAAAACCTGAGAATCTCCCCCCATGGGAAAGCTATTGCAAGCTATTGCTAAGCACAATGTATGTAAACCCCATGAATCTGAAATCCTGAGAATCTCTGAAACATTGCATGAAGCTCAATGAAAAACACAAGAATCCACACACAAAAAACCCAAAACCATGAACCCAACACAGATCAACTCCAGCAAAGAATCAACTTTTAAGGAACAAAAACATTTGAAACTGAAAGAATCATATCTAAACAGCCTGACAAGCAGATACTAAACCCTGGGAGACACTGAAACATTTTTTTTGGGGGGGCGGGGGGAGTCCTGGGAGCCTGCAAACACTGGCTCCTGATATTCCTGGTTAATCTTGAATATTTCTGGGATTTTGGGGACTCCATTTTTGGTATCCTGAAAAATATCAGATTTATTTCAGAAACTCAGATCTGAAAAATACTGATAAGGCTGACTGAGGGTCTAGCTTGTGGTCCCTTAAAACACTAAACTACAGAAAAATCCCCATTTTCAAGCATCTTGGGTTTGGGACCCTAATACTTCAGTAGAAATCTGCCACCACTAGGAGTAAAATCTCTTTTTTGTGTCCCTTTTTGGTGCTTTTAGTCCCCAGGAAGATTCAGGTGTAGGAGTGTGAGTTGACAGAGAGGGAGGTGTAGAGCTGAGTTCTTCTCTCTCCTGTCTTTCTGTTGTTCAGCCAGTGCTGTCCCATCAGCACCTGGCTGGATTCTGGTTGTGTAAAAGAGTGGCTGGTGTCATGGCTAAGGTTCTCAAAAGCAGTCAAGTCACAAAAGATCTTTAGCCATAATTCTTACCAAACACAAATAATTGGGAATGCTTAGCGAAGAGATAACTAGAAGCAGCATACTAAGCAAAATAAAGGAAAGATGTAATACTAGTGATGCTGATACTAGTTATCCTCTCTACATTCCTCACCTTTGGAATGGGCACAAGAAAATAGAAGTTTGACAGGGACTATCCCCAAGTCTTGGCACAGACTTCCCTTCATGGTGCCAAGAGCTACTCCGGTATGAATCTCCCTGTGTTTTCAGATGTGAAGCCCTACACATAACGACTGTCTGCTTCTGTTAGGTCCCTATTGTAAATTTAGGGCAAGTGTTCCCCTACAGTAGTCAGTCATGACCATGTTCTTTGAAAACTGTTCTTTGAAATGTTCTTTGAAAACTGTTTTGAAACCACAGAAAGTGCAGATTGCTATAGTAGTTGGTGGGCTCTAGTTTTAGAGGCCACATCTCAGCAGTGACAGCTTCATTTGCTCCCTGTTCCCAACCCTAATTCAAAGTGCTTGTCATTACCTTTAAGGACCTAGGTGGCTTGGTGCCAAGATACCTAAAGGATTGTTGTCTTCCATTTGTTGATCCTCATGTAAGATGCTTTTCCACCTTCTGTTTCAGAGGTGAGATGTGTAACAACAGAAGCAGGGCCTCTTGAGTTGTGGAATGCCTGCCCCTGAATGACCACCAAGGTCCTGTTTTCCAGCACCCAAAAAGTCTGTTCTCTTCTGCTTCACCATATGATTTTTAAATGCTTGCTGCTTTTAGCCGATTATTACTGAATTGTTGGTTTACCTGATCCTGGAATCAGTTGTTTGTTTTTTGTTTTGTTTTTTAGAGGCAGGACAGAAATACTCAAATACAATTTCCTGGCAACATAGACCAGAATCTCAGCAATCTAGCACAGCTGTGGTTGGAGGCCACGTGAACAGGAAGTTGTTTAACTGCTGCCAAACCTGTTGAGAAATGAGAGTGTTCTTTTCTTTCTTTTTGCTACATTGTAAACACTCCTTTCAGCAGTGTTTACAACATTAAGGGGGTAGCAGACTGTTTTCCCTCCACCCACTGCATGACTATTGATTTTATATGTTTTAACATGTTTTAATTTTTATTGTATTTATTGAAATGTTGTGACCCGCCCTGAGCCTGTTTACGGGATGGGCGGAGTATAAATGCAATAAATAAATAAATAAATAAATTGTTGTCTACATTCAGCAGGAACTTTTCATTGATGTCCCTAGAGTTTTGGAATGTCATCCCCTATAAATCCATCTTGCTCAAGCATCATAATGATTTTGGATCAAACAGAAAATGTGTAGAATCAGGGTTGTATGAAAAGCGTTGTTTTTGGGTCCTGCTTAATATTGCCTTTGCTGTATTGTTGATGCTATGTTCTGTGGTTTTATTCTGACTTTTTGTGCCACTTTTCAGTATTGAAAACTGGCCTAGCTGTTTTATCTGTATACTAATAGCCAAGGTGCCCCCTGCATGCAGATATCTAAATCCGTGTGGAGGGGGCACCTGGGGGGCAAAAACATTTTCCTGCACACTTGGGGGACTCCCCAGGTGCGTAGAAAAATCTAAAAAGTTAAAAAAAAACTATACGGGGAATATTTAAATCCCCTGAAAAGTTAGAGTGTTCCCTGCGCATGTGAAGGGAATGCTCTTGGAACTCTGTGGTGGCCTGGCAGCTGGAAGGCATCCAAGCCTCACTGCCGGTGCCAGGGGGTGGGAGGGGAGATTGACGGGCCCGGCGGCTGAGAGCTGCTCGGGCCTCACCATTGGTGCCAGGAGGTGTGGGGGGAGGAATCAGCGGCTGAGAGCCGCTCAGGCCTCACCACCGGAGCTGGGAGGTAGGGGGGAAGAAGACTTACCTACAAAGCTGTAGCCAGCCCTGGTTGGGTCTGGCAGCTGCAGGTAAGCCTGGGGAGAAAGTGTATGTGTGTGCGCACGTGTGGTATGAGATCCCCCCCATGAATATCGCGGGGAGGCGACTCTTGTAAATTTCTAATTTCCAGGGGGCCTGTTCTGAAGTATCTGTTTCCCTACCTCACTTACTTGTGTGTGGTGTCTTTAGAGGTTGCAGACCCAGTTGTGAAAATAGAGGTTCCTTGTGGAATCTGTCTGGGTGTATATTTAGTTTTTTGACAAAAACTTCCTTAGCATAACTTTTTGCTAATGGTGTGGCAGAACATAGCATGTGGAAGAGTAGAGTGCCTTGCAATTAAGGTGGCTGCTCCCCCCCACCACACTGTGCTCTATCATTGCTCATTTTTCTGATATATAGCATTGTACTAGAACTTTTATTAGTTACTAACTTATTATGAGGTTACTGTACTATTGTATCTTCATTATGATGATAAAATAAGGGATTTGCTTTATTTTTCTAACTATGAGAAAAACCCTGAAAACAGCTTACAAGAAGATAAAATTTGAATCACAGTACAATATAAAGCATACCAGGATAGTATCAAAAAGCAACAATCCAGCAACTGGATAACAATAATAATAAATTCTAAAAACCTTTCCAGGATTCTGGTATAAAATCACACAGATTCAGCAAAACCACGTAGTATACAAGACACAATGAACCCAACAATGTAAAATATAGGAACAGACTTGGGGATCCTTGAACCCTAGTTCACCGTCCCTAACCAAAGATAAAGCTGGTTTCTGATCATTCCTCCTGGCCCTTAGGAAGATAGTGCTCAGTAGACTTCTTGGGGAAGGGAATTCCATGCTTGTCATCATGACTATGGTGGCAAACATATCAAAGCCTCGCCAAATGACTGGCATTAATTGGTAGGCTATTGTTAGATTGTGAAACCTTTCAGGTTGACTGTCCTATTTGTCTCAGCAAAAATGTATTACAAAAAGATGCAGGATTCTGAAGAGGCAGCATAGAAATGTTCTAAGTGAATAACCAACACAACCTGGACTTCTTTAGGCTTAGTAATGAACTAAATATTACAGAAAATGGCCAGTTTAAGGCTGCAACAATTTTTAGACATGGCTCGAAAACTTTGGATTAAATCAGTTTGGATTAAAGTTTGTGGTGTGGTCCTCTGAGATATTATACCAGGTTTTTCTTTTTAGCAGCTTTGCAGCTTTGCATCCAGAAGTTGACTTGCCTTGATTTTCCTCCTCTTGAAAAGTTGGCTTCTCTGAGTGGCAAGAACACAAGGAGACACTATGTTGCTGTATAGTTATAAAAGCAAGATAAAATAAAACGTTAAACTAAAAAGACCAAGAAAACCAAATATTTTAAGTCAGAGTAGAAGCAATAATGCAAACCTATACACTGATTAAAAGCACCAGCAGATAAATTTTTAACTCCTTTTCTGTAGACCTGCAGGACTGAAGAATATTTGTTCATTCATTCATTAGCTTGTTAGATTTATGCCCCATCCTTCCCACTGAGGCAGGCTTAGGGCGGCTTACATAAAATACATATATAAATACAATTAAAAACATACATAAAACATCCAAGAACAATCAGAATCCATTTTTGAAAGTGCTGGAAACAAAGTGCAGAGCAGGGATTTAATTTATATCCTGCCCTCCCTGCCAGGGCAGGCTCAGGGCGGCTTACATAGAATTAAAGAGAAATGTAGCAGCGCTCTGTTTTGGTGAAAAGCTCTCAGATCCAAGTAGAAATAAAGGACCATTAAATCTCTCCTTATATATAATCGAGTAGTGGGGTGGCACTTTCTGAACATTCCACACGCTCCTAAATCAGTTGGTGCCATGATGTGTCAGTCAGAAGCTGTCCCTATTCACTGGCTGTATTGCCTGAGTCCCACCCACAGAAGTGGCGCCCTCCAAAACTTTCCTCAGAAGACAGTTGCTTCACTGTCTTCGCTCTCCTCACCAGACAATGATTGACTCCCTCAGGACACAAAACCCACCATCTTTAGCTTCTAAGCTAAGTTTGCTGAGGCAACAGTTTCCAGAATGGGGAAAAAACCCACCAAATAAACAGTTGTCAGCCTAGCGGAGGCTGGGTGGGGGAACCAGCCCAGGTTATCAAAAAAAAGAAAGAAAAAAAGCACCAGTAGATACACACACAGGCAGAGATAGAGGATGGGGCCAGACACACAGAAAACAGAATGCCAAAAACCTAAGACATACTGCAGAACACAAATACAGACAGTCACAGACAGTTCTATGTCAGCACGCACAAACAGGAGGAGTACAGGAACAACTGGCTGAAGTGGAGAATGACATATACATTAAAAAATACAGAGAGTGAGTGACATTGGGATAAAACCTGTGAGTGGGGGGAATCTTTAACCATACCCAGTGTTTGAAAACCAATTACAAAGAGAGAGGCAAACTGACAGATACAGACATTCAGATACATATTTAAAGTGAAAAAAGGAAGGAAAAAACCAAAAACCCAGGTCATAACTTGGCTGTTCGCGAAAAGCCATGAAAAGGGCACTTGCTGTTTTAAGTAAAGCTGTACTGTATAAAAGAGGTGTCACTCATGGAACTCATATGCCCAGGGGTCATTTGGGGCCGGAGTGAGATGGAGCGGTGTTCCACCAGCCCAGGAGTAGGCACTAGGGCAGCCACAGGCTTCTGATCTGATTTGGCCCATCACCGAATTGCTGCTGAAATTTGGCAGTGGCTTTAAAAGCAGCTGGAGGGGAGGGGGTTTGAGAAAGAGGTTTGAAACTTACAGGGTAGCTGCTGGAGTCTCTCCCCCAAATACCCACCAAGTTTCAAGAAGATTGGACCAGGGGGTTCAATTCTACTGGCCCCCAAACAGGTTGCCCCCATTCCCTTCATTGTTCTCTATAGGGGAAAAAATGTAATGTTTTTTTCCCACCATAGAGAACAATGGAAGGGATGGGGCAACCTGTTGGGGTGCCTGTAGAACTGGACCCCGTGGTCCAATCTTCTTGAAACTTGGTGGCTGTTTTGGGGAGAGGTCCCAGCAGCCACCCTGCAAGTTTGGAGCCTCTCCCTCAAACCCCCTCTCCTCCAGCCCCTCATATACCCTATGAGTTTTTGCTATTGACTTCAATGGCCCATAGGGTATAATGGGGCCGAAACTGACATTCGACCTGCCAAATGACTCCCCAATCCACTTGCATTGCTGAAACTGACAGGCGAGGGTCATTTGGCAGCCAGAACAGATGCGGCCTGATTTGGCCTGATCTGAATTGGGCCAAAAAATTTTTTATTTGCACACCCCTAGTGAGCACAAATGGCAGTGGTGGCAAGCTCCTCCCCAGCTCTCAGCAGGTCTGTGGAGGAAGCAAAGTGAGAAGGGGTTTAAACCCCTTCTGTTTAGAGTCGTGTGGCAGTGGCATGATCTTTCCATTGTATTCTATTGGGCTCTTCTCGCTTTGCTCCCCCCCCCCCCCCCGTCCACCTTGGCAGGCCAGCTGGGGAAGGGAAGGGGAGGCTTTTGAAGATACCCCCCCCTTTTGCTGCCCTTTCTGACACACTTCCAGTAATGTCCAGGGGTGTGGCATATGCTAATAGGTACGTTAATGAAGCTCCTGCACCTCTTTGTCTACAAAATGACCCCTGCATATGCCCATAATCCTCTTCATCATTCCGACATAACCTACTGAGACTTTTGTCACAACCACTCACTTTCAACCCAACTTCCCTTGAGACCTGTTCTATAACAGGGTGGACAGTGCGACCACGACCACATTGAATGGCAGGGACGTCCAACATAAAATGACTTTGCAGACTACCCAGTTGTAGAAATTACTCTACAGAGCCCTGTGTGCTGCATTTTCTGGCCTACATTGTGTGACCTTGGACACCAGTTATTGTGTAACATAAGATATGTGACACTTTACTTCCACATTTATGCTTTTCTATTACATACTGCTAATATGTACTTAACCTGCTTCCAGCCTATGCATTGGTTACACATCACATCTTTCTAGAGCCCGTTGTTTTTATTTCCACAATGGTCCTTCTTCCTAGTCATTATCATAAAGGACCATTAAGAATTATGTTTGGTTTTCAAGCAAAGATTTTAATTTTCATTCATGTATACTGTGGTGGTATTCCAACTTCCATACACTCATTTTTATATTCATGGAATCTTTGACCTGTTTTGACCTTATGTGTGGCAACAAGCACCACTGCTGCCTAAATGTGGAACTTCTTTTTAATATAAATGATCCTGGGCTTTCATATGTACTACAATTGTTTTTCTTGCCAGGCTTCCTTCATTCCTTCCAGAATTCATTGCATTCATATCTCAGAAGCCCTGTAGAATAACTTGTCAGGGAATAAGATGCAGTTTGCAAAACCAGAGTCATGTTGTGTATAACAGAGAGAATAAGCTTCTTTGCAAGATCACACATTACTCATCTGGTTTCTTGTGGCTTCTTCAGATATTACTTTTTGTTGGATACACCCAACAGACACAATAAGAGATGGTGAAAGGATTGTGTGTATGTTTGGTTGTGTGCAATGATTATTTAAAAGGGTAGATTCCTGGAATAAAATACAGGGTAGACGAAAGTAGAATGCAACAAAAGCTTACTGTTATATCTTGGGGTAACAATACGCATGAAATTTGCTAGTTGGCAGCAAGTAAACTCTGTATGGAAGAATAGCAAAAATTGTATGGGACTGTAATGTCTGAGTTGTTTTCAAAATGAAGTGCCTCTAAAGGCTCTGAACCCGGAAGATAAACATACAAGCAAAATGGAAGTGCGGAAACTATTGTCTTTATTGTTCAGAGTCATTGGAATATGGGGGCTATCTATCACCTAGGCATACGGTGGAGGGTTTCTGCTTAACTCTGAGAGAGCCCTTTGGGATGTGCTTAGAAAACTTCAGAGGAGTTAATACTATTAAGGTTTTAGAGCCACTTCATTTTGAAACATAAATTTAGATATGGTAACAAGAAACAAGGAGTTTAATGCCAATTGCTTTGGATTCTAAAACCAACTTAAAGTAAATATTAAGGATGGCTTGCAGACATTGGGAGAGGTGAGCCCCAAAGTTTGCATGACATACTGGGTTTCCGTAGCAACCCATAATTGTGCGGGAAGGAAGTGGGGAAGGAAGAAATTGAAGCTGGAACCAAAAGGGAGGAAGCAGGGGATGACAAGGAAAGTGAAGCCAGCATTTGGGGGGGGGGGGGGGGGGGAGAGCAGAGATTGGTGAAGGAATTTGATTTGTTTCCCTCCATGTCCTTGCAGATCTTGTAAATTGTGTTTGCCATTTTTCTAAATTCAGAATTTTCCTAATTGTGGGTAGAACTTCTTGTTCTTCATAGTAATCACTAGCTGCTTGTCATGGTTAAATACAATTATTTAGTTTTTTGTTTAGTGCATAGAAATTATTCAATGGCTTGAGTCTTCTGCCATATATCCAAAGACTTGGCTATCATTTAATGGTGTTTTAAGGAGGCTGCATTACTGTGAAACTCAAATTGTAGAGCAACAAACATGTAAATGCAAGCCTTTAATGTTTGCTCCAACAGATCTAACCACCCTAACTGGTTTTTAATCATTTTCTGGTATACAGTTGGGTTGGGATATATCAGTTGCCACAAACAAATTGTACTTTACTTTGGATAGCATACATTTAGACATCCTTTTATTTTTGAACTGATTTTATCAATAGGGTACAGAAATGAGCAGTGTAATCTTATGCTCGAGTTATACTGGTTCACTGAGGATAGGATTGCAGTCAGTTCCTTTCAGTGGAGGTTGGTCCATTAGGGCAAACAGTGTAATGCCCACCAACTCAGGATGGCCGTAGCCCTCTCCTGCCTGTCTCTTTAATGTCCTTACCAGACATTTTAGGAGGCAGCAGTTTGTCAGCTGTATAGTCAGTCTTTGTTGAACTCAACACTGCAAGCAGTCCCTCCCTACAAGCCTATCTACACCAGAATAGTAGTTCATTGGGCAGGGGTCACTGTCCTGAGGGCTTTCACTGTGCCCCTCATTTTTTAATTAATTAATTAATTTCATTAAACTTCTACCCTGCCCTACCCACATTACAGGTTTAGGGCAGGTATCAACATATGTATATCTGCAATTAATGCAGATCTACAGTTTAAAACAATAACAATAATCAGTTTAAAAACATAAAACCATCAACCTTAATTAAAACAACAGCATGCCTCAATGGCAGAGAGTCTGGCTTTCAGGATCTGCAGTCACGGGGGCGGGGGGAGGCCTAGTCATAGATGGATGCCCACTGCCTCAACTAAAGGCCTGGTGGAAGAGCTCTGTCTTGCAGGCCCTGCAGAACTGTAATAGGTCCTGTAGGGCCTTGATCTCTTAAGGTAGCTCATTCCACTAGGCAGGAGCATTGGTTAATGGATGTATAAGAATCCATTGACCAGGCCTGTAGACGTCCCCCACATCAGTCAGATCCAGTATTTGAATATAGGCACTGAAATCCAGCCAACACTTCCACTTTGTATGCTGCCTGTACTATTCAAACTAGTGAAAGATAACTGGCAAAAAACAGTCTCTACTCTCACCACTTGCAAATGTTGATCCCTGAACAGGGTTTCAACCAAAGAGAACTCCCAAATTTTTTTTTAGCCACTTTTCACCCAACTCTGTAGTTGCTGAGTTGTTGAAAAGCAAGGGTGGGCAACTTCCCTATTCCAGACCCACTGATAGTAACACAAAAGTGGTATGGGATGCAAGTCTACACTTTTGCCTCAGTGTCCTTGAAGGTTATGAGTCATCTGTCCTTTATGGCCTTTTGCCTTTTATGGGAAAAGGTCTTCCGAGCTCTTGACCACTTTCCTGATGATGTCAAACAGATGGCAGTAGTACTTTGAGATGAAGCTCTTTACCTTACAAAAGGGTATATGTTGACGTCTTGACATACAGAATAAAGATAAGGGCTACTGCAGTCACTGTTTGCTTCCATGCATGGCTCTGATCAACCTCATTGCAGCCTGAGGCTCAAGCCCAAACTTGCTTTAAAAAAGTGGGCTTCTTCGGCAAGAAACAGATAAGATTCTGAAACAAGTGCAGAAGATACAGCTTGGTTTATGGGCGTAAGGATGACCTTCAAACACTAAAGGTGATGTTCTTGGACCCAGTTGGCTTGTTACTTGGTTATACTAGTTCCTGAACTGATAGTTCATTGTTTTTCAAGCCCTTCTCTTCCACTGTGAATCATCTTTCTTGGGAAAACCACACTTTTCTCAGCAGTCCAAGGATTTTTAAATTCCAAATGGGGCTTTTCCAGGTTTTAGTGGCTTCTTTTTACCAACTATATCCAATGTCTGCTAGCACCCTTAGTGGTCCAGTGGTGTGTCTTGCTGGACTTTGGATGAGACCCCTATAAATATGATTTTTGTGATACTTGAAGCAGATGCTTTACAGCCAGCCCAAACTCCATCTCCTGCCACCTCAGATGCTATAACGCCTGATGGTGGACTTGTCAGAAAAATTTAGACAGAGGTTAAGATGCTGAGCTGCAGACTGGATGGTCAATAGCTTGGCAGTTCGAGACCCTAGTGCTGCATGATGGAGTGAGCTCTGGTCTCTGGCCCCAGCTCCTACCAACCTAGCAGTCCGAAAGCAAGAACATTGCAAGTAGATAAATAGGTACTGCTTTGGTGGGAAGGTTATAGCGTTTCGTGCGCCTTGGCATTTAGTCATGCCAGCCATATGACCCCAGAAAAGTCTTTGGACAGCGCTGGCTCTTTGGCTTGGAAACGGAGATGAGCACTGCCCCCTAGAGTCAGATTTGACTGGCTTTCGAACAAGGGAAACCTTTACCTTTACACCTTCCACACCTCATCTTGATAACAGATGCCTCTCTTTGAGATTGAGATGCACACTGTGACATGAATTCAATCAGCCAACTCTCTCCATCCTACGAGAGGAAGGTATACATTAACCACCTGGAGCTCCTGGTAGAGTACAAGTCATTTAATGTTGTCCTCTCCAGGTTTTAGTGCAGAGCAGTAGAAATGGCCAGTGGCATCACAATTCCCATATGTAACCAAGGTGGCACAATGTTACACACCCTGTACAGCCTTGCCTGCTACCTTTGGGGTAGATGTCTCAAATATAGCATCAGTCTCATTGCCACTCAGAGAATGACAACTACCAAGCAGATGCTCTCACTTATCAGGCATAGTGGCACATGAGTAGACAGTAAAGGACATTTACTTGGAACCAGTACATCATTGGTAGGCCATCCCAGAAGTCAGCCTCTTTGTCTCACCTCACAACACCAAGTGTCATCAGTTCTACTCCAGGGCAGACACAGGTAGTCTGTTCCTGGGAAATTATTTTCTACTGACCTGGCCAGGATGCAACTCTGTATTTTTTTCTACCCAGCATTGTTTCTGGAATCTTTGAGAGTGGTTCTGCTCACCACCAGAAAGGCATCACCTAGACAGTCTTACGAATGCAGGTGGAAGGGTTCCCAATGTGATGGGATCCATATACTTGCCCAATGACTTCTGACCTAGAGTACTTATTCTGCCTTTGTTTTCTGTTATTGAAATATTCATCTGTTAAGGTCAGTCTGGCTACCATCTAATCACTCAGTGCAAGGACATTCAATCCTTACACAACTTCTAGTGAACACTTCTTCTGGGGCTGTGTGCAACTTTTTATCTTCTGGTTTAGTCACCAGTCCCTACCTGGGAAATGCAGCTTATTTTCACCCAACTTGTGTAAAACCCTTTGAGTCACACTGGCCACCTGTGACCTACGTTTATTTAGTTTCAGGTGACTTTTCTTATTTCAGGAAGACAAATTAACTTTGTGCTTTGTGGTCGGGCCCGCTGTACCTGTGGTTCTACAAGGAAAGAATGGGTCCCTATCCCGATGTGTCTTCTGAAAACTGTGGCAAGGTTCGAGCTCAGTCAAGACCTGGTGCTTGTGGCCTTCTTTACCTTCATCCATACAGCATGAGTCTTGCACAACCTGGATGTCAGTAGCAGGACTGCTACTTTTCAACTGACTATGGGCCTTTGTCTACTATTCAGATCTTAAACATAGACAGTGTCCTCCTTCTTGGAGATGTAGACACTGGATCTTTGACACCATCAAGATGTGTTATGGGGATGCTTCAAGTTCAGACTCCCAGCTCAAATGGCCCACATTCTTCACCTTCAGCAGAGGGATTCCTGTTCCTGAGATCTGCCAAGCAGCCACTGGGATCCATTTTTGTGAGGTACTACACCCTCACTGTCAGAGCTAGAGAAGACACTTCCTTCAAGTGAGCTGCCCACAACTTCCTTTTCTGAAACTTTTGTCCCTGCCTCCAGATAGGTTAGCTTGCTTCTTCATATCCATCAGTGTGATACACAGGGGCTACGTAGTAAAAACAGGTTGATTGCCTATAACTTTTCTTTTGAGTGGTTATCCTTATCCCTTCCCATCTTCCTTGCAATAAAACCCTTTAGCTTGCTGTGACCTGCTGTCAGGAACTGAGCAGGAAGGTGTGACTTTTCTCCTTTGGACATGTGCAGTCTGAATTGAATTTCTGAGGTGAACAGGTTTTCATGCCTGAAAGCTTGTTCTAGAAATTTTACAAATTGTAGTCTTCTGCAGACACAAAGCTCATCAGTGTGAATGCACAAATGACTACTCAGCATTTGCAGGCAAGCAAACTATTTTTCTTTCTTATGCATATGCATACATTGCTCTCTTGTCTGCGCTGAGCTAGTTCATATTTCTTCTGTATTTTTATTCTTAAGCCACCCTTGTCCCTAAATCAGGCTTTTTCACTGCTTATGCCTAGAGCAGCTATGCATATTGGCACCTTGTTTAATATTCCTTACATATTGGAAATGTTCCTACTACAGTAACTACAGTACTGACTTCTAATGCAAAAGAACTCCAAAGAAAAATTGGGAGTGCTCTACTGTATTTACTTGAAAGAAAGCCAACTCTGAAGGTAAGACCTCCCCAGTGCTACACAATGAAAAAAAATATTGGATACAGCAGCAAGTTGTATGAATTTAAGATGGCTCCCTCTTTTTGATGGTATACCTGGAGGCGTAGTCTTGCATTTGAGTAAATACAGTATTTGTAGCACTACAGTGAGAACCTTATCACTTGTTTAAGACTAAAGGATGTTAAGGGTTAGAGGAGGCTCTATATAGGGATGACCACAAACCGGGAAAATGTTCTTTGGTTCATGGTTCATGGCTGAAGTACAAACCCTGAACTGAACCAGGTGGCTTGTTTATGAACCAAATTGGTTTGTGGCCCTGTAAACCCTGTTGAAAGGGACCACAGTACTTTTAAATGAGGTTTGCAGAAAGCCCTCAAAACAGCTGACTGGTGGGGAGCAGCTTGCTTCGGGCTGCTCAGCTATTTTATGCTGTCTTCTGAGTCCCTTTAAAGTTTAAAAAACTGTAGAAGACAGCCCAAAAAACAGTGGCCAGCAGAAAGGGGGGATCTCCGGGGAAGATCTCCCAGGAAGAGACTCCCCCCTTTGCTTTCTGTTGGCTGTAGTGAGCTGAAGCCAGCAGAAAGGTGGGAGGGAGGAAGATTTCCTGGGAAGGGACTTCACCCCTTCCACAGCTTTTTGTGGGAAGCGTACAGCAGGGCCATTTAAACCAATTTTCTGCTCTTCACGGAAAGCCGTAGAGAGCAGAAAGCAGCAGTGGTTTAAATGTCTCTGAGCCATTTAAACCAAACAGCTGAGTGGTGGGGAGCTCCCAGCCACTCAGCTGTTTCTCCTGAAGCTTCCGTGAAGAAAGCTTCACGAACCATCACAAGCCACCACAAATTGCGCCAAAATTTGTGGTAGTTCATTGCAGTTCTGCATTTCATCAGTTCATGAACTTCGGTTTGCGAACCCTGAACAGGCCAGAATTTGTGATGAACTTTTAACTGGTTTATGCCCATCCCTAGTTTTAGCTATCTAAACTGCATGAGTGGGCAACATGGCAAATGAGGCTCAGTTTTACTAGGTGAAAGGTGATGCACAATGGGACAAAAAATTGTAACTTGTAAATTTATGCTGATATGTTCTTAATTGGCTGAGACCAAGGTTGAAAGAGATCTTGAAATTACAATGTATGACTCAGTTAAAATATTGACTCAGTGTGTTGCAGTCCTGAAAAAGGCACACTCTGTGCTGGGGATTATTAGGAAAGGGACTGAGAATAAAATATCTAGTATTGTAATGCCTTTATATAAAGCCATGGTGCAGCATAATTTGGAGTACTGTGCACAGCTCTGGTTGCTGTATCTCAGAAATCTCAAAAAAGGTATTGAAGAACTGAAAAAATTCTAGAAGAATGCAGCCAAGATGATTAACTGTAAAAGCTGGCTGATTTATGAATAATTCCAGTGAAGTTTCCAATAAAGTTGAATCTTTGTTTTGCGGTATGATGTATGGAAACATCACGTTTCCACATTCTCTGATAAGAAAATACAATGTGCAAAATTAATATAATCTTCTGTTACTTGAATGCTAGTTAAATTGCATTTCTTTTGATTAACTCCTTTTGGAATTGGGTGGATACATAGTTCTATAGTGTTTTATCATAGAATTCAAACTCTTAATTAAGTGCCGCAAGTAATGTCTGTCAAATGTTTTTTTTCCTGTTAAATATTAAAAGATTGTTTGGCATTTGGAAAATTAGGTTTAATATAGAAATATTGTGCAGTTTTGGATTGGCAGCTAAATGGCTGTTCAAATGAGCCATCTGTCTTGATTGGGCCTTCATAGGAAGGAAGGAGTATCTATCATCTTCTAGAGATCTGATCCATCCGTATACTGGTCAGGTTGAGCAAGTGTTCCAGTGCATCTTCTCCTCTCCCCTGCAGAATATGGGTAGCTGTGTGCCTTGGCCTCTTATCATGATCATTGGTGCTGAGATGCTGCTGGGAAAATAACAGCCTTAAACTGTGATTTTTCCCAGGATTGTCCTGACTTCATGCTTGGTTTTGTTCTCTAGTTCCTTGATCTCAGCCTAATCAATCTACTCAGTTGTTTTCTGTCCTCATATGTGCTTGCCTTGACAGTTTTGGAAACACTTATTTAGTTCACCATCAATAGCCCAATATAAGCCGCACGGTTCATTTGAAAAGTTACTCTAGCTTTTTGTAATGCATCTTACAAGTCTTCCTATATGAAGCATTAGAAGATAATAGACTTTGACTTCATATGTGTTACCAAGCCAGCAAGAAAACCCTTCCCGTAGCCGCTCTGAGCCTGCTGTGCGGGGAGAGCGGCCTAGAAATTGAATTAAATAAAATAAATAAATAAATAGATAAATTCTGTCCACAGATTTCAGCAGTAGTAAATAGATATTTCCTATGAGGAAAGTTTGCTAGTGGTAAACTTTCCTTACCATTAACATGAATATCTCAAACTGGCTAGTCCCACAAATACAATGTTGTTCTTAACCAAAAGTTTAAAGTCCAGGTTAAAGACCAGGATATCCCTATATTTTGCAAGTGCTTAGACTAGGGTTCCGCAGTGTGGCACCCATGTTTGCCATGGCACCCACCAGTACTTGATTGGTGCTCACTAAGCTTATCGGAAAATGGGCAGGGCTTTTTACTGGTTGCCCTCATTCAAATGAAGAGGATTTCCCACAGCTGCAGTAGCAGTCATATCCACTGGAGGGTCAGAAGGGCTGCCAAGCATGTTAGCATTCCTTAGTGTGTGGTTCCATTTCCCCCTTCAGGCTTTCCTTTTTATCCTTCCTTCTCTTTCTCCCTTCTTCATCCCCCACTTCTTTATTATTCCCTTTTTTATTCTTTTGCAGTGAGGAGGGAGCTATTGCATCTATCTCCACCTCCTGCACCAGCCACTTTGGGTTTGCTGTTACCTTCTGCAGCAACCGTTTTGATTATACGCTGGTTTCTCTTCAGTTACCTTACGTTATGAATTGGAAGGGTCCTTTTGCCCTTCTGGACTGAGACTGCTGGATTAAAGTTGGTCTTGGTTACTTTCTGATATAGTTCTTGTAGATTTTAGTGCAGCAGGCTCATAGTAATTGTGCTGTGTTTATTAAGCACTGTGTATTTGTCGGTTGTGTGGGTGATCAGAGGCTGTCTATTAGAGGGTTTTCTGTGTCCTCCTGCATGTTTCTCTTGCCTTTCTGAGATGTCCAGGGCAAGTCACATGGGAAAACTAAAAACAGAATATGCAGCACAAAATATTAAAAGCAAACAGGCAAGCATCCTGTATAGAGAATTTCATAGAGCCTATGACAAAGAAAATAGGTTCCTTTATCCATCCTCTCATCTCATAAAGGTAGAACTTTTAAAGTAGCATCTTGAAATACATGAAGCACTTGTTTGAATCCTGGTTTCCTAGGCTACACATCTAGTTGCAAACTCTGTGGAGGTTTAATTACCTTTGTTACGCAAATATATACCACCATAACTGAGAACAGGAAGGAATTAATTACTCTTATAATTCTTGGTAGCAGTTGGTACCTAGGTGAGCGGGCTTTCCTTTGACCTGGCAAACGTCTGCTAGAAAAGCGATAATAATCTCCTTAATTACTCAGTTTTATATAACAGGTGGTATTGCTGCAATATTTGGATACTTCAAAACAAATTGAACATGGGTATTTAGAAAATCCATATGCATTCTCTCCAGAAAGATGAGGTGGCTTACTAAATAAATTTACTGAATTTATTGTATTTATTGAAATAGATTAATTATTTATTTGTAATGTTTATAAGGTTTTAGATTGTATATTCCAAATTGTTGACACCAGCTCTGACAAAAGGTGAAAAAAAAGAGGGGGGGGGAACTCAACCCAACAAGTAGCTGCGAACCGAGAGGGTCAAGCTAACAAAAGAATTATAATGAAAAATATAGACATTTATTAGGGTGTACACATAAATAAAACGAAATAAAATGAAAAGAGACAGTCCAACTATCAGATATTTAAAACTAGGTTCATAAAGAACTAATTGCAGTGCATATCGAGCTGATGGATAAAACCTAAGGACCATGCGCGTTTCAGCCCCTATGGACCTTCCTCAGTGGTCAGTATTCCTTATTATAAAGTGACACACATCCAAAAATGCATACAGAATTTTGTATATACATATGTGAATATATATAAGACCAGGTGTTGCTGTCTGAAATTGTAAGGAAAAAGGGGTGGGGGAAGGGAAAAAAAGCCAGATTACTTTTGTGTAAACAATAAATATATGTAATAATAGGTTAGTAATAAATTTACTCTGGGGTTACCTTGAATGCTGTATATTTGCTACAACAAGTAAAATAAGCCTGTGGTAGTTGTACGAATTCTCCAAATTAGTCTAAATAAAAATAAAATAATCATAATTACTAGAGTTGAAAGTTAATATGATACAGAATTAATTTAGCCTAGAAGTAATTTCTAAAAGATATTTAAATATGCAACAGACCTGGTATCCAATGTCCCATTCGTCAGTGATGTATGTCACTTCCTTCAAGTGAAATAGTCAAGTCACAAACTGCTGAGATTACAATCCTATATAGTGGACCCAGGGATGATGCAGTCACCTCCATGTATTGCATTCTCTTAGCCAAGGAAGGGATTACAAATTGGGATGGGTAGATGAACAGGTGAACATTTTTTCAAAGGCAGCAGGTCCAATCTAGTTCTTCATTCAGTCCTTGAGGAGCAGATGTTTGTAAATGATGAATCCAAAATAACTCACGTCTTTGGAGAAGCTTGAGCCTGTTTGAATTTGTAGTCTGAACTGTTTCAATAATCCAGAACTTCAGCTGGTTTTCAGTATGGCCCAAATCCAGGTAGTGATTAACAAGTGGAGCATTCCTTTTCTTACAGCTCCTGTGTTCCCCAAGGCCAGTAAAAGTAAGAATTGGGGAACACAGGAGCTGTATTAGATTAAAGAAAAGGAATGCTCCATTTGTTAATCTCCAACTGCATCCTCAGACTATGAACCTGCTCCTTTAGAGGGAGTTATTGGTTTTTGAGCAATTTTATCTGTACTAAGCATCAGTTTATTTGCCCTCATTCTACTCTAGGTACTTGTTGAGGACTTCCACAGACCCACCTGACTCAGCTGTTAAACAGAGTATAAAGCTGGAGGTCACCTGCATTATTGGTGGCACTCAAGATTCAAAATTTCCAGAAATTTTGGAGCCAAGAAGGGTGGGGAATGGTTTTCCCTAGGAAAAAATGGAAAATTTGAACAAAATATGCAATGCTTTCTTATTAAACTAAAACATTTACTAATTTCACAACATGGAGTGCATTTAACTTGGAGAATAAAATTGTAGTATTGAGCATATTTGTGGAATATAAAAGTAAAAATATATATTTTTGTATAAGAAAAATTGTTAGTATACCAGTTTTTGGGAAAGTATTTCTGCACCCTGTGCTCCCATATCATACATATTTTTAATTTTTGCCATCTGACACATAGGAAGAAATAAAAGTTTAAGGAAAAAAGCAAATTTTATACTGAACAAAAGTGTGTTGTTTCAACAGAAACACTCTCATAGTCACAATAGGTAAGATTGCCAGCATATTTGAATATTAAGCTAAACTTTAACACTGAAAATACAGAACCTTTAAAGATGCTACATTATTAAATGTATTCTAGCATATTAATTATTGCCAAAATTCTTTACATTTTTTAAAAAACTGGATATTGTATGTCTACAGTATAAGGTTTTTCTTGCTCATGAAGAGATAGCATTTCTTTGGAGGGTTTTTTGGTGTTACCTTGAATTGCCCAGTTTTTCCATTGGAAAATGTCATATATTTCAAATGTGAAAAATCTTACCTTAAGATCCATTTCGCTCATTCTAAAAAAGACATTTCTTATTAGTTTTCTCCAAATTTTCCTATATTTCTATCATAAAAATTGTAAAAAAGTTTTAAGAAAAATTACATAAAACAATCTCTCCACATTTTCTAGTTTTGTCCTGTGCAGGCCTTCACTTATTTAGGTGGCACCACACTTCAAATCCTTGAATGTTCTTTCCCAATAGAACACAAGGGGCCAAGGTGGAAACTTGCTGGACCCATAACGTAAATGTTGTTGGTTTGAGCAGTAGTTCCCAACACCTTCTGGAATTAGCCAGCCCAGTTAAAGGCAAAACCAGTGAAGCATGGTGCATTCCACTCCTATCCCAGTGAGCATTTTTGAAAGGATACATTAGTTGACTTTATTGAAAGATGCTGAGAGGTATAGAAGAATCAAAAGGGATGTTGTCCCCGGTTAGTCTTTCAGTGAAGAACATCAAGCAGGGCAATCGTGACTGTTGGCATCCCAAATCAAGGCCTGAATCCATATCTAGATAATCCTTCAAGAGATCCAGAAGCTGCACAACCACCACCTGCTCAGGCACTTTGCCCTAGAATATTTGCCACTGTGCAATTACTGAAGTCATTCAGTCTAGGGATGTCTTCTTTAGGAGTGGTTTTCATGACTGCCTCTTTCAAAGCTGCTGGAGGAAGGCATTTATTACCTCTTGCCTAGCTGGAGCAAGATGTGGTGGTCCCCACACTTCTAAGCAGCCTATTCATTTCATCATGGCACATGAACGAAAAATCATCCATACAGATGTGATCAGGTTGTTCTTCAGTAACACCCACAGACTAAATAGAACCAACCATGGTATCTGAGCTGTGGCAGATGTGAGCAATTTTATCCACAAAATGCATTACAGGAGTCACAGTGGGTCTGTATATTTTCCAGGTTTCCATCTTCAGACGCCTGAAATATATACTTCTGTTTCAAAATGTTTGCAATTTGAGCTTTAAGTCAATATGCCTACCACTGACAATAATTGTAATTAAATTACGATAAAGTGTATTTTTATCTGTGTGGATTCAAATAGTGTTAAAACAAGAATAACCTTAACTGTTAATATATTTAGGTACATAAAGTATACTTTCATCCTGCCTCTCCTCCAAAGCATCAAACATGGTTTTCTCCCCCCTTCCCACCCCGGTCCTGTAAAGTAGGTTAGGCTGAGAAATCTTTACTAGCATAGTTACCCAATCAGCTTTATGGCTTGTTGGGGATTTGAGGCTGTGCATTCCTAGTCAAAACCTTTATGACCTTGGTAAAAGCTTGTACAAAGTAGATGGCTTAAGCCTCATTTGTAGTTCTACTTCTGAAAACTAGTGAATTGTTACAATATACATTTGTTTGCTGTCACTTGAAGGCAAAACCGTTTTGCATCTGATATGAGATTTTGTAGGTCTTTTGAAAGATTTGTGTGCTTTCCATCCTTGAAAGATCCAGATTGAAATTAATATGCCATGGATATGGCATCGCTCTAAAATTAAGTATGGTATTGGGGGAGGATTATTGTGACAGGACTTTACTATCAATTGAGGGGGCCTGACCCACACAGATTTTGGGGAACCAGGTTTGTTTTAAATGTAAAAACCTTCCCTTCAGTTACAAGGTGTTCCTAGGGTAGCAAGTGTAAGGACTTTAAGCTGCTGTGAGGTAAGTTTTGTGGTGAGCAAGTAGAACCCGGAGATCACTGAGGCAAGATTTGTATGTAAACAAAGAAGATTTTATTTACAAGTTGGTTTTAAAGAGCAGAGCGGCAGCACAGGTCTCCCAGGTAGTCAAAGGAGAAATTTGGCTGAGGCACATAAGCTTAAGGTAGTTATGGTTTCAGTGTAATTGAATTCTCTTTACTCCTTACAAGTACAAATAGGCTTTTACTGACTAGGCATTAGTCACGCACACAGGATTCCACCCACATCGGCCTGCCCTTTCCCAAGAGTCAGACTAAGTGGTACAAGGTCTGCTAATCACCACAGACAGGCCTAACAATTGGGTACACTGTTCTTTTCCAAAGGTAGAATTAAACTACTCTGCCTACCAGGCAGAGCTATCTTTCAGACTTTCTGCTCCAAAGCCATCAGTTAACTCTCCCTGAGGAAGATCTTAACTCACCCCTGCTGTCTTTCTTTCAAAATTCCATCCTTCTTCTGAAAGGCGATTTGATGCTGGAACAGCACTCCTATAGGCTCAGCTGAGTGGTTGTTTTTCACTTCAGGCGAGGACAGTCTCCTGTCCGTTACTGTTGTCTTTTAACAAAATGAAGCAAAGGGGGAACCCCCAAGCTTCATTCAGATATTATGAACTACATTGTATTTGATATTTGAATGAACCTGAAATATTTGGAGTTGCATTCTCCCTTCCTGCCATCCCACTGGAATTGAGATTAGTTTAGGACAGGTCTGTAGCCAGAAGACTTTCAGTAAGGGGGCAAAGCCTGGGAGTGGGAAGCTTAATTAGATCACCACTAATTGGATTAACAATTAAACAAAATAGTGCTGATTTGATTAAAAACTCTGGTCCCGGTCTTTGCGCCCCTACCGAAAATTTTCTGGAGAGGAGCATCAGACTACTCAAAAAGAGGGACAGAAATTGATTGTTGGTTTGGAGGGAGAAAAAAGACAGCTCATTTGCAATCTCACCCCAGCTAGTAAAATTACATGTGTGCACACATGTGCAACAGCAAGGCTGCAATCCGCTGCTGCTTTGTAAATAAATTAATATTTGAATGTGGTGGTGCATTTCAGATTTTGTAGTGTGCAGCTCAACCGTTTCTTTGAGCCAAGGAGCTAGATAGAACTACCTTTTGCATGACCGCTCATGGACAGAGGGAGGAAAGGGAAAACAGAAAGAAAAACAGACGCATGTAGATCCAGAGTGAGCACCGTGGGGCAGGTTGTTGCTGATATCCCTTGGATGCAGCAGCCAGATAGAAAACAGCTGAAAAATCTTGCACATGACCATAGTGGGAAGCAGAGCGAGCCATGTGCTGCCTTGACTAGGGGAAAAGAGGGAAAGAAATGGATTGTTGGTTTTGAGGGAGAAATGGGGTTGAAGGAGTAAAGAGGAATGCTGAGAATCTCCACTAGAGAAACCTCTTTTTCCAGTATGGGGGGGGCGTGGCAAAAGGGCAGCCAGAAGGTCTTCGCTCCTCCTGCTTTTCACGGGAGGGAAAGACAGAGAAAGAGAGAGATTGGGGCCCGGGGGGGGGGGGGATAGAACAGGGAGGTCCATTGTGCTTCAAACAGGAAGCCTGGTGCTTGTTGCCTTGCAGCTGAGCCCCATCAGGCACTCCTGGGGCTTCTGCCACTGACCTCCTCCCTAGCTCCAGCTCAAGGCTCCAATTATGTTGCCTGTGGCTAGCCATAGCCAGAAGTTCGCTGCTGGCAGCTGCGAGGGTGGTGGGGAAGGAAGACCTGCTTCCTCCTGACCAGTCAGCTTCTTTGCTCAGCACAGCCTCACTGCTGGCAGCAAGTCCACATCAGGCATCGACCAACGACGAAGCTGAGAGGGTGGCGGGAAAGGAGCACAGCAATTAAGCTTTCCAGCATTTTCAGTAGCACAAGGATCACTCACCTCTTCCCATTGCACACTGGTGTTTCCCACCAAAACTGACGTGATTAGGTGGGACAACAATCTTTTCCTCATTTTTTCACCACCAGGTGAAGTTTGCTTCCTAGTTGCTCTGTTAAACAAATTAATCTGCTGTTAACTGCCATAGGTTGTTTAACAGCCTAACCTGTTTTTCCATCAGAGAACCTCTATTCTTAATGGGTTTTGTAGGACTAAGGAAGCACCTTCCAGTCTCTTCCCAGTATTTTTTGCATTGGGTAGTCTCATTTGTCAAGTACTGTTATGATCTGCCTGTGGTTCTGTGCCTTAAAGATTTCCATTTGTTTCACCAGGGTCCAGGTTTCCTCAGTGGCCTTTTTCAAAGGTGTTCTTCCCTCAGATCTGCATTGCTTCCACATTGTCCTCAGTCCTTGTGCTGTCAAAAGCACTAGAATGCTTGGAAAGGTTCAGCTTCATGACTGGCCTATGTACGCACAGCCCAGAAGACTGACCTTTCAATGAACAACAGTTATAGATGCAGCCCTGTTTTTTTGTGACATTCAAATTTAGGTGCTTTAACAAACTGAGGTTTATTTCTTTCCCACAAATTGGGATTCTAAACTATGATTTAATCCTGTTTTAGAATCCCAGTTTATAGACAAGAAACAAACAGAGTTTGATTCAACCACAATTAATTATGATGGCTGAACTCAGGAACCTTAACAAAGACTTCACTAACCAAGAAGTCTTCAGTCTTGTCAATTCCAAGGCCATAGATGAGAGGCAGGAACAAGAAACAACAAGAACAAGAATTTGAGGGTCACTTGTGTCACAAATAAATTGTAGTTTGCTCAGAGTTTCTGAATACAGCTCTAGGGTTGCAATGGGTTTTAAAGAAGATATGCTGAAAGTACAAGAAATAGCTGTATAGTATTTAGTTAAAATGCCTTACTTAGTCAGAGGAAGTGCTGTTTTAGTCTTATGCATATTATATTGCCCTTGAAAATGGTCTCATAGGTTTAACCCTAAACAATGAAAATGGCTTGAGCAATGTGTTTAAGCAAAATGTTTTTATCTAACCTTTTCCATTGTTCTAATATGTACAAACTTTGTTCGTTGTTAAAGGTAAGGCATAAACCTGTTTTCTAGTAAAGGAGTCACTATTAATTGAAGCTGAATTAGATGATTCAATCGAGTGGATTATAATTTAGTTGATTTCATCTAAAACAAAGGCACTTCTGGAAATAGCCTAACCTTAAGTTTTTAGGTTTGTGCAAAGTAATTTCCCCCTAATGCATATACTTCAAGGGAATTTCAA
This sequence comes from Lepidodactylus listeri, assembly GCA_029233225.1. Taxonomy (NCBI): domain Eukaryota; kingdom Metazoa; phylum Chordata; class Lepidosauria; order Squamata; family Gekkonidae; genus Lepidodactylus; species Lepidodactylus listeri. Next base: position 56,307,559 of record JARCFY010000002.1, on the reverse strand, counting down.
AATCCTGTTATATAAGAACGGAGTCCTATTTTAATCCAGTAGAATGATGTTTCAGTTTTTATCAGTCTAAATCTAAAAAACGAGCTCATCAGAAATTTTAGTGGAAAGTTCCTGATGAAACCTTATTGAACAGTAACTTTTGATATAAGTAGGTTTATTTATTTATTTATTAATCATATTTATATCCCGCCTTGCTGGCGGGCCGGCTCAAGGCGGCTGACAACATAAAAACACCATAAGGTTTACAATATAAAATCATTAAAACTACTACATCCTACACATACAACAGCAGCAGATGGCGACTTCAGTACAGCGATCTCATGGTGAACGATGGCAGCAGAGGGGTGCGGCTGACAGGGCCAGGGCGGTGTCCAATTCACCCCCCGGCGGCAGCTCCTAGTTAAAAGCCTGGCGGAAGAGCTCCATCTTGCAGGCCCTGCGGAATTGCAATAAGTCCCGCAGGGCCCTGATGTCATCCGGGAGCTCGTTCCACCAGCAAGGAGCCGCCACCGAGAAAGCCCTGACCCTGGTGCAGGCCAATCGAGCGTCTTTCGGACCGGGGCAAGTCAGGCGATGTTGAGTGCCTGACCTCAGTGTCCTCTGGGGCCTATATGGGGAAAGGCGGTCCCTCAAGTAGGCAGGCCCCTGACCATATAGAGCTTTAAAGGTTAACACCAGCACCTTGAACCGGATCCGGTATGCTATAGGCAGCCAGTGCAGTGACTGCAGCACAGGCCGGATGTGGTCCTGCAAAGAGAGACCCATCAGCAGCCTGGCCGCAGCATTCTGCACCAGCTGCAGCTTCCGGATCTGAGACAAGGGCAGCCCCATGTAGAGAGCATTACAGTGATCAAGTCGAGAGGTGACCATAGCATGGATCACTGTGGCTAGGTCTTCGCGTTCAAGGAAGGGGGCCAACTACCTGATCAGCCGAAGATGATAAAAGGCTGCCTTGGCAGTGGCTGCTACCTGGGCCTCCATTGTCAAGGAGGGATCCAGGAGCACACCCAGACTCCGAACCCTCGGCGCTGGCACCAAAGGCGCCCCACCGAAGGATGGAAGTGGGACCCCCACCCCCGACCCGGTCCGACCCAGGCACAGGACCTCCGTCTTCAGGGGATTCAATTTCAGGCGACTCAGTCTAAGCCAGTCCGCAGGTCATCTGGGCTAGAGCCGGACTGGCCACCCAACAGCAGATAAAGCTGGGTGTCATCTGCATATTGATGACACCCTAAGCCATGCCTCCGGACAATCTGGGCAAGGGGGCGCATATAGATGTTAAATAGCATCGGGGACAGAACCGCCCCTTGAGGAACACCACACACCAGTGGGTGCCTCTGGGAGGTCTGTTCCCCGAGTGCCACCCTTTGTCCCCGATCCTGGAGAAAGGAGGCAAGGCATTGTAAAGCCAGCCCCCGTAACACCACATCTGCGAGGCGGCGGATCAGCAACTGGTGGTCGACCATATCAAATGCAGCCGACAGATCTAACAATACCAGTGCCGCCGTGCCGCCTCGATCCAGATGTCTCCGGAGGTCATCCGTGAGGGCGACCAGAACCGACTCCATCCCATGACCTGGCCGGAAGCCAGACTGAAACGGATCTAGCATGGAGGTGTCATCCATGAAGCTCTGTAACTGAATTGCCACCACCCTCTCTAATACCTTGCCCAAATAGGGTAGGTTGGACACCGGCCGGTAGTTGGCCAATACGGCCGGGTCCAGAGATGGTTTATTAAGAAGGGGGCGGACCATCGCAACCTTGAGTGCCCCCGGGAACAGTCCTTCCAAGAAGGACTTGTTAATAATCTCCCGAAGCGCACCTCGCAACCCCTCGTGGCACGCTTTTATAAGCCACAAGGGGCACGGGTCAAGGCTACACGAGTTTGGGCGTACAGTTAAAAGCAACCTGTCGACCTCCTCTAGGCTGAGGGGACTGAAATGATCCAAGATAGAACCTGAAGACGTGCATGGAGCCTCAAGTTCACACACTGTCTCAACTGTGGCCGGGAGGTCACGGCGGAGTAGCAAGACTTTATCTGCAAAATAGCTCGCGAATGCCTCACAGCCAATTTCCAATTCCCTAACCTTTGGTGTGCTCTGCGGCAACTCAGTTAAAGACCTAATAGTTCTAAATAATTGTGCCGGGCGAGAGCTTGCAGATGCAACTTTGGCCACATAGAACTGCCTCTTAGCGGCCTTGATTGCCATCTCGTAGGATCTCATAAACGTCCTATAGGATGCTCTTGATGCTTCGTCGCGGGATCGCCGCCACCGTCTCTCTAGCCGTCTGAGTCATCGCTTCATCTGCCTCAGCTCCTCTGTGAACCAGGGAGCTAGCTTAGAGCGAGGGCGCAGAGGGCGTTGGGGAGCGATCTCATCAATGGCTGCCGAAAGCCGGACATGCCAGGTTCTAAACTCTTCTATGGACTGTTACCACCTTTGTGGAACATAGGGTTTACATGTTCTATTTCTGAATAGTTGTAAAGCATGACACCTTTTTTCCTGTGTATTTATATCCCATTTTTCTACTAAACAGAACTGAATATAGGCCATAAAATATAAATGGCATAACATTGTCAATAAAAGCGGATTAAGAGATCAAAATAAGAATAACATCACAATACATGTAACAATGCAACTTTAAAACAATAAAGAAGCAAGAAACCAATCCAAGATGTTGATTTCCATTCCCCAGACCCTTCCCCCGATACCTCCGACAGATGTTGAAAGTTGGGGAGTAAGGGGACTTAGACAGATCTTCTGAGGCTGGAGCATTCCGCATTCTTGGTAGGGGTGTTCTCCAAGAAAAAAAAATGCTACAATTTTGTATTCGAGGAAGGCATCTTTACCATTTATTCTTGATTTTTAAAATAGGACAGTACACATTTGGAATTCAAATGTGTTTTTTGGTGGGGTTCTGAAATTTTGGAACCACTGTTTTTATTGGGGGGAACCAATTTAAGGGTTTGATGCAGCTGTTTTAAAGGATAATAACACCAAAATAGCAGCAAATGTAGTCCTATCTCTAATCCAAAACCCCCTGAAGTTTCAAACTGAATGGACAAAAATTACTTATTTATTTGTTACATTTGTATCCACCCTCCCCATGAACAGGCTCAGGGCGGCTCACATTGCTCGGCACAATGTTCACATAAAACATTTAAAACCTTTTAAAACAATCATATAATAAACAATCATATAGTATATGATGTTAGCCGCCCTGAGCCTGCCGAGAGGCAGGGAGGGTGAGATATAAATTCAATAAATAAATAAATAATAAACAATTAAACTGCTCACAATGATAATCAATCCTTTACCAAATTAATATGGCGTACTATATGAAGCAGCACCCAAAATTCCCAACGCAACGATCTATCAGCCTCCCAGGACAGTTTGGCTCGATCTCCAAACTATGGCCCACCCTGTACCACAGATGTTAGTAAGTGGTAGTTGGTGGTAATGGTGGTGGGTGGCTCCTAGTTGGAAGCCTGGTGGAAGAGCTCCATCTTGCAGGCCCTGCAGAACTGCACAAGATCCCGCAGAAGGGTTCAAACCCCTGAAATAGGTGCTCTACAGTCCACTTCTCCCTTCTCTTTCCAATGAGGAGGAAAGGGCAGTGGTCCATTGGGAGAGCACTGGCCATCAGCATTTAAACCTCCCCCCTCCCCACTGGCTGCATCTGGTTTCATTGTGTAATCTTACAGTGTCTAACAATAAAATGTTTTGTCTTTTTCCAACATTTGCCATTCTTCCTTATTGTGGTCCATTGTCTTATTTCACAAGGAAAAGGCTTCATTTGCAGAAAACCACCTCCACCCACCTTGTCATTGCAATCTTGGGAAATAGTTCAGTTTTTTTCAAATAAATAAACCATGTGTGATTGCATGTTATGGGTCAATCATCCAGTTGCTATGAGACACATCTTCATGCTGGGCACCCACTGCCGGGGGTACTTTATTTAGTAAAACATTTATATTCTGCCTTTCCTCATGATTCAGTGTGGCTTACAATAATAGTTAATAAACATTTCCAGCTAAAACTAAAAATAAAACTCTAACTCTCCCTCCCTCCCTTAAATGATCTCTGCCAATTCAATACCCCTCAAAAACCCTGTCAAACAAGCATGCCTTGTAGCACCTCTTCAGGGAGCCCATTCCACAGGGCAGGAACCATGATGAAAAAGGCCTAGGCGCTGGTCAATGCCAGATAGTGGCCCTCTTGGTGGTGGGATAGCCAATAAATGGCTGCCTGATGGCCGTATTTGAACCACAGGGACTTATGATAACAGATGGTCCTTCAGATATATGGGTCCTAGGTCATGAAGGGCTTTAAAGGTCATAACCAGCACCTTATGTCATGAGTACCTCTGAGGATCTGCCTCCTGTGGTGAGGTGGAGTGATCAGCTCCCAGCTCCAGCGGAGCCTCCACCTGAGCCAGATGAGGCTCAAGCAAGCACCTCCCAGGGTTTTGTCCCAGCACCACCAGTAGCTGAGCCACAGCTAAGCTCAAGCCCACCTGATTCACCCCCTCGGGTGGAACATCTAAGGTCCCAATGCAGGCAAGACTTAGCTGCAAGAAGGAAAGAGGCACGCATGCGTGGTCGCAGATCACTAAGTCCTGAATTCTAGAAGGAGCCGGGACCTCTCTGCCAGCTGCTAACAAGCACAGGAAGTGGCTGGGTATTTAGGCACAGCACAGAGACTACCAACTTGTGCTAGCAACAAGTCTTCTTGGCTAAGCTCTGCACCCATTCAGCTCATGATAGCTAGCTTGATTCTGGACCCTCTGGCTTGTGATTCCGGCTTTGTTTGACTTTGGCTCTGTAGACTCCCTGGAATGGTCTACTCGTGAGTTTCCCTCTTTGACCCTGGTTTGGACTGACTCTGCTTTTGGCTTAGTGTTTTGGACTTGGCAACTCGTTCCTGATTCGGCTTAACCTTGGACTGTCCCGGACTTCTGCTTGACTCCTGTTCTATTGTCATCCAGCTTGTGACACCTTAAGTTGAAATTGGGAACAGACTGACAGCCAATGTCACTCTTTCAAAATGGGCAACATGTGTTCCCAGCAGCTAACCCCTGACAATAGTCAGGCTATTGTATTCTGGACCTGTTGTAGTTTTTGGGTGATCTTCAAAGGCAGTCCCTCGTGGAACACATTGCATAAATCCATCCATGATGTTATAGAAGTATGGATCAATTTGGCCAGATTGGTGGAGTCGAGGTAACAAGAGAGCTGGTGAATCAGATGCAGCTCATTCATTTGGAAAAAATGTCATGCTGCTCAGAGCAGCAGCTGCAGGCCTTCAGATTCCTTCTCTGGTACTTGTCTCCAGTGGCAGTTGGTTGGGAGTGCTCTCCTGATCTCTTGAAAGGATCAGGCAACCTTGTGGGGGTTCCACAATGCTCAGTCCTATCCCCCTTGCTACTCAATCCTTATGTAAAGTGTTCAGGGGAAATCATTCATGGGTTTGGAGTAGCTTCTCATCAATATGCTGGTGATACGGAGTGCTATATCTCTTTATTGCAATCACCTGATACTGCTGTAGAGGTTCTGAAGTGCTGCTTGACTGCTGTGGTTAATTGGCTAAGGGATAACAAGTTGAATCCAGATCCTGACAAGATGGATGTAATATTAATTGGGAAGGTTGATGACCTGAAGGATATTGTGATTCACATTTTTGATGGGTCCCAGTTGATACTTGCTGGCTCAGTTAAGAGCCTAAGGATTATACTGGATTCAGCTTTATTGCAGGGAAACAAGCTAATGAAGGTGCCAAAAAGGGCATTCCAGCTATAACTTTGCAGATAAAGTCGTTTCGCTCCGCCATGACCTCCCCGCTACAATTGATACAGTAAATGAACTCAAGGCTCCTAGCACGTCTTCTTGTTCCGTTCTGGATTACTTCCGCCCGCTCAGCCTTGAGGAAGTTGACAAATTGCTCTTAACAGTGTGCCCTACCACATGCTCCCTGAATCCGTGCCCTTTGTGGCTAATTAAAGCTCGCCACAAGGGGTTTCGAGGTGCACTGTAGGAGATCATAAAAAAATCCCTTGAGGGAATGTTCCCGGAGGCACTTAAGGAGGCGGTGGTGTGCCCTCTCTTTAAAAAGCCAACATTGGACCCAGTCAAATTGGCCAACTATTGGCCGGTGTCCAACTTGCCCTATTTGGGCAAGTTAATAGAGAGGGCAGTGGCAATCCAGTTACAAGGCTTCTTGGATGATGCTTCCACATTAGATCCCTTCCAAGTCTGGCTTCTGCCCAGGCCACGGAACGGAGACGGCTCTGGTCGTCCTCATGGACAATCTTTGGAGGCACCTGGATCAAGTCGGGACTGCAGTGCTGTTAGATCTATTGGCCGCATTTGACACAGTTGACCACCAGCTACTGGTCCGCCGCCTCACCGACATCGGAGTGCAGGGGCTGGCCTTACAGCAGCTTGTCTCCTTCCTCCAAGGTTGGGGACAGAGAGTGGTGCTGGGGATCAACCGTCCCGGAAGCACCCACTTGATTCTGGTGTTCTCCAAGGGGTGGTACTGTCTCCCATGTTATTTAACATCTACATGTGCCCTCTTGCCCAGATTGCCCGTTGGCATGGGCTGGGTTGTCACCAGTACACTGATGATGTTAGGCGACCAGTCCAACTTTAAACTGGAAGACCTGGATGGGGCAGTGCAAGCTGTGGCTGGTTGGCTTAGGCTGAGCCAGTTGAAATTGAATCCAATGAAGATGGAGGTTCTGTGCCTGAGTCGGAGCAGTCCGGGGGTAGGGATCCCACTCCCGGCCTTCAATGGGGCGCCATTGATGCCAGCGCCGAGAGTTCAGAGTTTGGGAGTGCTCCTGGATGTCTCCTTAACAATAGAGGCCCAGGTAGCAGCCACTGCCAAGTTGGCCTTTTACCATCTTAGGCTGATTAGGCAATTGGTTCCCTTCCTCGAACGCAACGACCTGGCAACAGTGATCCATGCGATGGTCACCTCGAGATTGGATTACTGTAATGCCCTCTACATGGGGCTGCCTTTGTCCCAAATCTGGAAGCTGCAGCTAGTGGGAACACATCCAGCCCGCCCTGAAAACGCTTTGGGAACACATCCAGCCTGCCCTGGCTGCCTATAGCATACTGGATTTGGTTCAAGGTGCTGGTACTTACCTTTAAAGCCCTTTATGGCCAGGGACCTGCAATCCTGAGGGACCGCCTTTCCGCATATGTCCCTTAGAGAGCACTGCGGTTGGGGACCCAGAACCGGCTGGCCCTCCCGAACATCAAGGAGGCCAGGTTGGTTGCAAGTAGGACAAGGGCTTTTTCGGTGGCAGCCCTACTCTGGTGGAATGAGCTCCCAGAGGAGATCAGGGCCCTGCAGAAGAATCTCTTGCAATTCTGCAGGGCCTGTAAAATGGAGCTCCTCCGCCAGGGTTTTGGGACTGCCGCCGCCACCACCACTACCACAACCATTATTACCACCACCACTATCCCTGTGACATTGGACAGTGTACAATGAGTGAGCCCGACCTTGCTGGGTCCCCCTCTTTTCAATCACAGCCTGACCTAACCACGAAACACCGAACACCGTGATCAGCTGACAGGAATTTTAATAAAGCTGCTGTATGTGAGGAATAACTACTAGCACTTTAATATGTTTTATATTCTGCTTTTAAAATTTTGTATTAATGAATTTTTATTGTGCATGGAATTGCTGTTCCACATTGTTTGATTTGTTGTAAGCCGCCCTGAGCCGGCTTTGCTGAAAGGGCGGGGTAAAGGTTTAATAAATAAAATAAATATTCTTTCAGTTTTGCTTAGCTCAGAAGATGGTCCCCTATCTTAATTTGACTGATCTGGCCTTGTGGAACCATGTGATGATTGCTTTGAGACCTGAGAGTATTGTAATGGACATTACATATGTCTGTCCTTAAAGATGACTTAAACTCCAGTTATAGAATGCAGCCCAACTTTTATTGGGTCTGAAATGGTATGTGCATATTGCACCCATTATGCATGTACTATATTGGTTGTCAGTCAGTTACCAGGTTGAATTCAAGAAGAGATTGGGTTTTATACCCCACCCTTCACTCACAGTGGCTTACAATCTTCTTCCCTTCCTCTCCCCACAATAGACACCCTGTGAGGTAGGTGGGGCTGAGAGAGCTCTGAGAGAGCAGCTCTTGAGAGAACAGCTCTGAGAGAACTTGTGACTGACCCAAGATCACACCAGTGATCAGGGTTCTAATTATGTTACCCAGCCCCCTCAGCTGCTGCCACTGCCTCCTTCGCTTTCCTAAATAGTAGAAGTAGTTAAGGCCTCTTAGATTTATGAAGCTAAGCAGGGATGACTCTGGCAAGTATTTGGAAGGGAGAAATCAATAAACATAGTTGTGATTAATAAAAAAATGCTATTTGTAATTGTAATTAATAAAAATGGTATTTTTCCATGTGCGATTTTTTCCATGTGGGCATTTTTTTGTATGGGCTTCTTTCTATGTGGGCATTTTCCCCTGTGGGCTTTCTTCTTGTGAGCATTTATGGCTGTGGGCTTTTTTCATAAAACCCATGATTTTGATGAATGGGTACTTCTATTAATCCTAGAGAGGGCAGGAAGTTGATTGCAGACCTTTGCTTCCTACTTACAGGAACTGCCTGCCACGTCCTTTCAGTTTTACATTCTGTCTTGCTGGTGAGCACTTGGAAGGAGAGAGCTATAACAAAAATATTAATCCTTTGCCATCAGTGCTCCAGATCACAGGTTCCTTTATTATCTTTAAGCCTACTCATTCTTCCTTCTGTCTTCATTAAAGAAAGGGGACCTTCCCTTCTGCCACCAGCTACAGTTTTCCTGGTGCCTGCCCAAATGAACTGATGCATGCTGCTGAGGACTTGGTTGCAGCTTCATCAGATGGGCACGTGGAAACCGTTTCTCAGAGGTGGGCAGGCATCACACTTCATGGCCAGCCAATTCCTTCCTGTGAAGGCCCCGGCCACACTGAGAAGCCACAGCACACCTTCCAGTGGCTTAGAAAATGGCACCAGAGCAGAAATTGGTGCCAAATCAACAGTGGTCCCCAAATGGCCACTTAAGGGGAAGCAGAGGCAGGGCACATAACCTGAAGCTGCAGTGGTTAGTCAGAGATTTGTATTTCTAATCTCTCTCATTCCTCTCAAGGCTATGAGGGTGAGGAGGAACTTCCTCAAATAACAGTCAATGGCTCCAAACATATATGGATAAATCCATGGCCAAAACAGGGCCCAGGGGATGAGGTGACGGAGGAAATGCCCCAGACATCCATCCTCCTTTTTTGGGTCTCATAGAAGAGGGACCTGGCCTATTAAGGCAGTTTGTAAAGAGTTTTGGGACTGTAGACCTTCCTTTTCATGATACCATAGTAAGTCAGACTGTAGTCCCCCAGAGGAGGATTGTGAGGCATCAGAACAAGTCTCTGAAAGGGAATATGGTGAATTGACTGAAGGCCACTGCCAAAGACAAGCAGAGCAAATGTATTCTCAGCCAGGAGGGTTTCCCCCTCGTCTCTAATCCTGAAATTAGTCTCCATAAAGGAAGAGGAGTAGAGAGCATCATGGAACTTGAATTCATCAGTCGGTTTAGCAAGTACAGGGAGGTTCAAGGTGGAGGCATTGAAGGCTATCACTCAAGCATTTCAGTCTTCAAGACTTCACGGTTTGCTTAGGTCTAACTGAGGTATACTTACATGTACCAGTCTGGCCAGGCCATCAGTATTATCCATGATTTGCTTATTGCAAAGCTCAATACCAGTTCAAAACTGTTCCTTTTGGCTTGGCGTCTGCTCCCTGTGTGTTCACTAAACTGATGGCAGCAATAGTGGCCCACCAGAGAGTTCAAGATTTGATAAGAATGTAAGAAGATCCCTGCTGGGTCAGACCAGCATCCTGTCTCACACGGTGGCCAACCAGTTCCTCTGGACGGCCAACAACAGGGCATAGAGGCCGAGGCCTTCCCCTAATGTTGGCTCCCAGCTCTGGGATTCAGAGGCTTAGTGCCTCTGAATATGGAGGTTCCCCTCAGTCACCATGGCTTGTAGCCACTGGTAGATTTACCCTCCATCAATCTAATCCCCTTTTAAAGCTGCTTATTCCTGTGGCCATCACTACATCCTCTTGCAGCGAATTCCACACTTTAATCATTGTCCGTGTAAAGTAGTATTTCCTTTTGTCCATCCTGAACCTACTGCCCATCAGTTTCGTTGGATGCCCTTGATCTACTAATCAGGTCTTCATCCAGGTCAAGGAGGTGTCAAGACATCCAACAAATGTTGCATTGTCTTTGAGGATCATGGCTTTTTGATCAGCACACAAGAGCAGTCCACAAGAGCAACCTTGAGTCAGCTCACAATGCTGACACACTTTGGAGCCATCCAATGCTCCCTCTAAGCTGTGGAGTCTTGTGAGCAAAATGTCTACTTTGTGAGCTACTGGCATTAAAGTTGTGAGTGAGCAATTTGGCTACTGCATAAATTAGTTTGTTCTGGAGTCATCCTTCCTGAGCTAAGACAAAAATCTGAGCTGGAGGCTAAAAAACTGTGAGCCAGCTCACACTAACTCAGCTTAGAGGGAACACTAGACCTGTCATAGACACAATTCATGAAAAAATTATACCTCCTTATATGCCTGTATTCTATTCTCAAAGTCTGTCTCAGTCTTTCCTTTTGTCAAAATACAAGGTAAAAATTGTGAATATCATAGATTAATTCATATTGCATGGTGTCCCACATTATAGCCCTTGGTCTTCCTACCCCTAATATACTTCCCAAAAATATAATCTAGAAGGAAGAAAACATACAAAAGTCATAGAGGTGAATTATTTCATACAGTTTTGTAGTGCATAAGAAATAAGTTGATTCTGTTGCATGATTTCATAAACTATAAAATTAAAGATCTTTGACTTCCAGGCAGAAAATTAGCCATAATTTTCTTTCACAAGTGATATCTGAATGTTTAGGAGGTCACTTTGAAAAAGGCATCAGTTGCAGTATAGTGGAACAGTCCAGGAGAGTACTTTTATAAAAGAATAGAATTGTGCTGTTTGTATATATCATCTTGCTTTTACAGCTCTGCCTTGTTCCTTTGTAATCCACTCTCAACATTGTTTAAGGCACGTTGTAAATAAATACTTGCAACTGAGGTGCTTGAGTAACATTGCATTTAACCAATGAGCAACTGTCCATTTTTAGCTTTTGTTGGTGAATAGTAGAAAAATTGCTCCGTTGCTTTCTTGCCCAGCAAACATTTCAGATTTTTAGCGGTAAACTAGTCCCCTAGCATGAGAGTGTGGCACTGTGTGAGTGTGCACTAGGTTTAATATATGGTGCTTATGAAACTGGTTGATTTAGACCGTAGGGTGCAGATCATTATTATTTATTTATTATTTATTTAGATTTATATCCCGCCTAACCAACATAAATTAAATATGTAACACTGCACCGCTGGAGAGGTGTGCAAGAGTATGACTGAGGGATCCCATGGGATTTATTGCTCTGATCAAGGAATTGGTAAATAATTTTCAAAAATAAAGATTATTATTTTGGAAAAGGTTTAACTACTATTTTACATGCTTTCCACTAATGAACTTGTTTATTGTTCATCAAGCTTGCAGGGCTGCAGTGCAAAGTATCTGCTGTCCACAGCAGTACACATCACACCTTTGTGCTCTGTGTGACTTTATTTAAAACATTTTTATGCCACCTTTCCACCCCAAATAGGGTCCTAAAGGATACAAACGTTAAAACATGTTAACCTTAAAACAGCATTTAACGTTATATAAACTAATAAAAACATATCAACAAACAACTTTGAGTTTACAGAAAACAAACCCATACTTAATCTTTTGAGAGTTCTTAAGTTTGACTTATAACAAAATGTGCTCAAGAATAATTATAGGATCAGTTAGTGCATGCACTGATTATTCTCTTTGAATGTAGTGTGCCTGAACTTACTCTGAACAGAATCCCCAAGTGGATGTTAAGCTGTGTGCATTAGAGAAGTCATCCTGCTAAAGCTGATACTAATGGTTGAGCCACTTAACCTGCTTATGATGCATTTAAAGGGCTGCATACTGCATATGTGAAGTTGGCTTATGCAGAAAAGTGTACCGTATACTGCTTTCCAGTTGTGTTCTTTAAAACAGGCATTTTAACAGAGGCTATAGTTATAGTTCTCCAAGAACAGGAATTTGAGCCTAAAGTCAGGATATAGTAGTTTCTATGCTAGAATATATTCAAATGCTTTCACCACCTCACTTTATTAAAAAAATAAATGTTTCTTTAAAAATATTAGATTTATGGAAATCTTGCACAGGATGTGAACTTTCAGTGTATATTGCATCTGTTTCAAAACAGTGTTTAACATGGTATATTATATAAAGAGTTATATTGGTAGTATATTTTAGTTAGTCTGTTGCAGAAAAAGTTACAGTTTTGTACTATATTAAGTCTAACGTATATTTGGGCAAGGGCTCAGAAGCTTATGCTCATACTTGTTAGTCTTTCAGATGCAACAGAACTTTTGTGTTGAAGTGTGTGGGTTTGAAAACTAGAAAAGTAGAACATAATTTTAGTGCTGAGTTTGTAAAGAGATTTGTCTACCACTTTGTCCTGATATGATTACATTGACAGTATGTAGTAAATAAGAGACTTTTTTTTGGTATGACTGTATTTGCTTGGTTTTTTAATGCCCCTAATGAGCACTGCTTTCTTGCAACTTCAGTATTTGTGAAAGTTTTATTCATAAGAATCAGTTTTAATATACACCCATGTTTGCTTTTTGAAGTAGTTTTTTTTAATAGGGAATCTACTAGAATTTCCTCACATTGGATTATGAGGAATCAGTAAGTGAATCCTTATGCAGGACCAGCTTCTGATTTGTAAACTCCCCAGGTTCTAAATGGTTTTAGATCCCATTTCAAGTCTTCTTGTTCGTGGATAACAAATATTCCCCGCTGCCCAGCTCAGAATATTGTATGTTAGAACTACAACTGTGTTTCCTGATTCAGTAGTTATGAAAGTCAGTACATACTTCTGAGCAGGGGTCATTTCGTAGAAAAAGAGGTGCAGGAGCTCATTAGCATAACTTATTTGCATATGCTAAACCATCTGACATCACCGGAAGAGAGAGAGGGAGAGAGAGAGGTCAAATCTACATCTGACTTTCCTGCTGGAATCATTCCAGTTTCAAAAAAACCCCATCTATACCTGTTTCTAGTTTCAAACCATACTTGTTCTAGTTTAAAAATTACTGTTTACATTTGTTAATTGCCCTCCTGTGGTCAAGCTCGCATTTTACTGCTTTAAACAGATCATGTTGCTTGGTACTCTTCAGACCCAGGGAGTGAAATTTGAAACCAGCGTGAAATGAGTGTAGGAAAAGACAGCAGTCAAACTACTTCAGAAAGAAAGAAAGAAGGAAGAGCTGGCAGAGGGGACAGCTATGAATCCAAGCCTCAGAAATACCACTATTCTGGGAAGATCACTTCAGTGGTGGCTGAAGCCTTCAGAAGGCTGGTCGGAGGAACAAGGACCTTTCCGGGGGATGGGGTCATTTTGCTGCAGCCATGACACAAGCAGGCATTCCCCCGCGGGGGGGGGGGGGCTGGCACCAACTCCCGGAGCTGCGCTCCACCGAGCTCCTGCTCGAAATGACCCCTGCTTCTGATAGGTCTCCCTTGTCTGCTTGGGGTACCTTTGGTTTCTGTAGCTTCAGAGACCACAGCTGAAGAACTTGCTAGGGGAGAAGATGTTCATGCCGTTTCTTCTTTTTTTTAATTTAAATTTTATTCAGTTATAATTATGCTGTTTCTTGTTGATAAAGAGTGTTGAACCTACCAGACTTGCAGAAACATTTTCCTTAACCCTGGGAGCCCTGTTGTGCATTTTAAAAAATTCTTCTGGACAGCCCATGGGAATTAGATATCATTGTGTATCTCCAGGAAAGCTTTTAAAGTTTTGGGCAACTGCTAACTGCCTTCTGCTTTTCAAATGTTTTATTTAGTTTACCCCCCCCCCCCCCGAACAATTGGGACCCAAAACAGCTTATAGTGTTCTCCTCCCCTCTGGTTTAGAGCTCACCATAATCCTAGTCAATTGCAGCTGGAAAATATTACTTGACTTTCATGGGTCCCGTCTATTAACAAAAGAAGTCCAAGAGGGAAATAGATGTCCACACCTCATTTGGAAACTGGGCAGTCACTATCTGATGCAGCTAGGCAGTGCCTTCCCTGGAGGAGACTATCAGAAAAGGTGATGCCATTCTGAGATCTCAGCTCCTCAAAGGAAGGGTAATTTTAAGCTAAGTGTTTTCAAGTACTGAATGATTAATTAGATTCAGGAAATATATAGTGAGGCTGCATACCTAATGGAGCAGACTGACAGGAATTAGGAAATTCTCTTACAGCATTTACAAGCTACTGGGGTGGTGAGGGTGGAAGATTCTGCCATCTAATGACAATCACTCATAGTCAAAGGAAATTAAAGACACATATGTACCCTTAGGCTGCTTAACATGAGAATGGGGATGGGAAAAAAGTAACTGGTCAGATTAAGTTTAAAACAGTTGTAGCTAGCTGTAGTGGTCTACACAAAATCAGTCACACCCCCCCCCCCCCCCCCCCATTCATGCAGTAACTTTTATTGGGACCAACAAAATGACTTTTCAAACGTTTTGGCTCCACAAAACTTTTCATGTCGCTAGATGCTACAAAATAAAAAAAATGGTGGTGGTAGGGAGAACAGATTTTTTTCAGGCCATGTTCTCTATACATGGTCTTAATCACTTCCTTTGTGAGATGCTGCTGCGTAGGCATGCCCCTTTGAATAGCCACTGGGGTCAGATTGTAGCACTTGTGTCCTGGGAAGAAGTAAATCTTACCACTACTTCCCATGGTGGGAGAAGTGCTACTTCTTTTTAGGATCTAAGTATTGCAGTTTGATGATGGCAGAAATTCAAAACAGCATGCCTGCTCAGCCCCTCGCACAGAACACAAACACAGCTCGGGTGTAAAAATCATGACCTGAGAAAAATCTGCTGCCCTCTGTTCCTCATTTAATAATAATAAAAAATATAACATGTAAGCCCAATGAAGAGTTGTAGTAAGCTCAAAAAATTGCACATTGCTTTGCGTCATTTTTTTGTTAGCCTTAATAACCTGAAAAATCCATGCCAGACTTTTTAAAGTTGTTTAGTCCTGGTTTGAACACCACAGACGACTTATGTACCTTGGCATTTTTAATTTTAATAGTTTTCTTAGCAGTGAGTTGTTGTACACATCCACAAATGTATCTCTTTTAAAAAGCCATTTCTGCCCAGTTCCATACAGTTCTGTTATTTTTTTCTGAGATGAAAGCTAACAATTACAATTTATGAAAATTGAACAGCTAATATTTAATCTCTGCTTCCATTAGCTTTTTGTACAGTGATCTACTGATGATGGATCAGGGCTAGTGCCTAAGTGGGAAATTGTTAAGTTTTGCTGAACACAAAAAAAAATCTGCTAGCAGGGAGGCACAAGGCAGCAGATTGTTTACTCACATCTAATCCCCAGAGAAGGCTTGTACCACAGGGTCCTTCACTTGTAGTTAATTCATAGCTGACTGTTTGCATGTCTCCTTCAAAATAGGCAAATTGCTCTTTTACTTACGTTCACACTCACTTATATGTACATTTGCTTTCTTGAGGGAGCGACATTTCCAAGCTCTGGGTATCTCATGCATGAAGGATAACTATGGCTGTCTCCTAATAATAAGCTACCACTGAGAAGCATCTGCATCTGCTGAAGAATGTCAAAGGCCCTGACGTAATTGCATGCATCTGAAAGGCAACATCGTAGTAATAAAGTCATTTTCAGTAATTGGACTGTGTTGCAGAATGCTGTGCTATTCACTTTAGGCCCTCTGAGAGGTTGAGACCCTCAGCAGCTGACTTGTGTCTTTAGAGCCTACCAACCTTCTGGAGGGGTTCTTCTTGCAGGGTTATTTACACTGCCACCATGTATTTCCCATGAAGAGGGCTAGTACTCTACCTATGTTGCCATTTACAGGCTCCAACTGGTGTTCACAGGGATGACTTACTGCGCTTATGGACTCCTGGGAATCTAGTGATCTATTGCCCAAATGCCACCCTTCCCCTAGTGCCCTTTCAGTAACATGTTTGAGTGGGGGTTATCATGGTTATAAACAACTAACTTCCAGCATTCAAAATAAGAAATGTATTAAAAATAAAATGTCCACAGAATCATCTGCACAGCAACAGATTGAGGAAGGTTACAAAGTAAAGGTGCATACATACATTTCTCCATCTCTTCTCTAACATACCTGGCTGTTGTTCAAGGATAGGCTCTTTATTTTTAATTACAACTTTCTATTAATCATCCATTATCTTGAGTCTTTGTCCATGCACCTTTGTTAGCTCCATATGGTAATGGTGGCCATCCCAAGGGAGCCCAGGTACAATAGCTCCTTTCTACAGATTGTCCCCAGATGGACTCACCAAAATTGAATTTGTTCTCATTGTGTCCAGGGAATTTAAGTCTGCTTCTCAACCGCCTCCCTGTGGGTCAGTCCTTTCCTTTCTGGAAAGACATACAATTTAACATTTGGCTTCCCCGAGTGTCTGTTACCTCCTAGGTATCACAATCTGGCCAGGGCTTGAGATGCCGCTTTGATTGTTCTTTGCTGGCTAGAAGCACTTGCATACTCAAGCCTTAAGGGGGTCATCATTGGGATGAGGGTGCTTAAGAACAATTAACTTTTCTCCTATTTCCTGTTCTTGTATGGACAGGGAAACTTCTTTAAAGTCCCAAAACTATAAAGAGTGTCGTAGCCTGAACTGGAGTGTATTTCCCACATCTAGAAACCTTATAAAGGTGCTAATTGCCTGATATAACTGAAAATGTGTTGATTTACCAATGCGTAGTTTTCATGCGACTACATATATTTAAAAATTACAGTGAACATAAGAGCCTGCTGGATCTGACCACGTAATTGAGCATCCTTTTCCGCAAAGTAGTCAGCCAGTTGGCCTGGAGGGCCAGTGAGGAGGACATAGAGACTAAGGCCTTCTTCTAATGTTGTCTCTTAGCACTGGTATTCAGAGTTTTCCTGCCTCTTTATATGAAGATTCCCTTTACTCACCAGGGCTAGTAGCCATTGATGGACCTATTCTCTAGAAATCTGTCTAACCCCCTGTTAAAGCCACCTACTAATGGATTGGATCTTAGGAAGTGTGAGCAGAAGTCAGTCACATACATGGGATCTCTTCTGTTTTCCTGCTCCAAGTCAATCCTCAAACCTCCAAAAAGCTGGTACTGGAGGTCCCAGGACTTTTGTGGGCAAAAAGTCATTCTGTCTAGGGTACTGTAGTGTAGAAAGGGATTCTGACTGAAATCATCTGCTCCTCACATTACTTTTCTGTTTTACACAACTGTCATGGATCCGGGGAGCAGCAGCCTGGACTGCAATGAGAGGGGGAGGTGAGAAAGTCATGTTCCACAGGTGGAAATCTTCCATCTGCAGAAATCCTCTGGTGGATCCAAGCTAGTATTTCTCTTGTTGTAGAAAATGGTACATTAGTATAATTCTCTGTCAAGTTACATTAACTACAAAACTCTAAAATCTGTTTCAGAACATGTATTTCTGCCTGTAGGTCTGTAATACATGCAGGACTGTTAAGTAAGATCTTCACTTGGAAGCAGACTCCAAGGGATTAAAAAAAACCAACTACAGCTAGTTTTGTCTTCCTGATGAGACTTTAAGAAGCGGCTTCAAACAGCAGCCTCCCACCCTGTAAGGCAAATCCGTTAAAAGTTGGAGACTTGTCAAAACAGTTTGCAGTATGTCAGGTGCCTGTTCAGCAGGGAAATATTTTAAAAATCCTTTTATGGCAGTTGGACAGAAATATTTACAAACCATAGACAAAATTTGCAAGGAGAATTGTTTGGCACTTGGTGGGCTAGTACTCTACCTATGTTGCCATTTACAGGCTCCAACTGGTGTTCACAGGGATGACTTACTGCGCTTATGGACTCCTGGGAATCTAGTGATCTATTGCCCAAATGCCACCCTTCCCCTAGTGCCCTTTCAGTAACATGTTTGAGTGGGGGTTATCATGGTTATAAACAACTAACTTCCAGCATTCAAAATAAGAAATGTATTAAAAATAAAATGTCCACAGAATCATCTGCACAGCAACAGATTGAGGAAGGTTACAAAGTAAAGGTGCATACATACATTTCTCCATCTCTTCTCTAACATACCTGGCTGTTGTTCAAGGATAGGCTCTTTATTTTTAATTACAACTTTCTATTAATCATCCATTATCTTGAGTCTTTGTCCATGCACCTTTGTTAGCTCCATATGGTAATGGTGGCCATCCCAAGGGAGCCCAGGTACAATAGCTCCTTTCTACAGATTGTCCCCAGATGGACTCACCAAAATTGAATTTGTTCTCATTGTGTCCAGGGAATTTAAGTCTGCTTCTCAACCGCCTCCCTGTGGGTCAGTCCTTTCCTTTCTGGAAAGACATACAATTTAACATTTGGCTTCCCCGAGTGTCTGTTACCTCCTAGGTATCACAATCTGGCCAGGGCTTGAGATGCCGCTTTGATTGTTCTTTGCTGGCTAGAAGCACTTGCATACTCAAGCCTTAAGGGGGTCATCATTGGGATGAGGGTGCTTAAGAACAATTAACTTTTCTCCTATTTCCTGTTCTTGTATGGACAGGGAAACTTCTTTAAAGTCCCAAAACTATAAAGAGTGTCGTAGCCTGAACTGGAGTGTATTTCCCACATCTAGAAACCTTATAAAGGTGCTAATTGCCTGATATAACTGAAAATGTGTTGATTTACCAATGCGTAGTTTTCATGCGACTACATATATTTAAAAATTACAGTGAACATAAGAGCCTGCTGGATCTGACCACGTAATTGAGCATCCTTTTCCGCAAAGTAGTCAGCCAGTTGGCCTGGAGGGCCAGTGAGGAGGACATAGAGACTAAGGCCTTCTTCTAATGTTGTCTCTTAGCACTGGTATTCAGAGTTTTCCTGCCTCTTTATATGAAGATTCCCTTTACTCACCAGGGCTAGTAGCCATTGATGGACCTATTCTCTAGAAATCTGTCTAACCCCCTGTTAAAGCCACCTACTAATGGATTGGATCTTAGGAAGTGTGAGCAGAAGTCAGTCACATACATGGGATCTCTTCTGTTTTCCTGCTCCAAGTCAATCCTCAAACCTCCAAAAAGCTGGTACTGGAGGTCCCAGGACTTTTGTGGGCAAAAAGTCATTCTGTCTAGGGTACTGTAGTGTAGAAAGGGATTCTGACTGAAATCATCTGCTCCTCACATTACTTTTCTGTTTTACACAACTGTCATGGATCCGGGGAGCAGCAGCCTGGACTGCAATGAGAGGGGGAGGTGAGAAAGTCATGTTCCACAGGTGGAAATCTTCCATCTGCAGAAATCCTCTGATGGATCCAAGCTAGTATTTCTCTTGTTGTAGAAAATGGTACATTAGTATAATTCTCTGTCAAGTTACATTAACTACAAAACTCTAAAATCTGTTTCAGAACATGTATTTCTGCCTGTAGGTCTGTAATACATGCAGGACTGTTAAGTAAGATCTTCACTTGGAAGCAGACTCCAAGGGATTAAAAAAAACCAACTACAGCTAGTTTTGTCTTCCTGATGAGACTTTAAGAAGCGGCTTCAAACAGCAGCCTCCCACCCTGTAAGGCAAATCCGTTAAAAGTTGGAGACTTGTCAAAACAGTTTGCAGTATGTCAGGTGCCTGTTCAGCAGGGAAATATTTTAAAAATCCTTTTATGGCAGTTGGACAGAAATATTTACAAACCATAGACAAAATTTGCAAGGAGAATTGTTTGGCACTTGGTGGGCAACTATGTTTTCTTGCATTTCAAAAACAAACCCCATAGAGAAAAAATTAAGAACTAAAGTCTTTGTACTTGTCTCTTAAGAACTTTGCACCTAATCATTGTACTAGGTTGTGCTTTTCCTCACATGCGTTTCTGGGAAGCCTAAATCACTGGAACTGATTCTTCCTCAAAAGGACTTGTATCCCTTTATGCTTATTTCTGTCTTTAATACAGTAATACTTCTTCCAAGCTATTTCATTTAACACCTTTTGTGTGTGGGGTGTGTGTGTGTTATAAAATAGAGGGTACTGACAACAGCTCCATCATATGATAGAGCTAGTCAGAAGTAAATATGGTCAAGCCAGAAGTAAATATAGTCAAGCCAAGAGTGACATGTCACCACAGTGGCTGGAACAGCCATCCCCAAACTATGTTGGAGAGCTATAAAGGGCCTACATAGCTGAGGAATAGGACCTCAAAAGGAGCTGCACGGCTGACGAAGAAGGCTTCCACAGCTCTTGCCTTGAGGTGGAAGGCGAGCCTGAGAGGCTTCCCAGAACATAGCAGCACAGGACTGTTAACAGAAGTAGTCAGCTGGTGATTACCATGTTCTGTTGCTTATACAGAGATACTGTGAACACATCCCTTGTGAACACATCCCCATTAGAAGCAGTGTTATCAATACTTCCTATAGGGCTGTATTTTATTTATTTAAAATATTTATTAGCCAACTTTCTGCTTTCTGGAACTCACGGTGGCTTACAGTATAAACAAAACAAAACATAAAACACAAAGCTACAAATTAAAATCACAATTTACAATTAATCAAATGCACCCTGTTCTCAGGAAAGTAAATGTTAGGTCTGATATTCCTCAGCTGGTTTCCACCAATTTATCTGGAACAGACATGATGTGAACTAGCCTGTAGTTACCCAGACCTGCCTCATTCCATTCACTTAAAAAAAAATTGCAACACCTTGGCTATCTTCTGATTTTCTAGTAGAGTGTAGTTTTGGTGACATGTTGGGAGATCTGCAGTCTCACATTTGCATTCCTTAAGAACTCTTGGGGTTCTTCAGAGCAATGTTGGATTTAGAAAAAAGAAGAAATGTTGGGAAAACAGATGTTGTATGACTAAAGTATCCAGCTGTGTACTATCAATGAATTCTGTACTGCTTAGTTAACAGTTTCTTGGCAGTCAGGCATGTCTATAACACAATAAGCACAGTATGGGGAAATAAAGAATTTTCTGAACATTGGCAGCTTTGAGTCAAACATCTGTGTGGGCAAAGAGCTGAGTGCATTAGTCATACCAGGGTCAAGGGAACTACCTTACAAGCTCATAAACATATGAACATGTCTTAGTGCTTCTTTAAGCTACTCTTTTACGTTCTTTGGTTATTTGGAGCTTTTAATTGCTAATGTGATATACATCTTTATCAAAGAAGATACATAAGCATTTTGAGTTATATTTATATTTAACTGGAGTGAAGTGAAGATTCTTGGCCTTGTCTGTAGTATAGCTGTGAGATTATAAAATTAAACATTAACTTAGTTTATTGTGGCAATATAGGCAAAAAAACTGTACCTACATTTTTATGTAGCTCCAGTTCATAGCTTCCATGGTGGGATGGGGGAGTTCTCCTGATTGAAAATATGTTTGCTTTGTTTGTCCTGGGGCTACTGCCGCTTTTTCAGTCAATTCAGCATCTTCCTTTCCAGAGTCTTGTTTTGATGTTCTGGAGTTCTCTTCTGAGGGACTACAGTCTGAGACCTATAACAGAACCATGAGGGGGAAGGAGATTTATGGTCCCAAAAGACTATATGAGCTGCTTTAGTAAACCAGTGCCCTCTTCTAGGAGATGGTGGACTTGGTGAACATCATACTTTTTTGGTGTCATGGGCTATGGCTCACTCTAGACCATTTTTAATAGATTCTGATACCCTATGTAACATCCTATTCATCAGTATTATGTCCTGCAGTTTCAGGGGAGAATGGAACATTGGAATATACTGTGAAAGTTCCCACCTGGAATTTGGAGAACATCGTTTTGTCCCATCCTGTTTAAAGGGAAGAGGGAAACATTGGAGTTGGATCTAGGCATTTGTCCTTGCCTTTCTTTATTATATGTATTTTTCCTGCTTATATGTATTTTTCCTGCTTATATTACTGTCAAAAAAGAGAGACCACGATGGAAGAAATACAGAATCAAAAGAAAAGCACTGTGTACAATGTACAATATATGCAATAATATTTAGTAAATGTGTAGTATATAAATATCCAAGGAATATAAGCAAAATTCACATGTAGGCAATACATACAAAATCCAAATGTATATAAAGAAAATAATCCAAATTTTTCTAATCTTAATAGTAGTTTCCAATGTAGAAATATTACAAATAATATGTTTAGGAGCTTGCTGCATGGAACAGACAATTATGTTCAATTATATTCTTTGGATATTTATATACTACACATTTATTAAATATTATTGCATATATTATATGTTGTACACAGTGCTTTTTCTTCTATATTACTGTCAAGGCTTGTTGCTTCTCTGCTGTTTTTTCTTGATTCTACATATTTAACTTTTCTGAGTAAAAAGATAGTTAAAAATGATGGTGCAGTGGGAAAAGAAATGTTATTGTATGTCACTCAAAAATGTCTTGAGTCAATCTATCTTATGTTGGGGTTTCCTCTTTTCCTGTTGCCTTCAACTTTTCATAGTATTATTGTCTTTTCCAGTGAGCCTTGTCTTCTCATGAGGTCTCCAGAGAACTACAGCCTTAATTTAGTCATTTTAGCTAGAGGGAATTCAGCCATGATTTGATATAGAACCCACTTATTTGTCCTTTGGGTGGTCCACAATATCCATAAAACTCATTTGAAAACACATTTCAGATGAATCAACTTTCTTGTCAGCTTTCCTCATTGTCCAACTTTCACATTCAGAAATAGTAAGGGAGAATACCGTGGTACATATTATCTTGATCTTAGTCTCCAGCAAGACTTCCTTATACTTAAGGATCTTTTCTAGCTCCTCTTAGTGCCTCCTTCTTTTTCTGAATCCATCTTGAAAAGAAGGCTGATAATTGCTTAGATATAAGAAGATCTGTTTGAGAGCCATCTACCTTGAAACAGAAATATATTCTAAAGAGTGATGTAGTGGTGGGCTTTGTTTCTGCTCTGGTGTTTTAAGCAAAGAACTATTTTTAGCACATTTCCATTATAGTAAAATATTTACGGACCAAAGTTGTATGTGCCTAAGGCGGCAGTGGGAAAGATGAAAGTAGTGATAATTAGACCTGTTGTTAGTCACATAACAGCATGTATTACAACTGAAGTTTTGCTACTGCTATATTGATGACTTTTAGGAAAGGAAGGATTTTTCACTGTAGGTTTTACTCCATTGAGAACTCTGCAGAAATAAGAGCTTGTTAGGTTATGAGTTCTGCTAGGGACATGATTGGATATGTTTACATGCATTATGCTTTTTAAAATTTTGTCTTTATTGCTTTTAGGGCTGAACAGCAACATATAATATTAATAAATCAAGTCTAGTAGTATAAAACCTTGAATACAAATTCATAGTTGACTGTCAGCGGAATAAAAGCCAGCACAAATCCCTTAGAATCTCAGCCCACATAAAAGATTCCCTGCTCAAGTTAACCAGAATTCCTGCTTGCAAAAGGGACTTCCCACAGTATTAATGGGTACCACAATGGAAGATATCATGGTCAATTTTCATTCAGATAAGGTACACTGTGCAATCAGTTGTTTGCTTTTATGAATTGTTGTAAATGCCTTATTTTTATAAGCACTCATCTTACAGTTCTAAATGAATAATTATCCATCATTCACCGAACTTATTTGAAAGTTATTTATTTGGGCTTTCTTATGTTAGTTCAGGTAACAGTTCAGTATTCCAGATGATGTGGAACCGGTTACTCCAATCGCCACCTTAGTAGCTGTAAGTAAAACTTGAAACCAATTTCACATCTGAAGAAGCAACATGCTTCTTTTAACAGTGACATTGTAAGGGCATTTTTGGGAGTTAGCCTCATTGATTAAAGCTGAGTTGGAAGCTGCTTAGGATTGCTCTCCAACAGTTGGACAGGTTTATAAGGGATTAGATATATGATCCCACAATTTAAAATAAATTTAAGTCTGCATAGTTTGGGTGGGGGATCTTTTATCTATGATTTAATCTGGTTTCCACATACTCTTCCTTATTTATGTCATGTTAAATTTAATAATTTTATTTTTGGCTTGTTGGATATCATTGTAGAATCCAAAATGAAATGACAAAAAAATACTAAAACTTTAGACCTGGTCTGTTTGTCTTATTGCTTTTTTGAAGCCTATGCCAGATGGTTTATGAATACAACAGAGAAATCACAAAAACAGGACATAGTCTGCATAATGGTTTTTAGGACCAACCAAATGATACATAAGTATGTGGACTGTGTGATTTAGTTGGTCCTAATGAAACATTAAATGACCAACTGAGGCAATCATATTTTGGTTACGTTATGAGAGGACAAGGCTCATTGGAAAAGACAATAATGCTAGGAAAAGTTGAAGGCAGTAGGAAAAGAGGAAGATCCAACGTGATGTGGATTGACTCAATCAAGGAAACCACAACCCTCAGTTTGCAAGACCTGAGCAAGGCTGTTAACTATAGGATGTTTTGGAGGTTTGGACTTTATGGTTTGGACCCACATAGTGGCGAACAGCGTCTTTCTACAATACAGGTGCAATCAGTTATTTGATAATACATTGTAGCATTTTCCCTTCTCGTTGCTAAGTTGGAAGAGACAATAACATTAAACATGTTGTGCAACTTATTCATTACATTAATGTTACAAGCACGAACCCACAAGAATCGTGGGGGAGTGCCCCCCAATCCCAGCTTGCTGCAGTGGCAGCACCCTCTGCATAGGTGATAATGGCAGCTCCCCATCCATCCCATCCCACCCGACCCTAGCTTCACTGCAACTTCAGGTCCTTGCCCCCCACAGTTGCTGCTTTTGGGCCTGGTGCAACTCCTAGCTTCTCTGCCATGCCTAGCACAGTTGCAGCCAGCACCAAGGCTTGGGGGGGGGGGGTGATGGTGGGGAGTACCAGGGAGCTACAGAATGCCTGGATTCTGGAGGAGCCACCTCCTAACCCCAGCCAGTCTGCCCAGCTAAACAGAGAAACATTGTTTGCACATGCATAGACAATGCCTCTCTGTTTTGGGGGATTTACACCCCCTGGGGGGGGGGGAGGTTTGCAGGAAAAACTTCCTGATCTCCATGTTGCCCTGTTCTGCAGGTTAAACTGAATAATTGACCAGGTCCAAATTCCAGTTGCATCAAAGTTTTAGTATTTTTTGTCATTTCATTTTGGATTCTACAATGATATTCAACAAGCCAAAAATAAAATTATTCAAATTAACATGACATTGAAATTGGTTTCAAGTATCTGCAGATCGGAGTACAGTTGGTTATTAGATATGTGATGTTAATTTTTGCATGCAAATCAGATAGTTACTTGCTTTAGTTTTGTCCTCAGTTTCAAAAGCAGCTGTACATGTGATCCTTGCCATTAGTTACAATAAAAACAATTCCTGCTGATTGTTTGCTTATAGTAGTATATTCAGTACACCCTCCTGTTTAAATGTTGTTTAGCTAAAATACTAATTTGAGCTCACCATTCTATTTCCTCCTTACTTGCCCTGTCAGATGTTGTTTATCTGAATTTTTTACCTGACCTTGTAATCATTAGAGTTGACATCACCACTGTAGAATAAAATCTTGTGCTTTAATAGCAAGTTTTAGAGTCTTGTTGTATATTTTATATAGTGCTACTCTTCTTTCTTCTCCCTGCTTTCCCCAATCATGAGGGCTGAGAACTAGTAGCAATATTACAGATATAGGAGGAGATCCCTGCTCAATTTCACAGACTTTCAGAAGAAGAAGATTTAGGTGGGGTAGCTGTGTTGGTTTGAAATAGAATCATAGAGTTGGAAGGGGCCATACAGACCATCTAGTCCAACCCCCTGCTCAGTGCAGGATCAGCCTAGAGTATCCATGACAAGTGTTTGTCCAGCCGCTGTTTAAAGACTGCCAGTGAGGGGGAGCTCACCCCCCCGGTAGCGGATTTCACTGTTGAACAACAGTACAGAACAAAGTAGCTATAAAGTACTCAGTCCAGAGACGCATTCAAGTGAAATCAGCTCATGGTTCATTAGAAGGTTCTGGAACACATGTCTGAGCTGGGCTCGGGGGTCTGCTTATATGCGCATCTAAAGCGCACCCCGGCCTCGCCCACACACTCTGATAGGATTACAATTCAGTCTCCCCAGATCATTGGTCCCTATTTGCATTCTGGCTGACCAATAGGTCTAAATCCGGACAGTCTATTGTGTTTTGGAGCAAAGCTCTCTCTGCACCCGGCCATGTGCTTGCCCTGGACCACATGGCAGGACTGCATGGCAATTGCCATTAGAACACAACACCCCTCCCCCCATAGTTCAGACCCTCTTAACACACAAAGTCTTTGAGGTAGGTTGGTCTTTGCCGTTCCCTGGTCGAACGGCATATGACTGTGTCTCCAGCAGGCAGCTCGGGAGTCACCATGACTGGTTCTGGGGATGGACCTGTGTCTCCAGCGGGCAGCTCGGGAGTCACCATGACTGGTTCTGGGGATGGACCTGGTTCACCCGCGGAGGCTGGTGTAGGAGACGGGGCGGTGTGAGTGTCAGCTTTTGGGTGAGGCTGGTGAAACTCTTTCCGGTGTTTTGCCCGTGTCCTCATCTGTAGGCTCGAGAGTGGGGGTCTCATCCTTGCTCTCCACTGGTCTGTCTGTTGTGGGGGTCAGGAACCGGTGGTGCAGTTGGTCCACATTACGTTTCCAAAGCTGGCTTTCTTCTCGGTGACCTTGTAGGATAGAGACCCCGTTACATGCACTATCCGGCCTGGCAGCCAGGCTGGACCCTTGGCATAGTTCTTAATGTAGACCGGGTCCTCCAGGAAGAACCCTCGGGGAGCCTTCTGCTGTTCTGGGCCCAAGCTATGTTCTGGAGCATGGTCAGGATGCAGGCAGTTTAGTCTGGTTGTGAGCCCCCGACCCATGAGCAGTTCAGCAGGACTGCGCCCAGTTGCTGTGAGGGGCGTTGTTCTTTAGCCAAACAGGAACACAGCCAGCCTGTAGTTCCAATTGTCCATGTCCATGAGTCACAGGGCTTCCTTGGTCATGTGCACTGTGCACTCAGCCTAACCATTGGTGGCTGGATGAAATGGGGCGGAGCGGGCGTGCCAGGTGCCGTAGTAGCCCACGAACACCTGGAACTCCCCTGACGTGAAGGCCGAGCCGTTGTCAGTCACGAGGGTGTCGGGGATGCCATGTGTGCTGAAAATGTGCCATATGGCCCGGATGGCTGCCTGCGAGGAAGTGGCAGATACCGGTGCCACCTCCAGCCACTTGGTGTAGCTATTGACCAGTATAAAAAAGAGTTGGCCCTGGAACAGCCCTGCAAAATCTAGGTGGAGCTGACTCCGTGGCCTGTGGGCCAACTCCCAAGGGTGCACTGGTGCATGTGGTGGATCTGGCCATGATTCCTGGCATTTGCAGCACTTGTGGACCAGTTCCTCTACCTCTCGATCTAGTCCTGGCCACCACACATAGCTCCTGGCTAGGGCCTTCATCCGGATGATGCCTGGATGTGTGTCGTGGAGTGCGGTCAGCACCCGTTTGCACAGCGGTCCAGGGATTACCACCCATGCTCCCCATAGCACACACCCATAGTTGTGCGCTAACAATTCGTTGCACTGGGCTGTGAAAGCTACAAATTCTGGCCCGGGCACACTGGGCCACCTCCTTCCCACCCAGTCCAAAACAAGGGAAAGGGTGCAATTCTGGGCAGTGAGCCGGGAGACCTCAGTTACCTACACCGGCCGGTCTGGCAGGTCTTCCAGCAGAGCGATGTGGTGCACTAGAGCAGGATCGGGAGCGCAGGATGGGAGCAGCAGGTGGCTCAGTGCGTCCACGTGTCCCATGGCCTTCCCTGGGTGGTGGACCAGTTCGTACTGGTAGCTGGCCAGAAAGATGGACCAGCACAGCACCTTGGGCGAGAGCATCTGGGGAGGTTTGATGGTCCGGAGCCAGGAGCCCCAGGAGTGGCTTGTGGTCCGGAGCCACTGTGAAGGGCTGGCCATGCAGGTAATTATGGAATTGTTTTATACCTGCTATGATCACCAGGGCTTCCTTGTCTATTTGCACGTAGTTGTGCTTGGCTGCCAACAAGGTGTGGGAATAATAGGCGATAGGCACCTCTCTCCCATCTGCCAGGCGGTGTCCCAGGATGGCCCCCATGCCATAGGGTGAAGCATTGCAGGCGAGGATTACTGGGAGGGACTCATCAAAGTGAGCCAGGACTGCGTTGGAAGTCAGCAGCCCCTTGACGACCTGGAATGCTGCTGCGTGGTGAGGACCCCAGGACCAACGGACATTCTTGTCCAGAAACCGATGGAGGGGCTCTGCTACCGCTGCCTTGTGGAGAAGGAAGGCGTGGTAAAAGTTTAAGAGTCCTAAAAATGCCTGTAGCTCCAATTTGGAAGTTGGTGTGGGGGCCTCCATGATGGCGCAAGTCTTGTCAGCAATCGGGTGTATGCCCTGGGCATCCATGGCAAAGCCAAGGAACTCGACAGATGGAACTCCCAGCTGGCACTTTTCTTTCTTGACCTTGAGGCCCGCGTTGCTGAAGTGTTGGAGGATGGAGTGGAGCTGGGCCATGAAAGTCTCAACATTTGGTGTGGCGATCAGAATGTTGTCGAAAAATGACTGGACCTGGGGATACCTTTAAGCAAAGTGTCCATTAGTTCCTGAAATATCATCGGGGTGATGCTGACCCCAAACTGGAGGCACTGGACCTTGAATGCTCCTCGGTGCATGATGATGGTCTGGGCCGCCGCTGTGGCCTAGTCCACCGGGAGCTGCTGGTAGGCCTGTGCCAGATCCAGCTTTCCGAATATCCTTGCACCTGCCAAGGGGGTGAGGACTTGGATCACCACAGGCACTGGGTATGCATGGTCCTGGAGTGCCCGGTTGAGGTTGCATTTGTAATCTGCACAAATGTGTATGTCCCCATTTGGCTTCATGGGGGTGACTATAGAAGTCTCCCATTTGCCATGTGGGACGGGCTTCAGGTCCCCTTGTTCAACTAGCCAGTTGAGCTCTTTGTCTATTTTGGGCCGGTCCGCCAGGGAGGTCACCTGGCTGGCATCCGTATCGGCCGAATGGCTGGGTCCAGTTCAGCGTTACTGGTGGGCCCATGTAGTCTCCAAGTTTTCTGTCAAAGATGGCTGGAAAATTGTCACAGACTGACTGAAAGTCTGTACTGCGGAGTTGGTTTACGCCTGTTACTCCCAGTCTTAGGGGCCCAAACCATGATAGCCCTAGCAGGCTAGACAGCTTTCCTTCGACCACTAAGAGGTCCAATTGTCCGCAAAAGTCCTTGAATTGGACTCTGAAACTTCCCCACCCCTTGATCGCTACCAGGTTCTTCTGAAAGTCCTGGAGCTTCAGTCCCAGTGGCTTTCACAGTGCCCCCTCTCCCACGTGGGCAGAGTCTCTTAAGGGTATCCATGGAAATAATGGAGTACGCGGTCCCCGTGTCCAATTCCATCTGGCAGGGGGACCCCTCTATGACCATGGGGGTGTCTTGGAGCAAGTTTAGTACCTGAGTCGATGATGTAGAGTGTAGATCGGCTGAATCGAGGTGAGTGGCTTGGGATTGTCAGGAGGTCCAGGAGCAGCAAACCCAAGCGATGTGGCCTGTCTTGCCACAGAAATGGCATGCCGTGTTGCAAAAAATGGCAGGTCCAGCAGTCGTGGGGATTGCCGCAGCTGGCACATGTCGTCCTTGGGGATGCAGAGGTTTTTGGGGTGAACTGCGGTGAGGCAGCAGCAGGTTTTGGTTGTCCCCTCCGGTCTGGCCTTTGGAGCTTCAGGACGTTCTCCTCCTCATCAGATGTTTCGGCGGGGCTGTGGGTAGTTGCCAGGCAATGCGTGGTGGACCCCTGGTGGTCCTGTTGCGCCTTTTTGAATGTGGCTGCAGTTTTGCACACCACATCCAGCTGCAGTTCGTCTGTGGCCACGAGCTTCCGCCGAAGCTTCAGCTTGCAGACCCCCCCAGACAAACTGGATTAAAAGCGTGTCCTTAACTGAGGGGAATTCGCACCCGACGGCTAGCCGCCGGAGGTCTGCTATGTAGTCGGCAGCTGACTCACCAGTCTTCTGTGTGCAGGAGCAGAAGTCCGTCCGCAGCGCCATCTTAGACAGTTTTGGCACCAAGTAGGTGGTCAGCGCCATGATGAGTTCCTCATCGCTGCCGTTGTCCAGCGTCCTGGGAGCGATTCAGCTCTGGACCAGGTGGACCGTGGAGACGCCGCAAAAGCTGATCAGCCAAGCCTCCTCCTTCTCAGCGTTATTTGTCTCCTGGACTAGGAAGAAGAACTTCAGGGTTTGTACCCAAGCTTCCCAAAGCTCGAGGCGAGCGAGGTCAAATGCGGACAGCTATCCCAGAGCGGCTGCCATCCTCTCAGGAGCAGTAAGCGATGTCCTCTGGGGTGATCGGTGGTGCGGGGAGGCGCTGGAGCCTAGTGGTGCTGGTTGCCTTCGGATTGGAGCTCGATGCTGCCCTGGAGTTGGCGCTGGTATTGCTCAGCGGGATCACATCTTCGTCACCAGTATAAAGTACTCAATCCAGAGACACGTTCAAGTGAAATCAGCTCATGGTTTATTAGGAGGTTCTGGAACACATGTCTGAACTGGGCTCAGGGGTCTGCTTATATGCACATCTAAACCACGCCCCCGGCCTCACCCACACACTCTGATAGGATTGCAATTAAGTCTTCCCAGATCATTGGTCCCTATTTGCATCCTGGCTGATCGATAGGTCTAAATCACAATCCGGCCAGTCTGTTGTGTTCTGGAGCGAAGCTCTGTCTGCACCTGGCCATGTGCTAGCCCTGGACTGCATGGCGGTCGCCATTAGAACACAACAGTAGCAGAACAAAGTTTGGGTCCGGTGGTACTTTTAAGATGAATAAAGTTTTATTCACAGTATAAGCTTTTGCGTGCAAGCACACTTCTTCAGATACTTTATATCTTTGTTGGTCTTGAAGGTGCCACTGGACTCAAACTTTGTTCTCAGAAGAAAAGTTCAGTATAACTGATGTGCTTTTGTAAGGATCTGAACTTGATGATTGCTTGAAGACTTAGCTGTTACAGAATGGCAGGTCATGGGCAGCATGTTCAACTATCAGTAGTTAAGGTCTAAAGGGCTATGCATTTTTCTGTTACCCTTCTCTGTTGGCTGCTTTCCTTGAGGATCTAGAGTACTGTGCGATGCAGAGGATTTAGCAGATTTTCCTGGTGCTCACTGAAATTCTTTGTTTGTACATTTTTATCTATTTTATTGTTCTATAATTAATGTTTGTAATTCACCTTGAGCCCATTTCCAGGAAAGGCAGGATAGAAATTGAACCAAATAAATAAATACATCAGGTTGTGCAGGTTCTGGCCAAAGTCTACTGCTTCATTCCATCAAATCATGTCTAGATGAGTGTTTTTGAATAACAGTGGCAGCAGCATCCTCCTTAGGGCTATTGTGGCCCAAATCTTGATCCAAGCTTTTTTTTTGTGTGATTACTGTAATGTAGAAAGGCATGCTACCTCATTGCAGCAGGAAAGAAAAGTAGAATGCACATTGGTAGAACAGGAAAGGCAGAGTAAGCTTGCTCAATTTCTTTTCTTCACTGCAGCTCCTTCTTCAGCCCCCTTAAGGCATTTTGTCTGCATGAATTGCCTACTTCCCAGCACCAGCTTTTCAGGGAGATCACACAGGGCTGCTAAGAGAGCCATTTGGTGTGGTGGTTAAGAGTGGGGTCTCTGATCTGGGAGAACTGGATTCCCCACTCCTCCACATGCAGCTGCTGGTGTGACTTTGGGCCAGTCATAAGTTTTTTCAGAGCTGTTCTCTCAAGGGCCGTTCTCGGGGGAGCTCTCTCAGCCCCACCTACCTAACAGGGTGTCTGTTGTGGGGAGGGGAGGGGAAGGGAAAGGGATTGTAAGCTGTTATTAGACTCCTTTGGGTAGTGAAGGGTGGGAGATAAATCCAATCTCCTCTTCTTCTTTTAAGGGAAGGGGGAGCAAGAAATATCCTATGAGTTATCCTTGCCATTGCCGTGGTTTTGTTCTACAAATTGTAGGAAGTTTTACATAAACTGCTGGGATTTTTTTAGAGTAAAACTAGAAATAGAACAAGATGAGTGAAGAGGTGACTGCAGTCTCCTTGTATGTTGCTGCAGGACATCAAACAACTACAAAATGAAAGGATCAATATATTATTCATGTGTAGCACAATAAGACATTATATAATGGGCTGCTACTGGCTCCTTGCAGCTTTCTCTGGCTTCCACACCAGCAATTGGTCAGTCCGAAACAGAGTACTTTGATAAATGATATTGATCTGGCAGTATTGTATTTCTTATGTCCTTAGGAAAATGATAGCAGTTGTATCAAGTTTTCACTATATACTTAAGTCATTTACCAAGTTACAACATATTCCTTTGTCTAGAGTCCACTCAACTCTTGTATAGTTTTCTGATCCTTCTACATCTGCTTGAATATGATCTGAAAAAATTACATTTCCACAGTAATGTCAGATACCCATGACTCCATTTTGCAACTCCGAAAGTAAAGCTGCTTATGGGTTATGTTTGATTTGTATTAAGTTCTTTTATTCTCTATTATTAAGACTATTTAAAAAATCAGAAAGTTGGATGGTAGTACTTCTGGTTTGTGAATGAATGACAAAGGTAGATATAAATGAGTACGTAACACACTAGATGTTGGAGGACTTTAATTTCTGAATTTGTGATTTAAATCCCCCTTTGAGATGGAACATAGGATTTATTAGGCCTTCTTATTGATCTAAGCCAACAGCTTTGACAATAAATGAGCACTTTGTGGATTTTATCACATCTTCTGAGTCTCACAATTCTATTTTCTGCCCATATTGAAAGCTTCTTTATATCCATTAGAATATTTCTAAACCATACATTATTAGAGTTGATGTGTGTGCCTATACAGAAAGAATTAGAAACTGCAGTTCTGATAACGTTTTTAGAGTGCAAAACAGTAGCTTGGAAATTTGATTTCAATGTCATGTGTTTTTCCTCTGCTGCCTTTCCATTCACCAGTGCCATTAATAGTGGTCTATGTAGCATTTTTTTGGTCCCAATAGGTGTCGAATCCTAGGTGAGACCCAGCTCATATTCACTTTTCAGGCTTCTAATGTTCCCTTACCTTAGAAGTTTTGCTTCCACTGGACATGCTCAGAACTCTCACATTTTGATTTCTAGGAAGTAAAGCCAGAACTGTGGTCGTTATTGACCTATAAGGAGGCGTCTGACCTATTCTTGACATTGAGAGCATGTTTTGTACAAGCTTTACTCTGCCCAGCTCTCAAGTTAGTTTCATTTAAACCATAAGTGTTTGCCATGTAAGTATGATGTCTGTTGCCTGATTCTGTTGTACAAATATTCCAAGCTAACTGGCTAATACGAGATCGCACGTTCCCTGATACTTGGGGAATCCATGACTGAGCAATCAGAGCTTGGGGAAGTGACACCCCACCCCTTTGTTGAGGGTAGGAAGTAGAAGAAACAGCAGCGCTCCCTTCAAGGAAATAGTGTACCTACATGAAATCAAACCCTTAGCCCTGTTCTCATCTCTTCCTACTTGACAACATATGCCCTTCCTGCGCCTTTAGCCTCTTCAATAGTTTTTTTTCCAGAACACTCTGTAGTACCATGGCATCCTTCCCTTGGTTCTTTATGCTCTCCTTCTATGAGCCCCTCCTCACCTTGGTCTTGCAGTGAGATGGAAACCAGCCAACAAGATCATTTGTATGTATATAATGTATATTCCGAGGGACAGTTCCATTTTGCTTTTGGAAATAATTAAATGTCTAAAACAAGGAATACCCCTTAGAATATATTTTGTTTGGAGATCCTTAAGTAAGGAATGTCATTCTAGTACATTTTTGACCTTATGATGTCATCTTTCAGTTGTAACAATTTCTCACAGTACATTTCTCAGCTGGCGATGTGAAGACCTGGGGAAAAGGGGAAACATTGGGGGGGGGTGTTTTTTTCCTTCCCCTCACTAAGGACTTCCCCCCAGTTTTTCTCATGGGAAAAATTGGGAAACTTTTCTGGAGCACTGTAAAAAAACAACTGCAAAATATTTTCTCTTCTAAAATGTGTGAAATGTTTTCTAAGACAGTTTTCCTCTGATGTGTAGTATGAAAATTTTTATGTGAGGCAGTCTACACTACAGCAGCCTTGTTCTATAAATGCTTATAACAAGCTAAGTCAGCTTGTTCCTGTACATTTATTTGACTATAATTCTGATCTGCAGCTATGCCCCATTCCCTCTCTACTGATGCCAATGAGGATATATCCGGGGCAATTCTGTTTCTGATCTTATTCTAAATTGAGATTAAATCATTTATGATATTATTATCTCCTTTATAACATTTTGCTCACTACAGCAGCACACGTACTAAGATTGGAATGATACAGAGACGAATAGCATGGCCCCTGTGTGTTACAGAAATAGTTGACTAATTTGTTTCCTTAGCTGGCAAAAGTTTCAGATCTGGAAATTTAAAGCACCTGTTCTCTGTCATAATAGTAATGCTTAAAAAATACTTGTCCATTACTGGTAATATTTGATAGGTCAAGTGACTAGTTGCCTTTCAGCTAGTCAAATGTCCAATTTAAAGGGTAACTATTTAAAAGGTAACTAAAATTCAGCGTTCAAGAGGGATGGGAGTTTCTTAAAAGTGAAATACTGAAGACACAATCACAAATGATTCCCATGAGAAGGAAAAATGAGCTAGGACAAAAATCTGAACTTGGAGGCTAAAAAACTGTGAGCTAGCTCG
This sequence comes from Lepidodactylus listeri, assembly GCA_029233225.1. NCBI lineage: Eukaryota > Metazoa > Chordata > Lepidosauria > Squamata > Gekkonidae > Lepidodactylus > Lepidodactylus listeri. The sequence continues at coordinate 56,272,667 of JARCFY010000002.1, read as the reverse complement.
CACCACCTTAGCTTAGAGGGAGCACTGGTCTGGAGACAGTGATCAGTAGTTGGTGGTTGACCGTGTCAAATGCCGCTGACAGGTCTAACAACAACAACACTGCTGTATTGCCTCAATCCAGATGCTTCCGGAGATCATCTGTGAGGACGACCAAGACCATCTCTGTCCCGTGGTCTGGTCAGAAACCGGATTCTAAGGTGTCTAATGCAGAGGTGTCATCCAAAAAACCCTGAGAACTGAGCCATTTGCAGAGCATAGGTAATTAGGGACATAAAATCAGTGTATTGCTGCAGCTCATTCCATTGCTCCTAAGGCTATGAATCATAAAGCCATTCCTTTATTCCAGGTAATTAATTACATTAAGGGAAATACAGCTTTGAGCTAGGATCTGAGTTATTCTGAGCTTAGGATCTGAGTTATCATGGGAATGTTTCTAGAATATTCTCTCTCAATAAAGTGTCTGCTTTGGGGTTTGAGTTCTGAATTTCAATGAGTGCTCTAGAAGTCAACCAAAACATCATAAAGTAGTGCTAAGAGTTTGTTAACATTCACAATGCAGTTGTACTCTAGATTCATTCATTTCAGTATCTTTAAACAGAGGTAATGCTTCATAAGATGGTACTTTCACTAGCTTAACCACAGGGATGGAAGTTACATGATACTAAGATATACACGAGGCAAACATTTGCCATTTCTGTATAAAAACAAGAGAAGAAAGCATGATGGTGCAGTGGGAAAAGAAATTTTATTTCAATCAAAGCTCCATATGCATTTTTTGCACAGCCTCGTCAGGGGATTTGTAAGGCAGCAGTCTCTTAGTGTGTTCCCACTGTAATAGGCTGTAGGAATATGTAGAAACTTTTCTAATCCAAGGGAAAGTTCCAAAGCTTGTTAAAATCCCTTGAGACTCCCCCATCTTTGGGCTGCTTTTCTTCTCTTCAGGGTTATGAGTGTAGTTAAATTCTCCTTCAAAAATCCTACCTAGCATCCTACCAGTCAGGAGACTGACTTCTTTTCTATTTCTGCAGAAAGTTTCTGAGAACATACAAAACCAGTGGGGACCCGCAAGAAACTTACGGAAATGGTTATCCTGTCCCCTCCACCTTTGCTTCCTTCTCTCTCCCCCCTCACACTCCTTCTCCCTCCTGCCACCCCTTTTATTTCCCTTTCTCTGCCATGCCTGTCATTTCCTCTCTCTTTCTGTCCTCTGCCTCACAACTCTCTTTTTCTTTTTCTGCCTCCCCACCTCATCACTCTTTCCCTCTCTTTCTGGCCCCTACCCCATCACTTTCTGTTTTTGCCCATCACTCTCCCAGCCTCCCTCTTTCTCCCCCCACCACAGCAGCAGTGGTGATGGCGGCTCTCCAGGAATCACAATGGACCTCCCTACTACAGAGATCAGTTCCCCTTAGGGTGGCCAGCTCTAGGATGGGAAATTCCTGGGGTGGAGCCTTGGGAGGGTGAGGTTCAGGGAGGGAAGCGACCTCAGCAGGTTATAATGCCATTGACTCTACCTTCCAAAGCAGCCATTTTCTACAGGGGAAATTATCTCTGTTATCTGGAGAGCAGTTGTAATTTTGGGTGATCTCCATCCCCCACCTGGATGTTGGCAATCCTAGTTCCCCTGGAGTAAATGTTTACTGGGAGTCAGTTTGATATAGGGGTTAAGTGTGCAGACTCTAATCTGGGAGAGCCGAGTTTGATTCCCCACTCCTCCACTTGCACCTGCTGGATGACCTTGGGCAAGCCATAGTTCTGGGACAGCTGTTCTTGAAAAAAGAGCACTTTCTGTCAGAGCTCACTCAGCCCCGCCTGCCTCATAGGGTGTCTGTTGTAGGGAGGGGAAGGGAAAGGAGTTTGTAAGCTGCTCTGAGACTCCCTTGGGTAGTGAAGGGTGGGGTATAAATCCAATCTCTTCTTCTTCTACTTCAGAGGGTAGAGTCTATGGCATTATACCCTTCTGAGGTTCCTCCCCTCCTCACACTCCAGCCAACCTACATTTATCTGCTCCCCTTAAGCTGTCCTTCTTCCTTCCCAGCAGCTTCTACCTAGGAAAACCCTTCTTCAGCTATATTTATTAATTTACTTCATTTATACCCCACTTTTCTCCACAGCAGGGACCAAAGCAGCATCCATACAACCCCATGATGTAGTATGTGACCAGTCCAAAATCACCCAATGAGCTTCTGAAGCAAGATGAGGATTTGACCCTCCCAGACCCTACTCTGAAGCTCTAACAGCCATACCACACTGGCTTTCATAGGATGGCTGCTATTGAACAATAGCAAGCAGCCAGGCCTAGATGAGTGGTATCAAGTCATTAAGAGGTTCTGCCAGGTCTCAGGTTGCCAATTTCCAGGTGTGACCTGGAGATCTCCCGGGACTACAGCTGAACTCCAGACAACAGAGATCTGTCCCTCTGGAGAAAATGCCTGCTTTAGAGGGTGGACTCTGTGGCATTATATCTAGCTGAGGTCTGTCCCTCCTCAAACTCTGCCCTCCTCAGACTCCAGTCCAAAATCTCCTGGAATTTCCCAATCTGGAGATGTCAACCCTAGTCAGGCCTGGCATGGCTGGTATAATAGTTTTCAGATTATTTTATTGTGATTAATTGTATGATTAATTGTATGATTGTTATCTTACTATGTGTTAAATATTGTACACAGGTTTAAATTCTTGAAAAGATTGTCTCTCTCCTCCTCCTTTGCTCTGCTACCAGAGCAAAACTGAGCATATAGAATCCCTTTTTATTTTTTGTCTTACTGGTGTTGGTATAAGAACAGAGTTCGAGTCCAGTGGCACCTTTAAACCAATGAAGTTTAATTCTGAATATAGGCTTTTGTGTGCACTATGGCAGCTAGAGAATATCATGGGTAGCAATTCCACAAGTGGTATCCTGTTGATCTGTTGATTTAATGTTTCTTATTTTATCAAATCGTTTTCGTATTGTAGTTACTTGTCTTGTGTCTTGAGATGGCCAGAAAAAAGGTGGTTTATAAATATTTGGGAAAAAATAAAATATACATCATTTCCACCCATGTGGATCTGAGACTATAGCAACCAGGCTGCTTAACAGTGTTTAAATAGGGTCTTGTTTATTGTCCACAGTGAAAGTTAAATAGTGGGTTGAGAAACAATTAGATAACTACCTTGCCTATCATTTTGGCTTTTAGTAGTTGCTCAGATTTGGTAGAATAATATTTACTCTCATTTGTGATGAACAGTATGTATACACTTGGCTCTGTAAAGAGTACACACTTGGATGTTGAGGTACATACTTCAAAGAACGATCAAGAAAGTTGACTTCATTAGATGTGACTCTTTGATGTTGTGACATGCAGCTTTCCTCTTTGTCATCTTAAAATATGACACTAAGAATACTTCTATTTAAGGCTTTGACATTCTGTTGATGCTCGCAAATTTTAATTTCCAAAGCTTACTTATCCCTAGATAAAGTGTTTTCTGGGAAGATGACAGACAATAGATTGCTTTGTACCCTTGTGTCAAAAGGATCAGAAGAACAGTAATATAGAGTTATTTGTGAGTTTGGATGACAGTGGTTTTTGTGTGATATGACAAGCTTGCTAATAATACTTGATAAGACTATTGTAAAAGGATGATACTATTGTGAATAAATGTTGTGAAACAGTACTTAAAGTTCAGATAGAAAGATGTCATCAAAACCACAAGGATGCCAGCGTGGTTAATAAACAAAGTAAAAGAAAGTATCACTTTATTTCTAAAATACATATACTACTGCTCTAAGTCTGCCCAAGGTGTAAAACAATAAAACAAAGACAACCAAAATAGTAAAAAATGATTTGATAAAAATAAATCATGCTAATAAAAACAAATCAGTAAAATAAGTCTAGCTATACAAACAAGTCAATTAAAACATGCAAATAAGAGTAAGTAAACTCCATAACAATAATATGTAAATTATCACTTATTTATCAGAAGATTAGGAAGTTTCAAAATCTACATAGTTCGCTAAAGAGATCTGGGGAGTATCCAGGAAATGATACCCAGTTAGCATAATATTTTTGTTCCACCTGTCCTAAACTGAGAGGAAACCATGGTTGAAAATAGAATTATTAAGCATATAGAAGCAGCCTACATAGTCATGACTGCTTGGAAGCTAAATGGGGTTGGCCATGGTTAGTATTTGCATGGGAGACCACCAAGGAAGAGGGGTGTTGCTATGCAGAGAATTGCAATGGCAAACCACCTGTTGCCTTGAAAACCATCTGAGTGGTTGCCGTAAGTTGATTGTGACTTATCAGCACATTATTATTATTATTGTTATTGTTATAGAACAGAGATCCCCAGCCTTTTTGAGACTGTGGGCACCACTGTAATTTTGACACAGTACCCATTACAATCACAAAGTGGCTGCAGTAGGTAGCAGAGCGAACTGCTGGTTTTTTTGTATTTTGATTGCATTGAACTAAACAAATTGATGAATTGTACTAGTTTCATGTGGAAAGTATTCATCCCTTAAAAAATGGAATTTGAAATCATTTTTTTTAAAGGCAACCGTATTTGTTCCCCAGATTATTTATTTATTTACATTATTATTACAATATTACATTATAGTCCTTTCACAGTGACAGTTGAGGCAGATTACATAGTTTATGTCAGTACAATCAACTGGATAGAACATCCAATTAACATGACACATTAAACTGTGCAAAAATTACATAGTAAGATCATAGTTATAGCAACAGACAGTACGTACTGTATACAGTAGTGTAGTCAGTCCTCAGTCCCTACCCCTTTACCAAAGCAGTTTTCTGACCCCCTTTGTTATAGCATACACCTATTACCTGTGTAAAAAACCCTCCTGAATAATTCAGTTTTGCATAGCTCACAGAATGCCAGGAGCGTAGGCACCTTCCTGACCTTGGGCAAGTAGTAGTGTCACATTTTCAGATGGGTCTTTGCCATCCAGAATCGCAAAAAGATCATTTTAAGAAAGAATACAAAACTTATCAATATACTAATTACCAGTGGGTTTTTTCTGTGTGGATTCTTAATATCTGCCAAAAGAGAGCTCACTCTCCCTCAATATCTTTTCCTACATAGTCAGGGGACTTTCTCAGTCTGCAGAAGAATCCAAAAAGTTAAAAAAAACCTTCAGGGACCATTGAATTCTCCCCAATACCTTTTGAAATGACATCAACTCCAGGCGTCAACTGTGAGAGATTAGAATGTTCGGGAGAGGGGGGAGACTTCTAACTGTTTCTGTCAGTAAAAGGCAGGGTTTTTACTGGCAGCAGTCTAGGGTTGCCAAGTACCCCGCCCCCCCAGCCACCTGCAGCAGATCCAGATCCAGGCTGGGAAACTCCTGGAGATTTGGTGGTGAAACCTGGGGAGGACAGGGACCTCAGTGAGGTACAATACCATAAACTTCACCCTCCAAAGCATACATTCTCTTCATGGAAAGTTATCTCTGCAGTCTGGAGAGGAGCAGTAATTACAGGGGATCCCCAAGTCCCACCTAGAGTCTGACATCCCTAGCAGCACCCTCTGTGTGACTTGATACCACCTGATTTGCATGACTTAATTAGACCCCAGCTGTTTTGCTACTATTCATCAGCAGCCACCCTATGAAAGCCATTGTGATGTAACAGAGCTTCAGATTGGGATCTGCGAGACCCAGGTTCAGATCCCCATCTTGCGGTTAAAGCTGATTGGGAGATTTTGGACCAGTCACATACTTTCAGCCTAACCAACCTCACAGGGTTGTTGTGCAGACAACAAGGAGGAAATAATCATGTAAGCTGCTTTAGTCCCCCTTGTGGAGAAAGACTATAATTTTCCTAGGTAGAGGCTGTGGGGGGTGGGGTGGAGATGAAAAGCTGAAGACAGATAAAGGTAGGCTGGCTGTTCGGTGGGAAGGAAATAGGGTTGCCAACTCCAGATTGGGAAATTCCTGGACATTTGAAGGGTGGAGCCTGGAGAGGGTGGGATTTGAGGAGGGACTACAAACCAGTATAATGCCATAGACTCCACCCTCCAAACCAGCCATTTCCTTCACTTAAACTACCATTGCCAGCCTCCAGACAAGGGCTGGAGAGCACCCAGAATTACAACCATTGTCCAGGTGACAGAGATCAGTTCCTCTGGATAAAATGTCTGCTTAGGAGGGTTGCTGAGGCTGCTTGCCTCCCCAAGCCTCACTGTTCCAAGGCTGCACCCCCAAATCTCCAGGAATTTCCCAACCTGGAGCTGGCAGCCCTTAGGTGACTTGATCTCTGCAGCTGAAAGATCCATTGTGATTCCCAGAGCACTGTCACTGCTGCTGTGTGGGGAGAGGAAGCAGGCAGGAGGCTGGAAGAGTAATGGGGGCAGAAAGAGAGAGTGTTGGAGTGGGGGGCAGAAAGAGAGAGAAAGAGTGATGAAATGGGGAGGCAGAAAAACAAAGAGAATGATGATGGGTCAGAAAGAGAGAGGAAGTAAAATACATGGAGGAGAGAGAGAGTAAGAAAGGAGGGGCAGAAGGGAGAAAGAGTGTGAGAGAGGTAGGGGAAGAAGGGAAGCGAAGGCATGAGGAATGGGATAACCATCCCGCAAGTTTCTTGCGGGTCTCCACTTGTCTATATACTAATTCCCAAAGTCCCCTTTGTGTTTGGATACTAATTTCCACCAACAGAGGGCTCACTATCCCCCAACAGGTTTTTCCACAGACTCAGGGGATTCCCTGGGGCTGCAGAAAAATTCAATTTTTTTAAAAAAAAACTCAGGGAGGGTTGAATTCCCCCCAGTACTTTTTGAAATGGCCTCTGCAGGGATCTAGTCCAGGCATCAGTGGTGAGAGATCTGAATGTTTGGGGGTGGGGGAGGCTTCTAGTTAGTTCTGTCACTAAAAGGCAGGGGGAGGGAGAAGGGCCCTTGCAAGGCCTATTATGGCCTTTTGGGAAGGGATCCTTAGAGCCAGGCCTGACAAGGGTTGCCAGTGCTGGGCTGGGGAATTCCTAGAGATTTTGTGGTAGAGTCTAAGGAGGGCTGGGTTTGGCGAAGGGAGAGGCCTCAGCTGGATATAATGCCACAGAGTGCAGCCTCCAAAGCAGCCCTTTTCTCCAGGGAGACAGATCTCTACTGTCTAGAGTTCAGTTGTAATTCTGGGTCATCTCCAGGTCCCACTTGAAGGTTGGCAACCCTAGACCTGGTAGCAGTCTAGGGTTGCCAGGTCCCCCCTGGCCACCAGCAGGGAATGGGGGGAGGGTAAGGTTGCCAGATCCAGGTTAGGAAACTCCTGGAGATTTGGGGGTGGACCCTGAGGAGGTCAGAAAGGTACAATGGCATAGAGTCCACCCTGCAAAGCATTCATTTTCTCCATGGGAAGTTCTCTGTAGTAATTCCAGGGGATCCCCAGGTCCCACCTGGAGGCTGGCATCCCCAGGAAACACCCTCTGGATAACTTGATACCACCTGATTTGCATGACTCAACTAGGCCTGGCTGCTTGCTACTTTTCAACAGCAGCCAACCTATGAAAGCCAGTGTGGTGCAGCAGTTAGAGCTTCAGAGTAGGGTCTGCAAGACCCGGGTTCAGATCCCCATCTTGTGGTGGAAGCTGACTGGGTGATTTTGGACCAGTCACATACTTTCAGCCTAACCAATCTCACAGGGTTATTGTGCAGATAAAAAGGAGATAATAGTGTAAGCTGCTTTGGTCCCCACTGTGGAGAAAGACTGCCATAGACTCCACTCTCCAAACCAGCCATTTCCTCCATGAGAACTATCATTGCCAGCCTTCAGCTGAGGGCTGGAGATCACCCAGAATTACAACTGTTGTTCCTGGTGACAGAGATCAGTTACCCTGGATAAAATAGCTGCTTTGGAGGGTTAAGTCTGTGGCATTATACCCTTCTGAGGCTGCTTGCTTCACCGTCCCAGACTCCACCTCCAAATCTCCAGGAATTTCCCAACCTGGAGCTGGCAGCTCTAAGGTGAATTGATCTCTGTAGCTGGGATATCCATTGTGATTCCTGGAGAGCTGCCACTGCTGCTATGGCGGGGGGGAAGCAGGTGGGTGGCTGGTGGAGTGATGGGGGCAAAAAGAGGGAGTGATGGGTTGGGGGCAGAAAGAGAGAAAGTGATGAGGTGGGAAGGCAGAAAAACAAAGAGAATGATGAGGGGCAGGAAGAGAGGAAGTAACGTGCATGGAGGAGTAAGAAAAGGGGGAAGAGTAAGAAAAGGTGGGCAGAAAGGAGAAAGAGTGTGAGAGAGGTAGGAGAGAGGGGAGAAAGCAAAGGTGTAAGAAATGTGATAAGGAATGGGACCATCCCATAAGTTTCTTGTGGGTCTCTACTTGTCATTCTCATAATTTTAAGACCATGAACACTACGTATTTTATACACTAAATTTAAAGGACTCAATATATTTTTGTCAAGGTTTTAGTAATCTTGATTAGTATGCTTAGACTTAGATTTTACTGCTTTGTTTATTTTGTTTTTCACTGCAGGCACTTTTGGGCATAGTGCAGTAGTTCACTTTTATGCTGCCCTTTTTCTTCTGACACACTAATTATCCAATCATTATAGTAAGCATGCAAATGACTGGGCACTATCTCGTCTGCACTAATATGTTTTCCTTTTAGCAGTTGCCCCTGTTGATTCCATAAATTAGACTTCTAGAGCATAGATTAATTAGACCTTTCAGTACTTAAAACAATTAGGTATTTACTTAAAGAGTACTGAAAGTAAATTGATAGTAGAGGCTTATTGGAGTTTTTCTAGCATCAGTACATGCATGTATCACATTGTCAGATAAGTGTTATTTATCACACTCTAGAAGAAGAAATTGTCCACTATTCTATCAGTGCCCTTGTATGAAAATAATTTATTCTGAACACGGTTCAATCTTATGCTAAAAGGTGTTTGGTGCCAGTTGCCTGAAAATCCCACCTGAGCTTCTCTGCTGTATAGTATTCACAAAAACATAACTATTTGATTCAAGATGTGTGCCATAAATAGATTGTTGGTACGTGGTGTGGCATTCCATGAGCAATGGAAGGAAGGTCTGTGTGCTTTTAGCTGGTAGGAAGAAAAGAGTATCTAAGAATTCAGAAGGTAAACGGAAAGAGGCATAAAAAGAAAGCTACTGAAAGGAAGGAAGCTGTGGAGGTCGTGGGAAGAGTATAGGGTGAGGGGAAGAGGTAGGGAGTCATACAAAACCATGGAGCTGGGAGGGGGGAAAGAAGATACTAAAGGGGAAAGGGCTAAACATGTCCCCCAGGAGCTTACAGGTAAGGGGACTGCACAAGTTGCAGAGTGCAGGTGATGAAGCAGCAAGGTCAGGGAGGCAGATAAAAAGTAGTGAGTTTGAGTTGAACTAGCAAGACAGTTAGTTGGCTGTAAGTCACAGAAATGTGATCTGTTTGATCTAGATAACCTTTCTATTTGCAGTCTTTGTTCTTCAGACACAGCTGGGAAACAGTGGGGCAATGAAGATGTTAAGAGGCTTAGAGGGATGAATTGTGTCTGGTCTGTTATGTGGTATAGTGCAGTTTTTCATGATTTTCTCCTTTTGTTTCACAGGGAAAGTCATCAACAAAGATCTACGTCACTACTTAAGCCTGCAGTTCCAGAAAGGCTCCATAGATCATAAACTACAACAAGTGATCAGAGACAATCTTTATTTGAGAACCATCCCATGTAAGTATAGGTGGATGTATAATATTTGGTTAAGCATCAGATTTTTTAGGCGAGCGTGTTAAATACACATTGCATATTCATAAATAGTGCTTACATTAAGAAAGCATAGGTGAGTTGCTACCGTTAGTAATTCAACTACACTTGTTCCCCCATTTAAGTCTGGTTTACCTGTGTGCAGAGGAACTCCATACCCCTGTGTTCTGTTGGTGGGATATCTTACACTGTCCACTGACTGCAGTTCTGAGAGAGCCTGTATTTTGCATAATCTGCTTGAGAGGCATAAAAATGTATTGGTTTCAGATATTTTGAGGCTCAAGATCCATCTCTCCCATGAATGTTGTTATTTGAACTTTCAGCTGGGTGCTGTAATTGTGCTTTTAAAACATAAAATGTAATAAAAATAGCAGACATCAAGAATGAAAAATGTAAAATCAAAAATATTAGTAACGAGAGGTTTCAAGGGATGGGGAAATGGTTGAGAGTGCCCTGTTGCTGTCCTCAACCAAAGGCCCGTGGAACATCTCTGCCTTGCATGTATTGCAGAAAGGTAATAATTCCTGCAGGACACGGATGTCTTCCAGCAGAGAGTTCCACCAGGCAGGAGCCAGGGCTAAAAAACACTTTGTTCTTTTTATTTATAGTTGTATTTATTATTTATACAACACCTTTATTCAGAGTTAAATTGTACTATTCCAAATAAAAACCTTAGGGAGCCGCACTGCTTTAAGAGCATGTACAAACTAGTGGTACCACAGCCATTTCAGTTCACCAAGCTCCGTGGTAAAACATGGGATAGGATCCCTTCTTCTTAAAGAAACTATTTATTGCCCCTAAAATGTCTTATCGTATGTCTCCTCTAGGCATTAATAGAAAAATTACTGCAATCATACTGTTGGCAGTATGTTAAAGTGTAGATTAAAATTTGGTTGTATTGTATTCTTCTTTCTTTAAAATAATTTGGTAATATAGGGAATTCAGTTTGTACATGCTCTTAAAGCAGTGCGGCTCCCTAAGGTTTTTATTTGGAATAGTACAATTTAACTCCATTCATCAGTTATTTGGAGTCAGGAGTTAGTGGATGTTTGATGCAGTCAGCTTACATGATGGTAAGTAACAGGGAATGCTAGAGAAGAAAATAGCCAGGTAGACTACGAGAAGGCTGATTGGTCATCTCTAGCAGAGCATGTGGTAGAGTAAATCCAGTGTGGTGAAAAAGAAAGGTCCACAGAGCTGAAGAGGAATTTGAGTCCCTTTTGCCATTGCTGAAGCTTGCCAACAATGCCGTCTAACCTGAGAAATGCTGGATCAGGCCATCAGAAAAAGCAAAATGGAGTGTGTGCTTTAGTTAATTACAGTACTATATTTAGTAATTTACTTTGCATATACCTGATTTATTTAAAAAACTGTTTTACTCATGCCTGAAAAGTAGATCATATCGACCTTGATAAGTGGAGAAATTTGATAGTACTTGGCTTTCAGTCTTCTGCACACTCCCCCTCCCTCAAAGCTGAACTGAAAAGGAAACTGAAATTAGCATATAAAAGGAAAAAACCCTATTTTCTTTATTTGCTCCCTGATGTTCTATTCCTTTACCATCAGAGTTTATTTGTTTTCTTAGCAGCTAGTGGCACGCTAATTGCAACCCCCAACGTTGTTTTTGTGCTGTATTTTGTGCTGTATTGGATACTGATACTGGATTAGTAAAATTTTGTTGTTTAAGCAAGAGTTTTTAAATGATTGCTTCTTATTTCATAGTTTACACCTGTTCTTAACTAGGGCTGCCAGCTCCAGGTTGGGAAATTTTGGGAGATTTGGGGGTTGGAGCTTGAGAAGGGTGAGGTTTGGGGCATAATGCCATAGAGTCCGACTTCCAAAGTGGGCATTTTCTCCGGGTGAACTGATCTCTGTTACCTGGAGGTCAGTTGTAATAGCAAATCTCCAGCCACCACCTGGAGGTTGTATCAGTGCAAAAACACTCTGTGAATGAATTACGAACAGCATCTCCCAGACTTAAGGTGTTGGCATTCCTTTTGTCAAGAAAATAAAGATTTCATAAATTAATGAAAGTATCTGTTAAAATATTTTGTGCCTACATAACGACCTGGCAACAGTGATCCACGCAGTGGTCACCTCGAGGTTAGACTACTGCAACACTCTCTACATGGGGCTGCCCTTGTCTCAGATCTGGAGGCTGCAGCTAGTGCAGAATGCTGCAACCAGGCTGCTAATGGGTCTCTCTGTGGGGGACCACATCCAGCCTGTGCTGAGGACACTGCACTGGCTGCCCAGAGCATACCGGATCCGGTTCAAGGTGCTGGTTTTAACCTTTAAAGCCCTATATAGTCAGGGGCCTGCCTACTTAAGGAACTGCCTTTCCCCATATGTGTCCCAGAGAGCACTGAGGTCAGGCTCACAGCATCGCCTGACTCTCCCTGGTCCAAAAGAAGTGCGGCTGGCGACCACCAGTGGCGGCTCCACACTGGTGGAATGAGCTCCCGGAAGACATCAGGGCCCTGCGGGACCTATTATAGTTCTGCAGGGCCTGCAAAACGGAGCTCTTCCACCAGGCCTTCGATTAGATGCTGCCACTGATGGACAGGCCACTGGAATCTTTTCTGGCCTGGGATTTACGGGGTGCTGCACCCATTTCGGGATATGATCTGATATGATCTGACCTGCTGCCATCATCAGTATGTTTTATCTGTGATCTTACTAGTAACTTATGTTGTTTTAACTGATCTATTTATTGTTTTTAATATTTTAACCTGTTAGCTGCCTTGAGCCAGGCAGGATATAAATATGAATAATAAATAAATAAATAATTTTTTTGCCCTGTGTTTACATCCTTGGAGTGCTTATAACTGAATTTTCTAATCATGACCTTGCAGTAGTAGTAGCATTTTATATAGGGTTGTCAGATCCCCTGGGAGGGTAGGGGGTTGCCCGCTTTAGGGGGCCCCAATCCACCGGCCTGAATTGGGCTGGTGGGGGGAACCCCACCCCCAAAGTGCCTGGATTGGGCCAATGTGCCCAGCGTGATGATGTCACCCAGAAGTGATGTTGTTGCACTGGACACATCGCCAGGAGGATGTTCTAGCATCAGCCTGAAAACTCTATGGTATCCCGGGGGAAGAGCTTCTCCCTCCCGCTGGCAAAAGGTAGAAACCTGGCAACCCTAGTTTTACATAGCATTCAGTCTTGCCAACTGTTGTGACGAGCTGTGTGTTTATTGAAGCAGAAGTCCTAGAAAATGTTATAGTTGTTTCTTTTCTTCCCCTCACCCCCCAGGTACTACAAGAGCTCCACGAGACGGGGAGGTCCCTGGGGTAGACTATAACTTCATTCCAGTTGAGCAATTTAAGGCATTGGAAGAAAGTGGAGCCCTACTGGAAAGTGGAACATATGATGGTATGTTTAAAAACGTAAATCAATCCACCAGCTAACTTTCAAGATGAGCATTTTCCTGAGTTCGGTCATCGCAATAATATTGTATGTATACTTTAATCTTCCCTGCTGAGTCCTACTTTTTAATATGCTCCTAGTTAATAGTCCCACTGATTTCACATTGCAAAGGTATATTATCTGGATACTTAACAAAGTAAATTCACAAATTCTCAAGAGGAAAAGTTGGTCTGAGATTCTAGCTTTCAAGAGGTTACTAGAAACTGGTTCTTGGTACCTCATATAAATCAGTTGTTTTATGTTTTTATTAATTATTATTGTTTTATCGTGTTGTGAGCCGCCCTGAGCTTGCTTGCGAGATAAGGTGGGATATAAATCAAAGCAAATAAATAATAATAAAATGTTTTCAGAGGACAGATGTGGTGGTCTGCAGATTTGAGTCCAGTAGCACCTGAGAGACCAACAAGATTTTCAGGATATAAGCTTTTGAGATTCAAAGCTCTGAAATCTTACACCCTGAAAATCTTGTTGGTCTTTCAGGTGCTACTGGACTTGCATATAGCTATAATAAAATATATCTGTCAAATGAAAACACAATATAGCATCAGCTACGCAGTGAATATGAAGTAGACAGTCTTTCAGCAGGCAAGCTCCACATCTCATTCAGAACCCTTTAGATATATCTGGCTACTTAGCAATATACATTCATGGTGAAATTTTCAGATGACTGCTTCAAAATGAGAAAAGCAGAATTCTAGATGTTTCAAGCTAGTTAACATCCTTTTGAGAGACAGCAGTAGTCATAATGTCTGCAGATTTATTTACAATAGAATTTAACATATGCCTGGTTCATAGGTTCCGAAGTTCTAAATTTAAAGTATGCTGAAAGCAGCAGGATACAGCTTCCCTACCTCTTCCTTAGCCTTTGAGCCAGGCAATTTTTTAAATATAAGGATCTGAAGCGGTATGGACATGGCGAAGGTGATTTTTAAAAACTGCATGGATTTGAATTGCAAAAAATGAGCTTACACTATGGAGTCTACATGTTGTTCTGCCCCTCCCCAGTAAACAAACTCAGTACTGTCAAAAGTTCTACCACCTTTGTTATGAATAGCCTTGGTTAAAGAACTGGAGAAAACAGTGGGATTTATCTTTCAACAGATTCGTTTATCACAGAGGCCCTTGGGTACGTGTGTGTGTGTGTGTGTGTGTGTGTGTGTGTATAGATATAAACTGTTCATTTTTAAAAAATTTAGGGAACGTGTGGATCCTACCCCTGTCCTATCATTCCACTGAGCAATGTTTGACTATACCCACCTTTCCTTTTGTCTCAAGTCTGAAGCCTTCCTCCAACCAAAGGAGCCTTTCCCAATGGAAGAGCAACTTAAATTGGAAGGAAGGTTCCTTAGGCTGGAGGAAGTCTGCTTGGATAGTAGTTGACGCCACCGAAGTATTATGGCGGAACACAGTGGAAGTTGTGCTGTTCCTAACTATAAGCATAGACGGTCAGCTGACAGGTGTCACTCAGGTGGCCTCTGTTGCATTGCTGAGAGTAGGAAAAACCTGTTAATTTGGACCTGGTGCTCCTAGTAGCCTCGTAAGCAGTAGAGATAGAGTCTTAGTAATGATAAAAGTACACAGTTGCATAGTTAAGATAACACTATCATCCTTGGGAGTGAATCAAATGGGCCCTTGTACATATGAAAAGTCATGTTCTTATAGAAGGGCTATTTTAAACTTTGTGCTAATGTGTTGTATAAGACAAGTGTTGCATGTGGTATTAAATTTGAATATGTTTTTTAAAGCTCTTCCACGAGTAGAAGTATGGGAACTGCTATAGAACGTACCTTTTTATACCACTGTGCAAACTCATATGCAAGCTCTTGCACAGTGGTAGCAGGTATTTTTCTTCAGCTTGGGATTCTTTTGATCTCACTGAATGTCAGGAAAAGCAAAATTCAGCTGTGCCAGTGTATTTTGTCATCCCTGGTCTGCCTGCAAATTTAAACACTGGACATATAACCATCTATGGCAATGCTTATAGAAGAGTTTGGCCATATCTGTATTGCTCTCAGTTGTCATATCATATCACAATGCAAAGTAATATCTGACTGACAGCATTTTTTTAAACATGTAAGAGGCACAGCAATTGTACACGTATCTCACCTGTCACCAATCAGATTTATGTACTCTAGAAATCGTATACATGCACTTGAGTGAGCTGTATGTGCTGTAGGATCATGTGTTCCATTTTGTATACCCATGATGTGATAAAAACCACAAGGAATTGACCCAGCTCATTAGAAGATGTCTGGGGACTTTGATTATGAGAATATGTCGATTAGAGCCCACAGAATGTGTTCATCTTTCTCAGTAGGCATTCTCCCTCCAATAAAAATGCCAAACTATCTATTTGAGCTAACTCTTCCAAAGTATAGAAGCATAGGGCACCTGAATGCTGTACTTTCAGCCGTGATGTTAGGAAGGTTCAATGGAATTCCATATTCAGATAGACTATGTAATTGTGTCAACAACAAAATTGAATCTGTGGACCATTTTTTTTTGACCACCCCAAATTTTAGATCTAAGAGCTGAGTTGATCTCTCCATTATTTAATCAAGACTTTATCTCTTCAGAAGCAAAATCATCCTGGTTACTTTGAGATAAAACAAACTACTTTGTGTGTGGCGAAATTTCTGGCAACTGTTGTTAAGTTACATGATAACTTTTGTAGTAACATTTAGGCTCTCCTTTTATGGGATGAGGGTTTACTGTTTATGACCACATCACACCAACCCCTTATAATAAAGATATCTTAATTTTGGGTTGCCATGACCTGAATGACCTGAATTAGCCTAATAGCATCAGATCTCAGAAACTAAGCAGGGTCAGCCTGGATTAGTATTTGAATGGGAGACTAGCAAGGAAGTCCAGGGTCACTGTGCAGAGGAAGGCAATGGCAAACCATCTCTGAATGGCTCTTGCCTTAAAAACCCTACAGGGTTGCCATAAGTTTCCTGCGACAGCAACGACTTTGGGTTGGGCCCAAGTTACTGTGAATAGAATGTGCTTTGATAATTTTGGCCAGTTCCTGTTTCTTGCTGCTTGCTACATGGAATATTGTTCAGGAAGGTCAATTGGCTGTCAGCAATGCATTTTCTTGGATTTCAGGAGGCTGGTGGGGGAAGGGAATATTGTAGAAATCACTCCCACAATCCTGCTCAGTTTGCAGATTTCTCAGATCCAGCCCTTTAGCTTTGCAATTTTCTAGCTTTTTACTGAATCCTTTGCAGTTAATCTCTGTTTTGTAGGTGACATATTCATATAGAATTGTAGTCATGTAACAGATGGTTTAAAACAGATTGGATTGACTTAAATCAAGGCAGTTTAAATCAGTGACTGAATTCATAATTTAAATTATCAAGAAAATGCCTGACTTAAAAACTTTCCATTTATTATTTAGATACTCCCTAAACAAAAGTACATTCTCATTGGTTGCTATTACTATAAAACTTTCTGATTTAAAATTGAATAAAGCCTTTATGTAACCTCATGGGGTACACTATCAAATCATATGTCTAGTAGCCATGGCGGCCCCATCACGTGGACCAAATATATGCTCAATGGGGGGCCTCCCAAGACTAGAGTAGATGTTTCTGCAAACAAGAGGAACTTCCAGGTTTGCCGAAAAACCTTAAATGTTAAACGGGAAGAATGAAATAAAATACAAAACAGTTTGAAACTGTTGACATCTTATAAAGCTGCCTTGTGAAATCTTGACCATCAATTGGATTGCCTAGGCAACCTTAGGCAACATTGCCTGGGCAGTCCAAAATAGTGGCACAGCTCTCACAAGATCTTACCCCTTTTGAATTATTTAGTATTTTATTTAATTTTTATTTATTTAGGTATTGGGAATACAATAGGAGAAACGTGGGGGAGATGCTGCTGGGGCTCTGATGTGAGAGAATGACAGAAGATGGGATGGGAGTTAAAAGTGGCAAGAATGGAAGGGGGAAGGGAAAGTGGGGTCAGCAACAAAGGAATTGTGGGAGCTGGAGCAAATGGGGGAGATCAGGACAAAGGGTAGAAAAGTGGAAGCCAGCAGTGGGGGAGGGGGGGTAAGAAGTAAAGCTAGCATTTCTCCTCCCCTATGACTCTTTGTAGGCCATGTGTATGTTTTTACAGTTTAGAAAATTATATGTAATGCATTGTTTGGTTTTAGATAATTTAAAGTTTTTAAAGAGTCAAAATTTCCTAAAAAATTAGTGACTGCATCTGACCAAACGTTTGCTGCTAATATAAGACCAGTTGGTGATGACATCACATGTGGAGTCCTGAAATATTTTGTGAAATCAACATAAAATGTTAAGATAATTGAAGCCCTGGCACTCCTTTTTATGCTGTGAAAAAATTCCCTTGTGTAAATCACACAATTAATTAAGATGAAAGCCAGTTGTTTAAACTTTTGTTTCAGTGTGTTTTATTGAAAAACATTGGTGGTCTCTCAAGTGAGGGGAAGCATATTAAAATGGAAGTATTTTTTAACTTTCTTAGGTATAATTCAATATTCATCTAATAGCTTTATTGCAAGAACAAGCTGCCATCTGAAAGCATGGGACTAAACCTCCAACTGTGTATTTTAATTCAGTCTTTGAGTAAATCGTTGTTTCATGTTTCTGCACAAAACTAAATTTGTTCTTAACTTCAGCCTGCCAAAAACAAGATTGCTCCATATTAGTTAATTATGATGGGCTGTATGTAAAAACAGAATTGATCTTGATTTTCACTGTTCTCTGTTACTCTTTTAATCCCTTCTGTAAGTTTCATTTAGGGGCATTAGTGAATGAAAAGTAAAATAACAAACCCCTCATTTCTTAGAAATTACATGTAGGGCAGCTGCTTTTGGATTAAGTGCTTTACTCTGATATGCAACAGCATCAGAAATACACTTATGTGTTGGGAAATTATAGTAATTGAGCAAGTCTGGTGATTTCTTGCAGAGTGGTGTATGCTACCTAATTATTCATGTATTCAAGATAAATGTGTAGACAATCAAAGATGTGGGCAATTCAAGTTTGTAGTTCACCTTTAGCTTTTGAGGAGCATGTTGTGAGAGGAAGCTTTTAGCTGAGGCAGCGGGCATCCACCTCCCCTTCTGATTGGCCTCCCATCAGTGCCCTGAATTTGAACAACCATCTGGGAACTATACCATCATTATACTGAGTTATGGATTAGATTCTGCATGACATTTTATGATTGTATGATTATTGCATTGTTTTAATCCTGTTTTAAATTGTTTTAACACTGATGGAACCTGCCCTGAGCCTGCTTGTGGGGAGAATGGGATACAAGTTTAATTAAAAATAAATAAATAAAAAGTACAGACTTCAGTTAGAATTGTGGGTGTGGGGGAGCTATGCCCACTTGGGAAAGATCATGTCTACAGTATCTAATGTATGAACTTTCACAAATGCATTCACAATCCTTGAATTAATGTATCCATATTGCTACTGTTATATCTGATAGGGTTAAATGCAGCCAGATCCCATTGTGTGCTATGCTTGCAAATAATCACATAGAATGTGTATGTTATGTAACGTCAAGTAGCTTCTGACTTACGGTGGCCCTATGAATGAATGACCTCCAGAACATCCTAACATTCACAGCCTTATTCAGGTCTTGCAAACTGAAGGCCATGTCTTCCTTTATTGAGTCAATCCATCTCATGAACCTGCTACTGTTTCCCCCCTCCCCTTGTTTCAGCCCAGCTTCATTAGCAATCCTAGTTTCAGAAAGAGCAGGGGGGAAACGTTGAAAAACTGGGACAGCAAGGGATTCTTACGAAGCTGTGTAGCAACCAGGGGAAAAACCAGCAACAAAGGGAAATGAAATTGGAACATTAAGGCTGTCTGGAAAACATCACTGCTACACTGGCAGAAAAGATACCCCCTCCCCAATCTTTGGAGGGCAGAACTATATTTTAAATGGAGGACAAGATTACTGTAGTACACTCTTATCCTGGTGTACCCAACAGCAAATGTATGAATTGCGGATCTCACAGATACCTCCTTTTTAAAAAAATGCCTGTGAATATGACAAAAATGTTAACAGCATGATGTCTGAAGGTCTTAGTACCCAGAAGTTAAATAAAATATCTACTTTTACTTTGGTTTTAAGTCTTATTTCTAAGCCATTTCACATTTTAGATAAGCAAGACCAGGGTTCATAGTCTTCCCCATCAGATGAAAATGCTCAATTGTTGAGACAAGACTTCTTTACCACTTGCTTGCAGATCATATTAATTCAGCATGAATTATGTAAGCCTTAGGCTAACTCTACAGTTCAAATGTGGCTGTTGGACTGAATAAGGTGCCTAAATGTTTCAAAATGTAGAATGATCAAGTATGTTGCCAAAATTCTTGCTCATATTATTATTTCTAATTATCATTTCTCTCTTTTTCTCATATATGCATGGATATATACAAGGTAATTTCTATGGTACCCCCAAACCTCCAGCTGAGCCCAGTCCATTTCAGCCTGATCCAGTGGACCAAGTGCTTTTTGATAATGATTTTGACCCAGAATCTCAAAGGAAAAGAACCACATCAGTCAGCAAGATGGAGAAAATGGATAGCTCCCTTCCTGAAGAAGAAGAGGAAGAAGAAAAGGAAGCAATTAATGGCAGTGGAGGCACAGGTCAGTACACTTAAGTACTTATTGCATTATACACTGTGGAGTGAGAAGAGTGCTTCACCTGTAGTCATTCTCTTTTCTGTTTCCTTTTTGTAGACTGCTGTGTCCTTAGCTCATAGTGAATTATGCTCCCCCCTTTAAGAATATAATCAGAGTTTAGGAAACATTTATTCCCAGTTGCCATTCCCTCCGGATCAGTTTAGTTTTCTCCTTGCTTTTCTCTAAAGGGTAGAATAATCTTTCTTAAATCTTACATCCTCCCCCTTAGCTTGTCCCTCCACAATCCAATTTGTAATCATTTTTCCTTATTCTTCTTAGCTCACTCCCTTGCTTGCTTAAAAAAGAAAGGGGGGAAAAGATGCAGAGTTAATGTTCTCCCCCTATGCTGCCTTAGCATCTTCTGTTTGACAGGTAACTTTTCACTGCCCTTCATGGGGAGGATGGACCCTTCTCTAATTAAGGTTGCATAAAGAAAAAAAATGGTACAGGGTTAAAATCCTCTTGTGGGCCTGAAACATCAGCTCACCTTTGGCTTTCTACTTCAGACTAATGCCAGCAGTGAGCCACAGATAGTGTAACATTCACAATTCATTGTTATTGCCAAACCATCATTTGGATGTCTGGCATGTACTTCTTCATGCCCTCACATAAGCCGATTGCTTCTCCACTTCTTAGTTTGCAATATGTATGATCCTAGCAAAACTGGCTGGATAATGAAAGCCTCACAACAGGCCTTTCACAGACAAGATAAGAGACTCTATACATATTTGGGGTTTCCTAGAGATACAGAGAATTGTGACTGTAAATTAGCTAAAAGGGAGAAAAAGAGGCCTGGTAAGAACTGAAAATGCCTCACAAGAGAAAGAATATTCAGAAGGACTGAGTGGCTCCATTCAGGAATAACTCAACACTGTGAATTGGGTCTAGCCAGATCGCACCCTATCCCCTTTCTTAGTACAGGTCTTCTCACACATGGCTTTTGTCTGTGTAGGTCCTGTGATCCCCTTTGGTGGTCAAAGAGGACATCCTCCTTCCTTATTCAGCAGGAGAAAATCTATTAGGATCCAGCCCAGTGGATTTAAATCATAATTCATTGGTTAAGTGAATGTGGGTCACTAAACTAACTGTGGTTAGTTTGTGTCCTTCAAACCAGGATCCAAAGCCAGAATTGGTTTTATTTATTAACCAGACTAAATTTTAACTATGGTTTCTCATTATGTACAAGTGTGTATCCTGGCTAGTTTCCTGCAGAGACTCTGTGCTCACCTCAGCTACAGAGATGCTTGGCTAAGATCACTACTGTTGTTGCACCTCACTAGCAGCTCTTCCTGTTCATGTTTGTCTCTCCCCACTCTTAAAGTACCAGGAACGCTGGCATGCTTCATCTTTACACACAGCAATAAAAATAAGATTTTCGTGTCCAGTCCGGCACTCAGTAATTCTACAGATATGAAATCATACTAAATTTGGAAGTCACTGCATTCAGGATTTATTGAAAGATGTTGATAAAAGGGCTGCGCATATCAAATTTTATTTTGTTCACCTTATCGATTAAAGCATCCACAGCACAATTCGTATGGGCACATAAAAGTTTTCCCCTGTAGAGTTTATTAATCTGCCACTAGGTGAATCATGGATTTCGGTTTATTCACAGTGTTGCCTAAAGTTCCCATTTTGTTCCCTTTATAATAACCTTTTGACGTGTCTGGTACTTTTGAGAGGAAAACAATGTACATTCTGCAATGTACATTCTGCAGTTGTCTGCACTAACGTTGTTCAGTGCAAGGACATTCAATTAAATGGACTGCATAGATCTCATCCTGTATTTATTTTTCAGCCAAGGCATAACTAAGCCTGCTCTATGACAAGTGAAATGCATTGTTCAATATTCATTTATTTAAAGTTTAGAACAGCCAAGAAATACGGCATAAAATATTGAGGAAAATATATTTTGCTTGGTTTGCTTATAACCAGGAAAAGAAGGCACTTGCTTGTGGGCAAAGTAGCATGAAAATATGATAAATTAATGCTTCCCCTTAAACAATTGCAGAAAACAAAGAAAGACATTCAGATTCTTCTGACTGGATGAAACCGGTGCCTAGTTACAATCAAACAAGCAGTTCCATGGATTTCAGGAACTATTTATCAAGGGAAGAAAATCTAGAGCCTCTGCCTAAGAACTGGGAAATGGCCTACACAGACACAGGAATGATCTATTTCATTGAGTAAGTAGAAGGTGGTACCATTTGCGTCCAGTTTAGGAGTGTAGATATTTGAAAGCTTTAAAATGATTATGCTTTTCCAGTCTGCTTAAATAGATAGATAGATAGATAGATAGATAGATAGATAGATAGATAGATAGATAGATAGATAGGTAGATCACTATATGTTAGTGAATGCTATGATATTTCAGTGCAGAGAGTAGCATGGAAAATATTACTTTATGAAACATTTCTGTCTTAATGTTTGAAAAAATGCATTTCTGAAAAGCTAAGATCTTTATTGATTGTACTGTGTGATAAACATAAAACATCCTTTTGTAGAATGCTGCCTTGCAAAAATCACTTTTACTACATTATAGATTAATCTGAAGTATTTATTCCTAATTATAGTTCATTTTCAAGTGTTTCAGTTAAGGGGATATTTTTATTTAGTTTCTATTGCCATTGGTGCAAATAGTGAGTTTCTTTTTACTGAAACTCTGTAAAAGTGGATCATCTATTATTATAAATGTAAATTATTCTGCATCTTTAAAAAGGTAAATGTCTAAAATCAAGTTGAATAGAAGCTGTTTATAGGCCTGTTATGAAGGGAGGCAGAAGAGACATGTATATGTTTAATTTGATCTGTTTGTTCTCTGCTGATCTTACACATATACCCACACAGTTCCAGAGTCACTGGATTCATCATGCGCTAAATGTTGAGGAATTACTAATATTTTCTGACAGCAGTAACCTAAGTTTACCTCAGTGCAAACAAACCTGCTGTTTTATTGTGTAGCTGTATAAACTGCGACAACGAACACATACCTCCGAAACCAGGCTTTCATTTTCATGAACTTCTGCTTCACAGTTGGAAAGAGAGATAGTGTGTTTGTTAGTCTCATGTAGCTTTTAGAGTGGCTAGGACTGCAAAGAGCTGGGTCTAAATCCCAGGTTGGCCATAAAACCCACAGGTAACTTTGTACCAGCCACAATCACAACCTTTATCTACATCACAAGGTTGTTGTAAAGATGAATTGGGGATGGAAGAGCAGGTATACACTCCTGGTTTCCTTGGAACTACATATCTAATAACACTTTTAAAAAACATGTTTCTGTTTCGATAATACTCATCATTACCAGTTGTGATTCTTTAATTAATTAATTTTATTATTAATTAATTAATTTTATTATTAATTAATTAGTTTTATTAAGTGATTCTTTAACTGGATCCTCTGTGTCTCCTAGTCATAACACCAAAACCACCACCTGGCTGGATCCTCGTCTTTGTAAAAAAGCCAAAGCTCCTGAAGACTGTGAAGACGGAGGTAAAGAGCTCTCTGTTCTATGTAGAATTCAGTGTAGCTGTTGTTGAAGGCAATGGTGAAAGTTCTGTGGACTTTAAGGAGCTGGATTGCACCTGTCTGCGTAACTGGATACCAGTTTTATGTTCAGAAGATAAAATTAAATACAGTGTTCTTACTACAGTTAAGAAGTACAGAGGGAGCCCTGGTTTTAGCTAGTCAGCCTAGTATTACATGGAGGAGAATAAACCTTGAGGAAATTTTCTGTAGTTCGGCATTACGAAAAAACAGAAATATCCCAGGCACAATAAAAGGAAAATAAATCAGTTGCTTCACAACCTTTCAGAAGGAAATAATGGTATAAATTGGTAAGGCAGTAGCTGTGCTCACCATAATTGGTGACATACAAGTACAGTATTTTTCTAAGATAAAAGCACACATAAACTTTTGTTTGGTAGGATAGGCTGATGGTGACCTGGTGTCACAATATATGAGTGCATACATTTTTTTCCATCTTTTTCATCAAGATTTGGAAGAGTGTGATGATGTTCTATAGATATTTTTGCTGCACATTCTGAAGCAATTATCTAATGAGTAAAATTTTTAAAAAGCTGATAGGAGTCAGTTTACTCTAAACTGTACTACCTGGACACTCTTCTGTGTATAAGTGAATTTTGGTTAGACCCACATGCTACAAGTTATGAAATGTATATGTAAAATCTGCCTCAAGAAGGACACGTGCACACTCCTGTAGTAGTGGGGGATTTCTTCCTCCCCCTGTTCCACTGGTCATGGTTCCTCAACTACCATCTCAGCCTTTCCCCTTTGTCTCCCCACACTCTCCCCCTAGTTATTACTGCTACCTTCCATAGTTTTTGTTTAATGTTTTGAGTTACTAGATGTCTAAACTCAGGCAGCTAGCTTTTGTGACATCTGTGAATATGCAGGCATCAATAAATCACCACAATTTTACCTCAGTGTTTTGGGATGAAACCATTTGGGAACAGTATTTAGCAATATTTTATAATATGTTTAAAATCTTCTTCGTGGTCTCTGTGTATCACACCTCTGGGATTAAGTGCGCCTGCGCCAATCCCGATCGGTAATCTTCAAAGCCTAACGAATTTTCGCGCCAGCTCCCCGGTCACGTGCACGTCCCACTGCGCATGACCCGGGGAGGGGCACGAGGATCCCGCCAGTTCTCTTCTGACCGCCGCGTCGTGAGGAACCCTCTCCGCTCCGGTTGGTAGTACTTTCGTTTTTCCTATTCGGAAAAAAGCCTTTTCGGACTGTTTTCTCTCCTTTTCTTGACCTCGGACTGTTTACTGGACTCGCTCTTGGATTTTCCCTCGCTTCTCCCCGCCCGGCCTATGGCCCAGCGGTGGGGATTCTTTAAGCGCTGTCGGGACTGTGGCAGTAAGATAGCGCCTCCAGACAAGCACTCTCTTTGCCTTCTGTGCCTGGGCGAGTCGCACCGAGTAGACTCGTGTTCGAGCTGTGCTGCTTTCTCTAAACAAACCCGCAAGAACCGTGCGGCAAGGCTGAGAGTGGCGCTTTTGGAAGCAGCTCTATCGCCAAAAATGTCGGCCACCGAGGCCTCGGCGACGTCCCCATCGGCCCCGACGGGCCCGGCACCGTCTCCGACAAGGAGCACCGTCGGTACCGATAAGTCAGTAACGAAACGATCCCTCCCGCTGCCGCAAACTCCTGCTAAAAAGCGCAGAGAGGGCAAGGAGGAAAAGGGCAAGCACAAGCACAAAAAATCGAGTGCGCAGTCGACGCATCCCGCATCTGACGTGACCCTGCGCGGGTCTCCACAGCTTGACCCTTCCGGGCGCGAGTGACCCCGGGGCAGCTCCATCTCCCCGATGCCGCGACCCATCCAGTTGACGGACTCGGACCCCGACATCGAACTGACGCAAGTCCCTCGGAGTAGTCCAGACACCAGACCCGATCCGTCACCGCCACCGAGAGGAGAACAAGACTGGCGTCTTCCTCCTTCTTCGGTACCGTGGGACGTCCGACAATGGTGATACCTATATGGCTCCTCATATCCCCCGCCACTGCAATGGTACCCGACGGAATGGGACCGCCAGTCGACGTTGTCCAGAGTCTCACGATGCTGAGATCCACCGGCCCCGGGACCTTTCCCATCACCAATGCTGAAACCGTCACCGGTGCCGATGCCGATACCAATGCCGATACCGCAGACCCCACCCGATGTCGATCTTCCTCCGTATCAACTGGATCCGTCGAACCCCATGTCACCTTCCGAACACCTGTCGGTACCGAATTCCTCCGCTTCATCCGATTCCGAAGAGGAGTCCCCTACCCATCCGTCGCCATCTCCCGATGTTGCGGACAATCTACCGATCTCCCCTTCCGAGGACGTGAAGTCCTATGGGGAGCTCATCAAGAGAATGGCCCATTCCCTGGCTCTGGCTACCATACAGCCAGCCCCTGCCGCTACCGACGCCATCTTTGACATAGTACAGATAGATACATCTACGACAGTAGCCCTACCATTAATTTCAGTGCTTCTTAACACCGCTAAGGAATCCTGGGGACACCCTTCATTGACTCCAATCTCGAGTAAGAGGTTGGATCACATGTATAGGCTCCAAGAACCTGGGGCAGAATTTTTGTTCATCCACCCCAAGCCCAACTCAGTTGTGGTGACGCCTTCAGCTAGGGGCCGTAGCGGGCATTCCTCCCCCCTTGACAAAGAGGGACGGAAACTCGATTCATTCGGAAGACGATTTTATTCAGCAGGAGCATTAGGTATAAAAACTGCAAACTATACGGCATGTATGAGCAGATATCAATACTCCCTATGGGAGCAGATGACACCGCTCCTGGCACACCTTCCTGAGGACAAACAGCATCTTGCCAGGAAGATCCAAAAAGAGGGCATGGTTTTGGCCAAACATCAACTAAACACCTCCAAACATGTCGCGGATGTGACTTCTAAGACGCTCACTTCGGCAGTTGCCCTCAGGAGACATGCTTGGCTGAGATCGACGGCGCTTGCTCAGGACACAAAATCGCTAGTCGAAGATCTTCCCTTTGAAGGCGAAGGGCTGTTCAGCTCAACCACAGACACAGTTCTCCATGACCTGGATAAAAGTATGAAGACATCACGTAACTTAGGTGTTTCTCAGCCAAAGCAACAGAAGCAGAGGAATTGGCAGAGATCCTGGTCGAAGAAACAACCACAAAGATCTCCCAATAAGCCACAATGGCAAAGGCCTGCACCCTCTGCTTACCAGCAGAAGCCTTACAGCCACAAACCACGCTTCCCAACAGCTTCTGCTTCCAAGGCCAAACCACCCAGACCTAATAAACAGGGTCTTTGACTCTCACATACGCTCCGATCATCCCACCCGTCTGGCACCTTTCCTACCTGCATGGCAAGTCATAACCTCGGACAAATGGGCCCTATCCGTAGTAGCAGAGGGTTACCAGATAGAGTTCTTCCAGACACCATAAGAACCCTATTTTGTAGTCACCCCTCCTTCCGACACCCTGTCGTCAGAAGTCGAAGCCCTTCTATCCAAAAATGCAATAGAGCCGGTACCCATGCACCATCTCCAGCAGGGGTTTACTCCCGCTACTTCACGGTACCAAAGAAGGATGGCGGACTCCGTCCCATTTTAGACCTGAGGAACCTCAATGCGTTCATCACGTACAAGAAGTTCCGCATGACCACCCTCCATACCATCCTACCACTTTTAGAAGCCAACGTGTGGATGGTGACCCTGGACTTAAAGGATGCGTACTTCCATGTGACGATCCATCCATATCACAGACCGTTCTTGCGTTTCGCGGTCGGTCCGCGTCACTTCCAATACAAGGCCCTTCCTTTTGGCCTCTCTACGGCTCCTCGTGTCTTCACGAAACTTATGGCAGTGGTGGCGGCTCATCTACGGCTTCAAGGTGTCCAACTTTATCCATATCTGGACGACTGGTTACTGGTCGCGCCTTCCGCGACAATTTTACAAGATCACATTTCAATAACCCTCAGCGCCCTAGACTCCCTAGGTCTAACAATAAATCTCAAAAAGTCCATGCTCATACCGTCCAGACGAGTGCAATTCATCGGAGCCATTTTGGACTCCCTGCAATGCAGGGCTTTTCTGCCCCCCAACAGGGCAGCAGACATAGTCTCTCTCATCCATTCGATCCGGAAGGACAAAGAGGCTACGGCCAAACAAATACTCCGCCTGTTAGGCCTGATAGCCGCAACCACGGCGGTGATTCCGTTCGCCAAGCTGCGGATGAGACCGCTACAGCTTTGGTTTCTGAGACGCTTCCGTCCCAGCATTCATTCCCTCTCCAAACTTTTTTGACTCTCGGACCAAGTTCTGGAGACCATGACGTGGTGGCTGACACCCCAGAATCTTCAATCTGGTGCACCTTTCCGGCTCCCGCCCCCTCGGCAACCATTACCACAGATGCCTCCCTATGGGGCTGGGGAGCTCACCTGGATGGTGTTGGTGTGGGCGGCAGGTGGGACCCGACTGGCCCACAACCACATCAACTTCTTGGAACTCCTGGCAGTTCTCTATGCAGTGAGGTCATTCTGCCAATCCTTGTCGGGAAAGACGGTGGCTGTCCTTACGGACAATACAACCACCATGTATTACATCAACCGGCAGGGTGGAACGGTCTCCCGTGGACTTTGCCGCTTAGCTATCGAGCTTTGTGACGAGTGCCAATCCATCGGCATTCATCTCGTAGCGAATCATCTTCCAGGACTGCTCAACACCCAAGCAGACTTCCTGAGCAGAGGAGGAGCATCCCTACACGAATGGGAATTGAACCCTCTCTACCTGATCCCGATCTTCGATCGCTGGGGTCACCCCTCAGTGGACGTATTCACCTCTCGGGAGAACAGGAAATGCCATCTCTTCTGCTCCAGAGCTGGCGCGGATCCAGCGTCCCTCGGGGACGGCCTCCTTCTCCAGTGGACAGGGAGACGTCTGTACCTTTCCCCCCCGATCCCTCTGATACCAAGGGTAGTCCACAAACTGATGTCAGAGCGACCATGGGCGATTCTCATCACACCGTGGTGGCCGAGACAACCGTGGTTTCCCACGCTCCTTCATCTCTCTATGGGAGTCTACCTCCACCTCCCGACGCTCCCAGACCTTCTCTGGATGCACGGAGGTCAAGTACTCCATCACGATGTTCCCAAGTTGAAGCTAACAGCTTGGATGCTTCAACCTCAGATATAGACTCACGCATTGCACAGGTTCTATTGAACTCACGCAAGCTGTCCACACGCCTCTCCTACGCAGCGAAGTGGAATAAATTTCTAGCCTTTCTAACCTCGATAGGGCGGCCTACTGTTCCTACCACCCTTAATGACATTTTTGGTTTTCTGTTATCCTGTTCGGATAGAGGACTGTGCCACTCTTCTATAAGAGTTTACTTATCGGCTATCTCGGTCAACCATCCCGAGATCGGAGGATACTCAGTATTCTCTCACCCGACTACAAAACAATTCCTTAAGGGAATGCGTCGCCTCTATCCACCAGTACGGGCACCGGTCCCAGCATGGGACCTACCTTTAGTTCTTACCAAGTTAATGGGCAAACTGTTTGAGCCCATGGCCTCCTGCAGCCTCCAGCTCCCCTCGTGGAAGGTAGCGTTTCTGGTGGCTATCACATCTGCTCGGCGTGTGAGTGAGTTTTCAGCGCTTCGTTGCGACCCACCGTATCTCACTTTTCACCATGGAGCAGTTACCTTGGCTCCTGATATCACCTTCCTACCCAAGATAGTCTCGGACTTCCATGTAGGAGCAGACATCACGCTGCCTGTGTTTTTTCCTGATCCCCAGGACCCATCACAGCACAGTTTGCACTCTCTGGATGTCAAGAGAGCCCTTTCCTTCTACTTGCATCGGACAAGGCCATTTCGCAAGTCTCCGGCTCTCTTCATCACCTATGCCTTGCCCAGACAGGGACATAAACTATCATCTCAGAGACTCTCGAAGTGGATAGTAGAGACGATAAAGCTTGCCTACCTACTGGCTAAGAGGCCATTGCCGGCATCCCTCCGGGCACACTCCACGAGAGCCGTGGCTACTTCTACGGCATTCCTCAAGGGCATTCCCCTGGGAGACATCTGCAATGCTACAACGTGGGCGTCTCCTCACATGTTTGTGAAACACTACGCCCTAGATGTCCGCGTCCATCAGCGTACTGTGGTGGGCCGTGCAGTTCTGCAAGCAGTTCTGCAAGCAGCTCAGATGTGAGACCTCCAGCACCCACCTCCAGGTATGTGGTGTGTTTATTGCTCGCTATTCTCCCAGAGGTGTGATGCACAGAGACCACGAAGAAGATATACAGGTTGCTTACCTGTAATTGGAGATCTTCGAGTGGTCATCTGTGCATTCACACCACCCGCCCTCCTTCCCCTCTGCTTTCGGTCTCCCTCACTTTTCTCTTGGGGGCTGTTAGCAGCGGTCAGAAGGAGCTGGCGGGATCCTCGTACCCCTCCCCGGGTCATGCGCAGTGGGACGTGCACGTGACCGGGGAGCTGGCGCGAAAATCCGTTAGGCTTTGAAGATTACCGATCGGGATCGGCGCAGGCGCACTTAATCCCAGAGGTGTGAATGCACAGATGACCACTCGAAGATCTCCAATTACAGGTAAGCAACCTGTATTTTCACACCAGAAACCTTTCAAATAATGGCCACACATTATTAATCAGGACTATATAATGATAGTCCAGTTCATTCAAACAGAGTATAAATTATTATCTTAATTTGAAAGGGAGAAGGCATTATCACTTTAGTGCTCTTCTGCAGTATGATTTAATTATATATAGGTAGTTTACTCATCTGCTCTTGTACTCACATTTCTTCAAAGCATAGTTAATCAAAACCAGAGTTCAGAGATTAAGACCTTAAACAAAACAAATCAAAATCAAACCCACATAATTTCTAGGTTCCTCACCCTCTTTCATGTTGGTATTTTGGAAAACTGAGTAAGTCAGCTGAAGCATGTAAGCACTTTTAGAAAAACACTTTTCCTCATATAACAAATGGGGTACTTAAGAGTTTGTTTTGTAATTTTTATATTACATTTTGTTTCACTGTGCCTTAGTTATAAGATTTACATCCCTTTCTCTAAGCAAATTTATTTAATGAAGAATTTAATTGACAAATATTTCCTATGTAAGTATATATTACCTATAATTTGTTCACTCATGGAGCACATGAGATTTTTCCCAGTAGCTTTTATTAAAGTGCCCAACCATTTATTCTTTTTCCATTACAGAGCTTCCTTATGGTTGGGAGAAAATAGAAGACCCACAGTATGGAACATACTACGTTGAGTAAGTTAATAGTCGCTGTTATGTCAAAATTAAATTAATCATAGCTAAACATGGCATTATGTATAGATAAATTACACTTCTGTTTAAAGGATTACTAGTTATAAAGCAAGATCATGGGGGCTGTATTCATATATCTTCCACTGGAATCAATTAACACCTGCACAGATACACACACTGCACCCATGTACCATAGGACATAATTTATTGTGAAGTAGATCTCCTTAGCTTTCTGCCTATGATACAGCATCTTAATTACCTCTTAAAATAGCTGTTTTGGCAGGTCTTTAAGTATTGTGTAGTACTTTGGCAGTGATCCAGGAGTCCCATTTACCCCATTTATGTGCCAGAGATTGTACACATGCTGTGGAAATGCTTTCTTTTTCAGTACAACACCTTCATCAACACATGTCACTTCTGAAATGCTACCAAAGTTTTTTACTCTTCTTAGCTGCCTCTTTTGCAGGGCTTTATTTCTGGGGAAATGCACTGGAACAGAGTTCTAGGACCTCTTTGACAAAATTCTTCTTAAAAATGTTTAACAGTTCATGAGTTTTCATTATTCAGATTATGATGGTGAGAGACCTCCCTGCTACACACAGTTCCAGGGGAGGGGGCAGCTTCTAGTGCTGGGCAGGAGAAGCCTCCCCGCCAGGTTTGCACGTGGCAGCAAGAGACCACACACAGATCTTGGGGGCAGCTTCATGAACCTCTGGTTCAGCAAATGGGAAGGCTTGTGAAGGTTTGTGGTTTATGTTGCCCCATGAACCACGAATCCAGACGAACATACATTTTCCTAGGTCGTGCCCATCCCTATTCTCCATAGTGCTGCCACCTACAGAAATGGGCTCATTAATGCATACCTTCCCAGTCATTTGGAATACTCTGATGGTATGCAAGTGGGAGGTCTTTCTATGATCTGCAGATATTTTAAGCATACTATTTAGCTTTCATTTAATGTATAATAGTTGAATCCTGCTTATGTTTGAGTTTGAAATAACGATCTTTTGAATGATCTCTGTTATTGTTGAAGATTATCTTATGGGTCACCCAGAACGCCAGTACGCTTAATGAGGATTATAAATGACTGTAACTTTCTCCTAAGGCTTAACTGTGGTAGCTGTAAGAATAAATTTACTGTGTCTTCCCTTCACATAGTTTTCCCCTTCTGATGAATTTCTGGCCCTAAGTTAGATGTACCATTTAGGAATAATAGGATATTGGAGTTACAAGTATTGCCTTATAAAATATAACACATCTGATTCCTGACTATATCTAGAGGTTATTGAAATCTATTACTTTTTATGGCTTCAGCTGCTCAGGAGGCACTATTAGTCTCTCAAAGGCTGGGCCAATGTACCCAAGGCCTGGCTAGGGCCTTCAAAAGGCTTGAGGGAGAAGACCAATGAGGACAGACTAGCTATGGCTCCCAGCTCAGAAGGGAGTAGAGCTAGAAGAGGTGGATTAGGATAGTACCCAACCCCTGCCCCATTCTGTCTGAGACTGAGCGAAGGCCCGCCAGCCAAATTAAACCCTAGTGCATGACAGCCGGGGCTGGGTTTCCTACAGCAGTACTTTTAGGAACTCTCAAATATTGTGCTGAATAACTCTAATATATAGCCTTGTCTGGAAGCCATCAAAGTTAGGGGGCTTCCTCATGCTTTGAGAATCTGTTCCAAACCACACCCCTAAAAGCACAGGGACTGCAATAGAAAGAACCCTGAATGGGCTCTGGTGAGTGCAAGAGGGTGGAGAGAAGAGAAACCACTGTGGTGACTAGAGCTGTCATACAGGTACATTATAGGGAGTGTAGGACTTTCAGGTTATGTAGATATATGGAATTACCATAAAATTTGCCATATTGGGAAGAATGTAGAAAACCTCCACTTTAAAGACCTGGTTTCATGTTCTGCAAGTGTGAAGTTGCTGTATATATAGTCATTGTAACATATGAAGTTATTAAGACATGGAGCTCATACTCAGATAGAAGAAACCTTATCCTATTCAGTGCTTTTATTATGCCTTTTTGGAATTTCAGTATGAGTACAGTAAATAAGCAATGATTGAATTGCAGGTGCAGAGTGTGGCCTTTCCTGGGTGCTAAAGGCATGCTCCACTATATTCTGAGCTAGTATACAGTACATAGTGTACGTGCTATGTATTGTATTAAGTGTAGTTGGTATAAGTTATTAAACTCTCTCTGAACCAGATTCTTTGCTATTTAAATGTCTGATCTTGGGCAATAGAAGGTTGTGTACAGCCCTATGACTTCTTGGGAGGCAAGGTGGGATACAAATATTATTTACTGTATTTATATCCCACCTTTCTCCTCAATAGGGACTCAAAGTGGCTTACAGCATTCTTCTCTCCTCTAATAATGATCATATGGCAGTGTGTGTAGTATAGCCAGGAGATCCTAAGGTTGTCTGGCAGCCAGAAGTTCTAGCTCTTTTAGTGTTATACACCACTAGGTGGGTGAGCTAGACTTGTTTTTTAAGGCAAGAGACATTTCAGAGGTGGTTTGCCATTGCCTGCCTCTGCATCATGCCCCTGGTGTTCCTTGGAGGTCATTCATTCAAAAACTAGCCAGGGCCAACCCTGCTTAGCTTCCAAGATCTGATGAGATTGGGCCCTCCTCTCCTCTGTTTTATCCTCACAGCAACCCTGTGAGGTAGGTTTGGCTGCAAGTGTGTGACTGGCCCAAGGTCACCCAGTAAGCTTCCATAGCAGAGTGGGAATTCAAACACTGGTTTCCCTGATCCTAGTCCAGCACTTTAAACACTACATCATGCTGGCAACTCATTTGGTGGTTGTCTCATCAACTATTGGTTCAGTTTCTAAAACATTCTGTATTTTACTAATGAAAATATGGGGTTTTGACTTCCAAATACATGGCTGGAATATTTCATCCTCAATCAGTAGTTTACTCATACAAATACCAGCCCTCCCAATCCTAAATGCCCATAGGAAAAAAACCCCACAGGCATTCCATCACTTTTAACTGCAGAGCATTGCTCTGATGTAATTCATTCCCATAGTATGCATGCATTCTAGGGTAATTAGTGCTGGGGTTTTTTCATTAAATGCATAGCATGCTAAGGGTACAAAATCGCTTAAAAATGCTTGCGCTGGGAAATATGTGGCTTAATTCCCAGACTAGTACAGATTGATGGTAATCTGCAGTGTTGAATAATGACAATAAATATCTGGTACTTAAATTATTACTAATCAAAGCTGTGCCATGTCCAACCAAAGGTTTAATTATTGGTGCTGTCAATGAGACCTATCATTATCTGTAATTGTGCTAAATTTTCAAACGGTATGAATGTTTCCTTTGAGAGGGAGAAGAAATCTATATGATGGAAGAAAATTAGATGAATACCTTGTTAGGGTATTTTTCATCATTAAGAAATGAAACTAGTGCTAAACCTGGAGTAGTGACAGGTAACTGAAACAAATTCATGCTAATTTCAGCATATGGCATTAGCAGTCATCCAACTGGCAAGGCTGTAGTTATCACAGGTATAAAGGGTCTAGTGAACAGACTTGAAGATATTAATTGTGGCCCTACAACTTTTGTATTTCAAGAAGATGCTAGTAGATAAAGCTGGTATTTGTGACTTTATAGTCTTCTGGCTGTTTTTGCTGGCGCAGCATAATAGAACATGAACAAAGAGATCAGAACTCTCTGGCATTTTAGTTCTGCTATGAACTTACTATATAAATTTAGTCCAGGCACGGTCTCTCAGCCTCCATATCTGTAGCACTGGATTACTAAGTGTTGTTCTAAGGGTTATAAAGATAGAATCATAGAATCACAGAGTTGGAAGGGGCCATCAGGCCATCTAGTTCAACTCCTTGCTCAATACAGGATCGGCCTAGAGCATCCCTGACAAGTGTTTGTCTAGCTGCTGCTTAAAGACTGCCAGGGAGGGGGAGCTCACCACCTCCCTAGGCAGCTGATTCCCCTGCTGCACAACTCTTACTGTAAAAAAGTTATTCCTAATATCCAGCCGGTACCTTCTCATCCTTAATTTAAACCCATTATTGCAAGTCCTATCCTCTGCTGCCAACATGAATAGCTCCCTGCCCTGCTCTAAGTGACAGCCCTTCAAATACTTGAAGAGAGCATTCATGTCCCCCTCAGACTCCTCTTGTCCAGACTGAACATTCATAAGTCCCTCAGCCTTTCCTCATAGGGTTTGGTCTCCAGGCCCCCGATCATCCTCGTTGCTCTCCTCTGCACGTGCTCCATTCTGTCCATGTTCTTTTTGAAGTGAGGCCTCCAGAACTGCACGCAATACTCCAGGTGCACCCTGACCAATGCAATGTACAGCAGGACTATGACATCTTGCAATTTGGATGTTATGCCTCTCTTGATACACCCCAAGATCACATTAGCCTTTTTTGTCATTGCATCACACTGTTGAACAACTCATCACATTGGCTGCTCATATTTAACTTATGATTGTTCACACACACTGCTACCCAGAAGTGTATCCCCCATCCAGTATGCATGTTTCTAATTTTTGTTACCCAGATGTACTTGAAGATAAAGTACTTGAAGTTACCATGGCTTTGAAATTTCTAGGAAATGTGTATCTCTAGATGAAAATGGCACTGAGATAAATGGATGCCTTAAAGATGTCATCTCTTGTACTTCCAATCTCAAAAAAGGATTTAATGAAAGGAAAGGAGAACAGAAGAGGGCAATGAAATTCTGTGTATGGAAAGACCAAAACAGTTTCTTTTTAATGTTAAAGAAAAGAAATCTAGATTATTGGTAATTATTTAGAGAGAATTTTTTCTCTGTTTCTTGTAATTCTTGATTGGGGATCACACAATGAAGTTACCTTTGCATTAGGTTCAAGAAAAGTAGAGGATGTGCTTATTTAAATAGCACATTATTAACTGGTATGAATTACGCTAAGAAGTTTGTTAGTTTGGGTGAAACTATATGGCTGCATGAACAAACAGGTTTGTTTGTGATAGGCACAGACCAGGCTTGTTGCCAGACTCATGTATTGCCTCCATTGATGCTTGGAGCAGCATTAAAGTTAAACTCCAATCAAATGCCACTTTGCTATGACTTCCTAATGCACCTGGGTAAAGTGAACTGTATTTTTTCCACAGAAACTGGGATACTATTTAGTCTCATCCTTTGATGACTTTAGAATTAACAGGCTGAGGATCCATAGTGTGTGGGAATTTTCCTTCCCTGCATTGAATCACCTTCTCCTGGGTTCTGGAAGCTCTTAAGCATGCTCCATCCCCTCCACAATCCAACTGACTCTACCTAGGAATCCTTATGCAAGTAGAAACTCTGACTTTTTATATACCTTCATAATAGGTGACAATGAAGTTTGCAATAGAATGCTAGAACAAACAACCTGGAGAGGCCACAGTGAATTGTAGGCGAGGGGAGAATGGTTTGAATAGTGTGGTCCTGGTTCAGGCAGGCACCTGGGGCAATACCTGTAGTCCCAAAACTGTCCAGGGTCAAAGCACAACTATTCAAAAGTCCAAGCATCGAACCAGAACAGCAAATCCAAAGAGCACAAGCCAGGTCATGGTCCAGAAGACCACAATAGTTATAGACAAGTTGCTTCCATGCTGGTTCTTTCTTTTCTGGCTTCTTTTATCATGAGTCATTCAAGGCCAGGTGCAGCTCCTCAACCTGCTGATTCATCCAGGGACAGGTGCAAGTCCTCAATGGCTGAGCAGCCTACAAGTCTGTCAGCCCTGATCCTGCAGTGACTCCAGAGTTTGCCTGGTGGGCAGAGTTTGCCTAGTGTTGGGCTGCCAACCACACACTATGGCACTGCTATTGTGCCTCCCTCTGGGCCCGCCTTCTCTGGTGTTCCAAGGGCTCTGGCAACCCCAGGAATGAGGCTGGCAGCTGCAGGGCTGAGGGCATGGCACACTGACTGCAGACTGAGACTCCCTGTCTGCAACTGGTGGAGTTTCCAACTTGTCTGGTAGGTCTTCCTGCAGCATCCAAAGGTTGGGGCCAGCTTCCTCCATCTCTTCCTTATCTGAGGAAGCAGCTTTCCTCAGGTTTGTAGAAAGATCTGTCTTGTCTGTTCATGGCTCCAGTCTCCAGATTTAAGAATTCACAGATGAGGCTGTGTTAAGAATTAGATATAAGAAGTAAAGGCCCATGAAACTCATGGGGGCAAACCTCATTCCCCCCCCCCCTTTTCCTGAGTCCAGCCCAATCACCTACATTGAAGCCTGGTGGCAACAGTGTCTGGAAGCCGCTCAAAGCCTGGAGTGGCTCCCAGTGCCTGTCGCAGCAGGGCCCTGAACAGCTCCCGGCATCTGCTGCCACCACGGCAGGGTTGGAGCAGCTCTTGAACAGCCCACCATGGCTCCCAGGCTCCATCAAGCAGGTAAGGATCTACTTTTCAAGGGATTTAAACTCCCCGTGTAGTTCTTTTAAACATTTCAGATTTTTCTGCACACTTGAGGAGTCCACCAAGTGTACACAAAAATCTCTTTAGCCTTCGTGTCACCCTGATCTACAGATTTAGCTATCACAGCCACACATGGCTAATAGTATATAGATAATGACAAGAGGAGACCCGCAAGAAACTTGTGGGATGGTTATCCCATTCCTCACACCTTTGCTTCCTCCCTTCTCCCCCTACCTCTCTCAGACTCTTTCTCCCTTCTGCCCCCCCTTTCTTACTCTCTCTCCTCCATGTATGTTACTTCCTCTCTCTTTCTGACCCGTCATCATTCTCTTTGTTTTTCTGCCTCCCCACCTCATCACTCTTTCTCTCTCATTCTGCCCCTCACTCCATCACTCTCTCTTTCTGCCCCCATCACTCTCCCAGCCTCCTGCCTGCTTCCTCTCCCGCCACAGCAGCAGTGACAGTGCTCTGGGAATCACAATAGATCTCCCAGCTGCAGAGATCAATTCACCTTAGGGCTGCCAGCTCCAGGTTAGGAAATTCCTGGAGATTTGGGGGTGGAGCCTTGGGACAGTGAGGACTGGGGAGGCAAGCAGCCTCAGCAGGATATAATGCCATAGACTCAACCCTCCAAAGCAGATGTTTTATCCAGGGGAACTGATCTCTGTCACCTGGACAACAGTTGTAATTCTGGGTGCTCTCCAGCCCTTGTCTGGAGGCTGGCAGTGGTAGCTTAAGTGAAGGAAGTGGCTGGTTTGGAGGGTGGAGTCTATGGAATTATACTGGTCTGTAGTCCCTCCTCAAATCCCACCCTCCCCAGGCTCCACCGCTCAAATGTCCAGGAATTTCCCAACCTGGAGTTGGCAATGCTATTTCCTTCCCACCCAACAGCCAACCTACCTTTATATGTCTTCAGCTTTCCATCTTCCCTCCCCTTCCCCACAGCCGCTACCTAGGAAAATTAGTCTTTCTCCACAAGGGGGACTAAAGCAGCTTACATTATTATTTCCTCCTTGTTGTCTGCACAACAACCCTGTGAGGTTGGTTAGGCTGAAAGTATGTGACTGGTCCAAAATCTCCCAGTCAGCTTCCACCGCAAGATGGGGATCTGAACCTGGGTCTCACAGATCCCAATCTGAAGCTCTAACTGTTACATCGCAATGGCTGTTCATCAGCTACTGCTGATGAACAGTAGCAAAGCAGCTGGGCCTAATTAAATCATGCAAATCAGGTGGTATCAAGTCACACAGAGGGTGCTGCCTTCAGATGCCAGCCTCCAGGTGGGACCTGG
The DNA here is from genome assembly GCA_029233225.1 of Lepidodactylus listeri. Lineage (NCBI taxonomy): Eukaryota > Metazoa > Chordata > Lepidosauria > Squamata > Gekkonidae > Lepidodactylus > Lepidodactylus listeri. Next base: position 56,234,356 of record JARCFY010000002.1, on the reverse strand, counting down.
GGATCCCCTGGAATTACTGCTCATCTCCAGACTACAGAGATAACTTCCCATGGAGAAAATGGATGCTTTGGAGGATGGAGTTTATGGCATTGTACCTCACTGAGGTCCCTGTCCTCCCTAGGCTCCACCCCCAAATCTCCAGGAGTTTCCCAGCCTGGATCTGGATCCGCTGCCGGTGGCCAAGGGGGGTACTTGGCAACCCTAGACTGCTGCCAGTAAAAACCTTGCCTTTTACTGACAGAAACAGTTAGAAGCCCCCCCCCTCCCCCAAACATTCTAATCTCTCACAGCTGATGCCATTTCAAAAGGTATTGGGAATTCAGGGGTCCCTGAAGTATTTAACTTTTTGGAGTTTTCATCAGACTGAGGAAGACCCCTGTCTATGTAGGAAAAGCTGTTGGGGGAGAGTGAGCTCTCTTTTGGCAGATATAAGTATCCACAGAAAAAAAAACCTCTGGGAAATAGTATATAGATAAGAAGGGGGACCTGCGATACTTGCGGGGGGTAGTATTCCCCACAGCTCCCAGCCTGCAGAAGCAGGAGGAGCTCCACAAGAGGAGGAACTGGCAGCAGGTGAGCCTTCTCCCTCCCCCCGCCCCAGCACTGGCAGCAGCGAGGCCTGCGTGGCTCACAGTCACCAGCCTGCCAAGCCCCTCCCTCCCCAGCAGGATCCCAGCCTGTGCAGTTCGAGTGGCAGAGGAAACACAAAAGCGGAAGCTGGCCAGGGCACCTCAGGCGGTCCATAGCTGCTGCCGCCACCAATTCCTCCCCGTCACTCTCCACTGTGGCGCACATGAGCCTCGCAGGGACCCATAGCAGTGCCAAGCTCGCAGCCTTTGCCCCGTCTCAGCCCCCGTCATCGTGGGGAAGCTGGCTGGTCGGTGCAGGGCCTGCCTGGGGAGCAGGCCATGGGGCCAGCGGGTGGTGGAGGACGGCCCCTGGGCCCAGCGTGCAGAGGAGGCAGCAGCAGGTGAGCCTTTTCCCTCCCCCTCCGGCACTGGTGGCGGCGAGGCTTGAGCAGCTCACAACCATCGGTCCGCCAAACCTTCTCCCACCCCCCTTCCTCCCAGTAGGCGGCAACACCCGCCAAACCTTCTCCCACCCCCCCTTCCCAGTGGCAGCAAGACCCGCCAAGCCTTCTCCCGCCCCCTGCCCCCCAGCGGCAGCAATTCCTGAGCGGCTCACAGCCACCGGGCCCACCGAGCCTCCCCCCCCACGGCCAGAGCATTCTCTGCGCATGCACAGGGAACACTTTTACTTTTGGGGGGATTTAAATATCACCCGTATTGTTTTTAAACTTTTAGGATTTTTCTGCATACCTTGGGAGCAGTGTTCCCTCTAAGCTGAGTTAGTATGAGCTAGCTCACAGTTTTTTAGCCTCCGGCTCACATGTTTTTGTCTTAGCTCAGGAAGGATGGCCCCAGAGTTAGCTAACTTATGTAGTAGCCAAATTGCTCGCTCACAACTTTAATGCCAGTAGCTCACAAAGTAGAATTTCTGTTCACAAGACTCCACAACGTACAGGGAACATTGCTTGGGAGTCCCCCAAGTGTGCAGGAAAATCTTTCTGCTCCCCAAGTGCCCCCTATGTGCGGATTTAGATATCTACACGAAGAGGGCAACTTGGCTATTAGTATATAGATGGTTGATAGAAGAAAAGGCCATCAGTGACTGTTGGGAAAACAGACTGGTAATATTCGTGATAAGCATGTAATCTTCTGAGTACTAGATGCTGGGGTTGAAAAGGATGGGCATCATTTTCTCCTTTCACTTATGCACTATGAACTATCAGAGTCATCTTGCCAGCCACTACTGGGAACAGAATTTTAGAATAGATGGACCTTGGTCTGATACTGTAGAGTTGATTTTGAGAACTTTTAAAAATGTAGCAATTCAGTATATATATGAAATAAAGGTACAACTCAATGGAAAGCTAAGCATTTTTCTGCTTGTTGTGTTGTGTGTGTTCTCTGTCACTGTTAGATAGAGCTGCAATTATTTTTTCCCAGATAATTCCTCCACTGGGAAATCAGAACTGAATAAACTTGTAGGGCTGGATGCCATTTGAAGATGCCTGCACTTTTAGATTGCCACATTGCATTTAGTTGCAAAATTAAAAACTGCATAGTGAATTATGTGAAGTGTGATGGGTTAACTTTCATCTTACATGTTATGTATTTATTATTTTTTGCCACCAGAGCCTCTGAGCTCTATTTTACTCTTACAAAGCAAGAGTATATTCCCAGGATCTCTTAAGCATTAGGACATTAGTGATTCCTATCCCCAGTGGGGATTCAGAGCAGCTTACAGACATACACAAATACAGTTTAAACAAATATATTCTTCAACTCCAACATTCTGGGCTGGCCCTGGCTTATTCAGGGCTGCAAGCCATGAGCTGATAGCCAAGGTCGAAGAGTCCTTTGACTCTTGCCTTTCATCTTCTGCCAAAAGGCTCACGATTCTGGCCACATCCAGGTATTTACCTGTAACAGAGGAGGGAATAGAAGTTCAGCCCAGGGCTCACTTAGCTATGTACCCAAGACTCCCTCCTTACTCAGAAGAGCTGCTGGCCGTGTCCAGGCTAAAACACCTAGAAGACCTGTATTAAGGGATCTGAGTAGGCACTCTAGTTTAAAGTTTCCACTAGTTCAGCATTTTTATATGAATCAAAATTGCCAGTGAACTGTGGCATATCTTCTGCCCATCTCTGATGTAAACCAGTCAGGAATGAAAAGGCTGTAGCTGCACAGATATGGACATGTTCTTAATAACTGGTGAAGAATCTGAGTTTCAGAAACATATGAAACAGTTCCAAAACTGTATGGTGTAATGGGAGAGTTCATTATATACACTTCATTTGAAGTTATATGGTAGTGCTGGTTTTGAGATTTGTTTAAATCTTGTATAACTCACTGAAGCACATACTCATTTTATGCCTAGCATCAACGAATAATCTTGTGCTTTTGCAATAGAAAACAGTAAGTTGTTGTACTTTACATATTCTCCTTTAAATGACAGTCAAATTAGCATCCAGTCTACAGCATCATTGCTTAAAAGCTAACCTAATAATTTACGAGTTAATAATCAGAATAAGTCCCCAAATTTTCTCACACTAGTCATAATAGGCTGTACATTCTTTATCTGTTAAGTAGAAATGCCAAATGTATTGTTCTTTAACAATAATGAGAAAAGAAATACAAACTTCTCCAAAGACATCTTCCAGAATCAATTTAATGATTATATTTGTTATTTAGGACCAAACAGTGTCACTTAAGCATACACTAAATGATTTGTAAATTTGAGCAGTGGAGATACTGTATGAATCAGTCAGGAATTAGATTGGTTGCAAGACCCATCAGTGTCAGCAAGTGTATAACTGATGCTTCCCTTAGTTGTATAATGAAGACATGTATAGAAATCAGAAAAGTTGGAGTTGTTCAGTTCCTCTTGTTAGAAGTACTGGTATCATAAATCACAGTGGGTATTATATTAAATATATATAAATGGTAAAATACATTCTATTTATGCAGGCTGTGATATTGGCACTACTTTTATACATTTTACTTCATCTTTTTTTCATCCAGTGTTGTATGTTTAAATACTTCCTGGATTATTTATGTTGAATTGATATGCAAGCAGTTTTTGGTGTAAACAATAGAGTATCACATGGATGTAATGAGTGGTTATGATGACATGTCCCAAATGCCTATAAAATGGAGGGATTTTTTTTTTAAAAAAGCTCAGCATATGTGAGAGGCAGAAGCTGAACTCCTTTCCCTTTCTATACCCCTCCCATTCTTGTCACTCACCTATTTTGCCCATCTGTTTCCCATCCCCCAGATGGCTTCCAAGTCTAGAACTAATCCCTTCTGAAAGAAAAGCAGATGGAGCGAAAGACTTTTAGGCAGGGAAAAGTGCTTTCTCCTGCACTGTTTTCCTCAATCTTCCTTCTCAAAGCTGCTGCTACAGTTTTCTTTCTTAAGAAAGATAAATCCCTGACCTTGATAGCCCAGGCTATCCCAATCTGATCAGATCTCAGAAGCTAGGCAGGGTCAGCCCTAGTTAGTATTTGGATAGGAGACCACTAAAGAAACCCAAGATTGCAACACAGAGGCAGGATGTGGCAAACCACTTCTGGACATCTCTTGCCTTGAGAACCGTATGGTTACTTTGAGGTTACCGTACGTTGGCTGTGACTTGATGTCAAGAAAAAAAGAAAGATAACAGCAGTTTGGGAGGAGGAAGAGGATTTATATGTAATGTGGGTACAATTCACATATGTTCTTTTTGCTAGTATGTTGGACTTTTATATACAACCCCCCACTTAATTTGGTTCACCCTTGTTTAAATTGCTGAATCTGCCCCTTTATTTTGGTTACATGATTAATTGAATCCTTCAGTAAGTAAACTGCAATTTTATGAAAGAAACTTCATTTTATAGTATAGTATGTATATACTGTTTCCTAAGTGTGCCCCCTATACGCAGATAGCGAAATCCACAGATCAGGGCCACACTTGCACTAAAACAGATGTTTTTGGCAATCTTGGGGACTCCCTAACTTTGGAGAAAAATCTTGACATCCTTTAAAAATACATTGGGGGGGGGGGGTTAAGTGTTGTCTGCGCACATGCAGGCAGCACATTTACCCTTTTCTTCCTAGCTGCTGGTGGCAGACACCTAGCTTGGTGTCTGGGAGCCACTCCGAGCCTGGCTGCATCAGCAGCAGCCCCTGGGAGCCTCTCCAGGCTTGGCTTCATTGGCATGGACATCCAGGAGACTCTCTGAGCCTAGCTGTGTCAGCATTGGTGCCTGGGAGACTCTCCAGGCCCAGCAATGTCAACAGTGACCCCCCCCCCCCCGAGCCTTCCTAACCATGGCTGCATTGGCAGCAACACCCAGGAGCCTTCCCAAGCCAAGCAATGGTGGCGGTGCCCAGGAGTCTCCCTGGGCCTGGCTGCATTGGTGGTGGCACCAGGTGCCTCTCTGGGCCCTGAGCAGCTCTGAAACCCTGCTGCAGCTGGGTCTGGAACTATGCCTGGCTCAGGGACAGGAAAGCCATTCCAACCCAGCAGCTACCACAGCTGGTAAAGTAAGGAAGGGAATGAAAGAGAGGTTGACAGATTGATGGGTAGGTTGACAATTCTTTAGTCATTAACTATTCAAAATCCAAAGTACTAGTTTTCTCTAACTGCTGGAACCCCAAAAAAATGGATTATAGGTAACACCGAAATTACCCGAGTAAAAAACTTTAAATATCTAGGCATTACCTTTCAGTATAATTTAAACCGGGCAACCGAATCATTGCTGCAGCTAAGTGGGCTACCCATCTCAAACAATATGTTCCTGCCGCAATCAAGATTTTTGAAGCCAAAGTTTTATATCAGATGCTCTACAACATCCCGTTCTGGATAAGGGCATTCAATAACAAATTAGAGAAAATTTAGGCAAGATATTTCCAACAAATTTTTGGAGTCTCTAATCAAACACCATATTCAGCACTTTGTATAGAATTGTGCCAGCATTTTATTGAAACAAGAACATGGCTAATCCTTTAAATATTGACTCAGGTTACATTTTAGAATCTCTTCAAACTCTTTACTTTCAAAGTTAAAAAGTGATTTATATAGCATTACCTGACTTTCAACTATCGAAAAGAAAATCCAACAATTGGGCTTTTCAGTTGATTTTTTTTCTCCCCTTTAACAAATCTGCTATCTTTCAAACCATTAAACAAAGGGTTCTGGACCTAGAATTTCATAAACTAAATCCTTTGCAGCCTTGTTTTTCTTCTCAGGCCAAACTAAACCTTTCTATTCAGCAAGGGGAAATGACAAGTTACTTTTACAACCTAGATCACCCTTCTCATCGTAGAGCTTTTACATTAGCACGACTAAATATTTTTCCTTCAAAAATATTAACTGGTCAGTATAACAAAGTCCCTTCCCATGAAAGGAAATGTATCTGTCCTTTAAAATCGATAGATTCAATCCATCACATCTTCTTGGACTGCCAATTGCACACAGGTCCATGTAAGAAATTCCTTTCTTCTCCACTATACTATTATTAACAACGACAGAATAATACAAGGTTTATTAAATGACACAAACCCGGACATCACAGCTCTGGCTGCTAAATTCTTGGCTGAAGCGGTCTAAGATTGACACAAGCTCTCTGTATGATTAGCCTTATTTTGTTGTCTCTGTAATACCTTCTTGTTCATATTTTATCACACTATGTATTCTATGCTATTAAAGGTATTTTGATCAATTGATTGATTGAAAGGGAAGGCTAGGGTTAGACTGATGAAGTTGTGGGAAGGCAAAAGGGAGTGAGGGGTGGGTTGACAGATAAGGGGAGGTGTAGATTGATGGGAAAGGGTGGGGGCAAAAGAGATGGGGTGGGTTGACAGATAAGGAAGGAAGAGAAAGAGATGGAGATTGTCAGAGAAGGGGAGGGAAGAAAGAGAGGTGGGGAAGGTTGACAGAAGGGGAGGGGTAAGAAAGAGGGAGAAGATTGTTAGAGAAGGGGGAAAGGGAAGGGAGCAAAGGAGATGAAGGGATGTACCTTCCCCGCACATTTCTTATGAGTCCCCATTTGTGATTTTTAAAAATTAAATCACATTATTAAGGCTGAAAGCTCTGGATTAGCTGCCCATCTCTTCCTGGCCCTACATGGTTGGAGACCAGGGTGCCTGAAGGACTGTTTTCTCCCATAGAGTCCACCCTGACAGTTAAGATCTGCCTCCCAAGCCCTTCTCTCTGTGCTCCTGCCTTCAGGGTTGAGGCAGGTGGCACTTAGAGGGTGTTTTCAGTGGTGGCACTTTACTTTCGAATGCCCTCCCAACTGGGGCTTACCTGACACCTACCAAATCTTTTAGGCACCAGGCCAAAACATTTTAGCTAAGGGGTTTTATCTTCCTTCACTGTTTTGTGGCTTGATTCTGATTGGAGGTCTGCTTAATGGATATTTTTATGCTGTTTTTATGTTTCTGGCAGGTATTTAATGGCTTGTTTTTCTTAATTGAAAATTTGATGGTTTTATGGTATTATTTTTATTTGTAAGCCACTGGAGAAGGACTCTGGAGAGGTGGCATAATTTTTTTCTAAATTGTGGCAAACAAACCCTACTGACCTGCAGGCCTTGTTCCATCTTACCTTCCAAGGTGTCTGGGTACCAATGGCTGTCCAAGGTCAGCCATCCAGCTTTCACAACCCTTAGAGGAGCTTTTCTCTTCCTCTTTCAGTTTATCCACTGCCACAACCTGGCCTTTGTAGGACCTACCTGTTGAGAGGATCAGAGCTCCCAGCTTCCCTTCTCTGCATTGCATTCCAAGGCCTCACCTCATGCCTGAGTCTCCCCTACTAAGTGTCTGGTTACTATAGAAACAGCTTCCTGCACTTGTGCACCACTGGGGGAATAGCAGCTTGCCAACTGACCACACTGTCCTTGTCCTAGTGCTTGTTTTAAAATAGAGTGTCCAAAACAATATATGCTACAGAGAACAACTTTCAGCGTTAAAAGTTATAAAATATTTATGAAAAAGAAAATCCCTATATGCATACTGGCAGCACAGCAACAAACTGAGCAAGAGAACCAAAAGAAAAGTGTAAACATGCAATTAATTCCTCTGTCCTTCCCTCTGTGCATACCCTAACTGATGTTACTCTAAGGCAGGCTTCTTAACTTTTAAGTTACAGTGGTTCTAAAATGTTCCCATTACCTTGGAGTCTTTGTTCAGGCCTGCAGTCCCCCACATGTCAATGGCCACCTTCAGCACAAACTCAAGTAGAAGACCTTTGTCTTCCTATATGGCATCAGAAGCAGGGAGATCCTCCTCTATGTTCCAAGGAGTGTCAGGTCAAAGAAGCTTTTCCTGAAGACTCCAAGGAAAAGTTCCTTTAAAGTTTTCAACCTCCAAAACTTGGTTTCCTGCTAGAGGTCACCTTTCCAGCTGGGGGGAGGGGCTTGACCATCCCATTGTCTCCTGCTAGAGAGCTGTTAGCATTTCAAAAGAGTGGCGGAGGTGAGGCTGGTGAGCAATTGAATTAACTTCCTTCCCCTCCTGCCTGTTTTCTGCCAAGAGAGAGAGAAAATCTTTTAAAACTAAAGGTGAAGGTTGCTCAGTCCAAACCTCCAAAGAAAAATGCATTTCTCCACATACATAAAGATTCAGCTGCCTTCTTAAACCTTCAGCACCTTTTGATAAAAATACAAGAGAGACTAAATTCAGTTTGTGTTGATGTTTCATTGTTGGTCTGAGAAAATTTTAAAAATTCTTGTAGGGTCACTTGTATAAAATTATTTTTGGTTGAAAATATATTTTGTAATGAAATATTGTGAACATTTTGCATATTTAACAGTCACATTAACCAGAAAACCCAGTTTGAAAATCCAGTTTTGGAAGCAAAACGAAAAAAACAGCTGGGACAAAATGATGGAGGCCCTCCAATTGCAGGTATTACTTTTGATGGTTTCTTCCATTGCTGCTATGTGCTCATCAAGAACTGTGTATTCAGCTATAGTCCCATGGCCTTGTGCTTTTTGCAAACTTTTAATAATCTAAGCCTAATATAACATTTAAAAATGTATAACCCCATAGACCATGAACTTTTATAAACCATTTTCCCAGTTCGTGCCCATCCCTAATCTGGATATTATGTTTATAACATGAGCTCATCATACAAGTATATCATATGGAGACCTTAAGTTGGGTGGAAAGATGGCTTAAAACAAGTAAATATCAGTTGTGGGCACAATTAATTACATTTAAGCAATAAATATATCCTTGAAAATATGACATGTATGCTTACTCTATATACTGGGGTTATCATTGTCTAATGCTAATACTGATTTACATTAAAAAACTTCATGTTATATATTTTGGATGAATGAAAGCTCATCTTAAAAGCATTTCACTCATTCTGAAGCAGAAAATATTTCACTGGAACGTTTTCAGTGCAGCCAGAAATTTCCAAGGCTTCCATCATTATTAATCCTCAGGAGAGGAAAAAATTATTGGAGGGTCTTTTTACATCTCTAGTGTCACTGCTGAGGAGGGGTGGGGAGGGAGGGGAGAAAATGCGGAGGTGGGTATTTCCCCCCTCTAGTCCATAATTCCAGTAGTCTCTTCCTTCTTTAAAATGAAGGCCCAAGTTTAATTTCTTTTCTTAGAGCTGTCTCTTTAACCAAGTAATCACAACTTCATGTTTAGCTTGTTCTGTGTATCTGAATTCACTTAACACTCCTATACCCATTACATTACAGAGTTCCCCCATTGGAGGCACTATTCTATTATTTATGCCTGGTTTGGTTTTACCTGTAATCCTGTTTTGAACATTTGTTCAGACTTCTTTCCAAATCTCAAAAAAAACCCTGTAAAATTATTCTCTCTAAATTTGCCATTCTGAGTCTTTGCTGCACCTCTGTAGCTGATCTTATTTGATCTTTCTTGCAGTCAGATGTTCTTGTTAAATTGTTCTGTAATACTATTTTAGCTGGGTACCTGATTTCGGGATGTAATGTGGAATATTTTTTTTGCTTGTGTGCAGAACCAGTGAAATCTCTCTTTACCCGAGACCCATCCCAGTTAATAGGAGCACTCATAAGGACATCACTGAAAAAAAGCACTATGGGATTTGGTTTTACAATAATTGGTGGAGACAGGCCAGATGAATTTCTCCAGGTAAAGAATGTGCTGAAAGATGGACCTGCTGCACAGGATGGCAAAATTGCACCAGGTGAGTAGGTATACTCCTTCAAAAAATTATTTATTTATTTATTTGGACTTGTATCCCGCCTAGCCAGCACAGGCTGGCTCTAGGCCGCTAACAACATAGAAAATTAAAACAGAAAATTAAAATCACATCCGTTACATATAACAAACAGTAAAGCATAAAAGATGGCAGCAAAAGATGACAGCTTAACAAAAACCAGCATTGGGAACTTCATCCAGCATGCTCCTGGCCAGGAGGCTCCCACCATAGATATATCAGGCCAGTGAGATGTACGAGACCATATTAGTGGCCATTCCCTCCAGTGGCGGCTCCAAAGGCCTGGCGGAAGAGCTCCGCTTTGCAGGCCCTGCGGAACTGCAAAAGGTCCCGCAGGGCCCTGATGTTCTCCGGGAGCTCATTCCACCAGTGGGGAGCCACCACCGAGAAGGCCCTGTTTCTGGTGGTTGCCAGCCTGGCCTCCCTAGGGCCAGGGAGGGTCAGGCGATGTTGGGTGCCTGACCACAGTGCTCTCTGGGGTGTATACGGGGAAAGGCGGTCCCTTAGGTAGACAGGCCCCTGACCATATAGGGCTTTAAAGGTTAAAACCAGCACCTTGAACCGGATCTGATACGCTATAGGCAGCCAGTGCAGCGCCCTCAGCACAGGATGGATGTGGTCTCTCACTGAGAGGCCCATCAACAACCTGGCTGCGGCATTCTGCACTAGCTGCAGCCTCCAGAGCTGAGACAAGAGCAGCCCCATGTAGAGAGCGTTACAGTAGTCTAACCTCAAGGTGACCATAGCGTGGATCACTGTCGCCAGGTCATTGCATTCGAGGAAGGGAACCAGCTGCCTAATCAGTCGCAGGTGGTAAAAGGCTGCCCTGCAGTGGCTGCTACCTGGGCCTCCATAGTTAAGGAGGCATCCAGGAGCGCTCCCAAACTCCGGACCCTCAGCGCTGGCACCAATGGCACCCCCCCGAAAGCCAGTAATGGGATACCTACCCCCAGTCCACGCCGACTCAGGCACAGGACCTCCATCTTCGTTGGATTCGATTTCAATCGACTTAGCCTAAGCCAGCCTGCCACGTCCTGAAGCGCCCGCTCCAGGTCATCTGGGGTGGCTCCAGACTAGCCGGCCAACAGCAGATACAGCTGGGTGTCATCAGCATACTGGTGACAGCCCAGCCTATGCCTCCAGGCAATCTGGGTGAGAGGGCACATATAGATGTTAAACAACATTGGAGATAGCACCGCCCCTTGTGGCACACCGCATACCAACAGGTGCCTCTGGGACGTTTGCTCCCCAGCGCCACTCTCTGCCCCCGACCGTGGAGGAAGGAGACAAGCCATTGCAAGGCAAGCCCCTGAACCCCCGTGTCGGCGAGGTGGTGGATCAGTAACTGGTGGTCAACTGTGTCGAACGCAGCCGACAGATCTAACAACACCAGCACCGCCGTGCCGCCCTGATCCAGATGCCGTCGGAGGTCATCCGTGAAGGCGACCAGCGCCGTCTCCATCCCATGACCTGGCCAGAAGCTGGACTGAAACAGGTCAAGCATGGAAGTGTCATCCAGAAAACTCTGCAACTGAATCGCCGCCGCCCTCTCTAAAATCTTGCCCAAATAGGGCAAGTTGGAAACCAGCCGATAGTTGGCCAATTTGGCCGGGTCCAATGATGGTTTTTTTCAAGAGAGGGTGGACCATCGCTTCCTTGAGTGCCCCCGGGAACAGTCCCTCATCGAAGGACTTGTTGATAATCTCCCAGAGGGCACCTCGCAGCCCCTCACGACCAGCTTTTATCAGCCATGAAGGGCACGGATCAAGGCTGCATGAGGTTGGACGTACAGTTGAGAGTAGACTGTCAACTTCCTCAAGGTTGAGTGGACTGAAATAATCCAGAATGGAACTAGAAGACATGCATGGAGCCTTGAGTTCGCTCACTGTTTCAACTGTGGCTGGGAGGTCACGCCGGAACAGCAGGATTTTATCTGCAAAATATCTCGCAAAAGCCTCACAGCCAATATCCAGTTCCCTACTATTTGGTCTGCCATTTGGCAGTTTTGTTTACATCTGAGCATGAAGAAATGAGTAGTACAGAAAGGGATGTCAGGAGTCAGCCTGCCATCCCCTGGAACTTCAGGAGTGGAACAAGGGGCAGAGTTAATATTGGGCTGCATTAGTGTTGCTTCTGGGCAAAAACCCAGATGTGCTGACAGCACATCAGTTGAAACTCTAGAAACTATGGTATTACCATGGATTTTCTAGAGTGTTGTCTGATATCACATCTAGGTTGTTGCCCAGGTGTGACATTGGCACGTGACCCAACATAATTTCCACCCTGCCTCCCACTGTTTCTCCTGCCAACCCAAGAGGTAAGGCTCCAGAGGCATTTGGCATGCCTAAATACAGACATTCTGAATAATTCCTTAAATCGAGATGTATCTGACTATGGAAAATACACTATGCAGTAATCAACAGCTCTGCTCAAGAAATGAAAAAGAAGCAAAACAGTAGGTGGCTTTGATAATTCAGTGACATACTTTTTGGTTAGTTTTTCAGGGTAGATGTTCAATGGACTATACAACTATGCACCCTTCCTTCCAAGCATTATAAAATGTAGTTGTTAATAGAATTAATTTTGAATATTAGTCCATAGTACAGGGTGAACAGAAGGATGTAGATGGTGATTATTTACAGTAAGATCCTAAAAGATAATACTTCAAAATCTGTGCTTGAAACTCAGAATATTAACTATTTGCACCCATATTTTTCATGTGTTTATTTAATCCCTCTGTTCAATTCCCAACCTCTTCCTTTCCTGTTTGTTTTGTTGTTTTCACTTTTTAGGTTCCCTAAGTATCAATCCAATCTGTGGCACTGTGCTTGGGTACTATATCAGTTTCTGTCTGACTTCTTTTGTTGAACATGCTTCTATTTCAGTGATTAGGATTAACAGATTAAAATTTTCATATGCTTGTCAAAAGAGTAGTTTCTGACTATTAAGTTTATAATATGTAAAAACGGCTTAATGGACATTTTACCTTTGCTGGCTGAAGTCATTTAAAGAGGATATCTATGTCTTCCTGGTTTTAAATATATCTGTCACCAATGCTCCCTCTAAGTGATTTGGCCACTGCATAAATTGGTCTGCTCTGGAGCCTTCCTTCCTGAGCTGAGACAAAAACGTGTGAGTTGGAGGCTAAAAAACTGTGAGCTAGCTCACACTAACTCAGCTTAGAGGGAAGACTGACTGTCACTAATAGGGGTGTGCAATATTTTTTTTTAACAGGTATTTTTCAGTTTGGGTCTACTGGATCCCCCAAAATTTCAGGATTTCTGAAAAATCCCGGATGCCAGTACTGGTACAGTATGCAGATCCAGGATTTTTCAGAAATCCTTAATTTGGGGGGTCCAATAGACCTGAGTAGAAAAATACTAGTTTAAAAAATGCCAGCGCAGAGCTGAGCCAGCAAGGAACAATTTGCTCTTCATGGGCTAGCTTCATGGGAAGATCCTGGCTGGGCTCGCTTCTTGGGCAAGCCATAGTTCTGTTAGAGCTGTTCTCGAAAGAGCTCTCTCAGCCCCACCTACCTCACAGGGTGTCTGTTGTGGGGAGGGGAAGGGAAAGGAGTTTGTAAGCTGCTCTGAGACTCCGAGTAAAGGGTGAGGTATAAATCCAATCTCCTCCTCCTCGGTTTCAACCAGGCTGCAGGAGAAGGGAGCCCCAGGAGCTGCTGTGTACCTCATGGAGCACATTGATCCTGGCTACACAGAAGATCCTGACTGGGCTTGCTACTCCTGGTTTAAACCAGGCTGCAGAAGAATTTATTTATTTTTTATTTATCTAATTTATACCCCACCCTCCCCACCAGAGCAGGCTCAATGAGCCCCAGGCTGCTGTGCTACTGGGAGCAATGTGGTCTATGTGGCACAGGAGATCCTTGCTGGGTTCACTTCTTCTGCAGTCTGGTTTAAACTGGGCTGCAGGAGAAGCGAACCTCAGGAGCTGCTGTGCCACCGGGAGCAATATGCTCCATGCAGCACAGAAGATCCTGGCTGGGCTTGCTTCTCCTGCAGTCTGGTTTAAACCAGGCTGCAGGAGAAGGGAGCACTAGGAGCTGCTGTGCCACATGGAGCACATTGCTCCCCGTAAAACAGAAGATTCTGGCTGGGCTCGCTTCTCCTGCATTCCAGCTTAAACCAGGTTGCCAGAGAAGGGAGCCCCAGGAGCTGCTGTGCTGCCAGGAACAAAGTGCTCCACATGGCACAGAACATCCTGGCTGGGCACGCCTCTCCTGCAGCCAGGTTTAAACTGGGCTGCAGGAGAAGCCAGTGCAAAGCCCAGCCTGTGGGGAGCATTCTGTTCCCAGCAGCACAGCAGATCCTGGGGCTGGCTTCTTCAGTAGCCTGGTTTAAACTAGCCTGCATAAGAAGCAAAGCCAAGCCAGCAGGAACAGTCTGTTCCCCACCAGCACAGCTGATCCTTGGGCTGTCTTCTGCAGTCCCTTTAAACTTCAAACGGACTGCAATAGAGGTCCTACAAACAGCTCAGAGGCAGGAGCAATCTGCTCCAGCCTCTCTCTGCTGTTTTTGGATCTGCCCAGTAAATCCTGAATATATCTGGGATTTTTTTCAGGGATTATTTCTGGTTTCCCCGAAAAAACCCAGATACATTTGGGATGCCGAAATCTGCCCAAAAAATATTAGTAAGGTTTTTAAGGTAGATTTTTGGCTCAGGTAGATCCGAATACACACCCCTAGTCACTATGTTACAAACTAAATCATGTCCTACACACAAAAACTGTTCCATAGGTTATTATCATTGAAGATTTTTACTTCTGATTTCTAGATGTTGACCATATGAAACAGATCACCTTCTGGTTTTACAGTGCAATCCTAAACAGAGTTAAATCATGGATTTATAAGGGTGCAACTGTTGTACTGTTAATCTCTCTTAGTTCAGCATTGATCTGACATAAACTCATATTATAGTTAATTTCTCCACCATACAAGTATATTATCTCTCTGCATTCTTTGTTTTAAGAGGCTAAAGTAGCTTTAAAACTTAGATCATTTGTTCTTCCAGTCTTTCATTCTTCTGGCTTTTGCAGCTGCAGTCTTAAGACCAGGGTAGATCACAGCTGCTGCAAATTCCTGCAGGATTTTCTAAATTTAGTTGCTAGTTTATCTTAGCCATGCATGACATAACACCAGGCTTTTAGAGCATTGTATTCTGTTCTTGTGTTGTAGAAATATTTATGTGGGACTTCCTTGATTTTTTTGTTTTGTTTAATTTTTATGTGTTCTGTGTTGACCAAGTCAAGTCCCAAGGCAGGTAACAGTAAAATGAAACCATACCAAATCACAGAGTTAAAAACAGTAAATTTATAAAATATATTTAAATGTTTAAAAAAAACACTGTGCATTTATTCCTTTTGGCCTAGACTCAAACTATCCCAAGTGTTCTACAGAATTGTTCTGTTTTACAGCATCACTGGAAAGCCAGGAAGACAACCACCACTTTCCCCAATTTCTTTGACAGTATTTTTGTATTCCTCTTCAAATCTAATCTTCCATTTTTTGGACCGCCTCTCAACACTCAGACTAAGGGGCACTGTGTTATAGTGGTTCAAGTCCTGTCTGGGAGGCTGGTCCAAGAAGGTGGTGCTGGGGAATTTCTGCTTTGCCCCATGGCTGTTGGCTTGTGTGGTTCCACAGGATTTGATTTTACCCCCATGCTATTTAATATTTACATGAAGCCACTGGGAGAGGTTAACAGGAGATTTGGGTTGAAGTGTCGCCAATATGTAGATGATACCCACCTCTGCCTTTCATCTATATACTAATTCCGAGAGGTTTTTTTTTCTGTGTGGATGCTTATTTCTGCCAAAAGAGAGCTCACTCTCCCCCAACAGCTTTTCCTACATAGTCAGGCCCCTTCCTTGGTCTGCAGAAAAATCCGAAAAGTTAAAAAAAACCCTTCAGGGACCGTTGAATTCCCCCCAATACCTTTGAAATCACATCAGCTCCAGGCATCAACTGTGAGGAGATTAGAATGTTCAGGGGAGGGGGGGGGGGGTTCTAACTGTTTCTGTCAGTAAAAAGCAGGGAAGGAAGCTGTTGATGTTCTAAACCAGTGCTGGGAGTCAGTAACAGACTGGATGAGGGTGAACAAGTTGAAACTTAATCCTTTTGTGTGTTTGTTTTTCCTTTTTAACAAACTGGTTTTTTTTAAAAAAAGAAATTACTAATGACACAGAAGATTCCCTCCCCCCTCCATCCCCACCCACAAACCAATCTCCCCTTTTCAAAGACAAGTCAACAAAATGCCCCATTTTGGTACCATTATTGGTCTCTTCATTGTGTGTGTGTTTAACAACAGCCGCCACCCAAAGGGGTCTGGCCACTACTGTCTTTTGCTTGAATCCTGGTGAGAAAAATGACAGAAAAAACTCCATCTTCTACAAAAGTCATATCACCTTGGAGCTCTTGAAATTCTCTCCTCCCTCCACAGCATGCCAGGCATTCCCCCCTCTGCTAAAAAATCCTCTTGTTCTTCTGTTTCTTGGCTACACCCCTGCTCGTTGCCACACACTCTCACAAAACACTGAAGCTTAATCCTGACAAGACAGAGATGCTCTGGGTTAGTAGAAAGGCAGACCAGGGATTTGAGATCAACACCATCTTAAATGGGGTTAAACTGCTCTTGAAAAGCCAGGTTTGCAGCTTGGAGTGCAATATAGCAGTCACCTCTGAAACTCAGGTGGCTGCTGGGTTTGGAGTGCTTTTGCCCAGCTCTGGCTGGTGTGCCCAGCTGCACCCATTCCTGGATCAGCGTCATCTAGCCACAGTGATCCATGACTTAGTTAGATATAATCTGGTCTACTGCAGTGGGCTCTGCTTTAGGCTGCTCTTGAAGAGTGTTCAGAGGCTGCAGCTAATGCAGAATGTTGCAGCTAGACTGCTGGTTGGGGTCAGTTACCGTGATCATGTGACCTTAATCCTGCAGCAATTATATTGGTTTCTTATCCACTCCTGGGTCCAGTTCAAGGTGTTGGTTTTGACCTTTAAAGGCCTACATGGCTTGGTGCCGGGATATCTGAAGGACTGTTTCTCACCTACTTTCCTGCCTGAGAACTAATCTCATCAGGAGAGGCCTTCTTGACTGTCCAAAGAAGTTTATCTAGTTTGTACATGAGAGTAGGCCTTTTTCAGTGGCAGCCCCATGATTATGGAACAACCTTCTCAGTGGCAGCCCCACGATTATGGAACAACCTGGCCCCCGACTCTAGATCTTTAGGAGGCAGCTGAAGACAGTTTTATTCATCACAGCATTTGATTAGTTCTGCTGCTTACTAATAGTTTTAAACTGTTGATTTTAACTAGTAGTTTTATTATTGTTTACATTATAAGATGCCTTAATTTCCTGTAAGATAGAAAGGCAGCTAATAAATGTTTTAAATACAAATAAATAAATTAGAGAACCATAAAATAATTTGCTGAGAAAAAATCCAAAAAATTTCCACTGCCATGGTAGCCAGGCTAAACCCAGCCACTTAAGGAAAAGGAGTTCTTAGCTAGGATACTATACTGAACTTAGCAGACTCTTTGATTTGAATTGAGGAGTGGAGACTCATCCTTGTGTTGAGCCTCAGAAACATTCAGAAAGCAACAAAATAGCTTTCTCAGACTCTCTGAGGTCAGCACAAGGAGAGCCCTCATCCTTCTCCAAACTCCAAAGAAGGACAGTGGTTCTTGCCAGATGCAAAAAATATGCTTGCTAGAGCTAAAGTTGAAAACACATTTGTGGAACATCTTTGTGATCAGTTTCCAAGGAGTGCACAATGTTTCAGATGTGTTCCACTACTACTTTTTTCAAAAGCCAAATTGTTCCTCTTTTTGGCTCTAAATACCTGTCAGGACCTTAGAACTGCTGCCCTCTCTGAATTGTTTTCATTCCTAATTAACATATATGGTAAAACAGGAAAAGGTTCAGTATATGAATTAAAAATTAAATTACATAAAGATCTTTTCTGTGATCGCTGCTACAAGCAGAGTAGTAAATGTTAAGAGATTACAACAGCACAGATATGGTAGGAGGGGAACATTCTATGTATGATACATTTTATTATTTACGGAAATTGCTGTTCTGTAATATTTCTGTGTATAGCTGAATCTTATGGGCCATGTTTGGTTAATTTTGTTTGTTTGTTTGTTTACAGCATTTATGTCCCACCTTTCTGTTCCTTCAAGGGACACCAAGGCGGCTAACAATTTACAACATACATTATAAAATTACATTTTAAAACCGTTAAAATCCCCCCCCCCAAAATACATCATTTAAATCATTTAAAAACAGAGTTTAAAATGCATACAAAGAATTAAAAATGCGTACAAAAGATAAAAACATTGCTTAGGAAGGAGGGATCAATGAGGGAATGCCAAGTGAAACAAAAAAATCTCTTCGCTTGCAACCGAAGGGGACTGACAAATCTCCCTGGGAGGAGAATTCTAGAGCTTTGGTGCTATGACCAAGAAGGCCCTCCTCTGGGTTGCCACCAACCTAATCTTAGAAAATGGGGGCAACTGAAGCAGGGCCTCCGAAGACAACTGCAGTCATCAGGCAGGTTCATTAGGGATTAGGTTGTCTTTCTGATATGTTGTTTCCAAACCATATAGGACTTTGAAGGTCAACAACAGTAGGTTGAATTGTGCTTGGAAACAAACTGGGAGCTAGTGTAGATGGGCTAAGAATGGAGAGTATGGTCCCTGCAACCCACTCCAGTCAACATTCTGACTGCAGCATTCTGTACCAACTAAAATTTCCAAAGATTTCTCAAGGGCAGCTCCATGTACAGTGCATTGCACAGTGGCCAGACCCTTTCTGCCCAGGAAAGGCCACAGCTAGCTAACCAGTTGAAGCCAACTTCAGCCACTGAAGAAAAAGGGAGGTTCTTAGCTAGGATACTATACTGAACTTAGCAGACTCTGACCTGAATTGGGGAGTGGGGACTCATCCTTGTGTTGAGCCTCAGAAATTAGTTGAAGCTAGTAAAAAGCATTCCTGACCACAGCTGTCAGCTGCTTATCTAGCAGTAGGCCTGGGTCCAAGAGCACTCCTCGACTACAGAACTGTTCCTTCAAGGGAATGCAATCCTTTCTAACCAGAACAGGTGACACCTTAAATCCCAGGTTAGACCTTCTGCACACCAGTAGCACTTCTGTCTTGGCTTTATAGGATAATTCTGGCCTCTTTATTTCCAGGAACTTTAGTCAGTTCTTTATAATGGCTTGCTTTCCCATATATGTGAGTTATGCACCTGTGTGGAGCAGTCTCTAGAACCTTCTAGAGCCCTGTCAGGCACCTGTCTTTCTGGTCTTCCTCTCAGCTATAGAGATCACGCTAACCGTGCCTTGAGGGGTGGGGCAAACACCTTCCCTCTCATTTATCTTTTGACCAGTACAAACACAGTAGCAAGAAAACAGTTTGTATGAGTCATTCTTCACAGTGATCTTTGTTCTTTTTTGTTGAGATATGTATTTTTCTTTCATTTTTAGTTATAAAGGCATTGCCCTCTTTTTTGTGTGTGTTCTGAGTTATTTTCTTCTTCATAATGCCTGTGACCTAATTATTCTGTCATACTCAGTAGATGTTTTAAATCTTTAAATCAAAAGAATCGTGAACATTTACACTTTACAGTCATAGAGACAATAAGTTGATTATCAAGAGTGGAGGTTATAAACTTGTCCGTCATTAGTATGGAATGTGATCTGGCAAATTTGCAGCCTAATGCAAACTGACTTTCCTTCTATGTAATTGCACGTATGTATTGTTTTGTTCTAAGGCAGAATTTTTAATGAACTACGTCAGTGTGAAAAACCTTAATATGAAAGGCTCTGTAAATCTAGTAGTAGAGGAGTAATCTGATGTATTTTGGATTGGGTCTGACTGGTGTATACAATGAACTACAGCATATGGGATGGTGATTCCCTTGATCTGCTTCAGATTTACATATTTAGAGCTCTTTGTTCTTAGCAGATTAAATGCAGTAGGAAATCCTTCTTTTGTAACATATGTGCATGAGGAAATGGTACAATCTCTGATAGTATAATTCTGAGTTGATCCCACTGCTTTTCCTTGGTGAGGTTAATAAGAAGATACTAATCATTCTAAAGTATGGAAATGATTTTATTTATATTAATGCTGTTCTATTCACTTTTTCCTAGGAGATGTCATTGTAGACATAAATGGTACATGTGTCCTTGGCCACACACATGCTGATGTTGTCCAGATGTTTCAGTTAGTTCCTGTCAACCAGTATGTGAATATGACTTTGTGTCGTGGATACCCACTTCCTGATGAAAATGAGGACCGTGTGGTAGACATTGTTACGGCTACTCCTGTCTTAAATGGTCAGCCAATACCAAAAGGAGATACTTGCATGATTAATCAAGAGTTAATACCTGGAACTGTGGTTTTGGACCAGAATGGGAAACCAGGGCATATTTTGGTCAACGGTCGGCTAAATGGCCCTTCAACGGACCTTGGTGAACAGAGGGCGTCAGTGTCTTCTTCAGGATGCTCTCAGGCAGAACTGGTTACAATTCCTCTAATCAAAGGCCCTAAAGGTTTTGGATTCGCAATAGCTGATAGCCCTGCAGGACAGAAGGTGAAAATGATTTTAGACAGCCAGTGGTGCCATGGTCTTCAAAAGGGTGATATTATTAAAGAGATCTATCATCAGAACGTGCAGAACTTGACACATCTCCAGGTGGTGGAAGTACTAAAGCAGTTTCCAGTTGGAGCAGAAGTGCCCCTTCTTATCTTAAGAGGAGGTGGGTAAAAACATTCTGTGTATCTTAAAATGGAGATGTTTACAGAAGGCTTCTTTATACTGCTTGTCAAACATTGGGTTGGATCCAGACTAAAATTTCCACTCATGTAAGGCACTTTTGTCAGTGGAACAGAACATTCTTGCCCCCCTCCTTCTACTCCTGGTACAACCCATTGATCCCCCAGAAATTCTGCTCATGGGGAATGGTGACCCTCAGGAGCCACAGGAGAAGAAAATGGGGGTCTGCAGCAGGAAGGCAGGACCCCTTCCATTAGGAAAGTTAGTCTGGATCCCATTATATAGAAGTGTATATGTGAATTCTGCACTCTGTAGTGCTGTCTACATTTCTGCACTTGCAGATGATATAGAAAATAGCAGCCAGAACTCCCCCGATCCCTTTTCCAAAGACAGTTTCTGTAAGTGGTGTCACTTGGGGTTGTGAGGTTATCTCTCTCATTTATATGTTCACCCACACTTGTATGATCTATGACATTTGCCCACAGGCATACAGATCATTAGCATGCTTATATCAAAGATTAATCATTGAGCTCTGCCAGTTAAGATTCTAACTTGTGAGTTCTTGTGTGGGAGGATGTCATTTGCATTCAATCAACTCTGATTTTATTTTTTTGCTTTTTAATTCCACTTTTTAAAGGGTCAGTTATGAAGTAATCTTGTGTGAGCTTGATTTCTTTAATGGGTTCTGCATTTATATTATGAATTGCATACCTGTGGTAGCTCATCTGTGATAGAAATCTGTTTACATTTCTGTGGGAGCAGAGCAAAAGATCAAGTTAAAAACATGTATTTCTACTTGTTAAGTTGTCCTTCAATATTAGTGCTTTATGTTTTGTAGAACTGTTCTGTAAACATGCCAGATAGTTACTGAGTAGTGCAGGATGCAAAAATCCTATTTCTTCTACATAATAATAAAAATACAGAGATAATTTAAAATCTAAGTATATAATTTATATTACTGTACTTAAGACAAGAAAACCTCCTCATTATTATAACAAACTGAAAAAGTGCCATGCCTTAGCAGGTCCACAGATTTTTTTCCCCTCCCAATAGTTTACCTATGAAGCTTTCAGGAAGTTGGTATTACCTGTGGCTGAAATGTTGTTAAACCATGTCCTCACAGATCTGTATTTTGCAGTCTTCTTGCTACTTCGTTGGGCAATCTGACTTTACTGCATCATATATAATTATGATTTTTGAGGCACTATGGATTTCTGTCAGGAGATCCATGAACAACAGGGTTTTTTTTAATAAGTTAATTTCTCCAGCAATCTATTATGCCATTGTATTTGATTTAGTAGGAATATGGTGTTTCAGGATAACTTGCAGTTGAAAACATCTTTTCCCACTTAAAGTTTACCATGATAAAATTTTTGTTATACAGAGTTCTAACCCATAAGTTCTAATGTGGAGGGTTTATTAAACTGTAGAAAATATAGTGGTACCTTGCGTAATATTAATATTTATTCTCTATTTTAGGCCCTTCCTCACCTGCTAAATCTTCCAATGTTGCAAGTATTGACAATGTAAGTACTGGTAGGGATTTCTGTAACTGACTGCATTTGTTGCACAGGAAGGAAAAAAAAACAAATTATCAGCAAACAAATTTTAATGGGGAACCTAGGGACTCCTGATTTTTTAAATTGATCCCGACCCCATCTTCTGTGACAGATTTAGCTCTGATTATCACTTATGCATAGAGGACAGTGAAAAACATATCTGTGACCGGCTACTCACTGGTTTTTGGAAGGAGATTTTTGTATTAACTTGGTTCTTTAAAAAGTCCTCTTGTAATTGCAATCTTATATTGATTCTGCTTGTACTTTGATGAAGAGATGATGTGCTGGTGGATTATTTTTCTTCAGGTTTTAAAAAATATAGTCTTAAACCTCTACTGAATTTGATACAAATATTTGTTCTCCATCTGTTTACCTTCTAAGATCTGTTTGGGAGGAAGACTGGGTTGACTAATTCCCTCACCTTCAATGTGGCTCTTGATAGCTGCTGTTTCTTTGGGTAGACAGCAAAGGAAAGGCTGCTGATTTAGTTGTATCAGTGATCTGTTTCCCTTTGTTCTACCTAATGCAAATTGTTTAATGGCTCTTTGTCTGTTTCACTTTGGAGATGGAAATATGAAGAGCCACAGCCCAAGAGAAGGGAGGATTTTGTGCTAAACAATCCGAGTCATTTGGGGACAAAGCTTAAAGCAGTTGTATCATTGCCAGAACAATTTTTCTCAGGATTAGTGATGAGTTGAATGATGAAAGTATGAAGAACTTTACTCTTCGGCGAGTAAACACTACTGTGGACCTCTTGCCAGTGTTCCCAGGTGCAAATATAAAATATTTATCTGTATTCTAGTACAGCCATATAATGTATCCTGGCAGCTAATAGTTCAACTTCACTTGTCCAGCTCACTTTTTGAGGAGGGGCTGTGGCTCAGTGGTGGAACATCTGCTTGGAATGCAGGAGGTCCTGGGTTCAATCCCCAGCATACTGACTTTGATTAACCAATGGTCTGATAAGGCAGCTTCATGTGTACATTAGTGTGTATGTTTCCTCCATGGTTAGACCACAGAAGATTTTGGAGAACAAAATCTTATATTGCATTATGTTTTCTGTGCTAATCCTCATTATTGCTTCCTGCAATCAGATTTGCAAATTCAAATTGGCAAATGTAATATTAAAAGTAATAATTTCCCCAAAATTCATGGTTTTCACTGGAAGTGTTTCTTTTTATGGAGGTTTTAGGGCTGAATATGGCATGGAAGAATGTTCCCTTCAAACAGCTTGAGTTGACACTGTCAGGCAGGGTTCTTCCATAATTTTCGTGATCAGACTTTTCTAATAGTTTCCAGTCTTGGCAAAACAGTCACATCCAGCAAAAAATCAGATTAGATTTAAGAAAATTCAGATCCTTCAAGCTGATCAAATACAATTACATCTGCTCAGAAATTACACTGGCAAAAAGCATCAAACAGCTACTTTTTAAGAACAGTATTTGATAGAGGGTTTTCCCTTCTGTTTAAACTCTCTAAAGTCCACATGTATTCCCTTCCTTTTGTGGAAGACCCTTTAGAGGACAAGTAATTTCATGGTGTATGCGGAGCAAAGGATATGCTGGATCCACTTGTGCAAATAAATTAGTTCTTGTTTTAGGAGCTCAAGAACATAAATGTAGACTACTATTATTAGAACAAGGTATAGTTTACAAAGATTGCAGAATCACTTAATATAAAATGTCCTTGGCTCAGACTTTGCAGAGTAGGAACACTGTAGTCACATCAGCTGTTAGACTAATGTAACTTTTTTGGGCTCTCAGAGATCTTTGGGAAACTGCATTAAAATACAAGCACTATTCACTAACCATAAATTGAATGTGCAGTGGCATCTACTTTTGAGCTAATTGAGTTTTAAAAGGGCATGTTCTTATGTTTATAAACATGCAAGAAGTATCCAACTGTTAAATCCTTAAGGGATTTTTTCTTGGCAGACCTGATTCTGTTCAAATTCTTCTTCAAAAACCTAAGTGCTGTTTGTAAAGGCTCATTTCAGGCTTTGTCTCATTGTAGAGCAAATGTTACAAATCTACTAGCTATATAAAACTTAAGACAATAGTAAATCTAGAATAGTATATTTTGCTATCTGTTCTTTCTAGAGTTATAAAAATGGTTATTTGTCTCAGTTTTAGGCATAAAAGCTTCAGGTTTTAAGCTGATTGAGTGTTGTGAATGTTTTTCTGCTTAATTGGGGAGATTTACTCTTGCAGCTGAAGCTGTTATTTACACAAGAGAAAAAGTGCTAGGCTGCATGTAGATTAGTGAACTATAAATTTGATCTTATTCTAATCAACACAGAAGCTTTCTTATAGAAGCTATGGTTTAGTGTTGATGTAGTACTTCAGACTGGTGTCCAAAGTACTTCACATTCAGTATTTCAATAATAAGAACATAAGAGAAGCCAATGTTGGATCAGGCCAATGGCCCATCCAGTCCAACACTCTTGTCACACAGTGGCCAAAAACACCAGGTGCCCTCAGAAAGTCAAGCAGTGGGGGCAGGAAGCCCTCCCACTGTTGCCCCCCCAAAAAACACCAAGATTACAGAGCATCACTTGCCCCAGACTGAGAGTTCCTATCTATACTTCTGCTCCATATGTTTATCTAATTCCCTCTTGAAGCCGCCCATGCTTGTAGCCGCCACCACCTCCTGTGGCAGTGAATTCCACGTGGTAATCACTCTTTGGGTGAAGAAGTACTTCCTTTTATCTGTTCTAACCTGACTGCTCAGCAATTTCATGGCGTGCCCACGAGTTCTTGTATTGTGAGAAAGGAAGAAAAGGACTTCTTTCTGTACCTGCTCTATCCCATGCATAATCTTATAAACCTCGATCATGTCACCCCTCAGCCGTCGTTTCTCCAAGCTAAAGAGCCCCAAGCGCTTCAACCTTTCTTCATAGGAAAAGTGTTCCAACCCTTTTATCATTTTAGTTGCCCTTTCCTGCACTTTTTCCAATACTATAATATCTTTTCTGAGGTGTGGCGACCAGAACTGTACACAGTACTCCAAATGAGGTCGCACCATCGATTTATACAGGGGCATTATGATACTGGCTGATTTGTTTTCTATTCCCTTCCTAATAACCCCCAGCATAGCGTTGGCCTTTTTCACTGCACTTGCACACTGTCTCAACATTTTCATTGAGTTATCTACTATGACTCCAAGATCTCTCTCTTGGTCAGTCTCCGCCAGTTCAGACCCCATCAACGTATATTTATAGTTAGGATTTTTGGCTCCAATGTGCATCACTTTGCACTTGGCCACATTAAACCACATTTGCCACATTGATGCCCACTCGCCCATCCTCGACAGATCCCTTTGGAGTGCCTCAGAATCCTCCTTGGTTCTCACCACCCTGAACAACTTCGTGTCATCTGCAAATTTAGCCACTTCACTGCTTACTCCCAACTCCAAATCATTAATAAACAAGTTAAAAAGCATCGGACCGAGTACTGATCCCTGCGGTACCCCACTGCTTACCTCCCCCCACTGAGAAAACTGCCCATTAATACTCACTCTCTGTTTCCTTTTAATTAGACAGTTTTTGATCCACAAAAGGACTTGTCCTTTTATCCCATGACTATTGAGCTTACTTAGGAGCCTTTGATGAGGAACTTTATCAAAAGCTTTCTGGAAGTCAAAGTAAACAACATCTATTGGGTCCCCCTTGTCCACATGTTTGTTTACTCCCTCAAAGGACACTAACAGGTTAATGAGACAAGATCTTCCCTTACAGAACCCATGCTGAGTCTCCCTCAATAGATTTTGTTCATCAATGTGCCTATTAATTTTTTCCTTAATAACAGTTTCCATCAACTTACCCGGTATCGACATCAGACTGACTGGCCTGTAATTTCCCGGATCTCCTCTGGAACCCTTTTTAAAGATAGGAGTGACATTTGCTACCTTCCAGTCCTCAGGAATGGAGGCAGATTTTAAGGAAAGATTACATATTTTTGTCAGGAGATCCACAAGTTCACATTTGAGTTCTTTCAGAACTCTCAGATGTATGCCATCCGGGCCTGGTGATTTATTTGTTTTTAAGTTGTCT
Source organism: Lepidodactylus listeri (assembly GCA_029233225.1). Taxonomy (NCBI): domain Eukaryota; kingdom Metazoa; phylum Chordata; class Lepidosauria; order Squamata; family Gekkonidae; genus Lepidodactylus; species Lepidodactylus listeri. The sequence goes on along the minus strand of JARCFY010000002.1, from coordinate 56,208,174 downwards.
ATCTGCTGTAGGACCTCCTCTCTTGTCACCTCAATCTGACTCAGGTCTTTCAACACCCCTCCTGAAATCAGTGGTTCTGGAGTGGGCAGGCACTTCTCATCTTCCACAGTGAAGACAGAGGCAAAAAATGCATTTAGCTTCTCAACCATTTCCCTATCATCCTTCACTACACCTTTTACCCCATGGTCATCCAAGGGCCCCACTGCTTCTTTGGCTGGTTTCCTACTTCTAATGTATTTGAAGAAAGTTTTATTGTGGGTCTTTGTTTTTTCTGATATGCTCCTCATATTCCCTTTTTGCTTGCCTGATCACAGACTTGCATTTCATTTGCCACAGCCTGTGTTCTCTTTTATCAGCCTCACTGAGACTAGCTTTCCACCACTTAAAGGAATCCTTCTTACCTTTTACAGCTTCCATTACTTTGTTTGTTAACCATGCAGGCTTTTTTCTGTACCTATTTGTGCCTTTCCTAACCCGCGGTATATATTTTCTCTGAGCCTCAAGGATTGTAATTTTAAATAGTCTCCAAGCTTCCCCAATGGTTTTGACCCTTTCTACTTTTCCTTTCAGTTTTCTCCGCACATATCCCCTCATATCAGAGAAATTACCCCTTTTAAAGTTAAAAGTGGTTGTGTCAGTCTTTTTGGGCAACTCCCTATTTATACAAATGTTGAACTCAGTAACATTATGGTCACTGTTCCCAAGCGGTGCAATCACTTTAACATCTCTCACCAGGTCTTGGGTGTTACTTAGGACCAAATCCAGGATCACCTCTCCCCTGGTCGGTTCTGTAACCATCTGCTCCATAGCACAGTCATTGAGAGTGTCTAGAAACTCAATCTCTTTTTCCTGACCTGAACACACATTGACCCAATCTATGTGTGGGTAGTTAAAGTCACCTATTACAACACAGTTATTTCGTCTAGCCACTATCTTAAATTCATTCATCATTTTATAATCTTCCTCTATCTTTTGATTTGGTGGGTGATAACAAACTCCCAATGTTAAGCTTCCTTTTGGGCCCACTAATTCAACCCACAGCATTTCCAGAAGCGAATCCAATTCTCCGACCCTCTCAATCTTACTGGACTGTACACCCCCTCTGACATAAAGAGCCACCCCACCTCCAACTTTTCCCCCCCTATCCTTCCGATATAATTTATAACCAGGAATCACCGTATCCCACTAATTTACCTCATCCCGTCAAGTTTCTGAAATACCCGCAATGTCTATGTTTTCCCCCAACACCAAGCATTCCAACTCCCCAATTTTACCTCAGACACTTCTAGCATTAGTATATAAACATCTATAGTTTCCCATACATGTTAAGCCCACAACCATCCTCTTGTTGCCTTGAGACCTTGCCAGGCAGTCCCTATCATTTGCCACCTTCTCAGAGAACACTTCTAATCCCTTTCCTTGTAGGAAAATAACAGCTACCCCTTCATCTCTTTGAGATGAACCATCCCAAACCAGAGATTTTTCATCTCCTGTCGGCTTTCCCCCAATATTCAGTTTAAAAACTGCTCTGCCACCATTTTAAGCGCCAGCAACCTGATTCCTTCTCAGGACAAGTGGAGACCGTCTCTCTTGTACAGCTCCCTCTTGTTCCAAAAAGCATCCCAGTGCCCAACAAACTTGAACCCTTCCCCCCTACACCATCGCCTCATCCACACATTGAGACTCCTGATCTGTGCCTGTCTCTCCGGCCCTGCACGTGGAACAGGTAGCACTTCCAAGAAGGCTACCTTGGAGGTCCTGGCCTTGAGTCTCCTGCCTAGCAGCCTAAATTTTTCCTCCAGGATCTCACGACTACATTTCCCCACATTGTTGGTGCCAACATGTACCACAACCACTGGCTCCTCCCCAGCACTACCTGCCAGCATATCTAAAACATGCGTAATGTCCGCTACCTTCATACCAGGCAGGCAAGCCACCATACGGTCAATACGCAGTTTCGCCACCCAGCTGTCTACCTGCCTAAGGATCAAATCACCAACTATCAAGAGCCCCTCACCCTCCCTGCCCAGGGATGGTTCCTTGGTATGAAAGGATACCCGTTCACCAGCTATAGAAGAGGTCCCTTCTGAGGGCACATGCCCCTTATCCACAGCACGGTGCCCTGTTCCCTCTCAACCCTCATGCTCCCTGACAGCAGCAGGGTTGCCAGATACAGAGTGGGACACACCTAACAAGTCCCCAAGAGTCTTCTCCACATACCTAACTGACTGTCTCTGCTTCTCCAGGTCAGCCACCTTGGCCTCAAGGGAGCAAACTCGTTCCCTGAGAACCAGGAGCTCATTGCACCGGGCACACACCCAAGACTTCTGCCCAGTGGGCAGATAATCATACATGAGACACACCATGCAAAATACTGAATAGCCCCCAACCCCCTGCTGGCATTCTGGCTTCATAATTGCTTTAAAAATAATTTAATATAATCCCCCTTTTAAACCCTTTGTATTCTCCTTGTAGAAGTCTACTTACCTTACTGGGACCCCAGAGAGCCTAGGGCTCTGGTGTTCTGGCTCTTCCTTGGCTTCTCACAAGTCCCTAGGCTCTTGCCCTTCAGCTTGTGCCTTTGGCCAGGTGTAGCCTTAAATAGAAGCTTCCCCCAGCACCCAGGGACTCAATTAGCAATTAAACAATGGCCCTTTCACACCCTTATCTCAAGCAGCCAGCACTCTGCAACAACTCAAAACTCACACACTTCCACACACAGTACCCTCAGCTAAACCTCCTCAGCTGAAAGCAAATAAGAAAAAGAAAAACACTCACCCCTCCTGCAGCTCTCTCCTGCTGCCTTCCAGAACTCAGCTGATCCTTTAAATAGACCTTTGAAATAGGCTTGTCATGTAAGGCAGTTATTTTAAAATGTTGATTAATTCTTGCCAATTGATTATTAATGTCCCAAGATTAGTGGGTGCTCAGGTCACTGTTTTTGAGGAATTACATTGTTGAAGCCTGCTGTGCAGGGAGAGCGGCCTAGAAATCGAAATAAATAAATAAATAAATAAATGAAGAAGGAACTCGGAGACCATAATACTTCACTAACTGCTATGGCAGGGAGGGCGGGGTAGAAATTAAATAAATAAATAAATAAAATCAACAGGGTGATGTTGGATCTTAAGCATCCTATTATTAAATTCCCTTTTACTCACATGAGCATACTGAATCAACAGGCCAGGCTGATTTGCAGTTTATTTATTGATTTGATTTGATTTGTATCCCACCCTCCCTGCCATAGCAATTAGTGAAGTATTATGGCTGATGATGTTGGAGAGGTAGGAGTTTCGACAGTTGTTTTCTCTGGTGTTGCCCTGTTGGTCTCCTATGTTGAGGTGGGAAGACTGCACAATTATGAAGTTCACTTTCAGAGCATTACAACTTCCTTGAGTGTCACCTTTTGTAAACAGTCCCAGCCCCCCTTTTCCTTCTGTGGTAGTTGACCACTAGGTTTAGAAACCTGAGATTTAGAAAGACTAAAATTGCTCAGTCAATATATCCTGTAATGCAAGCAGGTACTGGCCAGGTCCATTTCCAGCCATTCAGTTCATGACCTGTTTCTGAAGACCATCTTGTATTAGAATCCAGAAGCCTTTTCTGAGGAGCAAGCCACCAGTTTGCACAGTCTGTTGCTCTAAGTCTGAACTGTTCATCAGTCACCCACAAGAAGTTCCTCCTTTATTTCTATATGTCATCCTCTGTCTGCATTCTGGGACATCAGGACTTCTGATGCCTCTTTTTCTGACACCCCCCCCCCCCCCCCGGAAGCAAAGCTGTCAGCCATCCACCCGTACCTACATACCAATGCACTTAATGTAATTTGGTCACCACTTCGAATAACTAAATTTTCACACTTATCAGTAATATTCTCATTTTACAGATGTAAAGCTGAGGCTGAGAGGCTTGCCTAAGAACACATCCAGCACTGGGAGCAACATCAAGATTAGATTTAGAGATTTCCCAGATATCACTTTTCAGGCACTACCTCCCACCAGCTTGCATAAAATCCTGAATACAGGAAAATGGCAAGCAATTACATCATGGAACAAGGCATATTTAAGGGCAAATCAATGTTTAATCCAATAAAATTTCATAGTGAGGAACATGTCACCTTTCAGCCCTTTCATTGCTATTTGGATAAAGTTAACTAATTATCCACTGATATGCATTTTCTGATCAATCCAGCTGAAGTTTAAGGAAAGATAGTAAGATAGGGACACTTCTTATACAACGTAATGGTAATTCAGTAGATGGAATCACACCTGCTTTTGTCAAAGGCCAGAGCTTGGCAGACCTAATATAAGGCCTGGGATGGGGGTTCCCAGCCTTTTTTACAAGGACCCCATTTTAACATCAAAAAAATTCATGGACTCTCATATGGTGATTATGGTACTATTAGAATGCATGGATTGAAAAAATATATAATGACGAAAGCATACTATTAATTCAGTGACACCTTTAAATTAATTTATATTTTTTATTAATCACAGCAGAATCTACATACATTTGAGAAATAGTAATACATATGTGTGCAAGATATATTTATTTGGTCTCTTTCTCATAGACTTACTACTTTTCAGTTAATTTTGGGTTCTGCTTACTGCGCTGTCCCCATATGTATAGAGTCAGCTGTCTGCTAGCAAAGATTAACTGCACAAGAAATTTACTGTCAAGCAAACCTGGCTTACCAGATGGGAGCCAGGCCTCTAGCCTACAGTGGAGAACAGCGCTAAATTCACCTATAACCAAGCATCAAATGTGCATCAGTTAAATGCTAATAGTTTCAAAACACTAAAGAACTAGGGGAATTAAATAATTTTTAGCTCCTGCTTCATATTTACACAGAAAATATTTTCAAAATCCTAAAAGTTGTCAAATTGCACAGAAAAACAAGAATAATATCCTTTTTAAAACAGTTCATTGAACTTTGCCTTTTGGTCATGTTCTTTTATTTAAACCTTTTGGTACTAATTTTTGCAGCTTATTTTACTTATGTTCTTGAATTTGTTTCAGAAAATAGAGGACACTTCAGTAGGAAGTCAAGAGGCCATCAATGATGCAGTTCCACAGCCCATGCCTTTTCCACCCGTTGCTGTAAGGTCAGCCTCCCCAAAGCTAGACCCTTCAGAAGTCTATCTGAAGTCTAAAACATTATTTGAAGATAAACGTGAGTATATAGACTTGCATGGTGCATTGCAGTGGAGTTACTATAAGTGCTTTCTAATCTCAAATGTTGTTTCTATTCATGTTCAGTCTGCCAGAAAAGTAAAAGCATACCTTCAAGTATGTGTAGAATTAGTATTTCTTGTTCTTGTACTTACTGAGATTTGGCAACAGGGTTTCTAGGTCAGAGCATGTAGTTCCAGTGTCTTTGTATAAACCCCACAAACAGTGAACTGTTTTTTAAATTTTAATTTAAACATTAAAGGAACAAAGTTCCTGAATTCCAAAATACAAAAAACCCTGAAAAGCTGCAGAAGGGCCCTTGTCACCACTTGCCACTGAATAAACCACAGCCATTTTATTTGAATAAGTAAATTTATTTATTCATTCATTTACTTTTACTGCCCCAGGTTCAACTTCAGTTCAGGGTGTTTTTTAAGTGTGATCATTTGAAGAGAGAACTGGGCTTGCTGGCATTTACCACCAAGTGATCCAAGAAACAAAAGGAGAGAAAGGGAGAACAACAAGAGTAGCTCATACAAGACATTTGAAATAACAAACTAAGGGAAAGGCAAGAAAATAATTAGCATCAGGGGGAAAAAGGTAGTGAAGAGCAAGTACTAAAGAATTTGAAGGAGATGGAGTTCCATGCAGAAAGAATCAAACATATGCTGCACCAGTTATTCAAACCGGTCATATGATTGTAGTGAGCATTTATACATGTCTTTCTGCCATTGCATTCAAGGCTGTTTACAATTCGGAATAATGTCGTTTTGTGTATTATATATACTAGGCTAAAGGGGCAAAAAGGGAGGAGGGAAAGGAGTGAACTTGGGTATCCACTGTTAGATAACATGTATAATGGTTGTCTAAGAAGCTAGTGGAATGGTCACTGCAAGCATTGCTTTGGGTGGGCAGATCTGGATGGCAGTGGATCCCAGCAAGCTGATGACGGAGCATCTCCCACTGATGCAATCAAGTGGAATGTTGCATAGTATACATGATTGACAACTTTGAGTTTGGTATTAAAAAGGCCAACTAGAAATGGAAGGTAAAGTTGAGCAGAACTTTTTAGTTGACCATGAACAGTATCTTACCCTTGAAGAACAGGAACATTTTTGGAAAGAGCAGGAAGGTTGGGGTAATAGACTGAAATGGGTAAAAGGAGCTGGCCAAATGGCAGATAACTTAGAGGCCTATAGACAGGGTCAGCTTTATGAGGCCAACTGAGGTAGTGCCGTAGGTTGTGGATCTGGAGAGGGAGCAAGATTTAGCCTTCCATCCTGCCCACCCACATCCTCTGCAGCTGCCTACTCATTTGCCTTACCTCCCTACCCAGGAGGCAGAGTAGGTAATCCTCCTTGCTCCCCTCCCCAAGTTTCCAAAGAGGGACCTCAATCACATTTTTATATTTGTGCACCAAAATCTGATGACTATTTACAAACCACCTGCGTGCGCACCCACATGCATCCATCATAACAGTGACTGCCTTAGAATATCGTGTTCACCACACTCAAGACCACTTCCTCTCATCAGTGACAGGGATGAACATGCCATTAATTCTCTCTAGGCTCCTCACCAAGACTCCCAAGCCCCAGCAGTCTTCTTCTGACAGCAACAAGCTAGAAGAAACAGGACTGGCGCCTCTTTCCGAACGCTCATCTCCAGTGGTGACCGCTTGTCTACAGCAGGGAGGGTTATAGCAATCAAGTCAGATTGCCACTAAAGACTTTGCCAAGCTCAAGGCAGTGAAAAATCCTCAATCCTAGCTGTCAGGAATCCTAAAGCCCTTTCCTTCTGGAATCTTCTACTTGAAGGATCAGTTTGGTGTTTCCTTAGCCCTGAACTCCCTTCCCGCTTTCTGAAGTTCTGTAACAGGATTATAAAGAAAGAGTGAAACAATCCAGCCAGGGGCAAGATACTCCCCTCAGTTGACCAGTAAATGTCAGTGTTCTCCTGCATTCTTCTTTGGGTGTAGCCTAGTTCAATGCCTGAGACATGGATTCTTTAGCTGTTTCCAACAGAAATTTTCAGTTGTAGGCTTGAGATCCAAGCTCCAAAACTAGGCTATCAAACCATTCTCTGGAGGCAAGTTATTTGGGCAGCTGTTGGATGGCCATTGAAGCAAAGGATACTGACAACAACAAAAACTTTCTCTAATGGTGTACAAAGAAACATGTACCCTAGGAAGTCTTTTGTCCATCCAAGGTAGTTAACCGAGCCAATTCAATTGTGGATAGCTCACGTATCTGGCAGTTCCCAAAAGGGATGGCTCTGTAATTTGTCTTAACTCTGTTCTGTCTGTACTAGTGGCAGCCCCCATTAAACCACTGTAATCCATTACACTGAGAGAGTTCACTTTGAAGACAGTGTTCCTCATGTCCAAGGTAAATGCTATAACATTGACACCTAGTGGGTGTTTCCTTAGAAGCTGGGTACTGCAGAAGATTCTGGGGGACTGATTTTTTTTTTTTTACTACTAAGAGAAGGACTTCCATTCCTGGATAACATTGCTGTTGTACGTCCCATTGAACAAAACAACCATGTGGTCACTCACTAAGGGAAGTTTACCTTACCTGTAAATTTCCTGTTCTTCATGGAGATGCAGTCTGGCTCAGTTTTCAGTGATGTTCCTCTCTATTTTATTTAGAAATGGGGTTAGGTAATGTTAGTCCTGTGTTCTCATAGTTCTTTCTTTGTATTTGCTTATTATGACAAAATAATACTTGAAGCCCTACCCTGATAAGTCACTTCTGGCTATGTAGGGGTCCTCTCCTGCCAGTGGAAAACTTTACTGGAGGAGGACCCCATCTGTAACCGAAAGCAGGAATAGTTCCAGTGAGAAGACTGATCTACACCTTGCAGGAAAAATAAGAAATTAACAGATAAGGCAAAATCCCTGTTTTAACCATATGTAGCTCACAGTAGTTTAGTTATTTCTTAACATTATGCAGGGAAGGTACTGTAACCAGGTTCCCAAAGAGGCATTATCTCAAGTCTAACAGAAATGGGTGCACTACTAGCAAAACAGAGGCAGACCGCAATAAAATGTTGTGAATTGTACACTACAAAAAAGCTTATATGTCAAAATAAATAAATAATTTACATTATAATCAGTCCAGTTTGAAACAGTGATTCAGATGCTTCAGATAATTGCAGAAATATCAAACTGGAACTGATAACAGCACCAGCTAAAAGAATAACATATTAAACAGAAATAAAATCAGAAACCACCAAAGACTTCATGAAACAGTCTTGGCCTGCTTTCTAAAACTGCGCTGTTTCCACTGTGATGATGGTAGATCTGACTAAAATGCAAATAAACCAACATTGTCCCTTGGAAACTCATTAGCCAGGAATGAATTTCATATGTGAAGTAAGGGATAAGCAGTCAGCTCTGACGTTGACCTACTTAGTATTGTGTAACTGTCATCAAAATTTTTGTTGGAACTTTGTTTCCATTCTCCCCCACATCAGGGATTTTTAAATTTTTTTTGCAAACATAGGTTTGACAATAGAACCCTATCATTTTTGTCTTTAATAAGCATTTCATTAAGGTTTTTAATCAGTTTGTTGCAGACAGTATGCAAAGATCAGACAACTTTTGGCAATTAAAACCTGTTGAACAGTAAACTGTAACTGTAAACTGTAAACGAGAACCCAAATGCTGTGCTCTGAGGTCACAGCACCATGCAGCCTTTGTTAGGAAACACTCTACTAAAAAAATTTTTCAACTTCAGCAAATATTAAATAGTAACAGAATGGCAGTATATGTTTTTCTTGGAATTTCTGTGTTAAATTCATAATCATATCCTAGATATATATGTGACACATATATATTTATATTTATTTAAATGTAACATGCATACATACATAGAGAGAGAGAGCCTTGTCACCCTGACACTTCATACCTGAAATTTCTTGTGTTTGAATGTTATGGTGGGTATACTTTATCATGCATGAATCTTGCAAGGGTTTATTTTTTCAACGAGTAAATGGGTTGGAAAGCTGATATTTGAACTGTCTTTAAAACACAGAGCAACTGGCTGAAGAGAGCTAAAAAGAATAGAATTGTAGGCAACATGAATTAGTGGCACCATATTATCATTTCGAAATATGAATTGCATTGCTTTTAAGATCATTCAGTGCTGAATTGTAAATAACTTTATCTGAAGCTAGTAGTGGCCCAGCCTTGCATGTAAGTTCACAAGTTACTAGGCCATAAATGCTTGAGCTTGCTTTGCCACACGTACTTATGTTAACCAATTTTGATTTTTTAAAAAAAGTGTAAAGCTTTATTGCTTTGTCACCTGAAGGCAATTCTAACTTGGCACAAGTGACTTGTTGGTGGCTATTTTCTAACCTTTATTAGCCTGTCAGTAGAAAAAAACTTATTAGTAGGAAAATAGGAACTAGGAGCCAAAATGTAATGAGTCCAGCACTTGCTTCAAATGTATTGCTTAACTAAACATCAGTTAAGCAGTTTATAAACTAGTAAATTTGGGAGAAGTGAAAAGTTTAGCAACGATAGCAAAAACTTGAACTAGAAGCTTGCTTTTTAACTGATACCAGAATCGGATACCTCTAATCAAAGGTGAATAAACTGCTTCTGTTTGGCCAAATTTTGTTTAATTTAGCTGGACTGTTAATAATCACGTTCAAACCTTTTGAGGTTTTTAAACCCAGTTGTTCTATTACTTGAGACTTCCTTTTGCTACCTTTGCGCGAACACCAATGTGTTCGTAATCTGTAACTGCAGATGACTAAAAGCTAATACCTGCATTTTTAAAATTTTAATTGTCAGCTTCACTATAGCTCAGTTTTGTTTAGTCATATCTTCCAAGAGGCTATCAAGGTGTTGCCTCATACACCCATTGTTTATGGAGAAGATTAGGAGAGGGTCTCAGCCTTGTACAGAGGCTTCCATCACCCATTTTACACTAGGCGAACTGAACAACTTAAGGAGACGTATATGAGGGTTTCCTGTGTTAAAATAAACTTTGGGTTTGGGATTCACTTTTGTTCCTCTTGCCATGGGCAAGGAAGCACAGAATCCTAAGGCCTGCTTTCCCCAGGTGCAATCCTAGGGGGGAAATATCATCTTTATTGTTAGGCAGTAGTCACTCCTCTGAATTAGCTTGTAATTTAAAACATATTGGAGTTTATCTTAATTTCTGTAATGCTGGAACAGATTGTTTCTCAGTAATCTGTAGCCACTACAACTGAGCTGTGGTTTTGTCAGAAAGCAGACTTTTTGCCAACAGAAACAGTTGGAGTAGAAAAGAATAAGAGTCCAGTAGCACCTTAAAGACTAACAAAATTTGTGATAGGGTGTGAGCTTTCATGAGTCACTGCTCACTTCTTCAGGAACCCGCCTGAATTTTTTCTTCTGGAACAGTTGGGCTTGTAATACTTCTAGATGTATTTGCATGTGTTTATTTTGCAGTTAGGATGGTAACACCCCGTGTGATTCAATACTGCAAGTTGAACTGTGTTGTTTAAAGTCATAGGCCTCAGATTTTTTTTTACCATCTGTGATGAGTAATGTAGTTAGTGATTTTTAGCAAGTTCACTGATTTAATTATATTGATTTTTCTAAGAGATGGGAAATAGGTAGTAGACTTGAATCATTCACTTGGGGTTTTGTGCAATAACAATTTTAGTCGCAACACTTCTCCCTTCTGTTGTGTTAAGGTCTCTATGTATGAAATGCTTGTTAATAAAATGCAAGAAACCTTGCAGTGATGTGAAGGGGGTTGGGGAATCTGGTTTCCTCCATTGCCAGGAGCTCCAGCCTGCATCCTCTGCTGTACCATCTCCTGCTGAGTGCCACTTGCTTGTGCCAGCCGCTACCCCTCCCTCTCACCGCTATGGCAACCCAAATGTGCTCTTTGGAGTCCAAATGTTTGCTTTTTACAGATAAGGTTGGGGTGGGTTCCACCTCAGTTATTGATCTACTTGGGAGATTTATTTGCCCCCTCTCCAGAGAACATGGTCAAAGTTATTCTTGTTCTATATGATATCAGCTTGTTTTTTGCAGTTTGGCTATCCATGTGGGAGCCTGCACTTCGTTGGAGGCATGCATCTGTAAATTATTATTTATTACTTGAACTTGGTAGCTAACTTTTATTTTCTACTAGACCATTGCAGATTTCAGGGTCTCCATAATATTTCCTGTAACAATAAGATAATTATTAGAATAATCAGAACTTATGCCAGCTGTGTTAATAAACAGAAGACAAATTATTTAAATGTAAAACTGTCTTCAGTGCTTGCTTTCTTAAATTTATACATTTTCTGGGTAGTATTTGGGCTTATGAATAAATGCTATTTATTTGCTGTTAAAAGAGTCAGTACAATGTTTAGATTAAAGTCCTATCCAAAATAACTAAAGAGTACCAATAAGTTTTTCAAGAAAACAAGTTCTGAGGAACCTTAAATACTAACACGTGTTGGCGGGAATTCACAAAATACAGTTGGCCTTTTCAGATTCTGCAGATCAAGGGGGGCGGAGAGGACAGTATAGTGATAGAGCACATGCCTGATTACCAAACTGAGGTGCTAGCATCTCCAAGTTAAATGATCTCTGTCCTTGTGCTTCTACCAATCTGTGGATAAGACCCTCAGGTCCACTCCTATTCAGAGCAGATGAGGCTGGGCTGGATGGACCCGTGTTCTGGTTCATGTTCAAAGGTGAAATTAGAAGAAGAGGAGATTGGATTTATACCCCACCCTTCACTTGGGAGTCTCAGAGCAGTTTACAAACTCCTTTCCCTTCCCCTCCCCACAACAGATACCCTGTGAGGGAGGTGGGGCTGAGAGAGCTCTTTCAAGAACTGCTCAATAACCGATCTGACAGAACTATGGCTTGCCCAAGGTCATCCAGCAAGTGCAAGTGAAGGAGTGAAGAATCAAACCCAGTTCTCCCAGATTAGAGTCCGCACACTTCTAGAGCTCTGTATTCTTGCCAACTCAAGAGATTAAAAGCAGATGCAAAAGTACTAGAGTACTCTCTGGCTAGGCGGGGTATAAATCTAAATAAATAAATAAATACTGTACTGTGTCTTTTCTTTCCACTGTCTATAGCTGAGAAGATATCAGGATAGAAAGGGGAACCCAAAGACTGCTAGAATGCTTTGAGCAAAGTTTGGCTGAAATGAAAATAGGCTACAGGCCAAAAGTTACTATGTTCTTAAAGGCACAGTGAAGCAAATTCCTTTGCCTTAAAAGGCAGTCACGAGGACTAAAAACTTCCTCACTACTGGGGACCTGATGATTGCTTTTGTGTAACACTGGCTAGGGAGTAATACTTGAGTTAGTATAGAGCAAAGTTGCACAGTCAGGAAAGTTAGTTTTTATTAAAGTTTATTCATATTTACAATATCATGGTTGCCAGCACCAGGTTGAGAGATTCCTGGAGATTTTGGGGGAGAAGCCTGGGAAAGGTGGAGTTTGGAGCAGGGAGAGACTTCCGTGGGTATAATGCCATACAGTCCACCTTCCAGAGTAGCCATTTTCTCACCAGGGAACCAATCTCTGTTGCCTGGAGATCAATTGTAATCTCAGAAGATCTCCAACCACCAGCTGGAGGTTGGCAACCCTTGCCCCCATGCATTTTTTGTAGTAGAAGAAACAGGAGCCTAATCTAAATAGTACTGTTTCCTATTACAGGTGGCTAGCTAGTCCAGCAGCCGGTATGGTATCATGGGTGTGATCTTGGCTATCTTGCAGAAGCATCTTGCCTCAAGCAAGACCATGAGGAGAGAGAACAAAAGCACAGAAAGAGAAGTCAGAGAGGAACTTCTAGCATAGACAAAGAGCGACTCCCACATGTTTTGTTGCTGTTGTTGTTGTTCAGTTGCACAGTCGAGTCCGACTCTTCACGACCCCATGGACCACATCACGCCAGGCCCTCCTGTCTTCTGTCGTACTCCGGAGTTTGCTTAATGTCATGTTTGTTGCATCGATAACACTGTTTAACCATCTCATCCTTTGTCGTCGCCTTCTTCTTTGACCTTCGATCTTTCCCAGCATCAGGGTCTTCTCCAGTGAGTGCTCCCTTCTCATTTGGTGACCAAAGTATTTGAGCTTCAGCTTCAGTATCTGGCCTTCCAGGGAGCAGTCAGTGTTGATTTCTTTTAGGATTGACTGATTTGATCGCCTTGCAGTCCAAGGGACTCTCAAGCGTCTTCTCCAGCACCATAATTCTAAAGCATCTATTCTTCGGCACTCAGCCTTCCATATAGTCCAGCTCTCACAGCCATACATTACTACTGGGAATACCATTGCTTTGACCATACAGACTTTTATTAGCAGAGTGATGTTTCTACTTTTTATTATGCTGTCTTGGTTTGCCATTGCTTTCCTCCCAAGGAGCAGGCGTCATTTAATTCCATGGCTTCAGTCATCGTCTTCAGTGATCTTGGATCCCAGGAATGTGAATTCTGTTACTGCTTCCATGACTTCCCCTTCTATTTTCCACAGAGTGATGGGGCTGTGATGCCATATCTTAGTTTTTTTGATGTTGAGTTTCAAACTAACTTTTGTGCTCTCTTCTTTCATCGATAGCAAGAGGCTCTTTAGATCCTCTCCCACATGTACACAATCTCATTCCAGAGAAAAGGGAAATACAGCCACCCTCTGTGTCTAGGCATGCTGAGTCACCTTTACTCTAAAAATGTGTATGCTTGACTCTATAAAATCCTAGGTTGGACTCAGTGTAGGTACCAGAGACTCAGATTTATTTTTTATTTTTTTAGACAGTTAAGAAATGACAATTGGGTACTGACATTTGAAGAAGAGACACTTAAGCACTGACTGTGGACTGGGAAGGAGGCAAAAGGAGTGAGAGGATCAGAGAGGATCCCCATTGAAGCTGAAAGGGAAATTGTGTTTAGTTAAGAGAAGTAACCCCTGCCCAGTGAAAAGGAAGACGGCTCTTAAAAGAGGAGTGATCTAGAAGGATGTTGGGAACTTGGTTGTGTGTCCCTCCCTTCTAGACTTTTAAGAGTCAGTGAAATTCAGAAACCTATGCTTGAATGTTTAAGCAGAACCTGAAAAGAACGTCTCTCTCCTCAAAGTTTTAAAAGACCTCTTTGAATAGCAGGAACACTTACTTATTGGCAACAGATTATCTGGAGTTAATGTAATTACAAAATTGCCTCAGTTTTATTATTGGTTCACCTCATAAATCCTAGCCCTGATTCCATCTGGCCTTTTCTCCTCTAAGTTAAATGAAACTTTTTGTTTATTTTTAATTTTCGAAAGCCTCTCATGTGCCATTTCAGAAGCTGAATATAAGAAGGTGATGTTGTATCTTCCCTCAGTTCCCTGGGCTGTGCCAGGAATTTATATATACATACCTGCAATTACACCACAAAGGACGAACTGCTAAAATGTGTCTGCTTGGAAAATGGGCTAAAGTGACCTGATATGTGAAAAATCCCAAATTACAAAAATCAGGTGTCAGATTCTGGAAATTGTGAACACATAGCTGAAGAAAGTAGGGGATGATTTTTTTTCCTTTGAAGAATTCATGATGGTAAATGTTAAGGTTAAGTTAATCACATATGTTCATTGCAATTTATTTTTTTTAAAAAAATTGTAGAGGAGTTTTTAGTATAAGAAATGGTAGTAAAGTAAAAATAGCAGTGCCATCCTAAGTAAAGTCACATCATTCAAAGTCCTAGAGTGGTTATGATGGCACTGCAAGCCTTACAAGAAGTTCATATTTACAGAAACAACAAAATGGACCTTTAATCCTTACTAAACGGAACAAATTCAAATCCTCACTGTTGCAGAAGGAAATGTGTGTATCTCATGACCGGAATTAGGATACCCCTATATGGATCCAGAACATCAGGGCTCTCTCTCTCTCTCTCCCCCCCCCCCTTGTTGTCCTGCCACCCATGCTGCCAGCTACACATGCTGCCCTGTGCTGTTGGTGACGGACATTTATGCAGTGACCATGTGGGTGGGGGGAGGTTTGTTAGTGAGATGGAAGGGAAACTGCATGGGTGGACAGTGGGGAAAGTTTTTTCTGGGCTTTCACAATTCCACACCATTTTTTCTTGTGTTCTCGTTTATTCTTGTTCTCTCTCTCTCTCTCTCTCTCTCTCTCTCTCTCTCACACACACACACACACACACCTGGAACCAATCATGTTTTGACAAAATGTCACTTCTAAAGCTTTTAAAAATATTTTAAACAATAATTTCACATACATTAACTTGACAAAACATAAGAAGGGAGGGTAGTGATGACATACAAACAACTGAATGCCACAAGTTGGCAACTTATTTTTCAGTCTCTTGGGATTCAAATCTTTCCAGAAATCAGTCAACATTAATTACTACAGATGATAATAATTTAACCTTACTGGTGTTATAGCTTGAAAGTATCTGTCATTTAACTAATTTTCCTTTTCTGAAGAATTATAATTTTATACCCTTTGAAATAGTAAAGTGTAGCTGCTTGTGTTAACACAGTCCTTCCCATCTTATCTTAATTAGCTCCAAACACAAAGGATTTGGATGTTTTCCTGAGAAAGCAGGAGTCTGGTTTTGGCTTTCGGGTTCTTGGAGGAGATGGACCAGATCAGTCTGTGAGTAAAATTACCCATTGGTTGCTGCTGCATGTTTGTGCTGTGTTGATTCTTATATTTTCTTAATATTATCTTACTTTATATATGTGAGCTAGCCAGTTTGATTGCTGTCAGCGTTTCAGTTGCATAGTGTTCATACCGTATAGCTAGAATATTTCAATATTTTTCGTCTTGTTCCTGCTAGCTATTTCTGTAGTGCAAAGACAGTGTGGAGTGGGATATGTTCACAACACTTTAGAATGTGTTACCAGTGGAGGTGAAATCTCCATATTTACATTCAGGAGACAATTTTCAAAGGGCTTTCTGCTCATTAATGGTGTTGATTTTATTGTCCACCTTGGGGACCCTGATTGGTTAGAAAGGCGGCATAAAAATGATTTTAATAAATGTTATTGTTGATGTGGGCTGCTGTTTTATCTTGGTGTGTCATCTTGGTTTATCTTGGTTTGTGGCGTCAACTGTTGTGAGTACATAAGCATACTTGAGTACATAATGCCTTGGGCCATTTATGTAACGAAAGGCCATTTGTAAACATTTTAAATAATGCATACAACATTTTCTGACTGTATTTCTAGATTTCAGTTTAATTTTGTCTTTAAATTAGCATTGGAGAACATCCTCACTTAAGCACCATTCTTCATTATCTCTTAAGCTTATTAGACCCCACAGAGTTCAACTCTTAGTAAATGGGTCAGATGCTAAGATTTGGGTTAATTACTTCATTTACTAAGAGACTGTGTCTGATATCCAGGGTCATAAATCTGAAAGCTTGTAAGAGCTTGCATGTGTGCTGTGGGGTTTGTAACTCATTCACCTGCTGCTTGTTCCTTGTATTGCATGGCAGATAGCTTTTGTAAATTCAGGTATCATAAGGAGGTTGTTTAGCAGTGTGGTGGCTGGGGAATCGTCGTCATCCCCCCCCCCCCCCCCCCCAGTAGTCTAGGCAGTGTGGTGGATTATGAAACAATTGTTGCTGGGAAGTGCATTCTGTAGGGATACTTAGTGTCCTAACTTTATGAGGCAGATGGGCAAGAATAGAAAACTTTGAATCTAGACCAAGTTGTTTTAAAAGTGGTGGTGGAAAATGCTGCTGACTTATAGCAATGTCACAGGGTTTTCAAGGCAAGGGACAGTCTGAGGTGGCTTGCCGTTGCCTAACTCTGTGGGACCCTGGACCATCCAGGTCAGGGTATTTAAAAAGTACTTAGTATAAAAGGGCATTCTGCCTGAGAGCAAAGGTGACCTTTTGTATTTGTCCTTTTCTTGAGCTTTAGGGGATAACATAGGTGTGCTACCATAAGGATGTGTACAAAACCTTATGTAGGTCCAGTGTGGTTTTTTATCTGATGTATCCTGTCCTATAGGAGTACAGGTACCTAAATTAAAATCATAATACACTGTTACAGTGAATGAACCATCTTGTCCCAACCTGTCCTTGGTCACCACAATCTAACTTGAATTTTAAAAAAAAGAAACACCTTTCACAAGTTTTGCATTGTTGTAGGTTCAGGCTTTGTCATGTTTCCAAAGGGAGGGTTTTGTATAGCTGAGGAGCAACAAGTGAGAATACCTTATTGCCCATCCTTGCAGTTCTGATGGTTTATCATGAGAGTGATCCTTGTTAAGTTTTGAGACTTTGATTTGAACATAGAGATGGAGGCAGTGTCTTGGAATATACTAGACCAATCCATTTATGCCCTAGGGTAACATAGAATAACCTTATTATTTAGAAGGTAGACAGTTGTGTTTTGTACCAGCTGAATATTTTTTATCAAAGGCAATTTTACAATGCTACAGACATAAATAGTAATACAAAACTATGTATTTTAAGAATTACAATGTTAATAACAGTATCACACAATCTTTCATACATTCTTAACTTAAGTATTGTTGGAAATGGGGTTTTGAACTGAATTATCTTCCATATCAGACAACTACTCTAATAGATTTGTGTTTCTCATACTAAAACTGGTCTGCTTGTTTGCTAGATCTATATTGGAGCTATCATTCCACTGGGAGCAGCAGAGAAAGATGGCAGACTACGTGCAGCTGATGAGCTTGTGTGCATTGATGGTATCCCTGTCAAAGGGAAATCACATAAGCAAGTTTTGGACTTAATGACTGGTGCTGCACGAAATGGCCAGGTGCTACTGACTGTCCGCCGAAAGATCTTCTTTGGTGGTATGTGCAATGTCTGCAAATTAAGTCTGTACTCTTGTGCTTGGTATTGCTTCTTGTTATAGCATTGATTAGTCCAAAATTCTTCCTTCGTGTCCTTTAAGTGCTGTCCATTCCAGAGGTAGTAGCACAACAAGGGGTGTGCAAAAAAAAAAAGAGCCAATATTTTTCGGCTTTGGGTATATCAGACCTGAATAATATCGGTAAATGCCTAATTTTCCCAGTCCAATACCGGTAAAGTATTTGGATTGGGGAAATATTTGGTATTCCCAAATATATTTGGGTCTGATATACACCATCAGAGGGAAAGGAGGTATGTTAAAATGCCTTCTTTCCCTCTGGTAGACCCTACAGATTTCCCTGTCAATTTTATTCCCTGCCAGTCAGCTGTGAGTGAAATTGACCAGGGAAAGCCTGGGCTCTCTGCCTTCCCTTCTCTAGCTGACCGAGGTAGCTGGAGAAGGGCAGGCCGGAAGCCCAGGCATGTTTAAAATGCCTTTCTTTCCCTCCCCGATCTGGGGAAGAGAAAGAAAGGCATTTAAACATGCCCCCCCCTTCCCTGAGTTTCTCTGCAAAAACAAAGAGGTTCAGGGAAGGAAGGGGCATGCCACAGCAGTCTGGCTGGGGAAGCAAAGGACAGGCATGCAGACATGCCTGGGTTCCGGGGCACCTGGAGAAGATCAGGCAGGGGACCCAGGCATGTTTAAAATGCCTTTCTTTCCCTCCCTGATCTCGGGGAGGGAAAGGAAGGCATCTAAACCCAACAGCTGACTGGCAGCTCAGAGTGTTCGATTTAAATGAGACCTTGTTTTCAGTATAGCAAAATGAACCCCCCAAAAAGCAGGATAATATCGGCTTTTTTGGGTTCAGCTATATACCAGTAGCCAAATACAAATCTCTGATCTGTATTTGGCTTTGTGATACCCGGGTATTTTTCAGGTATTTTTTCAGTTCGGCTGTTGCTGAATTCACACCCCTAACCACAACTTTCAACATACTGTATTTAAAATAACTGAGCAATACAAAAGCTTATATCACAGTATCCACAACCAAATTATGTAAGATAGAATCGTACCAATAAACTCACAGGGCTTAAGAATTAATGCCTGGTCTAAGTTACTAGAGAAATTCCTACCTTTAACTCAGAATTAATGTTTGTTGGTCTTAGAAGGTGCCACTGAACTCAAACTTTGTTCCATGCAGTCTCATGTTATCTGTAGATGTAGAAAAAGTAAATATTTAATATTAACTCACTCAGGAAATATATACAGTATTTTAAAGGTTTTTTTAAAAATCCTTTATTCTGGTGCTAAGCAGGAGTAGCCTTTTGTTCAGGGACATTACTTCAGTCTGATTACCAGTCAGGGTCCTCTTGCAAAAAGGATCAATTAGCTCCCCCTTGGTAATAACACCAGCCCTGTCTGGTTAGCAAGCAGCGGGGTTTGCATCATAGCTTGTGACCAAGGCTTGCAACACAAATATCTGTTAGATGCTTAACCACCACCACCACCCCTCCCCTATTCCCATCATAGTTAGAAGTTTGAGTTGTGTGACTAGGGCCTTGGCTTTGAGGCACTGGAAAGAAGAGTAATCCTCACTGCAGCTTTGGGAGATGACTAGTACTCACCCCAGTAAAGTCTATGAGCTGTGCCCAGCACAATTGCTTGGATTTTTATCCTCCCCTTATTGATCCTTACCCAGGAAGAAGCTGACAGCTGCTCTGCTGCAACAACCCAGTCTCCTTATTGCTTAGCTGATTGCTGTGGCATCTGGAAGCTCATACTCCATTTTGGAAGAGGCTGAGGTAGCAGCACTTCCTTGCTACTGCTGCTAGTCAAGTACTGACGCTTCATGCCACATTAATCCATGATGCTAAGTAATAAATACACTTGACAACCCCAAGATCATAGTCTCACCCATGTAGCCTGATCTTATCTGGGATGCAGTTCACCCAGAATTTCTGTAGTCAAAGAAGTGCAGGGCTTTGTGACATGGTAACTGGCTAAATTAAAAGGATTTCATTTGAAAAATGGAAGGATCCATAATAAAAAGATAGAAAGACAAAGTCAGTTGAGTCTGCTCCAGTAACTGACACAGGGACAGCCTCTCTTTTTTTGCCTCTTCTCTCTCAACCTAAGCAGTTAATGTGCAGGTACAACTGGTTTTGTGTTTCTTGCTCATTTTGTGGATCCCTTTGCTCCCTGAAATTTGAGTATTTGGATGGCATCTGAGGGTCCCAGGCTGCTGTGGTAACTGAATTTGGTCAGGACTGTGTCTCTAGGAAATCAGAGTCTGTTCATATCATTTAGGTAATCTTCCGTGGGTTTGAGAGTTTGTTTTTCAGCAGCTACCCAATGACTATCCAGTTTCATTTGGAGTTTTTAAGTAATTGGATACAATTCCACATGATGATACTACAGACTTTGCAGGGTGCTGCAACCTGCATGACCTACTGGGGTTCTGTCCATTGGCTTGATATCAGTCTGGAAATTCATAACCTCCTCTGCTGATGCCACATTTGGCAGAAGAGCTCTGGTAACCTGCAGATACTAGTAGCAAATTTAGATTGTTCAGTAGGATGACTGTCTTCTCTATTTCCAGTTTTTGTTCACACTTGGAAGCTGACTTGAATGTAGCTGCGTTTGATCTGTAGCAGTGAACCAGTGTGCTATAGCACTTTGTAGACTAATACATCTTTATTTCAGCTTAAGCCTTCTTGAACTGAAGCCCATTTATTCTTATTCAGTCATACTGTTAATGATAATTTTCTCTTTGTGTTTATATCTCTTATGGTTGACTCCAGCCTGGTTACCCAAAGACTGCCCCAGCCCAGTCCCACAGCAGTTTATAGTAAATGCAATTTTTCACTTCCCTAATTAGAGTGGAAGTATAGAAAAGTATTGCAGATAGCCACGGGAGCTCAAAAATAACCATCATCTAGTGCTCTTCAGGGCAGGGTGCAAAAACAGTGTGGTTTGCCTGAAATATTTGTGACCATAACAGTAAGAATATAATCTACTGTTCTTCACTCTTACATGTCAAATGAAACACTGCCTTTTTCTGGTCAACTCCTTGAAAATTGAAGATGTAGGCGGAGGAATGAAAAGGATCCTTGCAGAGCTGCAAAAAAAACCCTCATTTTAAATGTATCTCCTTTCTAAACTATCAATAGGAAGCAGAGTTTAATAGATTAAACATAGATTTGGGAGAATTGAATGTTCAAAACTCTTACTCCAGCCCCATCAACTCCTTGCTTTGTGCTTTGACAAAGCATGTAAATCCCTGCCTAAAGATAACCTGGGCCTATTTGACAGCTCTGAGGGAGTCCCATTCTCCACCCCCCCATCTTTTGCTATCTACTGTGGTACAAGCTAGTAATGAGAAAAAGAGAGGGGATAGGCAGCTTCTGGTGTTTGTAATGGTGGGGAGGGGCTTCTTAAAATCAAAATATGCTAAAGCAGCAAACTAGGCATTATCCTGCAGGCACTTGGTATATATCATATTTGTATTCTACTTGGTGATTGTTTTCAGCCTGTCATTGTATAAAGGAGGCAATCAGATTGAGGTGGGAGATGGTACGAGAAGGCTAGGAAAAGATTAATCAAAGAAAAACAATTAATGACTTTGAACCTCAGCCTGCATTGCTATCCTGGATTATTCTGACAGTACAACATGTTCTTTGTAGTAATGGTGATATGGTGTGATTCCTCGAGTAAAGAAAAAACAGATTAAGTTGCATGTAGAGAAAGCACATGCAGAAAAAATCACCCATAACTTGAGAGCAGCTGTCTTGTTTAGAGGGCCCAGGGACAAGTAAGACCACAATTTCTAAGTTTCTGATGCAAAGAAGTTAGTTCTGAGGAAAAACAGTAAACTGGCTCATAGGAAGAGAGGGAGTCTCTTTCTTTGCCACAGATTATCTTTGCTCTTTATCACCTCTACTGCTGTCAAGGGAAAGATAACAGAACACTTTCCTGGGAGTAAGCCTTATTCATAGAATATACCTTAGTAGTATTCAGAGTGGAACTTCTTAAAATTGCTCTCATAATCCCTAATTTTTCTGGACACATCTTAGAAAACAACACATGGAATTTTTATTATTTTTCAAATGAAAGTGGACTGAGAAAGTAAATTTGGAAGGGGGTTCATTGAAGAATACTACTGTCAAGTTTCTTCCTCTTGTTTTAATTATATTTTTATACCCCACTTTACTCCCCAATGGGGACCCACAGCAACTTCCAACAGTATTCTCCCCTTTGGGTGTTCCTTAACCATTCTGCACTTGTTCTGAAATGTACATGTCCTGTTTTATTCTGCTGAAGTCATTCTCTTGTTCAGGTATTTGCCAGTACCTCTTCAATCCCTTGATTCCAACCAGTTAAGTTTAATTTTGTTAATAAATCTTCACACCGAGCAGTATTTTCCTGATTTCTTCCTGTACATATTTCTATGGCATTTTTAGTAGATAAACAATCAGAAGAAGAGTCTTCATCCCAAGTTCCCATCTCCTCCCAGAACGGCTCTCCCAGGCCAAATCGAGCAGAACTAGCCAGGCAGTTCCCGGAAGCCTATGATGTTGTATTGCAACGGAAGGAGAATGAAGGATTTGGCTTTGTAATTCTCACTTCAAAAAACAAGCCTCCGCCTGGTGGTAAGTAATAAATAAAGATTGTCTGCCTTGCTTATCCAGGTGGGTTGCTTAATTTCAGTGTCTCTTTACAGTCATTACCAAAAAAATTTAAGGCTGTACTTTCTAGTTAGAGTTTTCTGCCATAGGTTTACAGTTATTCCTTACCTGACAACTTACATGCTTCTCTTCTCCTATTTTATTCTTTTATAGCGTTTTCAGGCTCAAGTGTGGAAGACTACTTCTTTCCTCAAATAATATACTTTTTTATATTTTGTATCAGTGCTGCCAGTTAACAGTACTATCATAACATATTAGAGCAGCCATGCTAGATCAGACCAGTGGGCCATCTAGCACCCTGTTTTACCATATACTTCCAGAAGGCCTACAAGCAGGGCATATAGGCCAAAGTCTCTGTATGTTGTTGCTTGCCATTCAGTACTGGATTGATTGATTGATTTTACTTATATCCCGCCCTCCCCGCAAGCGGACTCAGGGCGGCTCACATAGTTGGTACGTAATGACCATTAAAACCATTATGCAGAAGTTTAGAAAGTAAGAAGCTTATACCTATTAAGTAAGACATTTATGCAGAAGCTTAGTAAGCTACAGTTTAGGGCCTCAGATGGGGTGGGGGGGGGGTAGACTCAATACAGAAAATTACTTACCACTTTTGGTAATGCTATTGGGTCTCTTGAACTTGACATAGTTTAGGGTCTCAGCATATTTAATTTAGCCCTGCCCCCAGCATTACTATTCAGAGGCTGCTGTTGCCTCTGAATATGGAAGTTTAGCCATCATGGTTTAAAGCGGCTGATAGGCTTCGAAGCCTACTAAACTTGGTGGCATCACTACATTCTCAGATACAGACCTGGAGTATGTATAATATCGATAGAAAATTGCAGCAATGTTTCATTTGAAAAAAAATCTTGTTGTTGGGTACTGCCTTTATGAACACATCAGATACCATTTCAGAGGAACTGACCAATTTGTACTCTCTGCACACTCCTTATCCAAGATGTGTTTGGCTCATTTCTGGGTACCTGAATGCAAATATTCCCACTGAAAGCAGGCTGTATACATTTTTTGAAACCTAAGATAAATTGAGGCTTGTCCTAACTAGAGGTACTGTTGCTAATACAAAGTGAATATGAAAAGCTGTACCAGCTGACTTGTTCTTGTCATGCTTGTTACAGTTCCAAGAGCAGGCTTGGCAGTTCTTTAAAAAAGTACTTTGGCAACCAAATGTCTAATCTACAAACCTTGTGTGATGGTGCTTTCTCAGCTCCCCACCTTCCTTGTCACATCTTCCTGTAACAGTGATCAAATTGATTTTAGTTATGGCATGGAATGTGAGTGGTCAGTAAGGCAGTGTGAAGAATAACTGTGCTGGATTACATGCTGCTGTTACAGAGGAAACCTGGGAGGTAATTTCTTCTGCCTCCCCCCTTCTCTTGGAGTGTTTCACACCAACACCTTCTTTTCACAACATAAAAGATAAGTTTATTATCTCTTCTTTAGAAGGGCTTAGTGGTTTTGGTGGATAAGATAAGGAACATAATGAGTTATTAGTTATTTCAGTGAGGGACAGCAGTACTCTGCTTTTAAACAGTAACAGTTTCACACACCCATAGCTTTAATGAACTGACAGGGTACATCTGTCAGGGAGAAAGAATGATTTCATTTGTAAAGCCTCCTTAAACCCAAGAATCTCAGCCTATGGAAATAGGGTTAACATATCTCTTGGAATATTTCCCTCAATCCCTCACAAGTCCCTAATGTACTATTTCCTAAGGTAAGACAGGATACCTGCTCTGTTTCTGCCTCTTTTTTGGCACCTGAGCCCTAGGTACCTATACTATAGATGTCTGAGTTGTTATCTTCACCAGATGAAGCCTAACTGATCTCCTGGTGGTTTTTTCTGGTTCCTCTGTTGCGTCCCCAAGTCCTATCTGAGGTGATGACAGACTTTCCCTCCACTTAACTGCTCCCTTCCACATCCTCTCATTGGCTGATTCAGCTTAGTATCTGCCTATCCCCCCACCCCTTGGAGGGATTTGCTTGGGTGTCTGGAGAGTGGAACTAGACGGTATCCATCACACCTTGGGTCTCCACGAATCAAAATAGTTGAAAGAAATAGTCAGCTCATGTTCAGTGAGGAGGTATTTGAAAACCCGTTATCATGCTGTAACGTGCTGCTTAATTTGTGTTTTTCCACATATCAGCAGAAATCCCTTTTTTTAAACAAATGTTTTGTAGTGAGTTCTACTGGATGTTTCACAGAATGTTGATTTTTTTTAAAAAAAGTATGTTCATAAAATCATTAAAAAGTAGATCAAGAAACAGAGGCAGAAACAGAGGCAGAAACAGAGCAGGTATCCTGTCTTACCTTAGGAAATAGTACGTTAGGGACTTGTGAGGGATTGAGGGAAATATTCCAAGAGATATGTTAACCCTATTTCCATAGGCTGAGATTCTTGGGATAGTCCAGGCAAACCCAATCTCGTCAGATCTCGGAAGCTAAGCAAGGTTGACTCTGGCAAGTACTTGGATGGGAGACCTCCTTGGAATACCAGCAGTCGGGAGGTGGAGGCAGGAATTCAGCCACCTCTCTGAATATCCTTCAGGCCCCCAGTAGGGGTCAGTCACCAGAGGCTGCCATGACTTCCAGGTGCACACATACATATATGCACATATGAAAAATATATTTTAAAAAAGGAAGAATAGGCTTATCTGAGATTTTAATAAGGTCTTGCTGAAGTACAAGTTATGTAGGTTTCTGGATTCCTTGTGATTATAGATTCCATACTCCGCCCTGCCCCTGTTTGTAAATCCTGCCATTTTCTCAATCACTGTTAGAATAATCAAAGTGGGGCGGTTATCCCATTCCCCCCACCTTTGCTTCCTCTCCTAACCTCTCACACTCTCTCTCCTGCCACCTCTTTTCTTACTCTTTCTTTCCTCCATGCCTGTTACTTCCTCTCTCTATCCTCCACCCCACCCCATCACTCTCTGTTTCTGCCCCTATCGCTCTCCTGGCCTCCCGCCTGCTTCCTCCCCCTCCCTCCCGCACAGCAGCAGTTCTTCCAGCTGCTCACCTGCTTCTTCACCCCCCCTTACACACAGCAGCAGTTGTGGTAGCAGCTCTTCAAATGCTAATCTGAAGCTCTGAAACCTCCCAGGACTGTCAGTGTGCTTTTGGAGGTTTGTGGGGTTCATGATTCATGGTGGGAAGCAGGGGGGAGTGAGAGGGATTGCTGAAATGGCTTGCATTTACTTCAGCCATTTCAGCGATACCTCTTGTCCCCTTCCCCACTTCCAAGTGGTCCCTTTAAATCACTTTTGCAAGTGGGTGCTGCGTGGGAGTGGAGGCCACTTGCAAAACCCATTTGAAGGGAATGTTCCCTTTAAATGGGTTTTGGAAAACCTCCCCCCCCCCCTTTTTTTTTTGCTGGCCTTGGGGAGTCATCAGCAGCAGAAAAGAGGGAGGGAAGATCCACAGACCTCACAAACCCAAACCAGTTTGTAAAGTGGGGGAGGTTCATTGTGGGAACTCGTGGGAACTCACGAAACATGAACCAGAATGAACCTCCATTTTCCTGCTTCGTGCCCATCCCTAGCTCTAACCACTGCACCACATTGGCATAGGGTGGCTGCTGTTGAACAGTAGCAAGCAGCCAGGCCTCGCTGAGTCATGCAAGTCAGGTGGTATCAAGATACCCAGAGCCAAGCCTAGGGTTGCCAACCACCAGGAGGGACCTGGAGATCCCCCCAAATTACAATTAAGCTCCAAGCAACAGAGATCTGTCCTCCTGGAGAAAATTGCTGTTTTAGAGGGTGGCCTCTGTGGTATTATATCTGGCTGAAGCCTCTCCAAACCCAGCCCTCCTCAGCTTCTACCACAAAATCTCCAGAAATTTTCCAGCCTGGGGCTGGCAGGCCTGGCCCCAAGGATTCCTTCCTCAGACACCAAAATAGGCTAGTCCTTCACCCTGCCTTTTGCTGACAGAACCAAGCTTGGAATAGTGTGGTTGCCTAGCAACAGGCACTGAAGGAATCTGTTTTTTAAAAGCTACAGGCACTCCTTTTCTCATTTTTATTTTACAAATCCCCAGTGTGGTGTTGTTGTTTTTTGGGGGGGGGGGGGGGGGTTCAATTTCACATTTTTCTGCAAACCTGGGTCAATTTTCAAGTTTGCAGAAATATCTGTCTTGCCCATTCACAACTCCAGTCACCGGATTTAAGTATCCAAAGATTTGTCGACTTGGCTTTTAAAATATATGATTGGATGCTGCACTGAACGGATGTCTTTTGATGTCTCTGTCAATGATTTAGGACTTTCCTTTTCATAGCCAGCTCTTCCAAAATCCATTGCTATATGCAATACAGAAAAAATGCAGAATATTAATAGCTAGACAATTGATTTTGTTTGTCTAAGACCATGTTTTTAAAATGACATTAAAAAACAAACAATTTTTAGAGTACCGTGTGACATTGCACCTTGAAGTAGTGAACAAATGTGGAGAAATGAGCTTTTGCTAAGGTACTGGGTCAGTATTCAGATTTTTTCTTCTTTTTTAATAAAGACAGTTGCTATAGAAACCATTGGAACTGGAGCTGTCGCCCTCTGATGCTATGGAGTTGATTATGTGCCCTATGTTAGACATAAGAAACCATTCTGCTAGTAGATTTTTATGCTGCTGCCTAGTCAGAATTTAGACACTACCTGAGAGGAAATTATTGTTGATAACTAACCCAAATTCTCTGTGTAATCCTGATGGCATATAATAGAAAGCATTCTTATTTGAAAAAAGAAGGCGTTCCATTTGGCACTTCAAAATAGGTAACTTTTGTAGAATATAGTAGAGGATAATTGAATACACACTTCATCTTAATAAGAATTATAATAGCAGTCCTTAGTTTTGTGGATAACTTCCAAACCATTGTTACCTCAATACATTTTGCTTCATGGGAATTCCTTTTTAAATTAAAATAGAAAAGGCATATGTTTATCTTCAAATGGAGTTAAATGCTAGAAGTCCTATCTGCCACCACCGTTATGGCAGCTTCATTAATTACAAGCCTGAGTGGTAAATTAGTCTCAGGTTTTTGTGTCTTTCAAAAACTGCTTGAGATTTACTGTTAAAGGTTTGGAATGCCGATTGATCATTCATAGTTCATAGTACATAGTTCAGCACACCTCTATCCCATCTCTTCTCTTCCTGGGATAAATTATTTAGTATAGAACAGCAATAGCTAGACTAGAAGCAGTTCGAGCTATCAGCTAGCATGTGAGCTCTGGGGTGATTCTGGGTGACTTTTTGGTGGTGAGGCTTGTCACTGGGGTGCTAACAATGTTTGTGAAAAAGTAGGTGGCACAAAGAGAACTGGTCGATACTCGTTATCTTGAGAACGGGGCCACTGCAAAATACTTCTGTGTCTGCAGTAGTCTGTAAGCACATAATCAGAAAGAATATGAGCAGCTGCAAGGATTCAGGCAGAATGAAATGTGTCTCTGCTTAGACCTTCAGGGTTCTGGAGAAACAGAATGGCAGAAACAAAAGCAGATGGACTTTAAATTTAATAATAGCCACCCTAGAATTAAAGATGCTAGTTAGGAAAAAAAGCCCTCTGAATCAGTACCCACCCCAGGTTGAATTCAGCCTTTGCAAATGTAGGGAATGTGTTGAAGTAGAATGCCCTTGCCTCCTTGTTTCACACTCTCTCCTCCCGCCCAAACCCTTGTGTACAAGAAGCAACCTCTGTGACTGGAGTTGGATGTCATGCAGGTGTGAGACGTAGTGCTTTGTTGGATTTCCTCTTCTTGCAGCTCTCCATGCCATGTAGCATATTGTTCTTAAAGGTCCCTTGACTGACAGCAGGGGCTTTACAGGGTAGGGGCAGGCTCAGGAACAGAGCATTCACTTTGTATGCAGAAGGTCCCAAATTCAGTCTCCAGTATCTTGAAAGGATCAAGTAGTAGGTCATATGAAAGATCCTGGAGAGCTGCTGCCAGTCAGAGTAAATAACACTGACCTTTATAGACCAGTGGTCTAACTCAGTATAAGGCAGCTCGTTATGAGCAGGGGTCTGCTCGGAGTGGGGGGTGGGGAAAAAGGAAAGGACCATTTCTGTAAACTCTATTCACAGGAGCTGGATCCAGCTCCATATTTCAGATTAGGAAGATAAGTACCTTTGCTGTTCTACTGCTTTTCGTGTTCCTTTTAAGTCAGCTGCTTGGCAAATTGAGATTTGTTTGATTTTTTTTATAAATAGAACAACTATCCTCCTACATCTATTAGTTTCTAAAATTCTCAAGCCCCTTGATCCAGTGGCTGCTCACCAAAGCCATTTTTTGTTTGGGAGGAAACCTGAACCCTTCTTGCCTTATACTAGTGAAACTGGGCCCTAATAATTAATTTAGAAAAATTCTGGGAGTTGCAGAAGTGCCCATGTCTGGTTAGACTGTTAGACTCTTCCTTATTATCTGCTAATTCAGACATCATAGTAATCATGCCTGTACCCTCTATGTTACTCTATGTTTTATTCTGTGTTTGTAACCGCCATGTTCTACTGCTTGACCAGGCCTGGAGTTTGTAGCAATTGAAGCGGGAGGGTGACATCTGTAATGTATGAGAACAAGGAGGCCTCTCACATCCCTGCCTCCGCATTCCAGCCGCCCCGGCTGGGACTTCAAGGGAGGATACCTCTCATCTCTTATCACATGCAAAAGCCTTGAGGCCATTGATTGTTATGTGAACTGGTAACATCTGAGGGGTCTGGTTTGGGAAAGGAAATTTACAGCTTGACACCTCACTTTCTTTCCTGTGAGAACCAAACGGTCAGAATTCCTTTTTGCCCGCCAATTTTCCCCTATAGTGATTGGCTACCTATGGGTAATTCAAACTCCTTGGAATGGTATAATAGACCTGCTTGTATTATCTGTCTCATCTCTGACAGTAATCCGAGAAGCTGTACTAATGTAGAGATTGGAAATAAAGAACTTTGGTTAACCCACCAAGATCTGATCCTTGACTACTTTGAGCAGAACTCTCACAGTAGGTCATATGAAAGATCCTGGAGAGCTGCTGCCAGTCAGAGTAAATAACACTGACCTTTATAGACCAGTGGTCTAACTCAGTATAAGGCAGCTCGTTATGAGCAGGGGTCTGCTCGGAGTGGGGGGTAGGGAAAAAGGAAAGGACCATTTCTGTAAACTCTATTCACAGGAGCTGGATCCAGCTCCACATTTCAGATTAGGAAGATAAGTACCTTTGCTGTTCTACTGCTTTTCGTGTTCCTTTTAAGTCAGCTGCTTGGCAAATTGAGATTTGTTTGATTTTTTTTTATAAATAGAACAACTATCCTCCTACATCTATTAGTTTCTAAAATTCTCAAGCCCCTTGATCCAGTGGCTGCTCACCAAAGCCATTTTTTGTTTGGGAGGAAACCTGAACCCTTCTTGCCTTATACTAGTGAAACTGGGCCCTAATAATTAATTTAGAAAAATTCTGGGAGTTGCAGAAGTGCCCATGTCTGGTTAGACTGTTAGACTCTTCCTTATTATCTCCCTGTATTCTTCTAACCTGATTTGTAGGTCCATAAGATTTTGAATTTGTAGGCAGGCTTTGTGTTATTTTTGTTTGCTTTAATTTATGTAAAGCACTTGGTTGGGTGCTTTAAAGCACTGTGTAAATGTTTTTAGGAATGCCAGAGATGTGCTTAAGTAATTGCTGGTAACAGTTTTGGTGGATTGTATGAATGAATAGGTTCAGAGAAGCTTTACTGATGTCACAACTGTATAAATTAAAAAGAAAATTTGAGGGGGCTATGAGTATCTGAATGTTTGTTTCAGTGGCGATAATAGAATCTGGCCACAGCCAATCTGCCTTGCTCGGTGGCACTTCAAAGAACTAAATGAATATCAGAATTTTCCCCATAACTAGCAGAATTTTCTAGAACCATTTCACTGAGCCCTTGTATCTAAATGTATTTTAGTGTTTATGAACTAGTAGTATCATCAGGAATGTATAAAAGGAATAAGAACAATTCATGTTAAGTTTAGAAGCCTTTATGTGCATATAATTAAACCGTTCTTACATAAGTAGGAACCTTCCCTCTCCCCTTTAAAAACACCCTGCTGTGTTCAGTCATAATATCTAATGAGGCATTTTCAGGATCACTTAAGCATGAGGATAATATTGTCTAAAAATCCATTGATGGGTGCTGGGGTTTTTTATTTGTTTAAACACACATTTTCCTTTTCTAAAAAAATCAAGTTTTTGTTCTTTAGTGAAAACTGTTATGTCATCATTTTTTAAAGTTCCTTTCTAGAAAAGTTCTTAAATTGAGTGAACCAGTGTTTCAGGTATGGTAGTAAACCCACTGTTCTCATCCTATTTTACAACTCTTCAAGTTGTATTTATTTTTAATTTATTTTGTTAAAAACATCAATATCCTGCTTTTCTGTCCTCATACAGATCATCAGGATGGTAATCGTTTTTTAAAAAAATATGTAAAAAGTGACACTCAGTCATAGAGCATCCAACAATCCTGAACAGTAAAAATAAATACCAGTAATTAATATTAGTATTAGACTGGCCTGTTGTGTCTTCTCCTTTAGAGCCAGAAATATTTTTCTCACCCTTGATTATGATGGTTCATTGACAGTGTCCTAAAAATGCTTATTACATGGCTTGTGGGCTGATAATCTGGTTGTTAGAGGAAACTGAGACGTGAGGAGATAGCAAGTTTTTGGCAAGGTTAAGGATACTTGGATGAGTTTGCACTTAGAATTCTAAGGATGGATGGGCAATCAAATGCTGAAGAGAGAAGGGAAGCTTTGGTGCAAGATTTGCTGTCCCTCTTGCAGTTGGGTGAGGTTCTTATAGTTCCATGGGTATTTAGTCCATATTCCCCCTTTATAAACTATTGAAAACTTGTGGGAATCATCTGGAAACAGGAGTGGATTGTCAGTTCAGTTTCTTTAAAATAAAAGGTTATCATGTGGGTTATTTCCTTGTGCTTATGTTGCAAAATCTGAAGTGATAACATCTATGAAAGATTCTTCCTACTTCCCCATTACTTTGTTACCTGCAGTACAAGTTGATTGGCTTTAATTAATGACAACACATGAAAAAAATCATTGTTGTTGTTCATTCGCACAGTCGAGTCCGACTGTTCGCGACCCCATGGACCACATCATGCCAGGCCCTCCTGTCTTCTGTCTTGCTCCGAAGTTTGCTTAATTTCATGTTTGTTGCATCGATGACACTGTCTACCCATCTCATCCTTTGCCGTTGCCTTCTTCTTTGACCTTCAATCTTTTCCAGCATCAGGGTCTGCATATAAATTAAAAAAGCAAGGTGAAAATATACATCCTTGTCATACTCCTTTTCCTATGCTAAACCAATCAGTTGTTCCATATCCTGTTCTAACTGTTGCTCCTTGACCCTTATACAGGTTTCTCAGGAGACTTGTGAGGTGGTCTGGAACTCCCATCTCTTTAAGGA
Organism: Lepidodactylus listeri; assembly: GCA_029233225.1. Lineage (NCBI taxonomy): Eukaryota > Metazoa > Chordata > Lepidosauria > Squamata > Gekkonidae > Lepidodactylus > Lepidodactylus listeri. The sequence continues at coordinate 56,176,085 of JARCFY010000002.1, read as the reverse complement.
CTTGCCATAGTTTGTTGTGATCCACACAATCAAAGGCTTTAGCATAGTCAATGAAGCAGAAGTAGATGTTTTTCTGATACTCTCTTGCTTTCTCCATAATCCAGCGAATGTTGGCAATTTGATCTCTAGTTCCTCTACCTCTTCGAAACCCAGCTTGGGTACAAGCTGGGGGGAAAAAATTATTCAATACTACAAGATCACACAATTTAAAATGACATCATGCCATCTGTGTCTTCTGGAAAAGGAAACTTACAGTTTTGTATAAAGAAACCAAAGACTGGGCTAAATGATCTTCTCAGGGAGAAAGTTCTACAGTTGTGGCACTATGGCAAAAATACTTCTTTCTCTCAGTCCAGATAAAGGCTGCTGGTTTTGTATCTGTTGAAGGTTCCAGCCTTTCTTCAAGAGTACCATCTTACCTGGATTCAGTTTGAGTTTATATCATATCTAGTTCAGCACAACCATCAGGCACTGATTCAGAGAACCTTCTGATTCTCCTAGGTTTAAAAATGAAAAACAGTGTTGGATAGCAACATATTGTACCTCTCCACAGTCTTTCCCTAATATCTTTCTGGGCTTGAGAGTTTTAGAAATGCTTGCTTGTTTGAGTTACCAATGCTTCAGTGTAGAGTTTCTCAACTTGATCTGCTCCTTGCCTTTGAATACAGTGCTAATCTCTCAAGACCAGTGTTAAGTGTTCAGAAGCTCTGATAAAGCTTGCTTCCATTTACTCCATTTTTATTTGGAATATCTTTGTCACACTTTTCTTCAAAGTATTATAGTATGTTCCTTTGAATCTGTATGAGAAGATAGATTTTTGGCAAGTAGCAACCCCCTTTTATGGGACAGGCGTGATTCAGAAAAGGCAGCCACAGAATTCGTAGTATGTGAGCATAAATAGTGGCTGCCAAACTGTGTTTGCCCAAGTCAAACAAAAGAACTTAAAGTAGCCCACAATGAGGAAAGACAGGTATTATGCATTTTGAGGGGAGTTACTGCAATATGTATTCACTGTGTAAAACACGTGCTGCTTATTTTGAAACTTAGGAAGCTAACATCTTGAAATGTGGGAATAATGGTGTTGACCCATTTACTGGCAGTTATAACCATGGAGATGTATATGAGGTGTTTTGAACATTCAGAATGTTTATCAATGCTTAGTGACGGTAGTAATCGTGTTTTTAAAATAGTAAGTAGAATTTGACTGTCAATAAAATGAATCATGCCTCAAGTTGCATCTTTCTGATATGTTATATCAAATGTATCAGTGCCACCTACTGATGGCCTTCAGCAAATTTCATGGTTGCAAATCAGGTTAAGAATGCAACTGCCGGGTCTCAGCATAACTACCTAACAAACATAAATTCACTCATTCCCTTCCCCCTGCGAGATATAGTTATTTGTGGGAGGGCTAAGAGTCTCTTACCTGTGTTTCCCACATTCCTTTAAACATTTTATTGAAATGAAACTAGATGAAGTGTGTAGCACAGATGCATTTTCTGAGTAAAAAGTCTCCATAGTCAAGAACTAGATTTGGTTGTGATAGTACATGCTCATATGTAAATTATTGATGAATAAAAGTGTGCAGTGAACACTGACATTACTCTCTTCAGTTTGGTGCCAGTTTGGTGTAGTGGTTAAGTGCGTGGACTCTAATCTGGGAGAACCGGGTTTGATTCTCCACTCCTCCACTTGCACCTGGGTGGATGACCTTGGGCAAGCCATAGCTCTGTACCAGCTGTTCTATCAAGGACAATTGTCTCAGAGCTCTCTCAGCCCCACCCACCTCACAGTGTGCCTGTTGTGGGGAGGGGAAGGGAAATGAGTTTGTAAGCCGCTCTGAGACTACAAGTGAAGGGCGGGGTATAAATCCAATCTCCTCTTCTTCATTCCCCAGTGATTCCTCATAAGATTGGCCGCGTCATTGAAGGGAGCCCAGCTGATCACTGTGGGAAACTGAAAGTGGGAGACCGAATTTCGGCAGTGAATGGGCAGTCAATTGTGGAACTCTCACATGAAAATATTGTGCAGCTGATAAAAGAAGCAGGAAACGCTGTCACACTCACTGTTGTTGCTGAGGAAGGTAATGAGGTGTCAGCAGTGCTTGTACTATTGCACTGGAAAGTTTCACTAGACTGTATGTTTTACATGGCTGTCTTTATAAAGGAAAATGTTTTACATGCTGCATTATGTCTGTATATGTATGACATCAAGTGTCATCAGATAGTTCCTCCAGTAATAATTGATAGAATGCCTCTAATCTGGTGCATATGAGCTCTGTTAACAGATGGGGGAGAAAGAGCATTTACTGAAAAGGATATTCTATAAAAGCATATATCACTCAACTCTCTTTCACACAAACACCACTAAGCTGAGCTCCTTAATTTACCCATCACTAGGTTTGGTGTGAGATTTCATGGGGCCCAGCCAGAAGACCTGTCTTAAGAGTACTCACAGGGCCAAACTAGATGGTGCAGGTTTTAACAAGTTGTGTCCATGTTCCCTGGATCCGACTCGCTTTCCCTGTGGCTTCACAGTAGCTGCAGGGAATGTGTGGGGCCTGATTTAGATTGGGACCACAACATGGGGGGAGGAGGGATCACAACCCTCCCCTCTGCAGCATATTCCTGAGTTGAAATGGCCAGACCGCAGGGGGGGGGTGTCTTGCCCTGTTTTGAACATGAAGCATTCATGCACATGCAGCTCCAAAATAGCATAAATAACTCCTCACTGCAGCTATTTTGGCTTTGTGAAACAGTGTAGGAGGGGGAGGAAGGACCCCCTTCCCCACACTTTGGTTCCAAACCAAATTAGACCCCCGCACACACACAGATGCAGACATTCAAAACTGTGTGTGTCCCCCCAGCTTCTGTGTGGCTGCAGAGAATGTGAGCCAGGTGCAGGGAACCCAGACCCAACTGATTTAAAGACACATTGTGTGGTTTGGCCCTTAGTTAAACTGTGTTGAAGTGGTGCTGCTATGCAGAAGCTTCCTTGACAGCTACAGCAAGGTGGCATGAAAACTGACCGTGGCATGGAGGGGTTAGAGAAGGGAGAGTATAACTATTTCATAATGTTTCCGGAGTGACTTAGAGGTGGTACTAGAAACTGTTGTCCATGCTTTCCCCAGACTCTTCCCTTTTTCTTCTCAACAAGCTCAATAGACGCCTCATAGACAGGGGGGAAATGAAGTGATTGATACTGAAACCATAGGTGAACTCCAATCCACAGTACCGTCTGAAGCAATACCACCTATCATGAGAGAGCTCCAAAAGAAAAGAGCCTAGAAAATGCCGTATTAAGCAACCATCTCCCCAGTGTTATGAATGCTATTGTCCTGTACTGCGACTTGCCTGACTTTGTATTCTCAGGACACAGAAAGCAGAACAGCCCTTTGGGACCATTGAAGGATTCAGCTCTAACCTGCCTGTGCTGTGTTTCAAAACTCCCCCTCTCCCCCAATAAATTTCTAGGACTTCAGCAATGATTCTTGTATATGGGTATATCACTATATCACTGTCATGTCCACGTTTGGTCCTCATTTGTTCCTTACAGCTTTTATAGGCAGTTAGAATATCGTGTACAACAAAACAGTCTAATTCTCTGACTCGCAAAATAAACTGTTTGCTGATGTGCTTTTCCAAGGTGCTGCTTGTGCATTTAATAAAATTTGCTATGGTTATTTTGCTAGAAAGGTAACTTTCTAGTTTGGGGGGGAAAATGGATCTTCTTCACATTTACCACATATATTTAACATGTTATCCTAGTCTGTGATACAGAATGTCAACTATTTAATTTACTTGCAGCAAAGAGGCTTTTATACTTACATAATCCATTATTTTTCAATAAAGGTGCTTACATTTTTTTTCAAAATCCTAATTCATTTCATGCCAAAGGAGGGCACCTCAAAGCTATTGCTCTGAATGCGAGCTTAATTCCAGTAAACTTGAGGCTGTTCTAGTCTACTTTGCCTCTAGGTTAGAATCCTCATCATCTCAGATAAATTGCATCCCCTTTCTATGAAAAGTACCCATTTGAAGAAATAACGGGAGTATGCAATTTAATGTTTTCAAGGGTTTTAAATAAATCTTTCAAATACTAAATGCAGACCTGAGAATATACAATGGAATATGTAACCCAACTACAACATTAAAACTGACCAGCTAATCAGATGTGTGTTGTGGGTAACAGATTGTGAAACAGTATACTTTTCACATGTAGAAAATGGAGTATTAAGGATCTGCAGAAATCCATATTGCTCAAAAAGTATCAGTGTATCATTAAAATTGTTGTTTGTTCAAACTTAAATTCAGTTCAGCTAGACATATTGTTGCAGTACAAGTGGGCAACAAAACGCCCAGATTAAAAAACATTTGGTGACCACTCAGGAAAGAGAATGTATACCAAAGACCATAGTCAGTTTCATATCTGGGAGAACAGACCACTTATTTCCACTAGCTGAGCAATAGCAATAAGTATTACAGAAATACAAACAGCTCTAGAACCAGAGGCTAACGTAATAGCCCATCCATTACTGATTTTACTTTTCCCTAAGGTTGTTTGTATGAATATGAACCTCTTAAATGACTGAAAACCCTCCTGTGAAGCCTTTCATCTTTTCCCTTTCCCCTTTCGCATTAATAAATGTAAATTTTTAATTTTCTTTTTTCCCCTCCAATAGTCTCTTTAATTCTAAGGGGGGGGGGAACCCTAAATTATGCTTCATGCTCCAGAAAGCATTCTTTTAATATTTTGCACAAAACTGAAGCTTGTCATCCCTAGTCATGCAGAAAGAGAAAAATGCACGGAGAAGTGGATGAGTAGAGGAGAGGCAAATCTATACAGACAGATGGCCTTTTCCTTACCTGTGCTTATTAATTAGAATTCTAAATGTAAACTTAGAGAAAGTGTTGACATTTGTCTCCACGGAAGATATTTCTTCCAGACACGTGTCATAATAAAGCCAAGGAATCCTGTGTTGAACTCCACAAGGCCTTGAATGACTAGGAAATAGAATTTAATGATCTGTACTATCTGGAAAGCAGTAATATGTATGGAACAATAGTCTTGCCTTTACCATAATGCCTTGTAAACTTGGATGAATCTACATTCTTTAAAAAAAGCTTTAATTCAGCACACCTAGCCTCTCCAGGGTGACAAGTCTGCAAGCCTTTTCACTGCAAACATTTTCTTCTCGGTTTACACTCAGAGTCTTGAAAGATTTACTGCTTTGCTTTGAACTTTGCTTTAGCTTAAAATGTGCCCTTAAAAGATTTGGGGGGGGGGGGGTCAGTTAGTCATTGTTGTGTTTTGAGTGGGAGAAGCATATTTGTTTTTTGAGTGTAGTTCAACTTCCCGTGTGGTCCTAATCAATGCACATCCCATGTTGGAGGCAGAGGCACTTCCTTCGAGGATTTTGCTTACTGGCAAACTGCTGTGTGGTTTAAAGGTTTTCAGTAGTCTTGCCATAAGAGTTCTTAATATATTGACTAGGTAAAGGTTTTTCCTTCTCGAAAGCCAGTCGAATCTGACTGTAGGGATGCAGTGCTCATCCCCATTTCGAAGCTGAAGAGCCAGCGCTGTTTGAAGGCGTCATCGTGGTCATGTGGCCGGCATGACTAGATGCTGAGGTGTATGGAACACTGTTACCTTGTAATTTCTTGCTTTCGAACTGCTAGGCTGGCAGGAGCTGGGACCAGAAACAGGAGCTCACTCCGTCATGCAGCACTTGGGTCTCAAACTGCTGAACTACCGACCTTCTGGTCTGCAGTTCAGCATCTTAACCACTTGAGCCACCGCAGCCCCATTTATTGACTAACCAGTATGTACTTTAGGGATAGTTATTAACCTGTTCCAGTTAGTGGCTGAGCCATTCCAGAACTGGCAGCAGCTTTGGATGTTTAGAAAGAGCAGTGGGAAATACAAGAACTTTTGTTTAACTCTGCCTATATATGCAAGGGCACGCCTTATCTTCATTTTTTTTTCTTTATTAGAGCACCGCGGTCCCCCATCAGGAACAAATTCTGCCAGACAAAGTCCAGCTCTACAGCACCGACCGGTAGGAACAGGACCGGTCACCTCTGTGACCACAGAGAGGTACGAAGGAGTATTACTTGGCTGTGAATCTGACTTGTTTTTCCTGCAGCCAGAGCTGGCTGGTTCTGTGGGACTTTCTCAACTCACAAACAGTGTCAGTACCAAAGCTGTATTCTCCAGTGCTGTCTAGAGGAATATATTTATTTATGCTTTTCTACTGGGTTTTTTGTACGGCATGTATTTTATATGGAGCAGTCTGTATTTATCTTCTTTGCCATGCAAATATTATTTTTTTCTTGTGGTGAAAGTGAGTAATCGCAAGCTTGCAGGAAGCATAGGAGTCCATACCATGTCAGACACTAATTGGGAGGGAGAAATGTAATAATTCCTTTTGTGTGGAAAATTTACTTATCAGGGAAGAGTCTAAGCTAAAATCTAACCTTTAAAAGGAAGAAATTATAAAGAGTACCCAGCCTGCCAGCTACTCACAAGTTCAGTCCCCTCACCTTTGCAGGACATTACCCCCCTCTTTTCACTGCAACAGGCATCTCAGAAGCACATGGTTTGGCCTCATCCCTTCTGTAGAGTATTTTCAAATGGGCATGCCCAAAGGGTTTTTTTTTTAATTGTCTCCTAGTTGCCATACAGATCTCCCCTCTTTTCCACCCCTCTTGTTGCATTGACGCAATCCTGTCCAGCAGTTTAAGATAGTGCAGTGTCTATTAACAGATCCAGCCTCCTTGAGGAAGATGATTTAGTTGAACACAGTTCTGCTTTGGGTAGATTTTTTTCTGGGAATTCTTATCTGGTCTCACTTGGATGCCATGCCAAGCTGAATATGAGTCCATTGCCTGGAGGTGTCAGAAGCATCCTCTTGTCAGTACTGTGTAGATACATTCAGGTTGCTCTTTCTGAATGTGGACAGGATTCTGTAAGTTATCACTTGCAAATAGATTATTGCCCTTCATTGCAAATCAGACCTTGCGAGGAAAAGATTAGCATTCCGTTGACCAGAATTATTAATGCATCTGCTGGAGAAGAACTTTATGCAACCATTCAAGGAAATGATAATTAGACCTTTATTTGAAAAGGCTTCTCTGACTTAAGGATGAGCTGGCTAATTATAGAAACAACAAAAACAGTAGCACAGCCACAGGTAAATGTACAGAAAAGCACAAAGTGTACAGCTGTAAGTTGCTATTATCATAAGCACAGTGTTCTGTTAGAATATCAAAAACACTGTTTATAGAATAAACTTAATTCATATATTCTCCAAAGTCCCAGAGATCTCTTTATAAATTGTTATTGTTTTATATAAATTTACATTGTTTTATTGATTTTACATTGTTACATCATTTTATACTGTTGTAAGCTGCCCTAAGCCAGCTCTGTTGGAAGGGCGGGGTAAAAGTTTAATAAAACTAAAATAAATAAATAAATATAAAGAACAGTAATGAATTACAGCTAGTTCAAGAGAACCATTAAGAATATCATAAATCCAGTTCCAGTACTTCTGAGGGAATAATTATAGCGTAAATCCCATTCATTTTTCCTTGTATAAATAAGACAAACCTTTTCTGGATAAGATGAAACAGCTTCCCTCTTCAAAAAGAATTATCCTTTTTCCAGATGAAAGATAGCTCTTTCCAGATGAAAAGCATTCTTCTAAAAGAATAAATCTTTTTCTAGATTAAAGGTAGCTCGCTCCCGATGAAAAGTACAGGTTGCCAGCTCTGCTCCCGTTTCAATTACACTTTTCATCAGTAATAATTCAAATTTTCATATCCAAATACAGTTAATCAGCAAGTTTCCAAAATCCCAATATGCAAGTCATGATCAAATCGAAACAGGAGCAGAACCAGAAATCTATTATTTTCATCTGGAAAAGTGCTAAATAGAATTATATCCTTCTAGGACCAGGTCTATTGACTTCAATGGAGTTAGAAGGGTATAAGTTTGCATAAGATGGCATTGTAAGTGGCTGGTAGCAGAGTGACCTCAAGCATCCCTGAATAATGCTTCTGCATTTGATGAATTTCAGTCCAGCTTTATGCCTGGTTTGCGGACTGAACCACTTTAGTTGTACTGGTGGATGATCTCCATTTGGAAAGGGCATATCTTCCTTGTTGACATTTAGGTCTATTGGCGGCTTTCCATATTGTTGATAATTGTGTCTTATTACATCAATCAGAAAAGCCAGGGAGGAGTTACAGGTATGGCACTACACTGGTTTCAAACTCTTTTTTTAATCTGGTACAACACAGAGTTTCCATTGGAGATGCAGACTCAGTTGTCTAGTCACAAATTTATTCCTTAGGGTTCTGTATTTTAACCATATTATTTGACGTCTATTTCAAGCCATCTAGTGGAATAATCTGTAGTTTTGGGGTTGAATGTTATCAATATGTGAACTGAAGCTAAGCTTTCTATTATGTTTTCTAAGGCTGCTGATGTAGCTTTTCTGTCCAGAACCAGTGTCGGAATTTTCATGATCAAATGGATAGGAGAGCAGACTCTGACAATATAGAAGTGATGCTAGTTACTAGAGCTGATGTTCTGGAGGCAATTGATCTCCCTGTCTTTGATGGAGTTAAGCTGTCTCCTTACATGCATATGTATGTGCCATCAAGTGACTTTTGGTGACCTCAGCAAGGGTTTTTTAAGACAAGTGAGAAGCAGCGACGGCTTGCCAGTGCCTTCCTCTGCAGAATCATCCTTGGTGGTCTCCCATTCAAGTATCAGCCCTTCTTAACTTCTTGAGATCTGAAAAGATTGGGCGATGCCTTCCTTCCCTACCTCTGTACTTGCAGATTTAAAAAAAAAACCCTTGGACTGCTTTTGCATTTTGTGTTGGTTTTTGAGAAACAAATGCAAGGTATGACAAAGAGTGCTTTCTTTCAATTACATCTGATCTGGAAATTGTCTTCCCTTCTGGACTCAGCTGATATGACCTTATGGATCTGTGTTACTGCAACCTCTTGGCTGGTTTGCATTAGGGAGCTATATGCAGGGCTGCTCTTGAAGACAACTGGAAAGCTTCACCTGGTGAAAAATGTGGCTGCCTGTTTGTTAATGGGGACAAACCAACATGACCACTTTGTACCTGTGTTTGTCAAGCCTCTTCCTTGTCCTTTAGAAGAACTTGGGAAATTATATTATTTCAGAAAGCATTTTTCTTAATCAGTATGTTTTAAATTGTACTTCTGGTAGCAGTATTTGAGACTACTGAATTTTATTGGGTTGTCCTGTTATTTTTGTTAACCTTCTTGAACCTTTTCACAAGAGCAAGGTACAGTGTTTTTAAATAAAATAACTGCATCTGAGCATGAATCCACCAAGAAAGGTCTGGTTGGAAACTCTTAGGATCAGATGTAAACTAGCAAGAGAAAAATATATTTTGCTTTGAAAACTCTTGATGCCTCTCTGTTCATTTCAGTCTCTGGTCAGAGCACTTTGGCTGGTGCTTTCTTAAAGGTAAAGGTGAGAGAAAGTGTGTGTGATGGAGGGTTTCTTCAAAAGAGGCAGGCAGTTTTCTTTTTCTTCTGGGTTCCAAGGGAACTAATAGGATATAAAGTGTAGCAGGAATGATACAAAGAATTAACTGACATTATAAGTAGACACAGAGCTGCTGAATGAATTAAAGAACATCTGTGAAGAATGGCTCTAGTGTTCCAATGTGTTTAACTGTAATTATTCTGTGCATACAAAATGCAAATCATAACTGAAATTCCTCCTTTGGGTTCTATCTAGCTCTAGATACCTAGAAGAAAGCTCCTATGATAACTATTCCAGGCAAAGTGTCCCGGCTAACTAATAGGAGCTAGCCAAAACTCTAATATAATATGGCAATTCAAAGTGTAATTCTTAGTGAGTTTGTTTATTTAAAATATTTATACTCCAACTTCCCAGCAAGGAATTGAGGTAAATGGAAAAATCTGACTGGTCTTCTATAATTTCATCCTTTCTGCCTTTAAAATTAAACATGCCCCAAATATTTTTGCACATCAGTTCTATTACACTACATGGTAGGCTTTGTAGCCTATCCTGTTGCATATGACATAAAACTTATCATGTTTAATCATACAATCACAGTCAGAAGGGACCATACAGGCCATCTAGTCCAACCCCCTGCTTAATACAGGATCGGCCTAGAGCATCCATGACAAGTGTTTGTACAGCTGTTGCTTAAAGATTACCAGTGAATGGGAGCTCACCACCTCCCTAGGCAGCTGATTCTACTGTTGCACAACTCTTACTGTAAAAAAGAATTTCCTAATATCCAACCGGTACCTTCCCACCATTAATTTAAAGCCATTATTGCAAGTCCTATGCTGTGCTGCCAACAGGAACAGCTCCCTGCCTTCCTCTAAGTGACAGCCCTTCAGATACTTAAAGAGGGTAATCATGTCCCCCCTCAACTCCTCTTCTCCAGACTAAACCTTCCCAAGTCTCTCAGTCTTTCCTCATAGGGCTTGCCCTGATCGCCCTCATTGCTCTCCTCTATACCCGCTCCATTCTGCCCACATCCTTTTTGAAGTGAGGCCTCCAGAACTGCACACAGTACTCCAGGTGCTGCCTGACCAATGCAGTGTACAGTGGGACTATGACATCTTTCGATTTGGATGTTATGTCTCTGTTGATACACCCCAAGGTCTCGTTAGCCTTTTTTGTTGTCTCATCACACTGGATGCTCATATTTAACTTTCGGTCCACCTGTACCCCAAGATCTTGTTCACACACACACACACTGCTACCCTTATGTAGAATTTGGTACTTATCCTTGTTAAATTGCATCTTGTTCACATTCACCCACTTTTCCAGTGTATTCAGATCTCATTAAATTCTCTACTATTCCTCTAGCATTACTGAAATCCAGGTAAACAACATCAACAGCATTCCCTCGATCCAGTAAGCTCATCACTCACCCAAAGAAGGAAATGAAGTTGGTGTGGCAGGACCTGTTGGGGACAAATCTGTGCTGACTTCCCCAGATCACCAAGTTGTTCTTAGATGCTTGCAGATGGATCCCTTTAAAATCTGCTCCAGTATCTTCCCTAGGACAGAGGTCAGATTGACTGGCCTGTAACTTCCTGGGTCATCCCTCCTCCCTTCTTTGAAAATTGGGTTGACATCTGTCTTCCTCCAGTCTTGTGGCACATCTCCTGTCCTCCAAGAGGTGGACGATGAGGGACAAAGGCTCTGCAAGCTCTTTAGAAAGTTCCTTGAGCACTCTTGGGTGCATACCATGTGGCCCAGGGGATTTATACTCATTCAGTGCAGCCAGGTGCTTCTCAACTACCTCTCTGTCCATGTCAACCAGCAGTTCAGATGCTGTGCCTTGCCTACTACCATATCTAGATGAGCCGGTTCTCTTCTTCAGGGGAAAAACTGAGGCAAAATAGGCATTGAGTCTTTCTGCTTTCTCTCTGTCCTCTTGTCAGAGTGTCTCCATTTTCAGTGAGTCCATCATCTCTTTTATCTTGCATTTGTTCCTCACATAATGATCTCTAGGGCCTGTTTAATTTTATAAATAGAAGTGATGTCCTCATGAAGAAAATAATCTGGACAATTGACTGTGCATGTCTACAAATTCTGGCAAGCAATCTGGAAATTCACCCCCAACTTTGTATAGTAGAACTCAGTGGCATCTCGAATACTACCCCTATCATATCTATTTCAGGGGTACTACAGAAGCTGATCCTGGAAAAGAACAAAGCAACTGCTATAAGCACTTCTCAGTCTCACCATCAGAAATCAGTGTAGCATCTACCACTGGAAGCAAACATTCTCAGGTATAGATTTTTTTCTTCTCCATTTAGTTAAATTGACTTTGTTCAGGTTACTTTTTTAAAAAGCAAATATGGGTACAGGTAGTGCAGTTTACACCCCCTGTGAATACCTCCCATTGAAAAAACTGTTCCCAACAAAAATAATGCCTGCTTTCTTTGAGCTGGGTGTGTTCCTTCCAGTATACTACACTCAGTTCATGTGTATCTAGCTATATATCCAGCACGTCTAAAACTGCAAAATAAAGCAGGCAGCTGCTAAATTTGTACTAGATTTAATTCTGGGTTGAGACTTTCAAATTTGGGGTGGGGGATTAAAATCATCAGTGCAAGGACCCCATTAAAATGTTCATGGGCTGATTTTATTTGGAATACATGTTTCCATTTTAGTTCTGAAAAAGGAGATAAGGGTGTCTAAGGAGCTAGATTTCTGTCCTTCATTTGGGAGGGTGTGTTCTGTTTTAGTGGGTTGGGGAGAAGAAAAGCTGAATAGCAGCTAGTTCTTCATGTGAGTAGGATGAATGCATGGTTATGAAATGGGAACATTCTGGGAACGCCTGGTAGTCTGCTGAGGAAGTGGCCCAATCTGTGGATACTTAAATCCAGAGACTGAAGCCATGAACAAATAAGAGAGATCTTTCTGCAAACCTGAGAAAAGCTGCGGGTTTGCAAAAGAATCTGAAACTTTAGAAAGTACATAGGGGTTTAACCCCCCCCCCCAAATAAAAGGAGAAGTGCCTTTAGCTTTAAGGAACTAATGCCCTCTCATCAGCCATTGTGGTGGTTGCAGGGCAGCCACAACAGTATTGCCAGCCTTCAGGGCTTGGTTTCTAGCAATAAAAAGCAGGGGGGGGGAGGGTGCTTTCCAGGGCTGTTTTGGTCTTTGAAGGAGGACTCATTACAGCTAGGCCTGAATGCAACCAATGTTCCCTCTAAGCTGTGGAGTCTTGTGAGCAAAAAATTCTGATTTGTGAGCTACTGGCATTAAAGTTGTGAGCGGGTGATTTGGCTACTGCATAAATTAGTTTGCTCTGGAGCCATCCTTCCTGAGCTAAGACAATAATGTGTGAGATGGGGGCTAAAAAACTGTGAGCTGGCTCACACTAACTCAGCTTAGAGGGAACACTGGACGCAACCACTGTGATTTGATACCACACATCTTATATGACTCAACCAATGCTAGCTATTTACCTCCTGTTCAACAGCAGCCACCTCATGAAAGCCATTGTGGTTAGAGTTTCAGACTAGGATCTAGGAGACCCAGGTATGAATCACCACTTTGCCACGGAAGCACTCTAGGTGACTTTGGGCCACTTATACATTCTCAGCCTAACCTACCTCAGAGGACTGTTATAAGGATAAAATGGAGGAGAGCAGAGTGATGTAAATGGCTGTGGGTCCCCAATGTGAAGTAAATAAATATTGTGGAAGGTGGAGGCAGGTAAAAAGAAGGGAACAGTGAAAAGTAAGGATATGGGAGTTGCCAGGAGAAGGGAAAGAAGAAATGTGTGGAGAAGGGAATATGACATACTCCCTGCAAGTACTTGCTGGTTTCCCGCAAGTCCTTGTGGGTCGCTCACTTGTAAGTATCTAGAACAAAGTTTGAGTCCAGTGGCACCTTTAAGACCAGCAAAGTTTAATTCTGGGTATAAGTTTTCGTGTGCATGCACACTTAATCCAATATCTAGTTCTCAAGAATGCTGTAACTCTTTCCTAGAGCTTGTTACACTGTAGCTGAAAAAGAAACAATGGCAATTTTTCATAAACATTTTGAATTGTCACCTGAAATTCAGATTACACATACCTGTTCTGCCTGGCCCTTGTTCAGCTGAAGTGAACCTTAAGAATTTCGGGCATTCATAATACTTCTCCATCTAAAGCCTCAGAATTCCGAACTTGTCTAAGTTACTAAAAAGAAACAGGTCACAGTTAGTTACATTTACTCAGGGCTTCCAACCATCAGCATTCTGAGAATGGACCTGAGAAGGGCAAATTTTTATTATTTTTGGAAGAACGTTAGTTGGTCTATTTAAATGTAAAAGAGCAATCAGAATAATCCCCATCTAGAATTAATGTACAAATTGTTAAGGGATTAAATAAACAGGTCATTTAGCAGTTCCTGGTGCTCTTTTAAATTTAAAAAGACCAATAGATGTTCTTCCATAAAGATATACTCAAAAGAGAACTGTTAAACTACATACCAGGGTGAAACAAGCAATATCATTTTTATGTTGAAATACCAATTAAATACGAGTTAAACTATACTCTGTGTTGCTATAGTGGCTGGGCCCAGGTGTACAGATGCTCCAGTAAACTGGCTTGTAAAAGTTACACCCACAATATGCAGTCCCATTTTCAGCAGCCTCTTTATGAAGAAATAAAATCTAAATCTGCCCTCAAAATGCTGTGCCGTGTGCTTTTTGTAAATTGGCTCTGAGTCAAAGAAAAAAAATGGCACGCTCTGAAACAAGCCTCTTTCATTTACCGCTGTTTATTCATATTTCACTAAGGCCCTGTTCGGACAGTACATTTTCCCTGGGACTGTGCCTGGGGAGGAATCCTCAGAGAGCCTCAGGGTTCTTTCTCTTCCAGTGCTTTCATGGTGGGGAGAAGTGAATGGCAGAACTGGTAGATCCCGTTGTCAGTGATGCACTGACTGGAGATAGTAAGCCCACTCTCAGGTTCTCCCCAGGGGCAACAGGGCGGTGAACAGTAACTATACTCCCTGCTTGTTTCCTGCATAGAGTCCTGGATGTTATCCTGTAGAATTAGAGCGAGGTCCTCGAGGCTTTGGATTCAGCCTTCGTGGAGGGAAGGAGTATAACATGGGGTTGTTCATTCTCCGGCTCGCTGAGGATGGCCCAGCTATCAAAGACGGGAGAATTCATGTGAGTACAGTTTTGCCATCCAGAGTTTGCTGACCTTTATAAAGTCTGTTTTCATGTCTTGTATCCCACAGAGTTGTGAAGGGCATGTCCACACCAGCTGTTTTTTTCTGGGGTATGTTCTGGATTTCATCTCAGTGGTATTTATCACTAGGGGCCCACTTGCATGGTATTTCCTCTTTGCTGCAACCCTGAAATATGGATTCCTGGTTTTTGTTTTTGTTTTGCACCCATATACCATTGCATCCATGGATTAGTCTGATCCATCTTGCCAAGAAAGGAGGGGGATCTTGAGATGGAGTTGTAAAGTGACAGTAAAGAAATCTCCCGCATTGTGAAGGAATACACTTGGCCAGTGCAAAAATAAATTAGCAAATGGGTTTAAGACGAAATCTAAAATGAAGGAGTGCATGGCACGAATTCACCATTTCAAAATAAATAAAAGAAAAAATCCTCTGATTAATGCAGGAGAAGCAAGATGGTGAATAGGAAAAAAAATTGCTTGAGCCTTCAAGTGCACGTACTCATGACATAAAAATACATCACCCTTGATACATTATAGAACATACATGTTCTCATACTCTGAAATTATCTTGGGGTAAAGGAAAAGTATCTCTTAGACTGCCAGTAGAATCTTTATGCTCTGCTGTGAGCTTTTATGAGTCTCACAGTATTTCAGTGATCATCTCCTTTTGCTGCTAGGGCTTTCTAATTAAGTTCAAAATCCTCCAGTAATTAACCATAGAACAGCTTTTCATGGAAAAAAGCAAGCTATTGTAGCTTGCCCATACCACTGACCTAGGTGCTTCTGAAGTACTTGATTTCATAGCTTCTAATGGCAGTGTAAATCATTAGTTACTCAACTACCATGTGTGCTTCAAGGAGCTGTGATTTGTTCACGGTTCCTGTGGTTTGTCAGTAGAAAATGCCTCAGATTCACTTGGTATTTCTATATGGAACCTGCTAGGTACGTAGCATGTGAAACTGCCCAATTAGTGCTGCTGAATATTTTTCTTTCCTCTGCCTTGTAAGCGAATCTGCATTGGAATCCTTGGCATTCATATTTGTAAAACTAAAGTTCCCCAGCTAAGTGGAACAGGATGGAGGAATCTCACAGCAGCATATGGGACCCAATGTGTAGTTTCCAGGATTTGGTGCTGTATGGGTTTTTTGAGCTCACTTGCTGGATGTATTTAGATTCTTTGCTTCTCTGTTTTCCTCTTGCACCAATGACAAATAGCAATTTGGTGTTTGTTTTTTTAAAAACCACACAACTTAGTCCTTAGAAAAATGGCTAATTTTTGTGAAGTTTGCCATTCTCCAAGGATCTAAGCATCTACCCATTACAGTACATACAATCAATCTCCTGTGTTTTTTTTTCTTGAAACTGACTTAACATGCAGCTGATTGCAAGAGAGTAAGACTGTAATCACACCTTGGAAACCAATCTGCTCTGCTGGGAAATCAACCACTTAAGCATCAGAGGGATAAATGTGTCAGTCCGTTGCAACAAAAACAAGTCTTGTGACACGTGAAAGACATTCTAGCTTGTCAGATAAATGAAGAGTTTATTCTCACCTGGCCTGTGTGTGTGAGAAAGAGAGGGAAGGAGAAGGAGTTTGCATCTACATGCATGCATATGTTTGCATGCCCAGGTACAGAAAAAAAGTAAACAATGAGCCAATGAAATATTTATTTACTTATTCATTAATTCATTCATTTGGATTTATATCCCGCCCTCCCCTTAACGGGCTCAGGACGGGTTCCAACAGTAGAGAATATAATGTGATGAAAACCAGATAAAAACACAATATAAAATAACATAGCTCTTAAGTGCCATACAGCTCTAATAAAGACCATATATACCTTAGTGGTTGATGGTATTAAAGATGTAAAGTTTTTTAAAGATCTTCAAGATCTCAGGATCTCAGGATCCAGGCTACAGATGGAGGCCAGCCCGAGGAAGGGGACACCCGCTGCTTCAACCAAAAGCCCGGTGGAAGAGCTCTGTGTTGCAGGCCCTGCGGAATTGTAGTAAATCCTGTAGAGCCCTGATCTCATATGGGAGCTCATTCCACCAGGCAGGGGCCAGGGCCGTAAAAGCCCTGGCCCTGGTCGAGGCAAGTCGGACATCCCAGGGGCTGGGGACCACCAAAAAACGTTGATTGGTGGATTTTAATGCTCTGCGGGGCTCATATGGGGAGAGGCAGTCTCGAAGGGTAGCTGTTGATCTATAATATTTCTATGCAGACTTTAAATATGTACACAATGAGAACAGAGTGATCCATTCATGACAGCAGTTTCTGACTGTTTCTGGCTGTAGTGGGCTAATCAGGACTGTGAACTTCTTTTCCATTAGAGGTGTTAAATTACATACCAACTGAATAAAATTTATTTATTTATTATTTCAATTTATATCCCGTCCTTCTGGCGAACGGGCTCAGGGCTGCTCACAACAATAAAAACAATCAATCTAAATTAGTACAATAAATAATACAATAAAACCAGTTGAAATTAAAGTGATTAAAATATTTAAAGTGGGCAATGCAATGCAATTAATTTCAGTTACTACAGCCAGGAAAAAATAAGTGGGCTGATGCTGTAAATTTGCTAAAATGTTTCAGTTCAGATCATGTTGGAATTTCCATTAGGAATCTTTTTGTGACTTGAAGTGTACTGCAGAGTGTATTGGAAGCTGAAATGTTCTGCCACTTTCTTCCAAATGTTTCCATTTCTGACGTCTGATATGTGTCCATGTTTTCTTGGATAGAGATTAAATTATTTGTCCTATGTAAACAGCAGAACAGCACTGTTCACAGGTAATGCCTGTCATCCAGTGGGATGTATGTCAAATGAACCTTTGCCGGTGTGACTATTGCTGCTGAGTCATTCAAGTGTGATGACTTTGGCAGTACTGAGGGCAAAAGTAGGTGCATTTTCTTTGGGTCAGCCACCAAGGGTTTTCTTTCTGCTAGTAAGTATGAGTATGTCTACAGATTTTTCTGCATGGGTGCTGCATGTTAAATCTGGCAATGCACTCTAGAAGTCTATTGGATCTAGTCACAGATTTCCTTGTACCATCCATTTTTAAGCTACATTCATGCAAGCCCTTTCACAGTAATATATTTAAAAATGGTGTCTGGGCAGAATGGCTTAACGGGGACAAGGCCAGCAGCAACTAACTTTTTACTTTGTAGTTTCAGTTGACCTTCTCTGTAGTCATATCTGCCCTGACCTGGATAGCCCAGGCTATCTCAATCTTGTCAGCTTTCAGAAGTTGCATTTTGTGGATGGGAGACCACCAATGGCACAGACATGGGCTATCTCAATCTTGTCAGCTCTCAGAAGTTGCATTTTGTGGATGGGAGACCACCAAGGAAGTTCAGGGTTGCGATGCAGAGACAGGCAATTGCAAACCATCTGTGAATGTCTCTTGCCTTAAGAACCTTATGGGATCACCTTAAGTCAGCTGTGACTTGACAGCATTTTTTTTTAAAAAAGCATATGTATCCACATAATGGTAAGTCTAGCCATAAGTAGAATGACTGCCTACTACATCTGTAAAAAAGAACAAGAGTCCAATAGCACCTTAAAGATTAACAAAATGTGTGGCAGAGAAGAATGCCGAAACAGCCTGGAAAACAATCCAGATATTATGATAAAACAAGTTGACAAGGGGGGAGCCATTGTCATAATGAACAAAACAAACTGTACGGGAGAAGCTAAGTGACAACTCTCAAGCACCAGTTTCTACAGGCTGCTGTCCTCAGACCCCACACAGGAATACCAGCGAGAACTCAACAAAAACATGAAGAAATTACCAACATACATACAAAAACAAATTTATATGGATACACCCCAAGAACCTCAACTGGGCACTTTCTACCTCCTGCCAAAGATACATAAACCTGGCAGCCCTGGACATCCCATTGGCTCGAGCATAGGCACCATCACCATAGGAGCATCAGGATGTATGGACTCCATCCTGAGACCATACATTACTAATACCCCCAGCTATGTCTGTAATATCATTCCATCGACCATCTCCCCAAAAACAGCATTCTAGTGACCATGGATGTTGAGTCTCTGTACACCAACATCCCCCATAAGGATGAACTATGAGCCATTAGAAACATCATCCCTGACAACCAACAGCAGATCTTGCCACCGAACTCTGCATGTTTGTTCTCACCCGCAACTACTTCAGGTTTGGTAAGAACTTGTACCGTCAAATCAATGGCACAGACATGGGCACCCACGGGGCTCCACAGTATGCCAAACATTTTCATGACAGATCTAGAACAGTGTTTTCTGAACTCCTACCCTTTGGCACCTCTCGTTTACTTGAGATTCATTGATGACATTTTCATTGTCTGGACCCATGACAAAGAAGCCCTCAAAGGATATCACCAGGTTTTCAACAACTTTCACCTTACCATCAATCTAACTATGAATTAATCTATACAAGAAATAAACTTCCAGGACACCACAGTACGGATACATGAAGGACACACTAACACCAAATTATACCGGAACCTGACAGATCAATAAATGTATCTACATGCCTCCAGCTACTACCCCAACCACATCAAACAATCCATTGTCTATAGCCAAGCCCTATGCTATAGTTGCATGTACTCCAAACCCTCAGCACAATGGCAGGGTCTTGGTTAATTACTCTCGGCATTCCATAGTTAAGGCTACATCTGCTCATCAATCTCCAATTTGGACGTACTTTCACTATGTTTTCCCCTAGTATTAAACCCAAACAAATGGTAACCTAAGTTTGTTATTTCTGTTTGGTCCTTGCATCTCTTAAGTATCCTCATTATGCTGTATGCTAATTTGCTGCCCACCCTCTACCTATATGTATGGACTGGTAACTTCCATTTCTTTGTACCTGAAGAAGTGTGCGTGCACACAAAAGCTTATACCTTGAATAAAACTTTGTTGGTCTTAAAGGTGCCACTGGACTCAAACTTTGTTCTGCTGCTTCAGGCCAGCACTGCTACCCGCTTGATTCTACCCTCAACAGAGATAGTCACTTGAAGGATCTACAACAGACGTTTTTGCATCTACAGTATCTTCCTGATATGGTAAGAAAGATAATTGGAAAGGCCAGGATGATACCCAGGGACAGCTTGCTTACAAGACAAGCCCAAAGAAAATGACAACATAACACCACTGGTGGTCACATACAGCTCACAACTCAAGCCAGTCCAACGTAGTAGTAATTACCTACAACCCATTCTAAATAGTGACACTTTCCTCACGAGGGCCCTGGGGGGCTGACCTTTTATTGACAGCCTGCTAGCCTAAAACAACGTCTCACTCGCAATGATAAACTACTTAACTACCTGCACTCTGGTACCAAGGCCTGCAACAACTAAGATGCCAAATTTGCTCTCATATAGATCCTAGCAACACCATCACTGGACCAGCAATATTAGCCATACCATCTCAGGTTCATACTCTTGTTCATCTTCTAATGTGATTTATGCCATCATGTGTTAGCAATGCCTTTTCACCAGTGTTCCCTCTAAGCTGTGCATATGGGCAGCCAGTCATTAACACAGGAAGCCCCACTCAGCAGCAGTCTGGAGCTATGCAGGGTCTTGCACTGCCCATTGCCCATTTTAGGATTACCATAGTTATATTCTGCTCAGTTGGGAAAAAAAGAGGGAACATTGCCTTCTACCCTCTACAACAAAGAATAAATGGACATAAGTTTTCCATAAGACATAAAAAACCATAACATTCAGAAACCAGTGGGGGAACATTTTAACTTTCCAGGACATTCAGTTGCTAATCTGAGAGTAGCAGTTCTCTTATAAAGGAATGTCAAAAGGATGTTAGAAAGAGAGACTGCTAAATTGCAACTGATAATGAAGCTCGAGACAATGCATCCTCCTGGACTGAATTGAGACCTAGGTTTACTGTCTTATTACCAATGCTGAATTCTTCACGTTTACTACCCCTCTGCATATCACATCTAATCCAATCAAGCCTGCTATTGTAATTTACCCTATATTGTCATTTGCCTGCTATTGTCATTCAGCATCAGAAATCATTCCACGCTCCAAGATATAAGGACAGATGGACTCACATTCTCACTGAATCTGAAGAAGTAAGCGGTGACTCATGAAAGCTCATACCCTGTCACAAATTTTGTTAGCCTTTAAGGTTATACTGGACTCGTGCTCTTTCCTACTACTGTAAATAGACTAACATGGCTGCCCATCTTGATCTGTCTACTACATCTGTTTTGGAGAGATAATATATAACTTGCTTTTGGGGTTGTGCCCATTAGCAGTAAAAATTAATAATAATTATCTTATGGCAATTTGTGTAGTATAGCCAAGAGATCCTAAGATTGTCTGGCAGCCAGAAGTTCTAGCTCTTTTTTAGCATTATGCACCACTAGGTGGTAAACTTGACTTGTTTTTAAGGCAAGAGACATTTCAGAGGTGGTTTGCCATTTCCTGCCTCTGCATCATACCCCTGGTATTCCTTGGAGGCCACCCATCCAAATACTTGCCAGGGCTGACCCTGCTTAGCTTCCAAGATTGGGCTAGCCTGGGCTATGGGTCAGGGCTGCCCATTAGCAGTCTCCTGTTATAAATATCACTTCTTTATGCCTTTCAAAATGGGTATGCATCGAACCTAGAAATAGGTCTGGCTTCTAAAAGTATCACAGAAAACAACATTAATTAATTTCTAATGTCCATAACATTTTAATTCTTTAATTTTTACAAACCCCTTGCGAAGAAGGTAAATCTTTTTCACTATTGTTACATTCAGTGTTATAGAGAGAGGAAATAGGAAGTAAAAGGAAATACCCATGTTAAATCTGGATTTGATCAATTTGTAGCACTACTGATACAGGGCTGCTCCATTGGTCACCTGACTCTCTCTAGGCAAAATAAAGGCTTTGTTCATTGTTCTACCTGCAGTGTATTTACCCTGGCTAGTTTAGGATTTGACCAGTCTGTCCGTCCCCCTGTCCTGTCCCTCCCCGCCCCGCCCCCCGGAGTATTTAAAAAGCATATGCTGAGTCAATAGGTAGAAATCTATACTGAGCTGACTGGTAGAAATTTGTTTTCCGTTGGATCACTATTAACTGCAATATATTTCATTATGGAATTTATTTGTAAAGTATAAAATTATATCTGCAAGAGTTAATAGTAGCTAGCACCAGATTTTTGTTACAGAAGCCTTTGTGCATCTGAATAGCCTGCGATGCATTGCTACCACGGTGTTTTTATTGCAGTGATCTGAGAGAATGATGACATTTGTCTCTAACTGGCAGTAAGGTCGTTAAGAGAATGAAACCTGAAACCAGTTACAGGTCTAAGCCACAAAAGCTGCCCTATACTATTTCTCAGTCAGTGTAGAATCTTTCTACCTAAATGAATGTGTTCACTGAAATGAACTCCTCTAGTATTTCATAGTCCTTTCAACCTCATATTAAGTAGCTGAAGAAGGGAGTATTGTAAAGCTTTGTAAACTGTCCCCATTCTCAAACACAGAAACTGTTCCATATAACTGGGTTGAAACATCACTTTGTCCTATGTTTTAAGTGCTATCTCTTCCATCACCTTCATTATACCTGGGGTATCAGACTTTAACACAGCACCATGTAAAATTTATACTAGCAAAGCATTATGTAACACACAAAACTAAACAACTGCAGATTGTATGTAATGGTGACACCTGGTGGTAAATTAACTTAATTGCAATCACACGCATCACAATTCTTGCCTGGTATGTTCCTTTACCCTGACACTCTGCCCACCCCCAGCAGTTCCATTACTAGTCAGTCAAGAGTTGGTATCAACCTGCATTGTTCTGTACTTAGAAAAGGCCTCAAACTGTAAACACCCAATGTGCTCACAAGAAAGAGACCTCCAGTTCAACCACTGCTACCATTCCACCCACTCCTTGTTGCTTATCTTGGAAGCATCTAATCTTTCTCAGTATTCCTAAAAATGTTATGATTCTTCCTTATTTCTTTTGCACCAAATCCCTTCAGAAGGAGGCATCTCCACAGTCCAGCTCTGTCAAACCTTCAGAACGGGTATTTGTTCTCTCATTCTCCCATTTTTCATGTTAATTTTATAATAATCGTATACATTTCATTTTGCCTCTGTGTTCAAGATCATTCAATATAATACTTGAAGGGGCAAATATTTAAAATATGTAAGAAATTCCAGAACAGTACCTCTAAACAGCTGGTGCTGTTCCAACAGTGTCCATCAGCATCCACATGTGGGGCCTGATTTAAAGATAATGCTGATAGGGAAGATGAACTTACCTGTGCAATATTGTGTGTGCCCAACCATCTTGTTTAAGTGTAGACATGTAATGTTAAAACCCCAGAGATCGGCTAGTTTGGGCTCATGTTGCACTGATATACTAACATTGCACACATAGCAGTGTTGCACGGATAGTCACCCAGTTTAAAAAACTGAAATGTCCCACAAGTTCTTCTTTCTTGCTAGAATCGTAGTTATATTAGGTCTGCATTGGGGATGTGCAGTCAAATCTACCTGAGCTGAAAATATACCCAAAAAACATGTTAATAGTATTTTTCAGGTATATTTTGGCATCCCAAATGTATCTGAGTTTTCTTGGGAAAACTGAAAAAAAATCCCAAGAAAATCCTGGATATATTTCGTGAATTTGCGGTATATTCAAAACCAGCAAAGAGGCAGGAGCAGATTCCTCCCACCTCTCAGCTGTTTGTTGGGCTTCTACTGCAGTCCCTTTAAAGTTTAAAGGGACTGTAGAAGACAGCCTGAGGATCAGCTGTGCCCAGGAGGAGCAGACTGTTCTCGCCAGCTCGGCTTGGGGTTGGCTTCTCATGCAGCCTGGTTTAAACTGGGCTGCAGGAGAAGCCAGCCCCAGAAGCTGCTTTGCCACAGGGAGCAATCTGCTAGCCGCAGCACAGCAGATCCTGGGGCCAGCTTCTGCTGCAGCACAGTTTAAACCGCACTGCAGGAGAAGCCATCGCAGCTGGGTCTGCATGCCATGGCAAGAGACCTCCCCGTGGCACACGGATCCTGGGGCCAGTTTCTTCTGCATCATGGTTTAAACCACACTGTAGGGGAAGCCAAGCCAGCCCCAGGATATTGGGATCCAGGATTTTTTGGAAATTCTGAAATTTTGTCTTGTCCAATAGACCCAAAGCAAAAAATACTGATTTTAAAAAATTGCACACCCCTAGTCTACATAATTGCTCACAGGGAGCAGAGCTATTTTGAAGGGTCCAGACGTTGGGTCACCTCTCAGAGTTGGTGCTGCATGTTAGTTTTCTAGGTAGGTGATGGAAGAATAAACATACTTTGGGGCAGTGGGTGGTATGGTAGGTCCAGCATATGTTTATTTCAATATAGATGATATTAGGGTCTTGAATTAAGCATGGTAAAACAAGATATAGCTAAAGATTACGTATTTAATGTATTATCTCCAGACTACAGTTCCCCTGGAGCAAATGGCTGCTTTGGGGGAATTGACTGTATGACATTATACCCCACTGAGGCCTTTCCCTCCCTAGGATTCACCCCCCCCAGTCTCCAGGAATTTTCTGACCCAGAGCTGGCAACTGTATTATATTCATATTTTCTTTTTGCAAGAGAGGAAATAAATGCTAGAAAAACTACACTATTTCAGTGGCTCTTAACCCATTAATCCACTACCACCCACCTAATGCACATTACCTTCCAATGTACCCAAAGTCAGAAAAAGGGAAGGACATAAAAACAGTACTCCAGACAAGGCAGCTTTAGTTTTATGATACCTAAAGGAAACCAAAGGTATCAGGCATTCATTCAGTGACACCTTTGTACCTAATTGCCATTATTAAACATTCTAGTTGCTACTAAGTTAGTTTATGTTAGACAGTGGGAAGGTCAGAACAATCCTATCACAGCAAGAAAAAAAGGGTTTCCAAAAGTTTGTGAACTGATGTTTTTTAATGAAGCTGATGGCTCCCCCCCCCCCAATAGCTCAAGCTACAGTTATAAATGATAGTAATTTTGAAATATTTAAATCCTGTTTGAGGCTTCTGAATGTAACGTATGATCCTCTTTTATAACTCATGCTTATATTATGGGCTGGATCCAGAAGAATTGATGAAAGGCGCACAGCCTATAATATAGTGGGGAAATGTTTTCTAAGGAAGGAGCTAAAATACTTCTCATAAACATCAGGCATTTGAATGTTCTTTGTAACTTAATTTGGGTGCTTTTCTCTCCTCAGGTTGGTGACCAGATTGTTGAAATCAATGGGGAACCAACCCAAGGAATCACCCATACACGAGCCATTGAATTGATTCAGTCTGGAGGAAATAAAGTTCTCCTCCTTTTGCGACCAGGAACTGGCTTAATACCAGATCATGGTAAGATGCTGAACTGCTGACTTGTCTACAGAGCTGGTGGATGAGAGAGGGAATTCATATTTACTTGTATTTCATATTGAGGATGCTGCTGTTCTTCACTGTTAAAGAGATCAATGAGGAAACAGTTAACTATGCCTTTTCTTAGGGAGGCCGATTCAGGAACCTGACTGTCTGCCTGGTTTCAGCTCTGCATTTAGACATTCCTGTTCTCCCCCTTTCTGTTCTGACAGCCCCTAAAATGTCTTCCTGCTCTCTGCATTCCTTTTTTTTTATCTTCCTTTCCTGCAGTAGTTAAGGGGGATGGGGTACATCTCCAAGGTTCAGTATAGCAGAGGCACTTTTTGAATTCATCTAATCATTTTCATACCAGCTACCTTCAGCTGATATCCTCAAGAGAAACTGTGATGCAGTGGATGTATATCCCTGATTCTCTAGGTGCTCTGTAACCACAAGATTACCTGCAAGTCTTTCCACAAAAGGAAACAATCTCTGTAGGTTATGTTGAAGAGCCTCATAAGTTCCATTCCTATGCATTGATTCATTTCTTTCAAGAAATTCATGCCAAATGTTCTCTTTCTAGTGATGACCCCAACTTTGATTTGTATTGCTCCAAAATAGTTTCTGTTTTCTCAACCAGATTCTGCATCCCTTCCCAAAGTCAGTTCCATCTTTGACAATGTTCCCAAATGTTTATCCATGAATTAACTGGCCTTAGAAAATGAATGGAGCAACTAAATGTATGTCCTCTGGAAACTCATCACAATGCAAGAATGTGTTCTAATCCACTGTTAGCAGTGTAGATTTTCTGGGATCTATCCATGCATACTGTATCAGACCAGGGCAAAAAGCACCCACTCTAAAGACATGTGTATAACAGCTTCAGAGGGATGAGTCTTCATTTTTATAAGACATTGTGAGACTGATAACCTGTCCTTGGCAAAAGCTTGCTTAGGTGGGGAGTACTCCCACAGATCCTGTAAAGTGGGGACAGTAAGGTTCAAGAGTATTGGTATTGCTCTTTTAAATTATTCTGACTGGTTTCTGATACTGAAAGAGAAATGAAAGTTTGATCTGCCTTAAAGTTCTCTTCTCCATCTTGAGGAAGGCAGTCATTCACAGCTGCTGAGTTTGCAACCTGTGGAGGTCCACAGCTCATCACATACCTGTCTGGACTTGTACACAGTTTGGCCATTTTCCTGCATGTTTTTCCCTCTTATTCCCCCCCCCCATCTCTTCCTTTGCTTGTGGAAAGTATAGGTTAGAAGCTCACATCTTGGTTAGCTTACATTCATTTTTATCTAGAAGGAAATTGAGTCCTGAAACACATCTTGGAAGGGGGTTCAAGCATGTTGGCCCTGTATTCTGAAAGCAAAAAGCGGCTAACTATCTATCACCTGACTGCCTTCCTAACAAAGAAGCAAACTTCATGGTAAATCCTACTTCTCATTCTGCTCTAGAGAGGTGGTTATAAAAACATTCAAATCTTGCCAGAGTCTTGGTATTCATTGACTCCAGGAGCTGGAGGGCAGTCCACTTTCTTGTCAAGTGAAGTAAATAATATGTACAAATAACTAAAAAGCCAGTAGGAAATGTTTTCCCATATGCTTTTAAACTTCTTTTTTTTTGCTAGTGCAAAATTCCCTAAAAATTTAAATGTATTGCTTTTCCAAACAGAGTTTTCCTATTCCCATGGTAAATTTCTGGAGCAATCTTGTAGCGTACAGACATAGCTGTAAAGTTTTGCATGTAACTTTCCCCATGGCATTTTAAAAAGCATATGGCTGTTGAGAGTGAGCTTCCATGATCTGCTCCTTGGAATAATTAGCATCAGCTCCCTTTCCCCACTCTGGCGGAGCTAATACAGCTAGAAAAGGTGTCACTGCCTAGGAAAGTAAAATTGCTCTGTGACCTACAATTTAAATAATTGCATAAGACCATCCAGGTTTTTTACTGAAAACATAAAGAGTACAGTCAATTGGCAACCTAAAGAAAAAGTTAGCCGCAACCAGAGAAACTCCCCCCCTCATGCTATTCAGACCTCTGCTAAGGTATTACAGAGAAAGGGTTTTTTCTGTACTTACACTGTACCAGCTCTTGCCCTCTGCTTGTGAATCGTACATTTCTAATGAAATCTTTTGCTAACTGTGTGCTGTGATTTGGTATATAGTCCTGGGCTTTTTCTCTTCCTCCCTCAGGTTTGGCTCCTTCCAGTTTGTGCTCCTACGTGAAACCTGAGCAGCATTAAAGCTTTCAGTGCTTTTCTTGGTCTTTCCTTAAAGACTTGGTAAATCTGCATGTCTTGTGATTGACGTCTTTTTATTTGCTTTAAATAATAAGTTTTTCACCCTCCTGATTTTCAGTTTTCTTTTTGGCATGAATTGCAGTAGGGTAGCCTATGACTGATGCAAAAGAATCTGCTTTAGAAGCCACTCACCAATTCAGCTAAGGACTATAGATTCCCACAAGCCCTTCCTTGGTGCCAGCAATGGGTGTATTATTGCATATCTTCTAAGGAAATTGGTTATTAAACTGTGGTTTCCTTGCAAGCATCAGGAAACCTTATAATGGCAACTATCTTCTTTCTAGCTTCTTCTGCAAAATGTACACCAATTGGCTCTGTATTAGCAGGGGTAAATAGACTATGAAGCTGGATTGATCATAGGTCAGGCAACAAAGCCCAGGAGTTATAGCAAGAAAAACGGGTTGCCTAATTATAACTCTTGTCCAGGTGCATCTGTGCATTCATACTAATAGGCTTTGCACCTGCGCAGAGCCTCAATTTTGAAACTTCTAGAGTTAGCATTTAAGCATGGGAGACCTCTCCCCTCAGATGCAGTTTCAACTTGACATGCCCAAGAGTGAGGAGTCATGTCTTCCTTTGTAGCTCCTTCCAAAAGATAAGCGTGCAGCATAGCAAGTTAAGGGCACCTGTGACTGGGAGGGTAGGTAGGTTGTTTGATTGTGCAGAGGACCATTCAAAGAACAGTGGTTACTAGTAAGCAACCTATGTGCATCACACTAATGGGTATAGTCTAGCAAGCTGACCTACTTGGAGGCTACTAGAGCTTCAGGAAAACAGTGAGTTGAAGACAGCTTAGCTGAAGTGTCCATCTGCTCTGGCATCTAGAGCGTAGTGCCTCGTGAAAGTGCAAGACGGGGACCAGGTGGTTACTCTATAGAGCCCAGGAAGAGGAATCCTGCTGAAAGTTGCAGATGAAGCCAGCAGGCCTTGTGGAGTGAGCTCAAACTGTCCCTGGAAATGGCTTATGATCCAGCTCATGGCACAACTTAATGGTTGAACCTCTGTGAGGAGGCACACGGTCCTTTGTTGGAACTCATCATAAAAAGTGGCATGTGTGTCATCTAGAAGCAGCAGTCTTGTCGATGCACATGGACACAGCCTTCTTCACATCCAAGTAGGGCTGTACAAAAATCCGCATTCTGATTGTGATGGAAACCTTATGCCACCTTCAGCAGAAAGGAAATATCCGGATGAAAGGCAACCTTCACCTTGTGGAACTTTATATAAGGAGGGTCAGCTCGTTGAGATAGCCTTCTTGGCAGTATTAATTGTAACAAAAAAGGCCTTTTTAAAAGTATCAAGGTGGCCAGAGATTCAGATTACCCGTGAGTTCGGTGAGGACGAGCTGCAGGTCCTATCAGGGACTGGTGATTGAACTGGAAGATCAAGTTGAACAAGGCCACAGAAAACTGTTTGGCTACAGGCTGAAAAAATAGCAAACATCCGTGCATGAGAAACTGAGGAGTGGGCATCACAGCCAGATGAACTGAGTGTGCCAGTCCTGCAGACTTGACATGCAGAAGATATTCTAGGGTACAGGTCACTGAACACATAGATGGATCCCATTTTTGTTGGGAAGTGAAGATGGTGAAACGCTTCCACTCCTGGGATCTTTTGGTGAATTGCTTCTGAACATTGAGAAAAACCTTTTTCAAAGTTTCCAGGAGCAGTTCATTGGCTGAATCCTCCAGACAACTAGGTGCAGGATTTTGGGTGAAGGACTCTGCCATAGCGATGAAACAGAAGATTTCGCACCACAGGACTTTTGTGAACAACAGATGGCCAGTATGATGTGATGAGGATACAATCCTTGTGTTTCCTCACTGTATTTACCTATGACCCTGGTGATAAGGTGGGGTAGGAGGAAATGCTCAACCATCCTGACAAGTTCAAGAGAAAAGCCTTTCCCAGAGAGCAGTGATGTGCATCTACCCTGGAGCACAGCAAACTGCACTTCATGTTCTGTCATGTGGCAAAGTGGTTAACCTCTGGGAAGCCCCAACAATGAAATTCTGGCTCAAGTATCTTTAAGAATCTATCTGTGCCCTACGGTATCTTGGTGACCGAGTGTGTCTGCTGGGGTGTTTTCATTGACTGTGACCACAGATGGGCATGGAAGTGATACTGTGACTGATGCATCTCTCCTGCAGGTACCACTCTATTTATGGTACATGGTGGTACTGTTATTGGTAGCCTGAATGTTGTAGGCTGGGAGATAGGAAGAAGTGATTTGTATACCAAAGAGGTTCCAGGTAGTTGATATGAAAGTGCTTCTTCTATGGTGACCAGGGCTGTCTGAGCAAATCTATGTCAGAGTGGGCTCCCCAGTCCCAAAGGAGGGTACCTGTGGTCAGAGTTCAATGCAGATTGGGAACACCCTGATCATGATTGTGGCAGTCTGTCCACTGCCAGAGAGAATGCAATACTTTCAAAAGCATGTGAAGGATTTTCTGCTGAGACTCCGGTATAGGCTAGAAATATAGAAGGAACAAGCATTTCAGAGGTCTCATGCAAAGTCTGCTGATGGATACTGCAGATACACAAGCCACGTAGATAAATCTTGCCCCTTAGGATTATGATGGATTGCTCAGGAAAGAAGTTCATGAGACATTTGTTTCTCCAGAGCTAAATATTTTCTGCCAGTTCTACAGTACAGCAATGCCCTTATGTCTGGGCATGACAGGGGAGCAGATGCCGTTTACCCAAAGGCCCAGTGAGGAGATGACGGGCAACACATACTGATAATGGTGACCTTGTAGAGCAAACTGAACTAATTTCTGATATCACCTGATTGAGACATGAAAGCAGGCATCCTTTAAGACATCAGAAGCAAAACAAGCTACCAGTGTCAAAAGGAGAAGAATGGATCACCACCTGGAGCTACTTGGTGTTGCTGAAGTTGTTGATACCCTAGAGATTGATGATGGAATGGAGACCTCAGTCTGTCTTTGGGACCATGAAGTATCCAGAACAGAGCCCTGCATTGCTCAGGAAGCACGGCATAGCTTCTTTTGCCTCTTTAAGCCAGAAGGATACTATGTCTCGGAGAAAGGTTGGGTTTAGAGGTTGCAAACACTCTGCATGGTGGAAGCAAAGAGAATTCTATGGTGCATTGAGTAGTAGAGAGCCAGTGCTGTGATGTTATGGCCTCTCTCCCAGATTGAAAGATGTTGATAAAGATGAGACAAGAGGCAGAGCAAAGTCACACAAATTCTCAAAAGCCCTGCTTGAAGCCCAAAGAGACTTTGGACTGATTGGCTGAGAAATGAGATTTGGAATAGAAGGAATGAGTTATTAATTGAACAGAAGGGCTTGTGAGGAAAAGAGCAGTCCAGTGGAGTGCCAGTGGAACTCAGTCATGTAGAGGCACGATTCCAAGAGTGTTGCCTTTGCTTCTTGAATGAGGATGATGTAAGATGCATGGATACAATAGCTGAATGTAGCTTTTGAATCCCCTTGAGCATCTCACTGATCTTTTCTCTAAAGATGTCCTCCCTTTCAAATGACAAGTCTTCAATCCATACAATAATCTTACATGATATTGTATCAGAACAGCAGCTACCGTGGTCTTTGCCCCTATGCTTTGGTGTCAGCAGCTGTTGCTGTATGAGGTGTAGAGCTTCATCTCCAAAGACCAGTAGCAGTTTGATCACCTCTCTGAGGATATCAAAGAAAGACTGAAGAGGGTGATGGTACATCATATAAGACAGGTAGTTAGATAGCTTGCTAGGTGGTGGCGCTGGCCTATAGACTCTCTTCCTTAACCTGCTTTCCTGCTCTCTTCATTTGTCAGAGCCAAATGAGAACCTTGATAGCCCTTACCTAGAAAAGTCTCAGTCACAACTGAATTTAATTTAACTATTGGTGCTTGGGGGGCAGCAGTGGGAGGGCTTCTAGAGTTCTTGCCCAGCTGGGGGACCTTCTGATGACACCTGGGTTTTAGCCACTGTGTGACACAGAGTGTTGGACTGGATGGGCCATTGCCCTGATCCAACATGGCTTCTGTTATGTTCTTATGTGAGGGAAGAGGAACTTATAGCTGTCCTCTGGTATCTGATAGACATTTTTAATGCACTTGGATGTTGGCAGGACTGAAACTGGTTTTAACTATACATCATTAGTTAGCAAAGGCCATCAGGAGTGGCACCACTATATGTGATTCTGACTCTAAGATACCCAAAACCAGATCTGCTTGAGAGGACTTGCATGTAATTTTCCACCCAAGGGCAGTACCTGCATGAGTTAGTTGTTCAGAGTAGATCCTAATTGGCCTGGAGGATCAAAATGGCATTCAAAGTCAATGAGTCTGAAATGGCATTCAAAGTCAATGAGTCACAAACCTTGGATTCCACCGGAGAAGAAACTTCTTTCTGATTTGAAGTACTGGACACCAGTGAGCTCCTGTGGGACACTGAAGAATGTTGCTGTGTCATGAGCTGCATTGGTGGCAAGTAGGGTGTCAATTGTGTGGCCAACAAAGGAAGAACTAGGGAAGTTGCATTGGTGAATAGAAAGGAAGTCCCGCAGCAGGCAGTTGTATCACCAGATGAAGTAATAGCAGTAGGAGAGTCTCCAAGGTAAATGATGCCAATCCTGGTTATATCAAGTGTATAAAGCCTGTAATTGAAGTCTTTAGGCTGCTGGTATGTGCACCAGGAGACTATGACAAGACAGTGATGAACTAGGCTGTGAAGGGCCCCAACAAAGTTGAGCAGAATAATGAGCCAGAAGCATGGAGACTATTCCCAGGAGTGACAGTGTGATCAGTTAGTGTCCCACTAGTGATTTGGGTACTTCGGTGAGCTTGGTCAAAACCAATAATCCCTACAAGAGTTTCCACCTTGAGATTGAAACCAGTGAGAGTGTGATCATGAGTCAGGAGAGCCCTAGAAGATCTTTGGTAATAGTACAAAGATGGTGATAGCTCCCAAAAGAAGCAAGATGTTAGAGCTGATATTTGAGACAGTCTAATTGGGAAGTACTCAATCTAGCCTTCTGATACTGAGGCGATGGTTATTATAGAGATTTCCAGTATGTGCAGCAAGGGCAATGGATTCTTCATTGACATAACATCTAAAATCACCTCCCTCGATCCAGTAAGCTCGTCACTTGATCAAAGAAGGAAATGAGGTTGGTCTGGCAGGACCTGCTGGGGACAAATCTGTGCTGACTTCCCTGGATCCCTGTCCTTTAGATGCTCAGCTAACCCAGCAGCTAAAACATCTGCCCCAGGAGAACAATCGGTCTTTTCATCCCCAAAACTGGTCACTGACCATGTTTCCCAGTTTCCATCGGTGATTTCAGTCAAATCAGTTCCAAGGTCTGATCCAAACTTTACAGGACACCAGAACGGGCTCCAGCTAGGTCCCTATCAGAACCACCACCAAAGAAACGCAGATCGAAATCTAAACACAAAAGCTAGTGGTCATAGAATTATAGGGTTGGAAGGGATCTCCAGGGTCATCTAGTCCAACCCCCTGCACAATGCAGGAAATTCACAAATACTTACACACACACACACACACACACACACACACAGTGACCCCTGCTCCATGCCCAGAAGATGACAAAAAGCTCCCAGGATCCCTGGCCAAACTGGACTGGAGAAAAATTGCTTCCTGACCCCAGAGTGATAATCAGCATTTCCCTGGGTGTGTAAGAAAGGGCCATGAGAACTAAGCACTGAGGCAACCCTTCCTGCCCTCCTTCTCATGATCTGCCTAAGTTCACAGAATCAGCGGTGCTGTCTGATGGCCATCTAGCCTCTGTTTAAAAACTCTCCAAAGGAGAGCCCATTGCCTCCGAAGGAAGTTCTTCCTAATGTTTAGCCAAAAACTCTTTTGATTTAATTTCTGGTTCTGGTCCGACTTTCTGGCACAACAGAAAACAACTCTGCACCATCCTCTATATTACAGTCCTTCAAATACTTGAAGATGGTCATCATATCACCTCTCAGTCCTCTCCAGTATCAGTATCAGCAGATCCAACTTGCTAGCAATTGAAAGGGGCAGCTTCGAAGGAACCAAAAGAGCCAGTTCCAAGGACTGTTATTGTAGTCAGCGGACATACTGCCCTGCACACCCCTTCTTGTGACCACTCCTCAGCATGGTCTCCATTGGTATGTGACCTGGCCACTCAAGACGATGCTCCTTCAGAACATTTAATTTATATCCTGCCAGGGCAGGCTCAAGGCAGCGTACATAGAATGTATGAAACAGCTAAAACAGAAATTTGAATAAATATGCCTCTTGCTTACCATCTCCATGGGCACCTTCAAGTCCAGGTATTCATGCTTCCACCCCACTCAGTGTTATAGAGAATGGCCAGACCCTCTGGAACCACAGATGGAACTAAGAAGTCATAACATAAGGGTGATGTAGAGACCACATACACCTACATACTGGACTCGCTGTTCGGGTCCAGCCGTTTATGCTTCCGAGGAGGAGGAGGACTGCAAGTCCATTGCTAGTTCTAGTGTAGCTTCAGAACTGTCTCTTGACAAACATTGGGAAATCATGATCCAGTGTCTCCAAGTGAAGAATTCTGTCTTTACTCAGAGCAGATGGTTCAGATGGTTTATCCTTCCAAGGACCCAATGCAGGCCCCCAAGTCTTCAGACATCCAGGTCACTTCAGTGGACACTGGATCCAAGGACAAGATACTGGGGCAACTCTACACCTGGGATTGTAGCCTTCCCAATCCTGGAAGGAATCCTAGAGATGGCAAAATCTGATTGGGAAAAACTGTCTTCCATTCCTGCCACATCTTGTAAAGCTGAGAATATGTGCAGGATTCAGCATCCTTCCCCATCCTCATTGATAGTAGACGAAGTGCAGGCTAAGCAAAGAGTGGGCTCACATTCAATCCCAGCTAATATGGAGGGCAGAAAAATTGATTTCTTGAGCCTCAAAACTTACTCTTCATCATCCTTACACCTCAGGATGGCTAGTTACCAAGCTATTATGACAGCTTACCAACTATTTTTATGGGAGAAGATCTCTCCTTATCTAAACAAACTCCTGATGACTAGAAGTCTTTGGCCAAAATTATCCAAACAGAGGCCCTCAGACTATCTAAACAACAGTTGAACACCAGCCGATGCTTCGGTGCGCAATATGGCCTCCTCCATAATTCTGAGGGAACATGCCTGGCTATGATCAACAGTTCTCCCACGAGACACGTGCCATTTGGGAATGGGCAGTTATGAATCAAACATCTGTTCAGGCCATACACATTGCTAGTTTGGAAAATATCAAAGCAGACTTACTCAGCAAATTAGGAAAACCCACATATCACTGGTCCATACACCAGGATTACACCTCCCTCATATTTGCACAGTGGGGCTTTCCTACAGTGGATCTATTTGCCACAAGCCTCAACACCAACTTTTTTGCTCAAGAGCAGGTCTAGATCCACTCCCTCTGGAGAATGCTTTTCAACTAATTTGGAATCAGGCCTTATTTTATGCCTTCCCTCCCATCCCTTTGATAGGGGGAGTAGTGGCCAAATTAGAGACAACTCCCACTGCCCCCCCCCCTTCTGGCCAAGACACTTTTGGTTCCAGGTCCTGCTACACAGGTCGAAAGGTGTATTTATCCATCTACTTGAGGCTCCAGACCTATTGAGTGTACCGGGCACTTCCATCCTAGAGGTGGAGAATCTGCACCTGACTGCCTAGTTGCTAAGTCCAGTGGGCAACCCTTCTCTGAGTCAGTAAGGTCAGTTCTTGTCAATGCTCGCAGACTTTGACTAGGCTCTCCTATTCATACAAATGGAAGCATTTCACCCTTTGGTTGGAAAACAAAGAATTCTCTCCCACTAACTCTCCACTGTCCCTGGTTTTGAAATATTTGCTGTCATTAAAGAGTGCAGGTTTATCAGTATTGTCTGTTAAAGTCCATTTAGCAGCAATCTCTGCCTTTCATGCTCGGGTAGAAGAGAAGTCTGTCTTCTCACATGAGATTTTGAAGAGGTTCCTCAAGAGCCTTAACAATCTGTAGCCAGGTTGGTGTAGTGGTTAAGTGCCAGTGCGAGAGCCAGTTTGGTGTAGTGGTTAAGTGCGTGGACTCTAATCTGGGAGAACCGGGTTTGATTCCCCACTCCTCCACTTGCACCTGGCTGGATGACCTTGGGCAAGCCATAGCTCTGTACCAGCTGTTCTCTCAAGGACAGCTTGGGAAAGAGCTCTCTCAGCCCCACCTACCTCACAGGGTGTCTGTTGTGGGGAGGGGAAGGGAAAGGAGTTTGTAAGCCGCTCTGAGACTCTTAAGTGAGTGGAGGGCGGGGTATAAATCCAATCTCTTCTCTTCTTCTCTTCTTCTACCCTCCTAAGTCACCCATTGTACCTCAATGGTCCCAGTCCTTAGTACTAAGTCATTTAATGCAGCCTCCCTTTGAGCCTTTAGCCACCTGCTCCCTTGATAACCTTTCCAAAAAGGTGCCCTTCCTAGTGGCTATTACATCTGTCAAGAGGGTAGGAGAGATTACAACCCTTAGGGCTGGCCACCCTTTTATAAAGTTCCATGACCAAAAAATGGTATTAAGGCCCAGCATTCACTTTTTACTGAAACTGGTTTCTAGGTTCCACTTGAGCCACGACATTTCACTTCCCAACTTTTTTCCGCTTCTGTCACCAGCAGCAGAAAGATGGCTACACGCATTAGATGTAAAACATACCCTATTGTTTTATTTAAAGAGAACAAGTGAGCTCAGAAAGGTTCCACAATTATTTGTCTGCTTTGCTGGCCCCTCTAAGGGAAAAGCTGCATCTGCTCAGATGGTGTCTAGGTAGATTGTCTCTATTATCAAGAGAGCCCACGAGCTGGTATCAGTGCAGTGTCCTTTACAGATATGAGCACATTCCATGAGGGCTCAAACAGTATCTGCTGCCTTTTGACAAGGCAGTCCGTTGGCTGACATTTGCAGGGCAGCAATGTGGTTGTCTGCAGACACTTAAGCACTTATTCTGTGGATGTTAATACAAGAAGGGAGATGTCAGTGGGGACAGCAGTTCTGCATTTGATCTTCCAGTAAATCCCTCACCCTGCCATCTGGTAAGTCAGCTTGCTAGTTTCCCATATGGGACTGCACAGAACAACGATGATGAAAACAGTGTTGCACTAACCTATAACTGCTATTCATCTAGTTGTCTCCTGTGCAGGCACACATTCCCTCCCTCCCTCCTACCCCACTGTGAGCTCCTTGATTCGTATTTTTTGGCTCATAGCGACAGCTGAGAAGAACTGAGGGAGGGAGAAGGGCCCCTCCTCGGACACATAACTGTCAGATGGGAAAATAGCCCAAACAACGTTGATGGGGAGGGGCCCCTAGGTTAGCTAGAAATCTTCCAGTGGCTGGCCTGCGTGCATGTGCAGTTCCATGTGTGCCTGCATAGAGACAACCAGTTGAACAACAGTTACAGGTAAGTGCAACATTGCTTTTCCAGCCAGCTAAAACTGCAGAGACTGGAGCAGTGGAGTGGCAGGATCTGTCAGTTCCTCCAATACCATCAGAGTCTTTTCCCAAAAGGGGTAGCCTGCAAAGATCTGATTGTGATGAGCCTGCTAGGTGAACTTTTGGCCATGGATGCAGGCACTGACTTTGTGTTGCTTCCCTAGACAAAGAAGGCAGTAATTGTGGCTGTCCTTAGGATGGAGTTTGTCCATGCCTGTTGGCTATATTTAAAAATTGTCTTCTGTACCATAGGCACCTAAGTGCTGTACTCAAAGAAAAACTATACACTAGATGAGTAAACTTGCTACTATAACACCTGTAGACACCACAAACTATGAAAAACGTTTAAAATTTTAAATAGAAAAAAAATAAGAAAGAAACTAGCACTGAGATAAAGAAATGTCATGGAGAAGGTTCCCAATCAGTTCTACCACTGGAAGCCAAAAGAGAACTGAGTGGGAATGCCTTATTCCTCTCCCTTGGGCCTATGAAGTCTAAACTCTCTCTGAAGGGATAGGATTTCCATGCCTAAACACTAGTTCCTGAAGTTTCAGAACTGAGGCCTTGCTGAGGTGACAAGCCCATCAATGTGATGCACAGATACCACAAAGCAGTTAAAAAAAAACCTCCTGTACTTTCAGTTGTTACATAGAAGAGTCAAGTGTGGAGTTCACTGGCAGATGAGCTGGATTGAAGGATTTCATGACATGTAGGAACCAGGTTTGCAAAATACGAAGGTATGCAGACATCAAAACTAAGCAGTATTGGTTCAATACATGTATTAGCAAATGAATACAGAGTCTATAAAGCTGTGTTTTCTTCATGCAGTTTTAGAGACCTGTTGGTTTCCTACCATATGAGCTTTTGTTGTTGGACTACTTAGTTTATCATTAATTCTTAAAGGGCTTTTAATGTTTATAATGGATTTTATAAATGTTGTATAACAGTATTTTTTTTTATTCTGACACAGGTGATCTGGATAGTTTTAATCCAACATCCTCAAGTGTAACACATGGTGATCAGACACCACTTCCCTCATCCTCACATTCTGCTTCCACATCTGAAGCATCTCATTTGCCAGGATCAGAAGAAGCTTTAATGAAAGTTCAGACATCTGAGAAACTGGAAGAACTGAAGAACACTGTGCCTGAAAAGAAAAGCACTTTAATGGAAAACCACTTGGAGATAGAGAATACAACTGCTACACAAAGGAATGTGAACAAGCAGGACCTCCCCTCCCGCCTAGGTAATGAGATGGCACATAGTAATGCACAGTTAGCAACAGGCCAGGCAGCCAGAGGCAGATCAACCAGCAGAGGCAGATCAGTTAGTCCAAAAAAGTTAAGCAATAGTACTTCCAAAGACCAACATCAAGTACGAAGCATCAGCCCCAAGAGGGCTGAACCTAAAAAACACCACAAGAGGTGCTTAGACCAACCAGAGAGTCCCAGAAAACACATGAACAAGCACCCAGGAACATCTGAGAATGCAGTTATTGGAAGAGGCCCTGCTCGGGAAAAGAGAGGCAGATCTGTCAGTCCCCAGAAACATCCAAAGGGTGAGAGAAGCAGAAACCAGCTAAATATGGAAGAAGGGTTACCAGAACTTCAAAGCAGAACACCTGCTAATGATAAAACCTCAACTGTACCACCAAAAGATGAAAAGGCTATATTGGGAGACTTGGGAGCCATGAAGGAAAACAAAAACCTAAATATAGCTACAAAGGAGGAGAATTATTCTTCAGACACTGCACATGCCAAGTCAGTAAAGCAATCTCTCTCACCTTCTAAGGCTAATCAATTTAGGAAGAAAAAGTTGGAAGATGAAAAAATGAAGCCAAGCTTTGAAGAGTCAAACTCTAACCAGTTTCAAATGGCAGGTCTTCCTGACGATCTAACACTTTCTGGGGATAAAAACACTAGACTTGAAGCAGAAAAGCCTCTGAATAAATTCAGAGACAATGACTTGGAGCCAGCTGACAAAACCAAAGAGGATGGAATTTCCAAATCTGAGATTAGATCTCCAGTGAAGAAAACAATAACTCCTGGACCTTGGAAAGTACCAAGAGCTAGTAGAGTCACAAAAGCAGCGAGTGTGACTGACAAACGGGTTTGACTGACAAAAATTTTTAGAGCATATTTTAATTAGGTTTCTAATGTAGTCACAGTTTGTTTTCACAAAACTATCATTTTTCAGACACTGTGATTGACTGAATGAAAAGTACATTTGATTTGATTATGAACTAATTAGGCTGCATGAAGGACCTTTTGGATTGCGTATAAGAAACTCTTCAAAAGCTGCTGTCCTTTTGTCCCTTTTAAAGGTTGTGTCCTGCTGCTCCTGATGTTGCACTGCTAAGGCTTTCCGATAGTATTGTGAGTTAATGAACAAAATTATTTAATGCCTATTATCAGTGTAATCATGACTCAATACTTGTTCTTGTGCCAAGTTATCTACTGTATCCTGTTGAAACTTCTCCTGCATTTTCCACTGCCACAGAAAAGGAAGATTTTGTTTAAAGATGAGTATTTACTCAGGCATGCTGCATGTTTACATAAGGGATATTTCTGAGTTCTCACTGCTTAAGCAAGAAGTTGGGTGGGCTGGTTCTCTTGGCTCTTTGGAATCAGGGAGCGAACACATCCCAACACATCTTCTTTCACAAAGCTTTGTCCTCAAAACCGTTATGTACCAGCAAAGTGAGACTGAGCAAGAAGTGTCCCATTCTGCATATTTAATATTTTCATTTTACTGTATAATGCTGAACTGCAAGAGCAGAAGGTCGGTAGTTCAGCAGTTCGAAGCCCCAGTGCTGCATGATGGAGTGAGCTCCTGTCTCTGGCCCCAGCTCCTGCCAACCTTAGCAGTTCGAAAGCAAGAAATTGCAAGTAGATAAATAGGTACCGCTTTGGTGGGAAGGTAACAGTGTTCCGTGCGCCTCAGCGTGTAGTCATGTTGGCCACATGACCACGGAAACGTCTTCAGACAGCGCTGGCTTTTCAGCTTGGAAACGGAGATGAGCGCTGCATCCCTAGAGTTGTATTCAACTAGCTTTCGAGCAAGGAAAACATTTACCTTTACCTTACCCATTTTGATTCAATTTTTAATGCCAACTTTGACACATTATACAAATTTCAATCTGAAAATTAAGCAGCAATTTAAAAATCACAATAGAATTCTATTGATTTCAGTGAGATTACCTTGAAGTAAATGGTTTCAGGGTTGCCCTCAAATTATGTGCATTATTTTAACAAACACTTTTAACATTAGAAATTAAATATGCCGAGTGTGCATATGCTTCCAGGCTTGCTATCATGCTGTGTGTCAGAATCTCCCATCTGTTCTTTATTTTTGTTCTATTTTTCCCCTTAATGCTGGTTAAACACTTGAAAATTTCCTGTCTTGCCTAAAAATGGAAAATCTTAAATCACAGCAAGTAAAGTGAACCAGAACCAATCCAACAATGTTAACTTCTTAAGAACTGTCCTTTCTTGTGCCTGTTAACAGAAGTCTATTCTGTTTTACTTTCCATGTTTGTATGTATTTTATTTTCAAGTTTTAAACAGTTCGTTGAACTTATCTCTTTCGTTTCAGCATGTGTGCAAACGTTAATATTGATGAATGTTAACGGTGGAGCATCTTTGCACCTCA
This sequence comes from Lepidodactylus listeri, assembly GCA_029233225.1. Lineage (NCBI taxonomy): Eukaryota > Metazoa > Chordata > Lepidosauria > Squamata > Gekkonidae > Lepidodactylus > Lepidodactylus listeri. Next base: position 56,135,573 of record JARCFY010000002.1, on the reverse strand, counting down.
GGCATGTAGTCAGTTGGAGATGGCAATCTATAAAGAGAGAGCATTTGGATTTTGCAGTGTTCTAGTGCTGGTCTGGTTGCCTTTGAATTAGTTTGGGTAACAGGAGTGCTTTCGTTTGATCCAGACCAGCAAAGCAGAAAGGAAGGGAAGGGAGCTTTGCTGTATGATCCGTAAATAAAATCTTTCAATTTTTTTGCCAGTTAGCCTCCCAGTGGGAAACAAAAATTATGACTCTCCCCAAAGGGTAACTAGAGGAAACAAGTTTTGTTTTTAAATACACTAAGAAGTTGGAGAAGAGCAAGAGTCCAGTAGCACCTTAAAGACTACCAAAATATGTGGCAGGGTGTGAGCTTTTGTAAGCTCACTGCTCACTTCTCATACCTGCCACAACTTTTGTTAGTCTTTAAGGTGCTACTGGACTTTTGCTCTTTTCTGCTGCTACATATGGACTAACACAGCTACCCATCTTGATCTATCACGAAGAAGTTAGGTAAATAAAGATTTGACTTCCCCCTTTTTACTTTGTCTATTTCAGCTGACCCTTTATAATCAGCTTATTTGTCTTATTCTTTCCCTTTTCTTCTCGAGCTTTTTTCCCATCGTTGTTTTCTCTACCCTTCAGTTATTTCTCTTTCCTTCCCGATCCCCAGCTTTTTGGCTTGCTCAGCCCTGTACTATGCACAGATGATTCTTAGAAACTTGTAGGTGGTGTAGCAGAGCTCTCACTCCCTGGGATGTTCAGGTACATTTTATATCCTGCCATGATTTCTGTTAACTGGTTTTGTGGATTCGGTAGTGCTTCAAGCAATACATGAAAAAAGTTAAAACTTGCTCCCAGTAGCATAGCCAGCACTGCAGTAGCAGCGTATGTTGCAGATACTTTTCTGATATTGTCTGTATGAACCCTAAGGCTAAGTGAAACTTTCCTCCCTTCCTCTTCTCCCCCTCACACACACAAAATGGGAAAGATGTATCCGTATCTGTTACTTAATAGCCAATAAGAAAATCAGTGCAAAGCTACTCTTTCCTACATATCAACAGCCGATCATTTCAAGAATATTTTGCATTCTTTTTCTTTCAGTGGCCAACATATTCAAGAATTCGTTGGTTTTTTTCCTCTTTGTAATGAAATCATCTAGACCAGAACACTGGGTAGTCAATTTTACCACTCCATCGATCTGCATAGGCATGAGGGTAAGCAGCTGCAAGTGGAAGTTAAAAAAATGAGTTTTTCCTCTTTGTAGACAGCCTCCCCACTGCCATTATGTGTGTTTTACCACTGTTGCTGGATCGTGGCAGCTGCCTCAGTAACACCAACAGGGAAGCTTTCCCATTTACAGGAATTATAAGAATTTTTGCCTGTACCACCCCCAGCTCCCTGCTCAACCTTTTAGTCTGTGTGCTCTTTTTTTTTTTCACAGTCCTTTTCTTTCTGCATGAGCCTACCACAAAAAGCAACTGAAGCTGGCACTGGTTGTTAGCAAATGCTGGCAAGGCTGAGAGCTTTAGGGATATTGTTTCTTTTGGAAGCACTGCTTTTTTATTATTATTAAAGTAAAGGTTACTGATATATATGTCTTTCCTTCCTTGCTGAGTCTGAATACTAGTGCAATGGCTAGTGGACTAGTCCAGCCTTCTAGGACACGAGCAATTCTGTGAATTCTCTGGATGTGAGCACAAGGTAGTGAAGCTCCTGTGATCCCAGATGGGGCCTGATTTCAGGACTGAGCTCAGGAACTTTCTTATAGAAGAGTTGTATCTGTTGTCAAGGTAACGTGAAGTTGTTGCTGAGTTTGTCTGACTTGCTGTTCCCTTGAGCTGACTGTGCCACTACAACTTAACCAGAAACAATCAGCGTAAATGACATCTGGCTTGCCAGCTACAAGTCATCTGCTCAAGGTTCTTAAGCATCTTAGAAAAGAGGGTTGCTGACTGCCCCTTTCCTTACTAACCTTCTCCCAGACTGATCATCACAAGGATCACAAGACTGAAATGCAGAAAGGATTACAGCAACTGCAGCCAAAGCTTCAGCACAGAGCCTGCTGGCCAGCAACTGTCACAGGAGAGGAAACGGAAGCCTGTTCACTGCTGGAAAAGGGGCATAATAGGCAGACTTGTTCTTAGAGGTCCTTCCTCCTTTGACAGTCAGGACCATATACTAGTGTAATAATGTTCATTTAAATCATGCTGGAACATCTGTTCACCTTTTTAAAAACTTGAATAAATTGTATGTTCATTAGCTGTATGAATTTACAAGTCCCCTAGAGATCCTCAGCAGGAGTTTTTTCCCTCTGTTTGTAATACCCCTCCACACACACACACACACACCATATCAGATTTGCTTCATAACTGCTCTCAGCTTGACAAGCACCTTCTAAAAATATGTCTCAAATGGTGGTGTTCAGGAAAGGAAGATAAAAGCCGCATTGGCTGGGCATATCTGTAGAGGCAAGTCACTGAGACAAAATCAATCAGTTCTGAACAGGAGTTACCAACCAGAAAAAGCATTTCTGGTTAAACTATTTTTAAAATAGTTTTCCTTAAGTGTGTCATTTGATCTTGTTTAAGAACTCACGTTGCCGTAGGAAGTATGTGCAAATATTGTAGAATATTACTGTGAAAATACTTAATATTTGAGTTAGGCTATGTAGATTAATATCTTAATAAATGTCATGAATCCTTTCAGTAAGATTATCACCACTCGATCACAAAATACAGCATTGAATGAAAACTGCAGAAGTATCAGGATGCCCTAGTGAAGCTGAAATGGATCCTGTTCCCCTCTACTCAGCAAGTAACCGTCATCCAGATGCTACTCTACCATCTAATGGTGTGACCTAATTTGTTGTCCTCTGTTTAATGTGAACCCTCCTAGTTGGAGACTCTATATCTGTACGTATCTGCATAAAATGACTTAGCAATGTGGCCTTGGAATGCTGAGAAACCTATGGTTGTACTGGATGTAAATGTTTATATATTGTACAGCACCTTTATATATACTTCTGAGGTTCTGACTAGAAAGACCTGTAAATTGCTCATTATTTTTTATATAGATACATTAAAGAGAGACTCTAGTTCATGGCCTCTGGCTTACTGTATACTGTAGCTGCCTTTGTGAAAAATTAACTCTTTTAGTTTACAGAATGTTGGGTTCACTCCAGTCATGAGTGGAAGGAAAACAATCGTTAGCATTGTTCAAAAACACATTTTGCAAAAGTTCTCATGCTTCTGAAACCTTTTACACAAGCACACTATAATTGTTGCAGTTAGATTAATCTTTGGTAGGGAATGCTTCGAACAATTCCTCTGCTTTTGGCTCCAACAGCTGTAAATACACATTTGACCTTTACAAAGAATGGACAGAAGTGTCCATTCTTTCTTGGCTTTTCTTTGGCAGCATGTCTGACTTAGTCGGGTGTTAATTGTCACAACTTCTTTCAACAGCTTACAGCCTTTACTTCTTCCAGCATGGAGAGTACTGTATTTTCCTTAGAAAGCTCTAGCACCAGGGTCTTCCTTGAAAGAGAACAGTTTCTTCCCCTTCAGCAAGTTACTTTTATTTTTAAAAATGATTCCCATGCTACATCAGACTTTTTCCTTATTATGTGGGAATACCATGCAAATATGTCCTGGTGCCTGTGCATGCATTTGGGAAATGTTAAGGGTTTTAATTGTGAATACAATTTTCACAAACATGTTGTATACCTATAGGGAGAAGGCATGTATGAAGCAGCAACATTCTTCTTGAACCCTACTTGGCAACAGGTGCAGGTAGAATGCTTTATCACCAGTCCCCTAGTCTAGTAAATTACTTGGGGCTAAATGCCACCAGTGGGTGGTATAATCTATCCCATCAGGACTTTGGCTTTTTAATTTCTTCTTAAACAGTGTAAGACATCTGTTCTCCCTCCATGACAAGGTATAAGCATTGCTGTGTTCTCTCCTGGAGAGATTGCGCTGTTTGTACAGATCAACCTGAGCTCCCGTAATAATATAAAAACTATCATCTTTCCTGGTGTGTGTGGCAGACCTACTGTAAGCCACCTTCTGGTGCTGGTTGTATGTTACTAAGCAACTGCAGTCTGAACTGCCAGATGCCTGGAGAGATTATACTTATTTTATGGGGATAGGATGTCATTCTTTTTCTCTTGTAAGTCAGACAAAATAGGCAAGGCCCACACTTTGATAAAAAGCTTTTCTTGAATGATGCTAGGCTTTGCAGTAGAGGAACTTCAGACTTTTCAAAGTGTAGATCAACAGTAATCTGCAGAAAATATGTGTTTCTGCTAGAAACAAGCACCTGGTCTAAGAACAACATTGCTCAGCTGTCTTATATATCATTATGTCAAGGTCTTGATATGGCACCATCTGCTTAAATCCACAGATCAGGGCCACACAGAGACAACAGTCCTTTCCCCCCCCCCCCCCCAAAAAATTTTTTTTTTGAAGTTTAAAAGGGGAGGGCTTTAATAGAGGTGCAGAACAGAGAAGCATTTTCTGTGCACAGAAAATGTGGCTCCATTAGCTTGGTGGCATCCCAACTGCTGAGCAGCATGTTGGGAGGAAAAAAAGGAGTCACCACTGCTGTACTACATAGGCTGCAGGAATGCAGATGGGCAGGTGAGGGGGGAGGGCAGGAGTCACCACCATGGCTTCCCAAAGAATGGTGGGAAGGACAACAGATGTGTAGGCAGAGGATGGGGCAAGTGAGATCCCACACACACACGTTTGCTGGAGAGGAGCAGGAGCCAGGTCTCCAAAGGCAGCCAAGCTGCAAGCGGGCAGCCTGGGGAGCAAGGGGGGGGGGATATTACCCAAGTCTTGCAGGTCCCTACTTGACAATATATCTCATTCTTCGTATGGCCCCAGAGACTTGGGCCCATGAACAGCCAAGCCAGATCTCTCCACAAAACTGAGATAAGCCACAGGTTTACAGAAAAATCTGTTAAGTCTATCTGAAATGGTAGAAGCTTTAAGGAACATCCCCTCTGGGACCTCAGTGGTTACTGTGTGGAGTTGCTATACAATCACAGTGTCACCAGCCTTCAAGCCCTATTTTCTGTCAGTAAAAGACACAGGAGGGTCAAGGCCCTTTCCCAGGCTATTTTGGCCTGCAAGCCACCCCCACTCCCCTGTCATCTGCCCTAGAGGGGTGACTCACTGTGGCCAGGCATAGCAGCAGCCACCAAGCACCTCACTACTATTCAACAGCAGCTGCCAGGTGAAGCCACTGTGCTAGAAAGCTAAGAGAATCTGGGGAGACCCAAGTTTGAATCCACACACTGCAGTGAATGGGCCAGTCACTCACTCTCAATTTAACCTACCTCAAAGGGTTGTTGTGAGGATAAAATGGAGATGAAAACAATATAAGCTGCTTTGGGGCTCCACTGGGGAGAAAGCACATAATTAAATAATAATAAATAAATCTGAAAACTAGGAGACAAGGGAAGGTTGATGGGTAGGAAGGACAGAAGATATGCCAGGAGAAAAAGCAAATTGTGTGTGGGGGGGAGGGGGAATATAGGGGAGTTTTCTTCTGAGTAGTGTGCTTGTTCATATTGTAGTTCTCTCCAGCTGGACTAGTTTGAACTGTCTTGCTGCAATGTAACTCAACTGTTGCAATGTTTTCTTAATTTCACGTTTCTCCAGTAAGAGGCAATTGGTAGTTTTTGCTGTACTCCATGGGAGCTGCAGATTTGTCCCATTAAGATAGCTTTTGCTTATTAGAATAATTTACCAAAGTTTATTGAACTGCATCTTCAAGCTATACAATCACGCAGAAGAGTAAGGAGGATGCATGCACGTTGGTGTAAAGCACCAGCTTGTATACCAAACCCATTTAGGCGTCTGTCTTGCCTCCACTGATCACTCTTGGGCTTTGCACAAGGGAAGACTTAGGCTCTGTTCTTCAAGTCATGTTCTTCAAGTCATGGTTTGATTTTCCACAACTAAAAAAAATTAATTAGACATCATTACTATCAAGCTGAGAAATTTCAAGTCCAATTAAAAATCCCATCCCAGCAAAACTGGTTTCATAGCTTGGACAATGGCTTGGCTCCTCTGGTGTTGTTCTACCAGCATAGCTGCATCTTTCAGAGGACCAGCTTTTCTGTTTGTGGAGAACAGGAGGTGGGTGTTTACTGATTCCCCTTTCCTGCTGCAGACTCCCAATTTGTCAGTGGACCTAAAGGAACATGACTTTGGGGAGGCAAAGGAAGCTGCAGTTAGAGGAGGAGAGGCAGAGTAGCTGCTTTCCTCAAGTGTGACTCTGCTCATGCAATTTAGGATTAAACCTTAAGACCTTCCCACAGCAGAAACACTGAGTGCCAGACCTAGCCAGTTTCCAAACCAATCTTCCCCTTTTTTTCAACCCAACGGGCTTGCACACATAAATAGGGAAAAAAATTACTTGTAAATTCCCCAGCTAGTAAATGAAGGTTGGGGCAGATATTGCAAGCACCGAGCTTCTGCTCTGCTTGGGGTTTTTATAAGCAGTAAAATTTCAGTCTTGAAAGGGAATATGAGAGAGAAACTCATGTCTTCTTCCAAGTAAAGGCAGAGCTTGTGCCTGACTGGACAAAAATGTGTACATCTCTGTAATTCTGCTTCCCAAAGTCTTAACAGAATGGTGAGAAAACATATTCTAAAATCATTCAATTACACTCACCCGTCTCAGCACTTACTCTGATATTGAATCCTAGCAGATCACTTATAACACCGGAGACTGCAGACAGGATCACCACACGTGTAATGTTGTAGATTAAGGGATTCATTGTCAACCCATACAATCTAAATGGCGTATCTAACTCCTGCAGTAAGAGAAGACAAATTGATGTGGCAGTTCTGCTTCTACTCCCGTATGGTATAAGGGAATGAGCATACATCCCTCACCAGCAAACCAGTCCATGGGGTACTAATGGGAAAATTGCTGCAAAAGGTTGCAGTGTTCTTAACCACTTACCTTCAGGAGCTTGGTGGACAGCTTTAGGACATTGTTCACAAGAATTAGCTGTTCTTTCTTATTTGGCTTTTTCTCCATCTTTAAATATAAATTTACCTGAAACACAGATTGTTTTTTTTTTTTTGCAATTAACATTTTTTATTTTTATAACAATTATAATATTGAACATCCATACAACTTTTCAAATCATATACACCCAAAACCCAATACAAACAAACAAACAAGAAAACATTAACCTATACAACTTTGTCTCCTAAAACTCCTCTGCTCTACCTAAACTTACATAAACAGAGTCAACCAACATTTGTATCATTTTAAGTAAAGTTCTTTTCATTAATAAAATACCATATTCTTATATTTTGCAGGGATTGTCATTTTCTCCAATTGGTGTGCATTTATGTAATCAAAGAATTTAAACCATTTATCTAAAAAATTATTGTTTAACTGGGGATTCTCCATCAACTGTAATTGAATCGCCAGTTTGTCTGAAACTAAAATGTCCCAAATTTTCACCTTCCATTGTCGTAATGTGGGCGCTTTAACAGATTTCCAGTTAGATGCAATAAGATTTTTTGCCGCCATTAACAATAGTGCAACCACTTCAAGTGTCTGTTTGGTATCTGAGGCATCTGGCCAGTAGTTAACACAGATTGTTTTTTAAAAGCATGTATTCAACACAGACACTAACACAAGTCAGTTCTGCAATTGTAGAGTCTGCAGGTTTGTGCAGCTATGGCACAGGTAACTTCCTTCATCCTCTCTTAAAGCCAATAGTCCTCAACTGCAGAAGACACTAACCCAAGAAATGTTTGTGTTTTATCAGCAACTAAAGTATTTTTCTTTGAGCCATAAATGAAGAGGAGATTGGATTAATATCCCACCCTTCACTTGGAGTCTCAGAGCAGCTTACCAACTCCTTTTCCCTTCCCCTCCCCACAACAGACACCCTGTGAGGTAGGTGGGGCTGAAAGAGCTCTTTCCAGAGCTGTCCCTGAGAGAACAGCTAGGACAGAACTATGGCTTGCCCAAGGTCATCCAGCAGCTGCAAGTGGAGGAGTGGGGAATCAAACCCAGTTCTCCCACATTAGAGTCCACGCTCCTAACCACTACACCAAACCAAATGAGACATCTGAGACTGGCTTTAGAAGGAGCATTTAAATTCTATTTTAAACTATAGACACACACACATTGTTCATCTGCATGCCAATGAACGTCTCTGGTTCTCCCCTCACTAAACTCAAATGGAGAGAGACAATAGTCCAAGAAGGCAAGTCTACAAATTAATCCTGGCTAGATGAAAAGTGGGTATGGTTTTAAAAGTCAGGCCTGAATAGTTTTAAAGGTGCTCACATTTGTGAAAGTGGTTTAGCAGAGATGGTCATGGGAATGTGCCCACCCTATTTGCTTCCAAGGGTATGGAAGATGTAGGTGCAAAAGAACAGCAGCTGGGGGGGATTATACTGAAGCCACCCCCCCTCCCCCAAGGACTTGTAGGCTGGCCCAGCTTCTTGCTGGCTTCAGTTTTTGCCAGACAGTCCCTGCACAACTCCCAGTTTCTCTATAGCCATACAGACAAAGACCTTGATTTCTTTAAAATGGAGAGAGATGAAAACCTTGCACTTATTTGTTCCAGCTACAAATGACTGTACTTACACGGTAAAAGTGTGGCTCTGTGGGCAGAAAACCCTGGCCTTTGGTGTGGAGCAAATTAGTTAAAACAATCCTGCTCCATTAAACATGTCATGAATTATGCAAGGTTTTTCTAGGGCAAATTACCATTAGAAGACCATTTCCACACACCTGTAGTATTAAATGGTAATGCTGCCAAGAGTTTCTACTGAAATGGCCAACTTATGCTTTTAGGCATGAGAAAAAGGTGGTTATGGCAACAGTGCATATAAACAAGATACCTGCTCAGTGAGCAGAATTGAAACATTACTGTATTTCTTGTTGGTTTCAGACCCAAGAGATGCAAAGCGTAGCAAGAAGAGGAGCAGGGCTGTTTCCCAGATTAGGAATTCCCAGTTGTAAGCTGCATTCAGAAATGTCTTGTGACCCTTTAAAACCTATGATAAACAATATGACAAATCAGCAGACATTCCTATTACTTTCTGCAGCATCTGCTACAGCACAGAAAGGACTTGGGGTGATTCCTTTCTACATCTGAATGTTAAAGCATGCACAATAAGAACAGTTCCTTGTCCATCAAGACTTGACTCAATCATGAACTGAACTGGTGAGGCCCAAAAAACCTGTGTGACTCTGCATGCACCCAGCACCATGATTAAAAATTGCCTGCTTCCCATGCAAACCACACCAGAGATACTTAGCCCAGCAGGGGAATGTCACACTGGCATGGTAAGCATGTGTAGGAAGTCTGCAGCCCAGTTTCAATCATCCTGGATTATTCTTGTCAAGCCTGATTCTAGGACAGGCATGCCCCTGAGTAGCCGCAAAAGTTTAGTTGAACTTTCCTATATCATTCATCTCCTTGCAAGAAATACACCAGACAGGATGTTCAGTTCATTGTGGGCACAGTAGGCATATAAACTCTTAAAGAATATTTGCCTTACTTGTTTTTTTATAAAATTTAATTTTTAACTCTGACTAACTTAAAAGAATATGATTAACACCATCCATTCTACACAGAAAATTATAGGAGAGCAGTTATACGGGTCTATTAAATGTCTTACCGAAAGTACAAACGCCAAGAGCTTTCTCCCAGAAGAAGCTGGTGATCAGTTCACACTTCCAGAAACATCTCTACCAGTAACTAACTGTTCTGCATGTTAGGGGGCACATTCTTGGCTAATGAATTGTTTTACTATTTCAAACACCATACAGAGTAATCTATACTCATGTCCTCTAAAATTATATAAATCCTGTTCTAGTACATCTTTGCTATTTTTAGTCATAACAATATCATAATGTTTACAAGTTTTTCATACATATGATTATCTGCTGGCCCGAAACCAATGCAACCACATCTTTGATCCTTGCCTGAACAATCTTTTTACTCTCTGGGTTTCTTGATTCCCTATTTGGCTTTTCCCAGTATTAGGCTAAGACATGAGGCTGTCCTTGATTCTGGCCTGCAGAATACATGTATTTTTTAGTCAAGACAAGCAAGTCCTCCCTTATAGTCCCAGCCGTATCTGTGACAAAATGAGGCAGTGAGCATGTGCAAAATTAAATAGGTAAGACATTCCACCTTGCCAGCATAATGTTTAAATCAGTCCAAAAGACTCCATGAATTTGGCAGATCCATGTCCTCAAACCCACATTTACCAAGGTAACCTAAATTGGCAAAGGGGAAATTTGTAAGGGAGAAGAGGGAGGATGAGTTTCTTAATTCCTTATCACCTGCGTATTCCACCTCGCAAATGCCCTCATACACTTTTCCCCCCTGTTCATTTCTTCCTAGCCAGGATCCATAAAATTGGTGAATGCTTAACAATAATATGTAAGTTGTCAATAAAACTGGTCTCCCTAAGAGAAGAGAGTAGTAAATATACCGTAAGGTTTTTAAAAGAGATGCAAGATACAGCCAGGAAATTATAGGGGAGTAAGTATAATGTCTGTTCCAGGTAAATTTTAATATCAGTGTACTTAGCAGTAGCTAACTAAGAACTTAAACCATTGATGAAGGAAAGGCAAATGCAGTTAAAGTATTTTAATTAGACAACTCATACTGTTAATCAGAGAAACCTGTAATCTTAAAAATGGTTTCCCATTGTTCCTGGAAATGTATTTCTAGGGAATGCCCAGTAATCAAATGAAGTATATTGAAGCAATCAGCTCCAACTGACACAGAGATCTTGCTTTTTCAGTAGTATATCTTCTTTAGACAAGGCTGCATTACATAAACCATATATTTTTGGAAGAACAAGGAGCTGGCTGAGTGCTTCCCCCCTAGTGTATGTACTGCAGCCAATTTAAAATGCATTTGTTTGTGAGAGAGTTCAGAAACAAGGATACCTGCTACTTGTATGGTTAAACATAAGGGCCTCTAAACAAGTATCAGAGGATTGCAGCTTAATTAAATGGAGACTGACCATATACAAGGACTACAACGTTTTAGTTTCATTACATCCCTCTAGTACTTTTATTTGAAAACTGATCCCATGTCAAAATCACATCTCATAGAAAATATCCCATATCAAACAGAAAGCAAGGCTGGGAGCTTTTTAATGCGGAAAGCTTTTCAAATGGGCAACAGTTTTCCAGTGGCTTCCCATGTAAAAACTGTCATAGTACATTCCATTCACCCTTGTCTCAAATACTTGAACTCAAATACTATTTCCAGAAGCAAAATTATATTTGAGAGTAAATATCAACTTTTTAAATGATTATGAGAATCTTACCTGTGCACAGCATATGAAAACTATTGAAAGAGCCAGTAAGAAGATGGAGGATACAATCACATCAACAGATCGTTGTGGGCCTCGCCTCTGCCAAAACAAGATGTTGAATGAGAGCAAAGGAAATACAGGAGTTCAGAGAAGGTGGCCACAGAGTGCAGCACCAATGCACATTGAAACACCATAATCTCCCCCACAGTTTGGGAGACCATCCACAGCTTCAATCTTCTGCTTTAAGCTGAGAGTCAGCACATTTAGCTCAGGCTCACCTTTAAGTAGGAGCGAAGTGATAACCACATCCTAATGTTTTCCAACTTCTTCAGTCTGAAATGAGGGATTTCATATTTCCTGGCTTTCCGAGCAGAGGTAATGTGGCTAAAAAGTTTGGCAAACAAAAATCGCTGCCAAAAAAATTAATATCAATTATGAAAAACCTTACATGGTTACCACCAAGCAACTGTGCTAGATCCCTCTCTAACATCACATTTCAGATGCCTTGCTATCAGGCTTCCAATCACGACCATTATATTCACACATTACTCTAAGCAACAACATGACAGCAAGATGTGAAATACAACTGAACAGGTTTCAACTTCCACCTAAAGCTGCCACTTGCAGGAAGGGGAGAAACATCATACATTTTGTAGTACCAGGTGTTCTCTGGAGATACAAAAGGGTCCATGATTCTAGTTCTAGCCTAACTTTTTCGCAACCTCTTGGTTGTTCAAGACTAACCTGTTTATATGTTCTCTCAGCGACACACATCATGAAGAAAAACATCCAGGTGAGGCACAGTCGCTCAAGAAAGATAATCATTGCAAGAAGGACAACAAGGGGGATTGTGGAGGCCCCACAAAAAATAAATAGAAGTTCTTCTAAAGAAAGTGACCACAACTGCTCCAAGGTCTTTGAGTGGAAAAGTCGATAAAGGAATGGAAGGAATGCCAAACCAACTGTAACAATATTTCCCAGCCATTGATAACCTGCTCCTTGCTGACAGGCATTGACCTATTGGTTAAGAAAGCAACAGCAAAATTACACAGACTGTAAACAGACCACAGCTAAGTTTTAAGGATAAGTGCTAATCAAGTATCAAAGAGAAAACCCCTTCAATAATGCAAACTCCATTTTGAAGCATGTTATGCATTAACAGGATCTCATAGATAAATTCAATTAACAAGAAAACCTTATCTTTGGGGATCATATACTCACCTCCTCGTCACTAAAGATTCTGCACAGTAAGAAGGATGACAGAGTAAAACATTTTCCATACCAAAAACCTGCACCCATGGAATCCTGCAAACTTTTGATGCAAACTGTGTCAGTCTCTCTTACCCTGCTCATGATGATCCCACTGATCTCCAGCACAGACAGGTCCAGTTTCTTGCATTCATTCCCCTCCCAGATGAGAGCACTCACTTTGGAAGAAGCAGGACTTGTGTTCTGCAGCCAGAACAAGTGGTTCTGAGGAAGGAAATGTTTCTTGAAGCCATACTCAGTATTATATCATGGGGAAATGTGAATTTGGTGATGTTCCCTTACTGTACTGTATAATAATTTTAACAAGGTCCATGAGGAAAAAGTCTTTGCTTTGGTTTCACTTTTCACTAGTTATGCTGGTTATGGCCTAGCAGGGCCAAGACCAGGCCTTGCCTCTGTTCCAGTAAAGTTCTGAACTGTTTTGGTACTGGGTGCTGTGGAATTATCTCACTAGCAACAAGGATAAAACTACAAAGACCATGGAAATGTACACTGCCATGCTGAAATTTGATTACACTCTGGAAAATCTGCCTCTAGCATGAGGGGGGGAAAGCTTCAGCACAGCAGCTTTAGTGATATATAATAGCTAATGCTCCATTAAGATATAAGATATGAACCTATTTGAATGGATGCCAAGTGAGGCTCAAGCTTTTTATCTTTCTGGAGGATTTGGGGTGCCACTATCTGCCAATAATAAAATACAGTCAGGCTTTAACATCATGAAGACTGAAGGGCTGGACAAATCCAAGAACAGGCAGCTAACACTTGATGATTATTATTTTTTACATGACAGACATCTAAAATGCTTATAGGACTTTATGATTGCTGTATCCAAGAATTTTCCCACACAATCTTTACTGCACAGTAACTGAACATTTGCTTCACTATCTGTTCTCCAAACAGCTCTTTCATACAGTACTAGAAGCCTTCTGCCAGCAGAACAGCCTCCTGTGTTGCAAAAGGTTCCTTACACTAGAGCAAAGTGTTACCATTAGTGGACCAGATCCAAAGGACCCAACTCCGTAGATCTTTTACAACAGAGATCTTCTCTTGTAAAAGTATATTTTCTGAGCAAAAATAATGTACATTTTAAAAAAAAAGTGGTATGGTTCAGATTTGGATTTTGAGAAAAATTTCCATACTAATATTCCAGATTATTCGAGTACAAAATACCATTTCAGATTTCTTTTTTTCAGAATTTTGATGGGGGGGGTGGTATTTTATCATTCCCTATAGGGGGACTCTTTCTGGGGAAAGAGACTGCTTTTCAAGCAAATGGCATCAAAATTGCAGAGAATCCAGTCCTGCCTGTCCACTAAAGCAAATTGGGTCAAGAGGTCCAATTCTAAAGGCACGTGAACAAGGTGCTCCCAGACATCCCAGTTGTCTCCTTTGTTTCCTATGGGGAAGGGCATATTCTGTTCAGGGCAAAGGAGCCAATAGTCAAACACACAAGAGCAACCACTGGCCAAAAGCCTTCAAATGCAAACAAGCCAAACAGAAACAACATCAAACCCGAGAATCCACACCAAACCAACCAGCCAGCCAGACCTAGCAAGACGCTGACAAATACACACTAATGCCACTTCCCAAAGGAAGGCCTCAAAAAGCGAGAGGGAGGGGGTTTGGGGTACCTCTTCTCTCTAAAGTTGTTACCATCACTAGTTCACAGCAGGAGCTGCAGTTGCCCTTCATCACTGGTGCTCCTGATCCCTGTTTGGAATGTTGTGGTTATGCTATTGTCACGAGCACCTATTAGATTTTTTCCCATAAGGTGATCAGTAGCAAGTATTGAAACTCACCCCCTTGATGAAACCCCTTAATATGAATTTTGAGGGATATCATCCTACAGGACATTTCTGTCAAAACCAAGGAGCCATGTCTGCTTCCATAAAGCTGATGACCACTGCTGTGGACCAAGATCCTGAATTCATCTTGACACACCCATTGTTCAAGGGCTACTTTTGCTTAAATCACACCTTGTATTCTGTAGACCTTCAGAAAGACTATGTCCAAGCTAACACGCTTGGTCCCATTCCATTAACACAGTGGCAGCCTCTCCAACTGAACAAGATTTCTGTTTGCGAAGGAGATGAGAGCAATTTATGCAGACTCTCCCTTTCTGCTGCAGACACCCAGTTTGCCCTCTACATTGTTCCTTCCGGTCCACTAACCCAAAGGGACATTGTTTCAGGGGGCAAAAAAGGCTGCAGTGTGTGGGAGAGAAGAGATGGGGAATATTCCTCTAGCGTGAGCCTACTCTTGGTGCTTAGAAGCCAAGTCTTCATGTCACTTTCAGCCATTTTCAGCTGCTTGGAAATACTCATAAATAGCACAGCAAACCCAAACAAGGTAACAATAACCCCTAGATAAATTCAGGTGGGTTGCCACTGGACTCAAACTTTGTTCCCTGGATAAATGTCACGGGGAAGAGACATGAATGTACAGGATTCCCTGGCAAAGTGCCTGCGTATCCCAATGGTAGAGAAACCGCCATGGGAGATGTTTGACTCCCTTTTTTGTTTGTGTGTAAGTCACATCCATGGATAGTTGAAGTAGGAAAAAGGGGGTTTTAATGGACAGAAGGTTCTTTGCCCTGGAGGAAAGTACTCCCATCAGTGGAACAGATCCATAGGATCCAACCCAATATGTCTCCTTCAACAAAGATCTCTTTTAAGCGTATCATATTTTCTAAGCAAAAAGGATGTGCATTTTGTAAAAACTGGTATGTTTAAAGATTTGGATTTGGGGAAAGGTTTCCATACTAGTATTCCAGATTATTTGAATACACAGTACTATTTCAGAATTGTTGGGGGGGGGGTGTTCCAGAATTTCAAATTTTTTAATGTCCATTATTCCTGTTAGAAGACACTTCCCAGGCGAAGTGACTGTTTTTCAGAATTGCAGAGAACCTACTCCTGCCTGTCCACTAAAGGAGAAAAAGTTTTGCATGATACACACCTGCTGGAAAACATCTTCCTTCAGATCACGCTTGCTTCCTCTTGCTTCTTTTCCTTTAGCTTCTTCACTGTCACTGGTAAAGGAGGAACGGCACTCCGGCCCATGAAGCAAGTCATCCCACAGCACGTCTTCTGTTTCAGAACCAGGGCGGGTGCTTTCGGAGTCTCTATGGGATGCACTGCCACTCCGAGATCCCCCACTACTAACTTGAGATTTGATCTATGAGGAAACATTGAGAAAATAGCTATTAGCCTATTGCAATCGGGATTCAACTGTGATCATTTGCTTAATTTCCATGGACCTTACTGAGACCCTGAGCTAAACCAATTTACAGTTGTTTAAACTACAAAGGTGTGAACAACTGAAGCCCAATCCTACAAGAGCCCTTGTGTAGGATATCCATGCTCCACAGCAACTAAAGCCATAGTGCCAAGATGCTGAAGGATATGCTGATATTAAATTAAACCAGCGGTCTAAATGAATAGATTCTGTTGATGTTAAACTTGTGCCAGATCTGGCGAACTTGTATTTGGCAAGCGCCATTTGCACTTGTATCCCAGCTGGTGTACTCATGTCTCAGAATACACACATATGTAGTTATTATAGCCACATAAGAACACTGGAATGTATTAACATAGGTCATTTGGGACAGGAGACCAAGTAAGTATCCCAACCTAGGAACTGTTTTCCAACAGACAAAATCTATAGCTCAGGCTGATTTTCTGCTTTAGCATACAAGAGTGAAGTCAGCATTTAAATGACATGCTAATGCTGGATGGGTGGAAGAGAGGCTTTGGTCAGATACAGATTTTAATTTTGTTTTTGTGAAAAATAAAAACTGGCTTTTAAAAAATCTTCAGATTTAGCCACTACAAATCTCTTCGGGAAAGTTTCTGTTGTCAATGCAGTGCTTTAACAAAATGGAATGTATTGGTAGATTCAACATTTAAAAACACTGAAAACAGGATTCTCATTTACAGAGCTTAAAAGCAAACAAATTGTCTTGCATTCTACCTCACTTTACACTGAAGAGTATATAATAATATAGGAAATGCCATGTTGTCCACCCAAAACATAAAAGTGGAATATAATGTTTTAATATGTAATACCTTTTTAAAAAAATGGACTAGGTATAAACAAAGAGTACCTGTGATGAACTAAGTAAAACCAGTCTGAGTGTAGGCAGTGGCAGAGGCTCACTCTGATTGGTGAGCCGCCTCCATGACAACGGAATGCTTCCAGGAGGGGGCTCGGAGGGGGAAAGGAATTTGACAGTTGGAGGGGGGAGTTGGAGAGAGAAGGACGGTTTCGAAGGGCTGGGGTCAGAGAGAGAGAGTTATTATTGAGAGGAGGCTTTTAGGGGGTGGCTTCTGAGGGAAAACTCTCAGTTTGTGGCACAGTGACAGGGTGTCACAGAGCAGAGGGACAGATACTCTCTTGGGAGAGGGCAGACCTCTGTTTAAAAGAAAAACACCAACACACACAGGGAAGGACTGTAGTTCTGTTATCCAGGGAAAAGTCCAAGGAACAAACAGCTCTCCAGCATGAAGGGGGGGGGGACTGGGCACATGAGAGGGAGTGGTCAGTGAAGGGACCCTCAGGTGTATAGTATTTCTAGTTTCCTCAGGGTGCTTAAGGGAGAAGAGTCTAAGGAGGGACTAGTTGAGATTCAGAGTCCAGTCCGACTCCATTGAGAGGGTGTGGGGGGGCCGAAATAAATTTGAACCAACCAAACAACATCATAAAGTCTCTCATAGTGTTTAGAAGGGTTGTCCAGAGAGGGGAACCCTGATTCCCTCACTGTTTATGAACTCTAGCATTACAACTGCCTGCCTATTTTAGAGAAGGATCTTATAGGGTTTGTTGGTTATATTAATTCAGCCTTAATTTTAAGAAGCTTTTACAGGGTTAATAG
Organism: Lepidodactylus listeri; assembly: GCA_029233225.1. Classification (NCBI taxonomy): domain Eukaryota; kingdom Metazoa; phylum Chordata; class Lepidosauria; order Squamata; family Gekkonidae; genus Lepidodactylus; species Lepidodactylus listeri. Next base: position 56,118,115 of record JARCFY010000002.1, on the reverse strand, counting down.
CATTCATATGGGGAACTGGCTGGTTGCCCACTGTTTAGTTCAGATAAAACCATTTTCCCAATTCCTTGCCTTTAATAAAGAATAAATCTTTGTTCTTATTTTATTTAAAACCACGCTATCGGTGCCATTTTTTTTATATTTGTCAGGAAAGGTTTAGGCTCCAAAGGTCCCCTTTACCTGAGTGTGAAGGGTTTCTCACAATACATAATAAAATAACAGCTTTTAAAATTACCTTTTGTTGACAAATAAAGCATTTCTACTTGTCTTCTCTCTCATCTACCACCTAACATACACACACAACACCCCTTTGTCATTAGGACTGACTAAGCACCAGGAATATTCAGTTGCACAAGTATATCCTAAGGCATCTATCCAACACTGCATCGTTAACTGAAAACCACATGCTAATCTAACCTCCCTAAAACTTTCTTAAAGTGGCCAATGTGTCTTTTCAGGCAATGCAAAGAGCAGACAATGACAGAATATGAAGTTTTGACCAGACACAGATTCCATAGTCTGTCATTGATCAAGGTGTGAATTGAGCCAGGTCCTTTAAGAAAGCCAGTATATATGTAGAAGAAAATCCAGCATTTCAAAATAAGACCAGCAGGACCTGTTGAATCCAGGTTTTTGCTTCCAGCTACATACTGTAATTGTTGAAGTTCTTGAAGAACTGATACCTCATGAAGAACTGTTGCATCTAATTCTGAGTCCGTTATACTGTCAGAGTCTCGCATAGAGTTCATGGCTTCCTTGACCTGCCTCAGACCACAAAAGAAAATAATTGGAAAACTTGAAAAAAGAAGGATGCAAAGTAATTAACATAGGTTTATGCTTTATTCAAGACAAAATATTCTACTTCATTGTTCTCTTCCTTTTATACAAACAGCACTATGTTTTCTGACTCACGCTTTCTGTGCATGAATCACAAAACATACTATTTTACTTCCAACTTATATTTCTTCCAAGGCTCTTGGCTTATTTCCAGCCTTCCATCAAAATATTTTCCTCATAATAGGACTGCAACAATTCCACATGTCTATCTTCTTATCCTGCTGATATCATATTTGGAATAATCAATAGCACATTTGCTTTAAGTACTACCTTAAAGGCTCCATCAGATAAACTACTGGGACAAAATACACATTGCTGCCTATACCTCTTAGCTATTCAGAACTGCACAACAAAAAGGTAACTGAACTGAGATCTCAAGAAGGGCTTCAAAATTGAGCAGCCTGAACATGGATTATTTTTATAGGTTTAAAAATCACATTGAATGCAAGGGCATCCAAACAGCCAGGTGATTCTCTGAGGAGAACCAAACAAGGGCTCTTCTTGGGAGAGTATTTTTTTTCCCATGCAGTCATTGGGAGGCTACATAGCCCAACAGATCCTTTATTTATTACTATCTTTCTCTCCCACCTTCCCCTCCATCCACACAGATACAAGGCAGCCCACAAACACACACATTGAATGGGCACTGCTCCAAACATTTAACACAATATATAAAGAAAGATAAACGTAACAGCTCAAATTGTCAGCTTCAAAAATAAACATTGCACAAAGTTTTCATCCTCTCTCCTTAAAAAGCCCTCACAAATAGAACTGCTTTACACTACCTACAAAAACATGGCAAAATAAATGCTGTCCTAACTTCCTCGGGTAAATTATTCCAGAGGGGTAGTGCTGCAGCTGAAAATGTTGAAATTCAGCTTATCTAATCAACTTGGTCATGAACACAACAAAGAGAAAATTTCCTCCAAATCGCTTGCCAGAATAGTCTGTTCTAGCTAGTAGCAAATAATTTAGTTTTTGAAATTATCTCCTAATAGCTAGAAATACTAAATATCTAGTCATGGATACCTTACTTTTAACTTTAACATCTGGTAAGACAATGTCACTTAGACAAGTACTTGTATCTTTATCTTCTTGCCTGCTCTTTAAATAGCCATGCCATTGTGTAAATGTGGGGTTATTGCCTTGTCTGCTCCATATCTGCCTTTACCACTTTGGTTATAAGCTATTAAAAAGGTTTAAGATACATTCAGGTGGGTAGCCGTGTTGGTCTGAAGCAATATAACAGAGTTTGAGTCCAGTAGCACTTTTAAGACCAACAAAGTTTAATTCTGGGTGTAAGCTTTTGTGTGCATGCACACTTCTTCAGATACATTGAAACAGTTTTCTTCAAGCCTTACATATAGGGAGAGAGAGGGTGCAGGGGTTAGTTGCCAGGAAGGCCTAGTTAGAGCCTAACCCCCCCCCCCCCCCCAGCTATATTTAAGACTTGAGGAAAACTGTTTCAGTGTATTTGAAGAAGCGTGCCTGCACATGTAAACATACCCAGAATTAAACTTTGTTGATCTTAAAGGTGTCACTGGACTCAAACCTTGTTCTACTGTTTAAGAGTTATCCTTGATAACCCTAATGCCAGTTCTCTGGTTTCTATTTTGTATCAGTATTGAATATACCCAGTAAAAAATGTAGTATTAGTTTTAATGTTTTTTTAAAAAAATGAAAAGGTGCTTAATGCATGCCAGTTCCAGATTAATTATTCAGTCTCCAGATATTTATAACTACTTAATGGTCAAAATACATTAGGGTAGCAACAATTCAGGTGTTTAGAGGCAGAGTTAAAGTTGATTCTGACTAAAAGTCATGCTCGAGGTATACTCAACTGGAAGTGAAGTTACTTTATTCATCTCCATTTCTGTAACAGTAATCTATAGATTTACCTGAGATGCTAGCTGGCTTACAGAAGATGTCCTTCTCTGATTCTCATTCATGCTGAAATTGGAAGCACCTTCCACACTTCTACGTAATAAAATTTTCTGACTCATAGTATCAGCATCCTCTTCACTTGAGAGTTCCTCAGAAACACCAGAGTGTCTGTCAGTACTCTGAAAGAACAGGCTAGTCAGCATCAAGTATATGGAACAGTTCACACCCACATACTATCTTTGCAGCGTTTTGCTTGTATTGATATAGAGCAACTTTCTATTTATTGGTTGCAATAGCACAACAGATAGAAAACCAGTAAGTTGAAATTGCTCTGCAGAATACATGATTTCCATGATTAAAATTTTGGAGGATTATGATGTGCATCATTGTACAAAGTCTGAACACTGACATCTGATAAAGTGCAGAATCAAAGCCAAATCTTACCTTTTTTTCCCCTGCACTTAACTCTGTCCCATGATCTTTGGACCACTGCAGACTGTGTTCAGATTTGGAAGTCCTGCGCCTCACACCGCTGCTGTGTTCCGTTTCAGTCCATTTATCGGCTACCCGTTGTCCCCTTCTTATCCTAAGGAAGGAGATTCCACACATATAATGTCTTCCTCAGACACATTTTAAAATGAGAGGCAAGCAGAATCATTCTGAGTATACAACAGCTGGCTTTTTTCTTCTTAAAAGAGAGCTCTTTTTTCTTTTTAAAAAAGAACTTACAAAGAGCAAAGTTCTAAATTCTGAGAAAAGGCAATGAAAATAATTGTGAACAGGAGAAAAATTCCTTTTACTGTTCTAAAATCTACTAAAATATTGAAGGTTAACTAAGAGATGACTAATCAGAACATCTCATTCACCTGACTATGTTCTGAGAAATTCAAGGAATAACAGGTGTCCATTTTCTCTTATCAACGCTTTATCCTTTACCCCCAATAAAATACAGGAAGAACACAACAGCACATTTGTCCTCTTCAGAAGGAATTATATATGAAAATCATAAAGTATTTCCACCCTATTTGATTGGACAGAAGGAGACTGAATCCAGCAGAAGTAGAACAAAGACTGAATGGACAATCCCTTTGCAAACCCACTCCACAAATTGCCCAACTAAACTAGAACTCCCCTTTACCATAACAGTGACTGCACATTGGATCACACAAGTGCTAGTATGAAGGAGTTTCATACAGTATGGCAATCCACAGCTGAGCCCTAATTAGCATTTCAATTACAATATATCAGCATCACCAAACATACCCCTCCCTGCTCCTCCTGTGCAAGACTGTGTCAAAGAGGCTGCTAATCCTGGATCCCAACCCTGAAGGCTCTTCTCCTCTGCTGATATTGTCAATAGAAGAATAGGTACTGATCTCTCTGCTTCCATCACCTCCTGTAAATTTGCGCATTTTTCTACATTATAAAAAGTTAAATTTTAGCCATAAATCTGAATTCGATAAGAAATACCCCCTCCCTCCAAAATAATGACAGATAATGAAATTGAATAAAACCACATTCATGAAATCTGCAGCACATGTGTGCATAGATCATCCACTGTAACCACAATGTGACTGCTGGCAGAACTAGGATCCAATCCATGATTATATATATTTTTTAAAGGGCTGGCACAACGGCATGTGGGTCCAAACTCTAGCTCTGTGTTGCTGAATCTGGTAGTTCTGAGTGGGGTATTTTCTCCCTGTGCTTCTGAGAAATGCTACCAAAGGGGCCATGACTTCTTTTAATTCCAAAAACTAAAAGATCTGCATGGTCCCCCCGTCCCCCCAGTTCCTGTAAACTGAACAAGGAATAGTTTTGGTCTATATGCCTCATACCCCACCATGCGTACTACCCCCAATTGGTATAATCCAATAACTTTTTCCCATCCATCACTCCTAGCTCCACCACAATGGGCTGATATAACGCAGGATATTCTAGAGCCCCTGTAATGCTTACTGTAACAGGCAAAGGGTGGAGGCATGATAAATACAAGATCACAGTTTCACCGGTGAAATAAGTGCCTTCTGCTAGAGTTCATGTCACTATTTTTGCCTGAACTCCCAGAACGTAATCAAAAGACAAAAAATAGAAACAAATTCCCAAGCCCACCTCTGGCAGAAGTCCTAGTCAATATGGAAGAAGAATTAGCCACATGACACAATTCAGAGTATATTATATATACACACTTCACAGATTTAGAGGCTATTAAATGTCATTGAAAACACAAGGAAAGACACACACACACCCAAAATTACTGTCATTTTTCTCACCTTCTTCTCTTGCTAGCACTGCTTCCATTGGTCCCTGAGGGTTTAGACAGCTGATGAGTAGATACTATTTGACAGTGTACGGTTCCCATCAGTAGCATTAGGCACAAAGGTCCAATAATTTCACTTGCATTCACAACAGGCATCATGCAGTATAACACAATTGCTACAACTGAAAAGACAGTACATCAGACTCGACTACCAGGCAACCTTTTGTTTTAGTAGTGTGAAATATAACAAGTGTTCCTTTTTAGAGCTGAGAGCAGAATTCATGCAAATACGTATAAGAAGAGAGAGGGGAATGATATAAGTGGCTGCTGATTTCACAAGGCATTGAGGCCTGCACATGCAAGCAACCTGGCCCTGGTTCTCCCCCTTCTGGATTACTAAAGGGACAGACCAACAGGGGAGAGGGGGCTGTCATAAATGGCATCACTAGTAGACTAAAACTAGGCTAATCAACTTCCTCTCCCTTAGTGTCTTAATGTAATCTCCCCAACCTGGGCTAGGAAAGTAAACAGAAAATAAACACAGACAGGCTTCTAAATACAGATGTGGAACGAGAGACAAACAAAAATTGCATTACATAAAGCCAGAATTTGGTTAGTGCCAAATAGCCACAGCAATGAACATCTCAATCCAGGTTTCTTATGAAAAACCAGCTCACAGTAATTCACCACAAAAGCAGCCTCACAGGATTCACAAAAGAGTTTCACCAAAGTGCACACAAAAGCAAAACAAGACAGCAGTTACTGTTGCCTCTATAATCTAGTGATCACAGAATCTCTTTTCCCAACTCTTCTCTGAAGTGAACATGTGAAAGCACCTTAAAAAGTGAACATTCAAGGTACTAGACAGGACATTAGAAAGAGCAAGGGTAGAGTGAATACAGTGAAACAGTACTCTCATGCCCCTCCTCCCACCTAGTTCTTGCAGACTGCATACCACACATCAGTCCGAAGCTTAAATCTTATTTTGTTCTTCCTTCAACACTGCATTTTCTGAATGGTTGGGTGAAGGAGCACATTATTAATGAAAATGTTCAGTACTATATCTGGAAAGCCCTCTAGAATAGTTTGATAAACTTCTATGACAGCAAAATGACAAAAAACAAAGTAGCTTTTCAACAGTACTGCCTGAAAAACGCCTACATTAGAGGCCATTTTCCCCTGGGTTTTTTAAGTGTGAACAATAGTGACCTATGTATGCATCTGATGCTTACTGGAAGAACTGGGCCACTCAACACCACAGTGTATCAGAGGCACAAGACCTGTTCAAAAGATTTCTCATATAATCAAAGGGAACTGAATAGAGGTAGTAACTTATCAATCATAAACACTATGGCTCAGTAAGGGACAAGACATGGATATACTATGGATGAACACTAAAAATGAGGATTTTAAAATTATCTAGGTGCGTTATTTAATAAGCATCTGTCTTGGAAAGAGTACAATTATGTACAGAGATTAATAACTTCTAAAACTGTCCATACAGTTAAAAGACTTCTTGCATGAAGGCCATTTCCCACACTGTATATAAAACCAAGATCTTATCATGGACTTCCATGGAAGTGATTAAAAATATCAGTGTAAGAATTCTTCTGGGTCTCCTTTCAGTCATGTCAACATTACAAGTTAAAATAGGGCTTCCGTTGTCATAGTTAGCATGTAAAGCTTTGTTTTCATGTTGCACAATATCAGAGGAATCTCTGAATGAAGCTGAACCCGAGACCAAAAAAATAAGCTAATCAAAAACAGAATATTGGGAAATATTTCAGCCACTTAGAAAAACCTTTACAATGCTGAAATTTGAAACCCTCTGTGTACTGACGGAGTAAATATTCTAAAGATCTGTTTGATTAATACTGTGATTGCAGTTATGGCAATACTGTATACAGTCCCCCAAAATACACGTGACAGTGCCTTATATTAATCTTAGCCCAGTACTGTCTTCTCTGACAAGCAATGGGTCCCCAAGGTCCCAGGTAAGGGAGTCTTTTAGCCTTGCTGCCTAGTGGCCTTAAAATTGGAAATGCTGGAGACTAAGGGCCTTCTACATGTGAAGCACTGCCTCTAGTATTGAGCTATGGACCCTTCTCATACCTCCTCTCTGATTATGATGAATGTATCTTATGACACTTACTTGTTACGTAAGTGTAAAAAGCAGCATGAAGATTTCAGTCATTAGTCTCTTGCACTGCCAGTTTCTGTTCTGCCTCATACTTTTGAGTAGTCTGAATTTGATTTGAATTCTGTTTATAAGCTGCTATGTAAAGAGGTTAGTTAAGCAGTCGACATGTAGCACGTAAGACTGCATATAGATCTAAAATTTACAAAGCAATTTCCCCCCAGCTGTTGTGATGGTTCTGGGTTGCTGGGTAACCACAGAAATGAAATGAAATGAAATGGAAATAGAAATAGAAATAGAAAGACTTCACTCAACTCAATTGGACCATGTCTACAAGGAGCCAGGAGTATTTGTAAAACTGCTGCGGAGATCAAAGCAGGATGTGTTTGTTTATGTAAGAGGGTATGGTAAGGAAGATGATCTCTCAGTCCAAATAGAATCATCCACAATGTTACAGAAGAACTGACTGAGATATACAAGTGCTACTGCAAGTCCTATAAGACTAATATTATTGTGGCCCTTATTCAACTCATTAGTGCATGTCCAGCACTGTTACTGGCTGTGTGTATGCAATTAGGCTAAAATCATAGTCTCTTGCATTTGTTAATGTATGCCAGTTTTTATGGTTTCCCTCTAGTCAAGAAATCAGATCCTCTTTAGATGGCTGTGACGGATTGCAAAGAAAAGCAGGCTTTTTAAAATGCTGCTTGTGTCAGAGAGCTAGGGAGTTCAAGAGTTAATCTTCCCTGGAGTGAAGAGTTTATGTGATTGGCTGCTCTACTTACTCTCTGATTGGCCAACATCAGTTTAGAGAGGAAATAAAATGGCTAATCTGGAGTGGAAAGTTTCATTCACCTTTTGAGTCATTTTTAGTTTTTATCTGAAATCTAACATCTGGATCAGTAGCCAAGGGGTTTAGCTTCTGAGGGAAGAGACTTTGGGAGTCAGTGATTTTTGTCAGGAAATTGTCAGAAAAGTACATCTATAAAGAAAAGAAGAGGGACTTCATTGTCTAAGATATATTAAAACTACTCTGAGGGAGAATTCAGATTCTCAGTCAAGAAAGCTACTACACTGCTTTATACAGACATATAGTACTGGAAGAGGAATTTGGCAGGAGGTTTGAGGAGTTAGAGAGAACAACCAGGCAAGCCAAATAGGAAAAGGAGTTATTGCTTCTTAGGGACAAGAAGAATAATTTCTAGCCAGTAGGAAGGAAGTGGGAAGAGAACCCTGTATCCAAACCAATCCAATTAAAAGGTTATTGCAGATAGACACTGGCCATCACAATATAAAATATAAAAACAGTACAAAGATTGACAGTGCATAAAATTAAAGTATATAAATGAAGTAAGAATATAAGTTTCAAAGACAGGTTTCTTAAATAGCACATCCTAAAAGTAGTCATTTTGTAACCTTATCTCTAATTTTCCTTGCAGCATGAACATAGAGTACCATTCTATAGGAGATAGTGGGATTGACATCCGAAAGCAAAAAGGTTACTGTTTCAATGCCTGATGTGAATTGTAAAGTTGTTAGAATTGGTTTAAGAAATTTAAATCTTGGACCAGAATACAGAGGGCATTCTAAAATGTAATGTGTTAGATCTTCTACTGAAATTTCACACAGACAGATACGTTGCTCATACGGGGTTTTAAGGTGTCGTCCTTTTAACAGCTCAGATGGCATGGTCTGAAAGCGAAGAGCTGTGAGTGCCCTTCTTAGGGAAGAGAACACTAGTCTGTGATAAAAGAGGAAGAGCTTAGACACCTCAAGAGTTACTGGAAAGGGAAAACCTAGATCTCTGAAGGGAGAAACCTAGAAACTATAAGCATACACTATTCTCCAGAAAACAGTATTAAGAACCTGTGTTAGTGCTGAACTATACTATGCAAAGCACCCCTCTCACTGAAAAGATCTTGGAACTCTGAAAATAAGTCACAACAACACTCTCTTGTATGTTCTAAGAATTCAAATCCGTATAAATTAGAACGTTTACCTTCAGTATCTCTAAACCTTGACTTTATGTGTGTGTATTCTCTGTCTGTTTAATAAAATCTTTATTCTGTTTTTGCAAGTTAATTTTGTCTCATGTGCCATTTCATGTGAGTATTTGAATACAAGACAGGTCCTGCTTATAAAATAAAGAAGAAATACACACTACTGCGGCTCAGTCACTGAGGGGAACTAAAAATATTTTTGGTGGGAAAATCTGCCTGGGAGTGGGGAAGTGTCAGGGGTCTGTCCTAATGGCAAATGAAAAAATGAAAGAAAATGGAGAAGGTAAAGGTTGGAAATGATAATGGAAGAATGAAAGTAAGCGGGAGAAAGCTATGAGAGGTAACTAGAAAGAAAGGCTGAGAGAGGAGAGAGGAAACCAAGCATGTTAGTTTTTACCAGCTCTTCATCACAGAAGATGAGCTAGAGACACATGCTCTCTCCCAAATAATTTCTTTTTCAAGGTGTAAGAGTACAGGTAAACTGCAAAAGCGTGAAAGTGATGGGTTGGTTTATGTAGTAATTGATTTCTGATTTCCAGGTTATGACAGAAGACATTCACATGTTGCTCATAATTTATAACGAAAAGTTGTTTTTTCTCTTGTCGGATATGTATCCCCTGATTACACGTAAGGTAGCGCTTTTTGTGCTTGCAGCCAGAAAAGTTAGATCCAAGGCTGTTTCTAGTGTTGTCTGACACAGTTACAAAATTGGTAGCATAGCCTCTATGATTTTAAAGCTTTGATTGTTTTATCTGTTGAAATGTTATACAGTTTTATAATTTGGGCTGAATCTAGCCAGCTCTTTGGCTAGCCAAAAAGGAAGAAGAGGGCCCCACACCAAAAAAAAAAAATGCACCAAGGTTGATAGTATACCTCATGGAAATTTATGATGGCAAATGGACCACCATGTATGACAGCAAGTGTAATGAGAACTAGGCAAGACTGAATAGAACAGCTGGCTGAATGAAACCCTCATTCTAGAGCTAGTAACCAAGTGATGATTGTAGTACATCAAATAAGTCGGGCAACACTAAAATAAGTGCCATGCTTTTCTCTTCAAGGAATCCAACGAAAACCTCTTTTCCCCACTCACCTTGTAACAAATAGAGCACTAGGAGCCACGTAAAAATACGCAGGGATGTGACTTGTATCCACCAATGGCTAAAAAATGGGAAGAACACAACCCGCACAATTCCTTTCCTTGTAAGAGAAGTCCAAGGAATTTCAGGTTTTGCTTTGGCAAACGTAGACCCTAGAAAACATGCATGACAAACACAGCCAGTTAACATGGAACTCTCTAATGGAAATCTATTTCCTCTTACTGTTCCCCACTCAAGCCAAGACTCCTTTTAAAGTGCAACCTTGGGCAGAATTTGGGGATATTTTTTCCACTACAGAGGCCCAGTTCTCACATACAGAGAGTGAGGAGGCAAAGCCGTGCCTGGACTTTACCACTTCAGACTGCAGATAGAAGTTTATCCATTAAACAAGAATCTCCATGCATATTATTCAGAAAAATGGGCATGCCAGCTCTCCAGAGACCTGCTTTCAGCAACATAGAAAACGAATATGTCAAGGGAAAAGTTAAATTAAAATATTTCACCCTTAACATTCTTTATTATTTATTGGATGAAGTAACATTTAGTCACGTGAACTCCCACTTGGAGACTAAACAAAAACAGCCCAGATGTCACTAGACTAAACTCAAATTAAGCACCTCCCCCAATGCCATTGTTCTAACAGCACCTACCTCGGATCAAGTCAACATCTATTAAGTCCAGCTGTATGTGACCTTTCTTTTTGGGTCTGTTTTTGAAGCCCTGCAAGGTAAACCATAAAGAATGGATGGTTTCTGTGGACATAATGGACTTTCAACTTGCATGTTCCTTGTTCTGTTCTAACTAACAAACAGACTGTCCTAAAGTCACTCACTCACATCCTGGGGCTATGTGTATTTTATGCATCTGTGGCTGGACATTGTCACCGTATTTTCTTCAAAAAAAAGCAGCCTTGGCCCACATGCTTTCACAAACAGAAGCCTAAAAATATAACTTGTATTAAATAGTCAAGTCCAGTAGCAATTTAGAGACCAGCAAAATTCTCCAGGGTATGATGGTGGAATCTCTGAATGATTAAAGTAAAAAGTGTATTAAATATCTATCCACTCAGCTGAGCAGGACCTTCTGCAGGTGCCACCCTACACATGAGCTAGATCAACAACTGGCCATACATTTGCATTCTCTGTTGTGGCCCCCACCTTGTGGAATGGCCTGCCTGAGGAGGTCAGTCAGGAACCGCTCTGTCAGGAAGTTCTTCCTAATTTTTAGCCTAAAACTCTTTTGATTTAATTTCAACCCATTGGTTCTGGTCTGACCTTCTGGGGCAACAGGAAACAACTCCGCACCAGCCCTTCAAATACCTCTCAGTCATTTCCTCTCCAGGCTAAACATACCCAGCTCCTTCAGCCTTTCCTCATAATACTAATAATAATTATAAAACACAAGGGTCTGGGTGAGAACAGTTGTCATGAGATGGGACTTTTGCACTCCTTCCTATTCCTTCTGCCCCTAGATCCCATCTCCCTTTGCAAACCTAATGTCACCTTCTGCCTAATGGCCTGGTCATCCAGTGCCCCTCTCCAAATTCCAAACACATAGAAATTCCAAGGATTGAAATTACATAAAATATTTAAAATAGTCCACAAAGCAAATGTGCTTAGTTTGCAAAACAAAGATTAAAATTACATAAAATATTTAAAATAGTCCACAAAGCAAATGTGCTTAGTTTGCAAAACAAAGATTGACTAACAATACAAGTCTTCACAGAAACTTACTTACGGTAGATTTTTCTGGTCCAAAGAACACAACTTTGTCAATAGTGTTTTAAAATAGATTTAATAGACAAAAGATTATTTTGACAAAAGAGAAATTACGCATTAATTTTAGCCTTTTCAGACGGGCAGCTTTACACCTGAAGTTTTACAGTTAGTCAGTACTTCTCCAAGTAGTAAGAAGATTGTTAAATAAAATTCCAAAGAGGTTGCTTCATTTAAACTAATTTGCCAATGGCCTGCATAGATTCTCAATCACAAAGTTCATTTCACAAAGCATTCATTTACAAACAAAATCAGTCATGCCAAGAATAAATCATTACTTAACAGAGGAAATATCTTATTTTAACACAGGCATTAATATGATCACAAATAAACAAGTGATCATTTCATTTGCTAGAGCAGGTTATTTCATAAAGAATATATCTCACCCGCAGTTACTGTTGGAGAACTGCAGCCCAACAAACTTTGTCCCTATTAACTGTCTTCATGGCTAATGCCACTCTGCCCCAGTCAATTACATCTAATCTGGCAATGCTGCACAAGTTCTTATTAGGTCCTAAGAACACTTGCAACAGTCCTATGTGAACATGTAGGTGATAAATGGATTCCTCCAATTAGACAAGAACTTATAAACTTACTTTTAGTGGCTGCCAAATTACAAAAAACTCAAAAATGGAAAAAATAAAAATCTCCCTTTTGTATACTGAATGCAAGAACAATTTCTATTTTAAAAAACCACTATATTCAGTTTAGTTTACTTACTATAAAGTAACACTAATTATCCAACAATATAGTGATTGTCGCTGCATGCAATTGCTTTATTACCTTCCTTATCTCTTTCTTATTTGTTTGGCCCCTTCTGCTTATAATGTTTAGGGCCTTTTGTTAAATGTAACTTGTGAAGAACCTATTATAAACATACATACATACATACATACATACATACATACATACATATCTGCAAAAGACATTTTACCTTCACCTCAGTCTGTTCTATAGACTTTTCCCATATCTGTTGATCATAGGCTCCAATCTGAAAAAGAGCAGGTTTTTTAAAAGAAAAAAAGAAAATCATTTAACAGCCAACCTACTGTTAATGTCCTTCTTTCCTCTAACAAACCAAAGAATTAACAATAAATTTTCCAAATTATTTCTAAGGATTCTATTTCAAACTTTAAGACCCTTAGGAGGAAAAAAAATTACTTGTTTCAATACAATAATAATGTAGGAAGAAAACAATCTCCAGATCATAATTTTAAACTTGTTTTGAAAAATTACAGGAAATTTTGAAAGATTTAGAGAGAGCTTGCTATCATTCATGACAAAGAATACTTATGAACATGTTTTACTTAATTACACCTTGGATTTCAAGGAGCCAAAGCTGTTGTCAAACAAAGATTATGGGACACTTCTCTCCAAATGGTCAGAGCACGAGCCTCACACTTTTTAGTGGTAAGAAACAAAAACCTAAATTTTGCTCCATCCAGTTACCTTTATCTGTTAGAACTCCCAAAGCACTGCAGAGCTTTCACTTTAGCACAATTAAATGTTCTCCCATCTGCCCTCCTGTGAGGAAGATATGCTCATACCCCATATGCAAGCCGACTCTGTCCTTGTAATTCTGGACAGGTCGAGACAATTGAACACATTCTTTTATCTTGTCAATTTTATCACGAGATTCGTTTTAAATATATTACACCAATAGTCGTCGCCTACCCAGGCAGGTCTAATCAGTTTTATTCTACTCTTCTTTTAGCTGATATTTGTAATGAAACTACTGCTAAGGTAGCAAGATTTTGTGTTATGGCTATCCTAACCAGACAGAAGATTATTAATTCCTAGGAAATTTTAAAATCTACATTGTCTTAAGTAAAACTTTTACCCACATCAACTGTCTGGCTGTATTTTGTTGTCAACTATATGTAACATTTTAAGGCATTTGCTGATCTTTGATTGTAATAAATAGAATTGAATTGATTTAAAAATTGACTTAATTACATAGTGCTGGCAGCATTACAAATAATTTTCACACATTGTATCTGGAATGTATGTGTTGCACTCCAGTCTTATATTAAGTGGGGCTGAAGCACATAAACCACCTACAATAATTCAGCAACAGCAACAAGACTGAGAATTCCTGGCTGCTTCTACATATAATTTTCTGCATGGCTCTTGGAGTATATAGACAGCAGTTTTCCAGTTGGAGTATACAGACAGCTCAGCCCCTTCAACCTCCATTTTTCCATCCCCGCCAGAAACCTTGCTAGACTGCTACAACAACCTATTGCCGCAATCCACCAGATCGCAGTTTCATTGTTCAAAAATGATGTCTACAAGTCCTTTTCACTCTGGTATTATAAGGGAAAACTTGCAGGCTCCACTTTCCCTCTTACAAATATAATTAATTAATTAATTATCATATGGCATTGTGTGTAGTATAGCCAGAACATCCAAAATTGTCTGGAAACCTTAAGTTTTAACACTTTTTTTGATTGTACAGACAATTATTATCTTTGGATAGAAACATTTGAATCTTGATTGTTTACTATAAATAACTTCAGAGTTGTGAACACAAATAAAATATATTGCCTTTAAAACAAAGTTCTAACACTTTTAGGTGACGGGCTAGACTTTTTGGGGGAGGATTGAGAAAGCTCTGAGAGCTGTGACTGACCCAAAGTCACCCAGCTGCCTTCATGTGGAGGAGGGCGGAATCAAACCCGTTTCTCCAGATTACAGTCTGCTACTCTTAACCACTACACCACACTGGATCTCTTACAAATATACATACATACATATACTATAGCAGGTAGAATGTCCTTTTGTACTAAGTGTTCTTACAGCACCCTGACCTAGATAGCCCAGTCTTACCTGATCTCATCATATCTTGGAAGTTAAACAAGGGGTGGTCTTAGCTAGCAATTGGATGGGAGACCTCCAAGGAATACTATGTAGGTCTGCCAAGTCCCCCGGTAGGGCGGGGGAAACACCGATTTTTAATACTTACCCCCGCTTTTTCAAAATTGGCCACCGGGGGACAAAATGGCTGCTGCCCTGCCTTAAAAAGGGAAATGTCTGCAGAGAGCCTGCCCTGCAGTAAAAAGCCTCACCAGACATTTCCCCTTTAAGAATAGAGTCAGCAAGAGAGCTCCGCCCAGAGATTAAGGAGGGACTGAAGGGGCTGCTTTTGCATGTGGCTGGGGTAAGGTTGCAAGGTTGCTGTGGTAAGTTTCTCTTACAGCTCTTTTCCTTCTCTCTCTCTCCCTCTTTCTTTCTTTTTTCTGTCTGTCTGTCTGTCTGTCTCTCTCTGTCCCCATCCAGCAGAGGTGTATCAGTGGCTATTATTAGCCACAAGGTCTAAATGGAAGTAAGTGCCTCTGCCAGTTTTTTTCCTTCTCTCTCTCTCCTTCTTTCTTTTTTCTGCCTGTCTGTCTCTCTCTCTCTGCCCCCATCCAGCAGAGGTCTATCAGTGGCTATTATTAGCCACAAGGTCTAAATGGAACCCTTTGTCTGGGGCAATGATGCTCTGCATTCTTGGTGCTTGGGGGGCAACAGTGGGAGGGCTTCTGGAGTTCTGGCCCCGCTGCTGGACCTCCTGAGGGCACCTGGTATTTTTGGCCACTGTTGTGACACAGAGTGTTGTACTGGATGGGCTGTACTGGATGGGCCGATCCAGTGTGGCTTCTCTCCTGTTCTTATGATATGAAAATCATATTTAGCACTTGTGTAGCACTTAGTGCTTCATATTCTGCCGAGATGAGGAAGGATTCAGTAGGGCCGTTGCTCAGTGATAGAGCATCTGCTTGACATGCAGGAGGTATCTTCAGCTAAAAAAGGATACGGTTATAGGTGACATTAAAGATCTCAGCCTGAGACCCTGGAGAGCCACTACCAGTCTGAGTAGTCAATACTGACCTTGATGGACCAATGGCCTGATTCAGTATTAGGAAACTTCATGAGTTCATGTGTCAGCATGTGGAAGCAACATCACAGGATGTGACATCACAAAATGATGTCACTTCCTTTCTCCTGGCTCCACCCCCAAAGTCTCTTGGCTCCACCCCCAAAGTCCCCAGATATTTCCCAAGTTGGACTTGGCAGCCCTAAATACTAGGGTAGTACTGTGGAGGCAGGCTAAACACCTCAGAACATTTCTTGCCCTAGTTTCCGGTCGGAGGAATGGAGGTCTGACACGCTTTGCAAGTGCGCAAGGCGGACAGGGGCTCTTCTTGACAGCTTGGGTGGACAAATCCACCTGACGCAACCTCACACAGGTAGTGTGAGGACTAGCAAGCAATATAATCCAGGTTTGAGCAAGCTCGGTGAAGAAAAAGTCTCGGAGGAGACTTTTACAACACCTTGAGCATTGCAGCCGAAGAAGATTCCTGCAAGTATCTCTAAGGAGCCGAGCCGAGCTGACTAAATCAGCATAAAACCTCCAATTCCCCTGATTCCTTAACAAAGAAGACAAAGTTTAAATGTTGGGACCACATCTGAAGCGAAGTAACAACATAAGGTAACAGAAAAAAAGTTTTTGCCTTACCATTACCGCGTTTTGAAAGACGAAAAGCAGATCAGGTGAAGCAATAGACTGTTGCAGATTGGATGAGTGCAGTTTTGAAACATTAAAAAGCTGAATTTGAACTTAAAAAGCCAAAAAAACAAGTTGTTTAACATTCCTGCGGTTAAGAAGAGTCGGGAGGGGGAGCCAAGCATCGCGAGACAAAGAGGGGAGGAGGGAACCAAGCATCGCGAGACCAAGCTGTGAGGATTGAGACAGGAAGTGACGGCTTGAGGAGCAGACAAGAAGGGAAAAGGAGAAGAACCGGAAGAGAGCAAAGGGGACTGTAAAAACTGCCGGACCAAAAGGACTACAACAGGAAGTGATGTGCGGAGAGCAGACAAGTAAGCAAGAGGAAGGGACATAAAGGAAACTACGGCAAGCCAGAAGCAAGGTAAATAGACTGTAACCTTTGACACAAACCATAGAGGAGTTGCGCCCGCCATTTTGGATTTATAAAATTTTCAAACATTAATATCTCAAAAACTACATAACTTAGAAGGCTAAAACCAGTGGAATTTGAACTGGCAAGACATGCTTGTCTGAATACACTAATTGGTGACTGATTTGGAAAAAAGAAAAAATCGATCTTTTTTAAAGTGACAAGACGGATTGCGGACTAAGATCGAGAGCAGCTACATGGTCCTCCCCTACAATGGCAGCAAAAAAAGAGAGAGAACTGTTAGCTGTTATGGAAGCAATGGGAAAAAATGCTGGATGCAATAGGGGAGGTAAATGCAAAAATGGCAAGCGCAATTGGAGAAGTAAATATTAAAATAAATGCCATAGCTGCACAAGCAGATAAAAATTTTATAGATTTAAAATCTGAATTACAAAAGTTAACCACTAGAACACAAGACATAGAAACCAAAGTAAAAGAACTGGAAGAAAATAACTCAAAAAACAATAAAGGATAATGACAGAATGGAAAAGATGATGCACTATAGAGACATGCAAAACCATCTGAGATTTAGAGGTATAGAGGAAAAATTAGGTGAAGATATTTTTACAAGAATGCAAGAAGCATTAGCAGATTTTTTACAAGAGGAGGAGGAAGCTGTTAAAGAACATATGGATCTTGTTTACAGAGTCAATTCTACATACGCAAGAGACAAAAATATACCAAGGGACGTGGTAGTTCAATTTACAATGAAGAGGACAAAAGAACAAATCTACAAGAAATGCTTTACAGACTCCTTTGAAATAGGTGGAAAGAAAGTTATCGTAATGAAAGAACTGCCCAGAGCAATTTTGCAAGACAGGAAAAAATTCAAGCGTCTGACAGACAAACTGAAAGAGAAAAAAATAAGATTTCATTGGGAAATACCACAAGGACTGAGTTTTTATTATGGTAACAACAGAATAGTGATTAAAAATTCAGCAGAAATGTACGCTTTTGTTGGTGAGAACAAGGAAGAATTTGGTGATATTTAAGACTACAACAAGATGGATTATAAAGTACTTTCATGGAATGTAAATGGGCTTAATTCACCCCAAAAACGTAGAATGGTAGGTCACTGGCTGGAAAAACAAAAATGCAATATAATTTGTATACAAGAGGCCCATCTTAAGAAACAAGACTACAAATACTTAATAAGAAAAAAGTTGGGAGAAGAATTTTTTTCATTGGCAAGTAATAAAAAGAATGGAGTTGTAACATATGTTAAAAAAGACTTGGAACCCAAACTAATATTTAAAGATAAAGAAGGAAGATACTTAGCTATTGAAATTTTTTTACATGGACAGAAGACTTTGATTGTGAATATCTACGCCCCCAACGGAGCTAAAGAAATTTTTTTTAAAGAACTACAAACGGAACTGGACAGTGTAAACTATGATCAAATCATGATGTTGGGAGACTTTAATGGGACTGTGAATAATAAAATAGATAGGCGTTCAAAAAGAAAAGACGACACACTAGGGAAACTTCCAAAAAAATTTTTTGAATTGATAAAACAGGAAAAGCTGGAGGATATTTGGAGGAAGGTTAACCCACAAGGGAAAGACTATACTTTTTACTCCAACAGGCATGATTCACATTCAAGAATTGATATGATCTGGATGTCTACTAATTTAACACTTAAGACAAAAAAAGTTGAAATTCTGCCTAGAATAATCTCAGACCATAATCCTTGTCTATGGACCTCTGGGCAGACAAAAAGACAAGGGAGATGGAGAATAAATGAAGACTTATTAGACAACCAAGAAATAGTTAAAAAATTACAGGAAGAGACAGATTTCTATTTCCAAGCGAACATAAAAAAAGAAGTAAAAATTCAAACTGTGTGGGATGCGTACAAAGCAGTGATGAGAGGATTATTGATATCACTGAATGCTAAAGACAATAAAAAGAAAAGAGAACAATATGAAAACATTGTGCAAGCCATTAAAGTAAAAGAAAAGGAACTGAAGAACAGACCAGGAAAAAAGAGACTGCAAAAGGAAATTTGGATGTTACAAGACCAAGCAAAAGCTATTTTGAATCAAGAGACTTACTGGAACCTGAAAAAATTGCAACAAAAAGCATTTGAAGGTGCAAACAAACCTGGAAAGTGTTTAGCATGGCAATTAAAGAAAAAACGTGAAAATAAATTTATTACTAAAGTGATACGGGACAATATTGAGATAATAGACAATAAGGGAATAAAAAGAGAATTTTATAAATACTACGCAAAGCTTTTTAAGAAGGAAAATAAAGACAGAAAAAGGATTAAAGAATACCTACAGTCATTAAAATTACCAAAACCAACAGAGAAAATCAAAGAACTATTTAACAGCCCAATATCACTACAAGAGATTAAAAATGCAATAAATGACTCAAAACTAGGGAAAGCACCTGGATCAGACGGATTTACAGCTAAGTTTTATAAATCGCTACAGGAATCGATCTCACCAGTGTTATTGCTATTAATGAATGACATAGGAGTGACAGGTGAGGTCCCGGAGACTTGGAAAGAAGCAACCATCTCACTCATTCCGAAAGAAAGTCAAGATTTAACCAATGTTAAAAATTATAGACCAATTTCTTTGTTAAACAATGACTATAAGATTTTTGCCAAGATTATAGCTGATAGGCTTAAGGAACATCTTAAAGAGACTATACAGACTGAACAAGCAGGATTTTTACCTAATCACCAAATAAGAGACAACATAAGAGTAGTAGTGGATGCTATAGAGTATTATGATAAACATTCGGAGAAGGAAGTGGGCTTTCTTTTTTTAGACGCGGAGAAAGCGTTTGACAATTTAAATTGGGATTTTATGTTTGAAGTGCTGGAACATCTTGAAATTGGAGACTATATGCTTAATCTTATTAAGTCAGTATATAGTGAACAGAAATCCTCTTTAATAATTAATACTGAAAAAACGGATTACTTTAAAGTTGAAAAAGGAACACGACAAGGATGCCCACTTTCGCCGTTGCTATTTATTTGGATTTTGGAAGTTTTGCTACTAAATCTGAAAGAAGATAAAGAAATTAAAGGCTTAACAATAAAAGGTTTTTCTTTTAAATATAGAGCCTTTGCAGACGACGTGATGTTTATAGCCGAAGACCCTATGACTACACTACCATATTTGTTGCAGAGAGTAAGAGAGTTTGGTGATTTGGCTGGGTTTTCTGTAAATAAGAACAAATCGAAAGTGATGTGTAAAAATATGTCAAATAAGAAGCAAACTGAATTACAAAATCTTATAGAATGTGAAGTGGTGAAAAAGACAAAATATCTAGGTGTAAACCTAACAATGAAAAACATTGATTTGTATAAGAATAACTATGAGAAACTATGGCAGCAAATTATGCAAGATATTAAAAGGTGGAATGTATTAAATTTGTCACTGTTGGGTAGAATTGCAGTGGTTAAAATGAATGTGTTACCAAGAATAATGTTTCTGTTTCAAACTATTCCGATTGTGAAAGATGTAAAAACATTTAAATGCTGGCAGAAGGAATTGACTAAGTTTGTGTGGGGAGGGAAAAAACCAAAAATTAAGATGAAAATAATGTGTGATGCTAAAGAGAGAGGTGGGTTCCAGTTACCAAACTTAAGGCTATATCATGATGCAGTATGTTTGACTTGGGTAGGGACATGGACTATGTTACAAGATAGAAAGTTATTGTCCCTGGAAGGTCATGACTGTAGGTTTGGGTGGCACGCATATTTGTATTATGGTAAAACAAAAATGGACAATATGTTTAAGCATCATTATTTGAGAAGAACATTAATCGATACGTGGACAAGATATAAAAACTTTTTTCCAGAAGAGATACCTATGTGGATTGTACCCGCAGAAGTTTTAAATCCAGTATCACGTCACAAAGGACAAGATTGGTTGAAGTATAGAGACTTATTAACAAGACATGGTAAAGACTTTATATTGAAGGAGCAGCATCAGATGGACTTTGATTATGGTTGGTTAAGATATAGACAAATATATGACATATATAGAAGTGATAAAAAATCCGGTTTTAGAGAAAAAAATAATGAAATAGAACAAGTTTGGGAGGAAGGTGGGAAAAAAATGATCTCTAAAATGTATAAAATTTTGTTAAAATGGTTTAACGCTGATGAAATGGTAAAAGAACAAATGGTAAAATGGGCGATAAACTTTAACAAAGACATTGAAATGGAATCTTGGGAATTTTTATGGAAAAATGCTATGGGTATATCTACATGTTATAACTTAAAAGAAAATTGTTTTAAAATGATGTACAGATGGTATATGACACCAAAAAAAATTGCAAATATTAATCAGAATATGTCTAACAAGTGTTGGAAATGTAAAAAGAAAGAAGGTTCTTTTTATCATATGTGCTGGACTTGTGATAAAGCAAAGACTTATTGGTCTATAATACATGCAGAAATGGAAAAAATTTTGAAATGTACATTTAAGAAGTTGCCTGAAATGTTATTGCTTGGACTTAAATTAGAAGAGATAAATGTAAAGAAAAGGACAATAATATGGTATATGATAACAACAGCAAGAATGGTGTATGCACAAAATTGGAAAAATGAAAAAATACCAGATGTGTGGGAATGGTTGAAAAAATTGTTATATATGGCTGAAATGGATAAATGGACTAGAAAGTTAAATGACCTGTACTCAGAGACCTTTTTAGAAGATTGGAAAGATTTGAAAGAATATGTTGAAAAATACTGGGACATGAAAAATTACATTTATACATGGTTATAATAACATAAAGCAATAGAATTAGAGTATATGAATGTATTAAGGATAATTAGATAATGAAGTTGTTTTTTATTTTAGAATTATATAAGAATATAGAAAGTAAGAATTAGTATATAAGTATTTTTAAGGTATATGACCGTTACCAGAAATGTAAACATAGATATAAGTATTACTATTTTGGATAAAGTGGAAAATGTGTTATGCTTCAGATGTGGTGGGAAACCGCCAATACAAGA
This sequence comes from Lepidodactylus listeri, assembly GCA_029233225.1. NCBI lineage: Eukaryota > Metazoa > Chordata > Lepidosauria > Squamata > Gekkonidae > Lepidodactylus > Lepidodactylus listeri. Next base: position 56,096,180 of record JARCFY010000002.1, on the reverse strand, counting down.
TAAAAACAAGATTATACAAATAGAACAAAATGTTATATAATATGGAAAAAAGGATTTGTATAAGATAAATGTATTAATTTTAATGTTTTGAAAAATAAAAAATTTTACAAAAAAGAAAAAAAAAGAACATTTCTTGCCCTGAAAACCCTAATGGATCGCCATAAGTTAGCTGTGATTTGATGGCATTTCCCACCACAATAGCAATCTAGCATTCCCATTTTTTTTGAGGCCCGGGGGGGGGGGGGGGGGCTGGTGGCTGTAAAGCTGAGGCAATAAAGATGTCACTAATGTAGGTGTGACTGGCAAAAATGAAAACCTTCCCATTAACTCTTGGTCTGGTATACAAGAAGAAGAGAACAAGAACCTGAAGGGGGCAGCAGGAAAACAATTAGATAAGATAGTGAGGTCAGCACCTTCTCTTTTGTTAAGTCTCATTTCTTGTCTTTCTCCAGATTGCTACTCTTACAGCAATTTCCTCCTCCTCTTCCTTGGAAGTTCTGCATTCTGTTTTACACTCTCTCTCAGCTAGAGATGTAGTTAGGAACCTATCTCTGTCTCTCCTCTTTTCTATCAGGTGGATTAAGTTCCTAAATAAACCTTTATCTACTCTTTAATCAGGTTGTGCACCATTGCTGTGTTAATTACTCTGCCAACATTAACATGGCATCCAAAGGCTCTTTGCTGTCTTTCCACAAAGATCAGAACAAACCAGGTCTGGCAAAGATCACACCAAAGCAGGGAACATACAGAAGTAGGACACACCGAGGATGCCATCATGTGGATGCTCCTGAAAACAGCACTACTGTAAGGAAACCAAGGCAGAGCAAAACATCTGTGTGGAAACTGTCCGATTTCTAGTATCATGTTCTGTGCACTTTGTAAGGAAAATACACTTTAAGACAACAGAGAAAAAGAGACAGCATGCACCCATTCAAAAGATGACACTGTTACATTCAAAAACAAGTCCACACAACTGACCTTTTTTTGGTACCAAGCAATACCATCTTCACCATTTGAGGCCATCTAGCAGACACCAACAACCAAATTCTCTGTACCAAAAATACAGAAGAAAGCTCATGCTCTTTCCAATATTTAAATATTAAGCACACAGCAAGGTATAAGTCAAGGGTCCTCCTCAACCTTTCTAAGCCTACAGGCACCTTTGGAATTCTGACATTGGGTGGTGTGCATCCCAAAAAAATGGTGGCTGCAGCAGGCAGAGCTAACTACAGAATTTCCCAGAGCCAGGTTATGCATAACTCTCAGTAACTCTTCAAATTTAAGGCAGAAGCTGTGTTTAACAGGATGCTTTTTAATCTGCACAGCCAATCAGCCCCGCCTGGCCCTGCCCACTTTCTAAAAACACTTGGTAGGCACCAGGAAAGGTCCTGGCAGGCACCAGGGCACCCACAAGCACCGTGATTGGGATCCCCGGTGTAAGTATTAACTGGCCATAAGCTCAATGCCAGACAAGAATAGTACTGGTTATATTTTAACTAATTCTATATCCTTTTTGTCATATAGCTGATGTGGAGGTGGGCCAGAGGCAGAAGAGTTGTGTTATTACATGAACTGATATTATCTGACAGAAGACTATTACTTCTTAGGAAATTTTAAAACGCACTTTGTTTTATTCACTAAAAATTTTGTCTGTGCCAACTGTCTGGCTGTGTTTCTGTTGTTAACTATATGTAACATTTTAAGGGATTTGCTGATCTTTGATTGTAATAAATCGAATTGTAGCATATTGTTTTAATTATTTTTTTAATCATGAGTGTTGGGCATGACTTTGCGCACTTTATGAGAAATAAGTGTGGCACAGGAACACTCCGATGCCATTCTTTGCTGTTATGAGTTCCCTCTCACCCTACCCAGAAACTGGCCCAGTAGTCCAGAGTTGGGGGTAGAAATTTCCAGACACCATCATCATAAATTCTATTTGGATCTTTAGTTTTATTAAATTGTTTAGTGGAATTTTAATGTTTTGTATGTTTTTATGGCACTGTGCCTTTATGTACATCACCCAGAGGCTGGGGTAAGCTGGGATAGGGCAACAAATTCAATAAATAACAATAATAATAATAACTCCAAGAGGGTAGACCCATCACAGCAAACACACTAAAGTAGGGTTGTCAGCTCCAGGTTGGGAAATACCTGGAGATTTTGCAGGTGGTGCCTGTGGAGGGTGGGGTATGGGGAAGGAAAGGATCTCAGCAGGGTATAATGTCATTAGAGTCAACTCTCCAAAGCACCCATTTTTTCCAGGGAAACTGATCTTGGTTGTCTGGAGCTCAACTGTAATAGCAAGAGACAGCCAGGCGCCACCTGGAGGTTGGCAACCTTACACTCAAGCATTGTGGAACCTTCAGGACTTGTTGTGGCAAAACCTTTTGTAGAGTACAGCAAACTTTTTTCAGATGAACTGAAAGGGCCTGACAAACCCCTGCAACCCACTTCCTCATGCACAGTTACTCCTCCACCACCCTCCATTCACAGTGAGCCCTTCCTAATACCCTTTTCCCCCCCACTGCCATTCACTTCTGTGTCAAACTCCCCACCTCATCCAGATCATGCTAGCCCTGTCTAGCCCTTCCAAGCCTTTCCCCCTAGCCCGGCTTCCTCTTCCTCAGTCCCTACAACTCATTTCGCCTTCCAACTAATGCCCCAAATCCCCTGAGGCCCAAACCCTGACCTCGGCCGCTCTCAGCTTCTCACTGTTACCATAGCAACCGAGGGAAGGCGAGGGGGAAACCAAGCCCCCGATCGGGGAGGTGGTGTTCGACTGTGTGTGCCTGCTTCCCCTCCATTGTTGGCAGACAGCACCAGCCAAGCGCCGAATCCACAGCTCCTTCAGAACAGTTCTTCACGGAAGGAGAAGCTAGGCGCTAACAGCCGAGAGACGAATCGCAGATGCAACCTGACGCAGGATGGAGCCCTGCCGTAAGAGCGCCTGCGGGGGAAGGGGCGGGGGCCGGGGCCGGGCCCAGTCTCAGCCTCAAGGCGCAACTTGTATTGGTGATTAAAAGTGGATGGGTATAGGTGTGAGGCAAAGGGAGAGAGGAGAAGGCGGACAGCCAGGCTTTCGGATTGCTTTATGAAGTAGGGCTAGCGCCGCGAGGCAAGGACAAGGAGAAAAGGCTTTCACGGAAAAGCTGTAACTGTAGTGAAGTGCCTCTGAGGGTGCCACTCTCTCGTTTCTGCTCTGATTGGCAGGCCTAAGAACTCGGTTTTTGCTAGCTATGCAGCGCGCGCGCGCGCGTTTCTTGCCCAAGAAGCCCAGTCAGAAGCAACTCCTTCAAGGTCACCTGCCTTTTGCCTTGGAAGAGAACAGGACCAAAGGGAAGGGGGGGAACCAGGATGTCTTGAGAAAACTGAATTTCTGCGGCTGGAGGCCTCATATTGGGTTGCAAGCTCTGGTGTGGAAAATTCCTGGAGATTTTGCGTAGTGCTTAGAGAGGACAGTTTGAGGAGAGGCCGGATTTCCTTGTATTTCTTTCTTTCTGTTGTGGGTAATTAAATTTTTAAAAATACCGTTTTTTAAAAAAAAATTTCAGGGAGAATTCCAGCTCCACTTGGAGATTGGCAGCTCTAGCCTCATACAGTCCTACTACTTAACATGCTCATGGTTATTATATAAGTTGCTGTGGGCTTGGGTAAAAATCCGATCAAGATTATTTTAAACAGCTTCTCGTGAATTCATATATTTATGCACTGAAACAAAATAAAACCACCATAATCATACTGTAGATTTCATCTATTGGCAGCACCACAAAAACCATGCATCAGCTGCTTTATGGCACCCTGATGGCACAAACATAGTTCCAAACAGGGTTTATGCTAAGCTTTTTCCTACTGCTCAAGAAGCCAATGCTAGCGCCAATCCACAGTCCTGTGAGCGCTTTCCCAAATGAATTCTGACTGAAAAAAATAATGTGAAAGAGGGAAGGGGAAATGACAATGATTAGAGAAATTAAGACAAAGACTAACAGGAAGGAGGATAGCATAGGATAGGAAAATTGAAAGAATATCTTCGTTAAATAAATGATTGTTGATGACAGAGACTCCCCATAAAATTGAAAATGCACTCCCCTGATGATTATTGCGAGTTCTATATGGCATACTAGGGATAGCAAGTTCTAAAGTTGTTGCAAAATAGAGTCCTCACGAAATGGCTGCTCAGTGTTCTCTTTATTTACTTTATTTGCATATCTGCTGTAAGGGCCTGGGAGGAATAGGTTTAAGCAGGCCTATCAACAGTTTAAACAGAGGCTGGAAAACCATCTGTTGGGAATATTGTAGTTGTGGACTGCCTTCCTTGGCAATGACTAACTTGGACTAGATGATCTTGGAGAGTCCCTAACTGTATTATTCTCTAGGTGCAACAGGAAAAGCTGATCTGCTCTTAAAACAAAAATATCTACTTTTTTAACTTACATGATAAAACATCTGGGAGTAAATCTTCCAGAACTGGTGGAGAGCCTTTTAGAAATCAGGTACTTTATAAAATGGAAGGAGACTGAGTTAGAAGGCAAACATTTTTTACATCTTTATACTTTATTGTCCATTGTTTCTCTATGAAACACTGGCTTGTACGGTCCAAGAATGCATCACCACCTATACCACCTTTGCCAGCTCATACACTTCATGCACCACTTGCTGGCATTTCATTCACGACAACACTTTCAGCTGCACCTGCTGATGAACCTCTGTTGTTTGTTGCACAAGGAATGCTTTCATATGCCTCTTCATCTGCCAATAATCAGGGGGGAAAATGGGACATTCACAGTGTTCCTGGAGATGTTGAAAGCAATACTTCCAAGCCAACTATGTCTGTTGGTGAAGTGTCAGGTCAGAAGGGTGTTATGAAACCAGCTTCCAAATTCGACAACACCTTTGAACATTTTCATGAAAAGGCCAATGCTATATTTGAGGTAGAACATGTTTCAGGTTTCCTGACACAGTAAAATTATTTTCAAAGATTATTCAGGTGCCCCCATTGCAGAAGAGTGTGGGATGGTTTACAGGACTGAGACAATTCAAAAACATTTGGAACAATCCTACCACATTGAAAGCACTCTGTTTGTCAAGCTTATCACCTGTTGAGACATCACATATTTATTCTGTGGAAAAAGCAATTTGCAAGGCCAATGAAAAAGTCACAGGCAAAGTTGGTGGTCTCAGCACATAGGGAGATGCAAAGGAACTCAGTTGAGTGCATACTCGTTTCCTGCAAGAGTATTTGTGAGCCTCTATTTTTTCCTCTTATGTGGCACACAAGGACACAGTCCTTGGCTCCAAATGCTGGCAAGGAATTTCTGCAGTGTATTGTAGAAAGTGACAGTGATAGCCTCATTAAAACATTGACTGCAGATCAGGGTGGATTTGATTTAAGTCAAATAGGTTTAAATCGTGATTTAAGTCACTGGTCAGTAAGACTAGATTTAAACCATGGTTTTCTACACAAAGACTCATTCTTGCTGGTATAATCTTAATATTTACAACCAGATGAAGGTTTCATTTTTAGAACAACTTTTCAAATTAGTTTTACAGTTATATCAAAAAAAGGACTGATTTGGTTATACTATTAGAAAAACATCATAGATGGATAATTATGAAATTATTGCAAGGTGAACTATCTCCATTTTAATAGATTAATCATTCATATTTGGACAACTTTTCCGCTGTACTTTTTTGGAAGGAGAAAAATAATCATTACCTTAAAAATAATTTAAATAGTTTTATTTAACTAAAACAATAACATTATAGCATATGTATTCTTGTATTTGCTAAAACATCCATGTTTGTTAGCTAATGTGGTTAAACAAAAAAAATTTTGAAAAAAAACTTAGACTATTAGTTTGGTCCACACATGAAAAACTTAAAATACGGTCCTCTGTAGCTCACTCATCTTCATCTTCTTATTTGTCCATAATCTGGAAAAGAAAAACCAGCTTTCCTGCTTTATTGGGTCCCAAATGATTTTTCAATTTGGAATGTCTGAGTCCAAAGGAAGAGAATATTCTTTTTACGTCAGCAGAAGAAGCTATTGCTGTTAAAAGTGAAATCATTACTTCAGTAGTCTCTATATCCAAGTGCTTAAGTGACTTCCACCAGTTCACTGGCATGACTTTCTTTAAAACATCATCAGCAAACATGTGTTTCTTGAATGGTTCCCTCTTAGCTCTGAAGTTTATTATAGTTGGTATCAATGTTCCCTCTAAGCTGTGGAGTCTTGTGAGGAAAAATTCTACTTTGTGAACTTTTGGCATTAAAGTTGTGGGCAAGCAATTTGGCTACTGCATAAATTAGTTTGCTCTCGAGCCATCCTTCCTAAGCAAAGACAAAAATGTGTGAGCCAAAGGCTAAAAAACTGTGAGCTAGCTCACACTATCTCAACTTAGAGGAAACACTGGTTAGCATTACAGATGGATGAATGCTGGATACTATGTCATAGCTAACTCCTCTTCCTCAGCACTTAAAGTTTGACAATATTTGCGAGAAAATGAACTGGAGACAGTGCTTGTCCCATTTGTGAACTCTGTAGTCGGGGTGTAATAGGGTGCTGGATGCAGTTGAGAATGCCTGCAGCAATACAGTTGGATCCAAAGCAGCTAGACCTATCTTCATGCATGTATCTTCCTTGGTCACAGATGGAGCATCTGTCAACACAGGTGATAAGGCAGGTTTCTGGACTCTCTTCCAAACCAAAATGAGAGATAATGGTCAAGAATCTTCTGTCCCTCTTCAGAAGATCTGGTGTGCAGTCTACCAGTCAAATCTTTCATGGACATCTACAACTAATTCAGTCTGTGGAGTTGAGCTTATGTTCAAGCAGCTTTCAGGGCTGAATGCATATTTCCCCACATCAGGGCTCAGATCCAGAGAACATTGGTACATTGCAGAAGCCAGTCACTGTTCCCTCCTTGCACTTCTCAACCTTTTTGAAGTCAGGTGGACAGAGTTTTCCTTCTCATTAGTACATTCAGTGCTTATGTCCTGGCATTCCCTAGTCCTGTTCATGAAGAAGTCCGAGGAGAAGGCAGCTCACGCATTCCTCTTTGATGAAAATAACCTCTTATGTCATTTCTGGCTTATGTACTTACTGTCTTCAATAGGTACCAGAAGCAGCTGCAAGGAGATGGTGTCACCATCCTTGATATAGAGAAGCTGACACTGTTGGTAAAATCAAACCTGTTGACACTGAAAGAGCAACTCTTGCTTGGTGGATAGGTCAAGGCTTTCAAAGATGAAGCTATTACACAGCCAGATGGAACAGTGGTGCTGAAAGGAATTCAACTGACAAAAAAGCAGATGAAGAGACACAAGGAAAGCCACCAGTATGTATGTGACAGGAGAGATGTTGGTACTTCCTGTAACAAAGCTGTTGACCCACTTGTTGAGTTCTTGAATGAGTACTTTGAAGTTGATGCTGATCTGTTGCTGATTTTCAAGCCATTTGCCACTTAGCAACCTTCAGTAAACCTGGAAGCAGTTCACATGTCACTAGGTAAAACTTTCAACCTGGTAGAATTTTCACTAGAATATGATGAGATATTTCAACCTGAAAATATTGATGAAGCTTGCAAAATGACATTGTCTCAGATGATCCATTTTCTTGCATTATTCAACGAATACAGAAATGTGACCATTCCCATAGCACATATTTTAGCAGCTAAACCTCATAATGGTGATGTTGAATGTCTCCTCAGTATGACTGTCACACTGAAGTCCATAAACAGAAATAGAGTCCCAGTTGAGTCAGAAAATGAATACCTCTACATCTATCACTATATACTGCCACTGACTGAATGGGACCCAAGGGTATTGGTTGAAATGGATGGATGAATGAGAGAGAGCACAGAATGAAAGACACAGGTAAAGGTGTGGTTTAAAGGAGTTCTCTCAGAGGCTGGCAAGCAACATTGCTCATCTCACCTCTAATGATGATGATCCAACGACATAGCACAATGGAGGGGAGGGAGTTTTCTGTGTATTGCTACATATGTGTGACATTTATAAAACGTTTCATTTTCAAAGTTCAATTTGAGTTCATTCTTTTGACTAATCTTGTTGATCCCAATAATATACTTTTTTTTTGTAAATTTTTTTTTATTTTTCAACACATTAAAATTAATACATTTATCTTATACAAATCCTTTTTTCCATATTATATCACATTTTGCTCTATTTGGAAGACCCAGGTTCAGATGCCCACTCTGGAATGGAATCTTGCTAGATGACTTTGGGAAGGTTTTCATTTTTGCCAGTCACACCTACATTAGTGACATCTTTATTGCCTCAGCTTTACAGCCACCAGCCCCCCCCCCCCCGGGCCTAAAAAAAAATGGGAATGCTAGATTGCTATTGTGGTGGGAAATGCCATCAAATCACAGCTAACTTATGGCGATCCATTAGGGTTTTCAGGGCAAGAAATGTTCTTTTTTTTTCTTTTTTGTAAAAATTTTTATTTTTCAAAACATTAAAATTAATACATTTATCTTATACAAATCCTTTTTTCCATATTATATAACATTTTGTTCTATTTGTATAATCTTGTTTTTATCTTGTATTGGCAGTTTCCCACCACATCTGAAGCATAACACATTTTCCACATTATCCAAAATAGTAATACTTATATCTATGTTTACATTTCTGGTAACGGTCATATATCTTAAAAATACTTGTATACTAATTCTTACTTTCTATATTCTTATATAATTCTAAAATAAAAACAACTTCATTATCTAATTATCCTTAATACATTCATATACTCTAATTTTATTGCTTTATGTTATTATAACCATGTATAGATGTAATTTTTCATGTCCCAGTATTTTTCAACATATTCTTTCAAATCTTTCCAATCTTCTAAAAAGGTCTCTGAGTACAGGTCATTCAACTTTCTAGTCCATTTATCCATTTCAGCCATATATAACAATTTTTTCAACCATTCCCACACATCTGGTATTTTTTCATTTTTCCAATTTTGTGCATACACCATTCTTGCTGTTGTTATCATATACCATATTATTGTCCTTTTCTTTACATTTATCTCTTCTAGTTTAAGTCCAAGCAATAACATTTCAGGCAACTTCTTAAATGTACATTTCAAAAAATTTTCCATTTCTGCATGTATTATAGACCAATAAGTCTTTGGTTTATCACAAGTCCACCACATATGATAAAAAGAACCTTCTTTCTTTTTACATTTCCAACATTTGTTAGACATATTCTGGTTAATATTTGCAAATTTTTTTTGGTGTCATATACCATCTGTACATCATTTTAAAACAGTTTTCTTTTAAGTTATAACATGTAGATATACCCATAGCATTTTTCCATAAAAATTCCCAAGATTCCATTTCAATATCTTTGTTAAAGTTTATCGCCCATTTTACCATTTGTTCCTTAGTTTTCATAACCATATATTAAAAGTAGAAGAAGAAGAAGAAGAAGAGATTAGATTTATACCCTGCCCTTCGCTCACTTGGAGTCTCAGAGCGGCTTACAAACTCCTTTTCCCTTCCCCTCCCCACAACAGACACCCTGTGAGGTAGGTGGGGCTGAGAGAGCTCTTTCCCAAGCTGACCTTGAGAGAACAGCTGGTACAGAGCTATGGCTTGCCCAAGGTCATCCAGCCAGGGGCAAGTGGAGGAGTAAGTAAGTAATATACTTTTAATATATGGTTATGAAAACTAAGGTAACAGTAATCATCTTAATTTTCTATTTCTTTGTCTTTTTTCTCATCCATCTGTCTTAAAAAATAACCTTGGACCATTTTAATAAAGTCCATATTGCCAACTGCACAAAAAATGATTTCCTACTGCATGTTATTTTCCTACTGCACAAAAGGTGCCCTACTGCACGTTAGAATAAACCCTGGTTCCAAAGCATTTATCCTCAGGATTTTTGCTCTGGGTTAGTCCAAAATTACCATCAGATCACATATCATGGCACTGCCACAGCACAAAAACATAGTGCCAAAGCATGGATCCCCATCAAGCCTCAGGGATTTTGCTTTGAGTGACCCCAAACTGACCATCAAATAACATATCATTGCCATAGCCACAAATTGCACAAGAAAATCATGAGTCTACTGTTTCTTGGCAAAAACATGATCCCAAAGCACAAATCCTCATGGATCCTCATAATTTTACATTTGGTCACACTAAATTCATTATCCAGTCACATAAAAACATAAGAGAAGCCAACGTTGGATCAGGCCAATGGCCCATCCAGTCCCACACTGTCACACAGTGGCCAAAAATACCAGGTGCCATCAGGAGGTCCACCAGTGGGGCCAGGACACTAGAAGCCCTCCCACTGTTGCCCCCCACCCCAAGCACCAAAAATACCAGAGCACCACTTGCCCCATAGTTCCTATCTATACCTTGCGGCGAATAGTCACTGATGGACCTCTGCTCCATATGTTTATCCAATTCCCTCTTGAAGCCGTCCATGCTTGTAGCCGCCACCACCTCCTGTGGCAGTGAATTCCATGTGTTAATCACTCTTCAGGTGAAGAAGTACTTCCTTTTATCTGTTCTAACCCGACCGCTCAGCAATTTCATTTTGTGCCCATGAGTTCTTGTATTGTGAGAAAGGAAGAAAAGTACTTCTTTCTCTACCTGCCCTATCCCATGCATAACCTTGTAAACCTCTATCATGTCACCCCTCAGCCATCATTTCCCCAAGCAAAAGGGCCCCAAGCGCTTTAACCTTTCTTCCTAGGGAAAGTGTTGCAAACCTTTTACCATTCTAGTTGCCGTTTTCTGCACTTTTTCCAGTGCTATAATATCCTTTTTGAAGTGTGGTGACCAGAATTGTATACAGTATTCCAAATGAGATTGCACCATCAATTTATACAGGGGCATTGTGATACTGGCTGATTTGTTTCCAGTTCCCTTCCTAATAATCCCCAGCATAGTGTTGGCCTTTTTTTTATTGCAGTCACACACTTTCTCAACATTTTCATTGAATAACCTACTGTGACTCCCAAGATTTCTCTCTTGGTTAGTCTCTGCCAGTTCAGACCTCATCAATGTGTATTTATAGTTAGGATTTTTGGTCCCAATGTATATCATCCATGTCCAGAGATTAGACTGGAAAAATCACAGCTCCACCAATTTGTGCTGCTGCCATGATCCATGGACATAGTTCAAAAGCATAGCAAAAGCATGGCTACAGATTGCACCACAAAAATCACATATCCACCACTGTGGCGCCTCCATGGCACAAAAACATGGATCCCAAGAACAGAACCTTATGGATCCTCAGGATTTTAAAGCAAAGTCATGTGAATCACATCGATTACTACATACTGCACCACAAAATTTACAGATCCATCACTTTATGGTGCAAAAGCATGGATCCAAAGTGTGGATCCTTAGGATTTGGAAGGGGGGGTCACTAACAAATTACATATCACATCTGTGGTGACAGATTGCACCACAAAAAGCATAGGTCCACTCAGGGGTCCTTTCGTAGAAAAAGAGGTGCAGGAGCTCATTAGCATAACTCATTAGCATATGCCACGTCCCCTGACATCACCAGAAGTGTGTCAGAAAGGGAATGTCAGTTTCAGCCCCATTATACCCTATGGGCCATTGAAATCAATGGCAAAAACTCATAGGGTATATGAGGGGCTGGAGGAAAGGGGGTTTGAGGGAGAGGCTCCAAACTTGCAGGGTAGCTGCTGGGGCCTCTCCTCGAAATACCCACCAAGTTTCAAGAAGATTGGACCACGGGGTCCAATTGTACGGCCCCCCAAACAGGTTGTCCCATCCCCTCAATTGTTCTCTATGCTGGGAAAAAGTGTTACTTTTTTCCTGCCATAGAGAACAATGGAGGGAATAGGGGCAACCTGTTTGGGGGCTCGTAGAATTGGACCTCCTGGTCTAATCTTCTTGAATCTTGGTGGGTATTTTGAGGAGAGGCCCCAGCAGCTACCCTGTAAGTTTGGAGCCTCTCCCTCAAACCCCCTCCCCTCCAGTCGCTTTTAAAGTTGCCGCCGAATTTCGGCAGCAATTCGGCAGCGGGCCGAATCAGATCAGAGAATCTGATTTGGCTGGTGGCTGCCCTAGTGGCCACTCCTGAGCTTCGCTCCACCTCGCTCCGGCCCCAACGGACCCCTGGGTCCACTGCTTCATGGCACCTTCATGGCTTAAAAGCAATTATTCAAAGCACTGGATCCTCAGGAATTTCATGTGGGCTGTCCCAAAACTTGTTAGTGAGTCACACAACACTTCCATGACCACAGATTTAACCACAAAAAAGCACAACTCCTAGTCTTTGTGGCTCTGCCATGGTACAAACACTGCATTAAATACTTGGATCTATGTTTTTGTGCTGTGGTTGCTCCATGAAGCAATGGATCCATGAATTTTGTGGTGCAGTCTGTGGACATGATCATAAGAGGGAGGGCAGGAAGGGTTGCATTAGTGCTTAGTTCTCATGGCCCTTTTCTTACATGCCAGGGAAATTCTGATCACCACTTTGGAGTCAGGAAACAATTTTTCTCCAGGCCAGTTTGGCTGGAGATCCTGGAGGGGTTTTTTGTCATCTTCTGGGCATGGAACAGCGGTCACTGAGGGGTGGAGGGGGAGGTATCTATGAATTTCCTTCATTGCACAGGGGGTTGGACTAGATGACCCTGGAGGTCCCTTCAAACTCTATTATTTATTTATTATTATTTATATTTGTATTCCACTCATCCTGCAAATATGCTTAGGGTGGGTAACAGCATTTGTAGTAGATACAGAGTTTAAAATTTAAAACACAAAGCAATATAAAACATTGAAATTGGTAGTTACAACTAAAACGAAATTTGCTGGCTATAAGGATTTTGGCCCGTTGATATGGATGGAATAATGGCCAGCTATCAGTGGGTAGATGACAGCAACCTCAGGGAGGCCATGTATGGGCGCCTGCTGCCTCATCCAAAGGCATGGCGGAACAGCTCCTTCTTGCAGGCTCTGTGGAACTGAAGAAGATCCCACAGGGCCTGGAATATCAGTGGGGAGCTTGTTTAACCAGGCTGGGGCCTGGGCAGAGAAAGCCCTGGCCCTGGTTGACATCCCTCACGCCAGGGACCACCAGGAGATATTGATCTTTAGAGTGCAATGCTCTCTGGGGCATATATGGGAATGATTCTATGACATACACATGGTAAGTGATTTGATGGTGAGTTTTGTGTGGCCTCATTTTAAACTCCTGTGCATCCATTGGTATATTGTGTACAGTTCTGGTCACTGTATCTCAAAAAGGACATTGCAGAGCTGGAAAAAGTACAGAGGGGGACAGCCAAGATGATTAGGGCATTGGAGCACCTTAGGCTGAAGTGTCTGGGACTTTTTAGTTTAGAAAAGAGACAATTAAGGGGGGACATGACATGACAGAGATGTATAAAATTACGCATGAAGTGGAGAGACGAAGATAACTTTTTCTCCCTCTCCCAAAATACTAGAACTTGGAGGCATCCAGTGAAACTGATGGACAGTAGGTTCAGGACAGACAAAAGGAAATATTACTTTATACAGAGAGTCATTAAAATGTGGAATTGACTGCTAGAGGATGTAGTAATGGCCACAGGAATAGCTCTAAAAGGGGATTAAATAGATTCATGGAGGATAAGTCTATCAATGGCTACTAGTAGCCATGGTGAGTGAGGTGATTAATCCTCTGAATCCCAGAGACAGGAGACGACGTCAGGGAAGGCCTCAGCTTCTATGCCCTGTTGTTGGCTGTCCAAAGGAACACTGTGTGAGGCAGGATGCTGGACTAGATGGACCACTGGTCTGATCCAGCAGGGCTGTTCTTATGTTCTTATAATTTGATTTGATTGGGAGTTGGGAGTGACCAAAGACAAAATTCCTGGCTGGTCCAAGAGTGGTGGTACCAGTGGATCCATGATTTTTGTGAAGGGATCTGTGGCCAACAACATATTTGATTCAATAGTGAATTTTGGGTGACCAAAGGAAAAAATCATGAGGATCCATGCTTTGGATCCATGTTTTGTAACATGACAGCACCATGAAGGGATAGAGCTGAGATTTCTATGGTGCAGTCTGTGGCTGTGTATATGTTAAGTGATTTGGTGGTGGATTTGGGGTGACCGAAGGTAAAATCCTGTGTAATCACGAGGATCCATGCTTTGGATCAATGTTTTTGGCCCATGGAAGTGCCACAAAGTGGTAAATCTGTGATTTCTATGGTGCAGTCTTTGGACATGGTTGTAATTAGTGATTTGATAGTGAATTTGGAATCACCAAATGCAGAAACCACGAAGATCCCGGCTTTGGAATTATGTTTTTGTACAATGGTAGCACTACAAAGTAGTGGATCTTTGATTTTTCCAGTGAATATGGATGTAGAAACATAGAGCTGGAAGCATCTCAAAGGTCATCTAATCCAACTCCCTGCACAATGCAGCAACTACCCCCCCCCACTCCCTCAGTGACCCCTGCTTTCTGCCTATAGACTAAGACATGATCTACAATGACAGTGGTTTTATTATTTTTCAGTGAAAATATATGAATTCATGAGTCCTTGGATCTATATTTTTGTGCCATTGCTGTTCCACAAAGTATTGGATGCATGTTTTTCATGGTTCAGTCCACAGTATTGGCTTTGACATGTGATTCAATACTGGATTTGGGGGAGTTCTGTTAAAAAAAATAAGAGAATCCATGTAGATCTGGCTTTTACTTTTTCCAGTTGCTAATGTAATACTTTAACACATAGAGACAGAATATTAAGGCTCTGATGATATGGCAGCTCTGTTAATAAAAACTGATCTTTGTTTTGTCCAGGGTTCTTTAGAAAGAGAAAGCATTGCACACTTTTCAATGATTTTTTGGAAAGACGGACCATCTAGTGTGCCAGATATACAGGCAATAATTCTGAACAGAAAAGTTCTGGTGTATTTATCAGCAGTATCTGTAGCTGCTAGTGGACCTGGACCCTCTATACCTTAGAGAAGGGCTGAATCGTTCACAATCTGTAAAAGCAGCTGAGAACCTTGTTTTAACTATAATATTTATGTGCCACATCCACATAACAAGGGCAGTCTAGGTAAAGGGATGAAACTGTTTTTTTCTTGTACCCATTGCTCAAGCTTCTTCAAATGGCCTTAAAAGGCCATTTCAGAGCACTGCATATTAATTTTGTAATCAGTTCATTCAGGACACTAGTGACTAACGCTTTTGGGGGAAGTGACAGTAAAAAGGTCTAAGGCAGTTGGGAAAAGGCTAGCAGCCTGCCTACAATTGTTAAAAAAGTAATTGCGTTGAAGACTAGATAGAGAGTTCAGTGTAGTGGTTAAGTGCAAGGACTCTAATCTGAGAGAACTGGGTTTGATTTCCCACTCCTCCACTTGGATCTGCTGGATGACCTTGGGCAAGCCATAGTTCTGGAACAGCTGTTCTTGAAAAAGAGCAGTTTCTGTCAGAGCTCTCTCAGCTCCACCTACCTCACAGGGTGTCTGTTGTGGGGAGGGGAAGGGAAAGGAGTTTGTAAGCCACTCTGAGACTTCTTCGGGTAGTGAAGGGCAGGGTATAAATCCAATCTCCTCTTCTTCTACATTGAAGACTAGAAATTTTACCAGAGCTGTATTTGAACTTCTCCACCCTACCCAGCATGACCAGTATAAGGTTTTCTGCCAAACGACAGTTCTCATTAAGGGCAAATCAGACTTCGATTTATTAAAAAAATACTTTACAAGGGGGAAAATCTATGCATTCCATGTACTTTTTTTTTTTTTACAAAGAAATAGCTTTAACAGTTTGATACACTTGTACAGTCAGCTACTAAAAGAAATGCACTGCGTTAGAGGATTATTCACAGAGAGGCTTAAAATTTTCCCAGTTTACACTATTATAAAAACCTCTTTAAAACACTTGCTAAATGTCAATAAATATACTAAGGCCACACAAAGCAAAAACAGTCTTCCAGGCAATTGTACATATCCTGTATATGCAAAGACCTTAGATATATTAAAACCACAGAAAAATATCTTAGCTGCCAATCAAAACTGAATTTAATCACAAAACACTACACAAAACTATTTTATACAACATGTAAAGTATAAGTATTTGCTTAGACAGAATTGAAAGTGCTATATTAAGAGAAGCCCCTTCTCAACTACATGTGCTGTTGGGTTCTAAAACTATTATGTATACTAATGGAAGGCCATGTTATTGGGAAGTTGTCTGTTGAACCAACCTAAATTAACCTACAGTACAAAGCTTTCAAGAGCTGAAGGACAACCACCCCCACTTAGCAACCTTCAAAAAAATTAAAACACCAATATGGCTATAAATACTCAGCATTTATAAGAGAATAAGGTACAATCCCACCTATATTAAACATATTTAAGTACCATTGATTTCAGTACAGAAATCAATGGGGCTTAAAGACACTTAACATTGGCTGGATTGTTCCCTAAGTGAAAGAGTTTACCACTCAGTATAAATTCAAGCATGTGAATGGCAGCATGACAAAAAGTGAATTTAAATTATATTTTTCCTTGGGTTTTGACAATAAATGAAAACTTCCCTGACTCTTGCTACACAGTTATGTCCTTACATTTAGGAAAACTGCTAAAAGAACAAGAGCCCTTGTATTGTATGCAAAAAAACTTTATGATAAAGGTGTCTCTTAATATCGCATGAGTCCTCCACACATTCCATCTTCATGGAAGAGAACATCAGTTATCTACATAAAATAGATTTTGTTCAGAAACATTTAGGGGGAAGAATGTGAAATACCTAAGTTCACTTACATATATCTTAATTTTACTCTTGCAGATTTGTTAAATAGATCAGCAGACCAATACAGCCATTCAGTGAACACAAAACACCACTTTTCTTTGGACTTTGATAAAAAGAAACAGTATCATGTTTAGTTAAATATAAGAGGGTCCCCATTTTTCAACTTGGAGCCAATCAAGGCTTTTTAGACAAGAGCTAGGTTTCTGGAACTTCTAGTATTTAGCAACTGAGTGCAGTCATGACAGGATATACTGAATTGTTAACCAGAATATCTAACAAGTACTGAAATCTGACGAGAAGAAAGGCTTTCCAACAGAACAAAATACCAAGATTTTATTACAGCAATCATTCTGCCTTTGAATTTGTAATTATATCATGTTTATATACTCTAAGATTTATAAGGTAAGAGTTCCTATTCGCTTAAGCTATCTCTATCAGTGACACTGACAAGATAGATTTCCAAAATATTCACATTAATACCAATTTTACTCGCAATATTTCCTGAGAAATTACATTTAAAGTATCTTTAGGTCTAGAAATCTTAAGATTTTACTTTCCCCAAATGATCCTTGGCAATTTGAATCTGCTCGTTTGTCACCCGCCCCCCGCCCCCAATCAGTGGTTCTCTGATGACTATATTTTAAATTCATCCTCCTTACCAAAACAGTCCTTTACTCCAGTTATATAATTATGCAGACTTAAGCTGTTGTCCCTGTTCCTATTTTTAAAAAGAGATTTGGGAGCAAAGATCCATACACGCACCAGAGCTTCTTAGTTTCCTTTCCCACTGCAGCCACTTGGGTGTCCACCCAAATTCCTGAATGTCAAGGGATCCTGAAGGATAATCTGACACACTACAAAAGGCTGCAGATGGAAGTGGAATTCCGCACAGTTCCAGGGTGTGCACAAAAGTGTTAAGTGCATGACTGGAGCTCACAGGAATTTATAAGTAATGGCAATTTGTTTTTATAAACCATTTTAAGTGTCTCAAGTGTTTTTATGTAAAAAATAAAATGTGAAATTAGGATACATAAACAGGAAAGATGTTGAAATCTACGTATCTGAAATATGATTATTCAAAGAGAATGCTGCCTTAAATGCAACACAGAATCAAATTAGCACAAGCTTTACCTTGGTAGTTTAAAAAAACAAAACCTCCATGTTTGCTTTCTGCTACTTTAGTAGGCTACACTGCTGTTTAGTCAAGTAAGCTTGCTCTATGTTATGCATGAATTTACAAAAGTTTGCTGCTGTAACTTAATGTTTCCAGAAGAAACTTGCAACTACTGTTCCCCGTTAATTCTATGTCATGTTCTGAAGGATAATCAAAAAATAGGGGGGGGTGCACAACATTTTGGTTGGCCGGGGGAGGGGGTGTTTGGATTTGTTGGTTTAAATTTGTGCAAGTTCTGTTTTGAAACAGGGAGACACAAGTAATTAATGACTTTACCTTAATCTGTAAGATCTTTTCAGATTGTACCAGTTCCTGAGTGGTTTATACACAGCGCTGGTTTACAGGTGACAGTTACTTATGCTGGATGAAATGTCTAAGAAATGGTGTAAGCCATCTTTTATGACATGGTCACAATGGGCAAAGAGAAAAAGATGCTTGGAAGACTAGTAAAATGAATGGAAGAAATATATGATAAAATAAAGATGGTATAATAGAGATGGTCTCATATATATAAGTGATGCCCTAAAGCTCATATTGCCTGTGAAGAACTGCACTTTGCACAGCTCTCATAAAAGTTTATGAAGATTCTTCTGGACAAGTGGAAAAAAGTGGAAAAAGCTAGAGTATATGCAGGGATTATATCCTGAACCAGTAGTGGTCAATCTAGAATTTAAGATTTAAAATTATGCTCCTGCATAAAAATGTATTACCTTATATAGAAAGATCTCCTCCTAATACCTTATTTACACACAATTCACCCCCACTCCAATCTGAAAAGTTAAGTTTGAAATTTAAATATTTGCTATTCATCTTCAGATTTGCACCAGGACAATCTATACATATATGTGTATATATCAGGAGTAATAATACAGGTTCTATCTAATCACTGCAGTGTTTTCCAATTATTTTGCTATTGGTTTAAAATTGTGCCCGCTATACTGAGGTGCTAATAGGCATATAAATCTACACAAAACAATATTGCACAAAGTAATTGCTATTATAAACATTTATATGCATTTTTTTTCAAAAGAACAGATAGCAAAGATGCATTTAAAATCACAGCTGTTTTCTTTTCATATAGTGCTACAAGTCTATCCCCTTACCCCAGTGAAGACAAGAACCAAGTTGCTTAGAAACAGCTTTGATTACACCGTCATAAAGTTCACATCCTATATGTGAAGGGCTTCTTTCTTTCAGTACCAAAAATAAATGTAATTCAGTATGCTGTGAGTGAAAAGCTGGCTACAGTTAATATTGGGGGGAAACTGTATGACTGTTAAACAATGTTAGCTAATGACACTTGACATACTGCCATATAGTTTTTCAACACAGCAGTAGCACTGTGTACCCAAGAGTCACATGTGGAAACAGCAATCCATGTGTGATACTTTATTGTGAAACCACAGTATAGAATTTTGAGAAAAAAGGCAACCAATATATATATAATTAAGCCTACTCTACTGGATTAAGTGCATCAATGCAAAGGAGAGGATGGTTTCCATCTCAGATGCTTGCTATGAATTAAACAAGCCACCAAATTGGTTAGAATATTGTAAAGCCTTAAAGTGCTCAAAGAGAACAGTTTCCTCAAAGAAACTGCCAACGGTTAACTTTCATTAGACACTAGTGTTACATTAGCCATCAGAGAAGTTACTGAAACACACTGTTCCCACAAACATTAAAAGCATAGGTATGGGAAATGTCAGTTATTACTGTTCAAGATCACACACTCTGCAACTAACCTCATACATCAGCTTCTTTGTTAATGTGTTGATAAGCAATTAAATTACACTGCTGGTAACTTGAGCTTCCTCCAGGCTTTCACAAGTCACTCTTTGTCTGTCTGTCTGTCTGTCTGTCTGTCTGTCTCTCTCTCTCTCACACACACACACACAAATATCATTGATCATTAAAAGTGCTTTGCTTTCTCTTTCATTCAAGCCATCACTTTGTGACTCTTCCAAAGAAACCATCCCTTTTAAGCTGAAAGCCAAAGAACAGATGTAAGGGTATCAGATTTACTAAATACTTGAAGTTCCTGAAGGAAAAACAGAGATGTCAAATTATTACCTCATTCCCTTAAAACAAACTGTAGTCCACTACTACATGCTGTACTAAGGGAGTAAAATACAATTCTAACTTTGCATAATCTGTGTAAAAAAGATATGCTTGACATTTTGGAATGTCACCTCTCTTTATAGAATTATAGGCAAGATATCTCCAATAAAACATAACCCAGTTATAAAACTATAACTTCACATCAAAATTTTAAAAAGCTGTTTAAAAATGTATATGATTATGTACATATCACACAAGAAAGCCTGTATGATCATCTTGTGGATTGTGTTACTGATCTGATTCTAGTTTAAAAACTGGAAGGGACTGAACTAGCTCATCTTGTAGGACAAGTCACGACAGAGAGGAAAACAAGGACGATGGTGCCGCCGTTGTCATCTGTACTTCTGTTCCTACTTCTTCAGACTCCTGCTTCACAAGCACGCATTGGTCTTCAATATCTGATTCCGTCTTGTCACAGATGCTGCTGTCCATATTTGAAATGCTTTCCAGACTTTGAGAATTCTCCCCTGCAGGATGATACTGTTTGAGTCTTATATGCCAGGCTAAGCTACACACAGCAGACACCGTCTTGAACTGATGAATGACATTTCTAGGGATGAAGTAGATGTCATTATCACATAGCTGTATTCTAGCATAGCGAATGCCTTCTCGTCTCATTTGGTTTAGCTTGGCTTCATCTACCCACTGAACACACTGGAAGGAGAAAATAGGTTGGAGGTAAGCCACACGCATGGTACACACTAGGTTTTCATTTCTATTGCAAAGTACTTATATTCTGCCTAGCAGACCAATTTTAGCTTTTTAAATAAATCATAAAAGCCACAGCTTGTTCACTTGAAGCACAGACCTCTTTAAAACAACATCTTAAAAATATCACAAATACTAACAGACTTGAGATGGAGCTGCTAGTACACTAATTACAAGAAAAGCACATAATCAAATAGAGAAGTCAGCAAAGGTGATAATGGCTTGGCTTGGACAAACTAGGTATGCTGTTGCAGATTGTTCCCTCCTCCCACTTTTCCGGCAATCCTAAAAGCTGATGCTGGGGGATGGGGATGGGGGAGCTTTGCAGACAGAATCCCATAGGGAGGAAGCTGCTGTGAGGAAAGGGAATCGTCGAGAATCACCCCCTTCATCATCTTCCACCAGCACAAATTCAGCTGGCAGGGAACAACCCATTGGCATAAGAGGAATGCCAGACTCCCCCCCCCCTTTCATGGTGGCTCCTCATGGCTCTTTGTCCATGAATTTCCTAACTTCCACCATCAACTTTTCAGAGGTCTCAAGGGAGACAGGTCTGTCTGTTAGTGCCTTTCGTTCACAGTTCATGGCATCCAAGCTAGCGAAATTATTTTTCAGTCAAAAACAATTTTTATTAGCATTTATCTGCTGTCCAAAATTATGCAGTATGAATGGTACATAAAGCACACTTTCTACTACTAGACTGGGGGAAATGCAGAATCAAGACTTGTAATTCTTGAAAGTAGGGTCAGTGATACCACAGTTTTGGCTTGTGTGCCACAGAGAGGCTCCATGAAACAAAGGAAGAACAGCCAGAGGAGGATGCATTCATAAATAAGTCAGTGTGGTTGTACTAGTTAAGAGTGGGAGTCCCTAGAAGCTGGGAGACCCAAGGGTCAAATCCCCACTGTGCCACAAAAGCTTTCTGGGTGAACTTGGCCTGTCACACACTCTCAGCCTAACCTACCACACAGGCTGTTACAAAGATAAAGGGAGGAGAGGAGAAAGGCAGGGTATAATGAAGTAAAATAAATTACATAAAATAAAACAATCACCTTGAATGCTTATTTTTCTCTACATTTTCTGACTTAACAGTACTTATGTATTCTTATGTATACCTCCAAATGTGGGGAAAGACATGTTTGTTAATGTCACAAATAGTCACAAGTCACCAAAGAAACCTTGTTCAAACCTTGTAAATCTCTTAAAGATACCAGGCAAGACAATTCAGTGTTGTGGTGCAACTTGTACATGACACCAATGAAACATCATCTGGACTGCAGTTTGTGATATTCTGTACAAGACTGGACTGGATTGTCCTGCCTTGTAATGAGCTGGTTACCTTTACTCACACTGTAGGTTAAGTCTTCTTTAGCAGAAAATGAGCATGATTCCCTGTTTCACCTGTGTGGTATTCCATATTTTGGGAGCCTTGTTTAATGGGGAGTAAAAAAATCAAAGATCCTCTGTTTCTTTGGGAAAACTTGCACAGTAGAAGTCTCAACCAGAGAATGTTGAAGTACCTGTGATACTGGAGGTTCGTGTAGATCCAACTGAAGTCGCTGAACTACATCGGTGAAATCCTCTGCATGAAAGCAAACTACATCTTTGGTTATACGAGGCTGGTCACTCCTAGAGGGAGGAAGATAGAAAATATTTAGAGAACTTGCTATCCCATCCAAACTATTGTGGCTATTATAAAAGCACAATAGGTGCTTGTACTGGCTGGTGGAGGGTAACTTGATAAAAATATTCCCCACAAGAAAACTCCAAAAGACGAAACTCAAGAACTGAAGACATTTTTTTTGAAGTAAAGGAATTCTGAGACGAGAACTCAGAAAAGTTCCCAGCTGGTGCTGCAGCAATAAAAAAAGAACTGAGGAGGGTCACAATGCCTCCCACTCAGGCTTATGTAAGTGCACTTGAGCCTGAAAGAGGGAAGATTTCACACCTAAAGGCTTAGCTCTAAAAGGTTCCATGTCAAGTCCCGGTGCATGCACAGGGTTCATTTGTGAGGTACACACTTTCCCAAGAGTGTGCAGAAAAAGCAATGAGCATTCCTTTCCTGCAAATTACAGTTCAAAGAAAAAAGGTACCAACATCAGCAATCTGCAGAAATCTGGATTTATATTCTAGATTATTTTCACTAGTATGTTAGATTTTAAATGTTTCTACAAGTGTGCTTGCAATTATTATTTGAAATCTGTCTATGGTCCATTTTGGCACTAAACCACCACTACACTTACCATTCACCAAACTGTACAGCTTTTAGAACTCCTACAGCAGCTGTACTTTGCCAGTCAAACCCTTGCCCAACATGATCAGCATGTGCTCTTGTTCTGTCTTCAAAAAGAACTTCACGGGGTTCGCTGGTCCGAGGTAGATACTGGAGATTTTTTATTTCGTTCATTGATCTATTAAATGAAATGAAGACAGGGAGAAGACTATTAGAATTATTGGGGTACAACTGACAGCCTTAAAATTATAGTGTTTTCCTAACTTTGATATTCAAGGATTGTTTTATTTTATACACACAAAGGGTGGAGAGTTACATCCAAGCTAAATTTTTCATTAGCAGAATGGAACTATAGAAGAAGAAGAAGAGACTGGATTTATACTCAGTCCTTCACTTGGCGTCTCAGAGCGGCTTACAAACTCCTTTCCCTTTCCCTCCCCACAACAGACACCCTGTGAGGTAGGTGGGGCTGAGAGAGCTCTTTCAAGAGCTGCTCTTTCAAGAACAGCTCTGACAGAGCTATGGCTTGCCTAAGGTCATCCAGCAGCTGCAAGTAGAGGAGTGGGGAATCAAACCCGGTTCTCCCAGATTAGAGTCCACACACTTAACCACTACACCAAACTGTCTCTCCCACTTTATGCCTCCCACTGACCTCCATGAAATGCTGAAGGAGGAGGTGGAGGAGACTGGATTTATACCCTGCCCTTCACTACCCAGGAGTCTCAGAGCGGCTTACTATCTCCTTTCCCTTCCCCGCCCCACAACACAGCAGCAACAGAAACAAGTATCTAATCTTGGCACAAAAGTATAAGATGGCAAAGAAGAAGGAAGCAAAGGTAAACAGGAAAAGAATGTGTACAGTAACATATTTTGGGATGGAGACTAACATCTGGTTTCAGGACCAGAACTAGAAAAAAAGGATCAATGATGTAAACATAATTATTAGCTTTCCTCCCTCTGTTGTCTCAAAAGCAGTATTACCTGCGTCGTTTGAATGGGGACTTTGGCATATCAGCTGTCGGAATCATCTGTTCTCCTGGCCTTACCCACATTATAGGGCCATCATCGCTCTGTGACCGGCACTGAAGTCTGAGGCTAGAAAGAGTACCCCAGGGCAAAGTCATCTGTATACCAGAGAAGAAATCTGAATCAGCTAATTCAAAGAATATAATGCACAAACTGACTCATAGAAAGCAGACATAGCATTAAAAGAAATCTATGTAAAATGCTAGTTCTCTCTTAACAGGATACAGTAGGTTTGATCATTATTGGAGGTGTGCATTCAGATCTACCTGAGCCAAAAATATACCTGAAAAATACCTTATCGGTATTTCTCGGGTATATTTTAGCATCCCAAATGAATCCGGGTTTTCTTAGGAAAACCGAAAAAAAATCCCAGACGTATTAGAGAATTACCAGTTGAACCAAAAACAGTGGAAAAGCAGGAGCAGATTACTCCTTCCTCTCAGCTGTTTGTCGGGATTGTACTGCAGTCTCTTTAAAGTTTAAAGGGACTACAGAAGACAGCCCAAGGATCAGCTGTGCCGGGGGGAGCATACTGTTCCCCCTGCCTTGGCTTGGGGCTGGCTTCTCATGCAGCCTAGTTTAAACCGGGCTGCAGGAGAAGTCAGCCCCAGAAGCTGCTGTGTCGCAGGGAGCAATCTGCTAGCCATGGCGTGCAGATCCTGGGGCCAGCTTCTGCTATGCAGTTTAAACCGCACTGCAGGAGAAGCCATCCCAGCCAGGATCTATGTGCTTCGGGGAGAGACCTCTCTGTGGCACACAGATTCTGGGACCAGCTTCTCCTGCAGCGCAGTTTAAACCTTGCTGCAGGAGAAATTAAAAAAAAAAAAAACTGGTATTTTTTTCAGGTCTATTGGACCCAAACAAATTTGGGATTTCCAAAAAATCCCAGATCCAAATACCATACCGGTATTAGAATCCAGGATTTTTCGGAAATATAAAAAAAAACTTTGGGTCCAATTGACCTGCAAAACACTGATAAAAAAAATTTGCACTCCCATAATAACTATGTTCGTGAAACATCTCTCTCTATCCCTTCTTCATCCTACACAACAGCTCTCCAGTTGTGGAACAGAATGCAGCAAGTGGGAGGAGGGATACTATAGCATGAAGAGCCTGCCAAGGAATGAAAGATATATTTCTGCCAATTCCTCTAGAGCTACAACCCGCTGTACTGCATCCCGCTCTGTTCCCAAGTCTCCCTGCCACAAAGGAGCAACTTTGAGGAGCATGAAGGGACAGACCTGCTCTGTGAACGCTGTCCCTAGTGTTTTGGACCCAATTCAGTGTTACTAGTTGGCCATGCAAAAAAATAGGTATACGTAATTTTGTTTGTTCCACTCCCCAGCTATTCAATTACTGATTAGTAATGTATTACAGATATTAGTAATGCCTGTAATATAATTTACTTTCATTTTTATAAACTTTACTATGTAGCAAAAATAATGCTTACTCTAAGAAATGGAGATTCTTCCAACATATCAAGAAATTCCGGGAAATAGTCTCCAACTTCTTCATCCACTGCTCCAACAAGGCTGATCTGCCTCATTGGACCTGCTCTGTAGGTTCCACAACAATACGTTCGACTGACCTGAGAGGGTATCAAGAAGTTACAATGCATTTTTGTTCTATGGCAGGGGTGGGCAAATTGCGGCCCGCGGGTCACATGCGGCCCGCCACAGAGTTTTTTGCAGCCCACCAAGACAGTTAGCCACATGGTTTCAGTCAGGCCTCCGTTGGGCCTGGAGCGCCGAGAAGCGGCACTCCGGGAGTGAACTGTCCAGGGGGTGGGCACATTACCAAGCCCCACCCCCTACTCCCAGAAGCCCTGCTGGGCCACAAGGAGGCAGAAGTTACCTTCCCTCCCTCTTCCTCCTCTTCCCGGGGCCGCAGCGCTCCGGGGAGGCCCTGCCCACCCCCACCCTTGCCTTCCCCGGGCCACACCAAAGCGCAGCGCTCCGAGGAAGCCCTGCCCACCCCCACCCTCGCCTTCCCCGGGCCGCGCCAAAGCGCAGAGCTCCGGGGAAGCCCTGCATGCAGGCAGCTGCTTTCAGCAATCTCTCTCTGACTCTCTCTGTGTCCTTCTGCATGTGTGTGTGTCTGTGTCCCTGTGTCTGTGTCTCTCTCTCTGTCCCTATGTTCCCCTGTGTGTCTCTCTCTGTCCCTCTGAGTCTGTCTGTCTGTCTGTCTCTGACCCTCTGTGTGTGTGTCTTTCTCTCTCTCTCTCTCTCCCTATGTTCCCCGTGTGTCTCTCTCTGTCTCTGTCTGTCTGTCTCTCTGTCCGTCTCTGTGTGTGTCTTCCTCTCTCTCTGTCCCTATGTTCCCCTGTGTGTCTCTCATTGGGGCTTATTCCCCTCCTCCCCACCCCAAAACTTGGTGATGCCACTGCAGCTGCAGCTTATTCCCCTCCTCCCCGCCCCGAAACTTGGTGGGGCCACTGCAGCTGCGCAGCGCAGGGATCCCCAGGTGCCCCCACATGCTGGGCTTTGGAGCAGGGCCAGGCTAGCTGTGGAGAGCCACAGCCTGGCAGGTGTGCACATCGCTCTATCTGCCTGTCTCTGCAGCCACTGTCCCCAGATGGCCTTCTTGCTGCCAATTAACTAATGAATGCAATCATTTTAAAAGGTGCAGCCCTCCGCTAACCTCCGCTCCCACAAAGTGGCCCCCAGCCAAAACAATTGCCCTCCCCTGTTCTATGGCATAGCATTTAAGTTATTTAACACAGCATGTTAAGAGAACATAAGAACATAAGAGAAGCTGTGCTACATCAGGCCAATGGCCCATCCAGTCCAACACTCTGTGTCACACAGTGGCCAAAACCCAGGTATCAGGAGGTCCACCAGTGGGGCCAGAACTCCAGAAGCCCTCCCACTGTGGCACCCAAGCATCAAGAATACAGAGCATCACTGCCCCAGACATAGTGCTCCATCTATATTTTGTGGCTAATAGCCACTGAGATTTCTGCTCCATATGTTTATCGAATCCCCCCTTGAAGCTGTCTATGCTTGTAGCTGCTACCACTTCCTGAAGCAGTTAATTCCATGTGTTAATTACTCTTTGGGTGAAGAAGTACTTCCTTTTCTCTGTTCTAAACCTACAGTTCATCAATTTCATTGAGTGCCCACAAGTTCTTGTACTATGAGAAAGAGGAAAAAGTACTTCTTTCTCTACCTTCTCTATCCCATGCATAATTTTGTAAACTTCTATCATGGTTTCTCCAAGCTAAAGAGCCCTAGCTTCTTTAACCTTTCTTCATAGGGAAAGTGTTCCATCCCCTTACTCATTTTAGTTGCCCTTTTTTGCACCTTTTCCAGTGCTACAATATCTTTCTGAGGTTCAGTGACCAGAACTGTACACAGTATTCCAAATCCATCGATTTATACAGGGACATTATGATACTGGCTGATTTGTTTTCAATTCCCTTCCTAATAATACTCAGCATAGCATTTGCTTTTTTATTGCAGTCGCACACTGAGTTGACATTTTCAGTGAGTTATCTACCATGACTCCAAGATCTCCCTCCTGGTCAGTTACTGCCAGACTGAACCCCATCAATGTGTATTTATAGTTGGGATTTTTGGTTCCAATGTGCTAACATTACTTTGCACTTGGCCACACTGAACCTCATTTGTCACGTTGATGCCCACTTGTCCAGCCTCGACTTGTCCCTCTGGAGCACCTCACAGTCCTCCCTGGTTTTCACTGCCCCGAACAATTTAGTGTCATCTGTAAACTTGGCCATTTAACTGCTTATTCCCAATTCCAAATCAGTAATGAACAACTTAAAAAGCACTGGACCTAGTACTGAAGCTTACCACCTTCCACTGTGAAAACTGCCCATTTACTCACTCTGTCTCCTGTTGATTAACCACTTTTTAATGCACAAAAGGACTTGTCCTCTTATCCCATGACTGCTGAGTTTACTTAGGAGCCTTTGATAAGGAACTTTATCAAAAGCTTTCTGGAAGTCTAGGTAAACAACTTCTATTGGGTCACCCTTGTCCACATGCTTGTTCACCACCTCAAAGAACTCTAATAGGTTAGTGAGACAAGATCTTCCCTTACAGAATCCATGCTGATTCTTCCTCAATAGCTTTTGTTCATCAATGTGCCTACTAATTCTATCTTTAATAATGGATTCTACCAATTTACCTGGTATCAACGTCAGACTGACCAGCCTGTAATTTCCCGGATCGCCTCTGGAACCTTTTTTTAAAGACTGGAGTTACATTAGCTACTTTCCCATCCTTGGGAATGGAGGCAGAATTTAGTGATACATTGCATATTTTTTGTCAGGGGATCCACAAATTCGTATTTGAGTTCTCTCAGAACTCTTGGATGTATGCCATCTGGGCCTGGTGATTTGTCATTTTTTAATCTGTCCATCAATCGTAGGACCTCCTCTCTCATCACCTCAATCTGACCCAAGTCTTTTGATACCCCTCCCAATATCAGCAGTTCTGGAATGGGCAAGCACCTCCCATCTTCAACAGTGAAGACAAAGGCAAAAAAAAAAGCACTCAGCGTCAGCATTTCTGCCATTTCCCTACCATCCTTTAGTAATCCTTTTACCCCTTGGTCATCCAAGGGTCCCACTGCCTCCATGGCTGGTTTCCTGCTACTAATGTATTTGAAGAAATTTTTATTATTGGTCTTTATGTTTTTTGCAA
This sequence comes from Lepidodactylus listeri, assembly GCA_029233225.1. NCBI lineage: Eukaryota > Metazoa > Chordata > Lepidosauria > Squamata > Gekkonidae > Lepidodactylus > Lepidodactylus listeri. The sequence continues at coordinate 56,067,485 of JARCFY010000002.1, read as the reverse complement.
TACGTTCCTCATAGTCCCTTTTTGCCTGTCTGATCACCAACTTGCATTTTATTTTCCAAAGCCTGTGCTCCCTTTTATCTACCTCACTTGGAGTAGCCTTCCACTACTTAAAGGAATCCTTCTTACCTCTTACTGTTTACATTACTTTGTTCGTTAACCATGTAGGCTTTTTAAAATACTCATTTGTACCTTTCCCAACCTGTGCTTTACATTTTATCTGAGCTTCCAGTATTGTAGTTTTAAATAGCCTCCAGGCTTCCCAGAGGGATTTGACCCTCTCTCCCTTTCCTTTCAGTTTCTTCTTCACAAGCCCCCTCATTTGAGAGAAGTTACCCCTTCTAAAGTTAAATGAGGTTGTGTGGGTCTTTTGGGGCAGTTCCCTATTTAAGATAAAAGCTAAAATAAATTAAAATCAACTAAAACAATGCTCCTCTCTAACGAAGCACAGCCTAGAAATGCCTAATCACCCCAGAGTGTGTTCACCCCTGTCTTTTGGTCTTTCTTTCCCCAAATCAATACCCCCTCTATGTACCCCAAATCAATACCCCCTCTTATCATCCCACAATACTGCAGAGCTTTCTCATTTGCAAGATTATACCCACAATGGTTTTACAAGGAATTTTTTTTTAACGGTCCCTATTCTGACAGAATCTGCCCTTGTGGCCTTAATAGGATTGATACATCCTTTCATGCCCTGCTTGAATGTAGGTTCTTTGAAAATATAAGGACCATTATATTAAGCCTTTAATTAACCACCCATCTCCTTATACTCCAGAAACTCTGGCTCTTTTGCTTAACAATAAGGATCCTAAGTTTACCTCTGCAATTGCAAAACATGTTTCAGTGCTTTTAGCCCTTGCATAAAAAAATAAGGAATGAGTATTTTCCACTGCTCATCAATAAGCTTCTAAGGGAATAAAATGGAAGTCCGCAATTTACATAAATGTTAAACACAATAGCATTGCGGTCACTGTTTTCAACCAGTACTATCACATTTACAGCTCTCACCAGGTCTTGAGCATTACTTAGGACCAAATCCAGGATTGCCTCCCCCCCCCCCCCCCCCCGGGTAGATTCAGTGACCATGTGCTCCACAGCACAGTCACTGAGAGTATCTAGAAACCCAATCTCTTTCTCCTGATTTGAACACATATTGACCCAATCAATGTGTGGTTAGTTAAAACCATCTCTTACAACACAGCCACCCTGAGCCTGTTCATGGGGAGGGCAGGATACCAATGTAACAAATAAATAAATAAATAAATTTTGTCTAGCTGCTTTCCTTAATTCTCTTGCTATTTTTAAATCATCCTCTAACCTTCGATCTGGTGGGTGATAACAAACTCCCAGAGTTAAGCTTCCTTTGAGGCATACTATTTCCAACCACAGCGTTTCTGTAAGTGAATCTATTTCTCTTAGATTCTCAATCGTACTGGACTGTATACCCTCTCTGACATACAGAGCCACACCACCTCCAGTCCTTCCCTTCCTATCCTTCCAATATAATTTATATCCAGGAATCACTGTATCCCACTGATTATCCACATCCCACCAAGTTTCTGAAATGCCCACAATGTCTATTTTCTCCTCTGGCACTAAGTATTTCAGCTCCCCCATTTTACCTCAGACACTTCTAGCATTTGTATAAAAACATCTATAATTTCCCAGACACATTAGGCCAGCAACCTTCCTCCTCTGGCCTTTAGACCTTGTCAGGCAGACAATATTGTTTGTCACCCTCTCAGTGGCCAGTCCTAATCCATTTCCCTCTAGAACAGTAAGAGTTAACTCTTCATCTCTTAGAGATGAGCCATCCCGAACCAGAGACACTTCATGTCCTATTGGCTTTCCCCCAAGATTCAGTTTAAAAACTGCTCTGCCATATTTTTTATTTTAAGGGCCTGGTTTGTTCTCAGGACAAGTGGAGGCCAACTCTTGTACAGGTCCTGCTTGTTCCAAAAAGCATCACAGTGCCTCACAAACTTAAACTCTTCCTCCCTACACCATTGTCTCATTCATGCACTGAGATGCCTAATTTGTGCCTGTCTAGCTGGCACTTTATGTGGAACAGGCAGCACTTCCAAGAAGACTACCTTGGATGTTTTGGCCTTGAGTCTTCTGCCTAGCAGCCTAAATTTTTCCTCCAGGACCATACGACTACTTTCCCCCACATAGTAGATGCCAACATGTACCACGACCACCGTCTCCTTCCCAGCACTGTCTACCAGCCTATCTAGACCACAAGTAATGTCCGCTATGTTTGCACCAGGCAGGCAAGTCACCAGGTGCTCAGTGCGCAGGTTTACAACCCATCTATCTACATGCCTAAGGATAGAATCACCAACTACCAAGAGACCTCCTCCCTCTCTGCCCAGGGATGGTTCCTTGGTGCAAAAGGATACCTGTTCACCAACTGAAAAAGGGGTCCCTTCTGAGGGTACATTCCCCTTTTCATCAGCATGGCACCCTGTTTACCCTTGACCCTCATGCCCCAACAGTAGTGGGGCTGCTATTCTCAGAGTGGAATACATCTAACAAGTCCCCAAGTTTTATTTATGCACCTAACTGTCTCTGCTTCTCCAGGTAAGCCACCTTGGCCTCAAGGGTGCAAACTCATTCCCTGAAAACCAGGAGCTCCTTGCACCAAGCACACACCCATTTAATGTACGCTGCCTTGAGCCAGCTTGCCTGGCAAGGCGGGATAGAAATCAAAGCAATAAATAAATACTTCTGTCCAGTTGGCAGATAGTAATACATGTTACACTCAATGTAATACACTGCATCAGTGCAATACACTGGTATGTAATGTTATGGTATTGGCAAGTCTATGATCAGTTCCAGGGGTCATTTCGTAGAAAAAGAGGTGCAGGGGCTCATTAGCATAACTCATTAGCATAACTTATTTGCATATGCTACACCACCTGACATCACTGGAAGTATATCAGAAGACAAGAAAGAGAGAGAGAGAGAGAGAGAGAGAAAGAGAAAGAGAAAGAGAAAGAGAAAGAGAAAGAGAGAAAGAGAGAAAGAGAGAAAGAGAGAAAGAGAGAAAGAAAGAAAGAAAGAAAGAAAGAAAGAAAGAAAGAAAGAAAGAAAGAAAGAAAGAAAGAAAGAAAGAAAGCTGGCAGAGAGGGGACAGCTACTGATCCAAGCCTCAGAAATACCACTATTCTGAGAGGATAGCTTCAGTGGTGGCTGAAACCTTCAGAAGGCTGGTCAGAGGAACAAGGACCTTTCCAGGGGACGGGGTCATTTTGCTACAGCCATGACACAAGCAGGCATTCCCCCACCGGGGGGGGGGGCTGGCACCAACTCCCAGAGCTGAGCTCCCCCGAGCTCCTGCTCGAAATGACCCCTGGTCAGTTCTAGTAAAGAAGAGTTGATTTTTATACCCTACTTTTCTCTACCTGAAGGAGTCTCAAAGTGGCTTACAATCGCCTTCCCTTCCTCTCCCCACAACACCTTGTGAGATAGGTGGGGCTGAGTTTTGTGACAACTGTGATTGGTTCAAGGTCACCCAGCAGGCTTCATATGGAGAAGTGAGGAATAAACAGGTTGCTTACCTGTAACTGATGATCTTCGAGTGGTCATCTGTGCATTCACACCATTGGGTTTCTGCGCCTGCGCCGAAACTCATCGGTATGTAGAAAGCTCAACGGATTTTCGCGCCCAGCTCCACTGCGCATGCGCGGGGGCCCACCGCGCATGCCCAGAGGAGCTGGGCGCGGACATCCCGCCAGTTCCTTCTGACCGCTGCAACCAGTAGGAGTAAGCGAATTCCACCTGGCCGCAGAGGGGAAGGTGGGCGGGAGGTGTGAATGCACAGATGACCACTCGAAGATCATCAGTTACAGGTAAGCAACCTGTTTATCTTCGACGTGGTCTCTGTGCTTCACACCATTGGGAGACTAGCGAGCAGGTCTTACCTGGAGGTGGGTGCAGGCCGGCGGTCAGCGAGATGCACTTGACAGTACAAGCCTGCCCATGGCTGCTCTATTGGATGCTCTGGTGTCCAGGGCGTAATGTCGAATGAAAGTATTCGGAGACGCCCAAGTGGCTGCATGGCAGATGTCCGACAAAGCAGCTCCCTTTAGAAAGGCCGTGGAAGTGGATACAGCTCTTGTGGAGTGTGCCTTCACTTGGCCTGGTAGAGGAGTGTGAGCAAGTCTATAGCATAATGAAATTAACTCCACTATCCAACGGGAGAGTCTGTGTGAAGTTATTTGCGTGCCCATCCTGCCTTGTGCGTACGAGACGAAAAGGCGTGGAGATTGTCTGACCGCCTTGGTGCGGTTCAGATAAAAGAGGAGGGCTCGCTTGACATCCAGCGTATGCAACAGTCTTTCTTCATCTGATGTGTATTGAGGAAAGAAGTCCGGGAGGAAAACTTCAGAGTGCATGTGGAACTCTGATAGTACTTTAGGTAAGAAGGAGATGTCCGGGAGTAGGCGCACTCCATTTGGAGGGAAGGAGAGATAGGGCGCATCATGCCTGAAGGCCAGGATCTCACCTACGCATCTGGCTGAGGTAATGGCTACCAGAAAGGCAGTCTTCCATGTTAGCAGACGGAGATCACACGTAGAGAGCAGTTCAAAGGGCTTCCTCGTAAGCTGATGTAGCACCAGAGTCAGGTCCCATAGGGGTACTGGTGGCTTTGAGGGGGGGTATAGGTGAAGCATCCCTCGAAGGAAGCGCTTGGAGAGTGGGTAGGAGAACACTGTGAATTTATCGATAGTGTTATGGAATGCCGAGATGGCAGCCATATAGACTCTAATGGAAGAGTGCGATAATCCTGAGTCTGCCAAGGATAAGAGAAAGTCGAATATCCGTGAGAGGCCCATCGAGGTTGGGGAGGTGTCGTCTGGTCAGAGGAACTCCGCGAAACGGGACCACTTATATGCATATGATTTATGAGTGGACTGTTTCCTAGAGTTCAATAAAACGTTAGCTACTCTGGATGAGAAGCCAGTGGGAAGAGTCTCCACGCCGTCAATTTTAGGTGAGGGACGTCGTGGTGTAGAAGGGGTGAGTTGGTGATGGTGAGTAGCTGCAGATCTGGGGGGAAGTGGATGAATTGCCCCCGAGCTAGCGACAGTAGGAGAGGGAACCATGGCTGGCGCGGCCACCATGGTGCTATGAGGATGCAATTCACTTCCTCGGATAGTATTTTCCAGATCACCCGCGTGAGAAGAGGGAGTGGTGGGAAGAGATACAGGAAGTTGTCTGTCCATGGGAGAAGGAGCCCGTCCCCTAGGGAGCCGGGGCCGATTCCTCCTCGGGAGCAGAAGTGACGGCACTTGGAGTTGGTCCTGGTCGCAAACCCGTCGATGGTCGGGGTGCCCCAGCGGCGGAAGATCGGGAGTAGGTAATCGTCCAATAGTTCCCACTCGTGGGGGGAGGCAAGGCCTCTGCTTAGGAGATCCGCTTCGGTGTTCTCTGATCCCGGGATGTGAGTGGCCCTGGGATGGATGTGTTGAGAGAGGCACCAGTCCCACAGGTGGATTGATAGGTTGCAAAGGGATCGGGACACCGTGCCCCCTTGCCTGTTGATGTAGGCCACCGTGGTTGTGTTGACGGATAAAACCGCAACACAGTGGCCTTGTAGGAGGGTGCGGAAGGAATGCAGGGCGTAGAAGACTGCTAGGAGCTCCAAGTAATTTATGTGTCTGGACTGATGGGAAGTCTCCCATGGTCCTCCCATAGTGTGTCCATCTAGGTGTGCTCCCCATCCCCACTGGGAGGCATCTGTGGTGAGTGTTCGGGAGGGGGGAGGGAGATGAAAGGGGGCTCCTTGGAGGAGGTTTCTTGCCTGGGTCCACCACAGTAGGGAGTCTCGGACCTTGAGAGGGGGGGTGAGGGTGGTTGACTGAGCGTCCCTGTTTGGGTGGAATACGCTGAGAAGCCAGAGTTGTAACGGACGCATGCGTAGCTTTGCCAGTGGGAAACTCTATGCGGTATCCCGTCGTGACAATCGACAACACCCATTCGTCTGATGTTATTTCTTGCCATGTGGAGAGGAAGGGTGCCAGACGTGTGGGTAAGGCTGGGGAAAGGGAGAAGTCAAAGGCCCTGTTTGGGGCCTCTGGGAAACTTCTGGCGGCCTGACTGCTGGTTTGTAGGTGGCCTCTGTTTGCCCATGTAAGGCTGTCGCTGCTGCATGGGCGAGGGATGTGGATGCCAGGAACGGTCAGGAGAACTTCTGGCGGATGAGCGCCGTGACCAGGGCCGTGACCATGTGCGTGGCTTATATGGTCGTGAGATGGGAGCAGATACTCCAAGGGTCCTTGAAGCCTTGATGCTTTTGTCCCATTCTTGAAGAACCGAGTCCGTGGTGGCGTGGAAGAGCCCTTGCCCATCAAAGGGGAGGTCCTCAATTAAGGTCTTGGTGTCCTGCTGCAGGGAAGTGTTGCGCAGCCATGAGTGTCTACGCAGCGCAATGGCAGTGGACATAGTCTTGGATGAAGCATCCAGCGAGTGTTTTGAGGAATTAACCTGCTGTTTGGCCAAGAGGAGGCCTTCTTTCTGGATTTTTCGTAGCGCCTGCCATTTGTCGTCCGGGAGGCTCTGAGTTAGGTCAGATATCTGCTCCCACAAGGCGTATTGATACCTGCCCATGCAGGCTAGGTAATTTGCGGTTTTGATGCCTAGGGTTCCTGCCGAGTAAAATCGTCTTCCAAAGGAGTCTAAACGTCGGCTTTCTTTATCCGGAGGGGTGGAATGTGTCCTCTTGGATCTGGTGGCGGAGTTGACCACCATGGAATTTGTCTTGGGATGAGTCAGCAGGAACTCTATGCCATCTTCTTGGGAGCCGGTACATATGGTCCATCCGGCGAGAGGAAACAGGAGCTGAGGCCGGCTTGTCCCATTGGGACTTTGTTGCTTGGAGTAACACAGAAGAGAGTGGCAGTGCCACAGATGGGGACGTATCTATTTGAACTATATCGAAGACAGGGTCCGATACAGATTGAGGTGGATGGGCAATGGGAATTCCCAGCGACATGGCCATACGCTTGATAAGGTCTCCGTATGATGAGACATCCTCAGACGGTGAAATGGGGAGGTTGTCCAACGTGTCGGGCTTGGGAGAGGGTCCGCCGGGAGAGCTATGCGACGAGGAATCGTCGGGGTCGGGGTCAGCATCGGAGGACTCCGATGCCGGTGGTATAGGTGTCGGTATGTCCGGTTGTTGGATGTGCTGCCTCGACGTCGATTGGTTGGGTGGAGGTGCTGGTATAGACGGAGGCTGGTGTTGATCTTGGACTTGTCCCCACGTCGGTGGCGGTGACGGGGATCGAGGTCGATGACTTTCCCGGCGTCGATAGCTGGTGTGATGGTCCCATGCCGATCGGGACGGAGAGAGCCACGGCACCGTCGTAGATGGTGGGTAAGCCCCAAATGGGTAGTATCCCCGGGGGTCCCATTGGCGATAGTCATACCGGAGTGGAGATCGTGGACGATCCCGAGGCCGGTGCGGGTCCCGCGGTGGAGTAGGGCGTCGAGGTGGAGAGTGGGTATCCGAACGTCGATGTGGGCTCTCATAATCTGGTAAGTGACGGGAGCCTTCCGTACCTGCCGGCGACGCAGAGCGTCTAGAGCCCGATCTCGAGGAGCCGGCATGCGCGCACTGCCCGTGTGGAGGCGCGTAGTCCGACGGACCGAAGACCTGGGTCTGTAATACCGCCTCAGGTAGATCCGGGCCCGGAGATCTGAGAGGGGAGTCCAGCAACTGGATGATTTCCAGCGGTGGCGGGTGTGCGGTATCGGGTGGCGGCGGCTCCGCGGTCCCTACGGACATCGGTGGTTCGATGTCTAGATTTTTCCGGCGCCCAGCGTCACCCTTGTCGCGGGACTTATCGGCTGGTCGATGCTTGCGCTTCTCTGCCTTATCTTTTTTCTTCTTTTTCGTGGGGGTAGAGGCAGAAGAGTGCACCGTCATCGGTCTCTTAGGTGGCCGGTGGCCGAAATCAGAAGCCGCTTTCGGTATCGGCGGCTTCGATATGGTGGTCGACGTCATAATCGCTGTAGACGTCGATGGCAACACCGAAGAGTCCATAGGGCCTGTGGGGGCTGAAGACGGGCGAAGTGCAGACTCTAAGAGAGCGACCTTAAGGCGAGCCGCTCTATTTTTCCTAGTCTGATTTGAAAACTTAGAGCAGTGGATGCAAGATTCAGGCCAGTGGGATTCGCCCAGACAGAATATGCACAGAGAGTGCCCGTCCGGGGCCGCAAGTTTATTCCCACAGGAGCTGCAGCGTTTGAAGCAACCCCAACGCTCCATACAGTGGGGCCTCAAGGAGCTGAGGGGAAAGGTGGGGGGGGGAACTCACAGAGTCCACCGGGTTGGGGGAATCAGTGTCCGATGTCCAATAGGCTAAAGAATAGTCAAAGTCCAGTCCAGGTTCAAGAAAAACGGTAGATCCGAAGGCTTTCTAAAGTTATCCACGAACCGACGAGGAAGGCTGTTAGCCGAGCGGCGGTCAGAAGAGAACTGGCAGGATGTCCGTGCCCGGCTCCTCTGGGCATGCGCGGTGGGCCCCCGCGCATGCGCGGTGGAGCTGGGCGCGAAAATCCGTTGAGCTTTCTACATACCGATGAGTTTCGGCGCAGGCGCAGAAACCCAATGGTGTGAAGCACAGAGACCACGTCGAAGATCAAACCCGGTTCTCCAGATTAGAGGCTGCCACTCTTGTCCATTGCACCATGCTGGCTCTAAAAGAAAAGACACTTACTTGCAAGTTTAAGTTTGCTAGCAGTTTCCCAGCAGTTTCCAGAATCAATTTTTAAAGACTAAACTCCAAAGAGAAGGTTGTGGCTCAACAGTACAGCATATGCTTAGCATGCACACGGTCCCAGATTCAATCCCTGTTGGGAAGAGCTCTCAGGTGATAGAGACAGCTTTCTATTCCAAAGGGATATGCTGACCTCTGTAACTCTAGTAAGGATTGATTTCCAAGACTGATATTTTGCCCAACAAGGCATTCAGAATCCAGGGGATTGATGGGGTGGCCCTGACTGTTCCTGTGGCATGGATGCCTGTGGAATGGAGGGGGCTGGTAGGCCTCACAGAAGTGGGGGTTATGCCCTGTGATAGTTGGCCAAGATCTCCTTGGCAGCCAGTATTCAATGAACATGTTAACATGCAGCCCAAACCTGGGTGGGGGGTGTTAAGGAAAGTGTCTCTATGAAGACCAGCTCTCCACCAGCCAGGGGGGAAAGTGGCTCAGGTTACAGCAGGAGAAGACGGGTCCCAGGTTAGCCTATCTCAAACCCTGAGAAAGGGATTTCCCAAGAGGGGGACAGGTGTAGTTCCACCAGATGCAGCAGGAAGTTGTTGATTTTCATCTATAATCCTTAGGAGACATGCTTGGATACAGTCAACAGCTCTTCCTCCCAAAACGTGGGCTCATGTAGAGGCCTTTGAGAGCTCTTCATTGTTCTCATCTAAGACTGATGCGTTCTTCCAGCAAATCAAGAAAAACCACCAAACAGCTCGTTCCTTTCGGATAACGCAAGCCCATGCCCATTCGTAAAGGCCTAAATATTCAACATTTCAGCCATCCGGCACTCTTACCAACAACAGAGCTACTAGTATCCTCAACAAAGGTCCTCCCAACCACCCCTGCATAACCGACACAGATCTGGCTCAAGGCCCAGGTCTGGCCCTGCTCAACACCAGCCTTCAAAAGAATCCATGCAGGCTTCTAAACCTTCCTTTTGACACCAGATGATAATCTGTCTCACCCTTCTTTTCAGAATGGTACATTTCTGCCAGAATAGAGCAAAATTACCTCAGATTCCTGGCTGTTGTCCAATGCTAAAAAGGGTTATCAGTTAGAGTTTGCCCAGTTACCTCCATTGACAACAACTGCTCAGGCAGCTGACGTTTTTTCCAGAGTTATTTATAGAGTTGAGTGTTTTATTGGAAAAGGGTGCAGTTCAAAGTTTAAGCCCCTTTGATCCAGTGTTTGGTTATTATTCCAGATTTTTTCTGGTCAATAAAAAAGATGGTGGTTGATGTCCTGTTTTGGATCTGAGGGGTCTCAATTTCTTCCTCAGGATGTGTAAACTCAGAATGGTCTCCTTGCTTTCATTCTAACAACTGCTCAATCCAGGAGACTGGTTTGCAGTCTTGGATCTCCAAGACACATATTTTCATATTCCTATTCACGTTGATAATAGGAAACACCTATGGTTCTTGGTTCAGGGTATCCCTTATGAGAACATGGGTCCTCCATTTTGGCCTGTCCACTGTCCCTTGGGTGTTTACAAAATATATGGCAGTGGTAGTTGTTCATTTAAGATCTCCGGGATCTTAGAAGAAGAAGAGGAGATTGGATTTATACCCCGCCCTTAACTCGGAGTCTCAGAGTGGCTTACAAACTCCTTTCCCTTTCCCTCCCCTCCCCACAACAGACACCCTGTGAGGTAGGTGGGGTTGAGAAAGCTCTAACAGAAATTGCTTTTTTCAACAACAGCTCTGACAGAACTATGGCTTGCCCAAGGTCATCCAGCAGCTGCAAGCGGAGGAGTAGGGAATCAAACCCGGTTCTCCCAGATTAGAGTCTGTGCACTTAACCACTACACCAAACTGGCCCTCTTATATAGTTGTCCCTATTTAGATGACTGGCTCTGTACTGCCCCATCTGCTGTAGAGTTACAGGCACACTTATCACTGGCTCTAGAAACTTGCCAAAATCTCGGTCTACAGGTTAACTGGAAGAAATCAAACCTAGTTCCCTGCCAACAAACACCCTTTATTGGGGCTAGGCTAGATTCTACTTCTGCTCGAGTATTCTTGCCGGAAGACAAAGCCCTATCCATCAAGCGCATGGTCTGACAATTCAGGTGTAATCGTTTTCAGAGAGCCATTACCTACTCAGAGAATGTTAGGCCTCATGACTCCTCCTCCTCCCCTCCTCCTGACTTTGACCACCTTCATGGTTCCTTTTGCTTGCCTTAGAATGCAACCACTACAGAATCGGTTCGAAAGAGTGTTTAACCACACTGCATGCTCAGGAACATCACTTTTCTATCGCGAGGATACTAAAAGAATTGTAGTGGTGGACCCTTGATTCCAACCTACTGCTGGGAGTTTCCTTTGGTTCCCCATCCCCCCAAGTCACAGTTACTACAAAGGCTTCCCTTTCAGGTTGGGGTGCCTGAAGTTGGGATAGATGTGTCAGGGTCACATGCCCCAGGACTGAACAGGGCCTGCATATGAATCTGATGGAACTGAGAGCAATCTGCTATGCAGTCTTGCTTTCAACTTTTCAATGAATCACCCACCCCACCACCTGGTAAGTCAGCTTGCACAAGACAACAAAAATGAAAACAGTGTTGTACTTATTGTTGTTCATCGAGTTGTCACTGTGCAGGCACACATCCCTCCCTCCTACCCTGCCATGAGCTGTTCTGTTACCTTAATTTTTTTCTCTGACATAGCAGTGGCTCAGGAGAACTGAGGGAGAGTGCAGGAAAATGGCCTGAATGACTCCTGTTGGGAGGGGCTCCTTCTGCTCTGTTACTGTGCTAGCTAGAAAATCTTTTGACGGCTGGCCTGTGTGCCTGTGCAGTTCCATGTGTGCCTGCGCAGTGACAACTCAATGAACAACAGTTACAAGTAAATGCAACGCTGGTTTTTTGGCAAATTTATATCTTCCCAAAGATTTGACTTTTCTGTGAGAGATGAGGCGGCTTTACACTTGCTTGGATATTACAACCCCTTTGGCCTTCTGCAGTAAATACCACTTTTTCCTTGTTGTGAAAGGCAAAAGGTTATGAAGTTTATACCTGCTTGAGCATTATGCATCTTCAGTCCTTCAGCCCTAGTACCATACTGGAGGTAGAAGACGAGTTTGACAGAGGTTATTCTTTGGTGATTAAAAAGCATTCCACACATGCTTTGAAGCATACGTTCTCATATGAGCCTACAAGGCACTTCCAGTGTGATCATGGATTGTTACCAGTTTCTTCATTCACTTCAGTAAGAATTACCATTGCTCGAGTTTTTCTCTGCAGCTGCACCGGTGCTATTGAATGGGCTTCCTGAGAATGTGAGGAAGGCCCTGACCTTGAACAGATTTCAGATGTTCTGAAAAACTGAGCTTTCCCAATAGGCATTTTGTGGCCTATGAAATGAGGTTGTGGTTTTACGTAAGCTACTTTAAGTCCCATTGATCAGAAGGAAAGTAGGGTATATTTTAAAATAATAAATGGACACATTTGAGCAAAGTGGTTTACATGATGACACTGTGTTTTTTTCCATATCTGCCGCGCTCCCATGGCTCCACCTGCTCCTGAGGCAAGTTTTCAACTGCAGACAAAGGAGGCAACCTCAAAATAGGGTAAGTCTCACTCTAGTTTTCTGCCCAGTGTTCTTGGCTTATCACTGCAACCATTTAACAAGGGAGAATGAAACAAGAGAGAAGCAAAGGACCCAGGGAGAAAAGATGATGGGACAGAGCAGAAGATAATTACTCTGCTCCAGGCAGATGGCTTGCAGTTACTCCTCCCCCTTCCTTCCCAGAAAATAGGGGGGAGAAACTGCTTCCATGTTTCCCCTTGTACTTTTGCAACCCAAGCTAGAGAGCTTTTAAAATGAGTGTTTAATGGAATTTTCTCACTCTGATTTCTGTATTGTATTTTAAATTATGGCACATAGGTTTCTTAAAAGACAAGATAAGAATAAATAAGTAAAAAGAATCAATAAAACTAGTTTTACTGGACCACATAGAATCCCTAGAAAAGCCGGCAGAGAATCACCTTTCATTATTGCACATTTTTTTCCTTTGTATATTTAAGTTTTGCACTTGCTGAGAAACTTTTGGAAAAGTCTACTGCAGTACATACCACAAGCAACACTCTTCCAGACTAGAGTAAGAAAGTAAGGAAGGCCTAAGTAACAGGAAAAAAATCCAGTGTTACAAAGCTAGTAGCTCCAAGAAGGGATGATCCCTTGGTGTGAGACTGAGGAATAAAAGTGTCTGGAGGAACAACACAATGGCAATGGGCATATATGGGATCAGTGTACAAACAATATGCAAGAGACTGGGCCTATGTAGAGAGACAATTACGCGCTGACTTGAGGGTACAAAAAAATGCACTGGAACCAGGGTGTGTCAGCCAGGAGGGAAGACAGAAACATCTGTTAACACCATTAGCATACACAAACTGCAAAGTGTTACTAACTCATTCACAATAAATGTTTCATATAATATACCAACTAAACAGTTATCAGGTATCTTCAGCTATAAAAAGAAGGAAAAGACTGACTCTCTTGTAAAAGCAAAGCAGTTCTTAGAGCGGCACCAAAGTCCAGCAAAAGACAAAAAGTCAACAGAGAAAGAAGAGGAGGAAGGAGAAATCAGCATGCGCGAAATGGAAAGTGCGGAAAATACATCAAGCAGAACACCGGAAGAGGACTCTGAATCAGAAAAGGGAGCTGCAGCTCCCAATCCACTAAAAGTCAAATGGAACTCTGAAAAAGGGAAAACCAAGGGAAAGGAGAAATAATGTAATATTAGCTGAAATTAGCAAATCAAGAAAGTTAAAATGTATTCACCTGAATCATTTATTTAAATTCCACTTCGTAACAGATAGTTAAATAATTATGCTTTGCCATAACTAATTGTATTTTTAAGGAAAACCTTCTCTTGAGCTAAATTCAACGCTTATTTTATATTCCTTGTATAGCTATGTTTTAGTTTAGTGAGTAGGTTTTTTGTATGTAGTTATAGATGCAATTTTTTTAAAAAAAAAACAACAGTTATCAGGTATTTGCTGTAGCCTCTCAAGACACAGTACCACTTTTCAGTCATACTCACTTCCTAAAATGTACAAGCTTGCCTATCATAGGGCCAACAGATGGACAATCAATGTCCAAAGGTATTTGGCTGCATCCTCTGTACTGCCACTGCTTGGCTCAGTGGTGAGCTCCAGAGGTACACTGGCCCCAGGAATAGTACCATGGTCTGAAAGGTGATTGTGGGTGCAAGCCACAGCTGTGGCCTAGGGGCATGCAAAAAAAAAAGCCAGTATTTTTCAGCTTTGGGTAAATTAGACCTGAAAAATATTGGTAAGTGCCGAATTTCCCCAGTCCAATACCAGTAAAGTATTCAGATTGGGGAAATATTCGGTATTGATGAAAATATTTGGGTCTGATATATCCCACCAGAGGGAAAGGAGGCATTTTAAAATGCCTTCTTTTGTTCTGGTAGCCCCTGCAAATTCCCCCGTCAATTTTACTCCCCACCTGTCAGCTTTTAGTGAAATTGACAAGGGAAAGCAGGTCCATGGGGGAAGCGAAAGCAGGCATGAAAACATGCCTCCTTCCCTCCCTGAGCCTCTCAGCTGCTGCGGAGAAACTCAGAGAGGGGAGAGAAAGACAGAGGAGACATGCATTTAAACATGCCCCCCCCCCCAAATTCCCTCTCCTCCCAGAGTTTTTCGGCAACAGTGGAGAGGCTCAGGGAAGGAAAGAGGCATGTTTCCATGCTTGCCTTTCCCTTCCTTAGCCCACCTGCCATGGTGGGCTGGCTGGGGAAGTGAAGGGCAGGCATGGAAACATGCCGGGATTCCTTGCCTGATCTTCTCCAGGTGCCAGGGAATCCAGCCAGGGAACCCAGGCATGTTTAAAATGCTGATCTTGGGGAGGGAAAGAAAGGCATTTAAGCCCAACAGCTGACTGGCGGCTCAGACTGTTAGGTTTAAATGAGACCTTGTATTCGGTATAGCAAAATGAACCAGAAAAAAGCTGAATAATATCAGCTTTTTCGGGTTCAGCTATACCGGTAGCCAAATACAGATTTCTGATCTGTATTTGACTTATGTGACACCCGAAAAATACCAACAAGGTATTTTTTTCGTTTTGGCTATTGCTGAATGCACACCCCTATTGTGGCCTCCTGCTACATGACTGCCAGCTGGGAATAAGCCAAACCGCAGCACCAGTTTCATTTGCTTGAACAGTAGATTGGCCCTACCACATAATGACAGGAAGGTCCTAGAAACAAAATGGAATATTGTTCAAGTTTGTCCAAATGTCATTAGTACTTTAAAATGAGCCTACCTAGTAGCCCTATAAAAATGAGTTGCTGAGCTGACTTTTTCTTACTACCCACATATGCTCTGCCTGATTTCTTTCATGGGCCAGCAGTTATTCACATGCAGCTATTCAGAAACAGATGCATGGACAGTTACATTGTTTAACTGTACTCCTGTACTCCCCAAATTTAAAGCATGCTTCATCAATTCTCCCTCCTTGAAACTTTCTTCATTGACAGCTCTAGCACTATCTCACTATGCTTGATCTATAAGTGAGCAAACTAAATCTTGCAAGCCCTAAATAGACTCAGTTTCTCTACTTCATACGAACAAGATATGAATGTGTAATGTAGTGGTTAGAGTGTCAGACTAGGATATGGAACACCCAGATTTGAATCCCCTGTTTTCTACAAAAGCTCATTGGGTGACCTTGGGCCAGTCACTCTCAATGTAACTCACACCACATGGTTGTTGCAACGGTAAAATGGAGGAGGGGAGAATGTTTTTGTAAGCCATTTTAGGCTAGGGTTGACAGGTTATTAGGTTTTCCTACACACATGGACTTTCAGAAGGCTTCTGACAAGCTACCTCTCCAAAGGCTCCTGAGTAAACTTAGCAGTCATGGGATAAGAGGATGAGTTCTGTTATGGATTGAAAACTGGTTAAATAACAGGAAGCAAAGAGTAGGAATCCATGGACAGTTCTCACTATGGAAGTAAGCAAGCAGTGGGGTCCCACAAGGATAAGTACTGGGGTCAGTACTATTTAATTTATTCATCAGTGATCTGAAACTAGGGAAGAGTAATGTAGTGGCCAAGTCTGCAGATGACACAAAATTATTCAGGATGGTGAAAACCAAGGCTGACTGTGAAAAGCTCCAAGAGGACCTCCACAAACTGGGTGAGTGGGTAACAATGTCACAAATGAAGTTCAGTATTGGTAAGTGTAAAGTGATGCACATTGGGACAAAAAATCCCCACTTCAAGTATAACAGTTAAGACTTATGTAGGAAGAAAAAAATTAAACTCCCTGAAAGTCCCTACAGATTTGTCTTGTGCATAAACACAGCAGATCTTGGGACACTCAGTTCTTGGGTCACTAAGTTCCTATCTATGGAGAATTCTGAAATAAAATTCAATCTATGCATACTGGAGGATAACTTCTGTAAGGAACAGGTAAGTTCACCTAAGGCTACAAAGAATTATTCTTATCATCATCAAGATTTTTACCCTGCCTTTCCACCCCCATAAAGCCACCAAGGCAACTAACAAAGTAAAACATACAAATTAAAATACCAACTTAAAAGCTATTAAAATCAATACACAAATACCTTGTTAAAATGTTAAAACTAAGGCTTAAAATAAGTACCAGAGTTAAAAGCATCAGTTAAAAAATGGAGAGGAGCCTGTTCACGGGGAGGGTGGGGTATAAAATCAAATAAATAAATAAAATAAAATAAAGTAGGGATCACTGAGGGAATGCCAAGCAATGTCATAAGTTGGAGCATTGGAGAAAGAAGTGGAGGAGTGCTGGCTGTGCGAAACAAAAGTGGTTAGGGTGGTATCCAAGATTCAGCTACAGAGGCTGGCAAGGTGTGCACTAACCAATTTAAGTTAGCAGGTGTCACAGACTGACATAAAGTCTGGGCTTTGGTTGAGCTTTCTGCCATAACACTCCTAGTCTTTTTATCATAACGCCAGGATTCTTAAGCAACCTCTTTCATGTTATCTTACACATTTAAGACAACTTCTCTTACCTGAGTGTGAAAGTTTGAGATTGTTGTTGTTTCAATATCCTTCTTGCCAAGGATTTCCATTTTCACTGGAGTGTTAGGAAAGTTGTAAGCAAAGTAATCCAAGAAATCTGGCAAGTAGGCAGCTGCCCCATGGACTATAGCTAGAGCATAGTAGGCTGCATTTTTCTCATTTTCACTGAATGTCAAAGCAAGAAACTCTTCTGCAAATCTCTCCATCTCCATTGGAGACAAAAATGAGAGTTCATCCATGTAGGCATGAAGGACCAGAGCTCCACCATTTGACTGATGTTCTTCATGAATAAAGTTACTAAATTTAGTGCCTGTTTTTAAGAAATTGCTGCGAACAGAATGCTCCTGGTGGGTAGTAAATGGAGACTGCACTCCCTGGGGTATTCTGTATTCTTCCATGCCCAAATTCAACTGACACAGCTGTTCATCTTTTAGATACCTAAAAGATTCCTTATTCTCTTCCAAGTTATCACTCTCCCCTGGAGTCAAAATCTCTTTGTTGATACGGGTAAGACCAGCACACACAGTCTGCACTTCTTTGTTATACATTTTCAGATGTCTCCCCCTCATGTCTTCTCTGTGTTTCTTTTTCTTCTTTTTCTTGATTTTCTTCACAATAAGACCATCAGCTCTCTGGGTCTTGCCATTCTCATCTCTGCTGTCTAGAAATAATAAGAAAATTAGAATTCTGCAGTTTCTGTATAAATATCCACAGAAACATTCAGAGGAATTTAAGAAGTAAACCCCTTCCCCCACATACACTTTGGGAAACTGTTAATAATTGTCAGTGTTTAGATGTACCAGATTAGAAAAGTGTTTGTTTCATTACATTATGAAAAAGTCAGGCACAAGACTATATAGCCTGACCTTTAAAAATTCATAGTCTAAAAAGCTAAAAATTATCCATTTTACAGCTACTTCCTGTGTCAATTTTTTTCACTCAAGTATTACTACTATTTATTATGTACATAGTTGTTTTAATGTGTACACATTCAAGACATCACACCCCTACCCTGAAGGATTTATAATCTAAAATCTGCCTTAAAGGCAACAGAAGTAAGTAGGAAGGAGGAGCTGGAGGTGCAAGGGAAGACTGCAGGTACCTAGACATTCCAGTAGCACAAATTTAGGAATATTTTTTTGTACAGGATGGAGAATAAGAAGTTATGCAAAAGGCTTTACAAACAAGTTGGTTTTGAGGAGAGATTTGAAATCAGTGAGGTATACTCCTGTAGGTCATTCCTGTCACAAAGAAGAGTTTTGGTATGTTTAGCTGAAAAATCAGGTGCTAAACTCATTTCTGAATTATCACTAGAGCTGTGCACACACTGTGATTTTGCACTGGTGTGAGATGCAGAACTCAGTTTCCTATCTCAGCTTTTATTTTTTATTTTTTTTAAAGCAAAGAAAATTGTTGAGAGGCAATGAGTGCTGACACCTCAGAAGGTAGAAGGGTGGCTAAAACAGACTCCCAGCAGTTTAGGAAGGGCTTCAGCCTCTTATGTAGCTCCCTACCCTTTCACTTCACTAGCATAACCAAAGCACTGAAGAGTTTGCCTGCAGTAATATATGTCATGCAATCTTAAAAGTGTGAAAGTTACAGAGCTCAGCTTTTCTGGGCACAGAATTTGTGGTGCATGGACACATTTTAAAGTGTTTGGTATCCCTCTTTATGGGGACTCTCCATAATTCATCATCAGCTCCCACACTGGCAGGCGGAAGGACAGGGAAAGTACATCTGAATAACTTATCTATACACCTACACTTGAGGCCTCAACAGATAGAAACAGCCTCAACAGATAGGGAATTCCCCCTGACCAAATGGAAAAGCCCAGAGCAGCAAATGATAGCAGATCAAACCCCAGCATTGAGGAACACTCAAGATTTCAAGCAAGCACTTAAAGCCATTGCCAGGAGATTTTCTCCTTTAAAAGCTAGAGAAAAATAACTCCGGAAAGAGCAACATTGTGTCTGCCACTACCAGCTTCCAAACACCAGAAGGATTGGGGGTCAGTCCACCGTGACCAGCTGACTTTGAGGGTAACAAGTACATACCAAGGCCTGGCTGGAATTCTCTACTGAAGACAGGAGGAACAGTAGAATTGCTCAGAGTAAATGCCAGTACTCTGTCATGATAGAAAGACAGGCACTGAGATCACAGCTATCAGTCATGCAGGTCCACTTCTCACACCATAGGTGTAGCTCAGATCAATACTAAAACTGTAATCTGAGAAATCACTTCCAAAGATTCTCTTAGATAAGATCCTGATGTGGGAAACAGCAGCCAATTTAGATGATATACAAAAAATCCAACATATTTGCTGGATCAAGTGTTCCCAAGTTTCCCCCCCCCATATAAAACCCCCACTTCCCTGGAAGTCAATGTATTTCAGCAGCCACCAAATCAGCACTAACCCTTAACACAAACAGTCTTCCAGTATCTCTTGTCATTATTAGGCTGCAGGAGCTCCTCTACAGAAAATATTCTACCAATAGAATCTCACATGTGATTTCAAAGATTCAGATGAGAGGACTAAAAAGGAAGAAACTTACAACTCAGTCCTAGACACATTTTCTCAGAAGTAAGCCTATTAAATTCCATGAAGTATAACACAGGGCTTAACTAGAAGGTTCACTGGGGATGGGAGAGAGAGAGGTGGTTGCTGCTGACTCAGATCTCCATTATGCCTCTCCAAATTATGGTTACTAAAAGAAATGAGTGTCTTTTACACAGTGTGAATGGTTAAGAGGATGGTATGCTAAATAGGAATTATTAGTGCTTGGTTATTAACAAAAAAATCTGCCTTCCTTGGCAACTTCGTATTTATAGAAAGTCTCAAAAACTCAAGGTATTCAGGAAAATATTTATGAAGAAAAGATCAAAAGAACCAAGGTTGCAAGCTCTTGAAATCAAGTACTTTGTTACAGGGGTATTGAGGTCAGCTAGAAAAACCCAGCAGGTTTGGGCAGGTCCAAGGAAAGAGCCCAGCATATGCAAAATTTAAGATAGGTGGTTATTCCTGTGCATTCACCTCTCATGAACCTCAGCTTGTGCTATGCATATTTACACAGACTAAGTCATAAGTATTAGCTACGAAGGACCAGCAATTGATAATTTGAAAAAAAAAAGCTGCTAGAGAGGAACAAGACAGGCGAGAAATCCAGACAGTTGTTCTTACTGCGTGCTCTGACAGCCAGTACAGCCAGGAAATCATACACAGCTTCAATAGTTATTTTAAGCCACCACTCATCATCTGGTGCACTGCCTGGAGTCAGAATGAGTTATCAGTCACAATGAGTCCATGAATACAGCAGTACCACCCAAACAAGCTCCCTACTTCAAACTACTGCTGAGATCAAAGCTCAGTAAGTTGCTATGACAAGTTTTCAGAAGTCCTGAGTAAAAATGGAGCCATAATTATATATTCATAACGTAGTTCCTAGGTCCCTTGCATTAAGCCAACAACACATTTTTAAAGTCATATGCATTGTTTAGTTCCCATCAGACTGACAGTCCTGCAATGGCAGCTGTGTTCAGCAGTTGTTTTTAAGCATCCGTTTCAATTTTAAGAAGCCATTCTACTCAGTAGATGCTAAGCATGACTCTGAGAAAACAATAAGCCCAGTAATTTTTGGTGTTACCAGAACAATTTGTGAAGAATAGTGTAACATGATGCAAAGAGGAGCATCAGTACAATCCTATGTATGTCTACTCAGAAGTAAGTTCCACTTTGTTCAGCGAGACTTACTCCCAGATATGTGTACATAGGAAATTCCAGAAAGGTGACATGCTTAGATTAATTTCCCCCCTAAAATCTACTGATAAATTCAGAATAAATATAACAGTATTCTTTTATAATTCTCCTGAAAATAGCCTACATTAAGATCAGATATTTTGGATACAGCTATTTGGATCTTTTAAAAACAAGTAGGAAGGGAACTTGATAGATTTTTTCACTGATTTCACTCAGGTTATTCTGAACTGAGATCAAAGCTTCATATGTATTGTATGAAAATTTAAATCTAAAGAGTTTCTTCAGTTGATTTAACTTTATGCAATTCACTGTAAGTAAAAATGTGTGGATGGCAAGGCTTGAATCTAGGCAGTCCATGCAACTTAATAGTTTGTATCGATTTACTATAGCCAGGTGCATAAAAATGTGTACTACTGTATGCTGAAATACACAGTTCACAGTTTCTCTGAAGAGGAAAGCACCAGACTGTACTCCGGAAAAGCAAGCCAGCAACATACAGCTCACATTTCCTTCTAGTTCCTGATGGTATTTGCTACACAATGCATGGCTTACAGTGGGGACCCTGAAGCTCTAAATCAGCAACAATAGGGCAACATTCAACAAGGTCCAAAGGGCCTTGCTGCCCTTGAGGCTCAAATGGCGGAGAATGGGTTGGTGGGGTGGAGCACTTAAAAATGGGCCATACAGTGAGCCCCTTCCCACCAGCAATGAGGTCTGGGTAACACTTAAAAAACACTTTAAAACTCCATCAATTTTGTTGAAGAACACTTTAAAAACACTTTTTAAAATCTCTCTCATTAAAAAATAGTTGCTTCAGGGCCCTGAAGCTTAGCTTCATTAGTTTCATAGTAGATCCAGCCTTGCATGGCTACTGAAGGAGTGTGCTTGTTTACATCTACTGAGTTGCTGGGGTGGAGGGAGGGACATAACACTTAATCGTGGAAACTGCCAAATTACTATTGCAGTAATCCTGGATCCTCAAATTAATTGTTTCAGCAGAGGTGGTAATTTAACATGGCTCAAATTGTAAACAATCAGGTACTATGCATCTTTCACTTGCAGCTGCACAAAATAAAAATATGGAGATAACACTATAACAAGGCTGCTGAACAAGGACTTGAGAACAAAAGGGTCCGCCACTTGACCATTTTAGTTATAGCCGCAATAAAAATTTCTGGTGCAAAGTCTCTTAATATAGAGAAACAGCACAGCTACTGTAGCTAGTAAATCTCATATAGCAGCAGTTTATTGCAGCAGAAAATAAAAAGGAGTCTCATGAACCATCAAAATTTTGTTCCAGCATAAGCTTTTGTGGACTAGAACCCACTTCTTCAGATACCCTGTAGTGGGTTCTCACTAGGCGGCCACCTATAAGGTTATGGAAAATAATAGTGGGACAATGAAGTACAAGTAGAACAGTGTAAGATGTAATTGTGTAAAATTCAAAAGAAGTTCAGAGACCATTCACAAGAGCCACCATTGACTGTTTCTCTAGTTTTGCAAAGCTCGTCAATGCCAGAAGTGACTGATGAGGTCCAAGGTTTACTAAAATGGTAGGTACCTAAAATGACTAAAAAATCCCAAATACCCATCTCAGCATAAGATTAAGTCATGCTGGAAGTCTCCCTCTAAAGTGTGTGGGGACTGTGTTTTGTTTGGTTTTTGCTAAGAATGATGACTTAACATCAGCAACAGTATGTCTTAGGAGGTTGAAGAGTTCCCACACCGGTTTCTGAAGATTGCTATTTTCCTGTGTCAAATGTGTAACCTTTATTCTTTCGTGTAAGGACAGACTTGTTTACCCTATGTAGAGTGAAGAAAGACATAATACACAATTGTACGTATCAAATTGGAAGACTAACAAATGGATGAGCCCAAGATGGTATAGCACAGAATTAGTCATTATAGGCAGTAACCACTTTGCTAAAACCTAGACTCCACAGCCATTTCTCAGATTAGCAGCACCCGAGAAGTAGCCAGTTCATTTTGTACTTTCTTCAATTTTACTTACATTTCACTCTGTATTTCCTGCATTTCATGGCCCTTTGAACTAGTTTGTTTTCCTCCATAATCTCATACAAATGTCTGCCCAGTAAGGACCCACTACGGTGCATCTGAAGAAGTGGGTTCAGATCCATGAAAGCTTATACTTTAATCCCTAAATCTATCACTTGCTCCAACAGTGGAGCTGAGCGTTTCTGAATACTCAGTAGACTCCCAGGTGTGTAAAAATATACTACTCCATGAAAAAGGGTGGGTGGGGTACAATATGGGAAGGGTTATGTTCATTGTTCCTCCGGGGAGGCACAGAATTGTGGGGGCATCTAAGTCTCAGATGAAACAAGTGGGAGAAAATGGAAATTAGTTTACTCAAGCTCCTAAGAATGCATATCAACAGGAAAGGAAATATTTGGACCAAGGGAAAGTTTACAAGGTTCCCCCCCCCCTTCATTCTACCTCCATGCAATTCCTGTCTTGCTCCCAACATGCTCCCTTCATGGTCAAATGCCTATTAGGAAGGCTGTGAATATGTCCACCTACAGACCAG
The DNA here is from genome assembly GCA_029233225.1 of Lepidodactylus listeri. NCBI lineage: Eukaryota > Metazoa > Chordata > Lepidosauria > Squamata > Gekkonidae > Lepidodactylus > Lepidodactylus listeri. The sequence goes on along the minus strand of JARCFY010000002.1, from coordinate 56,044,375 downwards.
GTAGTAGTTTCTGTCAGGTTTCATAACTCCCTAAACATGCTGAAAAATATTACTCTAAAGACTCCACTCACCCAGGCAACTGCCAAATGGATAATCAGCATGCCCTAAAACTGCCCTGCCACTACAATCATCTCTTGAGGCTCTGATTCAGGTATCCCCACCATCTGAGATTGTGCAGATGGCAACCCAAGAGAGGGCCTTCTCAGCTGTAGCTCTAAAACTCTGGCACCTCCCCCGCAATCTCTTTCTGTTGCCATCTTCCATCAGTGGGTAAAGATGTTTTTGTTTTCACCTGCTGTTCCCTCAGTGATCTCTCCTTCCTGCCCTGTGTTTTAATTCCTGTTTTTATGTATTTGTATATTATTGTACTGTATGTGCATTTTAGCTTAGTTTTTAAGTGTTTTACAACATCTACTTAGTCTACAAGCCTACTCAGAATCTTACTCAGATCAATTCAGTGCAGCTTACTCCCAGGTAAATGTTCTTAGGATTGCACTAGAATGAAGTTTGAATCCAGAGGCACCTTTAAGACCAATAAAGTTTTATTCAAGGTATAAGCTTTTGTGTGCAAGCACAGTTTTTCAGATACAGTGTAATTGTAGGATTGCCCTGTTGGCTTGGTTTTAAGGGTTTTTAAAGATGTTTTATTATTTATGTTTTTAATCTGTTAGCCACCTGATCAGGGCAGAAAGATGGGGTATACATTTTGTAAATAAATAACAAAGCAATGGTTCTCAGCTGGAGGTACACATACCATTGATGGGATGCAAAAGGAGTCAAGCTGGGGTGCAGGGTTCTCATAACAATGACTAAGACTTTGCTCTCTTCTCAGTCCCAAGATCTACCTGCAAGTGAGATGTGTCATCTCCTGCAGCCCCCCATTCCCCCTGCTCAGTTGCGCAGCAACACCAAACAGACAAGGTAGAAGATTCTGTACACTTGAAGAATTCTCCAAGTGTGCAGAAAGATCTCCTGCATCAGTATTAACGGGTGAAAGTGAACCCTTGAACCTGCCTTATACTGAATCAGACCACTGGTTCATCAAGGTCAGTATTATCTATCTAGTCAGACTGGCAGTAGCTCTCTAGGGTCTCAGGCACAGGTGTTTCACATCACCTACAACATGGTTCTTTAACTGGAAAGCTGAGGGAATGAATCTGGGACCTTCTGCATACCAAGCAGATGCTCTACAACTAAGTTACAGCTCTCTCTAAGTGGACAGCCATGGGCACATCCCCATCCTTTAAAGAAAGCTGAAATTATAGTTTCATCATACATGAGTGGATTTTTAAGGGGGGGGGGAGCGAGAACAAGATTGTTCAGAATCATCTGCTGGGAATTCATCCACACACATGACCTTCCCTGCACTCCAATTCTTATTGCCAAGTATACCCGGATCAGACAGATTTCAGACGGGACACTCCCCTGGCCTCAGCACCACTGTCTGCTGATGTGAATTACTCAACTTGTTGAAAACTTACAGAGCAAGCAGTACCATACTTGGCTCTATCCCCAGCTTCCCACTGCCCCCAGTTAACACTCACTGATACTCAAGGATTTCTAATATGGGCTTCATCCTTTCCCAAGGAACACACAACTGCTCGGTCTTTCTGCTTCCTATTGGATCCAGCAATTTGATCAATATAATCCTTTGGTGCAGAAGCACATTAAAATGTTCCATATAATAGTGGGATTTCTAGAAAGAAGGCAATTGGTATTTGTTGCAAAATGTTATATCCAGTAATAAGATTTTTTTCAGCCTTCAGCTCAAATGGCAGGCCAACTAAGCAACAGACTCAGCATCTATTAAACTAAAAGGCAACTTGAAATAAAAAGAGGCCAGATTCACATCTGCCCACATTCTGTATTTAAATACAGACTGGTCAGACAGTTCATCTGAACAAAGGTGGCTACTAACTTGGAGCTAGTCATGCACTTCAAAGTCAATTTACTGGTCTGCTGAAACGTGGAAAAACCTGGGAGCAGCCCTGTGAAACCAATATAAAAAATACTTAAGTCCCTCATTTACACAGGTGGCTCAGTAGTTAAGATACTGAACTGCAGACTAGAAGGTCGGTAGTTCGGCAGTTTGAGACCCAAGGACTGTGTGACAGAATGAGCTCCCGTGAGCTCCCGTCTCTGGTCCCAGCTCTTGCCAACATAGCAGTTCAAAAGCAAGAAATTGCAAGTAGATAAATAGGTATCACTTCAGTGAAAAGGTAACAGCATGCCATATGCCTTGGCATCTAGTCATGCCGGCCACATGACCACAGATATGTCTTTGGACAGCGCTGGCTCTTCGGCTTGGAAACGGAGATGAGCACCGCCCCTTACAGTCAGATTCAACTGGCCTTCAAGCAAGGGAAACCTTTACCTTTATGAAAAAGGTTGCAAACCCCATGCACATTTGTAAGTACCTATGAATAAATGGGATCAGGCTGCAAAACTGCCATCAATGTAGGTTTAGTCAAACATCTAGCACTTCCTTTGACAGACCACACAGACTTCTTCAGCAAGAGACATACACTTGCCATCCATGCTAAGTCTATTCTCATTATTTACTTCAGCTTTATTATTAGAGATTCCAGGCAGGGCTTTTTTTCCGGGGAAACGTGCCAGAACCAAGTTCTGGAACTTCTTTGACAAAATTCTTTTAAAAATGTTTAAAAGGTCATGAGCTTTCAGTGTATGAATTGAAAACTTCATTTTCCTCTTTAGAGTTCCAGCACCTCTGATTTTTTAGAGTTCCAGCTCTGATTCCAGGTGATTAAAGTTCATAGAAGAACAAATTTAATTGAACTGCTGCTAGTACAGTTTGTCACTATCTTGCATCTTAATATATCTCAGAGTTTTGCAAGGATGAAATGGGAGACCTGACCTCATGGATGCCTTCAGAGGCTGAACACCCATTTAAGTTACTGGCAAAATTTTTGGTTGGCCTCTGCCACAGAGGGCCCCCACCCCATTTCCCCCCTCCCCCTCTGTACTTTACTAAAACTATTTCACACACAAAATATTACTTAAGCGCATAGTAGAGTGTTGGACTAAGATCTCGGATAGCCAGATGCATACTTCCACTCTACTGTGGAAGCTTTTGGGGTGATCTTGGGCCAACCTAATCTACTTCAGATAACTGTTGTTGTGGGGATAACAATGGAGAAGAATGATTTTGTAAGCCATCTGGGGTTTCTATTGAAGAGACAAGGTACAAAAATGAACAAACAATTCAAAGAAGCCTGAGACAAGCATGCATTATATAAGCATTCCCAGAGTCAGGATTGAACAAATTTCCTACCAAGTATGCATTCAATGACAAACCAAGATTTCCTGCTACATGTGGGGAATGGCTACAGCTACAGGCAAGGTTTGGGATAAGGTAACCTGCTCATTTTCAAAATGTGGGAGTTGGAGATGCAGAATCAGATGCACAGGATCTGCAATCTGTGTAGTGTCTCACAAGGTTTGGGTTTTTTCCATATTTAATAGCTATGCAAGACCACTGAACAATATCATATGTAGTTTTGGAAAGAGGCATCATCAATATTTAGATGACCCGCTGAACACTGCTGTGAATAAATCAGGAGTTTCCATCTCTGTTCTAAGCTACTGCCTGAATATGGTGTTCAGGTGGCCTCTTCCAATGCACCCCCTTGTGACAGCTGAATGCCATCAAGACTTCTACAGGCAGAAGAAAAGAAACCCCACTGTCTTAAATATATTAAAACTGCTCTGAGGAAGAATTTAGATTCTCAGTCAGGAAAGCTACAGAACAGCCTTATACAAACAAAGGATACTGGAGAAGGATTTGGCAGGAGGTCTGGGTAATTAGAGTGAACTTCCAAACAAGCCAAATAGTAAAAGGAGTCATTGCTTCTTAGGGACAGGAAGAATAACTTCCTGCCAGTGAAAGGGGTTGAGAAGAAAACCCTGGTCTGTGATAAAGGGGAGATGCATAAACACCTCAGGAGTTAGTGAAAAGTTATAATATCTACAGGAAATCCTAGAACTGAAAAGGAGAAATCTAGAAACTTTAAGCAAATGCTGTCCTCTAGAAGAAACATTAATAAAAATTGTGTTAGTGCTGAAATATACTAAACAAAGTACCTCTCAAAGGAAGAACTAGAAAACCTTGAAACAAAACTATAAATATACCCTCTTAAATGTTCTAAGAATTCAGCTCTGTATATATTAGAGTTCTTATCTCAGCAATCTCAAAACCTTGAATAACCCTATTGTACATTTGCTCCCTACCTGTTTAATAAAATCTTTATTCTGTTTTTGAAAGTTAATTTACCTCAAGTGCGATTTCACAAGGGATTATAAAACAGGACAGCTCCTGTCTTTCCCTCAAGTTCCTGTACTGGGTCTAAAGCCTAAACCAATATCTAAACAAAGAATTGCAAGTTTATATCAATAGAGAAGATATGCATGCTACTGTAGAGCAACTCAGTCATTGAGGAGAACTGAAGTTTTGGCGGGAAAAATCTACCAGAAAGTTGGGGTGATTTGGGGGTCTGTCTTAGATGGAGAATGACATCCTTCAAAGCCTGCTGATGTTAATGGACTTAAAAGGGTATAACCCTGTTTATACAGCACTGCTAATCTTTTGTTTACCCTACTAACCACTTATTTAATTATTTAAGATATATATTACTTATGCTAAAGGAATACCCAGGGAGGCTGCTGAACAGTATAATCCAGCAGATTTAGGGCCAAAGTAGACAAATATGACACAGCTCCATTTGGAAGTACTGAAGGGGCCTGATTCTGCAAAAAAGTGTTATCAGCTGCCCCTAACCAAGCATTCTCTGTTGTGGCTCCCATACTGTGGAATGGGCTGCCTGAGGAGGTCAGATAGGCTCCCACACATCTACTACTCTACAGAATGTGCAATATTGATCAGGACAACGCTTGTACAAGGTAAGCCAGGCACTTACTCTTGGGGACTTCTGGCAAGGCTTTAAATCAGAATTATTTAATATACTTTATGGGACAGTTTGAATGGGCTCTGGCTTACCTGTTTCTCAATTAAGTCAATATTAATATTTTTGTGTTTTATCTGTTGTTGTTACCTGCCACTGTAGAAATACGTGATTACTAACCAGTGACTTTACAAATATGTATGAAGCAAAATATGGATGGATTGGATGGGAAGGAATGAGAGAAACAACAGAATGCCCTTTCTCCTCCAGTGGTCCACATGTTCCCCTCTCTGCCCTGCTGTGCAGACAGTACTGCAGCCAGCAAAAGGGGTTGATTGCCATCTGAATCTCGTCAATTTATTAATGTACTGTGATACTTTTATCTGTTTAAAGTTGTAAATCATCCAGAGCCCATTTGCGAGGTTGGACGATTCATACATTTAATAAATTATTATTATTACTATTATTATTATTATTATTATTACATTAACACTCTTGTTTGTTGCTTGTTTAGAGTACACATACCAAGTTTCAAAATTGTGACCATAGTAACTAAACACTTTGTTTAGTTAACAGAGCAAAAATTTTGGCGATTCAAGGGTATTCCTAAAGAACACACTTGCATTCTCTTGACACTACCTCTGATCATGTTGCCATCATGACATCTAGTGAATTCACTATTCAAGAGGTTTAATCATGTCCAATTGCTACATGCACATAATTAGAGTTGTTACATTAACATGAAACATGAGTTATTTATGTAGAAATCTTTCATACTGAAGTCTATAGGAATCTACAGTCCACTACTGCCTCGTCTAGAAAAATCTAGCATAATACTACAGTATTCTTGAAGAGTAACAGTGCACCACTTCTGTCTCACTTATCAAAATGAGGATATGTAAGTCAAACTTAGAGATAGTGTTTTTGTTCTAGGCACCACACATTAGCATAATCACACCAAGCAGCTAATATAGTAAATGTGACTGTAAGTCCTAGGTGCCAACAAGGTTTGTTCTTGTGACCTTATAGTGTCTTGCCTTCATCCTTTAAGAATAAATTGTTGGCATTACCCTCACCCGTTAAACAGGGATTATTCAAACTAGTTGAGTTAGTCTCTTGCAGCAAAACCAAACTGGACTCTTCTGGCACACTCTAAAATTTTATTCCAGCATAAGTTTACATGGACTAGTGGATCCTTATTAGGCAGACATTCAAGTCAAGTCAAGTTTATTAGTACGGTCAAACGACCAGTCAAAATAAAACATTTCCATCAAAATAAAACATTTCCAGGCAGACATTTATGTGAGGTTATGGAGAGAAAAAATGTAGCAACAGGGCTAAAGGGCCATGAAATGCAGGAAGTGCAAGGTGAGATGTAATTATGTAAAATTCAAATATAATCAAGTGAAGTACAGAAACCATTCTCTTGTTTTGCTAAGCTAATTAACACCAGAAATGGCTGTGGGGTACAGGTTTTACCAAGACTGTTGGTGTACTTTTTGATGGCTTACAGTTCAGCCATTTTAGAGAAATGTGTAGTAATTACAGACATATCACAACCAGACCATGTGTTCTGGAAACACTGGGAGTATCTAATAAGCAATTCCAAATCTAAATATGCAGCTCCCTTAAAATTACAGATGCATTAATAATAGTCAATTGGCTTGGAAACCAAGACAACTAAAAACATGACAGGTACAAGCTATCTTAAATGGATTTTTAAGCACAATAACTTCAAGAATTACCTATGACATTTATATTTTAAACATCCAAGGAACATTGGCTCACCTTAAACAAGTCTGTATAGCGAGCATATGCAGCTGCTGTTCCAGACAAGTATGCATGATGCCCATGTCAAGCTCCTATTCTTTTAAAGTTATGCTTACAGTCAATTTCCTTACAAGGGGCTGCAAAGCTGCAGAAACTATACAACGGTGCAAGGATAAACTTCAGATGTTCAAGACCAACAGCAAGAAGCTTGGAAAAGATAGTTATGAAAAGACTACAAATACTCTGCGATAAAAATTGACAATAACCTAAAATTTATGAAAACATCTATTCCACAGAACCGAGATTTTGAGGAACAGACTGCCAGAATAAAGAAAACCTCCTGGGACAATCTAATCAGGATCACACATCAAGATCAACAGATTACAGATTAAATTTAATGATAAACTGATAAGAACTCAGCATCAGGGTGAACTTCAGAGCACCCTGCATCAGGGTGAGCTTGAAAAGGGGGCAGAGGAGTCATCGTACATATCTGAAAGAAGTCACAGTACAAGCAGGTAAGAAAGAAATATTACTAAGATAAAAATATAAAAGCAAGTGTTCCAACAGGTCCTGGGGCAGCTTAGATTTCCAACAAGGCTGTCAGCTAGCAGAGTGACAGGTGTCAAGGTAGATCCCTTCGACAGGTGGAACACAAACCTCGACCTTGGTGCACGACTTGCAGCGGAAAGCTCTCCATACCCCCCACAGCACCAAATACAGCCTCTAACGGTCTGCCTGGCCGGGCCCGCCATCCTGTCGCCCATACTTTGAACGTCAAGTTCCTTAATGGAAGCCTCCATTTGACCTCTTGGAAGGAAACGCTCAAGGAAAGGCGGCGGCGGCGGCGGCGGCGGCGGCGGGGGGGGGGAGGGCGTCCCGCACCCCAACGCAGGTCCCGGCGGACTTACAAGGCGCCCGAGTGTCGATGGAGAGCCCGAGAGGGCGGCGGAGCCTAGCGGGGCCACCAAGCGCACGGCGGCCGAAGCCAACTCGGCTGCCCAGAGAGCCCTGCCCTACCCCGCCCGCCACTCACCTCGCTTGCTGGGCCGCCCGACGGCGCCGTCGCCGGAGCTTCCCCGCCGGCCCTTGTGTGACTTTTCGCCGGAGGAGCGGCCAGGCTCGGAGCCGCTGCTGTCCGGGTGGTGTCGGTGTCTGTGGTGATGCCGCCGCTCGCAGTGTGGGGCCTGCGGCGGGAGGCTGAGGGGGGAGAAAGTGAAGAGGCCGGGGGTGGCGGCGGCGGCGGCGGCGGCAGGGACGGTGGGGACGGCCGAGAGGCCGGGGACGGCGGCTGGAGGCAGCGGCTCCGCCTGGCCGGGCCCTGCCACGAGCGGCTGTTGGTTCAGCTTGGCCCTTTTACACCCCCCCGGCTCCCCAGGCGGGCCCTTCCGCTTCCTCCCTCCTCCCCTCGGCCGGCCAGGCCGGTCCCCGAGGGGCAGCGGGGGCGTCTCTTCCGCGCCCCGGGACACGGCGCGCGCTGCAGCGACCTGCGTAGCCATTTCGCCGTCTCCCTCACACACATTTAAATGGCCCGAGCGCCAGCAACCACGGCGCAGGCGTCTCCTAACACGCACTGGGAATTGTAGTCCAAGCTGGCACGCCGGGAGCAGTAGTTTCGCGCGAGTAAGCGCATGCTCTCCTGCCTGCAGCCTGCTGGGAAGAGAAGTTTGAGCGTAGGGAGAGAGTAGTCCTCGAGGGAGAGGAGCGTGCGGAAAGTCACGCAGTACGACTTAGTCACGTGGGTCACCCACTCAGTCGTGGAAGGCGAGGGCTCTGCTGTGAAGTGGGCGGGGAAATGCGCTTTCCAAGGCTTAATTTGGAGCTCGGTCGGGATCAGCCTTGAGACCTGTTTTCAATGCTATTTTTCAGTCCTGGAAAATGTCTCTGCATATTAACAGAACGAGGGAAGGGTCTAAAAATGTGCAGGGTGCGCTTCCGTCATTATTATGTAATCACCGTCTCCTCTCCGCCGCCTCTTTCTCCTCTCTAGCGTTAGGAGTTAGACCTTTTGTTTCAACGGTTCTTTATTTTCTGTTCTCCCCAGCGCAGACTTTTAGGTCAGACTTTATTAAAAGCGCAGTTTGCACTTCACTGAAGAAACGTTAGAAAGGGAAATAACGCAGCTCGTGTAAAAATGTTGACAACATGACTCGTTTGTTTGAAATTCGGCACTTATACTAGATAGAACGCTTTGACAGGAACAGAGCATTGTAAATGTGGGAAAGAAAACCTACCTCACAGCCCCGCCCTTGTAGCAAAACACAAAGGTTAAGCTTTAAGGCCCAATTTACACCTTCCCTCTGAAGTAGTTTGACTGCTGTCTTTTCCCAAGCTTATTTCACGCTGGTTTCAAATTTCACTCCAGGGGGTATGGAGAGTACTAAGCAACAGCATTTGTTTAACGCTTTACAACGCTAGCTTGACCACAGGAGGGCAATTACGAATGTAAACAATAATTTATAAACTAGAACAAGTATGGTTTAAAACTAGAAACAGGTATAGACAGGTTTTTTTAAAATTAGAATGATTCTGCCGGGAAAGTCAGATGTAACTTTGACCTTAGCGGGGGGGGGGGGTGTTAAAAAAACATTCTTGCAAGAGTCAGGGCTGTGTTGCTTGTATTGTCTGTAATTAGACAGACTTCCTGGTCATGTGGAATATAAATGGGACCAGAGAGTTTTGAAAGTGATCTTTACTACTACGATAATTTTCCTTCCAAGTAGTACTGAATACAGATGTCTGGGAACAGATATTTTGAAAGTTGTCTTTCTCCCAGCAGTGCATTTGGTGCATATTTTTAAGTTCTGCCCTAGTTATATCTCTGCGAGCACCCAGAGCAATCCTTTCAGCCTGAAGCTGTAGCTATTCAGCTCAGGTCGGCTCCTTTCCCTGAGCAGCAATCCTTTGTTTTCATGATAGATACAAGCTCTGCCAATTCATGCAGGGCTCTGCTGCTTCTCAGATGGCTCCAGAAAGCTTTTGAGGCTGAACACCATATTTATTACTAAAGAGACAATGGCAGCGTTCAGGCTTATAAACTAGGTCACTCAAATGTTTCTGCTAATCACTAGTAGAGGAAGCTTTATAGTCTTGTATTTTACAAAATTCTTAACTGGATGAAATCCTGTTAACAGACAATTCAATACATCAGGCATCTGCCTCTGAAAGAAGTGGCAAGTAGCCACATTGATGGTCTGAAGCAAAAACAGAAACCTTTTATAAAAAACAACCAAGATACACAGTGTTTAAATGATAGTTGTAAAACTCATGAACTCTGTAAAGCAACCATTCCTTGAGTTGAGAAATCAGGTAAGTGTTCCCAGCAGAAAGTTAGTTCAAAAACCACTGCATATCCATTCTGTTTAATACTAGTGACCTTTACTTATCTGCTATTACATACTGCTACATCACACATTAGAATAAAATGTAATTGGATATTGATATCAAATATTGTGCAATAATATTAAATTATTCTGTAAATATCTAAAGGGAATTCAGCAGCATCATAGCAGAACTTTTAGGACAGTTGGCATGAGGGTCAGAATTTATTTCTGCTCTAATTTTCCTGACTTTGTCGTTGACAGTTTTGCTGTGTTTGAAGGGTCAGGGTGACCTATGTTAACTGAATGTTTGCTCACTATTTGAGTGTTTTGGGTTTTTTTCTGGTTCTGGATTTGACAGTGGGCCAATATGGCTATCTACAAGAGGGAGACAGAGAGAGTGAATGAACCTTGTTCTGTTTAGGAATACCAAAATTTAGACAAAGAAGGCACATATCAACTAGAGGATTGTGTAATTACCACTAGGTAATTCGAGACCCGAGTGCTGCATGACGAAGTGAGCTCCCGTCTCTGGCCCCAGCTCCTGCCAACCTAGCAGTTCGAAAGCAAGACATTGCAAGTAGATAAATAGGCACCGCTTTGGTGGGAAGGTAACAGTGTTCCATGCGCCTCAGCGTCTAGTGATGCTGGCCGCATGACCACGGAGAAGCCTTCAGACAGCACTGGCTCTTTGGCTTGGAAACAGAGATGAGCACCACATCCCTAGAGTCGTATTCGACTGGCTTTTGAGCAAGGGAAACCTTTACCTAATACTACCACAATGTTGCTTCTGTTGACTCTTTACTTACTGTAGCAACTTAATCTCCAGCATTGTTAATATAAAGACTCCTATTTTTTCCCCTTGTGCTTTTAGCCTTTTAAGTGACTTGTGAGTTCTGTTTCGCACATGAAAGACATTCAGTAAACCTTTTTCCCCATCAAGTCACAACCGACTTATTGCAGCCCTGTAGGTTTTCAAGGCAATAGTCAGAGGTGGTCTTCCATTGTTGCCTCTGCATAGAGCCCCTGGTCCTCCTTGGTGGTTTCCCATTCAACTACTAACCAGGGCCGTCCCTGGTTAACTTCCAAGATCTGACAAGATTGGTATTGTCAACTAGATGGCATTAATTTTTGCTGCTTCTTCCCAGAATACCAAAGGATGCAACTAGATACATGCAGCTTGATACTTGCTTACGCCTACTGAAACCAACAAAGCATCCTGCACAAGATACGGAGAGAGAGCCCTCAAGACCTCTTCACGCTTCTTGCTTTTTAACATCCAACCTGATGAAGAGTTCTCAAAAGCTTGTATCATATGTTCTTATTTTGATTGCTTTTAATAGAAGGCATTTCAGCTTTGCAAACAGAAACTGGTTAAGATAAAAGGTAGTTAATTGGTTTAGGGCTGCCAAGTCTCCCGGTAGAGTGGGGGAAACACCGATTTTTAAAGCTTTCCCCGCTTTTTCAAAATTGGCCACCGGGGGGACAAAATGGCTGCTAGCAGGGGAACCTCGGAGCCTGCCCTGCTGGCCTCTTGAACTTCTTAAAAGGGAAATTTCCCCTTTAAGAGCTGAGCCAGCAAGAGAGCCCCGCCCAGAGATTAAGGAGGGACTAAGCTCTTTCTACTGCGTGCAAGGTTGCTGCTGAGTAAACTGCTGGGGTAAGCTGCTGGGGTCTGCGAGCTCTTTTCCTTCTCTGTCTCTCCCCTTCCCCCTCTTTCTTTTTTCTGTCTGTCTGTCCACTGTGGTTTTGTCAAAGGAATAAACTGTCACTTCCAAAGAGGTAAACATCACAAGGAGAGGTTGCCTGTAGAAGGTCTGGGAGTGGGATTGTTTAAAATGTCTTGTCGTGGCTGTTTGGGTCCCCCCAATCCTCATTTCCCTTCTGCAAATAAAAGTTGGGATTCCTCATTTTTATGCCAATTTTCTGTTTCTTTCAACCGTGTCCCCCCCCCCCCCCGCAGTAAAAATCTGCATTTTTAAAAGCATTTGTACATCAAGTAACCGGTATTTTAAGTTAGGGATGGATCCAACTAGCTTTTCTGCTGGCGAAAAGGGGAGGACAAAGGTCCTCTTTAGCCACCAAAAAGCCTATGCTGGGGGGGGGGGGAAGTTATGGGACTTACATGGACAACAGCTGGGTGAAACAAGGGCCAGAAATAAAGCCTGGGAATTGGGCAAGAGTAAGTGAAAAGCTGTCTGTCTGTCTGTCTGTCTGTCTGTCTGTCTCTCTCTCTCTCTCTCTCTCTCTCTGTCCCCATCCAGCAGAGGTCTATCAGTGGCTATTATTAGCCACAAGGTCTAAATGGAACCCTTTGTCTGGGGCAGTGAGGCTCTGCATTCTTGGTGCTTGGGGGGCAACAGTGGGAGGGCTTCTGGAGTTCTGGCCCCGCTGCTGGACCTCCTGAGGGCACCTGGTATTTTTGGCCACTGTTGTGACACAGAGTGTTGTACTGGATGGGCCAATCCACTGTGGCTTCTCTCCTGTTCTTATGATATGAAAATCATATTTAGCACTTGTGTAGCACTTAGGGCTTCATATTCTGCTGAGATGAGGAAGGATTCAGTAGGGCTGTTGCTCAGTAATAGAGCACCTGCTTGACATGCAGGAGGTATCAGCCTCTTCAGCTAAAAACGGATCAAGTAATAGGTGACATTAAAGATCTCAGCCTGAGACCCTGGAGAGCCACTACCAGTCTGAGTAATCAATACTGACCTTGATGGACCAATGGCCTGATTCAGTATTAGGACACTTCATGAGTTCATGTGTCAGCATGTGGAAGCAACATCACAGGATGTGACATCACAAAATGATGTCACTTCCTTTCTCCTGGCTCCACCCCCAAAGTCTCCTGGCTCCACCCCCAAAGTCCCCAGATATTTCCCAAGTTGGACTTGGCAGCCCTAAATTGGTTACATCTTTTCTTCTCAAATGCTATGTAGTTCGTTACAGGTGAGTAGTATGGAATTGTCTGTATATTATACCATCAATAGGATTCTCTTTTTTTGTATTTTTTTTAAATATGTGCATGAGAGCATGTGAGTGTGTGCACCTGGAAGTCATGGTGACCTCTGGTGACTGACCCCTACTGGGGGCCTGGAGGATATTCAGAGAGGTGGCTGAATAAAGCCTTCCCTTGCCTCTCGCCTCTGGTATTCCAAGGAGGTCTCCCATCCAAGTATTTGCCAGAGTCAACCCTGCTTAGCTTCCAAGATCTGATGAGATCAGGCTGGCCTGGGCTATCCAGATCAGGGCACCATCAGTGGGATTCTTACCTTTCATACCCAGAGTAATCACATTTCCTGCATCAATCAGAGTTTAAGGCTGCAGCTTGGATGAAACCTTTCAATTTTACTGATTAACTCTGTGCAATCTGCCTTGCATCTTAATGAGAAAGGTGGACTATAAGTAACGTAAATAAAATAAATCCAGGGTTGCTAGTCATTACGTATTCTGAAAGAGAACTCATTTATAGAAGTTTTCTGTGGGGGGCTCAGTCTACTATAAATATGGGTCCAGAACTGGTTGTTAAACAAAATAATATACATCCCAATAAAGAACTCTTTTATATAATCCTACAAATTATAGCTGCCCTAAACTGAGAAACAACTATGGCTCTGCGCCCCACCACCATGCTCAAAATAGCAGTCTGGATTGATAAAGAGAGAAGTGATATAAATTTGCTACCAGGCCAGTATTTCTTTTTTCTTTTTTCATGCATATTTTGAGTGGCATTGATTCATTGGGCTTGTCGTTTATCACTAGCTTATTTATCTGAGTTAAAGCAATGTATTGTCCAAATGCACCAACCTTCTAGAACTGTTTTCTAGAAACAGTTGTGCCTGCACTCCTCTCAGTAGGGCTCAATGAAAAGCTTTACTTAGGTAAGTACAGGCACCAGATTGTTCCTTCACCTCCAAGCCCTAAAGGGATACTGTTCCTCTGCATTCCAGAGAGAAAGGGGGGAAAGACCCCAATACCACAGTCCGTTCAGATGAATGATCCCACATACAAGACTAGGATTCTATTTGGCATGAAAGCAAGGAGTTGGCTCTGTAAAAGAATGACTCTTTTAGTACACAGACTGTGCATCAAATGAAAGAGACATCCTTAGTACAGAGAATATGTTACTAGATACCGACAGTGCTTGCACCTTCTTTTGTTGAGATCTGTTCAGCTAAAAACACACTTTTTAAAAAAAAGCCTAAAAAAATCAGCTTGATGACTTCCAAATTAGCATGTAACTCTGCATTTCTTTGTTTTTTTTAACTCCTCCTAGCTAAACATGTTTGCTTGTAATTAGATCTTCCATGGCAAAATTAGAAGCGCAACAGGTCTATGAGCTGGGTAATTAGGAAATTCGAGATTTGTACACAAATTACTAAAACAGTTGGCAAGCACTCTATTGTTCAAATGTTGAATACAATGTTTCCTGTTAGCATTCATCCAATTAAAAAGTTCCTTGTAAGTGGAAGAAGAATAAATTACACCTTGATTACTGCAGGATTTTTTTAGTACTTTCCATTTCTTCCCAATGCAAATTGAGGGTAAACAATTCATTTATTTTATTTATGTCCTGCGCTTTTCTCCTTGCTGGGGATCTGAAGGGGGGCTTACATTGTTCTCCTCTCCTCCATTGTATCCTCACAACAATCCTGTGGTTAGGCTGAGAGCATGTGACTGGCCCAAGGTCACCCAGCAAGCTTCCATGGCCAAGTGAGAATTCAAACCCAGGACTCCCTAAGCCTGTTCTGACACTCTAGCCACTAATGGGGGAAGTATACAGGAAGCCTGCTCTGTACTAGTGCATCTTTGTGCTGGTGGGGTAACCTCTGTGGTACTGTACCCTGGTCAGGTGCCAGCATGGCAATGCTGTAGAGTAATGCCAGCGAAAGCCACTCAGCTGGCAGGGAAAGGGGTGGACCCAGGAGCATAGCAGGCGTTAGCTACCTAAGCTACCAGCCTAGGAATGCCCCCCCCAACCGTACAACATTATGCCATGAAAAGCCATGGTGTAGCCCATACAATAGAAAAGGCCAATCCCCCCCGCCCCGGCACAGTCCCACCCCAAAGTCCTGGCAAGACACAGGATGCTGACTACAGCTGCAATCACCCCCCTCCTCAGTGGCCAGACCCCATCTCCACACACCCCAACATCAGTACATGAACCTCAGCCAGGATGCCCCATGGTTCAGTAGGCAGGGCATGCTGCATGGGACTCTGTTCCAGAGGTCTGTGCCGTGCAGACTCACTGCACGTAGCGTTGCAATTTGGTATCAGGAGAGGCACATGGAGGGCACTTAGCACCAATGAGGGACTGCTTTGCAGTAACTCCCCAAAGGATAGCAAAGTCCATGCTGTTTGGCTAACGTGTCTAATTTCAGAACCCTAAGAGGTACCTCCCACCAGATCTCAGAAGCTACGCAGGGTTAGTACTTGGGTGGGAGACCGCCAAGGAAGACTCTGCAGAGGAAGGCAATGGCAGACTTCTTGCTTGCCTTGAAAGCCGCTTGCTGGGGTTGCCATAAGTTGGATGTGGCTTGACAGCACTTTACACCCACAAGAGGTACCTGATCTCTGGAGACTCAACCTGAGGCAGGAATGCAACTGTCCCAGTCTGGGAGTTTGCATGTTCCTTCACTGTTCTCCTTGCATGAGCTCAGGTGCAACCATAACAATGTGGCCCCCAGTACTCTGGCAGGAGGTGATCCTGTATCATCATTCCTGTGTAATGGGTGCAGTATAGTTTCATACTCTTCCCAAAGGCCTATGATACATCATGGGACAATTCATTCCCATGCTGTGGGGTAATCAAGTGAAAGGGACCTTTTCCAGGATAAACTAACTAGATATTGTTGCTCCATGGTGGTAACTTTTTTTGACAAGCTCTTCACAAAATACATTTTGCAGCAAAGTAACTACCAGCAGCATAATTATTATGCAGATACGATTGTACACAGTTGGGTCACCTATTCCCTTGTCTTGTGATTTTCGGGAGCAGGGATATAGAAAGAGCCCTTCTCTCCCTTTCAAGGCTAGGGCTGCCAAGTCCTCCGGTAGGGCGGGGGAAACACTGATTTTTAGTGCTTACCTCCCGCTTTTCCAAAGTTGGCCACCGGGGGGACAAAATGGCTGCCTTGAAAGGGAAATGTCTGCAGAGAGCCTGCCCTGCAGTAAAAAGCCTCACCAGACATTTCCCCTTTAAGAAGTCAGCAAGAGAGCTTCCACAGCAAGAGAGGTCCGCCCAGAGATTAAGGAGGGACTGAAGGAGCTGCTTTTGCATGTGGCTGGCAAGGTGAGTTTCTCTTCCAGCTCTTTTCATTCTCTCTCCCTCTTTTTTTTTTCCGTCTGTCTGTCTGTCTGTCTCTCTGTCCCCATCCAGCAGAGGTCTATCAGTGGCTATTATAGCCACAAGGTCTAAATGGAAGTAAGTGCCTCTGCCAGTTTTTTTCCCTTCTCTCTCTCCCTCTTTCTTTTTTCTGTCTGTCTGTCTGTCTCTCTCTGTCCCCATCCAGCAGAGGTCTATCAGTGGCTATTATTAGCCACAAGGTCTAAATGGAACACTTTGTCTGGGGCAGTGAGGCTCTGCACTCTTGGTGCTTGGGGGGCAACAGTGGGAGGGCTTCTGGAGTTCTGGCCCCGCTGCTGGACCTCCTGAGGGCACCTGGTATTTTTGGCCACTGTTGTGACACAGAGTGTTGTACTGGATGGGCTGTACTGGATGGGCCGATCCACTGTGGCTTCTCTCCTGTTCTTATGATATGAAAATCATATTTAGCACTTGTGTAGCACTTAGTGCTTCATATTCTGCCGAGATGAGGAAGGATTCAGTAGGGCCGTTGCTCAGTGATAGAGCATCTGCTTGACATGCAGGAGGTATCAGCCTCTTCAGCTAAAAAAGGATCAGGTAATAGGTGACATTAAAGATCTCAGCCTGAGACCCTGGAGAGCCACTACCAGTCTGAGTAGTCAATACTGACCTTGATGGACCAATGGCCTGATTCAGTATTAGGACACTTCATGAGTTCATGTGTCAGCATGTGGAAGCAACATCACAGGATGTGACATCACAAAATGATGTCACTTCCTTTCTCCTGGCTCCACCCCCAAAGTCTCCTGGCTCCACCCCCAAAGTCCCCAGATATTTCCCAAGTTGGACTTGGCAGCCCTATTCAAGGCAGTTTGAAAATTCAGTGGGGATGTGTCAGAAATAAATGCAAACTTTATAGTGGCAGTAGTGCTCCTCAAGTTAGATACATGTTAAATCCCATGGTAAAAGAACCATGCAAATAGATCGAAAAGTGAATAACCTGCCTAAAGATTTCCTCATATACAATCCAATTTGTATTCTCTGACTCATTTGTGTTTGTAATTCAAATGAGTCCTTGACCTACATGGCTGACTTACATTTTTTGCTTTTAAGTAGAAACTAGTCCCTTATCTGTCACGGTTCTGAGTGTTAGGACTGGAAATGCAGCTACTGGCAAGTCAGTAAGTATGCCATTAAAAGTTAAGTATTACTTTTTGTACTGTGCCAGTGGTAGTGCTAGGTGTACACTTGAGATAAGTACAAGATATGCACAGCTCTTTAATTTTGTAGAAATATAGTCTACAGAAGCATTAACTGGCATAGGAAATAAATAATACATTTCATTTCTGCATACATTTCATCATTAAAAAAATTACTTAAGCTAGGCTCTCCCAACATATTTTGGAGAAGAAAAAAACTAGATATAAGTTTTGCCAGAGTCCCACCAACCTAATTTTTGCTCTTTCTTGTAGAGTAATGCATCTCACTTGCTTCAGCAATCTGGGTGTGTTTTTACAATACAAATACCTTCTCTGACAGGCACCTCTGGCAGGACATACCACTGCTAAAGGCACACTTTGAACATATTGGCCTGGAGAAGAATGTTTCAGTGGGTAGAGCCAGGGATTTGCAATCCTGGCATGAGGAGACCTCAGTTTTCTTCTGCTGTTGGCAGCCATTTCTAATTCTGGGCAAGTTGATTGCATTGTAGGACCCATGTGGAGTAACAGCCATGCAGGTCAGTGGGCTACAGGGAAAAGGAGAAGAGGAGAACTGCTAACAGAAGAGACAGAAAGGCAGTTTTGCCCTCTTCCTTCTTCTCATTGCAGCCCACAGTTATGTGGCTATTACTCAACATGGGTCTTGCAAAACCAGTAATAAAGTTTCCTGGAGTCAGTAATGGCTTCTGGGGGAGGGGACAGTTGGGAAAATCTGCAAATGTCCATGCCTTCCACAGACAGATACCTGGATCCAACTAAGTACCAGATTCTAGGCCACAGGACCTTTCCAGTCCCACAATCCTTGTCCTCAAACTTGTGGCGGAAATGCAGAAGATCTAACCAGAGCATGTCCTAAAAGTTAGAAGGCAATTTTGAAAAGCCCTCTAAATGTTAGATGTTCTGTTTACAAACCAGGCTACTGGCTTTGAAAAGGCTGGTAAGATGCTGAATATTCAGGCTACAGATTTGGGACTCTGAACATTTAGAAAGTACGTCAGAGTCTGGTCTCAGATATTCAGACACAACTTGTTGGGAATTATTCCCTAATGAAACAAGGCCCATGAGAATTTTAAACACTCTGGCTTATATGTTGAAACTGCCAACATTGTAAGAACTAGTACCATTTCTAAGTGACAGCCCAAACTGTTTGTTGATTTTTCTGGGTAGGGAACCTGAGAGGATGCTGAGCTATTTTTTTAATTACACACTGGGATCACAGAATATCAGTGTAAAAAAGTGCTCAAATGTCCACCAGCCATCAATGAGCAACCACTTCATTCAGACAAATTCCCTACCAGTTTCAGCCACAACTCAAAAGCCACAGAGCACAAGAATAGTCTGAAAGCATACAAATTTGTAATAAATAACTATGATCCAGAGCTCTGTCCCCATCTGAAGAATACTAGGGCTTGTCTTGACATCTGAGACTGGAGTCAAGATCTTTAGGATTCTGGACAGGCCTGAGCCCAAACATAATTCTTTGTAGAAATAAAAAAAAAACACAGTGCTGAAGAAACAGTCCACTGAAAATGTGAAACAGAAACCTAGCAATAACAACGCATTTGGTTCCCATTTATGATAGTTGCTATCCAGATCAATTGACAGGTGAAGTTGTATTGTATTCAGTTGATAGAGAATCCATATTCTATGTTCTGTCTTGTTCTTGAAATGGTGGTCCCATTGAGAAGGATATTTGACAAAGGAAGGTAGATGAACCAGGCAGGTCTGCAAGGGGTGGGATGTGTCTTTGACAAACTACTAAATATTCCAGCTTGGTGGTGGATCTCTTGGTCCTTTGGGTTTTGAAAATCGGTTAGCAAAGCCTGAAACATAAAATCAGGAAAATGTTGGGCGCTGCTTACCAAATTCTACAGGAGGCTAGAGTGTGTAAGAACAGAATACTATGAAGCAGCAATTAACAAGAGTGATAATCAGGACAAATGTGCAATTTAGCTAATGCCAAGCATGAACAAGCATAAAAGGACATGTCTCTAAACCACTCACTCTGGAGTGGTCTTTTTGAAGAGTATGTGATTATTCAAGTAGTTTGAAATCCTGTAGTAATGATTTTACAACACTGTGCAAGCACTGTTTCCTAATCTAAGCTGAACAAACAAATTAACCATTTTTAAAATTTAGCAGAGCTAGAACAAACTAAAAGGAATGTTATGCCTGATACCAAGGTGGAGGGGGCAGGGAGGAAGTGTAGCAGCAAACTGTACTTTTGCAAGGATTTCTCACAGCATTTGCTACCGTTGTTTTCCTTCTTTGCTGCAACACCAATTTTCCCCAGCTGTCTTCCATCCCTGAATGACTGCAGCCAATCAGGAATCACAACATAAAAGCAATAGCATCACAGTGCCTCAGAAGCAATCAGATTTCCCTATATGACATTCTGAATGAGTATAATGGAGGGAGGTGCCAGGATACCACCACTATAAGGATTGGATTAGAGCAGACATAAAATCTTATTAGGAGGACTGGTTTCCACCATGTCTTCTCAAGATTGCCTAAGCACCTGGGATTTCAGTAATACCCAGTGGCAAAAGGGGAGCTGTGTGGAGTTACTTAGTAACTGGGTTCTTTAAGATGCCTGTAGCTGCAACTAGAGTTTTTAAACTGAAAAAAACCCCAACCATCATTTAAAACATACATACCAAAGCTCAAGATGGAGTGACTGGATTGGTTAGGCTCTGGTGGTTTTACTAGCGAAGATGGACTACAGATGTCTAGAAAAATAGTGGAAGACCTTAGCGGAAGGTTGATTAATGCATGTAAACATATAGATTTTATGCAATATGGTGCTTGCTATGAGATGAGGCTCTGCACACAGAGTTACCGACTATCCCTAACCATACACTAGGGATGCCATTCCTCAGTTGGGGGCGGGAGATCCCCCAATTTTTCAGGTTCCTGCCTGCTGGCCAGCAGGAAACAATCCCACCTGAAACACAACATGCTGACATGCGGAAGTGACACTATCACGTTGGTAATGTTCTGGTTTTTGCACAAATCTCTACGGTTTGAGGGCAATTTTACCAGAGTTTTGCCCAAAAACCAGAGTGTTGTCGCACAATGTCACCAACATGATGATGTCAGTTCCGCATGATGACAGCACATTGCAGCACTCTGCCTCCACTCCCAGAAAGTCCCTCTCCCTCCCCCATTAGAGTGATCATTGGCATCCCTAGATCCAACTGTACTGGTTCTGTTCAACCTTCTCACCTTTCCTTCACTCAACAAGCTGTACTAACTCTTCCTGTCTCCCACTGTCTATGCTACTGCCACTGCCACTTCTCTCCTTTCCAGGTCCAGCTGCCCAGTGTTGTCATCTTTGCCTTGCCCTAGGTTTAAAAGTTACTGACCATGCCAAGGATTCATTAGCGTACAAACATTAGAAAAGCTAATGATTTGTAGCAGCAAATGGTTTCTATCAGCAAAACATTAAAAAGTGCCTTAGCACTAGGGTTGCCAGGTCCGATGATCGCGGAGGTGGGAGAGGGACTTTTTGGGAATGGGGGTGGAGCACCACGATGTGCTGAAGGCACATGGAAGTGAGGTCATCACATTAGCAATGCTCTGGTTTTGGGGTAAAACTCTGTGGTAAAATTGCCCTTAAACCATAGAGTTTTGCCCAAAAACCAGACCATCGCTGACATGATGACATCACTCCTGTGTGACATCAGTGCATCACGTTTGGGGGTGGGATCCCCCCTGCTGGCTAGCCAATGCAGGGCAGGAGCCCAAAAAAACAGGAGATCCCCCGCCCCCAACTGGGGAATGGCATCCCTACTTAGCACCCATGTGGCTTATTGTAGATCAGTGCAGGAATGTTTGTCATCAGCTATACAGAACTGAGTTTTAAATGAGCATGTTTGTCCATGAGGTTTTGTGCTGGAGCTTCTCCCTCCACCCCCCAATGCAGCTGGTCTAAACTTACGGAGAACAGGAGGAACTCACAACATGAGAGTGCAATTCATACGGTGAGCACAACTAAGCATTAAGATTGGGTGATGGGAGGCTTACCATGGGGTTCTTGATTCCCCATTGGAGACCATAATGTACAGTCCAGCTTTTACACAAAAGCTGCTCTGAGAAAAGTTTTGTGCAAAATGTCTAATTCCTATATACACAAAATGGAATGGGAAGCCACAGCAGACTTTACACTAACAATCTGCATTTTCTGTCCAGTTAAAAGTCTGCAAAGAAATGTAGATCTTTAATTAATTCCTGTTTTCATAATCCTTGAGATGCCCAGTGAAAGATAGCATAGTAGCATAACGAGTTTTTATTCAACCACTACACCACTGAGTGCCCTCAGCTCCCAACAGAATCATTAGGGGTTATGGTTCTTTGACAGCTCATAGTCTGAAACACAATACCACAATCTGCCAACAGTCTAGAGAGTTTAAAGACTTACTGTTTTTCACATTTCGTAAGATTTTCAAGCTCTGGAGAGATAGAGAGAGAGAGAAGTTGAGAAAGCATTAAATATTGATTTAGAAAGGATCTGTAAAAGTGAACTGTGATAAGCAGTCAAAGAAGTAATGCACATAGCTTGCAATCCTAAGCACATTACTACATTATGCTCTCTTGACTGGATCACCCACCCTTTTCTCAGCACAAGCTAATGCAGTAGGGCAAAGTATATCTTCCCAAAATGACAAAATGTGATAGGGGAGGCAGGGCTTATTTTAAAAATGGTGAACGCCTAGACCAAATCGATATGAAAACTTGTTTTTCAGTTCCCAGAATAGCAGGATTGCAAGAGGAAGGATGGAACCTAAGATAGGAAAAGACCACCCACACTGCCCTGATATCCAAAAGACAGACAAGCAACTTGTAGCTAGAGCAAAGTTCACAGCCAATTTGTAACCAAGGGCCTTAGTCCTCCTTGGGCACTGACTGTCAACCAGACATGCTGCAAGTCTCATACTCAGAAATCCGTTCACAGGTGTACAGGGCCCAGTTCAGATTAGGATGGCAGGAAAAAGGGTTTTAATCAGGCCCATAGCTTCAGTGGGGCATCTTGGGGCCTGCCCCCCCCGACTTCCTGCCAAGCCCCCCCCCCCCGACTTCCCATCTAGCCCAGGCCCCCCAACTTCCAATTTTTTATTTTATTTGTGGCGTCACTTGGGAGGGAGTGTGTGTGGGGTGTTGTGGGGTGCCCTCAACTTATTTAAAGGCCCCCCAAATTTTAAAAAATCCTGACTACAGGCCTGGTTTTAATCCTCCCCACACATGCCATACACTGTTTTTCCAACTTGAAATGGCCCCATGAATTTGCTATTTGACTTACTGAGGAAACTTTTATGTACTTGGGTACGCATGCATTTTCTCAGTGAGGCAAATACTGGCTCCCTGGGGGCATTTCAGGTCAGGAAAATGGGATGGGGGAGAAGGCTTAAACCCCCTTTCCCCATGTGCCACAGTCCTCATCCAAACCCAGACCCTGCATGTCTGGAAACTGAGTTCCAAGCATGGAACTCATAGTGTTTGTTTAATCAACAGGCCCCAGTTCAGACCCGAGGAAAATCTACCATATAATAAAGCCTCAAGTTCCTTCGCTATTTCCTACAAAGTGTTTATCACAGTGGATTACCTAGTTATATAACTAAGCTGCAGACTCTAAGGGTCCGTGTCTGCTTCTCTCTCTTGCTTAGAGCTCCCCCTAGTAATATCAATAAGAAACATTTTACTTCACCACTTAGGTCCTTTTCAGAAATTAGAGAACCTTTGCTATTTCTGAGTGCTATAAGTGGGCTGGCTCTAGTTTAATGCCAGGAGCATCTCATCCCTATGTATTGGTCAGGACAGGAGGAGAAAGTCTTTCAGCACAGTACTAACTGTACTCACAGCCTTTTTTAAAGCAGCATTTGAAGATATGTGGGTTATACTAGAAAAGGGGAGTGCACATCTTAAAACAAAAGAGGCATGGGGAAAGGAAAATGTCTACCAGTCATTTGGTGATCATGGAGCTTGTTATTTCCTCTTCCTGCCAGAAAGAATCCTGTCCAGTTGCCCTATGGCTGCACTAGCAAAGGGATAACCTCTTGGCCTCTGCCACCGGCCTGATGGCCTTTGGGCAGTTGCATCAGCTT
Organism: Lepidodactylus listeri; assembly: GCA_029233225.1. Taxonomy (NCBI): domain Eukaryota; kingdom Metazoa; phylum Chordata; class Lepidosauria; order Squamata; family Gekkonidae; genus Lepidodactylus; species Lepidodactylus listeri. The sequence goes on along the minus strand of JARCFY010000002.1, from coordinate 56,020,732 downwards.
CAGTCTAACTAGGCCTGCAAGGTGAGATGAGCATGGTTCAAACTGGATGGAAATCCCACTTAGCAACTCGTCACTTAATTCTTGAACTGCTCTGTCTCTTCTCCTTTCCCCCTCTCCTTCCATCATATGCCCTGCTGTTTAGGTTGGAAACCTGTGTCTTATTTTACTTTATATGCAGCACTTGCCTCTAGCATTTTATGTTCAGTTTTACTTCCTATGAACTGCTTTGGGAGACTTTCTATTTGTCTGAACAGCAGAATAAAAACAGAAGTAATAATGAATGGTGTGGCCTTGCTACATGGGGAGAGTGCAGACTTCCCAGTGTTTATCAAACATGCTGCCTCCCAGAAACACCAAATCAGACTTAATCATGTGTGGAAGAAAGCTATCATTCATCACAAATGCTAGCACAGAGTAAAGCTATCATTAATGCTGGCACAGATATTAGCCAATAGGAGCTTCTGACCATAGGTGTCAACTACAGGGGGGCTTGAGCCACCCCCGAAATTTCCCGTGGGGGACTGAGCACCATAGAGTTTCAGGGCAATTGCCAGAGCGTCACCCTGGCAACGTGCCCAGCATGATGGCGTCACTTCCGGGTCACTTCTGGGTGATGCCAGCACGCTGGGCATTTGCCCAGCTGGCCTCTGGACGAACGGAGGGACAGACGGAGGCAGGAGTGGCCAGGCTGAGGGGGGAGAGGCGGTGGCGATGGGGACACGGTCCTGGCATGTGCGCCCCCCACCCCCGGGATTTTAAAACTCTACGCCCCTGCTTCTACACTTATACAGTCATATTCCCAACAACAATAGAAATGCTAGGGTCCAGTCCTGGGAAAATATAATTTTCCCACTGAATGAAGTACTACCTTGAGGCAAAATATCTGGGTCCCTTAAAACAACTAATATTTGCATAATTAGTGTGATAAAAAGATCCATGTTGCTTTGAAGTTACAAGTCTGAACCCCTTTTCTTTCCTCCCCTTGTACATGCTGCATATTGGCTAGCACCACCATCCTCCCTGAAAACAAACACAAATCTCTGGTTTTCTCTGACTAATCTCTCTTCTGTTCTTCATATTCAGTTTGTTGCCAGGTCATGTCACTTTTCTCTTCACAGCATTGCAAAGATATGGGCCCCACCTTGGCTCCCTTGGCAAAAATTCGGTCTCCATGCTCTTGTCTTGACTCCTGCAACCTCTTCCTCTTCAGTCTTTCATTGGTGTACCTCAGATCCCCTCCTATGTTCAGCACTCTGCCACCCAATAATTTACCTTGCTCCTCACTGGATCCATATGATGGTCCTCCTTAAGGCCCTACACTAGCTTCTGGTCATCTCCTGGATCCAGCACAAACCACTCATCCTTACCTTCCAAGCCCCTGACCCAGTCAGCTTTCCCCCACCATCACTCCACTCTCTTATTGCCATACGCAATATGCCATACACTCTTGTTTCATCTCTGCCAGTTCCACATCCCTCAGCCATCCAAAGATTTCCTGGTCATTCAAGAAACTCTATCCTTTCTGCTATTCTTCAGACCTAAAACAACCAATTACACCTCTCCCATTTCTTTCATATCCCTCCCTCAAATCCACATTTTCTGTGAAGTCTTCAACACAGTCCCTTTGTACTCCTTTCCTGCTCAATAAGCCTAAGTACAGATGAATGAAATTAACACATGTTCTTGATTTGTTTGTCACCACTAGAGGTGTGCAACCCCCACCCCACCCCAGTATTTTTCGGGTTCGGATATACTGAACTCAAAAAATATCAGTATTTCTCGATATTCCTGAATCCCAATTTGCAACATAGCTGCTGGTGCCTCTCCTCAAACTCCCCCCCCCCCCAAGTTTAAAAAAGATTGGACCTGGGGGAATTTAAAGGGGCCGCAATTCCTTTAAATGCCCTTTAAGGCCCAATTTACACCTCCCGTCTGAAGTAGTTTGACTGCTGTCTTTTCCTAAGCTCATTTCACGCTGGTTTCAAATTTCACTCCAGGGGGTCTGAAGAGTACTAAGCAACAGCATTTGTTTAAAGCAGTATAATGCTAGCTTGACCACAGGAGGGCAATTAACGAATGTAAACAATAATTTATAAACTAGAACAAGTATGGTTTGAAACTAGAAACAGGTATAGACAGTTTTTTTTGAAACTAGCATGATTCTAGCAGGAAAATCAGATGTAAATTTGACCTAAGCTCAACTATCCGGTGGCCCTGAAAATCCCAAATATTTTGGGGGCTTGGCCATTTTGGATAGCTAAAATGCAGCCCCATTCTGTAACCAACTTAAAAAATACACAAAATACCAATAAGTTATTTTTTGGCTCGGTTTATTCCGAATGCACACCCCTAGTCACCACCTTCTTTTCCCTCCAATTCCTTTATTGTCTCCCTTATGTCAAATTTTATATTGTAAGTGCATCAGGGCAGGGATCTGGCTTCGTGTGTTCTGTAAAGTACCCTCACACTTCTGTCCATGGGGTGGGTTTTTGGTATTTCTCCCTCCCCCTGCACTTCCTCTCCCTCTCTCCTGTCCCTCCCCCTGTTTTGTTTTGTATACCTTACTCCTCTTGAAACACTTTGCTTCCTTTGATGACTTGTCAGCTGCTTTAACCCCAGAGTCTCCAGGATTTGCAATATTGTTCCAAACAGATGGTAGACCTAGGAAAACAAAACACACTCAGCAAAAAATATATATATTTTAAAAAATGCTATAAAGTGGCTTGCATAAGCAGACAGCAACCCTCCTCCCCCACAACCCCCCATTTAATCCCTCCCCTTTGTTATATGGACAAATCTCAGTATGAACTGGGTTGTACCTGAGGATCAAAAATCACATCTATACTTTAAAACATCTTATGTATAGTTTGGATAACTCCCCCTTCCTTAATTATTTATTTTATTATTTATTTTATTATTTATTTATTATTTTATTATTTATTATTTATTTTATTTCTAGCCCACCCTCCCCTACAAGAAGACTCAGGGTGGATTACAACAATATAATAAACAGAAAATCCACTATTTAAAATAATACATCAATTAATTAAAAACCAATGGCAACAACAATAGTTAATATAATAGTAATCATCAATGGCACCAGTTAAATAATCCCTCTCCATCTGCTCCCGCATAGGTTCCCCATATGCTGTTATTGTCTTCATAGACAGCCTGATTGATAACTGAGGTTTCTCCTTGGGATCCTGTGTGTAAGAAAGCTGATTATACCATCTCCCTGGCCCTGATGATCGCACCCCATTGCAGCTACTCACTGGAGCGCTAAGAAGCCGCCATCTTGTGTATTTATTTAGAATTTTTAAATGTTGATGTTTTTAAATTGTAAATCTGTTTTTATGATTTTATATGTTGTTAGCCGCCTTGAGTCGGTTGTATAACTGACAAGGCAGGATATAAGTGAAACAAATAAATAATAAATAAATAAATAACGTGTCCCACTCTGTATATTCCTTTTTTTTAAAAAAAATTGTGAGTGAAGTTACTAGAAGTGCAAGGTAGCAAAAGACATGAAGTTTATTTTGCCTAATACCCTGCAGCAAAGTGCTGTAGTCCCAGTGCTTCCTTTCTAAATGTTTAATGGAGCCCCTTCCTGCTACAAACTCATGCCCTTCTCCTTATTCCTACATTTGGGGGTGACAAGCTGTAGTTAACTGGCTGGCATCTACCATTCTGTAGATGGGAAGTTTTTGGTCCATAAAGTGTGACATGATTGCCTGCCCCCTCCTCCTTAAAAGGCCCCCTGAAATGCTGTTCTTGAGGGCTCTCTCTCCTCCAAGAGCATCATTTCATGGACCATTTTGGAGTGCAGGGGGAGGGCAAAATACCAAGAAATACACTCTATGGGTAGAAATCCGTCAGTCCATGGAAACACTCTAGTGGACCCAAGACAATCAGTATTAAGGAAAAGGCAATCTTTGCACAATCAGTGCTTTTTAATTTCTTAAATGGTTTACAAGCATCATTTTTCCATAAGAAAGGAGAAGACACACCAAGACTGATAACCAGGGGTCCTTTCGTAAAAAAAGAGGCGCAGGAGCTCATTAGCATAACTTATTTGCATATGCCACACCCCCTGACGTCACCGGAAGTGATGACGTCATCGGCAGTCTGTCAGAAGGCAGGAAGGGAGGGAGGGAGGGGGGGGGGAAGGAAGGAAAAGAGCAGGAAGGAAGGAAGGTAGGTAGGTAGGTAGGTGGGAGAGAGAAGAAAGAAAGGAAGGAAGGAGGGAGGAAGGGGGGAAGGAAGGAAGGAAGAAAGGAACAGTAAGGTAGGTAGGTAGGTGGGGGGGAGAGAGAGAGAAGGAAGGAAGGGAGGAAGGAAGGGAGAGGGGAAGGAAGGGGGAAAGGAAGGAACAGGAAGGTAGGTAGGTAGGTAGGTGGGGGGAGAGAGAGAGAAGGAAGGAACAGGAAGGTAGGTAGGTAGGTGGGGGGAGAGAGAGAGTAGGAAGGAAGGAAGGGGGAAAGGAAGGAACAGAAAGGTAGGTAGGTGGGGGGAGAGAGAAAGAGAGAAGGAAGGAAGGAAGGGGCGCTTCTCCCCTTACTGGGGCCAGCGTTTCCCTCCCTCCCCCCTCTTGCTTGGGCCCCAGGGGCTTCATGCCACTGGGGCCCGGCTTCTCCCTCCCTTGCGCCCCCCTCAGCCCCGGGAGTGTGAGCGGGGGGGAGGGAAGCAGGGGGCTTCTCCCCGGGCCGGCGGTGCTTGCCGCGGCCCCAAGAGCATGAGTGGGGGGGGAGGGACCCCCGGCCCGCGCGCCTGCCCACGCCTGCGCCTCCCCGGCCGCCCGTGGCGCTCCTCCTGCTGGCCCCCTGCTGACCTGGCAAGGAAGGGCTGCCTGCACACTTTTCAGAAGGGGGGGGAGGCAGGAGGGGGAGGACGGCTAGAATAGCCCCTTGCTGGGCAGAAACCCATTGAATGCTGTTGGACTTCCTCTCAGGGACACCCGGTCAGGGTTGCTCCCTGTGGCTCTTCCAAGATGCGCCTATCAGTGGCCCATTGCCTGGCTTGCCTGGAGACCCCGGCAGCTTCTGCGCCCTGGACGCCGAGCCTTGCGCGGGAGGGGAGGTGCCGAGGGCCGGGTTCTCTCCTCCCCCCCCCCCCCAGCCAGCCATGGGCCGCCACCGCTGCAGGAGGGCCTTCCCTTCCCTTCCCTCCCCAGGAGGAGGGCTCTGTGTGGGGGCCGGGCCAAGCCAGCCTTGCTCCGTCGGGAAGAGAGGGAGGGGAGGAGCGGGCTCACCGAGCGGCAGGCCCTTGTTCAGCAGGTGGGAGCTGCCCATCGAGAAGGCGGCGGCGCGCGTGGCGGGCACAGCTCCTCTGGCGGGGGCGGCGTGGTCTCGGGCGCAGTCCAGCGCATGCGGCGGCCCAGGCGGCCCTGTCACTCCTTCTTCCCACCCCCCCCCCCAGGCAGCCCCGGACGCGCCGCACCCGCCAGCCCCCGCCTGCCAGGGAGAGGCCAGCCCAGCCCAGCTCAGGTGCAGCGAGCCAGCCTGATAAGCAAGCCAACCCAGCGAGTGCAGCGAGCCTCCCCCGCGCCTCCGTCCCCTAGTTGCCGCCCGCCTCCCCTCGCAGAAGCCGCGCGGGCGGATTGGGCCCTGCGCGGGGAAGGTAGAGGGAGAGAGGGAGCGGAGCGAGCGGCAGCAGCAGAGCCCCGCCTGGACTGCCCCAAACGCCCTCGCTGGCCCCGCCCCCCACCCTCGTCTCTCCCGGAGCGGCGCTCCGGCGCGCCCCGGCCCCAACGGAGCCCTGCTGATAACCATTGAAGGTGGCATGATAGAGCTTGTAGTGTGTACACTCATTCCTTCTGCCCTCTTTTCCTCAATATAGACTCTCCACATTCATACCATTATCTTCATTCCAATTCATCCTGGAACGGCTGGTCTTGGAGCAAGTTCCTTCCTTCCCTTTTTCATCCCCAAATCAGATTATTCATACCCTTTTGACTCATTTCTCCAAGATAATTCAATGTGTAATTAACACTACAGTGCTCCGAGGCTTCTATGGTTCTCTGGCAGGTGGCTTGATCATATATATTCATTGCTGTGTCACAGAACTAAATATGGCAAGACCGCAATACAGGCAAAAAGCCGGGGACTGAGCCAGAGACACATCTCTTTTACATCTTCTGTTGAATTAATTCTTCCACACTCATTATCAGCAGGGCCATCCCAGTTTTTACTGCTTTGGCTGTCTAACTCCCTCCCCCCTCACTTCATGATGCATCTTTAACTGTATCCCAAGTCCTTTAACTGCACCCCAAGTCGTTGTGCCAAGGTAGTAAACAATATCAAACTTACATTCCTCATCAGCAAGAATAAAGGATTCGGGGGTTCTTTCAGGCAGTGGTGGAGGGGAAGAAGAGCGATCCCGATGATACTCTATGATGCCACATGTGATAAATGAAACAAAATATTCCATTAGTTCACTTCAAAGAAAAATCTTTCATCTCAGCACTTGCTCTGTTAGACTGTCAGTGTTGTCTGCAACCTGAAGGTACAAGGGCTCTTAATTATTTTGCAACAAGAGGAGGAAATGAGTAACAAGACAACTTGATTTGCCACAACAAATTTACAGAACTTGGTTGGCAAACCGTTTAGAACCAAAAGGCTTCCACTAATATTGCAAACAATTCTTATGAAGAATGGCATGTTATGGGAGGGAAAGTATAGCCCCATCAGAAACTAAGCAGGTGTCATGGAACAGCCAGGCCCTGAAGACAGCTCTGACTCCTCTGATGAAGAACAGCTGGATTCCATGCCTATCAGCCACCAGCCAGCTGCAGCTGAGCAATCAGACGCAGAATCACAGTTGGGAGGCTATGAAGTGTGTGTTTCACCCCCCCCCCCCTAAAGCTGACAGTTCAGGGTCAGCCATCTGCCCTGTCTCCTCCAGGATCCCCAGGTCCGCAAGAGCACATCAATGCAGGTGTAAAGGGGATCTACAGTCCAGGCACAGATCAGCATGCCTCAGAGCTCAGCACCAGCAATCAGTTGCAGAGGAAGGAGAAACATCACCAGAGGAGACATGAAGCAGCTGTCACAGGCATGTTGTAGGGCTCGAAGCATAGCAACATATGGGGGAGGAACCCTTCAGCATGGCTTCAACACGTTCTTTTAGACACCAACCTGCTGCTGCTGAATTGGACTTGCTTTTCAGAAAACTGACCTTGGCCTGATTAGACAGCTCTTATACAATTTACATACTCAGTTGATTAAACTCTGGCATCCTGCCTCTGATAACCAGTCCGTTATCTGCATATACCAGCACCTGCCTGAAACAGAACTGTGGGATTGCTACCTGGATGGGAGACCACCAAGGGAGGTTCTGCAGAGAAAGGCAACGGCAGACCACCTCTGCTTCTCACTTGCCTTGAAAGCCCCTTGCTGGGGTCACCATAAGTCAGTTGTGGTTTGACTGCACTTACTTATGTATTATGATATGCCATAATAACATAATATCTTTTCATTTTAAAGCAAGCAGCTGTGGTAATTGGACAGAAGAGTTAATGGAAACAACAGGAGAATCTGTACCTGATCTGGGTCTCTGTAGCTTCATACTCTGAAAATTAATAAAAGGAGAATACTTTATATTCCTTTTAGCCCAACAAGATCATATTTAATGTTTAGTGAGTAGCTGATGAACAGCAAGTAAGCCCCCCCAAAAAAACACCTATGTGCTACAGAAGGCAGGTGCACATTTCATTTCTTAGATTTGTATGTACAGAGTGGCTGTTGCTTGAGGCTTCCAAAACTGCTTCACAGGAAAGGGTCTCATGGCTCAAGAGACAGAGTACTTTAAGGGGTGGAAGAGATTTGATCATCAACAATGATGCCAACTCATGTCAAATGCGTTATGTCCACTAAGAGGTTAAATTATTATTTTTTTAATTTCTGCTTTTAGCAAGTAGTAGATAACCAGCTCATTTCCACTAAAATATATTTCCTGCCTAAATCCTTTCTCATTTTTCACTCCCATAAGCTGCATCATTGCAGAGCTGAGAGTAGAAATAAGAACCCAAGCTGTGATGGGTATATATGTAATTGATGGTGATAGAGATTATAAGAGCCTTAAAGTGCTTTAGTTGTACAAGTAGTTCCAGACTGCTCTGTTAATGCTAAGGGCCAAACTTCAGATTGTCTATACGTGTATTCAGTTCCCCATCCCCTGGATTCATCCTAGTTAGCCATTTTGCCTCCCACTGGGGAAAAAAATTATATGTTTCAGCAGTTGTTTCAGTCTCTTCTGGTATCTCTAGACTTCCCTCTGCCAGGTAATTAAGTAGAAACTAGTGGAACCTATTATTTAAAATTATTATCCTAGCTTCAGCTATTGATATTATACAATCTCAAGATAGTATCTACAGCAATTCAGTAATACAGAATAGTAGCCTTTGTATTTTTCAGAAATCTGTAGACTTTTATATTAATAGTGCTGGGGAAGTTGTATAAAGTCTCTAATGAACTACCTTGTTTGGCCTCAATCTCACAGAGTCATCAGATAATTTCAGCTGAGGCATTCCATTCCATTCCTTAGATAGTCCAATTTTCTCATTCTTGGATTGTGGTTGGTGGGTTGAAGCAGCCAGTGAAAAGTCATCTGTAAAGTAGAAAACAAAACATATCTTTTATAGCCCTCTTGGTACTAGAAATATCTAAGTGATGGATGACAGCCACATCTTAAACGAGGTCTGCCATCAACATAATGATATCCACTTGGCAATGTGAACATACCTGCTTCTCCCAGTACAATAAAAGACTCGGGGGTTCTCTCAGGCAGTGGGGGAGGAATGTCTTCATCCAATATGGGAGAATCTGATAATCCAAAAGACTGAAAGTTAACGGGATTTAGGTTGTTTATGAAAATACCTAACATCAAAGTAAGGCCTGAGTCTATCTGTTCTGGTCTTCCTAGACCTTGGCTGCATCCTCACACAGATGCTCACACTGCAGCATAAGCCTGTTGAAGTGAATTATGAACATATGATACTACCTTTTACTCTCTCTTTCTCAGCTGGAGATAGGTAGCAGGGAACCCCCAGCCATCTATAAACAAAGTGTGTGGCCTACCATAGAGGCCCTTTCCTGCTTCAAATGTACACTGTTATTGTCTCACTAATATCTTACAAAGAAAAGACATTGTACAAGAATGGCAGGCCATCAAGTGGGAAAGCCATACTGCTCTTGGTATAATTAGTATACAGCCTACAATTTCATTTGGGTGAATTGAAGAAGCTCTAGCACACTGGCTAACTTCTGACATTTCAGTGTTATTAAAATGTCAGAAGCCTATTAGGGAGATGGTTCCCATGTATTGGTACCTGAATCCAAATCATATAAATAACTTCAGTGTGCAATTCATATTACAAATCTTACACTGCAGAAGTATGAGAGCATCCAAACACTTGGTTACATACTGTTCAAAAACCTCTGACCACCCGATGGGCAATCTTTCTATCTGAAGTCCCCAACAAGTTCAGCTGAGGGATCCAGGGTAACCTAGATAGTACACCTCATTTTCTTTGCTCATCACCTTTTCCAGTTAACATGGAATTGGAAGATTTTATTCCAGCAGCACCTTAAAGACCAACAAAATGTCCAGGGTATAAGCTTTCGAGAGTCAGAGCTCCCTTTGTCATACCTTTGAACACTTATACCCTGGAAACCTTGTTTGTCTTTAAGGTGGTACTGGACTTGATTCTCGCTTTTTCTACTGCAGATCAGTGAGGCTAACCACCTGAAACTAACCTGCAATGATTTCTCTCATTTAAAGCAGAGTATCTTCCAAATCATGGAAATAATGCAGTGGCATGTATGCTCCAAAATATAGCCTTCACTGAAGAATTATTCGAGTGCTTTGCACTGTTAGGGCATTTTCACAGATAAGGCTTGAAGAAATTCAATTTATAATGCAAACATAAAACTTATATTGGCCAGGATACTCACTTACAAATGCCTCTTTTCTAACAACAGTAAAATGTTCATATAAATAATTCAAGAAAAAGAGTCAAAGGCAATGTAAGTTTCATACATGAAAACAGCTAAAATTTCCATTTAGCTTCCCTATCTACACCCCAGCCAAGCCCTCACCTGCTTATCAGCGGAGTTTTGGGGAGACCTTAGCATGAGCAAATTGGTAGTAAAATATGTAAGAAAGGGATTTTGAATGCCTTCTTATGATAATATGCATGGAGCTCTTATCCAAGCCATTGGTGATGCAGAAATCATCCTGACCCTTAGGTTGGTCCTATCTTGGTAGGCCTCCAGTATTTTCTAGGTCAGTTCCAGAAACTGGAGATAAAAGACAAGGTAGGAAAAATCCCCTGGGCACTAATTCAGTCTTACGGAAACAAAAAACAGTCATGCAAAAGTTCCCTCTCAAGAGCTGATAACACACGGTCTCTCAAACTTACTCTTGCCAGCTGATTCCATTGCATCCAACAGGTGGTTATTCTGGGCCCGAGGACTGCACTGCAGGGATTGGGGCCTTGTGCTGTCAGAGGGCTGTACTATGGAGTCCTCAGCAGGAGAAACGGGGGAAATGGTTTCATGCAGACTCACAGTAGACTCAGCAAGTGTTGGGGAGCATGGGTCATCTGAAGAGAGTGAAGAAAAGTACGGATCCTCGGTCGACCAAGCACTGATCTGGTGGCGCAAGTCCCTATGTATATAATACTGGGTATGGTCTGGTGGTTTATTGGAAAAGGTTTTGTCAACTTGAAGCCTGAGACCAAAAGGGGCGCCTGAGTCCTTTCTGGCCACTGCTTGGGGTGTTCTTTCAAAAGGGGTCGATTTGGTCCGTGACAGAGGGGTCTTTGGGTCTATCTCGTTTTCACCAGCTGGCCTCAAAGTGAGAGGCAACTCTCCCCAAAAGACACTGTTGAAGTCCAAACTGTGATGTTTATGGAGCGGCTGCCTCGCCAGTGAAGAATTACATGCTGTTGTCATGGTCATGTTTTGACTGCTGCTGAAGTTCAAGGCTCCAATCGAAAGGGCTTGTCTGACTGGAGAGGCACCACTTCTGAGTCTGCCATGTGAGTCTAAGCCCCAGATATCACAGCCGTGACACTGAGCTTTCTCCTGTTCCTCTTGCACCGACCTAGAACAAAGGACACCATTTCAGAGATATAAATGGGCAGAAAATCCCTTCTCTAGGCAAAGCTCTACAGCCATGAGTAAACAGGACACACCCCTCATTTCTGCAACAAGCCATAGTCATTTCTGTATCAAGTTATGTTAGGCCCTCTTTGTGGCACTTGGATGCTGCTTTGTGCAACATGTTTTCCTATATTTTGTAAAAGCAATAAAGCACAAAAGGAAGGCCTTCCCTTTTGGACAAGCCAATGGGGATATTTATCCATGGCTGGAAATGCTTCCACAGGACATGCAATTGGGGGCAATCCTATGTGATGGGAAGCTGCCAGGGTTGCTGCCACACAAAAGTTTTTCCAACAGTCTCCCATTTAAAAGGCAGGTTCCTACTAATACTTTGCCACCATATCAATCCCAACATACAATATAAAAAAAGTACTTTAGAGGGGGCAGCTTTCTGGGCATGTGGAAGAATGCAGACTTCCAAATTTTTTATCAGGCAGAATGCAAATGATAGAAAATTTCCAGTGATAGATCAAAACTGGCTATAGATGTGCATTACTCTTCATATTAGAGAAATAAAATCCAGCATCATAGAAAATGGGACACTATGCCAACTATCATAACTATGGTGATATAATGGCTGTTATTTCCAGTCATATTTTAGACACTGCACAGACCATAGAAATGATGCGGCCCTTGTCCATAGTGCAAGGAAAAGTCAAAGGCAGCGGGAAAAAAGGAAGACCCAACATGAGGTGGATTGACTCAATCAAGGAAGCCACGGCCTTCAGTTTGCAAGACCTGAGCAAGGCTGTTAATGACAGGAAGTTCTGGAGGACATTAATTCAGAGGGTCACCATAAGTCGAAAGTGACTTGATGACACGTAACACACACACGCAGACTGTACATAGTCTACATATAAGTAGTGGGGGGGATGGAATCGGAGAAATTAAGGTCTAGCAAGATTTGATCAAAAGAAATAGTTTTATATCAATGACCAACTTTGCTATTTATTTGCAAAATTTCTGCACTGTCGGGGCCACCAGAGCAGCTAAAAATTTAAAACAAAGTTATTATAAAAACAAATAATGAAACCAAAATGACTATACATGTGTAAATGTACGTACACACATACATACATATAAAAACAGGCATTCAGACATAGAGCAGGAGTCTCATTGGGGTCATTGAGGGAATGCCACGTGACTGTGACTAAAGGGGACAGAAGAATATACTATCCATGGGGAGGAAGTTTCATAATTTTGGTACCATGACCAAGAAGGTTGTCTCTTGGGCTGCCACCCATCTAACTTTAGAAAGTAGGGGCACCCAAAGCAGGGCCTCAGAAGATTTTTTAGCAGTCAGATTCATATGCCATTAGGTGGCACTTTAAGGTATCCTGGTCCCAAGCCACGTAAAGCTTGGGACCCTGTAAAGGTCAACACCGGCACTTTGAATTGGTCCTGGAAACAAATTGGGAGCCAGTGTAGCTAGGCCAACACTGGATACCCTACAACACAGTCTGATCAACTCTGCTGTCTGGAAATCCTGGGACATTTGAGCCAGAGTTAACAACTTTTAAGCCTCATTGGTCTCAAGGAGAGGGATCAATATATGTTTAATAGGTCTGTTGAAATACCGCAAGGGCTCAGTGTTGCCCATGTTTCAGGAGTGAACTTTTTTTTTACCTGCTCAGAGGTTTGTGTAAGGAAGTTTCTGTATGTGAAACTTGGACTGCCTTGGCTGTTCGATGGTTTGCTTCAGTCTGTGGAAAGATAAAGGTATTGTGTTGTAGGCCCATGGCCCCAAAACAGCCTGATGTTAACTTTGATGGTGGGACTGGTAGGTCAGACCTAAACTCCAAGGCTGAATTTTGCTATCTGCCAGTGGAAAGCAGAGTCAATAGACTTGCAAGTACCTTGTTGATCTGAATCCATTTTTTTGAGCTGCTCTTCCATGCTTTTGTGAAGCGTTTTTTAAGTTCATATCTGGTAAAGATGGCTGTGTATGCGCAGCTGTATGGACTATGACATGCCCCTCCTTCATGGCGCTCCTCATTTCACCTCTGGATTTCACTCAGTACCAGTTCTTACACTTTACTCACCATACAAAACCTGCTGGAAAGCTGCTTCTATGAAGCATTTTAGTGGGTTAGGGATGCCAAAATGTCTGGAAAAAAATCTAGCCTGGTCTTCTCCTGGGCCTTTAAGTCAAATCAGCATGTGAAGCTTTTCACACAATAGAGAAAAGCATTTTCACCTGCTAATGTCAGGGTGCTGTGCAGTCACAGAGAGGTCATCTAGCTGAAAAACTGACAGCACTGTGCAATTGATATGGCAAGTGGCTGCTGGTCCTGCTGCCACACTGAAGATTTCCAACAGCTTCTATGCAGCAGTTGCCATAGGAGAACTGACCCTTGATTAGGACTGGCGCAAACACTGGGAATAGGGATCACACACTTCCTCTGCCGAGTGCCTGCCCTCCTTCAAGTGAACGGCCACCTGCATCTACAATGGGGATTTAAACGAAAACTAAACTATATTAGAGAAAAACAAGAAAACAGCGAGCTAGGATTCTTTACCAGCTTGGCTGGGTTTAACAGTTTTAATGTCAGTGTCACCTGCAGTTAAGGTTGGACCATATTTACAAGAGATCGGGTTCACTACAGATTAGGGGTGCTAAGTCCCCCCAAGGGGTGGGGAATCCCCTGCTAAAGGGGTCCCCAATCCGCTGACCCGGATTTGGCTGGCGGGGGAACCCCACCCCCGAAGTGGCCTGGAAGTGACGTCATCACGCTGGGCACGTTGCTGGGGAAACGCTCTAGCAATCGCCCCAAAAACTCTATGGTACCATAGAGTTTTTGGGTGATTGCCAGAGCATTGCCCTAGCAATGTGCCCAGCATGATGATGTCACTTCTGGGTGACATCATCATGGTGCATGCATGCTTTGCGTGTGCGCCAAGCTCCAGGACGAGGAACAGGACTCCCCCGTTTTCCTGCTGGCAAGACTTGGCAACCCTACTACAGATGGACTAACAGAAGCCAGCACCATTAACTGGAAGGGCCTGCATTATTAACTGTATACGGAACAGCAGCAGCCAAGGGGAAAACTAACCCAGCACTTTACCTCAGTGTGGGTAACTGATGGGATGCAAAAGTGTCAGGCCTAGGGTTGCCAGGTCCCCTCCTCACTCAGGAGAGGGATTTGGGGAGCATTCCAGGATGTCCCCAACATAATGACATCACCCAGAAGTAATGTCATCATGCTGGGGATGTTGTGCAGGACGCTTTGGTATAAGAGAAAAACTCTATGGTAAAACCAGTTTAAAACCATAGAGTTTTGCCCTCAAACCAGAGTGCTCCTGCGCAATGTCCCCGGTATGATAATGTCACTTCTGAGTGACATCATCATGCTGGGGAAGTCAAGTGGGAACATGGCTGTTGGTTGGCTGTGGGCAGAAGCCCCGAAAACCAGGAAAACCCCCACCCCGACCTGGGGACTGGCAAGCCTAGTTAGGCTTCCTCTCCCTCCCCTCTCTGTGCATCCCTGTATGCTGGGCAAGGCCACCCTGACTCTGAGCAGTCACATTGCAGGGTTTTCCTCACCAAGCATTTACTGATACTCAAAGGAGGTGTGCCATGTCCATTCTCTGTTGCCCTGAGGTCTTGGGTCAGGGATAATGATAACCTCCAAGGGGTTCCTGATTCAGTTCTATGACAGGCACTTTAACGCTTAAGGTTTTGTTCTGAGGAACTTTCCCTTCATCTAGGGTTGCCAGGTCCCCCGGGCAGGTGGGGTTTTACCCGCCCGACAGGTCGTTTACCCGCCAGCCCAGAACCGGCCGCTGGGGGGGGCCTCACCTGCAAAGTGCTGGCATTTTGGCAATGGGCCTTGGCATGACAATGTCATCATGCAGGGGCATGTTGCGGGGGACACTCTAGCATTTGAGGGAAAACTATAGTATTTGAATTATGCTGGTAGCCGCCCTGAGCCTGCCGAGAGGCCGGGAGGGCGGGATAGAAATTTAATAAATAAATACAATAAATAAATGACAGTGCCCCACCCCCAACGTGCCCAGTGCAATGACGTCACTTCCAGGTGATGTTGTTGCAGCGTGTGCACATAGCGCGCGCTCTGAAGAAGTCCCAGAGAGGGACCAGGACACACACACACAAGCTGGGAAGACCTGGCAACCCTACCATCCTTCATATAAGCCTCAGAGTGCTCACCTAGGATTGCCCCATTGGTTTAATGGTTTTACCAGAGAGTTTCCAGTAATTCCTAGAGAGGTGTGATGTCACTTCCAGGTTTTTCCCCATGTCCCTCCCCTGCTTTCCTGCTGGTTGCCTTGCTGGGCCTGGCAATCCTATGCTCACCTAAGCTTTATACTTAGAACTTATCACACTTTGTCCACACTGATATCACAATCACATGACATTGATACCTAAGGCAATGGACTCATTAAAGTCTAGGAAAGTCCTCTCCCATGATCATTAGAGTGAAGAAGTCAACTCCCCACAGCTTGTGGCCAGCTGAGCCTCCGAGACAAACAATTCCTACTTGACCTCCTTAGAAGCAACAAGACTGTGCCAAGAACTGCTGTTTCTCTACCCCAAGGACACTTACTTGATGCCTTGTGGCTTCACCTCGTTGCCAGGGTTGTGGCAGATGCTGCCCACTGGAAGTACATTGAGGGATGCTTTGTCTAGAACTGGTCAAAGAGGTGGGGGATAACACGATGGTACCTTATATGGCCTCCTCCTATGTCATCTCCCACACTGTACATGTGTTATCCTGGACATGTCCACACCTACTGGCTCTCTTCATCTCTTGTGAGCTTATCAAGCCTACCTGACTGCTAAGCTCTGTGTTGAAACCACCAGGCTTACAAGTCCATTAGGCTTGATAAGTGTTAAGTTTACTTTCTATATTGTAACCAAGCACCAGCTTCCCCAGTTCTGTTGTTTGATTAAATATCTGTTTGAAGGTCAGGAGGTCTTCAAGCAAAGGAAATCATAGCCAAGATCTACAAAACCACATCCTGGTAATGAAATCCTTTCCAAGTCAACCTGCCAAGCCATACAACTGCCCACAGCACGTCAGAAAGAAAGTGCCCCTCCCCACTGGAGCTGGAGGTCTCTGCAAACACCACCACAAGCAAAAAAGGGGAGGAAGTGGGTGGACTGCAGTTGACAGAGTGCAGCCTACAAACTAGAAAATTAGAATGAAGGAATTAGAAGTCACCCTACATTTCCCCTTATCCCTTAATAACAGTGCATATTTGTTAGTCTTTAAGGTACTACAAGGTGCCTGTTTATTTTTGCTACGAATAACATGGCTATTCCTCTGGAATGGCTAATAAGTAGTTAATGGGAGTATGAAGAGGACAGAAGATATATTATGGAAATCCATGAGTTGTAATAATTCTTTATGATGTATAATTTCATATCTGGCAAATTTATGGACTACATACAGAATGATTTCCTATCTAAGCCCTGCATGTGACCCCTTCTGATTATGAGACTTTGGTAGGCCCATAACCACGGTGTGGGGAAAGGGGCCAGGCCCCATCAATCATTTGTCATGTGCCTCCAATCAGCACTAGAGATTGGTGTGAAATCTGTTACAAGTCTTTCAAGTGTAAATGCTCTATGTAAAACAGGAAGGAAAATCCTATCATAAATCTTCCAAGGGTGAATTCTCTGTGCAGTTTGCTGGAATAGAATTAGCAGTTAGCAGGGCTGAAGAGTCCTGATTTTAAAAGCCTGCAGGGGTGGGGGTGGAGTAACATCATAGAATGAAGCAGAGAGAGAAAGGAATAAAGGGGTAAAAATGGTGCTGTGGCAGACTCAGAACTGCTGCCTTAGAGCATTGTTTTCATTTTTTTGTAATCCCATTTTCTGCATTGCTTGACATAGCACATCTGATACTTCTTTGCACTTTTCTGATTTTTGTAATCTTAGTCTTAGCATTGCTTATTAATCTCTCATGCTATTTGATTACATTGTTTTATGCCATGTAATTAACCTTGAGTCTCAAGTAGAAAACTGGTAAATAAATAATAAAGTAAATAAATAATGATAGGCTTATCACCACTATACTCATTCCCCTCCCCCCTAAAAATTTTCTGGCCATGAGCCTGGACATTGGGCTTTTTCATGCTGGGTTTGGCTGCAGCTCAGCTTCACTGCATTAGTTTCCCCCCTCCCTTAGACATGGGACCACAAAGCTAATCTGAAAAAAACAGAGGGAAAAAATTGAAGAAAAACCAGGACAGCAACAACCAGGAAATAATATTGTGTGCAAGGGAGGGGGAAACCAATGCAGTGAAGAAGTTGAGCTGCAGCAAAAAACCTTGTGTGAAAAAAGCACTGGGGGTAATTCCAGACAGATCACTTATTTCAAAGACCCACCTAAAGTGACACATCAGCTGTATGCAAAAATCAGCAGCAGTTGTATCAAAACACTGTGCTGGCAGGTAGTCACATGCATCATTGAACCTGGGTTTAAAGACAGGGAAGGGGGCTCACATGCATAAATTCTAATTATCTCACACTATCATATTTTGGCACTTCCTATGGACACAGGTTTTGGCACTTCCTATGGACATCAACACAGGTTAAAATGAAATTGGGTACAGTCCAAAAACTCATAGTGTTCTATGTTCCAAGTTTAGGAGTGCCCCTGGGTTCATTGTCACCTGGGCTGGCAACTCTTATACATTACACCCAGCCACGTACAAAGGAGTGGAAGAAGTTCACACAAAGGATAGCAGGGATGGGCATATGTGACACAGTAGCTTATGCTCCATCCCTAAACTTGATTTTCATTAAGGCCTTTGAGGTATTTCCTGTTCCATTTCCTGTCTGGTGCTACCATAAGGGGGGGAAGCTGTTATTGGAAATAGTCGCACACTTCTACAAAACCTCAGGTACTACTTATACAACAGATGCAGTAGCTGATAAGTTTACCAATATGAAAAGTTGCATTTGTACTTTAGCAAAACAGTTTCCTCTATTCAGTTTTTCCACTGAGCTTCTGTTCCTAAATATGACTTGGGAAAGTCTGTTCAAATGCTCTGCATTTGTATCCAGACACAGCATGAAAACTTACCTCCACAGCTACAGCACAGGAAGAATTAGAGAATGCTTCTAGCTGCCTTTTAAAGAGCTCGATCACAGCATCATAAACCAACTTATATTGCTCCTGAAAAATGAAATCACATGGAGAAAATTGTCAGTTTTGCCTAGTTACTTTTGTGCTTTATAGGTCTGGGTTGTCCAACATAACAAAGGTCATTTTCTGGTAGGGAACTAAGGGAAAGTAGCTGCACTTTCCAAAGTCAAGGTCGGGGAAGTCAAATTTAATAAGCAAATATGATTTCATGCTGAGCTTTGGCAACAGAGAAGAGGAAACTGAAGTTCCTGCACTCCTCTGTTTCCTGGAAAGGAACTTGCTTATGACTAAAACAGCATACGGGGAAATCCGAGTACAAGATTAATCCATGAACTGCAGGCAACTCTGGCAAAATTTTGAGATAGATGATTGTAACAATCAACACTTGAAGCACAGCAAGCCACCTTATCAAGCAGTTTAGCTGGCACATGCCCTCTAAGTGCATTACTCATAAAGCTCTTCACCATCTTGAACTCTACTCCCCTTTTTTCCCTAGCAGCTTCAACACCTGCTCCTTTGGTTCTTCCTAGGATGCTTCTGGAGCATCATTATTGTCACATAAGAGGATTTTGAGCCACACATAGAGTTACCAGCCTCCAGGTGGGCCTTAGTCAAAGGTAAAGCTTTCCCTTGCTCGAGAGTTAGTCGAATCTGACTCTAGGGGGCGGTGCTCATCTCCTTTTCCAAGCCAAAGATCCAGCGCTGTCCGAAGACTTTTCCATGGTCATGTGGCTGGCATGACTAAATGCCAAGGCACACAGAATGCTGTTACCTTCCCACTGAAGTGGTACCTATTTATCTACTCTCCAGTATTACAAATGATCTCCAGACTACAAAAATCTGTTCCCTTGAAGGAAGTGGAAGCTTTGGGGGGCTGACTATACGGTATCACATCTACTCTAAGCCTCACTGAAGTTCTCAGGCACTGCTCCCAAATCTCTAGGAATTCCCAAAGCCAGAGTTGGCTCCCCTAGCGCAGTGCCTATATAGGACAAGAAAGCCTTCTAAAACTTTCTTTAGGGTACCAACAATGATAATTTTTGAGCATACCTGAGTTTGCACTATTAAAGGTCTCTGTGTGCGCATTTCTTGAATCAAGCTGAAAATGCTGAAGTTCATTGGGACGATCTTAGGAGAGGTAAAACGAAAAAACAGTGGCGGATGAGGAATTCATTCACTCCCTCCTGGCAATGCATCTCTCCTCCCACCACTGATATTTTGGGTTCCTACAAGAAGCTTAACTGATTAATCATTCCTCCCTTACACAGGCCACTCTGGTAAAAGTTTCCCTTTCTTTACCAGTAATATTGAAGACAGCACATTTTTCATAGCACAAAAGTTAAAATAACACCAATAGCTGATTCATTGCCACAGCCCACATGGGAAGTCTGAACAGTTCATCACAAGTTTCATAGGGAAACACTCACCCCATCTTTTACCAAGGTCCAAGTATAGTCAATGGCACAGATGACTCCTGTTCTTCCACAGCCAGCACTAAATGATAAAGAGATGGTTGAGAGAGGGCAAGAGCAGCTTTTATTTATGTTCATTGTTTGATATTTGTCTCTCTTCTCTCCATCATGTCAAAAGAAAAAATTTCAACCTTCCCTGAATTCTTAGTTGCAACAGTTGACGAGAGACAGCCAGATTTGCCCCTTAATCTCAGTTCCCTACTTGATCATCATTAGACTGTTTTCCTCTCAGCCACTGGCCAGAACTACAGCAGGCTGAAAATACTGCATAAAATAAAATAGAAACAGTTCACAACACAGCATAAATGCTAATACATTTATCAAGCAGCATACCATTTTTACATTGCTATTTGGATTATGGCTATTTGACTGCAAAAACTTACTAAATATATAGTTTTGACTAAGAAAACATGTTGAAAGCCAATGAAAACAGACAGTGCTGTGTTAAAAAGGAAGCCCTGCATGATTTCCTTTCACAGTGGAAGATTCCTCAGCCATGTGACCTGTCCATGAATTTTAAGGTTTCCCCATAAAGAGCACTGATGCACCACCATGCAAGATGTTGCACAGATCTGCCAAATCGCCCATAGGAAGGATGACATTTTAGTGCAGAAAAATAAGGAACCATGTTGTGGTTGGAGGGGTCACCCATCTTTGATGGTTGGTTTCATAACCTTAGCATTCTGCTTCCGTGTTGCTGATACTTCTGAGAAAAATGTGCACATACTAATTTTAGGTAGTACAGAGCACAAATGGATCAGCTGCCGGGGACTGGATGCCAGGGCCATATTATACTAGCATCTGAGCTCTTGCATTGACTTCATGGGGTCTTCTGGGTACAATTTAAAGTATTTATTTCACCAATAAGTTTTGTATCATCTTTGTACCATTATAATCTCTAAAATCAACCAAGAGTCTCTTCCTAATATCACCACTTATGAACAATGTTGAGGAGCTATCCACAAGATATAGCACATTACAAAAATCAAAAGCCTTTATAACAGTCTCCTACCTTACCCCGTCATTGTAGTGTATCCCCTCCTCATATATAACAAACGCAACCAGTAATTTAAACTCTACTTGTTAACTGTTTATTAGCATACATATTAGCATACATACATTAGCATACATATACATTTATTAGCATACATTTTTGCTGTCAATTATATTAAATAATTTTGCTATACAGGAGTCTCTAATCTCATGATTCCATATCTAGAGGAGATAGAATTAAACTATAACAGTCTGTGCGGCCACTGGAGTATAGCATTCCTGATGGAGTGGACATGGAGAAAAGTGCAAGTGCATACTGGGAATGGTGAATGTGTGCGCACAAAGTGAGTGAGTGCATTTGTGAGGGTCCTGGGAACAGAATATAGCAAAGAGACAGAGAAAATAAGCAAGACATAGAGCTGGGTCCAACAGTGTGTTTTTGCTGTCAGAAAGATTTCTATCAGCAGAATGCAAATTCCTTGCCTCCCCCCACCAAGTACAGCTCAAAATGCCCTCTGAAGTGTTGTTCATGTGGGCCCCCTGTTCTCCAAGAACAGCATTTTGAGGAGCAGAAGGAGGTGGAAGGTAAGAAAGTTGTACTTGGCAGATGGAATTTATCCATGGAGTCAGCAGACAGAGGACATGAAATTAAAAGAATATGTAGAGATAAAGGATAGTTTACACAGCTAATTCCACATAATCATCTTAAGTCCATATGTTTATATATGAAACTTATCAAGGGGCAGCAAAGATAATGCCAGATGTCCCCTCTTTCTTGGTATGGTCGTGGTGTCCAGCCCAGCATTCCCCAAGCCTAGTGGGGCCATGGACTCATGCTATAAGGGTCCATGCACCAGCCAACTAATCAAAGGCAGCTGGCCCTTTAAGAATCAGCCAGTCAGTGAAGTCTGACTGTCAAAGGGCCAACTATCTGACAATCAGCTGGCTGGAATCTCCATCCCAGGTGTGGGAAAGGGGAGCAGCAGGAGAGAGAATGCTCAGAAGGTACTATTTGGTCCCTCGTAGGTTTAGCCACACCCCAGTACGGATTCTAGGTAGAGGGAAGTAACTAGGAATAACCCTGTCCTGGCTAGGACTTTTAAAAGGTTTGAGGAAAGACAGGTCAGCTCTGGTTCCCAGCTCAGAAACGAGTTGAACTAGGGGAGGATGTGGAATTGAGTGGTTTTCAACCCCCATCCCTCTTTGTCTAAGGCCAATGGAAGGTGCTTCATCCAAACTGGACCCTGGTGCATGATGGCTGTAGCCTGGGGCCAACATGGCGGAGAATACAGGCACTCACAGCTGACCATTGATTGGCCCTTCACCACCACACTTGCCGAGCAGGTTGAGGTGATCAGAAAGGACTACTGCCATGTCCACACCAGTCATGTGGGGGACCATGGGACACAAATGTGTGAATGGGCCAACTGTCACAATTGTTTACTTTGACTAGAGCAGTACTCCAAGTCCTAAGGTGGAAAAGGGTCTGTCCCAACACCTGCTAACTAGATTCTTTAGTCGGAGAAGAGAGGGATCTTTGGCATGCAAAACATTATACTACTGAGCTAGTATGGTGCCTTTATCATACCCATCCTGAGGCAATGAGACAAAGTTAAGAGAGAGCACACACTTCTCCATTACCAGCTTAGTAGCCTCACCTGCAATGTATACAGATAGGTGCATCACTGTTTGCTTGATAGAAACGGATCTCCCATATCAGCTGAAGAATGGGATCAATAGAGGAGGGTACATCATGGTCCGGCCAATTTTTATAATGAAAGTGGTAAACAGTTCTGATTTCCTGTAAAGGAAACAAAAAGGGAGGAGGCTTTAGTTCAATTAACATGGCTGTAAATAATTCTAAAGTCACCTACGAGGAGGGTGAGACTCTACAGATCTATGGCAAACAAAAGGCAACACAAAACTGATAAAAATGCAAAGAGAATTGATCAAATCACACAAATCAAACCAGTTCCTTTCCCTGTAATACAGTGGGTTGGTTCCCAGCTACGTTTTCCACTAGTGGAAGGCACTTCCATGAACAGGACAGAACTTTCCTGCCTCCTCCCTTTCACTGTACCCCACTGGAACCACAAAAGAATGCAATAAACGTGTTGGGAATGGGCACTGGCAATGTCTACTTTCCCCATGTTGGTGACTCAGTATTTTGACTGGGATGCACACAGCAAATCCATTACATGATGTCCCCATTGCTTGGACCATTCCACACTCACATTATCATTCAGGTTCACTTTCAGAGTGCGAATTGCATATTCGTTCCTCTTTTCTTCAGCCTCCTACAGGAGAAACAAACCAGAATGTCATTTTCTGCAGATAAACAGTTGTTTCCATAAACCATGACACAGAGTATGAACTAACAAAACAGAAAAGACAAAATGGATGTACTCACACAGGAAACACTGAACGGGCCCCACTGGATAGGGGACTCATCCACCTCCACCCAGTATCTCTCACATTTTTTCTGTTGAGAAAAGTAGAAGTCTGCGGTTATGTATCTTCCCCAGGATGACATCTGTTACTCAGAAAGAGCTTACTACCTGGATTATACTCAACTGCTTTCCCCCAAGAGACAGTGCAGTGGCCCTCAAAGGTAACAGTTTAAAAATTATTTATTGAAAATAAGGAACCAACAGCAGTTTTACTGCAGTATTCCATGCCTGCTCCTTCCTGCAGACAGCTAGTACAACTTTGTGGCCAAGCTATGTAATATTTTTTTGGGGGTGGGGTGTCTATGATAGGATCTCCCAGTGCGCATTTTAACAACACCCTCCACAGCTGAAGATGACAAACCCTACAAGCAGAATATGGTGTAAACCATCTCTCTTGGTCCCATTGAGAATGAATCTTCACCCCAGCCACAATAAGTGGTTCCAGATCTTAGAAGCGATGATCAACATCCCCTGTGTAGATATGATGGGACCTTCCTTCCTGGCTTCCTGTTGAAGCAGGACATGCTGACTATGGATGGACCTAACTGTATGGTACATTTTCCTCACTTCCTCCCCAGGTACACCATGAGATCATTGACCAGACATACCCTATATTTTTCAAACCCAGAACTCGATTCTTAGGACTCAGTTCACATTGGGACTGTAGTACACAGAGAGAAGGTGATTTAAGGCTTTCTTCCACACTGTTTTACCAGCCTGAAATGGCCTTCGGGAACTGATATTTGCCCTACTCGGGAAATCTGTGTGTAGCCATCAGGATGTACAAGTTTTTCCAACAAGGCAAATAGCAGATCCCTGGGGCCAGTTTAGGTCAGGATAGCAGGATGTGGGTGGGAACTTTTGTTTCTTCCCACATGCTATGATCCCAATAGAAATTTTGCCCTTCCCCATGCCTATGAATTGAGGCCTGAGCACAGAATTCACAAAGCGTGTCTTGTGGCAAATCTAGGAAGAATGCGAGGAAAATGCAACATATGATTAGGCTAAAATGCATGCAATAAGAGCCAGAGCGCTAGAAACACTGAAAAGGGACAAAGAGGCCAGAGATAAGCAAAACAAGGAACAATAAGGTGGGGTTTTGATGGAGCCTATAGGAAGAGATTAGATTTGGATTATACCCATCATGTTAAAGGGCCTCTAACTCTCAAGGCAAGCCACAACATCCCAGCAGTCTCTTTCTTTATAAAACATAAAAAATAGTTGTAAAATGTCTGCCTACAGCCTCATAAAGTCTAAAGCCATCATTGTCTCATGAACTTGTACCCATACTGGTACACCTGTCACAATTTGTTTCACTTTTATCCTCTATAATCCCAATATCAACATGTATGCTGCATACTGAAGGCGGGGGGGGGACGGACTCTCAGACAGGATCCTGAAGAAGACAGGTTTCAGATTGTGAATAGTCAGGTATAGCTTCAGGTAAAAGTGGTTACACCACATGTATTGTGAATGGATGCAAATACACCATGAAAATTCTGTTAAGGGCTCTGATCATTAAGAAGGAAATAGTGGAGGCTAATGCAGACTGCATTGTCCTGATACCACAAAGGTATCCCATGCTTTGACACTTTGCTCACCTTCCCCATTTCAAATTCCATGCATGCCATGATCACAACCTGGAGGAAGAAAAAAAAGACAAATCTAAGTGCCATGCCACACAGGGAAAACAGGCAGATTTCTGATAATGGCCAGAACCCTACAACACCAAGCAAAGTCTGAACCCTTTCTCCAGCTTAAGGAGTATTCCTATAATTTGTGGCTCTTCTTCCAATGGAACAGCCACGTAAGTTGGAGAAAGACTTTGTAGGCTGGAGAAGCTTCCTCCAACCTATATTAGGTTACTGCCTGATGTCATTAGTTTAAAATGGAACCAGTCATAGCTGACATTTGAAGAAAGTTTTTCTGAGCAAGAAGGCTCAGGGTTCTGCATAAAAACGCAACCTTCTGCAACCAAAAAAGAGCAGATCCTAGAAGCAGAATAAACTATGCAAATTAAATTTTTCTAAAAGTTTCTAGTTTATTTGAGTTCTAACATTTGAGGGAGGTAGAGGTTGGTGTTGTATGTGTGTTTTGTAGATTTAGTGGGGTTGGGACATAGACTGGGCTAATGTTTCAAACTGTTGCTGATGACCCTTTCTCTGTTACCAAACCCTTGTACCTGCCATTAGTCTGTGATAAAAGAGATCTAAAACATTACCAGGGAATATTTAGGCACAGCAGCCACTTTTATAATTGCTTGTGAACAGAAAACCAAACTAATAACAAAATAGCCCATGATGGCCAGTCTAGAAACCTCACAGGAACAATGACATCAGCAGCATTCAGACAGGAAAAGGTAAGTGGTGTTGCTGGTCACAGTAATAGGCTGAGGAACGGCCCGCTCTCTCTCTCTCTCTCTCAGTCTTTTGCTTTCAGATATCAACAAGTATGTGCAGTGAGTTTTGAGGTCACACGCTGAACTGTGCAGCTAAATTGCAGAGTACACAGTGCAACTGTCCTCCTGGCTTGAGGCCTGTCACTGAATCTCACACTTCTGTTGGCAAAAGCAACAGTCTACTCATGTTTGTTTGCTACATGCTGTCAACCAAGGTGCTCTGAACTGCTCCTTCAGCTTCACTCTGACAGCAAACCAAGGCTACACCTTTACAATACAGCTGCTGAAGAATGTCCTGAAAACCACCAGTGCAATACAGACAGTGTACTGTGTTCAGATAATGACTGGATGCAGATGTTATTCAGCTAGCACAATTGTTAGCCGAATTACTCTGGATTTGTGATTTTAAGGTCAGCAATTGGCAAATAACCGGGTTACAGCCAACTATACCAAAGTCCCGCCCCTTCCAAGAGTTCCCAGAAAATAGGCACTGAGTCAGAGGTCCATTTAAATGATTTTTACTGGAAAATATTCTCAGGCACACAATACAGTTTCACACACACTAACACACAGTTCCTAAGAAACTTAGATAGATAAATAGCACTTTCGCATGAGCAGGAGGTTCGATGGTTGGGCAATACTTTACCTGTCCTGGAGATGGGTTGTCCGTCCAAAGGAAGAATTAATGGATTGAAAGGAAAATAGGGAACGTGTTCTGAACTGGCAGAAGCACGCTTACCTCTGGCTGCAGACCCAGAGATCAAAGATGGAGGGAGGGTATTGGGATAGCTAGCTGGACTTGAGAGGGGTAAAAGCAGATAAGGGTCGTGGAAGCTCACAAGACCGGCCGCATGGTAGGCGACCTCTTGTCTCTTGATGGCCCTAGCTCGGCCAGTTGATGGGCGAAGGATTGGTTGCCTCAGCAACCTCATTCAGATGTTGGGGGGGGGGGGTTGGGGTTGCCTAGCGTAAGTCAATAGGAACACCTTTGAGCAATGGAGTTCTCAGCTTTGTGTGAACAATGGCGGAAGTGTGCTTCTTGGCAGTCAGGCATAGACTGGAACCTCCTACAGTTGGTAAGAGGGCATGTGTGCAGTTTGTGGCTGGCATCACAATACAGTCCTTTAAGCATACACTTAGCGCAGTCCAAAGTTCAAACTTATGAACATTAAAAGTCCATAAGAGCACGTGATGTGCCTTGCTAGGCAACACAATGCTTGAATAATTGGAGGGGGATAGGTGAATAGATAATCAAATACACATGCCTCACCTCAGTAACTATGAAAACTGTCACAAAAGGCTCAGTTCAAGGTGCTTATATCGACCTTTAAAGCCCTGTACGGCTTGGGACCAGAGTTCCCTTTAAGCTGAGTTAGTGTGAGCTAGCTCACAGTTTTTTAGCCTCCAGCTCACACATTTTTGTTTTAGCTCAGGAAGGATGGCTCCAGAGCAAACTAATTTATGCAGTAGCCAAATTGCTTGCTCACAACTTTAATGCCAGTAGCTCACAGAGTAGAATTTTTGCTCACAAGACTCCACAGCTTAGAGGGAACATTGCTTGGAACCAACATTCCTTGAGGACTACCTACTCCCATATGAACCTACCTGTACACACCAGTCATATTTGGAGGCCCTGTGCTGGTTGGCCCTGCCACCTGAAGCTAAACAGCAACCCGAGAAAGGGCCTTCTTAGTCATAGCACCAAAACTTTGGAAGTCACTCCCTAGGAAGACTCATCTGTTCCCCTATATTGGTGTCTTTTACCAGAAGGTAAAGACTTTTTTTGTTTCAACTGGCATATCTCCAATAGTTACTGGCCCTCCTTCTGGTAGTGTTTATGTGTTTTTAATTATTTTATAATATTAAATGTATTTTTATTTACTCAAGTGTTTTACCACCTCGTGGACCCCAATCAGGTAGAAAAGCAGCATAAAAATATTTTAAATCAATAAAATAAACAAGGTGCAGGGGAGCTGCTCCCTGAGTCCTCTTGTAATTCAGGCACTGCCTTGCAACTTGTTTTTTTGGGGGGACCCCTTTAAACCCCTTCAAACTGTCAGAATAAACAGTAGAAAGTATGCCCCTTACCTGAACTTTATATTCCCAAATCATCCGCCATAAGTCGAGCACAGTTGCAGAAAGTGGACCCTGTGTAGCTATATAAGTCCTTGGCTCATATACACCCTAACAAAGAAATTAATATATTGATAAATGTTTGCATGACACAGTTTAAAAGTCCTGTCCATTGTAGGTTATTTTGCATTTTCCTTTGATTATTGCAACACAGGATGAATGTCTCATTTGTTTCAGCAGGACTGCTAGAAGAGGTTACCAAAGTAACATGGAAACTGCAAGTGAAGAGGGTTTTCCTAGAACAGTCCCATGATCCAAGATTTGAAAACCCTGATACTGCTAAAGATTCATATCTTTACAGCTCTCTCTTTATTAACCCTTCACACCTACTTCCCTGTGAGTGGAGAAGTATTTTATCAATTATACCCTCTATATCCCAAAGTAAACATGCTTATAGGTTATTGGTTTATGCAACTATTTTTTTTTACCCCGCATAGACAATTTGCCCAACATGTGTTTTTAAACCATGTGAGTAGTATCCTACAGGCAACAAAAGCCCCATGCATGAATTACCACCTGGATAAAATTGGCATTGATGTAATTGGAGTCTTTGTCTGACGTGATCAGAGACAGCTTCACTCGACTGTGGTCATCTAAAGGAAACAGTAAAAAGAACAACCATCAGCTGCTTCATAGGATGGTCTCTAGAGAATGTTGTTCAAATCAGGATTTCCTGTGACAGACGCTTCAGAAGACATTACCCTTGCATACTTTCTTCCACAGCAAGTTCTAATGCAAAAACATTCCCAGCAGTTACAGGGGGGGAGGGGAGGGTTATTTTTTGGTTCAGCACATTTTGTGGCAAAACAAGCTGCTCTCCATAATATTTTCTGGCCTTAACAACAACAAAAAGCAACCAGCCGCATAGTGTATGTGCTAAATATACTGCTTTTCTTTGCAAGGGTTTTCAGGTCTACTAATCTCTTGCTTACTTCTTCTGTGCATTCTTGAAAGGGGCCTCTGGGAGCGGGACTTCAGCTTCCTCTGTGCTGTGCCAATGAGGGTTAACAAAGTCTGTTTTAATGCTTGCTTGTACTGGAGCAGAAGAGTATGCCAGTCCGGGTATATGTGCAACTAGGCACATTCCTTATCCTTCATAGGTTCCCTTTCCATAGGCCTTTTTCATTTCCTCTCATACACCAATCTAACCCCAATCAAGCTTACTTTTCACCTCTCCCCTAGCACATAATACATTTGAATTTTTATTTTAAATTGAGCCTTGTTCATAAATGCTATTAAGTAAATTTGGCTTGGGTCTAAAGATGCACAATGCAAATAGAAGACACTTCTGCTCATCCACAGTCTGGTTCATCTTACTTACTTAATTTTATTACAATCATAGACCAAGCTCAGCCAGCAGCCTGGGTCATCAGACTCCCTCCGGTCTCCTGGCATGACATTGCACTCCATTCTTCAGCCTTTTCCTCCATGCTGTTTTCCCCAACCTGGAATGGACTTGGGGAGCTGAGATATTTCCCGCTGGGGAAACCTGCATGCAGTACATGCTAGTTTCCCCCATGGGACAAATAGCAGCTCACTGGTGCAGTTTTACCTTGGCAAGGCTTAAATCCCCTCTCCCTTATTCCCTTCATTTATACTCCAACCTTTCTCCCCAATGGAGACCCAAGGCAACTTACATCATTCTCCTCTCCTCCATTTTATCCTCTCAACAACCCTGTAAGGTAGATTGGGCTGATAGTGTGTTGCTGGCCCAAGGTCACTCAGCAGTCTTCCATGGCCAAGTAGAAATCTAAACATGGGTTTCCCAGATCCTTGGCCAGTACTTAAACCACTACACCAGACTGTCTCCCTGCACACCACAGTCCCAATTACTGGGAAATGAGTTCCAGGCATGGAACTCACAAGGAGTGTCTGACTGAAAGTCCTTGTGGGCAGACCGTAGAAGGATGCAAGGATAATGTTGTGTATACTTGGCCCTGAGAGCCAAACGAGATGATACTGTGTCTCCAAGTGTGCCACAGGGATGCAGCCTGGTTTTTGTTTTCTTGCTTTTAAAATCTCCACAGAGCCTGACAGTGCTGGGGACTGCAATGGGTGGGGTGGGGTGAGGAACTCTTATTTTCTCCCACACACACACACTGTTTTCAAGAGGCAAAGCAGGTGCATGGTCATTTCAGCTCTTGAAAACAGCATGGGGGACGGAGACATTCTCCCACACAAGAACTCTCAGAAAGATTGGGTCCCTGTGGCAATTTTGAAAGTAAAAAAGAAACACACTCTTGAATGGTGGCCATGTCCCCATGGTAGGCTTGGGGAAACAATATCATCTAGTTTAGCCCTAAGTGAGGATCTGAACCTGGGTCTTCCTAGTCATAGTCCAACACTCTATCTGCTGTGCTGTGACAGTTAAGCGAAAAATAGATAATTATTGCTGTTGCAGGGGAAACAAATGACCATGGGGAAAGCAGACTTGCTGGATCTCTGCTTTTTATGAGAGGAGGAATCCTCAGGAGACAAATGGTTGTGGAAGAGCCAAGAAGGAGCAGGAATGGCCTGCAAGGCTCCTTTAAATGGAACAGTGAAGGGAATGATGAAGATGGTACCCAGCTGCCCTCCACAGACTGCAAGAGAGGGAACTGGCTGGAGAAGGAACATGGTGCTGGAGACCCTCTCCTCCTCAAATTCTGAGACCACTGGGAACCAGTGATGGGAGATATGGAGAGGCAGGCTAGCAAAAGGGTGGGACCCTAATGCCGCAACAGGGGTGAGAGAAGTGATAGTCCTTCGCTCACACACAGCTGCTGTTATAGTGCTGAAAAAAAACTGCAGGAAGTTCATTCACAAATTCTTCAAGATCACATCTCATTTGGCTATTCAAAATTGTGTACTGAAGTTCTCATTACAGAGTTCAGTGGTTCTGATCCCACTATATCAATACCTAGATGAAAACTTGGAATGTGGCCCAAGTCACTGCCTTTAGTATATGTGTGTGCACATCTTCTGTATGTGCACACACACACACACACAAATACATGGGCCATACTCCAATTGCTCATTCTACACTTGCACTTTGATTGGAAAGATCAAGCAACACAGTAGTAAATTCCCAACATACAGGGCAAGATATCTTTGTAGCGGTTCTTGCTGATGTTTTCTGGCTTCTCAGCTGTAGCCGTTGGGTAGGTTTTGTCTGCTCTGTAGGCTGCCGATTGCCTTTTCAGTTTCTGCGGTTGAATAATGAAAAAGAGGTTACAGAGAACATGTTAACAATGTCATAGGACTGCAACGATAATTATTTCCTGGTTGGCCTCTCTTGAGACAACCACAGTGAGTGCACAACAGCCGTCATTTGCAGTGGGAAGCTTGGGGTGGGGGGAGTGGAAAGTTTGTGTGCTGAGCTGAAACCTTGCTTCGTTCAGGCACATGCATTTCTGATGTGGCTTCTTAGAGCATTTTTCGTGCGTAAGAACTTCTGAAGCCCTTGCACAGGTGTGGTGTGGTAGAATCACAGGCAAAGATGGAAAATATGAAAATCCTTCACCTATTGACAATACAGAAGGAACTCAAGGGTATCTAACTACTGCAGCATTTTCGCCAGCCTCCAGTCCCCCAACTATACTTCTGCTTCTGAGAGCCAAAGTAGATAGGACAAGGACATTCATAAGTATGTAATCAGATGCCCTCGAATTCACATGGAAACTGAGGGGTTGTGGAGGTCTTTCTTTCCAGAAAATGGAGAACATGGATTAGAAGAGCTAAGCTCTGCCCCCTCATTCTGCTCCATTGCTTGAAGCTTTTCTTTCATCAATGCTAGTTGCTGGAGCTAGGAGGGGGATGAATTTAAGTTCCCCTCATTTGCACACTCCATTTTCTGTGGAGGGGAAATATCTCCCATATCCATCTACCTAGCTATCTAGCTAGCTATCTACCTAGGCAGGTGGGGATATCTATACACGGACATCTGATTTGGCCTCAAATCAATTTGAATCCCAAAGCCCAGGAAAAGATACAACCAAACCTTGTGGATTAATCTAAAATGACAAAAATATTACTAATTTTTTCAGCCATTATAAAATCTAGTGATTGACAGTGTTTTATTGTTGTCTCGGGTTCCCCAATTTCTGACAATGGTCTCAGAAAGGTAGGTAGACTACTAGTTTCAGTTTCTTGCCAAGACAGAGTCTCAGACAATTTCGTTTATGTCAACACCTTGACTTCTGCCACCACTTTCCACCATATTGCCTACCAGCGATCCAATAATTTCAAAACGGTCAAAATTTCATAGCAAGCCATTGGACAACAGGAATTTCAGGGTAGTTTTACATGTTACAACAAAGTGTATGAAAGTGCCCTTCCAACATGTAAAAAGGTATTTATGGAAGCAGAATGTGTGAGTTCCAGATACAAGAATATCTCAAAAGTCTCACTAGCACAAATCCTTTTCTGGGTATTACATCAGAAGAAGCACAACTGACGTGTGCTTGCCTTCCCCTTGTAAACGTGATATATTCCTACCATTAATTCCAGAGATGCATTATTATTATTACAAGTGGGTACCCACTAGGAGCAGCTCAAGGCCTTTTCGCACTTGAGCCATCCCCATACTCTCTGCCAACACTCCCCAGGGGCTTTCTTGACTCCCTGCTTCCTCCACCTCACTGGTGCCTCCATTCTCAGCCAGGAACCAGAGGAGCTATCACTTCTCACTACTTTGGTCACCCATGCTTCTCTAAAACCAGGGCAACCACAATGGTTTTAGAGAAGCTCTGGAGAGGAGATAAAGAACATCAGCTCCTTCAGTCTCTGAGCCAGGGAGAAGACAGTGGTAGGGGCAAGGGTGTAGATGGCAGGGAGATTGCCGTCTCACAAAATCCACCTCACCTCACTTCATGGATGAACTAGCCATGGAACTCACAACAAAACGTTGTGGAATGTCAAGTGTGGAGAAGTACCCTCCATCACAGAATTTACTTCAATACATCAACAACTGGAACTGCATTCTGTCTATGAACTGGAGTCTGGCTGTAAATTTGTAGACAGCAAAAAGGAAAGGTACCCCAGGGATGAGTCATCAAAAACCAAGCACAGAATATTTCAGTGCTTGCAGATGCAAATGGCTCTGGTTGGAGCAAGACAAAAGGTTTACCATCTAATACCTCTGCTAGAATGTCACACTTAAAGGAATAGAGAATGGGAAAGCAGCCACTAGAGAGTATTTCTTCCTCTTGAGACGGGCCAATCAGGACTGACCCAAACAGGGACAGACTCCCAAGGAAAGATAAGAAATTCTCAGGACTCAAGCAAGAAGCTCCCTTATCTCTGGGTTCTTCTATACACAAGCCATGAGGCAATAAGCCTTTACCTAGGGGCTCCATCTTGACCACATGTCAAGGTACAATAGGAGATGTTCCACCTCTGAGAATTAAGGTAATGATGGACTTTTACATGCTGCAACTCCAAGAATTACTAGGCTATCTTAGTAACAACAGCATTAGGATAAGTATAGAGTTTAGTGTTTAGAGGACTGCCTGTTTTCATCATTTTTATATATCTTTGCTCAACCTGAAGATTTACAGACTGTGTATACATCTTTAAATTGTTTTTTGAACATTTATATTTGAATGATCAAAGCCTGATCTCTGTAATTATACCATGCCTATTTGATCCCACTTTTGAAAGATTGGTAAGGAGAGGGATATCAGTTGAGTTCACCATCCCTTGAGCACAATAGCTTGAAAGTCCTGTAGATTGTCCCCACACTAGAGGGAGAGGCACCAACCAGGTGGAACCTTTAAACCTCAACACAGATCCAGAGTGCTAGTTACACAAATCCATCTAGCAGGAGATACTGGCAGAAAGAAATAAGGGAAAGGGGTGGCTGTGCCAGGCAGAGACCTGGGATGGCTTTTCCAATTTCCCAGAACATCAAGCAACCATTATGTATGTTTAAATTGTATTCAATTTAGCTTACTTCCAAGGTAAGCATGCCTAAAATGGCAGACCACTATCTTCCTGCTCCAATACCAGCCGTATGAGGAAAATGCCTGTATATTGAATTAAATAAGATTCATTGTTTGAATCTCATTCCATAAAAAACTCACAAACAGAGCTGTTGTGTTTGGATTTGTACAATCCATCCAATTCATATTATATAACTGACAGTATCTACATGAGCACAGCTATTTAAGTTTTATTCCTCTTCCAAAATGATACACATTTTCCCCAAACATTCATGAAATTAATCATAGCTCTGTCATTGCCCAAACATGTCTTACTAATAGCTGTTAAGTTACTAATTACTACCACATTCTCCTACTCCATTCCTTTACATCGTTCAACATCCTGTGCTTCTTTGTATATACAGTCTTGCAAAACATTTATCCATGTTACCCATACTATTTGCATAAACCCATCTCCACACCTAATTCATGACTTTAAAAACCTGTTTCTTAGATAAAAAATCTTTGTCTACTTTCATTTGAATTAAAAATTGCTCAAAAGTAATTACATTCCTTTTCACCCTTGGTCTTTTTCATTATTTGCAAATATAGGTTTGTATCCAATTAGATCTGATCACAGACCAGAACTCATGGAGCAGGGCTTTCCTGCTTCCTCCTCCTTCTGCAGCCCATTCAGATGGTGCTCCATTTACTGTTCTTTGGAGCTGACTCCTATGTTTATAGCTACCATGAAAATAATTCTTTCAACATTCTGCTGATTTTGGGAAGCTTAGGTTACAAATTAACTTTTTAAACCTTGCCCCCTTTGCCTTCATGAAATAAGACCATCCACCAGAAAATGCGGAATGACACATTTTCAGAGGAAAAGAAAGACCACATGAATCAGAAGCTCATCAC
This sequence comes from Lepidodactylus listeri, assembly GCA_029233225.1. Lineage (NCBI taxonomy): Eukaryota > Metazoa > Chordata > Lepidosauria > Squamata > Gekkonidae > Lepidodactylus > Lepidodactylus listeri. The sequence continues at coordinate 55,986,191 of JARCFY010000002.1, read as the reverse complement.
AATGCAATTCAGAGCCCAATGTTAGAAGAGACCTAAAGGTCACCTGGCACAACCCCCTCACAGAAGCCTTTAGACCCAGCTCAGACTTCTTCCAAGTGATGCTCACTGTGTGATTTGCTACCTATAGCCGTGAGGCGGAGATATGGGAGAGTCATAGTTGCGCACTCTGCACCGCTTCATCTCCACGCTTTCTGCTGTGATTTCTGGGAGATCAAAGCAGGACAAGCATTATGAAGTGTGCAGAGCAAGATATTAAACCATTATGATATCAGCTTCAAGTCTCTTAAACGGAGTATTTTAAAGAGTTCCACACTTTGAAATCACACCTTTCAACTGCACTGTACTCAGGTTGCCACCCCTTCCATTTCATGTGGAACAGTTCTGCATAACATTACAGCACACTTGCAGAGCTCATGATCCACATAGCAAGACACAGCCCACCAGCCACATACTGTAGTCTGGCACAGCTTTGACAGCTCCCCTCCTTTGTAGTCCCAAGCAGACAGCAAAACCAGAAATGACCTAGCAGGTCACCATGCCCAGCTGATAGATTTGTCTTGCTTCATCTATTAAAAGCTTCCTCTCACTTTCTAACAGGCTATGAGCCACTGACAACAAAATGCATACCCTGGAAAATTTCTTATATTAAACTGTAATAATTACACAATAACATCTAGGGAAGAGCTTAAAACAATCGCAAATGTATCAACTGATTCCTGCTCAGGATGGGATTCAGCAGTGTCAAACACCTTTTAAGGAAGAACTGTCTTCACCAGCCTAAAGATGGAAAGGCCAAGCATTTAGATAGCATATTTCACAGCTCTGGGGCACCATCCCCAATATGACCTTAGAACTTACCACCTTGGACAGCAGGAACTCTCACAAAAGGACTTCCACAGAAGATACAGTGTACAGGGGCTATGTTTGATTTGAGTCCAGAGGCACCTTTAAGACCAACGAAGTTTTATTCAAGGTATAAGCTTTTTGTGTGCAAGCTTATACCATGAATAAAATTTTGTTGGTCTTAAAGGTGCCTCTGGACTCAAATTTTATTCTGCTGTTTCAGACCAACCCACCTGAATCTGTGTTTGATTTGGTGAATCACAAGTTCTGCAGGCCTCTACTAGGGTATATTTACAAAGATTTTATTAGTAGAATACCCATTTTCTTGCTTTGATACAAGACATGACACCTTTACTAATTTAAATATACTGAGATGGTATCTTGGGAAAAAATAACACTTGGAATTAGCCAGTCTTTAACTGCACCTTCCAACACATGAATTCCAAAGTTTCCCAGATTCTTTAGTGAAACACTCCAAGCACCAACACTTGAAAGGTGCTTTTTGATATAACATGCATGTAACAATTTCACCACTCATGCTCATCAGGAAAATTGGTAAGTGAAAGGTTGAAGGCTTTTTTCTCTACCAATGTCTAGCAAAAAAAGTATTTGAATTTCTCACATCAGTAAATGCTGCGGAAAGGCCCCAGTTCAGAGGCAAAGTACATGTTTTGCATATGCTGCATCCCAGGTTCATGGCCTCTGCTCAACATCTTGGAAAGTTGCTGCATTGTAGAAAAGATGGTACCTACTTAAATGACTTCGTATAAGGCAGCAAATTTATTTTCCCCAGTACTATAAATGCAATTTCCCTAACATTATCATTGCCACTGTGACTGTCACACAGAAGGTTCTTACACTAAAATCACAGATACAAGAGCTTAGCCTAGTAAGAAGCAGGCTCACAAAGGTAACACAGTATCATGGAGATATGGACAACATGATGACTACAAATTTTTTCCATAGTCGATGCAGTATGGGGCCACTATTTTGAATATACCCATGGTCATCTGAAAACAGAGAGTTGCTTGCAGGATGATAAGCAGAGGTGGGGGGAAAACCCAGCCACAGTTCATTTGTATATGAAGTAAATAAATTGAGCAGGTCACTGTAAACCATAGGCCTTGCAAAACCAGTGCACTTAAGAATCTAAAAAGACATAAGTTTTAGTGAAAATAAAGATAGCATCAGTTATACTTGAAGCTGTATAGCCGCACATCATTCTATGACCAATTCATTCATGATGCATGCAATGAATATAGCTAATGACCACTCACTGGGAACACATGGGGTTGCTAACCTCTGCATAGGGCATGGAATTACAATGGATCTCCAAACTACACTGAACCACAAACCAAACCATGAACCAATGTGAACTGTTAGGCTGGTTCGCAAACCAAACTGGAGGCAGTTTGGTGCAGTGATTGAGGTCAAATTTACATCTGACTTTCCCGCTAGAATCATTCCAGTTTCAAAAAAACTGTCTATACCTGTTTCTAGTTTCAAATCATACTTGTTCTAGTTTATAAATTATTGTTTACATTCATTAATTGCCCTCCTGTGGTCAAGCTAGCATTATACTACTTTAAACAAATGCTGTTGCTTAGTACTCTTCAGACCCCCTGGAGTGAAATTTGAAACCAGCATGAAATGAGCTTGGGAAAAGACAGCAGTCAAACTACTTCAGAGGAGAGGTGTAAACTGGGCCTGAGAGCAGCAGGACTCTAATCTGGAGAACTGGGTTTGATTCCCCGCTCCTCCACATGAAGTCAGCTGGGTGACCTTGGGTCAGTCACAGCTCTCTCAGAGCTCTCTCAGCCCTACCTACCTCACAGGGTGTCTGTTGTGGGGGAGAGGAAGGGAAGGTGATTGTAAGCTGCTCTGAGACTCCTTTGAGTAATGAAGGGCAGGGTATAAAACCAACTCCTCTTCCTCCTCCTCCTCGGTTTGTAACCCCTGCTTTCTGCTCCTTCCTCTACTTGTGGGGAGCAGAAAACGGGCTTCCCCATGGAAAGTGGCAGGGAGCAGAAAGCAGGGGTTTAAATGGTTCCAAGCTACTTAAACCCCTGCTTTCTGCTCCCTGTAAAAAACAGCTGAGTGGTGGGAAGCAGCAAGCAGGGGGTTTAATGGCTCAGAGCTATTTAAACCCCTATTTGCTGCTCTTCACAGACCACCACAAACTGCCTTAAAAATCATTGAAGTTTGTGGTGGCTCTTCAGTTCGCAAACATTGCTTCGCAAACCACAAACTCCCCAAAATTTGTCACAAACTTTCATTTGTCAGTCAGTTCATGCCCATACCACCTACTTATATCACTTAGGCTGCGGTCACACAGGCCCTTTAAATCCGGGAGCCCACCCGGATTTAAAGGGGCTGCATTTTTCTACCACAGGTTGGGATGTCTACATCCCAACCCCTGCGGCAGCAGAAGCAGCGGCTGCGGCAGAAGCAGCGGCGGCAAAAGCTGCGGCAGCCACATTAGAGGCGGCGGCGGCAGCGGCGGCGGCAGAGGTGGCCGCGGAAGCAGTGGCGGCCACAGAAGCGGCAGAGGTGGCCGCGGAAGTGGCGGCAAAGGTAAGTTTGGGGGAGTTTCCCCTTTTACACTTGGGCGCTTGACTGCCCAAGCGCCCAAGTGTAAAAGGGGGGGGGGGAAATGGCCGACGGGACCATCTGGACAGCCCCGCTCTCGCAATGATTGCGAGAGAGGGCTGGCCAGATGGCTAAAATGCGGGTTCCTCCTGCAACACCCGGGAAAACTGTTGATTTTCCCGGGGTTGGAAAATGCAGGAGCAACCCGCATTTAAGCCCGCTTTGGTGCGGGACTTTCTGCGGCCGTTGTGGACGGCCCCTTTAAATGCGGGAGGAAATAGCCCTTCCTCCCGCATTTAAGGGCCGTGTGACCATGGCCTCAGATGCTCTGATCCATTTAACTCAGTATAGTCTATGCTGACTAGCAGTGACTCTCATCAGTGGTCCAGTTACCTTCTACTTGATCCTTTAAAAAACAGACAGAACATTCTACCTGTGCATTATCACTAAACTATGCCCTTCTCCAAACTCTAGCCAGTTTGGTGTAGCGGTTAAGTGCGCGGACTCTAATCTGGGAGAACCGGGTTTGATTCCCCACTCCTCCAATTGCAGCTGCTGGATGACCTTGAGCAAGCCATAGCTTTGGCACAGCTGTTCTTAAAAAAGAGCAGTTTCTGTCAGAGCTCTCTCAGCCCCACCTACCTCACAGGGTGTCTGTTGTGGGGAAGGGAAGGGGTAGGAGATTGTAAACTGCTCTGAGACTCCTTTGGGTAGTGAAGGGCGGGGTATAAATCCAATCTCCTCCTCTTCTTCTTCTTTTACATACTTTCATGGGAGGTAGGTTTTTTATTTGCCCAAGAAAAAGATTTCATAGCACAAGTAATTTTTATACAACTACCCCTATTTCCAAGTTGTAAAAAGAAGCCAGAAATAGCACAAAAGACTATTTCTAAACTTGGCATATTTATTTATTTATTTATTTATTTATTTATTTGTGTGTGTGTGTGTGTGTGTGTGTATGTATGTATGTATGTATATATTTATACCCCGCCCTCCCCGCAAGCGGGCTCAGAGCGGCTAACAAGGGCTGAAAAGCCATACATATCATAACAATTTAAAACAAGTTAAAAACAGTAACAACAATAAAACTCCGTTGTTCAACAAGATAACTACATCCATAAACTACCATCCCAATTAAAATGCTTCTGATCTCGTCAAGATGGCATCCTATCTAATAGGGGAGCTTCCAACCAGCGCTATCGGCCTGGACTGCCTTCGGGCCAGTTTTCATTGTAGGTGTTCTTACAATGTTAGTGTTGGTGGCGGCTCCTAATCAAAGGCCTGGCGGAAGAGCTCCGTCTTGCAGGCCCTGCGGATCTGCATTAGGTCCCGCAGGGCCCTGATCTCTTCCGGGAGCTCATTCCACCAGGTTGGAGCTGCCACTGAAAATGCTCTAGCCCTAGTCCTAGTGAGCCTGGCTTCCTTGGGGCCCGGGACTCGAAGTCGATGACATGACCCCGACCGCAGTGCTCGCTGGGGTATATGTGGAGTAAGGCGGTCCTTCAGGTACGTTTATCTTATCTTACTTACTTCACTTATAGTTCACTTATTTATCTTATCTTACTTACTTCACTTATAGTCCAACTTTTTATTTTATTTTATAAAGTTTTACATAACATACAAGTTTAAACACTGACAACACTTCCTTGCTGAAACTCAAGGTGGATTACAGGTAAAGTAGTGAAATCAGGCAGCATAAAACAACCAAGTGAACAATGCAATGAGACTAAGATTAGAGAATTAGAGACTAACGTGAACAACAAATTATCTCAGGCAAGGTATTCTGTAAAGAAAACAGAGAGACAGTGCAGTAAACACAAGGTGATACCTATAATAATCATTGCTATAATCCTATTCCATTTCAAAGAAATGATCCTGGACTATTCCACTCCATTAAAATTCGACTCTCTTTTTTAAAATGCCCTCTTGAACATTACTGTTCTGCACATTCTGTGAAATAACAGGAATTATAGTACTGTAGGAGTCCTTCCTCAGGCAGGAGAAGGAAGGTGAGCTGGCAGCTGCTGATCTTACCCATTTGCAAAATGGCTCCTTTAGAAGTAGGGTTGACTGGCATGGCTTGGCAACTGGCAGAAGATGGGTGGAGGTGGATACTTACTGCAGAGGGGGTGCGTGGTCATTGTCCCTGCATAATGACCTAGAAGTACCAGCATTGTGCCAGAGCAACAGAGCACTTGCCCTAAAACTCTATGGAAATCATAAGACTTTTTTTTGACAAGTGTTAGAGTGTTGCTCCAGCACACTGCCAGTGCTCCTGGGTCATACTAAAAAGTGACATCACTATGTGAGGGCAACAATCGCTTCCGCCTTTTGGCCAGCCAGCTTCTGCCAGCTGACCAGCTGAGCATCGCTGGGCACCAGCCAAAATTGCTGGGAGGTTGCCCACCATAAATAGGCACCAGGGAATCCTATTTAGAAGGCTTTGCTTGGCTAAGCAAAGCTGTCACAGTGGAGCATACCAGAAGAGGCAATCCTGCAACTATGGTCCTTTCCACACTAGAATTTAAATCGTAGTTCAACCCTGTCCCCGAACTTACATTCTACACTACATGTGAGTTCACCCCTGCAGGGCTATTTTTGGGCAGGAATGCACAGGAACAGAGTTCCGGGTGGCTTCCAAGTTGGCCACACCTACAGCCTCCCCCACTTCAGGTTCCCCAGGCGCTTCACAGGTCGCTGGGCACCTGGGGAAGGCAAGCCGATCCAGGGAGGGAAGGCAGTTTAAATTGCCTCCCCTCCTGGGGAAGCCGATCCAGAAACTGCCTTTCTTCCCGCGGGTTCCCCATGCGTCCCGCAAGCCATGGGACACCTGGGGAAGCTGATCCTGGGAGGGAACTGCGATGTTAGGGGTGTGGCCTAATATGCTAATACGTTTCTGCTGTTGGGTGTGGCCTATTCTACAAAAAAGCCCTGCACCCCTGTAATTATCTAGGGGTATTTTTACATTCCACACTACACTCGAGTTCACCCCTGTTATTCTCTCAGGGTATTTTTCTTGTTTCCACATTACACTGAGGTCACCCCAGGTTCACCTCACACTTGTCCCAGGATAAATGGATGCTGTTATAACCAGGGATAAATGCAAGGTATTGTGTTGTGAATTGAACTCTGATAAAACCAGGGATGAGATCCAAGTGCGGAAAGGACCTATATTGGTGCAGGGCCATTAAGGGTTTTATAGGTGATAACCAGAACCTTGAATTGAACTTAGTAACTGATTGGTAACCAATGGAGTATCTGTAAAATAAGTGTGACATGCATGTTTTGGCTAGTGCCTAATAATCATAAATCAAAATCCAGTTTGAATAATGCCTATTCTTTAATATAACTAATCCAACTGCAATTTCTGGAATTTGGTAATGGTAGGAAATGTTCAGATCTGACCATTATTAGATACCTTGCTATCTGCTTTCAGTTTGCCAGACAGTGAGAGGGACAGAGGAAAGAAAAGGGGTGACACAAAATATTTGCCTGACAAAGACATAATTCAGCCAGAATAGTTGAACAGGATCATCCAAATTGGGATTCCATATAAGCACAGTAGCTATTCACATGAGCAACTACCTGCTATCTAGAGGGAAAGCTTTGCTTGTATCCATTGGCAAGCAGATAGGCCTGTGCAGGAAACAGATGCAGAGACATCCCCTGTAATACTTTAGATTGGGAAAAGGTAAGATAGAGACAAGGCACACCTGCACTGCAGGGGATGTAAGTGTCAAAACACTTCACTTGTACTAGATAGACAATAGGTAAGGCCATGGAGACTATTAAAAGGCAGAGGTGGAGATTCAGAGATGGAGTCAGAACACTAACCAAGCCAGATGATATCCAAGTGATCACTTATGAGGAAAGATCATATTGCTCTCCCAACCACTGATTTGAGTTCTGAGATCTCTTAACTTCACATAAAACTAGCTGTGCCTTTTCTCCAAGCTGAATCAATGTCTCCCCTAAAAATAGGATAGGGGACTATCTATGAACTTGCTGCAATTCTGGTGCTTGGAGCATTTTTCTCCCAGCCAGATTCTGATAATGGCAGCTAGCCAGGATAAGAGAAAAAAATATTTTCATCTCACCCCCTGGCAAGACCTGGCACCAGAGAATAAGGCACACAAGGGACAAACTTTAGTTCCCCTTGCTGTTGTGCCAAATTTTTGTTTAAATGTAGATTCCCCCTGAATCACCGGTTTGTAGATCTGCTTCCATTGTGCCAGAATTCTAACTGCCCCTGAAACTGGGATGCTTTCTTTTGTCATTCTCAAGTTTGACAGGAAAAATCTCATATATGACATGTATTCCCTAAAAATATCACCCTTATTAGTTCACAAACAAAAGACTTACAACTGGAAATCTGTTTCCCATTGAATCCAAGGAAACAAGTAACAAATAAAGATCCCAAGATGTGTAACAATAATAAGAAAGAAAACAAATTAAAACTATAACCCAAACTAAACTCAAAATGACCTAGATAAAATCTCGATGTGGATGCTTAATATAAATTATAATATGATAAATAATGAAGAAAATATTCATGTGATCTAACCCATTTTTAAAAAGCTGGCTTGTCCAGCTTCCTTTCCAAATACATAGTTTGAAACTGAAAAGCGAAGAAGGTCTTATGTACTTTACCTAAGATCAGGGCCAAGAGTTTTCAAAATTTTAAGGAGATCAAGTGTTTCCATTATAATTGCCCTGCCCACTGAAGGAAGGCTAAAAATACAGCCAAAGTAATATTTTCCCCCACCTTAGAGAACAATGGAGGGAATGGGGTCAATCTGTTTGGGGGCCCGTAGAATTGGACCCCATGGTCCAATCTTCTTGAAATTTGGTGGGGATTTCGGGGAGAAGCCCCAGCAGCTACCCTGCAAGTTTGGAGCCTCTCCCTCAAACCCCCTCTCCTTCAGCCCCTCATATACCCTATGAGTTTTTGCCACTGACTTCAAGGGCCCATAAGGTATAATGGGGCTGAAACTGAGGGTGTGGTCATACAGTCATTTTGATCGGGTTTCACCGCTGTTCCCTCTCGTATTTAAATCTGCTGATCAGATGGGCCGATCCACCTCCCACACTGAAGCAGGCTCACTCCCGCAATGCTCCCGGTTCCCAAGCGCATTTTCCAACACTGGGAAAATGCAGCAGTTTCCTGGTATTTGTGCTTTAAATCCGCATTTTCACCGATCTGGACAGACATCTCTTGCTTGGATTGCAATTAGGGTCATTTGATCATTCTTCCCACAATATTTTTTTTAAGGTTCCTCCTTTGAGTGTATGAGCAATCGTGTGCTGGACAGGTTCAACACTTAAATGTGCAAGCGCATATATAGCTGCGGTGTTGGGAGGGAGGGAGCCCCTGGCACCAGGGAAAGGTTGGTTTGGCAGAGGAGCTTTTGTGCTCCAGGCAGCTGCCGCCGCCGCCACCACCTTCCCTGGTTTCCAGGGGCCCTCAGTTAAGATGAGACTGGGGAGGGTCCCATTGTCTGGAGACAGGCAACAGGAGATGGCGGGGAAAGTTGCTGAGGGGAGAGGTGGGAAGGAAGGGTCGAGTGAGTCCAGTGGGGGCGGTGATTTGGCCATGCACATGTGCAAAGCAATTTTTTAAAAATTTCATGCCGCGCCGCATTTAAGCTTCTTGCTTACTTAACTGCGGTCAAAATGACCAAAATCCCCCACACTCAAGTAGCCCTAGCAACGGTTCCCGGTGGAGGAGGCCTCCAGTCTGCCTGCGCCTCCAGATTTCTCCCCCTCCCCAGTGTACACATTACAGTCCAGTCAAACGCTGCTGCAGAACATGATACCTGCTTCGGCCTCCCCCCCAAACCCTGAGCAGAGAAAAAAGAACGAGAGAAAGATGGAGGGGAAGGGGAGAGCAAGCCTCCCCCAGCAGCCGAGCCACACTTGGTGAGGCAAAGCCCCACTGCGCAGCCCAAGCTGGAAGGTGCAGGGGAGTCAGGGAAGAAGCGATGGGGAAGGGAGGGGAGGGGAGACCCCACACCCCACCCATCCCCTCCCCAGCACCAGAATGGTGGGTGAGAACACCCATGGGCTGCCCAAGCCTGTTCGTCTCCACTTACTCCGGCTCTTCACGCCTGCCCTGCCCTCCCCTGCAGGGTTCGGGCCTCAGTGCAGCTGCTGGGTACGGAGCTGGGCAGAAGCGAATAATCTCAGAAGGGCCGTGTCCCTCCTGTGCCTCCTTGGCCAAATACGCCCCCCGCCTTTCCGCACCTGCCTGCCTGCTCCCTCTGGCTGGCCTATCTAGACGCTGCTCAGAGCCTCGTCACACAATGGTTGCAGTTCGGGGAGGGATGTGTGATCATCCCCAACCTGGGGGAAAAAAATCCCAATTGTATTTATAGTGGGACCAAAATCGCAGTTACCTGCCATGTGACCACAGCCTGACATTGGCCAGCCGAATGACTCCCGAATCGGCTTGCATTGCTGAAACTGACATGTGGGGGTCATTCGGCAGATGGAACAGCTGGCATTCCATTTTATGACACACATGGCCCGGCCCAGCAAGGTCTCATTTATGTCTGATCTGGCCCTCATAACAAATGAGTTTGACACCCCTGCTCTACGCTATCAGGTACCATAGACCACAAGTAAATACGTAGGCTCCCTCCTATGTCTTAACACCTGTATCCAAATAAAGGTAATACCAAAAGAGCAAGCAGAGGCTGGATTTTAACACCATCACATACCGTTGTCAAAACCCACATCACATCTCTAAACCAGTGGAGACAACAATGCTCATCCACATATGAAAGCTTGATGCTACATTTATCATTTGAAGGTTAAAAAAAAAATAAAGGAGACACCATCACAGGGGAAAAGAAACACTGTGAAATTAGGGAAAGTATGGAGATATAATCATTTAGAGTGTTGGATTCTCAGAGATAAATTAGTTAGTTGAAAGTATCAGTACCAGAGAAAAGTGGAAATATGGAAAGACCCAGTGATTTTCAAACTACACTTTACTGTCAGTTGCTTGCAGCCCGGCTTGCCTCCCAACAGAGTCTTTTCTAGAATGGATCTCTGAGCATTTTCACAATAAAATAATGTTTTTTTCAGTTGTGAATGACAATTTCTGAGTATTGTTAATGTGGAATAAAAGGCAGAATAAAGCCATGCTTATCCTGAACATACCTTCTACTGATGTAGATGTTTAATTTGAATTACTAGCATAGGAATTTTTTTAAAAGTTGAAGTAACTTGTGATGACAGCTTTCAGAAACTGTCTTCTCTTGAGGCGTAGACATGTCATAATATTAGAGAGTGAGGGAAGATTGCTTTGCATGAAATGTATGAAACTGATTGAATAATTATTTTCTAAACATCTTGGCAAAAATCCTTTCCTACCACATCCAAAAACTTTAGTAGGAATTCAGTAGCAAACCATTTTGCAACAAAACCATCACTGTTTTTCCTTCAGAACAAAGTCTGAGTCCAGCGGCATCTTTAAGACCAAAAGTGTTTTATTCAAAAGTGCATTTGTGTTCAAGCACACTTCTTCAGATACAGTGAAACAGAATTTCCTCAGCCATTACCTATAGGAAGAGAGAGGGTGGGCTGCCAGGAAGGACAAGTTAGAATCAAGATGCATAAACTAGTCCTTTCTGGCAACTAACCCTTTCTCTTCCTATATGTAATGGTTGAGGAAATTCTGTTTAACTCTATCTGAAGAAGTGTGCTTGCACATAGAAGATTATACCTTGAATATCAGCTTTGTTGGTCTTAAAGGTACCACTGGACTCAAACTTTGTTCTGCTGCTTCAGACCAACATGGCTACCCCACCTGAATCTGTTTTTCCTTCAATAAGCCTGCATGAGAACAAACAGGAAGGACTATAAAGACACCTACAGACCACACAATTAAAAACTTCCCCCCCTTCAATGATCTTTGAAGTCTAGCTAATTAATGATTACAATTGCTAATTGTGCTAGAAAGCTGCATTGTTACATTAAGACCCACAATAGCTGGGACTAAACATGTGATGTTTACTGCAATAGCTGGATTTGTCCCCTTACCACGACTTTAGAAACAGAAATAATGCTGTGGATCACTTACCAAAAATTCATTCGTGAATTCCTCTCTGTTGAGTTTTTTGCTCTTGACTCTTTCCAGGTTTTGCATGAGAATTTCTCTTTGATCCATGCTGTAAAACTCGGAGAGGCTGCGCTGCCGGAGATGAAGATGGACATGACAAACATATGCTACAATGGAAACTACCAGCACATAGGGTTCCTGTTGAAGGTTGTGGTTTAGTTACTTCATCACAAGACCTAAAGGAAACTAGTATGTGTGTAGAAGTCACAGTGGAGGAAATTAAAAGAACCATTCCACCCTGGGCCCTAGTGCCTCCTTTTTAAGCCTTAAATAATATATTATTTCCCAAAGGGGCAAAAAACATTTTGCTTTGCTTGCACTGATCGTGCCCAACCTACTACTTTCTCCAGGAACAGATTCTCACCAGGTAATTCTCTGGAACAATTTCCACTTGATGAGCAGGAAAACAACATCAGAAGCATCACCAGAAAAGTTACGTCAAGTCCCTGATTTAGACCACTAATGGGATCAGTGTTCATTCCTAGTGCTGTCTTCATTCATCAGTTTGAACTTCCCCTGCGTAGATAAGCAGTCTTCTCAGAGAAAGAGCCCTCATTCCTCCTTCTCCCCTGAGAAGTGACTTAGTTTCTAAAATCCAGTAGTCACGCCTTAATCCTCAACTTTGCCAGAAAACTCCAAAATATTCAGACATTACCAACCTTTCACATGGCCTCGGGTGACCTTTGGGAAGCCATATCAAGACCAGACATTTTTGTTTAAAATGTTAAACTTACACAGGGGTCAATGAGTAAGAGGCTAGCCAGTTCCTGGAATGCATGCTATTTGAATGACTATGCTGTGAGCATCCACATATCCCTCCAAAAAAAACCTTCATTCAGTTGCTGCTTTGGGAAAACTAGATTGTTGAAGTACAGGAAGTACATAGCTTCTCAGTCTCTTTGCAAAAGGGGAACATTGCCCCCAAGCTGTTCCTTGGCTGACTCATCTTAATGTGATTTCCTATATGTTAAGAAACACAGACCAGAATCGGAAGGCAACTCTGTTGCCCCCGGCCAGTTGGCTTCTGTAATGGTGGGGAAGGAATTAAATACAAGACAATACTGAACAACATGACATTGCTTGGGTTGTTTCCATACAGTGATTTTGCCCTGTGTGGACAGCTAGATGCCCCCATTGGGGGGGGGGGGGCTTTGACATCATGTCATACTGTCCAAATATGACTTGTGGAGCTCCTGGGATTTCCCCTGTAAGTCAGAGAAAGGGAAAAACTTCCTTTCTTCCAACTTGAAGGGAAATGTGGGATAACTGTGGGCAGAGCTCCCACAGCTAAATTTGAGGACAGGAGATGTCAGAGAAATCATGAGTTTTATCATCATTCTGATTTGATTTGGCTGCAGTGTTTCATAATTGGATCCATAATTGGATGAAGAGGTCGTGCACTCCATCCACTTATTTGCAGATAGGATATGCTTTTATCTGCCTAACATTATAAAACAAAGATCCTAAGTAAAGCAGAAAACTCAAAGGCCATATACAATAGTCTAAAAAATTTCAGGATCTGTGAGCATGACTTGAACACTGCTTGCTTTTAGAGTTGCCAGTGTTTTATCTAGCCAGTAGCAGCTATACCATCAACAGCCCTATGTGCAGATGTTAACATTTAGTGAAAACACAACCCCAGATCCAGCAGTCACTGCATCATTAGTGACAGTGTCTTGCAATTCACTCATGTAGACAGAACATTAACACTATGCCATCGGGACAAAAAATTAATATAGGCAAAATATCCTTTGGCTTGTGTGGTTTGCCAAAGCAACAGGAAAAAAAGTAGACCAACTCTGAACAAAGCCCATCTTACTGTGAAGGGGCATGAAGCAATTGCTGGGTCATCAGATTCCAGAGGACAGGCTGTTTTGGCCTTCATGGGTGGGGAGTGATTTGACCATTTGTTTCAGATACAAAAATATAAGGACAGTACTGACCATCCTTGCAGACGCCCCAGGGCTGAGGTCTGAAGAGAACTGCCTGCCAGAAAGGCAGGCATGGCAGCTTTGCCTATTCTGCCAGTATAATGGTGCACAGTTGGGCATTTGCACTGTTGCTGATACTACAAGTTAATAGGGCCTATATGCTCAACTGGCCCCAACCACTAGCCTCTATAGAAATTCTGTGAAATTGTTGCCATCTGTGAGTGTTCAGAGACTATAATCTGATTAGAGGTGAATTTGTGACCACTGCCTTGCTACAGCAAGTTCAAAAAAGTTATCATTAATATCTAGATTTGAAGCCAGCCCTATCAAGGGGTCTTGTGTGTCCAGAGGGCAGGGGCACCCTGGCTGCTACTTAAAGTGCCATGCTGCCCCCACTTGGCGTCAGACAACTTGGCGCACCCTCCCAGCCCTTTAATTAAGTAGTTTGAAGGGGATTTGCATGCAGTTTGTTTCACTTGTTTTCTTTCTCGTCACAGCTTGGCAGTATCAGCATGGGGCCGGATCCATTATCAGGAAACCGGCCTGTGTGCCCATTTTCCTGAGTTTGGGGATTCCCTTAAGGGATTTTGGTGTGAGGGTCATGGTACGCATAGCTCAGGGGCATGACTGGGGATTACCCTCATGCTCAGGTGGCAGGGAAGACCACCTCAGTGTCTCTGCCCTTGTGGGATCCACAAACCTGTTATCCCAAGGTGTCCAGTGGATCATCAAGAGGCAAGGGGTCACTCGATGAACAGGATCCGGGACCCCATTCTGTGCCAAAACTGTAATCAATAAAGCCCACAAATACCTCCCCCTCACTGGGAGTCTGGGCGGGGGAGAAAGGTATTTGTGAATTTCCTGCATTGTGCAGGGGGTTGGACTAGATGACACTGGAGGTCCCTTCCAACTCTATGATTCTATTATTCTAAGTTGTGGCCAGATTTTTCCATTTTTCTGAAAACTGTGTGCATGTGTGTTATTTCAACTGAAACTGTGTAGCAGGGTTAGTAGTTAGTTGGGGTAAAGAGGATCTCTTTCCTTTGGGCACCTGCCTCGCCACCTCCCCTTGGCACTAGAGCCCCAAATGGTATCACAGATTAATATGGATCTTCCTTTATATTTAGATCAGTGTTTGTGAAATACATAGGAATAGCATCACCTTGCAGTTTTCACTCAATATTGGGTATATTTGCAATTTTGCTGATAGAAAACTAAGGTGTTTATAACTTTAAACTTCTATAAATATGGTTTTTTCCAAGTGCCCGTTTAAAAAAATGGAGAAACTTATGAACGATCAAAGCGACCACTAGAGGGAGCACTAGACTGATACTTAATATTTAAAATGATGCAAATAGTCACCACATAAGATCATGTAGGATTCTGATGTGCGATGGTTCTTCTTACAGACAATTCTACAACATTTCTCCAGGCAGATGAAGAGAAGATAAACACAGAGGGGCTAAACACCACAGTAACCTATTTGTATGATACAACATACAGTTTTGGGCGGGGGGGGGGGGGTGGATACTGATGCCGGGGAAGCTCATGAATATCTTAGGATATTTTACGAGACATGGAGAATGTAAAGAGGAACTATAAAGGAAGATTGTTACTCAGTGATAACGGAAGAGGAATATTTACCATACAACAACGAGCAGAAGATTATTCAGGAACGTATTGGTGTGGAACAGATAGATCTTATGTTGATATTATGATTCAAGTGAAACTGGTGGTTAAGAAAGGTAAGGTCGCTTATGAGAGTCCTTGTCTTTATCATCATGAGGTAAATGAAAAAGGATCTTTCTGTGGTCATCTCTGACTGCATACAATCTGTTTGTAATTATGACTGAACAGGTACCTTAGTATAGCGGAAATACTAATGTGAGATCATCACTGGATCCATGAGGTGCTTGAACATGAGAAATTCCCAAGGATTCTTAGCAAAGGCAATTCCTGCTCTGTCTTTAAAGTGGGCATCTGAAGCATACATTAAGGAATACTCACAAAATGACACCACAGCCATCTCTGCACAGGTTATTTGCCCTGGTTTCAATGCTTTTGAGAAGCACTTTTTTGTTGTTTCTTCATTATTGGATATATGTATTAGTCAATGGGTTTCTGATATAAGATAACAGATAATGCTTGTATTCCATTGGATAGTTGCACTGTATAGTGTTCAGAAAACAAAGCTGCTATATAGATCAGCCCAGGTATGGGTATGTCAGAACTCCAGGGGCACAATGGGTTGGGGCATGGTACTTAGGAGAGCAGTACAGGAGGATATGATATGGAAATTATGAGTTCATGCCACTCCTAGAACACTCTTTTTGACTGATCCAAAGGCACAAGATGGGAAGTCCAGATGCATTTATACCAGTATGCTGCATGTAGATGGGTGGACTGAGGTAGAGAGAACGCTTCTCAGTATATAACCTTTTCTCACCACTGAGAAACTACAGAAAGTCCCACCTAAAGTGTGTAAAATGAAAGAAGTCTGACTGTTTAGAAGCTAGAAAATTCCAGTGGCCTCAATTCTCTTGAGGGCTCAGAAAGGCAGGGGAGTGTACTCTACTACCCATTTCCTTCTCCTCCCGTCAGGCTACTCCTGTAGGGCTCCCTCCACACTTTCTCTTCCAAGTGTCTGGGCGTGGAGACTCTTCTTGTCACTCTTCTGCTCAGACACCGAGAGTGGAAGCTTATGTAGCATCTGACAGCGTCTATAGTCTCTGCCCCCAATTCCAGGTCTTAACTCACTGGTCTCTTGAGAATTCAAGCTCCCCCATCAGCTGGGCGGGAAAACATACAGCCTCAGCTGCAAGTGTTGACACCAGCCAGAATGGGCTTCACAAAGGCCATCTGTTGGCCATTTCTGTCAGGCATCATTTTGGGTCCTGACATATCATAACCAATGCTTGCTTGAAGGTACAGACCTAAGCCATCAGAGGACACCATTCCATTGCCATCAGGTCTGGAGGAGGGTGCAGGTGGCAACTCCTGATACAAATAAATTGCCAGGGGAGAAAAAAGTTGTTTGTGCTACAGATTTGGAGAATACAAGTGTAAGTTGAACTGGTAGTTGTCTGCTGAAAGTGGATTTTTTTTTTCTTGCGACACATACCATCTGAAGTTTTTAACGTTGTTTATTTGGGACAGCTGAATTTCATAAGATAAACAAGAACAGAAAGATAAACAAGAACTGACCAGAAACTGGAAAAAGAAACTTCTGTATCAGTCTCCTCCTTTATATTTCAACATGAAAATGCAATTTATGTGAGTTTGGTAATATTTTTGAAGTTGGTAAATCTTAGTTTCCTTGGATTATCGAACTAACAATATTTATTATAAAATTTGAGTCCTGTACCACCTTAAAGACTGACACTCTCAAAAAACTTACACCCTGAGAAATGTTTTGTTAAGTCTTAAGCTGCTACTGGACTTGAATTTTGTTTTACTACTACAGACTAACATGGTTACCCACCTGAAAATATTTATTATAGATATTACTATTTCTGTAGTTAGTTAAGATCCATAATATAAAATAGGTCAATTAAGCTATATAAGTTAACAATTTTGGAACATTAGCAAGTAAAAGCCCCTGATCAATAACAATCAGCTGGATAAATTATAAGAGCCAGGAAAGCATTTGTGTCCCCATCCCAACAGCAGTTGTTCAGAACTTCTTGTACAGGTTCTCTTCATGGATTCGAGAAATAGCCTTTCTATAGATCCAGGCAAAACTATAACTGCCCCATAACAATGTTGTTAATTTAAAAGCACCATTGGAAAAGGCTGCAGTTATGAATACCTACTTCCTGCTAAACCCAGTGTGGCCAAGAAGACAGACCTAAGCTTTAAAAAAAGAAGAGTAGTAGCAGAAGAAGAAGAGTTGATTTTATACCCCACTTTTCACTACCTGAGGAGTCTTGGAGTGGCTTACAATTGCCTTCCCTTCCTCTCCCCACAACATACACTCTGTGAGGCAGGTGGGCCTGAGAGAGCTCTGAGAGAACTGTGACTGGCCCAGGGTCACCCAGCTGACTTCATGTGGAGGAGTGGGGAGCCAAACCCGGTTCTCCAGATTAGAGTCTGCCGCTCTTAACCACTACACCAAGCTGGCTCTTGGTGTAGTGGTTAAGACAGATGTGACGAGGTTGCAGTATTCCAATCAAGTAAATAAATATGGAACTGGAACAGAATTTAGAGGCCTTTATTCCTACCCTCCCTTCATAAACTATGCCAGTATTTCTCTCATTGATTGGAATCAGAAGGAATTATAAGTTAAATCAAGAGAGGCTGTATAATAAAATTTAGCTATATTTTAAAGCAACAATGTTCATTTCTAAGGTATCACCATCTATATATCTAATAGCGAAGGGAGGCCCCCCTGTGCGGATATCTAAATCCAAGCTAGGGGGCCCTGGGTGGGGGGGGAGAGGTTTTCCTACACACAGGGGGCACTCCCACCAGGTGCAGAAAAATCCAAAAAGTTAAAAAAAACCTTCAGGGACCATAGAATCCCCCAAAATACCTTTTGAAATGGCCTCAGGTCCAGGCATCAACTGTGAGGAGATTAGAATGTTTGGGGGAGGGGGGGAGGTTCCAACTGTTTCTGTCAGTCAAAGGCAGGGATTTTACTGGCAGCAGTCTAGGGTTGCCAAGTATCCCCCCAGCCACCAGCAGCGGATCCAGATCCAGGCTGGGAAACTCCTGGAAATTTGGGGGTGGAGCCTGGGGAGGACAGGGGCCTCAGTGAGGTACAATGCCATAAACTCCCCCCTCCAAAGCATCCATTTTCTCTATGGAAAGTTATCTCTGTAGTCTGGAGATGAGCAGTAACTCCAGGGGATCCCCAGGTCCCATCTGGAGGCTGGCATTCCTAGGCAGCACCCTCTGTGTGACTTGATACCACCTGATTTGCATGACAATTAGGCCCAGCTGTTTTGCTACAGTTCATCAGCAGCCACCGTATGAAAGCCATTGTGGTGCAACAGTTCGAGCTTCAGACTGGGATCTGCAAGACCCAGGTTCAGATCCCCATCTTGCAGTGGAAGCTGACTGGGAGATTTTGGGCCAGTCACATACTTTCAGCCTAACCAACCTCACAGGGTTGTTGTGCAGATAACAAAGAGGAAATAATAATATAAGCTGCTTTAGTCCCCATTGTGGAGAAAGACTGTAATTTTCCTAGGTAGAGGCTCCAGGGGAGGGGGGGTGGAGATAGAAAGCTGAAGACAGATAAAGGTAGGTTGGCTGTTGGGTGGGAAGGAAATAGGGTTGCCAACTCCAGGTTGGGAAACTCCCAGACATTTGAGAGGTGGAGCCTGGGGAGGGTGGGATTTGAGGTGGGAGGCAGAAAGAGAGAGAAAGAGTGATGAGGTGGGGAGGCAGAAAAACAAAGGGAATGATGACAGGTCAGAAAGAGAAAGGAAGTAACATACATGGAGGAGAGCGAGAGAGTAAGAAAGGGGGGCAGAAGGGAGAAAGAGTGTGAGAGAGGTAGGGGGAGAAGGGAGGAAGCAAAGGTGTGAGGAATGGGATAACTATCCTGCAAGTTTCTTGCAGGTCTCCACTTGTATATTCTAATAGTCAAGGGTGGACCAATCTGAAGATACCTCAATCCACAGATTGGGCCCACATTTACAGAAAGGAGATTTTTCTCCAAACTTGAGGGACGCCCCCCCCCCCTCCAGTTTGCAGGAAGACCTAAAACTTTAAAAATTATATTGGGGGTTTAAATTCCCCCTTAAACAATAACATTTTCTGCACAGGTGCAGATGACTTACCTGAGCTGCATTCTAGATCTGCACAAAAGTAGGCCGCAACCCAGTCAGCTGCCAGGGGCCCTGCTGCAGACACAGCAGCTCTCAGAGCAAGGGCAGCCCCAGTGGCTCAGGAAAAGGTCAAGGTAAGGAAGGAAAGGGTGAGAAAGAGAGATGGAGGAAATCACAGAGAAAGGATGAGGAAGAGAGGGGCAACATTGTTTGAGAAGGGGGGATTGACAGAGAAGGAGAGGAGGAAGAAAGGGGGGAAGATTGACAAAGGGACAGGAAGAAAGGGGGAGATTGTGAAATAAGAGGAGAGGAGGAAAAGGGGGATTGTCAGAGAAGGGGGAGAAATAGGAAATGGACGACTGACAGAGAAGAGGAGTGGTGAGAAACAAAGGAGGAAGTTTGTTTAAAAGTGAGGGAGAGGGAAGAAAAGACCGCAGAATGGGATGCCTCCTTCCCACTTCCTTGTTCCCCACAAGTTCCTTCAATGAACTATTTGGCCAATAGTGGCATTGGCCAAATTGAGGATATACAAAGGCCAAGAAAGATCTTTCAACAAACCTGCAAAGTGCCCAAGGTTTGCAGGAAAATCTGAAACAAAAAACAAAACAAAACATAGGGGGTATGAAATCCCAAAATGATAAAAGGAGCACCTGTAGCTTTTAAAAACAGATACTCTCAGTGGCCATCCCTAGACAACCAGAACAGGCTTGGTTTCTATAAGTGAAAGGTAGGGGGAGGGGACAGGGCCCTTTTTGGAGCTATTTTGGCCTTTGAGGGAGTACTCAGAGGGCAACTTGATACTACATGATTTGCATGACTCACCTAGGTTAGGCTGCTTGTTGATGTTCAACAGTAGCCGCCCCACAAAAGTCATCATGGTGTAGTGGTTAGAGTTTCAGAATAGGACCTTGAAGCAAAAAGAGGTGTGTGGAAGCATAAATTGCCTACTTCAGATTAGAATCAATTTGAGTGGTAGCCATCAAAGCTTGGAGAAGGTGTCATCCAGGACAGTTGCCATCAGGGGTCCTTTCGTAGAAAAAGAGGTGCAGGAGCTCATTAGCATAACTCATTAGCATAACTCATTCGCATATATTACGTCCCCTGACATCACCAGAAGTGTGTCAGAAAGGGAATGTCAGTTTCAGCCCCATTATATCCTATGGGCCATTGAAATCAATGGCAAAAACTCATAGGGTATATATGGGGCTGGAGGAAAGGGGGTTTGAGGGAGAGGCTCCAAACTTTCAGGGTAGCTGCTGGGGCCTCTCCTCGAAATACCCACTAAGTTTCAAGAAGATTGGACCACGGGGTCCAATTCTATGGGCCCCCAAACAGATTGTCCCACCCCCATAGAGAACAATGGAGGGAATGGGGGCAACCTGTTTGGGGGCCAGTAGAATTGGACCCCCTGGTCCAATCTTCTTGAAACTTGGTGGGTATTTTGAGGAGAGGCCCCAGCAGCTACCTTGTAAGTTTGGAGCCTCTCCCTCAAACCACCTCCCCTCCAGTGGCTTTTAAATTTGCCACCAAATTTCAGCAGCAATTCGGCAGCGAGCTGAATCAGATTGGAGAATCTGATTCAGCCCGTGGCTGCCCTACTGGCCAGTCCTGAGCTACTGGCCAGTCCTGAGTCCGCCTCACTCCGGCCCCAACGGACCCCTGGTTACAAGACTTCAGAAGGGCCTCCAATGGGCTAAAAGAAGGACCATAAATGCATGCAGTGACATTCATTCATACTTTTGTTGTAGAAAGGAGGTTTGGGTCACAATCTGCATGTGCACAATTCTACTTAACCATCTGGAGTTTTTAAACTAAATAACAATCACACATTCTTACACAATTTGGTGTAGCAGCACAGCAGGAGCCCTGTTTGCAGACGGAAGAAGACACTGACGCAAGGACAATTTTCAACAAGAGAAAATGTTCACTGGCTACCTGCACTTACAGCTCTTTCCAACAGGTGACTTCTGCTGGCCTGCATCAAAGGTACTCCAAAAAACTACAGTTAAAAGTTGCCCCCTCCAACTGCCATCAAGTTTCCTAGGCATTGCCTCTATTCAAGAAAGGGGCAGAATTATGAATGCTGTGCAGGGATACCTTTGTTGGTCTGCTGCAGCAAAAGCTGCAGCACTTTGAAGACGAACAAGTGATCCTACTTTGGTTTGCGTCTGAAGAAGTGAGCGCCCACTTACAAAAAAAGGATCATGGTGGACTCAACGCCGCCGGCGGGTCTTTAAAGTGCTGTCAGATTCCCCAGTTTTGTTTCCCTGCTGCAGAGCCATAAGGAATTACCAACTGCAGGAAAATGGTCCGTAGTCTGTGAAAGTTTATGCTAGAATAAAATGTTACCAGTCTTTAGTAAGGCACCAATGGAATCCCATGTAGGAAAGCCAGTGAAAAACATAAACTATGGTGTCACAGGGGATCTTGTATGCATGGAGTAACTAAAATACGTTCTGATTCAGGTGCGGCGTCCGTGTTGGTCTGAAGCAGCAGAGCAAAGTCAGAGTCCCGGGGCACCTTGGAGACCAACAAAGTTTTAATTCTGGGTGTAAGCTTTCCTGTGCATGCTTCAAGGTGCCCCGGGACTCTGACTTTGTTTAAAACGCGTTCTGATGATCATAAACTAGGAAGCAGCGTCGCACAGATTACACAGTTGCCAACCTCCAGGCAGGGCTTGGGGAAGGATGCAGTGGAAGTCTTCCCTCCCTGCAAACTCTGCACTCCCTCGGAGCACGTGCAGAGGGTCGGTGGCTTGCAACGAAAGAAAAGAAAAGGCAGGAAGGGCATCCCCATCACCACGGCCGCTCTGGGGGGTCATTTCGGTCACAGGACAACCAACCCCCCAAGGCAAAAGGGGGGGAGGCAGAGAAGCCCCGCCCCATGCTCTCCCAGGCGGGGGCGCCTTTCCTTACCTGCGGGGAGCGCCAGGATCAGTGCCAGGCTGAGGAGGAGGCGGCGGCCCTGGGGGCCTGAGGGGATGGGGGAGGGCCTGGGTCTCCTCCTCCGCCATCCCCGGATCCCTGCCCGCTCTCTGGTGCTCCGCGGCCGACAAGCAGGCCCGCCCTTGCGCCTCCCTTCCTCCCTTCCCCTCGCCGCCCCTCAGCAGAGGTCGTTGCCCCGCCGGCGTAGTCACAAAGGCGGGAAGGGGGGTGGAACGGAACGTGCCGAAATGGTGGTGAGAAGGTGCCTCGTGCGCACAGCCACGCCTGCGCAGTCGTCTCCCGCAAACCCCCTCTCGCTTTCTCTCTCCCCCCCGCCCACGTTGTCCTGGCAACAGAAGAACGCGGCTTGGTGCGCGCCGAGGCCTCTGCGGAGGCGGGAGGGGCTGTTGGGGGAGGTTCCCCCGGTGGGGGGGGACCAGCGCAGTGCCCTCCCCGGGAATATGCAGAGCGGGAATCTAGACAAGCGAGTCTCGTCGCGCCGGGATTCCCGCGCAGGGGGAAACGAAACTGGTGTGGTGGGAACCTGATGAACAGGGATCTCGCTGGATAGAGGGGGGTTCCTCCCGCGGCCCTGGGGACAGCTCAGTGGGGGCGGGAGGGGGGTTCCTCCCGGGGCCGGCGGCCAGCCATGGCCCCGGGGACAGCTCAGTGGGGGCGGGAGGGGGGAAGAATGCGGGCGGCAGAGGAGCAGAGCGGTGCCGGGAGAGTGCCAGCCAAAGCCTTCCGAGGAAGTGAGTCCACTTTTTGCGAGCGGAGCTGGCCCGAACAAAAGCTGCTCCCGCCACAGAATTCAATCAACGGGAGCCTTTTTTTCGCCCCGCCGCCTTACCCGAGGGGGGGGGAGTTGCCAAGCCCGGCGGTCTCCTTCCTTCTGCTCGCAGCGGCTGCAAGAGTAGCAACTACTGCTGCCGTCCCGTGCCCCGGCTCCCGCGGCCTGCCAGCTCCCGGCGCCACCGCCCCCAGCCTGCCCGGCAGCGGCAGCAGCAGCAGCCTCCGACTCCGCTCCTCAACGCCATTGCAGGCAGTGGCAGCCCAGACACTGCGCGCGGGGCAGGGGGAGGAAGGTTCCCGCGCTCAGTGGGGGTGGGAGGGGGGTTCCTCCCAGGGCCAGCGGCCAGCCGCGGCCCGGAAGGGTGAACGGGCGGGGAAGGATGGGCTTTTTCCCGGGCCGCCGGCGGCCTGCCGCGGCCCGGGAAGGGTGAACGGGGGGATGCTTTCTTCCGGGGGGCAGGCGTTGTTATGTGCCCGCCCCCCGGCCCCTTCTCTCCCGGAGCGGCGCTCCGGCGTGCCCCGGCTCCAACGGAGCCCTGGTTGCCATTATATATATATCACAATAACTTTGTTATTGTTTTAAGATTTTAACCTGTTTTTTATTGTTATAATGTTTTTTATGCCAATTGGCCTTGTAAGCCGCCCTAAGCCTGCTTTGGAGGGGAGAGGGCAGGGCATAAAATAAATAAATAAAATTCTGCCCTGTAAACTCACTGGGTGATCTTGGGCCAGTTATGTATTCTCAGTCTAATGTACCTCACAGGCAGGGCCAAGACTGACCTTTAAGAGCACATGAATGCTTTCTGATGGGGTGACAGCCTCCCCCTGGGCCAGACAGAAGGGCTGAGCCTGACCCATCCAAGTCCTGGACAAGGCAGGAGAGGTGGCATCCAGTCAGCCAGGGGACGCAGAGCCCAGCGAAGCAGAGGACAGTGCTCAGACAAGCCCTGTGTCAGATGAGGCAGAGCGTGATGCCCAGCTCAGCCCAACTGAGCCCCACACAAGGTGAGAGAGGCACCCAGACAGTCTGGCCAAGGTGAGGGAGGCAGTGCCCGCCCTTCGCATGACGAGGTAGGCAGCACCTGTCTCACCTGAGGTGAGGAAAGCAGCACCTAGCCAACTGGTTCAACAGGCTGTCTCTTCCTCCCATCTGGTAGGAAGGAGCAGGGTCAGACAGACTGCCTCTTGCTCTCCCTTCCGTCTGGGAGGGGCTGGGGGGGCTGAGGAAGGGGCCCTTTTCCAGGGTTTTTGACTGCCATTCAACCTATGCTTACCATTTTTTTCTGGAGATTACATGGAGGAGAGGAGAGGAGAATGAAATGAGGTGCTTTGAGTCCCCATTGTGGAAAAAGGTGAGCTATAAATGATGCAAATAAATTATATAGCTGAAGGTGGAGGGGCAGATAAAATGTGGGTGGGTAGGAGAGAAGGAAGCAGAGAAGACTGAAGATACAAGGGCTGCCAGGTGGAGAAAAAGAAGAAATAGTGTAGGCAAGATGAGAGTCTGTCATCATGAGACAGGGAAAAATGGGTGCCTTTTGCAAGTTCTTGTGGGTTCCCTGCGGTGCAGCTGGGCCTGCCCTGGCAACTGGCACTGCACAACTGGGCCATAGCATTCCTGGGTAGAGAGTGCTGGGATAGAGTGGAGCAAAAAACTGAAGATGGGAGAAAATAAAGGTAAGGTGGCTGGTGAATGAGAAGGAGAGGAGGCTGGAGAGGGGAGGACACTGAGAGGGCTTTCAAGGAAGGAAATAGCGGGGGAGAGTGAAATCTGCCCCACAAGTCCTTGTGGGTTCCGGCTTGTCTCTTTTAGGAGTCAGGGGCTGATGGCAGACACTAACCCAAGATATTTTGTGTGCCTTTTTTTAGTTTGCTCTTTATACTGTGGTTTCTTTACATTAATCTAAATTGTGATGTGTTTTTGTAAGGGCAGAAAAGCTAGATAAAAATACATACCATAAAAGATTAGGCTTTGGAGCAGTAAGTCATGGACTTGACTACAGGAAGCAACCCAGGACTTGAGTAGTTACACCAAAAGTCTCATATTACCATATTTAATTTCAGAAGAGGAAATATCTAAAAATTGAGGGGATTAGTTAAGAGGAAGCTCAAAGGGAGAGTACAGAGGGTCAGTTCCCTTCATAATGATTACAAACTGTGTGTTGCGCAGCGCGTCTGCAACACCCCTTCAGCAGTTCCAGCCACTCCAGCCCCTTGCAGCCACTCCAGCCACTTTCAGCACCCCAGCTTTCCCAATTCTCACCAGCATTCACTCTGCTGCAACTCCTTATAGCAACCACACTTACACAGTCCTGTGGTAAACTATATACAGGATTTATTATTTACAGGATCAAAATGCTTCGCCAGAACCGTGGT
Organism: Lepidodactylus listeri; assembly: GCA_029233225.1. Lineage (NCBI taxonomy): Eukaryota > Metazoa > Chordata > Lepidosauria > Squamata > Gekkonidae > Lepidodactylus > Lepidodactylus listeri. Next base: position 55,960,837 of record JARCFY010000002.1, on the reverse strand, counting down.
ACAAGAGAATGGACATACATCAGTACTGTACAATTCCATATATACATGTAGCGACCAATCAGCTTCATGCTGAGTCATTATGACTGACCTTACTTCAGTGCCAGCCATAACCAGTTTAGACCTGCACTACACAGCTACCAATTTGACAGACAGCTGTCAAATAGATCTTGCTGATCTTAGTGCTGGAGCTTAACACTGTCAACACTCCCCCTTAAGATTCAGCACACAAGATCATGTTAAGACTCCCCCTAAGAGTTAAGAACTTTGTTTCATCCAAACTCTTAGTGAACATGTCTGCAATATTTTCCTTAGATACACAATGTTGTAGAGTAACTAATTTCCTCTGAATAGTGTCTCTTACATTTTGGTATCTAATGTTGATGTGTCTGGATCTAGGCCGGATACCTTGGGAGTCTGCTAATAATTCAGCTGCTGTGTTATCACATTTTACAATCATAGGCATGCTACATTTCACATCAAAATCTGTTAGCAACTGTTGTAACCATTCTAGCTGAATAACACATTCATTGATGGCTGCAAATTCAGATTCACAGGTACTTGTTGACACAAAACATTGTTTTACAGACTTCCATATCACCAAAGATCCATTTACAAATATCACATAACCAGTTGTTGACTTGGCATCCTGATTAGTGCCCCAATTGGAATCACTGTAAGCTAGAACCTGTTGAGTATTGTTCCCTTTCAACACTAACTTACACTTCAAGGTTCCTTTTAGGTATCTTAGAACTCTTTTAGCAGCATTCCAGTCACGCTTACAAGGTTTGGCACTCTTTTGACAAAGAATATGAACTGCATGACTAATATCAGGGCGAGACCATGTTGCCAAATATGTTAAAGATCCTAACAGTGATTGATACAATCCCTTTTGGTCAAAACTTTCATCTTCTGGCTCCCTAGCATAACCAGTAGACATTGGAGTAGACACAGAGTTAGCATTGACCATGTTATATTTTTCCAACAACTGTATAATTTTGTTTTCTTGGCTTATCTCAAAATAACCACCAGTGCTTCTACTGATATCCATCCCAAGATAATGACGATAGTACCTAGGTTTTTCATTTTGAAATATTGCTTTGTTGTTTGTTCAAACCATTGTAACTGTTCCACCTGTTTGTACATGAAACACAAATCATCAACAAAAACCATAAGGTAGCATTTGTTTCCACTGATGACCTTGCTGAACATACAGGGATCTGCAACACTCTGTTTAAACCCCATGTTTGTTAGAGTTGTAGTAAGGCATAAGTTCCAGAGATGACCACTCTGCTTAAGACCATATAAACCCTTCTTCAATTTCAATACAAGGTTAGTATTCTTATCCACAAAACCTGGAATTTGTTGCATGTATAGTTGCTCATCCAAATCAGCATTCAGATAGGCGGATGTGAAGTCAAAGTGTTGAACAAGCATCCCCTCTATTCCTGCCTTTGTCAGAGCCACATTCAAAGTATTGCTTTTTACAGTTAGTGCAAATGTCTCATCAAAATCTTCCCCAAACACTTGAGAAAATCCCTGAGCCACTAGTCTGGCTTTCCTTTGAGGCATCCCACCCTGCACAGGTTTCAGCTTATATAACCACCTGCACCCAATAAGCTTTTTCCCTTCTGGCAATTCAGACAATTCAAACACGTTATTTTCACACAAAGAATCATATTCAGTTTGCATAGCTTGCAACCAAGCTTGTTTTTCACCTTCAGGCAATTGAGTAACATCATTATAACATGAAGGTTCTTTTGCACAGACAAAGTTAGCCACTTGTGTCTCAAAACCATATCTTTGTGGAGGAATCCCCTTTGTTACTTCTCTCAGACCTTCTAGGTGTACTAGGTTCAGACTTAATACCACCTGAAGCAATGGGTTGAGAAGAAACACTGGGTTCAGGACTAGAAACATTTTGTGAATCACCTGTTATTGGCAACACTGCCTGGTCTGGCAATGAGTTAGCACGTATTCTGTGCCAATTCCTGCCTTCAGTGAAATTGGCAGACCTGCTAAAACTGACTTGGTGATGATCATTTGAGAACCTATATGCTTTCATACCAGATTGACATCCTAAGAAAGTCATTTGTTTTGATCTAGTACCACCTTTCCTGCGCTGATTCAAAGGTATGTTCACCCACGCTTTGGAACCAAACACACACAGATAATTTAGCTTTGGCATTTTCCCATAGAGCAATGCAAATGGAATATTGTCTATCACCCTTGACCAGGTTCTATTAGACACATACACAGCATATTTTAAACTTTCAGCCCAAAACTGTTTAGGTAACTGAGCATCAGCAAGCATTGCATACATGATGGTTTGTAAAGTAGCATTTTTTCTTTCTGCCACACCATTTTCCTGTGGAGTGGCCACATTTGCTACACGGTGCTTTACCCCTAACTTGAGTAACCATTGTTTCATTTTGTTTGACATGAACTCTGCTCCCATGTCAGACTGCAGTGATTTTAAATCACCGAATTGATTTTTGACCTTCTTGTACCAATATTTCAGAGTTTCAAATGTGTCAGATTTGTTTTTCAGAATATATGCCCAAGAATATTTTGAAAAATCATCAGTAATCACCAGTGCATACCTGTTGTCTGATATACTGGGTGGAAATGGTCCCAAAAGATCTACATGCACCAATTCTAAAGCATGAGTAGACTCCCTCTCACTGCTGCGAGCTGGGAGTACCAGGAAAGCCTGTGATTTGACCTGCTTGCAAACCTGACAGTCTAGGAACATATTACAATCATTTATCCCTTCTCTACCTGTCAAAGCAAGAGTTTTGTTAATAGCATGAAAAGAGGCGTGTCCAAGCCGGCGATGTAACAAGTGTAAGCATGAGTTATGAGGAATTTTGTTACCCGGCACACTAGCTGTTGCTGCCGTAACAGAGTTATCTAATACATACACTCCATTTCTCAAACTTGCTTTTGCCACTTCCCTCCCACCTTTCTTAATAACACACAGTTCCTTTCCAAAAGTTACTTCAAACTTAGCACGGTCCAGTGCCAAAACACTAAGCAGATTGCTCTCGAGCATGGGTACACAGAGCGCATTTTGAAAGGTGTGATTAAGAACTGATAAAGTTAGTTCACCTCTGGAAGTCACATCTGCTATATGACCATCAGCCAGACTTACATGACGTTGCTGAGCCTCCTGTAGATTCCTTAACATTTCAGGGCTTTTGCAGATTATATGGCTAGCCCCACTGTCAAGAATCCATGCCTGGTTTTCTGTGTCACCTGTAACAACAAGAGATGCATTGGGACAGCCCGACAACATGTCTGAGCGCCCAATGTTTTTTATCTTGTCACCAGTATGCGGATGACACCCAGCTCTATCTGATGTTGGGCGGCCGGTCGGACTCTGGCCCAGACGATCTAGACCGGGCATTGCACGCCGTGGCTGACTGGCTCAGGTCGAGCAGGCTGAAATTGAACCCGGCGAAGACGGAGGTCCTGTGCCTGGGTCGCTGCAGCCTGGGGCGGGGGGTCCCGCTCCCGAGCTTCGGCGGGGCACCATTGGTGCCTGCGTCGAGGGTTAGGAGTTTGGGAGTGCTCCTGGAGCCATCCTTATCAATGGAGGCCCAGGTAGCAGCCACTGCCAAGTCGGCCTTTTATCATCTGAGGCTGGCGAGGCAGTTGGTTCCCTACCTCGACCGTGATGACCTAGCCACAGTGATCCATGCGACGGTCACCTCGAGGCTAGACTACTGCAACGCTCTCTACATGGGGCTGCCTTTGGTATGGACCCGGAAGCTGCAGCTAGTGCAGAATGCCGCAGCCAGGCTTTTGATGGGTCTTGCTAGGCGGGACCACATTGGGCCTGTGCTAGCGGCACTGCACTGGCTGCCTATAGCAGGGGTGGCCAACCTGTGGCTCGGGAGCCACATGCGGCTCTTTCACACATATTGTGTGGCTCCTGGCAGGGCAGCTGGGGAAGCAAGGGGAGGCATGCTTTTTCTCTCTTTCTCCCTTCCTTCCTTTCCTTCTCCCTCCCATCTATTTGCTTTCCTAGTTTCTCTCTCTCTCTTTCTTTCCACTTCTTTCATTCTTTCTTTCCATCTCTCTCTCTCTCAATATCATTAGCAAACAAGTAATATCATTATCAATAACCGGTTTTCCTTGTTTATTTTTATTTTTGGCAGTCCCATTTAACGTTAATAAAAAGCAAATTAGCATATTTTTAAAAATAAAAACGTGTGTGTGATATTTGTTCCTGTCTTGCGGCTCTCAGACATCTGACGTTTATTCTATGTGGCTCTTACGTTAAGCAAGGTTGGCCACCCCTGGCCTATAGCATACCGAGTCCGTTTCAAAGTGCTGGTTCTGACCTATAAAGCCCTATATGGCCAGGGTCCAACATACCTTAGGGACCGCCTTTCTCCGTACGTACCCCAGAGAGCACTACGGTCGGGGTCGAAACATCGACTGTGTGTCCCTGGCCCCAAGGACGTAAAGCTAGCCAGTACAAGGACCAGGGCATTCTCGGTGGCGGCTCCTATCTGGTGGAATGAGCTCCCGGAAGAGATCAGGGCCCTGCGGGATCTGAGGCAGTTCCGCAGGGCCTGCAAGACGGAGCTCTTCCGCCAGGCTTTTGAATAGGAGCCGCCGCCGAAACTACTTACCACCTGACATCAGTGTTGTAGCCCTGGTCCTGTCTGGTTCCGGCACGGGAGGGGGGGGGGGTTTAAACCTGCCATTAAGTGGCCATCTGAAGGATTTTATGGAATTTTACATGTATGAACTGTATTTATTGTATGTTTTATTGGTTTTAATGTTTTAATGTTTGACTAGGCCTTGGGCCCATGTAAGCCGCCCTGAGCCCGTTCGCGGGGAGGGCGGGATATAAATCGCAAAATAAATAAATAAATAAAATAAATAAATCTTCTTTTGCTGTGATGGACAGGATTTCTTTAGATGGGAAGTTGAACCACAGACGAAACATTTCCTTACACGCAGAGCCTTGACCGGTTCCTCACGTTCAATCCTCACATCCCTCCTGCTGCTGCCAGCTGACTCCACCGTCTGGGCTCGCTGCACGGCAACTGAGGAATGTTGAGACTTTAGTTTCGCTTCATAGTCTAAAGCACGACCTATGATCAACTGCAGAGTTAACTGATCAGGCTGCAGTCCTTCGAGTGAAGTAATTAAAGTGTCAAACGCAGGAGATAAGGAACTCAAAAGCAAATAACATCTGTCTTCAGCAGAAATCACCTTGCTGCGTTGTTCCAACTGCTGATAAAGCTGAGTCAAAGCATTTACATGCTCCCTAATTGATTCATTAGGCCCTTGGATTTTTCTGTACAAGCGACGAGTCAGAGACATTATTGTGCCAGCAGATTTTTGCACATAAACTTGTTTAAGTGAGTCCCATGCTTCTTTAGCGTTGACAGAGGATGAAATATGAATTAATTGGCCGTCACTTACTGCCAAAACGATGCTTGCCAGCGCCCGCTCGACCTTCGGCACGTCTCCCACTGGAACTGGATCCGGAGGGTCATTAACATACAGCCAGAGGCCCTCTCTGATAAGATAGTGTTTCATCCGAAACGCCCACGTATCATAGTTTGTGGAAGTCAGCTTGTCCACCACCTGGGTAGTCGGCACAAGAGCCATAATTTCTCTCCGCTCCCTCGACACTCACAAGCTGGATCTGTTATCTCCACTCTCGGCGTGTCACACCGCTGCCAAGGCTTCTCCGGGCAAGTCACACTCCCCCACTCCTGGAAGAAGTCAGCAACCGTCCTCCCGCAGCTACACAGCTGGACACACACTCTAAGCACGGCTCACCGGCGTTTGCAGAATGCAGAGCTGGTTCTCCACCGAACTGGGTCTCCTTCAGGCTGGGCTGAATCTCCAGCAGGCTGGGCAGGCTAGGCCCTCCGTCAGGCTGGGCTCCGTCAGGCTGGGCCCATAACCCTGTTGCGCAGCGCGTCTGCAACACCCCTTCAGCAGTTCCAACCACTCCAGCCCCTTGCAGCCACTCCAGCCACTTTCAGCACCCCAGCTTTCCCAATTCTCACCAGCATTCACTCTGCTGCAACTCCTTATAGCAACCACACTTACACAGTCCTGTGGTAAACTATATACAGGATTTATTATTTACAGGATCAAAATGCTTCGCCAGAACCGTGGTACAAGAGAATGGACATACATCAGTACTGTACAATTCCATATATACATGTAGCGACCAATCAGCTTCATGCTGAGTCATTATGACTGACCTTACTTCAGTGCCAGCCATAACCAGTTTAGACCTGCACTACACAGCTACCAATTTGACAGATAGCTGTCAAATAGATCTTGCTGATCTTAGTGCTGGAGCTTAACACTGTCAACACTGTGTGCTTAATAATCTAGTGGAGGCCAGCACGGGGTTAACAAGCAAAGTCAAAACAGCCATAAAAGGTAAGATACCATTCTTTTAAAAAATGGAAGTCTTGTTTAAATGAGAAAACCAAGCAGGGACTCAGATTCTGGCGAAACATATGTATATTGGTTTTAAAATGGATTTAAAAAAAAGAATAAAAAAGCACACTGTAAAAAAAAAGTAGGACAAGCAATAAGCATTTATTTATATAGAGTCAGGAAACCAGCTATGGAGTACACTTACAGTTGCCACCTCCCTAGAGGAAAAAAATGTTTTCAGATTAACAGAGGCCATTTTTTTAAAAAGTAAAAGCCCCTGTTGCATGGTGGGAAGAGGAAGGAATGGCTGCTGGGGGGGACCTGAGGCAGGGAACTTGTGGGGAGACCTGTCAGGTGGAAGCCCTGTTGCTATCTATGCTATATCAGCAGCTTAAAACAGCTGGCCTGCCCATTAGGTAAGGACGGTGCCAGAGGCTCTAGAAGAGGCTTGCCAGTCGCAGGCATTGGCCCTCACTGGCTCCTCCCAGTTGCATGGCACAATGGGTGCTGGTACTACTACTGGGGCCTGCCTTTGTCTGCCACTTCCCATTAAGGAGGGAGGAAGGATGGAAGAGCAGGCAGCTGTCAGCTCTGCTGCAACTGGCCTCTGTACCCATGTGCATTGTGGAGCAGGGGCAGCAATCTTGCCAGTCCAGGGCTATGGGCACCCAGGCTGTGGTGGCTCACCCAGCCTGCCTTCCCCCCACCCTACCCCAAGAAGGAGAGAGGGAGGAAGGGAGGGCTGCTGCCAGCTCTACTGCTACTGGGTTCTGCACCCCCCACCTTGTGAGGGGGTGCAGCATCTTGCTTACCTGGGGAACAACAGCCTGGACCTCAGTGGCTATGTGCCCTTGGGCTGTGGCAAGGAAAGGCACCCTACTCGCAGCTGGCTTAGGGCACAAAAAGCCATTTGCCTGGCCTTGTAGCCACAGTAGCAATGAGGAAACCACACAAGCTTGCCCCTATGTGAAAACCATGTCCTCTCAGTTTTCTCTTGTTTAGGCTAAATATACCCAGTTCCTTCCACCTTTCCTCATTTGATTTGTTTTCCAGACCCTGCCCTGACCGTATTTATTGCCCTTCTCCGAACCTATTCCAATTTGTCTCCATCTTTTAAAAGTGTTGCTCATGGAAATGGATACTGTATTCCAAATGAAGTCTGATTAGCATGGTGTAAAGTGGAAGCACTATTTCTCATCCCTTGGATATTATTTTTCCATTTATGCAGTTTAAGGTTGCATTAGCCTTTTTGTAGCCACTTACACCTGGCTCAGTTTTACAATAGACTGCAATCCGGAGGTGCTTTTTGTCTGTGCAATACTATGTAGCCATAAGGGCAGAAGTTTACATTGGCCTCTATTAGATTTTGTTTTGTTAGTTTCAGCCCTGCTTCCTGGCCTAACAAGGTCTTTTTGAATTTTATCTTTTCTCATGCAGTTGATACAGGGTACCAACCTCTAGATGGTGGCTGGAAGTCTCCTGGGAATACAATTGATCTCCAGGCACCAGGGATCAGTCCACCTGGAGAAAATGGCTGCTTTGAAAGGTGAACACTATGGCACTACACTGTGGTCCCTCCCTTTCCCCAAGCCTGCACTCCTCAGGTTTGTTAGTCCTATGTTAGGATTAGATATTCAAAATGCTTAAAAACACCCAGAGATGCGATAGATCTTGCTTCACTGGAGACGGGACGTTTTCCTTAGTTTAAAATGGTTTATTTACTAAATGAAAGGGTTCACAGGAACAGCTAAAACTTGCTCCGTCTATCTACAAAGACATACTTAGATCACAATGGAGAATCACTCCTTCCTCCTGACTGTTGTGTATTGATGCTGGGGTCGCCATGTGCTCCCGCAATGGTGACCGCCACATCGCCCCGAGACCTGCTGGACGTCACCTATGATGACCTGATCAAGCAGCTCGGGGACTACTTCGCCCCGAGGCCGTCCATGCTGGCACTCCGAGTCCAGTTCCTCCAGAGGACCCAACAATCGGGTGAGAGTGCTGTCGTGTTCTTCGCCGACCTCCGCCGGATAACAGTCAGATGCGAGTACTGGCATGTGGAGGACCATTTACTGGGCAGTTTCGTGGTGGGGGTGCAAGAAGCCAAGTTCTGGTGGCGGCTAATCATGCTCACAGAGCCTACCCTCGAGAAGGTGCTGCAGATGGCGGTCGTGTTTGAAACAGCCCAAAAAGACAAAACAGCCACCCGCTCATATAGCACCACAGTCTCAGAATCAGACGGTTCGGAGGAAGAGGACATCCACCAGCTGCAGCCTCGCTCCCACAAAGGTTTGTCCTGTCCTTCCAGTTCCCACTGCGCGGCTCTGGCCGTGGGCTCCCTCTCCTGTTTTCCAGCACAGGCTGCCCCCACCGTGCGCAAGCTGCGGAGACCACTACGAGAGACGTTCCTGCAGGTTCTGGGATGCAACCTGCTGAGCCTGCGGATGCACGGGGCACATCGCGAAGGCCTGCCACTCCTGAGACAACCGTTGCTCCCAAAACGCCCACTACATGGCCGCGGATAGCATCACAGCTGTTTATCAACAGGTACTGAGCTTGTACCAGCCCCTCCCCAAGAAAATTAAGGTCCATGTCCAGATCGAAGGGGCCCCCCTGTTCTTTTAAACTAGACACCAGGTCCACCTATTTAATAATTTCAGCCGCAACCTTTAAGTGGCTCTGTCCCAAGGGGGGGGGGGGCCTGGCTGCATAAGCCCACAAGACTAATTCTCCGGGACTTTCAAAAGAACCCGGTCGAATTAGGGGGCTGGGGAAGTTCAGGGTGCACTACTGGGACTTTAACAGGCTCCTGGACCTTTTGGTGGTGGAGAGAGACCTGGTCAGCCTACTGGGACTCTCGTGGTTCAAACCCCTAGGACTGGAAATATGGGGGATGAACCAAATTGGATCAGCGGACTTTGAATCGGTCTGCGCCGAGTTCCCCACTGTTTTCGATGGCACCTTGGGCTCCTACAGGGGGCCACCTGTCTCCCTGGACTTAGACCCTAACATCCTCCCCATCACCGTGGCAGCGTGACAGCCCCCACTCGCAATCCAGCCCAAGGTGGAAGTGGAGTTAGATAAGCTCGTGGCACAAGGGGTGCTGGAGGCAGTCTCCCACATGAGGTGGGAAACCCTGATTGTAACTCCCATGAAGGTGAACGGGGAAATCCGCATCTGTGCGGACTATAAGTGCACCTTGAATTTGGCCCTCCAAGACCACGCATACCCAGTGCCCGTAGTCAGCCATGTCTTGGCCTCCCTTGCGGGAGCCAAGGTTTTTGGAAAGCTGGATCTGGCTCAGGCCTACCAGCAACTCCCCGTGGACGACGCCATAGCAGAGGCGCAGACAATTGTCACCCACAAGGGGGCATTTAAAGTGAAGCGGCTCCAGTTCGGAGTGAGCGTCTCCCCCGGGTTGTTCCAGCAGCTAATGGACTCTGTTCTTAAGGGGCTTCCAGGAGTGAAGCTATTTTTTGACAACGTCCTGATGCGGCTCCAGACGTTGCCACCTTCAAGACCCAACTACGAGCCATGCTGCAGCATTTCCAGGACGCTGGCCTAAAGGTGCGCAAGGATAAATGCATCTTAGGCGTGCCATCAGTGACCTTCCTGGGATTCACCGTAGACACCCAGGGCATCCACCCAACCAAAGAAAAAGTATCAGCCATCACGGAGGCACCACAACCCACCTCGAAGGCAGAGCTGCAGGTGTTTTTAGGCCTCCTCCATTTTTATCACGCCTTCCTCCCCCACAAGGCGGCGATTGCAGAGCTGCTACACCAGCTACTGGACAAGGGGGCAAAATGGGAGTGGGGACCACGACACACAGCGGTGTTCCAGGCCATCAAGGACTTGCTGGTGTCCAACGCAGTCCTGGCCCACTTCAACGAGGCGCTCCTGGTGATCCTGACATTTGATGCGTCTCCCTACGGCGTGGGAGCAGTCCTCGGCCATCAACTTCCCAACAGGGGGGAGGTGCCAGTAGCATATTATTCCAGGACCCTGTTGGCGGCAGAAAGAAATTATGCCCAAATAGACAAGGAGGCACTGGCCATAGTCACGGGTATGAAAATGCCCCGGGAAAGCAATGGAACATGCCGACGTCCTCAGCTGCCTTCTGTTGCCATCCTGTGACCTGGACCCAGCTCCAGCGTTCCATGTGGCTCTCGTTGAGGATCTCCCGGACCGGCCCATCCAGGTACAGGATGTGGCCTGTCACACGGCCTGGGATTGAGTCCTCTCACGGGTCTCGGACTGGGTGGGGAGGGGTTGGCCCGATCACCCAGGCCCCGATTTTGCTGCCTACACTGCAAGGCAGAATGAGCTGTCAACCCACAAGGAGTGCCTACTATGGGGGACCAGGGTAGTTATCCCGGGGCCGCTCCGGGCCAAAGTACTGGCAGCCCTACACAAGTCCCATCCCGGAATTGTCTGGATGAAGGCCCTAGCACGCAGCTATGTGTGGTGGCCAGGCATAGACAGAGAGATCGAGGACCTGGTCCATCAATGCAGCAAATGTCAAGAGTCACACCCAGACCCTCCTCATGCCCCCGTTTGGCCCAGGGAGTTGACCAACAAGCCCTGGTCGTGACTCCATCTGGACCTTTGCAGGGCCAGTCCAGGGCCAGTTGATCTTCGACGTGGTCTCTGTGCTTCACACCATGGGTTTTCTGCGCCTGCGCCAAAACTCATCGGTATCTGTAAAGCTCAATGGATTTTCGTGCCCAGGGCCTCTGGGCATGCGCGGGGCTCCTCCGCGTGCCCAGAGGGGCCGGGCGCGGACATCCTGCCAGTTCTCTTCTGACCACCGCGCAGCTAACAGCTCTTTCTCGTCGGTCCTTCTAAAGTCTCTTCGGAAAGCCTTCTTATTCTATCTGATAACGGACTGTATTACGACTATTCTTACGGACACCCTTCGGACTTGGCGACTGGAACAGGAAAGTTTATTCCTTCCTTGCTTTCCTCCCCCCCCCAGACCCCTCAGTGATTTCCTTTATGAGGCATTAGGGCTGTTTTAAATGCTGCTCATCTTGCGGGAGCAAGCTAGCCACTGCTGACGGACACTCGTTGTGCATTTTATGCTTGGGGGAATCCCATCACCCAGAAACGTGTGCCCACTGTGCCCGCTTCTCCAACCAAACACGTAAAAACAGAGCGGCACGTCTGAAGGTAGCTCTGCTAGAATCTGCTCTCCGACCAGAGTCAGCAACTCCGACCAAAACCATGGAAGCTTTACCTTCGACATCGACTTCGGCGACAGCGTCGACGTCGACCAAGCCTCCCATACCGAGAGCGGCCTCCGATACGGGACCCCCAGTATCGAAACGGCCAGCTCCGCTGCAATCTTCTTCTTCATCACCTGTAAAAAAAAAGAAGGACAAGTCAGAGAAACGACCAAAGAAATCTATAACCGATAAGTCCCGCACCAAGGGCACGGCCCATACCACTCCATCCCAGCCGGCACAACAGGATCAATCTTTGAATCCTTCGCTGCCTATACAACCTACTATCATCCACCTGCTGGATTCTCCGATACGGCAGCCCAATGCCAAACCCCCACACGACATCATGGACACCCAAGTATTCTCGGGACCGAGATACCCCGAGGAGGCTCCAAGTCGGGATCGATCCAGATGCGGCTCTCCAGCCTCATCCCACCACTCGGAGTCTATGCTCGATAGGGAGCCTCGCCACCACCCTATCGATCCAAGGCATCACAGACCGCAATTCGATCATGACAGATATCGGGGTCGGCAGACCGGATCCCCACACAGTCGGAGGGGGTACACATCCCCCCCTCATTGGGACCTAGTCCACCATCGATATGGTAACTACCCAGCCCAACTGACGCCGTGGCAGTCATCCTACGATCGACCTTGGGACAGACCCAGATCACATCGATCCAGATCACTCAGGTTAGTTTCCCACTCAGCCACGTTAACTAGGCACCAGGAAGACTTCTATGTGGGACGTGAAGATTATCACCGATCCAGATCTCCGATACCGCAGATTTCCCAATATCGACACTCGCGGCCGCCATTGCCGAGACAGCCGGAGTCGACACCGGCCCCGGAGCAACTTCCGGACCTGATAGCGCCCCCGCTTTCCCATCCCACATCGGATGCGTCAGAAGGGGAATCAGAAGACGATGACTCCTCCGACCACAGCTCTCCTGATCTCCCATCTCAACCAATCGCTCCAAACCTCCCAATTTCACCATCGGAGGATCTCATAAAGCACATGGCTCATACCCTAGGTATTGCCATAGCACAACCGGCACCAGAGATCACAGACCCGGTCTTCAATGTGGTTCAAAGTGACACCTCCACGTCTATTGCTCTGCCGATGTTCGCAGTCCTGCTCCAAGCCACAAAATCGCAGTGGGACAAGCCAGCAACGGCACCAGTATCCACAAGGAGACTGGATCACATGTACCGACTCCAGGAAACTGGTCTGGAGTTTCTGCATACCCATCCAAGGCCTACTTCTATGGTGGTCTCTTCGTCCACCAGGACCAAGAAGTCGCAATCTATCCCTCCCGATAGGGAAAGCAGAAAGCTCGACTCTTTCGGTCGCCGCCTCTATTCCACAGGAGTTCTTGGAATAAAAACCACTAATTATTTGGCTTGTATGGAACGATACCAATATGCTCTCCGGGAGCAAATGTCCGAATTCATAAATGGACTACCAGAAGAAAAATGCCTAATGGCTCGTAAACTTCAAAAGGAGGGTTTACTACTAGGAAAGCAACAAATAAACTCATCAAAACATGCTCTGGACGCGGCGTCAAAAACTATGTCATCGGCCATCGCCCTAAGGCGTCATTCTTGGTTAAGAACAACTACCCTCCAACAGGACACCAGGTCCCTCATTGAAGACCTCCCCTTTGACGGCCAAGGTCTCTTCCACTCCTCCACAGATTCGGTCTTACAAGACCTTGATAAAAGCATAAAGGCATCATGCACCCTAGGAGTATCCCTCCCGCCATCTAGACAATTCAAACAACGTTCCTGGATGAAGCAATGGTCACGCAGACCTTCATCTCGCTCCTCTCTGGAACGAACCTGGCGCCCAAGAGCCTCCCCGAATGGTCACAGACAGCAATTTTCGGGCAAGCAGAAAATGGCCTCAGGTCAACCAGCCACTCGCCACAAATTCCAGCGTCAACAGAAACAGGGCCTTTGACTCCCCCCTGTCTCTGGAGCGCGACACTCACCTAACACCGTTCCTTCCCTCTTGGCAACAAATTACCACAGACACATGGGTACTATCCATCATCGCCCACGGATACTTCATAGAATTCTCCCACCAACCTCCAAGAGTGGCATTTGTCAGCACAGCATCCTCTCCGCCCCTCCTCGAGGAAGTATCCTCACTCTTCCAAAAGAGGGCTATAGAACCAGTTCCATTACACCAGCAAGGGAAGGGATTCTTCTCACGTTATTTCACCATCCCCAAGAGGGATGGCGGTACTCGACCCATTTTGGACCTGAGACATCTCAATCAGTTCATCAAATACAGAAAATTCCCCATGGTTACACTGCGCTCAATACTCCCACTCCTCAGGAGGGATGCCTGGATGGCTACACTGGACCTAAAAGATGCCTACTTTCACGTCTCAATCGCCCCATCCCACCGCAGATTTCTCAGGTTCACAATAGGCTCCACCCAATACCAGTACAAAGTCCTTCCATTCGGATTATCCACTGCCCCAAGGGTATTTACAAAGGTGATGGTGGTAGTGGTCGCCCATCTCCACCTAAGAGGCATCCAAATATTCCCGTATCTGGACGATTGGCTCCTGGTAGCAAGCTCCAGAGACCTTTTAGAACTCCACGTTCGCACAACTCTGACCCTCCTCGAGCAATTGGGCCTTCTCATCAACATAGAGAAATCCCATCTTCAGCCATCACAAAAGGTTCAGTTCATAGGAGCAATCCTAGACTCCACTCGGCTCACGGCGTACCTCCTGGAGGACAGATCATCCCCCATTTCCACCCTTGTGAGGGAGTTCAGTCTGCACCCCACTTCAACCGCCCACACAATCCAACGGCTCCTAGGCCTCATGGCGGCTACCACCACAGTTTTACCCTTCGCACGACTCAGAATGCGTATACTGCAGACCTGGTTCATATGGACGTTCCGACCAATGGACCACGCACAATCTATCAATCTCACCCCCCCTCCCAAGGTCCGCAACTCCCTACACTAGTGGATGCAACAAGACAACCTGCTCCAAGGAGCTCCTTTCCACCTACCCAACCCCAAATGGACCCTCACCACAGACGCTTCACATTGGGGATGGGGCGCACACCTGCACGACCATACAGCAGGAGGTCCCTGGGAACCGAACCTCCGCTCCAAGCACATCAACGTCTTAGAGATGTGGGCAGTGATTTATGCCCTTCGATCTTTCCTCCCATTGGTAAAAGGAAACTGTGTTGCAGTCCTTTCGGACAATACGACTGTCGTGGCATATATCAATCGGCAGGGCGGGACAGTCTCCAGGTCGATGTGCAATCTAGCCATACGTCTATGGGACTGGTGCCTCAAAGAAGACATATTTCTTCGAGCAACCCATATCCCAGGGATCTACAATACGACGGCGGACCTCCTCAGCAGGGGAGGTGCTCACCCACACGACTGGGAGCTATCTCACCACTACCTCCGCCCAATCTTCCACTTATGGGGCTTCCCAGAGATAGATGTATTTGCGAACAGACAGAACGCAAAATGCCCACTATTCTGTACCCAAGGAGGGATTGACCCCTTGTCCCTAGGAGACGGCCTTCTCCTCTCATGGAACCGAGGATTCCTTTACCTGTTCCCACCACTCCCTCTACTCACCAGAGTGGTCAGAAAGATAATGCAGGAGAACGCAGACTGCATTCTAGTGGCTCCGTGGTGGCCCAGGCAACCATGGTTCCCCATCCTACTAACACTCTGTTGAGGCCAGTACCTCCACCTCCTGCCCGAAGCAGACCTCCTGTCACTTCACAACTCTGCCCTCCTGTATCACGATATCCCACACCTCAAGTTACCGGTGTGGAGGATTTTCCCACAGGATTCTCTAACAAGGTATCCAATGTTCTCTTGAATTTCAGAAAACTTTCAACCAGACAATCATATTCCTATAAATGGTCCCGCTTTGCTGCCTCCCTTACAGAATCATCAGTATCACCCACGGCGGCAGGCCTTCCCCGTATTTTTGACTTCCTCCTCGCTCTACGAGAGTCAGGTCTGGCACATTCCTCAATTCGAGTATACCTGGCGGCCATCTCTGCCTTCCACAACAGAGTGGACGGCTTCTCGGCCTTTACGCATCCACTCTCTAAACGCTTTCTTTGGGGACTTCTCCATCTATACCCCCCATCCAAGCCCCCAGTACCTGTATGGGACCTACCACTAGTATTACGCCAGCTCACCAGGGCTCCATTTGAACCCCTGTCAACCTGTGCCCTCAACCTCCTTTCATGGAAGACAGCCTTTCTGATCGCAATTACCTCAGCCAGGAGGGTTGGAGAGATGCTTGCGTTCAGGCACGATGCACCATATCTCTCATTCCTACCCAATGCTATTTGTCTACTGCCAGACATCTCCTTTCTACCTAAGGTGCTCTCAGAGTTCCATTTGCGCTCGGAAGTGGTCCTTCCCGACTTTTTCCCAAATTACACTTCGGATCACGAGAGACTATTACATTCCCTTGATGTCAAAAGAGCAGTTCTTTTCTACCTACATCGCACCAAGACAACCAGACGGACACCGCGGCTGTTCGTTTCATACGCGCCCTCCCGTCTGGGATCACAAATTACATCCAGACGCCTTTCCAGGTGGATAGTAGAACTGATAACTTTATGCTATAAACTAGCTCGCACGCCCCTACCAGGACCCCTTCGGGCGCACTCCACTAGGGCCATTTCTACGTCCACTGCGTTTTTAAAGGGCGCAGCTCTATCTGACATATGCAGAGCTGCCACCTGGAACACTCCGAACACGTTCATTAAACATTACGCCCTAGACACCAGGGTGGCTGAACGTTCCTCCTTGGGAAGACTCATCCTATCGACTACTGCACAATGACAGCCTGCTTTCACCCTCCTCCAGGGATGTCACTGCTCGCCAGTCTCCCATGGTGTGAAGCACAGAGACCACGTCGAAGATAAACAGATTTCCTACCTGTAACTGGTGATCTTCAAGTGGTCATCTGTGCATTCACACAACCCGCCCTTCCTTCCCCTCTACTACCAGGCTGTCTTACGGTTATGGTGGTGATGGCCAGAAGGAACTGGCGGGATGTCTGCGCCCGGCCCCTCTGGGCATGCGCGGAGGAGCCCCGTGCATGCCTGGAGGCCCTGGGCGCGAAAATCCATTGAGCTTTACAGATACCGATGAGTTTTGGCGCAGGCGCAGAAAACCCATGGTGTGAATGCACAGATGACCACTCGAAGATCACCAGTTACAGGTAGGAAACCTGTTTTTTTCCCTCATTGTCAACAGCTACAGCAAGTGGCTGAAGGTAGTCCCGGTGAGGGCTACTTTGACTGAGGTGGACATCCAAGCGCTATGGCGGATCTTCACCACCCACGGGCTGCCTGACACCCTCGTGACAGACAATGGGACGGTGTTCACCTCCACAGGGTTCCAGCACTTTGTGGACTCCCTCTGCATTCAGCACATCCGCTCAGCGCCCTTCCATCCCGCGACCAATGGCCAGGCGGAGCAAATGGTGAGAACCACAAAGGATGCTCTCAAATGAATGGAGCAAGGGGACTGGGAGTTCCAGCTGATGAAGTTCCTGTTTAGCCAGAGGAATACTCCACACACCAGGACAGGACGCCGGCCAGTGGAGCTGCTGATGGGCCGGTGCCTCAGCTCCATGCTGGACCAGCTCCACCCCAACTGTGCCATCAATGACCACACAAGTTCCGAGCACCAGCAAGCTCCCTGTGGATTCTCCTCGGAGGACCCAGTCTACATACGGAGCTACACCAGAGGTCCTGCCTGGGTCCCCGGAAGGATCGTTCGTCCCACAGGTCCTCTGTCTTACAAGGTCCTCACTGAAGACGGCGTGGTGTGGCGGCGCCATATTAACCAGCTGTGACGGTGCCTACTGAGCAGCACACCCCAAGTTCCTGTGACTCTGGCACCCGAGGAACCGGACCAGCAACCACTCCAGGAACCCTGCCCTGAGACGGAACCCATAAGACCACCTGCCTCCTGACAAACCAAGAGAGAGAGCGACACCGGAACCACTGCCAGACCTCCCCCGAGACTCGCCAGAGCAGATGCCAGCTGCCCCACTCCCGGAATCAAGTGATGCCCCGCAACCTGCAACTCCCCGGCGCTCGGGACACGAGCGTCGCCGGCCAAACTACCTAAAAGACTATGTGTGCCGGGGTTGTCTGGACTATGTGGGGAGGGGTGTTGTGTATTGATGCTGCGGGAGCATATGGTGACCGCCATATGGACCTTCGCATGTGGTCCGAACCTACCTGAGGTTCGGCCAGGTAGGACAATAGATGGTCGGATCCTGAACGGCCACCAATCCTGTGCCTAGATTCCCCCCAGGGGACCTATGAACTGCAACCATGAACTTAAGGTCTTATCCAGACATTTGGGCGAGGTCAGGGGATTATCTCCTACCAGCATAAAAGCAGGCACAAAGCCCGGGGTTTTCCATGTACCATCTGACCCGCAACAAATGTGCTATGTTGTTTTCACCGTTACCGGCCTCCCAGCTCCAGTACTTTTCACTGACCTTAGAGAGGAAGTCACCTGAATACAGTATCCAATCAATACAGCAATACCCCTGTAGATTCGTGGGCTTTTCCCACATTGGCTGGCTGCCAGGTTCCTTCTGGGTCAGTGTATACAACAGCACCGCAAGGTAACCAAGTTAACCCTATAATGTCTGGAAAGTCAGGTCTTGTTAGCTCATACATTTCCAACAAGGTTCCACCCCCAGAATCTTCAGGTATTTCCCAACCCAGAGCTGGCAATCCTATAGAGGAAATAGATGACACAATGACCACATGGAATCTCCACATCCAGAGGCAATAAACCTCTGAATGACCATGCTAGGGGCAACAACAGAAGGGAAATGTGAATTTGATCCTTGCTTGTAGACATTTGGGGGGCACTCCATTGGCCTGTATATGAACCATTAATATGCTGTTCCCAACAGCCTGAGCTGGTTCTGAGAACAACTAAGTATTTAACGCACAGTCTTCATTCACTGAAACTGACTTTATTCAACTCTTTATGCATCCAAAGGTTCAGTTTACTCACATTCCCTTTCCTGGTGCTGATAGGAGCCTTAAAGTTTTTTGAGTGATTCCTGCAGTAAAAAGAGCTGTATCACTCCCATCTACTTAGCTAAGAAGATTACAAAACTGAGAAAAACAAGTTTTCTCTGAGCAAATGTATCAAAGCAAGGGGAGGCTGTATAAATCAACCAGGAAGGCTACCCTTAACCAGCTGACCTTAAGGCTACTAAACTACATTACCCACAATTCTTATACATTTAAAGATGCAGTAAACAATTCACTATACTTTGCTATTCTGATCTCTGCTGGGGGCAGCACAATTAATCTTCATGGCTGCTCTAATGTTCTTTCTTCATAGTTTGCAATGCAAGTAATACTGAATAATTTCTGGTAGGTTACCGTTTTGATTTGAATCAGCAGAACAAAGTTTGAGTCCAGTGGCACCTTTAAGACCAACAAAGTTTTATTCTGGGTATAAGCTTTTGGTCAATTTCCTCCAAGCTTTGGCTCAGCATTCTTAGCTCATGGCCTTTCTACAACATGGCATGCATAGTTTACTCTGTTTGCAAATTCAAGGTTTACCCAACACTTGAAAGACACCGGCATAGACAGGACTGGTAAAAAGAAAAAAAAAGTCATACAGGCTGCTGTAACACATCCCACTGCTGCACAGGATGGTTGGCTTGGAAACTCTCAGCATCCATTTTCTGGCGGCACCCAGTGCATATATAAAGTGCTGTCAAGTCACAGCCAACTTATGCTGACCCCTCAAGGGGCTTTTGATGAAGTGATGCTTTGCCACTATCTGCCTTTGCACTGTTACTCTGGACTTGCTCAATGGTCTCCCACCAAAGTACTAGGCAGAGTGACCCTGTTTAGCTTCCAAAACCAGGCTAGTCTGGGCCATTCAGGTCAGAGGTGCCCACTAACCTTGCTCAATGTTCCAAAAATGTCCACAGGTTCAACAGATCTGGGGACCCCTGCTGTATTATGAAAGTTGTGGCGATCCATGGATGCCTCATCTAAAACCAAAGTATGCTAGGTTTCTTTAAAAGGTTGTTTTTTCATGTGCAGAATTTATTCAGAACTGAACTGTTTCCTTATTTAAAGCTTGCATAAATTATTAACAGTTGAATGATGACCTTAGTTTGTAACTTATTTTCCTGCAAAGCAATTTGTATGCATTTTATTCTTCCTTTGGTTTCAGAAATTGGAACTGTAGCCGATGGGGCATTCTGCGCTGGGTGATCTTGATTATTCCCTTGGCTTCTCTGACTGTTACTCATTGGAGTAGGATGCATTATAACTGGTGAGTTTCCTTAAGCAATAAAGTGCTTAAATCCAGATACTTTGTGCTTTACAACATTATTTCTTATGAGAAAGTTGCTATTTCTATTTTTACCGATGGAGGAATTTCCATATATTGACACAGTCAGTCCACCTATTGAACAGAGCTGGTATTTGTGGTCCTGGCCTCCAGATCCTCAGTTTCAGGGATATGGCATTTCCCCAGCATTCAATATATTTATTTATTTATTTATTACATTTTTATCCCACCTATCCAGCAAGATGCCTCAAGGCGGCTACCAACCATAAAATACCATAAAATGGTTTAAAAGCTTAAATAAACAACATCAACAATAAAACAATATAAGCAACAATCAATACTGGCAGCAACAGGGTTCTCATGGTGAAAGGCGATGGCAAAAAGCTCAGCAGATTGGGCAATAGTATCCTACATCGCCCCAGTGGCGGCTCCTAAGGAAAAGCCTGGTGGAAGAGCTCCGTCTTACAGGCCCTCTGGAACTGCAATAAGTCCCGCAGGGCCCTGATGTCATCCGGGAGCTCATTCCACCAGTGTGGAGCCGCCACCGAGAAAGCCCTGGCCCTGGTACAGGTCAGCCGAACGTCTTTTGGACCGGGGAGAGTCAGGCGATGTTGAGTGCCTGACCTCAATACTCTCTGGGGCACATATGGGGAAAGGTGGTCCCTCAAGTAGGCAGGTCCCTGACCATATAGGGCTTTAAAGGTCAGCGCCAGCCAGTCTGGTGTAGTGGTTAAGTGCGCGGACTCTAATCTGGGAGAACCGGGTTTGATTCCCCACTCCTCCACTTGTACCTGGCTGGATGACCTTGGGCAAGCCATAGCTCCATACCAGCTGTTCCCTCAAGGACAGCTTGGGAAAGAGTTCTCTCAGCCCCACCTACCTCACAGGGTGTCTGTTGTGGGGAGGGGAGGGGAAAGGAGTTTGTAAGCCGCTCTGAGACTCTTAAGTGAGTGAAGGGCGGGATATAAATCCAATCTCTTCTTCTTCTTCTTCACCTTGAACCGGATCCGGTATCCTATAGGCAGCCAGTGTAGCAACAGCAACACAGGCTGGATATGATCCCCCATAGAGAGACCCATCAACAGCCTGGCTGCGGCATTCTGCACTAGCTGCAGCCTCTGGATCTGAGACAAGGGCAGCCCCATGTAGAGAGCGTTACAGTGGTCAAGTCTCGAGGTGACCATAGCATGGATCACTGTAGCTAGGTCATAACGTTCGAGGAAGAGAACCAGCTGCCTGATCAGCCGTAGATGGTAAAAGGCTGCTGCAGCAGTGGCTGCTATCTGGGCCTCCATTGTTAAGGAAGCATCCAGGAGCACTCCCAAACTCCTGACCCTCGGTGCTGGCACCAATGGCGCCCCACTGAAGGCCGGAAGTGGGAACCCCAACCCCGACCCACTCTGACTCAAGCACAGGACCTCCATCTTCGTTGGATTCAATTTCAGTCGACTCAGTCTGAGCCAGTCCGCAACGTCCTGAAGTGCCCGCTCCAAGTCATCTGGGGTGGAGTCGGACTGGCCACCCAACAACAGATATAGCTGGGTGTCATCTGTATATTGATGACACCCGAGCCCATACCTCCGGGTAATCTGGGCAAGGGAGCGCATATAGATGTTAAATAACATCGGGGACAGCACCGCTCCTTGAGGAACTCCACACACCAGTGGGTGCCTCTGAGAGGTCTGTTCCCCGAGCACAACCCTCTGTCCCCGATCCTGGAGAAAAGAGGCAAGCCACTGTAAAGCAAGCCCCTGTATCCCCGAGTCGGCGAGGCGGTGGATCAGCAACTGGTGGTCGACCATGTCAAACGCAGCCGACAGATCTAACAGCACCAGTGCCGCCGTGCCGCCTCGATCCAGATGCCTCTGGAGGTCATCCGTGAGGGCGACCAGTGCCGTCTCCGTCCCATGACCTGGCCGGAAGCCGGACTGAAATGGATCCAGCATGGAGGTGTCATCCATAAAGCTCTGCAACTGAATCGCCACCGCCCTCTCCAATACCTTACCCAAGTAAGGCAAGTTGGACACCTGTCAGTAGTTGGCCAATACGGCCGGGTCCAGAGATAATTTTTTCAAAAGGGGGCGGACCATCGCATCCTTGAGTTCCCCCGGGAACAGCCCTTGCATGAAGGACTTGTTGATAATCTCCCGAAGTGCACCACGTAACCCCTCACAACTCGCTTTTATGAGCCACGGGGGGCACAGGTCAAGGCTGCACGTGGCTCATAAAATATATGTCTGTGTCAAATTGGATCCAAGCCTTATGTTTTAACAACAGAAGGGTTCTGCTTTGGAACCAACCCGCAGCAATTAGGAAAATGCAGTGATAAGTAATTCTCCGGTAAGCCAGGCAATTGTAATTGGAGTATTATGTGGAATGTGTACAAATGAATGACCTCTTAGGCTGTGACCTGGTGTGACTGATTGGCTAGAAGCTAGCTCTTCTTCCCACCCACCCCCACAGCCTGACACCATTGCCTTTTGTTCAGTTCTCATTTTAATTTTTTTTTCAAGTTTTTATTCATTTTTCATTTACAACATAAAGTATACATATACAGAATTGGCTTATTCCTAGAATCTTATCTGAAGGCTGATACATTCTACTTTTATACATTCCATACATTTTGTGGTTTTGCTTTGTTGGTTTTACCGTAAGTGCAGAGTGTTTAATACAACAGGTATTGTTTCTTTAGAGGTTAGATATTCAATAATGGGCGACCATATATTTGTAATGTCGTGATGTTTACCTTTTGGGGGGTTTTTTTGTTTCATAATGTCTGAAACGAGATTTTTTTCCATTATGTAAATGTTCCAGATTTTCTTATACCAGAGATTTATTGTTAATTTATTTTTAGATTTCCATGTAGCTGCTATTGTTGTTTTAGCTGCAGATATTAGCATGGCAATTCTTATTTTTTGTGCTATGGGTAGTTTGCTTTCTTCTCTGAGATTTAATAACAGTGCTTCAGGTGTTTTCTCTATTGTTTGTTGTGTTATATTTTTTATTTCTTCTATTATTTTATCCCAGAAGGATGATACTGTTGGGCATTCTAACCAGCAATGTTTGTAATTGCCGGTTTCTTTTAATTTTTTGAGGGTTGAACACACCACTGCTGTGCAACTCCACTGCACTCTTTCCAGACCTAAGTGGCAAAATATAGCAAAGCTTCTTTTTTTGGAAGTGAGGATCTAGGAGCTTTTAAAAGTCCCCTTCAGTTTACAAGTTCTCCTAAAATTAAAACAAAAAAGCAAGTCAGTGGAGAAAGGTGAAATTAAAAAAACCAAATGACTTATTTAAGAAACTTCTTGTGAGGATCTGACAGAACTGAGACAAAGAATATAACACACTGGAATTATGGAGACACACCAACCAACACAATGGGGCAGGGTGTAGGTACCAGGAAGTGCTGGCGTTTACTCACCATCATGTGCATACTACACTGGATGTTCTAATCAACAGTAAACTTCAAATACAATCAACACAAATGCAAAACAACACTGAACATTAACTCACCCAACCACCATGCTCTTCAATATAGCCTCTCACTTGGGTATTTCCATTGATTACCCTTGCAAGTAAAGCTGAGCTAGTCACAGAAGGAATTAGTGTTACAAGGCCCTTAATTAACCTCACAGAGACAGCCAGGAAACTTCTTTCATACTCCAGACCAGGGCTATGGCTACTCCATTTCTTGCTGATAGACTCCACTGTTTCTCCAAACTTCTTCACCTGTAGACACAGAGTTGAGTTTCTAAAATGTGCAGTCTACTAGACAGAGGCATATAAATAACAGACAGTCATAAATAAGATACAGAAACACATGAAGCTACCTTCTACTGAAGTGAGACCATTAGTCTATCAAGGTCAGTGGTATTGTCTCGTCTCAATGGCAGCAGCTGGCCATGATCTCAGGTACAGGTCTCTCACATTACCTGTGGCCTGATCCTTCTAACTGCAGGTGCTAGGGACTGGACGTGAGACCTTCTGCAGGCAAAGCAGATGCTCAGCCAGTCACAGCCCCACCCCCTGTGGAAAACAGCTGAAGGTCACAAAGGAGTTTAAACATAAATTCTTTATTAGTAGGATTGTATCCTGAAGAAATAGTTTATGGCATGGAATGAGCACCCCATTTTCTGACTGGGCTAAAAACAATTCCCTGCTTCTGGGGGAGAGGGACCTTGAAATATGGTCTAGCAAGGAGCAAGCCTTTCTCACGCATTTGCCACATCATCTTTTAGGTGTCTGCTGTGGGAAGGGGGATCCGGGAGCTTTTTAGTCTTGTACTAAGATACTGCTTATATTTTATTTTTTTGTATTCTGCAGTTGCACCTCTTAGATTTCCCCATTAAATTATTTGTCCGTGCATGAAGCAAAGCCTTTTCTACAGTATATTCTTTGTTATTAAGAGACTCTGGATTATTTTCCCTCATAAACCAGACACACTGAGGCAGAAAAAAACCCCTGTACCCCCCATCCACCTGTGGTGGTGTGGTAAAATAGCAGCTAACAGGGTGCCCCCAGGGAAGAGAAAATGTTGGGAAATCTTTCATGTAGAAGAGAAATTCTGATTTGAAGAACTTGTTTTGTAGCCCATGTTCTTCTTGAGAAGGCTGTTTTTACCCTAGCCTCTGAGCATCAGCAGAGAAAAAAACAATATCCTTCTTTTCTAGACCTCTACATCTTATATATAGAGTGTTTTACTTGAGTTGAATTGTCCTTGTTTCAGCTTTGCTATGGGAAGACAGGCTTAGGTGATTGTTTTCCTTAGCTTATAAAACTTTTACTCTGATAGAATGTAAACTCTTTAGCTAATAGCCTAGGAGAGTATATTACCTTTCCTTCCAGCATGTCTACAGCAAGCATGTCTGCAGCGAGCATATCAATATGCTGATTCAGGTCCATGTTAAATTGATCTCCTATGTGTTGCAGTTGGCTGGCAATAGTAACTGGATCAAAAGAGCTTGTAGCATGTTCTGCAGTTTAAAAGAAAGCAAACATACAATTGCAGCTACCATCTCTGCCCCCGGTTCCAGTAGCATTATCCGTATCCAGCATAGCCCAGATGGGATTAAACGATGAAGGATCCCCAACATTACTGAGCCTGCAGGCACTTCTGCAGTTTTGAGAAAGACAATGCATGGAACCACAAAATGACTGCTTTGGGGGCTGGGGCCAACCACAAAATATCAGGATTGTCCAAGCTAAAATGGAAGCAGCTGTTCCAAATAGGCTCTCCTTTTGGATGCAAAGGTAGTAGAACCTTCTAGGGTCTTCTGAAGAATACCCAAGATGGTGAAGGAAGCTGATTGGCTCTTTGTTTTGAGAAACACATGCTGTTTGATTTCAGTATCCAAAGAAAGGAGAGGGGCTCACTCCCACTGTAGCAGAGGGAGGTTGTGACGCTTAGGGCAGGATCATATGCACCCATTTGCGATACAAGAGGGACGATTCCCCACCAGCTCAAAGTGGTGCGATCACACCAGCACATCTGGGAAGCATCCCACAAATGTCATCAAACTGTCGCAAGCCGCTTTGAGCCAGCGGGGAATCAGCGTAAAAAGCTACCAGTGAAAAGGCAGTAGCAAATGGTTTGCGACAGCCCAGAGCTGGACTTTCTCTATGTGATCGCGCCAGCGCAAACGTGCGGCGTCGGGGATCAGGCTTTTTCTCCCCCTCTCCTGTATTCGCATCATCGGACGACCCCCAGGGTGGGGAGGCAATTCATCAATCCCTTGTTTAAGCAAATAAGCGAATTGAAAATGGCCAGGGAAAAAACCCCCAGCTCGCTCACAGTTGCATGTGATCATGCAGAGGTGGTTTGCCCTCGCAGGTCCATGAACCTGTGTGATCATGCAAATGTGGCGCAAATTGCGCCAGCGCAAATTTGTGTTGATTCCCGTCCAGATTATCTCGCTCGTGTGGCCGCGACCTGAGAGACATAAGAAAGGCCAGCTAGAAATGACTGCCTATCAAAGAGAATCCAATCCATTCAGAGTGGGTGAGCGCCACTGTCAACTGATACAGAGAAATGAGCACAGATGGTAGGTGAACTAAAGAAAGACTAATTTATTTAAAGGGGAGAAAAGGCATTGCTCGCCGTTGACTGGCATCAATCTCTACAACTCTTCTAAGTCACTGATTTAAAAACAATACAATTCTCCAATGTTTAGGAAATCCCTGTTCAAGCTGCAGTCATCTATCTTCATTAACCAGGTCTTGGTTTGATTCTGAGCCAGGGGTCCAGGCTGACAGGAACATTCTTCATATATGCCACAATTCTCTTCTGCCAACTTCAGTCTCAACTGCTAAATTGGACTTAATATCAAACTTCTGTGGCAGAAGAGCAACCCTTCATTGATAAGGGGAGGTCCAACAGCAAACCAACCCTAAGTTACTAGTATCTATCATGGCCACAAGCTTTGATGGGTCAACAAAAAATTTAGTTAATAAAGGCAGAATTGTTTATTCCACCCCCACTCCCAAGTTGTTTTGCTTCAGATGTTGATTTTTTTAAAATGAATTTGCTAGTCTCCATATCAACATAGTTTTCCAAACCCAGCTCTTGAAGCTACCTAATATTTATGCACAAGGACCATCAGAGCTAGATCGCCCAAAGGATCTTGCTTCTAGAAAAATTCATTGCTATGAAGTCTTTAATCAGTGTTGTATCAACAATATACCATGGTTTATAAAGAAAGTTCCTAATAAACTCTTGGTCTCTAACAAGGGAAACTCTTAACTAACCTACCAATCTTCTTTACTCAAAGTTGTTAAAGCAGCTGTTCCTGACCTACGGATCTCAAGAAATCCCAACATATTTCTGTACAAACTTCCATACATCCCAAGAAATAAATGATCTTACTTGTTTCAGGCACATACTGACCACCTCGACAATAAAGAGCTAATGGTCGATCTTCAGCTAAGAAATTACTAAGCAAGGCTTCCACAATTGCCTCTGTCTGTTCCTCAAAGGTCATTGAGTCCCTCATGTTAATGTTTCTCTGTATTCCGAATACAAGTAGCTGTTAAACTTTCAGTAGTTCTGCAGGCAATGGGTTGTGCATAAGGAGTCTCCAGCAGCTTCTCTCCTTCTTGTTCACAGTGGGATTGGATCCACAACTAGGTTTTGTATACCCAGTTATATACCCTGCTAAGAGGAAGTTGCTTATCTGCACTCCAGCTACACGCCCTGAATAAAAGCACTTGTGTAATATCGGCAATAACTATAAAACACAATTCCTACCAGGAAGTTTTAGTGCATGTAGTCTGTTGGCACCGTTTCTTCCTCTATGAAGAAAATACAGCTAGGATGAGTCCTTAATAACGCTGGGTACAAAAACAGCTATAGCCTATTGCTACTAATATACCTTTGTATGATGCTTGCAGGATATGTCTCATAAAACTGATTACATGTCACAACTGCATCACCATTATGTTCGTTTCATAATATGCATTTTAAAATATCTACAGTGCTGATTTAGTTAATTTATGGTTCACATTTCCCGTGACTTGTTCCACTGGACTTCTTTCTATCACCTGGAACATTGGGGATCAAACCCCCAATAGTCATTTTGAGCTTTTGGTGCTCACAATTCTGTGACAATGTTGTTGTCCTCTTGAAAACTTAGTAGCAGCTTATCCCCTGCAATCAAATACAACTGCCTTCTATAAGCTAGTTTTTTCTTCTGTTTCTTCATGTATTATATTTTTAGTTTGCTTTTTAGCCGATATTGGCTCACAAAATAGCTCATGGGAATAAAAATATAATACAAATGCTGAAGCTGAATCCAAAATGCTACTCAGGTACATTCTCAGCTGAGCTGGAATCCAAAACTGTGGAGATCTCTCTAGTAGCTCTCAGCTGGCCATAAATCCAAGAATGCTGGAGAAAGCCTGCCTGTCTCTTGGCTTGCACCTGCTTTTCTTGTGACTGGCTCATCCATAACAGCTGTAAAATGGGGCTGGAGGAACATTCTACATCCTTCACTATAAACTCTGGCCATATTAATAGTTACATATATGGCACCGGAGCATTTTACTTGAATTGTACTTCTGCACAAAAATGTATGTATACCCTCATCACTTGGATCCAAACCTTGCTTCTGCCTCTGAAAGGGGGTCCAGTATGGAGCATATTTTCTCTGGCACTAAGAGCTTCCGACTGTGCAAGACCAGAATCTTTCAATGAGCCTATAGAGCCCAGTGCCAGAAGGAAGTGCTGTGCAGTGGAAGACCAGTTCCACAACAGGTAAAGGTGCAAACAGAAGCAAGGCTTAGGATCCAAGTTGATGGTTCTCTACTCCTTGAACTTTCATCTATTTAAAGTTTTTTATGAAGTTTCCCACATGCTTAATAGTAGTTTATATAATCAATTTCACAGGCTCAGTGAATATACATCTGAATAAAACATACAATATCCTTCTGCATCATTTTCTGATCTGATTAGGGCACCTGAATAGCTTAGTCAGAGAAAATTGGGAGACAATTTAAAAGCTTATGCTAGTCCCTGTCAGTCACACAAGTCACTATGGGCTGAAGCATTGTGCCCATTTCTGCTGTGGGGATCAACTGCCCTAGAACAATATATGCAATCCCACTAAATTAGTCATCTGAGTGGGCCATTAATAATTGTTTCTTGCCTTGAAATAACTTGTTGCAGTTAGGAAAGACAGGTTTTAACAGACCACTGTTGCAATGTAGCAGGGCTTAAATTGGAAAGATCCATCATGAATGATGCTACTGTATACTATAATACTAAAAGTATGCAAGCCACTAGAGAGAGGTGAAATTATTCACCATTGTCATTGTCACTCAATCAAGCCACATTTGAAAAAACCTGGTACACATATTGGTAAAACATTATAACTATATTCTAATGCTGATTTTTTTTTTTTTTAAATCCCCAGTGGCCCAGGGGAAGGGTGGGTGAACACTGCTCAGGGCCTGGGATAGGAAACTGCAGGGAAGCCTGCCATGTAGGAGCCTCATTGCTGCAGCATTGTGTCAGCAGCTGCACCAGCAATAAGGAAACCACAGAAGACTCTCCCTGTGTGGAAACTTAGTCTTGCTGTTCTGAAGTTAGGGAAGTAGCAAAGAAATGAAAGGCAGTGCCATTTACCAGAAATCAGCAGACTTCACAGAAGCCTCAGGAAGATGGAGTCTGCTATGAAACACTGAGACTGGCTTCATGGTGAAGAATGAGCATTCTGAATCCCCAGCTTTCATTTAAAAAGTAACTCTCTCACCTTCTCCACTGTAGAGATACGCCTTTCCCCTTACATCTCTGCAACAGAAGGGGCTAGTGACTTTTACAAAACAAATGCTAGGAATTCAGAAAACCTGGTACACTTATTGGTATAATATCATATCTATAGAACAGTATTCTAGTGCTGATTTTTAAAAAGCCTCTCAGAGACATGGAGAGAAAAAAGGGAAAATGGTTAGGGAAAACGACTGCCGCGTGGGCAGGAAAAAATGAATTTTCCCAACCACACAGCAGTCATCCAGGCTTTTGTAGCAGGCAAGAACCAATAACACAGAAATGCCAGCTGCTTTCAGAAGACAAAGTGTTTATTTGAGACGCGTCTGACCAGCCTTTGTAATCTGAGGTCCGGAGACACAGTTACATTCAAATCAAAATTGGCTGGCCCCCTTATTTCCTTCTTCTTCTTCTTCTTCTCCTTTGTTCTCCCCTTTTATACAGTATGAAAAACATAATTCTATATTACGTGAACAGCGTCAGAAATAGCTCTTTTCAAGGTGATTGGACAGCATCACATATAGCATAGGATATAAAGTTTAGAATTTCAGGTGATCTCCTTATCTGGTTGCCCTAGCAACTCCTAAATCACAGAGAGTTCAACTTTACTGGGCCCCCCATCAGTGTCTCTCTGTACCAGGAGATCTTCCCCACCTCAGCGCTACCTGTCAAACCTTTGGCCAGAACAATTTATGATTTGGAATTCCTATGCAAAGTTTAAGGCACTTGTGTGTGTGGGGGGGGGGGGAGCTTCTTGATTATATCACATACACAAGAGAGAGAATTGATTATATGAATAGAAAAGAAATGATAGTCTATCAATATAAAGAATAATATTTTGTTTCACTCTACACTTTACAGTGATCTTTCTCAAAACTCTGGAGCTAACCAGGTTTGTGAAAAGAAGGGGGAACCGTAGGACCAACATGAATGTACCATAATGTTGCAGGGAAGAAGGAAAAAAAACCTGATTCCCAAGAGCACTGAACCCAGACCAGATAACCCACGTGGAAATGGTGGAAGATTCTCAAAAGAAGTGACCTCAAAAGCAATATCCACAGTCGGAAGAGTTTTTAATCCCTCAGGAAGGATCACTATACCAAAGAACCTTTTAATAACAGGAGAAAGATAATGTATGTTTATATATCTATTTGTGAATGCACTGCATTACTGCCCCAAGCTTATGCTCTTCTTCATTGCCTAGTTTCTTGATTCTCCCCAGAACAAGACAAATGTCTCTTCACTCCAGTTATAGTTTATTTTCCATTAAAGTCTCAGCAGGCTTAGTTAACCCAGAGTTTTCATGACCCTTTCTAAGTACCCCAAATTCATTCCTCCTTGCATCTCATCTCCTTCCAGTGGATTACAGACTTTGCCCATACACTGTATGGATTTGTGGCCATCAAACCGCTTCGCATCATATCGAAGGCGGTGCAAGGTCATGATCATATCAAAGGGTGGAAAGAATCAAGACGTCAGTCCTGCCACTGACCCCAATACAGTCCTCAAGATTGAGGTGAAAGCCTGCAGCGCTTCAGGCTTGTCTTCACTCTGCTTCACTAACATCTGCATCTCTGCATTCACCACCTCAAGCAGAAGCTCAGTTAGGAACAGGCAGCCTGCTTCATCCTGGGCAGCAAGGTAGGCTTTCCAGACCTGGGAATTAGCCTTACTCATAGCAATAGTCTGGATATGGACAACCTGCAGTGCAGCCTGTATGGTATCAGGCTGCACATTTTCTTGCCAGGGAACAGCTTGCTGGCAACCGACAGCCAAATTTAGCCATGTTCTCTCGAACTGTTCTGCAGTCAAACATGAGCTGGGGGTTAGAGTCAGGCCACTTGAGCTGGTTGCAACATACGGAACATCCTCTTTATTTTCTGTAATCAGTGGCTCTGGAAAAAAGGAAACAGAAACTATATTAAGCCATACAAATCACTGTTTAGCACAGAGAGCAGTTGGATTAATACAGCAGACTCATATGTCTCTAGCAGCTTTTTTGCACAAAATTCTGACTTTCATTGAGGAAAATTACATAAAGACAAGGGGGAGGTTAAATAGCTAAATGACGTGTTACCTTCTCCCACCACTGTGGAGGCTTCACAGGCAGAGTCTGTATTGTGAAGCTCAATAACCTGGTTAGCAGTCAAGGCTGCCCACCGCTCTTTGCCATATATGGTCACCAAAGAGTTAAAATCAGATGCCCAAGCATTCACAGGGCATTCAGCCTGATCTTCCAAAAGCCGCAGAGAGAGATCAGATGTGGGGCTGCACAGAACCCTTTTTGTCTCTTCTGTACCAGCTTGCAAAAGACGATAGTAGAACAAAGCACGATCCCATACCATCATGTCTGTTTCTTCCTCTGAAAGAAAGAAAGATGCATTTGCTCACAACAAAGAGTACAAGAGTACTTATTTAACTCAAATCTTAGCAGTCCCGTGCAAAAGAACTGGGTTTGCCTTAGCGCTGTTAGAGATGTGGCACCTACAAGCAGAAGCAAATTATAAAACTATTCAAGGGTATTTCAGTTTGGCCTTTAAGTCTCCAAATCTCTCTCTCTCTGTTAAGTGCCATCAAGTTGCTTCCAACTTAAGGCAACCCTATGAATTAATGACCTCCAAAATATCCTATCATTAACAGCCTTGCACAGGTCTTGCAAAATGTGGGCCACGGCTTCCTTTATTAAGTCAATACACCGCACATTGGGTCTTCCTCTTTTCCTACAGTCTTCCAACTTTTCCTATGGTCTTTCCCAGTAACTATTGTCTTCTTATAATGCAACCACAATTTATGATAGCCTAAGTTTAGTCATTTTAGCTTCTAGGGAGAGTTCAGGCTTGATTTGACCAACTACCCTCTTATTTATCTTTTAGGCAGTCCACAGTAGTCCCAAAATTCTCTCCTCCAACACAACAATTCAGATTAATCAACTTTCTTCCTCCAGATATGTTTAAATCATAGCAATGCTCAGTCCATCTGAAAGTTTCATGAGTGCAAGATCCCTCAAAGGAGATGTATAAACCCATTTAAAACAGCCACCTTAAAATAGATGTACTTACCAATGCAGTAAAATAGCAATCGACCCAGCATATCCTGACACTCAGCTGGACGGGCCAAGAAAAGCCGCACCAAAGCAGTCAACAATTCAACCTTCACGGCTGAGAATGCCTCTGATTTCACATTCTCCACAAAATCTTCTAAGACATATGGAGCATTGGGAACTCTCTCCCCATGTACCCCCAGTAGCCAGATTAGAGCTTGCTTGCCCTGAAGAATGAAAGAGAGTACAGCACATTCAGGGTCAACTTACCCCATTCACAGCACTTTTACCTGTATGACTAAGCTACCTGTATGACTAAACAACCATGCTGAGAATGAAGACTGAACAGGTATGTGTAAAGTACAGCACATGGTCCCTCTCGTGAATCACTGCACTGACGTGGCGAAGGGGCTTGCATGACTTGATGAGGCAGTGGGCTATGCTGTGGAGAGCCACCCAGGAAAGACAGGCCACAGCGGAGAACTCAGACAAAACGTGATCCACTGGAGAAGGAAATGGCAACCCACTCCAGTATCTTTGCCAAGAAAACCCCATGGACAGTAACAAAAGGCTAAAAGAAGGTGTCCAATATGCTACTGGGGAAGAGCAGAGGGCAAGAACAAGTAACCCCAGAAAGAGTGAAGCGGCTGGGCCAAAGCCAAAAGGACGCTCAGCTGTGGATGTGTCTGACAGTGAAAGGAAAGTCCGATGCTGCAGAGAACAATATTGCATAGGAACCTGGAATGTAGGATCTATGAATCAAGGTAAGTTGGATGTGGCCAAAAATGAGATGGCAAGACTGAACATTGACATCTTGGGAATCAGTAAACTAAAGTGGACGGGAATGGGCGAATTTAACTCAGAAGACCATTATATCTACTACTGTGGCCAAGAATCCCATAGAAAAAATGGTGTGGCCTTTATAGTCAACAAGAGAGTGAAAAAGGCAGTAGTAATAGGATAAAAATCTCAAAAACAACAGAATGATCTCAGTTCAAATCCAAGGCAAATCATTCACCATCACAGTAATTCAAGTCTATGTCCCAACCACTGACACAGAGGAGGCTGAAATGGACTGGTTCTCTGAGGACCTACACCTCCTAGTACTAACACCAAAAAAGGATAGAATGCACAGGGGACTGGAATGCTAAAGTAGGAAGTCAAAAGATAACCAGAGTAATGGGCAAGTTTGGCCTTGGAGAACAAAATGAAGCTGGGCAAAGGCTAACAGAGTTTTGTCAAGAGAATATGCTGGTCATAGCAAACACCCACTTCCAACAACCTAAGAGGTGACTCTACACATGGACATCACCAGATGGGCAACACTTAAATCAGACTGATCATATCATTTGCCGACAAAAATGGAGAAGTTCTATACAGGCAGTAAAAATAAGACTGTGGCTCAGATCATGAGCTACTCATTGCAAAATTCAGGCTTAAACTGCAGAAAGTTGGGAAAACCACTAGGCCGTTCAGGTTTGACCTAGATCACATCCCTTATGAATATACAGTGGAGGTGAATAGGAGACTTAAGGGACTAGATTTGATAGAGTGCCTGAAGAACTATGGGTTGAGGTTTGTGACATTGTAAAGGAGGCAGCAATCAGCACCATCCCAAAGAAAAAGAAATGCATGAAAGCAAAGTGGCTATCTGATGAGGCTTTACAAATAGCACAGAAAAGAAGGAAAGCAAAAGGCAAAGGTGAAAAGGAAAGATTTACCCAAGTGAATGCTGATTTCCAGAGAACAGCAAGGAGAGATAAGGAGGCTTTCCTGAAGGAACAATGCAAAATAATAGAGGAAAACAATAGAACGGGAAGGACTAGAGATCTCTTCAAGAAAATTGGAGAAATCAAGGGAACGTTCTGTGCAAAGCTGGCCATGATAAAGAACAAAAATGGTAGGAACCTAATAGAAGCAGAAGAGGTGGCAAGAATACACAGAAGAACTATATAAGAAGGACCTCAATGTCCTTGACAGCCATGATGGTGTGATCACTGACCTCGAGCCAGACATCCTGGAGTGTGAAGTCAAATGGGCCTTAGAAAACATTACTAACAACAAAGCTAGCGGAGGTGATGGTATCCCAGATGAGCAATTCAAAGTTTTAAAAGATGATGCTGTTAAAGTGCTGCACTCAATATATCAGCAAATTTGGAAAATCCAACAGTGGCCACAGGATTCGAAAAGGTCAGTTTACATTCCAATCCCAAAGAAGGGCAATGCCAAGGAATGTTCAAACTATTGCACAATTGCACTCATTTCACACGCTAGAAAGGTCATGCTCAAGATCCTTCAAGCTAGGCTTCAGCAGTACGTGGATAGAGAACTGCCAGAAGTACAAACTGGGTTTCGAAGAGGTAGAGGAACTAGAAATCAAATTGCCAACATTCACTGGATTATGGAGAAAGCAAGGGAGTACCAGAAAAAACATCTACTTATGCTTCATTGACTACAGTAAAGCCTTTGATTGTGTGGATCACAACAAACTGTGGCAAGTCCTTAAAGAGATGGGAGTTACCAGACCACCTCATATGTCTCCTCAGAAATCTGTATAAGGGTCAAGAAATACAGTTAGAACTGGATATGGAACAACTGATTGGTTTAGCATAGGAAAAGGAGTATGACAAGGATGTATACTGTCACCCTGCTTATTTAATTTATATGCAGAGTATTATACCATGCGAAATGCTGGCCTGGATGAATCACAAACCAAAATTAAGATTGCTGGGGAAAACATCAACAATCAGATATGCAGACAATACCACTCTAATTGCAGAAAGTGAAGAGGACCTCAAGAGCCTCTTGCTGTGCTGAGGGTGAAAGAGGAGAGCGCAAAAGTTGGCTTGAAACAACATAATTAAAAAATAATAATCCGGTCCCATCACTCCTTGGCAAATAGAAAGGGAAGTCATGGAAGCAGTGACAGAATTCACATTCCTGGGATCTAAGATCACTGCAGATGATGACTGCAGCCCTGAAATTAAAAGGCACCTACTCCTTGGGAG
This sequence comes from Lepidodactylus listeri, assembly GCA_029233225.1. Lineage (NCBI taxonomy): Eukaryota > Metazoa > Chordata > Lepidosauria > Squamata > Gekkonidae > Lepidodactylus > Lepidodactylus listeri. Next base: position 55,925,508 of record JARCFY010000002.1, on the reverse strand, counting down.
GAAAGCTATGGCAAACCTAGACAGCATAATAAAAAGTAGAGACATCATCCTGCCAACAAAAGTCTGTATGGTCAAAGCAATGGTATTCCCAGTAGTAATGTATGGCTGCGAGAGTTGGACCATAAGGAAGGCCGAGTGCCGAAAAATATGAATTATGGTGCTGGAGAAGACGAGAGTACCTTGGACTGCAAGAAGATCAAATCAGTCAATCCTAAAAGAAATCAACCCTGACTGTTCCCTGGAAGGCCAGATACTGAAGCTCAAATACTCTGGCCCCCAAATGAGAAGGAAGCACTCACTGGAGAAGACCCTGATGCTGGGAAAGACTGAAGGTAAAAGAAGAAGGGGACAGCAAAGGATGAGATGGTTAGACAGTGTTATTGATACAACAAACATGAAATTAAGCAAACTCTGGGGGACGGTGGAAGATAGGAGGGCCTGGCATGATGTGGTCCATGAGGTCGCAAAAAGTTGGACTTGACTGTGCGACTGAACAACAACAATATCACATGGTGTGGCAGGTCCAGACACTGGTCGCTTCCACATCAGGATAGGATGTTGTGGTTTCCCCACTGCAGATAAAAGCACAGCAGCAGTGGGACTTCCATGCAGTAGGTTTCCCCACACTTTCCCTGCCCCAATCCCCCAGAAGGGGCCACACTTCCTCCCATGCACTTCCAGGACTTTGGCAATTTAATCATTAGAATATCATTATATCAATATACTTTTGTAACAATTTCAGGTTCTCTTAATTCCCAGCTTTCATCTAAAAAAAAAATTATGTCTCTAGTACCTCCTTGCAAAGATATGTCTTTTTCTTTAAATTTCTGCAACAGAAGATGCTAGAGACTTACCAGGAAAATGCAGTTCAGTTCGTGGCTGGACGACAAACAAAACCATAAACTGAACCAAACCAGGTTTGTTTGTGAACTGAACAGTCTGTGGCTCTGCAGACCCCGCTAAAAAGGACCAAAGTCCCTTTAAATGGGATTTGCAGAAAGCCCGAAAAACAGCTCCTCAGCTGTTTTGAGCTGTTTTATGCAGTCCCTTTACCCTTTTGGGCTGTTTTGTGCCTTCCCTTAAACTTTAAAGGGACTACAGAAGACAGCCTGGAACAGCTGCATGACAGGGAATGCTTCTCAGCTGTGCAGCTGTTTTGGGGAGCTGTCTTCTGCAGCCCCTTTTAAGTTTAAAGACAAGGCGCAAGAGAGCCTGAAACAGCTGAGCAGCAGGAACCGCCTCCCAACCACTCAGCTGTTTTTGCAGCTTTTTTTTTCATTAAATGTTTTATTTTATTGAATGTAAAATACATACAGAAGAGAAAAAGGAAGCACAGTTTTCATAGAAGAAATACTTACATAACATTGCAGAATTTCTTTAGTAGTATGTTAAATTTGAAAATTTTGAAATTTCCCATTCATAACATAATATTCAAACTCTATATAAGATTTAAGTTTCCATAAACAATTATAAGAGTTAATTTAATTAATATCTTGAACTAAGTAAGAACTGCAAGAACAGTAAGAACAATATCAGAATGTAGTATACTTATCAACATAAGTCCTGAAAGAAAAATAACAGAAAATACGCAAAATTTGACTCAAAATAAGATGTGTATTAAGTGCAACTATGCAAGGGATTAGGTACTTGTTAAAGAGGCGACGGGTACTCACGTCCATTTCTGAAAGGTTGACCAGCTTGATGGAATTGAACTGTTGTTAGAAACTCAAGAATTGGTTCCCATTTTGTCATAAAATTGGATTTGACAGGATGTACAGAGATAGCATTAAATTTGTGTGTGACACTTTCCATTAAAAATTGGTCCCAGAGTTCAGTATACCAAAGCTGTATTGATGGAGGCTCCGGATTTTTCCAGCAGGTAGCTATTGTTGTTCGAGCAGCAAAAAAGTAATGTGTACAAAGACCTTTTGAGTTTGTGCAAATAGATATTTTGAGGTCATATGTCCAAAAACAGAGATTCAGGGCAGATTGTTATATCAACTGGAGTGATGGATTTGGTAATATCTTTAATTTGCTGCCAAAATGTAAAGACCTTCTCACACTGCCACCAACAGTGAGCAAAGGTGCCCAAGGTTTGGCATCCTTTCCAGCACCATGGGGAATATGTAGCATGCATATGTGATAATTTCTGTGGTACGAGCTGTTTTTGCAGCTTTCACAGGGAGCAGAAAACGGGTTTAAAAGGACTCTGTTTTATAAGTTTGTGGAAGTTTGTGATGGTAGGCCTGTCATGAACTTCTGTTCCTGAATCACGATGGTGATTCATGGTTCGGTTCATGCTCATCCCTAGTTACAACAGTATATTGATAAGGTATTCTAGTACTGTTTTTAAATTTTTTTTAAAAAAGCTGCCCCAAGTAGTGGGGGAGGAAATAGCTGCCACAGGGCTAGGGAAAATGCTGTCCACATGAGCTGGAAAGTCTGAATTTTCCCACTCATGTGTCATGGCAGAGCCGGTAGTCCGGCTGGACAGACAGGCCGCCAAGAACATACCGGGTGTGACTTGGATGGGGAAAGTCAGCAGAGCATTGTGGCAAGTCCCAATCTCAAAACATGAGCGTAGTCAACACGTACCAGAGGTCAGAGTCCGTAAATCAAGCTGAAGTCAGTCAGAAGCAGATCTGAAGCCGGAGTCAAGGAATGCCGAGGGTTACAAGCCGGGGTCCAGGATCTGGAAGCAGAGGTTGGAAGTCCAAGAAGCAAGCCGGGTCGGAGGCCAGAGAATCAAACAGGATCAGAGGCAAGGTGCGCATGGAATGGACGGTTCTGCTAACGATGTTGCCAGCACAAATTGTCTGTGTCCGGCAGCCTTGTTATATAGCGTTCCGGCTCATTAGCCACTTAGCACCGCTGTGCAAAATCCTGGTTTCTGCTAGTACCCAGAACTTAATTATCGTCGACCTTGCCTGAGTGCTTCCTTGTGTCGCCTATTCAGCTCTTGACGCCTCCTTTCACGGAGCCTGCTGACAGGTGGAGGTGAGTCCGGTGGTGAATTGCTCGGCCCAGGCACTGCCTGATCAGCCTCAGATGGGTCTTGCTGAGGACTTGGCTGTGGATCCTCTGCAGGACTTACGTTTTCCTCAGTTAACTGAGCCAAGTCCTCCTGTCCTCGGCTGTCAGGCACTGGGTCTGGGGCTAAGTCAGGGGCAGGCAGCATGACATCATGCAGCAGCCATCCAGGCCAGGGGTGTCGAACTCATTTGTTATGAGGGCCGGATCTGACATATATGAGACCTTGTTGGGCCAGGTCATGTGTGTCATAATATGTAATGTCAGGTAGCAGAGATATAAACTTTACAAAGGACACAGACAATTCTTTACCAGACACTCTCAATCACACAGGAGAGGTTTGCCTATCTATCTCTCCTGTGCGATTGAGAGAGACTGGCAAAGCAAGCTGTGATGTGGCAACAGCAAGAGAACTGGAAAAAGAAGTAGGAAACAGCCAGGACCTTGGGCCTGATCTGGTCCCCGGGCCGCATGTTTGATACCCTTGATCCAGGCTTTACTGTGATCTTTCCCAAAACTTCCAAAGCACGTTTGAGAAAGACTGGAGAAGAGCTAGAGAAATCCCTAGAGGTGCACAAATGTATCATAATGCTATGAGGAAGCAGGAAAAAAAACCCACTTCCCAAAGCACTTTACTTGGGGCAGATAACTATGCAGAAATAGCCACTGCCTCAACACATGTGTAACTCACAGTTCAGTTCCCTCTTAGTGCAGCACATCCAGGTGGAGAACCTCAAACTGCTTCTACATTATCTTCATCCAAACAAGGACAGAGGAACTATTCACTGGGAAACAGGTAATCTATTGAGTAGAGATTGCACTCTCTTTAAAGACCTGCAGTTTGGATGTGCTTCTGGAGCTAGAAACGTTTCCAGTTGACAGTAATGGCCAAAAATGCTTTTCACTATGGCCAGTCTGTTAACTGCATCATTTTCTAATGACTTGGCCACAGTCACATCAAACTGACTTCCAGATTTGTCTATATGGGGCTGTGGTGGACTGCAAAGAAAAGGCTTTTTAAAAAGCTGCTTGTGTCAGAGAGTCTGGGAGTTCAAGAGTTAATCTTCCCTGGAGAGAAGAGCTTGTGTGATTGGCTACTCTACTCACTCTCTGATTGGCCAGCCTCAGCTGAGAGAGGAAATAAAACAGCTGGTCTGGAGGGAAAAGACTCATTTGCCTTTTGGTCTTGGTATGAAATCTAACGTCTGGATCAGTAGCCAAAGAGTTTGGCTTCTGAGGGAAGAGACATTTGTGAGTTAGTGTTTTTTTTGACAGGCAATAGTCAGAAAAGTGCTTCTACAAAGAGAAGAGGAACCCCACTGTCTTAAATATATTAGAACTACTCTGAGGGAGAATTTAGATTTTCAGTCAAGAAAGCTACAGAACAGCTTTATACAGACAAATACTGGAGAATGATTTGGCAGAAGGTCTGGGTAGATAGAGAGATCTCCCAAAAAAGGAAATAGTAAAAGGAGTTATTACTTCTTAGAGACAAGGAGAATAACTTCCTGCCAGTAAAGAGGCTGGGAAGAGAACCCTGGTCTGTGATAAAGAGGAGAAGCTTAGACACCTCAGGAGTTAATGAAAAACTGTACTATCTAAAGAAAAACCCTAGATCTATGAAGGGAGAAACCTAGAAGCACTAGGACAAAGCTATTCTCTAAGAAACAGTATTCAAAATTTTGTGTAACAGCTGAAATATATAATAAGCAAAAACCTCTCACTGGAAAAAACTTGAAACTCAGAAATTAAGCTTCAACTATACTCTTTTGTATGTTCAAAAACCTAAACTCTGTATATATTAGAACGTTTTATCTCAGCAACCTCTATACCTTGAATTCTCAGTTATATATTCCCTGCCTGTTTAATAAAAGCTGTTTATTCTGTTTTTGAAAGTTAATCTGCCTCGTGCCATTTCACAAGACTTTATAAAACAGGACAGCTTCTGTCTTTCCCTCAAGTTCCTGTACTGGGTCTAAAGCCTAAACAAATATCTGTGACAGGGTGGGACAAAGAAGAAATACATGCTACTGGAGGGCAGCTCAGTTACTGAGGGGAACTAAAATATTTTTGGCAGGAAAATTCTGCCTGGGTGTTGGGAAGAGACAGGGCTCTGACACAGGGGCAGTCTTTGCCTCCTCTCATGAGTGCTTAGGAGAGTTCAGTATGGGGCCCAGATTTGTGCATCTACGGTTTGGGTGAATGCCAACATGAGACAGTGTCTTCTCCATGGCAGCCCCAATGCTATAAAATGCCCTCCTGAAGGAAGCCACTGAGGTCATTTAAGAAACAGATAAAAACATCTTTCACCTCAATGAAGTTTCATAAACTGTTATTAGATAGGCAATTGTGAATTTGTTCATTTAATTGTTTTATGGCTGGGTTTATTTTGTTGTTGTTGTTGGATTTTTACATACTATGACAAGAAGAGAACATGTGAGACTTGTGAGGGATAGAACTTTTCTTCCCCCCTCTCCAAATTAGCTTTTCATACCTGTTAGTTCAATTTCTCTTCCCTCCTGGATCTCCCCCCACCCCAAGGTCTTCATGTGTACCCACTCTCCCACCACTTGACCATCTTCTAGTTTCAGAGTGGAATAAGTGATCACTTAAATCTTGCAGGATTACTCCACAAGGTTTTGGCAGCCATTTTAGGCCCTGGCTGCCTAGGCAATTCAAAATCGCTGCCTAGATCTTGTGAGGTAGTCTTGCAAAATTTTGGCACAAACTATTTTATATTTATTTTCTCTCCCTCCTTCCTTTTTTTGGTTAAATTTCAGTTCTCTCTCTTTCTCTCTCTCTCTCTCTCACACACACACAGAGGTTTGCAGATACATCACTTCCCTTGAGGATCTGTCAATTTGAAAATATTTCAAATAAATAAAGTTAAGCCATAATGTTATTACTTCGTCTGATTAAGTTTAGCTCATCAGGGATCATCAAAGCAGTAGTCATGCCTGCTCTTAACAACAAAATGATTTAGTTTCTTTTACATTCCAGAACATGTAACGTAACTATAGTAAGACCTGGAGAAACCAACAGAGGCGTTCTCCAGCTGGAAAAGCAGATTATTTATTGCTGGTATAAATTTGGGGACAGAAGCATTCCTGAGAAGAGGCAGCTACAGCCACACTCCAACTTTGATCTCAGCAGAGCTGTGCTACTAAAGTACCTCTGATTTTTAAAAAATGGATCATCTGTATGCAAGTAGATGGCATAGCAAAAAATACAGTGTAGTGCTTACCCACTTACCTTCCAAACAGAACCCCAACAGGCTACCTAGAGGTGACCTCAAAACCTCCTGGAAGACAGGTTGATAAATCAACATTTCTTCTGCTTAGATAATTTTGTTTTTATGGGTCCATAAAAAGAGGGGGTTTTCATACAGAACTCTATATTCACATTTGTACTTCTGGTGTCCGATGAATGAATTAATTCAGCCATCTCACCAACCTCAGCCCTCCAATTAATACTCCTCCAAACTCAACAGTCTCTTACCTCACTGTCCTGGATAGCCTCTTCACAACCATGCAAAGCCTGAGACACACTCTCTGTACACTGTGGACACAACCACACCAGGTCCCGGAATACCTGCACCACTGCTGCAATGGAACACAGCACTCAGTGTAACTAATAGGTTCAAAGTCATTATCTGAGAGGCTTCACAGATGCTGACGTAGCTAGGAAGAGATATGCCTAATTCATACAGTTTGGGATACTTGCTTGAAGCAAAGGAGTTTGCAGATTTCTCTATCCTACAGATTGCTTACAATGTATATTAGGCATGCAAGTGGGAGCTGAAATCTAATTTATTCAGCATCTCTAAGCACATGAAAATTGAGGGTGAAGAATGATTACATGAAAAATGCATAAACTAAAGAATGACTGAAACAGCAATAGTCTTGGCACAGTTGCCTTTAAGAGATCACTGAATGTGAAATTTTGACTCACCCTTTAAATAAGAAGGGTTAGAATAGTTACCTGAAGTTATATGCTCTTGTTTCAGTTCCAGGAGCTCTGTTAGTATCCTGACACACTGATCTGTGTATGTCCTAGCAATATTGCCTGGAAAAAAACACAAAATCATTCAAACTTTAGTTTAACACACAAAATGTACACTTAAGTACCAGTACAACCACAGACTCTTCAGTGTTGGGGTGAAAAATGCCATCAAGTTGCACCTGACTTATGCAACCCCATATGGTTTTCCAGGCAAGAGACAAACGGAGGTGGTTTGCCACTGCCTGCCTCTGTTTATCAACCTGGGATGTCCTCGGTGGTCTCCCATCAAAATACTAACCACAGCCAACCCTCCTTAGCTTCTAAAATTTGAGGAGATTGGGCTAGTCTGGACCAGCCAGGTCAGGCCCTAATGATATAGGTACTTAATAAATGATGTGAGAATTTGTCCCATTTGTTTTGTATTTAAATGATTTTCATCATTCTGTCCTGCAAGGAACTCAGGATACTGTATGTACACTTTTTCCATGCCGATCTCCCAAATTTTATCCTCACAACAGTGAGGTACGTTATACAGACAGATAATGATACTGGGAGATAATGACAGAGCAAAATCAGCTACTGAGTTTTATGGCAGAATGGAGATTTCTACTCTGGTATCTAGTCCAACATGTAACCATTATAACCATATTGGTCCTCATATGGAATCATTTTCATTTGTTGGTGGTGGAAAGTACCATCAAAGTCACAGCTGACTTATGGCGACCCCACAGGCTTTTCAAGGCAAGAGACATTCAGAGGTGGTTTGTCATTGCCTGCCTTCGTGTCACGATCCTGGTGTTGCTTGGAGGTCTCTCATCCAAATACAACCAGGGCCGACCCTGCTTAGTTTCTACAATTAGGCTAACCTGGGCTACGCAGGCCACCTACCTGGCAAAAAGTGTTCTTGTGGGGAGTTACAAACAAGATGATTCTGAATAAGAATGTTACACTGAAGCATCTTGTTCATGGGTTCCAAATCTAGAGGTCCACAAGGCACATAAAGGCACAGATTTGGTTTCAGAGTATGCACTATGGAGTTATTTATTTATTTCTTCAAATTTATATTCCACCCTCCCTGTAAGTGGGCTCAGGGCGGATTACAACAGCAATTCAAAATAACAATTAAACAATATAGGAAATAAATAATTAAAACAGTTAAAACAAAGAATATGAGTTCAGAACAGATGGCACTGTAATTTACAAATATCATGTTCTCAGAACTGGGGCAACTGGACCATAAATAAGACTATAAGATCTTGTTCGATGGGCCGTATCAGATGGAAAGCTTCAGCAAACTTCAGCAATTAGTACGTAGTGAGCCATTACAGTTTAAGAGAAGTTTGATATAAATTTTGTTTTCTAAAAAAGCTATTGTGCTGCAGAAAAAAAACAACCCAAGCACAAGTGGATCACTCCAAGATCAATAACAGGAAGTAAAGACCAAGAAAAACTCCTGTTCACCTCAGTCAGCTTGAAGTGGTCACTTCAAAAAGGGGAAATCAGAGAGTTTATGAAAATATGATGATGAAACAGGCTAGGCTAATCACAAACAGGAAAACAAGATCATAAAATGAAAAGCAGGAAAAGAACTTTTAACCTCATCATGTACGTCAACAGTGAAACTTAATACCAAGAATTCAAATAAAGAAAGATAATTTATAGGCAGTAAAAATGCTGATGCTATCAACTGGCCAAATTCTGACAAAGACTTGTCTTGACTTGAATGTTGTGATTCTACTTGACTGACTTGATCAGAACTTTTAAAAGTGAAGTTTTCCCTGAGCTATGATCAAGGCCATCTTTGTAACTTATTTAGGAGATTTTTAGGGTGCCTGTTCAGAGTTCTGCTTGAGTAGCCAATTCCAAGCATGTGCAGGAACATCTAATATGACAGCACCCATGCCAAACAGCTTTCATTAATTTTTATTAGTGGTGGTCAAGAATTGTATGTGGTGGCTTCAAGACCACCAGAAACACTTTTTGGACATTATGATTCTGAGATATGATCAAACTTTATGCTTTGAGACTTAAGCCAGTTGGTACTATAGAACAGATTCACCCACCCACATAGGAGGGGTCTTATTCTTTTTCTGTCCTGAGGAACAAAGGATCAGTCCTCAGAATCCTTTGGGGGGGGCACTGCTGTCACCTGCTTTAGAAAAAATAGACATTTTCCACACAGACCACACCTTTGACATATTGTTGTGTGTACAATCATTCACAGAAAATACTTACCTATGGCAAAAATGGCTCCTTGTGCAAGCTCTGCTGACACATCAGTGCAGTAGCCTCTTAACTCCTCCAATATTTGCTGCACATTCTCATCATTCACTAGTTTGCACAGCACCTCCATCTTCTGGCATTTGATGTAATGTGGTTCCAAGTACGAGCAGAAGAACTTCTTGTAATGGCTGCTGAAGTGGCCAGGAAGGCTGTCTAGAATCTGACGCACATGGCACAGGGCAGTGAAACAGAGTTCCCTACTCTCAGAGGTACAAGCAGCCAGGAGTGGGCCCTTAACTCTCACCAGCACATCTGTCTGCACATGTGGAAAATCTTTAGCTAGCACTAAGAAGAGTCTTGTGGCAGCCATCACTACACTGGGGCTGCTGCTCTTGAGATACCCATCCAATAAATTCAAGATGTCAAAGAGTTCTTCCTCACAACGTGGCTTGTAGCGCAACAGAAAAGTCAACACCTCGCTCTGGCCCCACTGATCTAGGTCAGTCATCCTGCCAAAATGAGGAAACCAAAATCACTTGCAGTAACTATAACTGCCACATGTTTTATGTAAAATAAACTTGCACGGCCTCAGTACAGTTTCTCCAAGTTGCAGGCCAATTATTTTTCAAGTCCATGCCTTCAGCAGACCCAAACACACAACAACAACGACAAGAACTGAAGACCTGTGAGACAGAAGTTGAGAGACCTGCAGTGCAATCCAAATGCAAAGTTACAGCCTAAGCCAATTGCCTTCAATAGATTTAGAAGGGTGTAAATCTGTTTAGGACTGTACTGCTGGCCAATTAACCAGTATCTGAAAGAAAGCTAATTCTTCACAACACTGGTCTTACTCCTGCAGCCACAGCAGACAAGAAGTTTTGTAAGTCCTGAAATCTTCAGGTCTGTTTCTGAACTAGACATACATTTATTCTATCAAGGTCTTTATGAACATAGGAAGGATATTTGAAAATTCTCTCGTCTTTAAACTTTAAGTGGTCCACCTAGGATCCACAAGAAGCACAGCCTGAACTGGAATAGGAAAAAATAAACTACCTTCTGCGAGACTACTTTAAATATAATTTTAACCCATTTATAATAGTCAAGGGATTCCCTTCACGGAAAGGCTTTGTACTTGTCCATTAAGGGAGGTTGAGACAACAGAGCACATGTTCTTTAGATGTCCGTATTATAAAGTAGCGCGTAATAAAATCACTCTGCTGACTGATCAATTTCCGGGTCTCTGAAAAAGCTAGCCTTGTGTGTCTTCTATCTGACAGAAACTCTAAGATTACCCATCAAGTAGCTAGTTTCTGTATGGAAATAATGAGATTACGTAAACTCTATGGTAGCTAGTTTAGTAATAATAGTTCGATACTGGGATAAATTCTAATTTCTCTTTAATGCTTTACTGATATGTTTAAAGTTTGGAAATACTGTACAACTGTTCTAAGGACTGGGTAAGCATTAGACAGAAGAGTAGGGTGAATTTTAACAATTTTAACCAGCATACTAGTTCATGTCTATAGTTATAGCATGTATCTAATTTTAACATTTACTAGGGCTATGTCTTATTGGCCAAGTTTTATCTTATAAGTTCTCCGTATTGTGTAAACTGTGGAATTGTTGTATGTATTTTCTGGTCAAATGATCGTAGCAATAAAGAATGAATGAATAGTCAAGGGATACCTTAAAATATCTTGGAAAACTATCCATAGTAATAAATGGACCAAACGCTGCCTCATATTATTGCAGGATGATAACTTGGACTTTGATTAATGTCTTGGAAGAGGCACAGCTGCCTTCAAATTTGTAGGAGATGAAATGGGGGAGGTTGAAAATCTCTGTTCACATCACTCAGCAGATTTGTATTATACCTAAGAGTAGGTATATAGTCATAGCAAGAATAAGCAAAACTAGTCCAAAGATGCCCACAATCACAAGATTAAATGCAAGGCCTAGTAGATTTAAAAGTATGCATTTTTATCAGGCCCAAACAAATTTGGACTGGAACTTGTCCAGAGTTATCCATGGGCATTTGAGACTGCAAACTGTATATTTATTATAAATACTTAATTTATATTCAGCCTTTCTCCCCACTGGGGGCCCAAAGTGAATTACATGGTTCTCTTCTCCATTTTATCCTCACAACAACCCAGTAAGGCAGGTTAGGTTGACGGCATGTGACTGACTCAAAGTAACCAGCGAGTTTCCATCATCCATTTACTTTAAATATATATTTGCTGCCTTTTGAAAAGAATGATTTCCAAAGTGGCTTGTAACAAATAATTTGTTCTTCTCTCAAGAACAGCATAAAACCACCGCAACAATACAGAACTTTCCAAAAGGAGAGGGTATCTAATAGAATGAGAGTTGATTGGTACAGTAATATCATGAGTTAAATTTGCTGAGCAGAGGGTTTCTGCTAACTCACAAAATGAATTGGAGTCATCATCCTTTGTGTTCATGTGACTGTCTTACAGAGAACATACCTGTTAAGAAGATGGTGTGCTATGGGTTTGTTGATGACAACTCCTCCCTCATTTGCTAAGATCTCCTCGAGTGCCCTCAGACAATTCACGACCACAATAGGATCTTGATCACGAAGCAAACTATACAGCTCATTAACCAGTGCACCGTCTATAAAAAGCATGGCAGTTAATGGCTACCTGAACGTCAACTCAATAAACATCTGCCTAGGAAAGATACTCCTGCAGACAGCAATCACATTATATATGTATGTGAAAGTGTTGTGTGTGCATGTATAAAAAACCATCATCAACAGACTTCAGTCTTCACAGTAACATGTGGGCTGACTGCAAAAATTGTGAAATGACTGGGAGGAGGGGTAGATGAGAAGATTTTCCACTTAGTAGACCAGATCCAGGAAAGTCTCTTTTGTAAAAGATGTTCTGTTTCAAGGGATTTCAACAGAAAAATCTAGCTCCATAAAACCATGACAAAGCATGAAGGTGAAATGCAAATAACTTCTTTTCTATACTTATTGTAACAGTAGGAATGGTGTGTTAGGAAAATTTCTAGAGTGGTCAGGGGAAAAAAAAACTTATTTACCCACTTCGCCGTCCCCTTGGAGCTTCTGCATCTTTGCACATCCAAGAACAGCTACTCTCCTTACATAGGAGGCTTTATCTCGCAGACCATTCAGGATTGGCTGTTGGATATATTCTTGTATGCCAGGCATCCTAGGAATATTATATGCTGTCATGTTTAGAGTCCCTCTAAATGCCTCTTCATGTGTTCTGTGCTGTCCCTTAATCTGCCATTTAGCACAATGACAAACCGAGACCTCCTTAATGTCACTGCTTTGAAAGAAACTTCCAGCAGATAAACAGGGAACTGCCTTCCATTTTATGCAGACTTCACTGTAAACTATCTTCAAGCCATTGTATTAAAAAAGGGTTATCCTGAAAACTTCTCTAACTTTCACTCTCTACCTTCCCCACGCGTTCTTTACAGTGCTTTAAACATTTACACTTGTGGTGGTCCTTGTCACCTTATCTGGGCAGCTAGATTACTGGCACCATAATTCCGAGTGTCTGGTTTTAGCTGCAACAGTAGCTTGCACTGTTATAGTTTAAGTGGTACTCAATATAAGGAACACAGGGCAACTAGCTCTTAAAGCAAAACAAACAACTCAGAAACATTACTACAACGAAAACAGCGCAAAGTAAGCACACACTTTATGTTGATTCTGAGTTGGGTCTAAGTCCCAGAACCAGTGTGAAGGCACAACTTGCACTCTTGTACCATTCTTATCTGCTGACACTTAAGTCCAGTTCTTAAGCCATGCCAGTGAAGTAACTCATGAATCTGGTCATCAGGTGTTAACCAAAAAAATCTGTACTGGGCTAGTGAAGCAAGATCTTTTCTTATATGCATCCATAACAAGGCCCACAGTAATAAACAGAACCACTTTATTTCCAAATCAAATCATTCTCTTACCTGAGACTGCACATGCTGCGTAGGGCCAGACCTCTAACCATAGGGTTGGGGTCTGAACAGTCTTTGCACAGAGTGTTGACAGCTAAAAGAGCTAGATCTGGCTTTAGCGGAGCATATGTACACATGTACAAGTATACTAGCTTCTTCTGAACAATATCGATTGTAGCACTAGCTTTAACCATTTCCATAAAGACGCTGGATATGTCTATGCCTTGGGTCATATGCCTGCAAACAAGATGAAACTTATTTAGAAGACGCATTTCTACTTACATTTATTTTAAAATTAATGCTACAATCATAAGAAAGCCTAACAGGTATCATTGCCTGTATTAGGATAACCATTACATTATTCTTGTTCACACTAGAAGGGGCTGACAAATTCACTATCTACCCCACAACACTCTAGAGGAAAAGATTCACCTGCATTTCTGCTTCAGTGCAAGAAGTCTAAGTACAATCCATGATCTAGTATCTGCATTAATCTAAGTTCTACAATAAGGAATAAATTATACACCTTGCTCTTTCCCTTTTAAATCGTTCAAAACAAAGTATATATATCAATATAATCTTTATATATCTCAGACCTCAGATAGTATTGGAAGAGGATTTGAGAGAGGTTTGTATGGAATTTTCTTTTTTTTAAGCATGGGCTGCAAGTTTTCCTGTGTGAATAAGAGAACAAAAACAGGGAACCAATGCCCATGAGAAGAAAGACAGGAAGCTGCACAGTGCACTATTTCCATTCTCTGAATTAAGACTGCCTAAAACAACCCATGTAATTACAGACAGCACTTCTGCATTCTACATTTCTTAGAAGTTGTTATTTTATGAGAAATAAGAATACGCTTCCCATAAAGGCCTGGCCCAAGATAGTGCAGCATATGCATGGAACATAACTGAGCAAAACCCTGTGCACTGTGCATTTTGAAATACTACAGAGTACTTTTTTCACAAAAATATACTTTTAAGTATATGCGGATGGGGTTGCACTTGCTGAAACTAAGAGGGAAAGAGACCCTGGGGTCATAGCGGATAGCTCAATGAAAATGTCAACTCTCTGCATCGCAGTGGGGAAAAGGTAAACTTCATACTGGGGATTATTAAGAAAAGGATTGAAAATAAAATAGCCTGTACTGTAATACCCTTATACAGAGTTATAGTGTGGCCTCATTTGGAATACTGTGTTCAGTTTTGGTCATTGTATCTCAAAAAGGGCATTGAAGAAGTATGGACAAGGCAACAGAGATGATTAAGGGGTTGAAGCACCTTTCCTCTGAGGAAAGGCTAAAGAGACTGAGAGGAGACATGATAAAGCTTTATACAATTATGCATGGGCAGAGACTCAAGGGGCAGAGACTTTACTGAACAAGTTATTAAAATGTGAATTCACCACCAGAGGAAGTAGTGATGGCCACGAGCACTGATGGCTTTAAAAGGGAACTAGACATGAGGACTGAAGAGAGCCACCACAATCAAAGGCAGTAAACCTCCGAATGCCAGTGCTAGGAAGTAACACTGGGGAAAGGGCTTGGCCTCTGTGCCCTGTTGGCCCTCTAGAATAACTGGTTGGCCACTGTGTGAGATAGCCCCCTTTCTTCCTCATTGATTACTGGTATTCCAGTCAGGCCCTCCCAATAGATTGGGTCATATCGACAAACTCCTTGAAAAACCTTCTATTTTTGAGTCCAGTGCTACTCTTCCTACAGTGAATGACCTTGTACATCTATGAAAAAAGATAATAAGAACTGAATTATACTCTTCTACACTTTCTGAATATTGCCAGGAGAGGACTTAGAATCAACAAGGAGCCTGGTTTGTTTCAGAATGATAAAAGAATTCCAAAAGTGATGGTGTTCCATCTTTAATTAATGTTCATTAGACGTTGTGATACTAATTACAGGGACATCAAATCAATCTGTCATCGAATGAAAGACACTTCTGGATACAAAAACACCTATCTTGCACAAATCCTCATCAAGCAACACTCTTGAACATAAATTGGAACTGGATATACAACTTAAGAGCTTCGTGGAACAACCTAAGGAGCTCAAATACAAAAAGTTTCTATGACAAGATGGATTATGACAAGAACCCAGTGTACAACTGGGGAGATGATAAATCCACATGCAAGATTCCACAAAAAGTCTCTTTTGTGGACTCTTCTGACTCCAGAATAAAGGCTTCAATTTCCCTCTCTTTAGACGACAACTATGATGGGGAGGAAAACATGACAGATAATGATAGGCCTTAGAAAGCATTACTAACAACAAAGCTAGCGGAGGTGATGGTATCCCAGCTGAGCTATTCAAAGTCCTAAAAGATGATGCTGTTAAAGTGCTGCACTCAATATGTCAGCAAATTTGGAAAACGCAACAGTGGCCACAGGATTTGAAAAGGTCAGTTTACATTCCAATCCCAAAGAAGGGCAATGCCAAGGAATGTTCAAACTATCGCACAATTGCACTTATTTCACATGCTAGAAAGGTCATGCTCAAGATCCTACAAGCTACGCTTCAGCAGTATGTGGATAGAGAACTGCCAGAAGTACAAGCTGGGTTTTGAAGAGGTAAAGGAACTAGAGATCAAATTGCCAACATTTGCTGGATTATGGAGAAAGCAAGGGAGTACCAGAAAAACTTCTGCTTCACTGACTACGCTAAAGCCTTTGATTGTGTGGATCACAACAAACTATGGCAAGTCCTTAAAGAGATGGGAGTACCAGACCACCTCACATGTCTCTTGAGAAACCTGAATAAGGGTCAAGAACTGACAGTTACAACTGGATATGGACAAGAGGGCCTGGTGTGATGTGGTCCATAGGGTCGCGAAGAGTCGGACTGAACTGTGCAACTGAACAACAACAGCAGCAATATATAGTATATGTCAATGCTGGTTCAGTTGTCTAAGTATTAACTAATTATTAATTGCACTCTGTACATGCTTTGTGAAATTGCCCTGTATTTTATTAATTTTTAGAAATTATGTATTAAATACATTTTATATTATTTCAGTAGATTCCCCTGATGAAGCTGCACGCGAAACACGCAGGGGTTGTACAGTTATTAAAGATTCTTTTCCCACTGCACCAATTTGTTCCTTCATCTTCACTGTGTGAAACAAAATGCTGGAATAGATGGACCACTGGTTTGATCCAGAAGAGCACTTTTATGTACATTCAACAGATTTACAAAAAAAGTTGATGTAATCCACAAAATTAAAGTGGATCAGATTAATGTTTCAATATTCTGTTAAGCAGCCATTACAGACTGGCAGCTATGTTTGCCTGTAGAAGCAACATAAAACAGGAGCCCAGTGTCAACATGAAGACCAACAATTTGGCTGTGCTCATTTTAGTTTTGTGTGTTCCTGATTTAGTGTTTTTAAAAAAATTCTGAGTATTTTTTTAATCTTGTGAGGTTTTGTTAATACTTGTCTTTTTAAATTCTGTGTGCTTTCAAGTCTGTAATTTATGCTTTTTAATTCTGTTTGTTTTTAATCTGTGCATTGTTGTGGCTTTGCAAACTGGTGGTGCACTGTCAGCTCCCTATAGTCTAAGGAGATATGGAGGAATATCAATGCACTAAATAAATAAAATTATTCCAGCAAAAGTTTACATGAATTAGAGCTTGCTTTATCAGGTAACCATTTTCCTATTTCAAATTACCCCCCCCCCCCGCAGTTATGGCTGTTATGGAGCTGGTACTATTTAATTTATTCATTAGTGATCTGGAACTAGGGGTGAGTAAGTGTAGTGGCCAAGTTTGCAGATGACATAAAATTAGGCAGGATGGTGAAAATCCAGGATGACTGTGAAGAGCTCCAAGAGGACCTTCCACAAATTGGGTGAGTGGACGACAATGAGGTAAATGAAATTCAGTGTTGATAAGTATAAGGTGATGCACCTTGGGACAAAAAATCCCCACTTCAAAGTATAGGCTAATGGGGTCTGAATTTGGTGAGACTGAGGGGAAAAGATCTTGGGGTCATAGTGGATAGCTCAATGAAAGTGTTAACCTGGTGAGCTGCAGCAATGAAAAAGATAAATTCTCTGTTAGGGATTATTAGGAAAGGGACTGAGAATAAAATGGCCAATATTGTAATGCCTCTGTATAGATCTATAGTGCAGCCTCATTTAGAATACTGTGAACAGTTCTGCTCCCCTATCTCAATAAGGACACTGCAAAGTTGAAAAAAGTGCAGAGGAGGGCAACCAAGATGATTAGGGGGTCAGAGCACCTTCCCTCTAAGATAAGGCTGAAGAGTCCAGGACTTCTCCATTTAGAAAAGAGATGACTAAGGGGGGGGGGGAACACGGGGGATATGATACAATTTTATAAAATTATGCATGGGGTAAACAGAGTTGACAAAGATACATTTTTCTTCCTCTCCCAAAATACTGGAACTCAAGGTTCAGGACAGACAAACAGAAATACTACTTTACATAGAGGGTGATTAAAATGTGTAATTCATTGCCAGAAGATGTAGTGATGGCCACAGTAATAAACAGCTTTAAAAGGGGATTAGATAGATTCATGGAGGCCAAGTCTACCAATGGCTACTAACCATGGTGACCGAGAGGAACCTCCACATTTAGAGGCACTAAGCCTCTGAATCCCAGAGCCAGGAAGCAACATCAGGGGAAGGCCTCGGCCTCTATGCCCTGTTGCTGGCTCTCCAGAGGAACTAGTTGGCCACTGTGTGAGACAGGATGGTGGATTAGATGGACTATTGATCTGATCCAGCAGGACTCTTCTTATGTACTTATTTTATTTTACATCTGCTATTATCTTCCCAGTAAAGGTCATCCATTGGGATAGGCAGACAGTTTCTGTCCAATACCTAGGTAAGAATTCCTACTAATAATAATAATAATGAAGAATAGAGTTATGAGTGTCTTTGGATGAAGAAGGTTACCATTGTGCCAATTCTCATTGGAGCCCTTGGAGCACTGCCTAGAAGTTTCAGGAAACCCCATGGACCTTCTGGGCACTGAGCAAGTAACACCAGCTCAGCTCCTGAAGACAGTGTTGCTTGGATGCTGGACTAGATGGACTACTGGCCTTATCCAGCAAGGCTCTTCTTATGTTCTTATGGTATTTCATTTTTTATTTCAGCCTTTTTCTGAGAAACTCCTTCATTTTACCTTCACACTAACCTAATGATATAGGCTGTGAGTATAAGACTCAACCAAGATCAACCAGAAACCTTCATGGTTAACTAGGGATTTGAATCCAAGCCTCTCTAATCACTACAGACACACAAGAAAATCAGCACATGCCACCCATTGATCAAGAACCTCAAGTACTTCATAAACCCAATGACAACCTTCCAATAATGATGACACTGTACTGTAGCACAAGTAATCCAGGCCACGCACCTGATCACTCGCTGGATAACATTCCTGTAGCGAAGAGGGTCAGCTTGGATGTGAGGGTTGGACAATGCTTTCTTCAGTTCCTTCACTGTATCCTCTGAGCCTAGGTATGGCATCCTGCAGACGCTGGACTAGCTCTAAACACTATAGGTAGCAACCACAGAAAAATGCATTAGTATTGATGGGTGGTGAAAGGAATTACACATATATCTCCCTTGTTCTAGGGCCGGATTTCTTCAAAATAGAAATTCAAAGACAAGGGCCAACAAAACTTGTGGGAAAAAATATGTAATGGGGAAATTCCCAACACCACCCAGAACACTGCAAGTCCTTACAGGATTAAGTGGATTTGTTTCACCCTCCACCCCTTATCAGACACTCAACAGGATTGCCCTCTGGAGGACAATGAGAATGATTACTTTTAATCTAGCCTTTGGGGAAGAGTGCAAGTCATCTTTTAAATACGTAAACCCATATTTTCTACATAACTGGTTAGAAGTATATAGCAATCCCTCTTATATGTCACAACCCTACTGACAGGCACTCAGTTATGAAGCTCAACATTAGAGAAGAGACTGATGGCTTGCAATGAACAGGAGAAGGAAAAACAATTTGCCAACTCCCTCACTACTATGGCTACCATCTGCCCCTCCAGGTTACCTTCCCCACATCAGTTGCTCTTAATATTCATACCTCATGCAGCACACTCAGCCCTCAACAAATCACTTTCAAGGAGTCTTTTCCTATTCCTAAATTTGTATATTCACATATTTAGAGTCGGAGCTTCAGACCCCTAAAAGCTATAAACACCCATGCTATGAAATCTTATCTAGAGAACCCCGTAAGACTCCGGAAAAGTGGGGAAAGGCCGTTGTCATGGAAACCCCACGAGAGCGAGCAGAAGAGGGGAGTTTTCAAGCCCTTACCTTTCACACGCACCTAAGCGCGAACTTCGCTCATCCCACCCACTCGTCTCACGCCAACCGGAAGCTCTTTATGGAGCTCGAGTTCAACTTCCGGTGGCCTGAGTAGAATTTTCCATCTACGGGTAAGAGCGGCAGGAAAGTATCGGAGCGTGCGTATAAACTCATACAGGGTCTGCAGGCCTAGAAGATACGTTGGTAAATAGTACAGTTCTCTAAGAACACTCCCCATAGCATCACTCCCCCCCCCGGGTGCTTTTTACACACAAGATGAAATGTTGTGACCCGCCCTAAACCCGCTTGTGGCGGGGGAGGGCAAGATATAAATCAAATTAAATAAAGTGGTTTGGTAAATATGTACCGAGCATATCCTGTTAATGTACCTTTAAAAACGGAACTCTGGAAAGCACTTATGTAAAATGCTGGGGCTTGTTCGTTTATTCTCTGAGTTAGCCACAACTGATACTTTACACCTGTGTTGAAGCCATTACTTTGGCTAACTTTGTTCTCAAGTTTCAAGGTGCTGGTTAAGCCCAGAATTCACATATTTTTAGGACTGCCTCCATTAACAATCTCTTTTCTACCTACTCAGGAACTAGTAGTATTGAATATGGAATAAGATTGCTGTTTTAAACTTTGTCAGTCAGGTGTCTCCTAGGTCCGTAGCCCCCCGGGGGGGGGGCTGTGGGATCAAAGGGGAAAAAAAACCCGACCGGAGATAAACAGCCTGCTTATTTTAAAACATATATGTATTATAAAACGATTGTACATCACATTTCCGCTCCCGCCCCAGTCGCAAACGGCTCTGGGAGATGTAGTTCTTTAATTGAATTAGCTCCGTTAATTAATTCAGTGGTTGACTGAATTAGCCGCTGTGTCTCCTGTCCCGTCCCATCCCCCCCGAATTTTTTTTTAGTTACGGGGCTGGGTGTTCTTTGAAAAGACACAGACTCAAGTAGTAAGTATATTTCTCACTCATATTGATTTTAAAAACCCTCAGGTACTGAAATCCAGTTTTTAACCTTTTCTCTCGTAATCACTAAAAACAATGAACAAATCAGAAAATCAGAACGGACGAGAAATAGACAACATATCTGAGAAGGGAATAATAGAAGACGCCGTTAGTTGAAACCACTACGAAGAAAAACGATCTTGAGTACTGTAACCACTCTTATAGTACAATCCTAAACAGGTCTACTTGGAAGTAAATTCTTGTTAGTCCTTTGGGGCTTCCTCCCAGGAAAATGTTCTCCGTACATCCAAGATCTTATCGGAACCGGTTGGAACTTGTTCTTTTGACCCTAGAAAATCACTCCCCATTCTCAGCGAATGTCGGAGTACGATGCCTCTCTACTTCCGCAAGCCGGCCTCAAATGGCGCAAGCCTTTTTTCAGGGACGCATGCGCACCTAATGCAGTGTCTTGTGTAAACTTTTTTGTTGTTCTTTGGCGGGAAGCGTGTTTTAAATTCTAGTAATGCGCAAGATTTGAACAGGGGCGGGGACAAAGCGGCTGGTAGCTGTCCCGCCACTATTTCTTCTCTTTCAGAGTCGAGCATTAGTGTTCAAAGCCCTCCCAAAACATTTTTTAAAAAAAAAATATCAAGAACCCGCTTGTTCCGTTTGGTGCCACAGCCCTGCTACCAACCACAGTAAGGGACGCTGTTCCTTGCTGCGTCCTGATTTGGGGACGGGGAGAGGAAATCGAGTCGGCTCTGGAGCAGCTTGTTCAACGGCAAACCTTTGGGCACCAGTCCCTGGCTGTAAAGTGGTCTGTTCCGCTCGCCGCCGACTATTCCCGGAACTGTGCCACCGCCACAGCACCCGACATGCATGTTTACTTGGAAAGGATACCTCAGTGATGGGACTTGATTGCAGGCTTATCCGTAAGTCGTGTTCTAATCGATTGTATTTACTTCAGAGTGAGCTTGCATAAAACCGCAGTGGCTGCTCGCAGTGTTGAGCACACGAGATATGCAAAGCGTTCTTGTGCAAGGAGTCGAATCTAATTTTGCATAAGATCCTTGCAGGCCCTTCCGAGGTTGTTTGGCAAAAATAGTAAAAAAAAAAATTTTTTTGCCATTCTCTGCTTGACTCTTGCTGTCGCTTCAGTTCACTCTTGCATCAGTTGGGACACCCTCAGCCGTTCTGGCCTTTCTCCACCACATATTTACTAGTAATTCTCAGCTCTCATTGTTTGAAATATGTGCGGTTTGGTTGGAAGAAGTACTGTAGAGCAGAACTCATATGTTTTAAAATTTAAGAACAGTATATGAATCCTGATTCAAGTTCTCCGCCTCTGTTTATTTGCTCTCTTAATGTGTGATTTTCAACAGTCCATTTTTTGGGCTGTAACAGAGTACCTAGACTTTTGAGTTTTAAATATGGGGTAGTCATGATGAGTAGTTTTGCTCTTGTAGCTGTGGCTGCCTGCAACCAGGCTTTGACAGGGCAGGTTTCATTGACCCAGTTGCATGGCTGTGTGTTTTGTTTTGTTTTTTAATCAGTAACTGAATATTGTTACAGAACAAAGTTTGAGTACTGGATTCAAACTTTGTTCTACTGCTTCAGACCTACCTAAATCTATCAATATTGTTATATCAGTGTTATAACAGTAGAAAAGAACAAGAGTCCAATAGCATCTTGAAGACTAACAAAATATGTGGCAGGGTATGAACTTTTGTGGGTCATTGCTTGCTTCAGGTACAGCTAGAATTGGGAGTTCATCTGTCCTGTTTATTGGAAAGTCGAGTGATTTCAGATGCTAAATGACATTAGCAGGCGAATGACAATAGCAGATGTGATTGGATTTAGGTGAGATATGCAGAGCAGTAATAAGCGTGGAGAAATCAGCATTGGTAATGAGACAGGAGTATTGATTCAGTCCAAGTGAATGCACTGTCTTCCTGAGATCCCATATTGCCCATGCTTTAAACATTCCCATTAATCAGGGAAAGAGAGCTGCAGTTTAAGTTACAAGAAAGATCACTGGTAAATCATTTTAGCAGCTCCTGCCTCTGATCCATATGCCACATTTTCCTTGGCCTGTTTGTTTAAAAATGTATATACTGGCTCTCCAGGCAAACTGTTTGCAATGATCTATTTTAAGGGTTTTTAATTGATTTAGTATATTTTATTGTGTTATTTTAACTGTTAGCCACCTTGGTGGTCCTGATTAGGTAGAAAGGTGAGATATAAATGTTGTGAATAAATGATATTCATAAAGAGTTTTCAGGCTAGAAGCTGATAATAAAGCAACTAAAAAAAGATGGGAAACCCCCCCCCCCCCAATTAAAAGCTTGTGTAAAGGAGATGTTTTAACTTGGTACCTAAATGACAGCATGGGGGATATTCCAAAGGTGAAGTGCCACCAGTGAAAAAGCCCTGTCTCTGCCACATACCTCATCTCTGCATGTGGGCCATTGATGGAAAAGATCTTGGTAACTATCAGCTTGCTCTCGGAGCTGTTCACGGTACTATCCATAGACCCTGTTGGCCTCTTTCCTGCTAATTTCATACCATAATTCCACTCCGATATGATGCACAATAATTCTGCATCTCATACTGAGAAGGCTAATTTCACAAGTGAGAAAAAAAGAGTCTGGTGGCAATTTTAACGACCAATAGTTTTATTCTAACATAAACTTTTGTGGGCTATGGGAAGAAATGGAAGTTATCATTATTTTGTGTTTCAGGTTTCTTGTACTTAGTTTGCAAAATAGTTTGCTTTGGGGCAAAAACAGTGTTGATTATTTTCAGGCAGAAAATAAGGCCAGCCTAACTGAAAAAGAATGTAGTAGAAGCTCAGAAGTTGGATTTTGGGAAGCAAAACTTAGGGCTGCTCATACTGATCTGTCAAAATTTATGACAGAGTACCAGATCAAACATATAAGCAAGAGGAACCTACTTTGTGAAAAGAAAGAAGGACAAGTCAGAGCGTCAGAGAAAGAAGTGAGGAGAAATTAGCTGTGTGACAAGGTAAGGAGCTAGGATCCCTGTGGCCACCCATGGGGGATGGGGTAGGTAGGGTTGCCAGATCCAGGATGGCAAACTGGGGAGGACAGGGACCTCAGTGGGATACAATGCCTTACATTCCACCATCCAAAGCATCTGTTTTCTCCAGGGGGACTAATCTCTAGTCTGGAGATGAACTGTAAATCTGGGGGATTCTCAGGTCCCACCTGGAGGCTGCCATCCCTATAAGTAGCTGACCTGTGAAAGGAGGTTGAATGAAAAGAAATTGCTTTTTTCTAGATCCTAGCAGAGTAAAGAACAGTTTAGTCAGGGTTGGGTGGATGTGTTTTCTGTTTTTAATTATCTTATCTTACTTGAAATACTCTTATAGTCTTGTGTAACCTATTTTTTAAAAAATTGGTTTATTTTTGTATATTTGTGTTTTTTGTTATGTATTATTGATGCTTTCCAAAATCTTCAGTAAAAACTTGAGTTTGTTGCATAATGCATAAGTGCACAGTCCCTGAAGCTTTGTTTCCAACACTGCATCTAAAAGCCACCCCACTTTTTAAAATTATGACTTAATTGGATTTATGTAATTACTAGTCTGTCACCCGTTCTTCGCTACGGTATTTAAGTTCCGTAAATCCAATTATAATACTAATGATGGGAAGTTTGAAATGTAAAATTTGTTGTAGGAATTCTAATGGAGAAGATTGTAGTGTAAAAAACAAAGTGAGACATAGATACTGTTTTTTTCCTCCACTGAAGGACCTCTCTGTAGACCATATTGGAGGCTCTGCCCACAGGTGCTGGGATCACCAGGCTGCTTGGTGAGTGCACTCTGGAGCAGGCAACATAGAACTGTCCATGTGAGAAGCAGTCATCTGTGCTATATTGTCTTGATCCAGTTCATACTCTTTTTTAAAAAATAAATTTATTTATGATTTATAAACATAGCATATCCGCCTTTTGTTCAAACGTTTTAAGCGAGAAGCATCCCCTAGTACCTACATAAAAAAGATCTGATATGTGCCATCTTACAAAACAAATAATGAGTATTGTTACAACGAAAAAGAAGTTAGTAAAACATGTTAAATACAGAGCATTAAACATTGTAGTTATTTACCTAACCAATTATACAGTTTATTCCAAAACAATTCAAACTCTGATTCTTTTTTCCCTTTTAGTATGGAAGTCAGTTTGTCCATTTCGGCTACCTCTAAAAGTTTACTAATGAAATCGTCTCTATTTGGAACCTTATCCACTTTCCAAAATCTAGCATACACTAGTCTTGCTGCAGTAATACCATGCAAAATTAGAGCATGATCTGCTTTAGAAAATATTTCTGGGATTATATTTAAAAGAAATAACTGTGGTTTAAACGGTATTTTGCTACTAATAATTTCTTGTAAAATTTTTTGAGCCATCAGCCAGAATCTATTTGCCTTTATACAGACCCACCATACATGATAATAGGTACCAATATTTTTTTTGCACTTCCAACAGTTTTTGGATATAGCAGAAGAAAACTTGGAGAGTTTTTCAGGTGAAAGGTGCCACTGGTAAAACATCTTATAAAAATTTTCTTTATACGACAAAGCTCTATAGTGATTTTAATGTTAAAACAGTTAACAGTTCATACTCTTCATGGCAGACCATCCCATTCTGAACATCAAATATCCCAGTCTTGTTAATTTCTTTCTCCAAACCTTCTTTTTGATGACACATCTTTCTCTTGTTTTACAGGAGTCTGAAAGAGTTGGATTGATGAATGGGGCTCTGATTGCAGGCACACCCATTGCGGTGGATTTCTGGAATATAAGAAAAGCTAGCCAAGCTCGCTTATTTTTTCTTTCTCACATGCACAGTGACCACACAGTGGGCCTTTCTAGCACCTGGAACCAGCCCATCTATTGTTCTCCTATTACTGGTCAGATCTTGCATTTGAAATTGAAGGTAGATATAGATCTGTCAAGTTTTCTACTGCATTTCTTATGGCAGTGCTTCTCAAACTGGAGAGTCTCAAATTTCACAGAGTCTGTGAGTCCTTTGTAGAACAAAAGAGTCGTGCCCCTCACACACTTATCTCGCTTACATGAAAATGGAGTCCTCTCAGTCTTCTCAGATGCACCACCACCACTGTGTAGGCACCTAGTTTCCTGATCACTAACTAGAAAACCTGCCAGGATCTAATTGTTCAGACCTAATTGGCTGCGTTGAACTAATGAAGTACAGGGCTAATACAGTTATAGTGACTTCAGAAGTAAAGTAGTGTTTTGTTTGTTTGCATTTTTCAATGTGAAAGATTTCATAAGAGAGAGCACTTTGTTCATAGATAATATGGATTTTCAACTGAATACTGGAAGTTTGTTTTGTGTGACGCTGGTTTTTCTATTTCTGTGAGCCGCTGTGAAAGCTTTTCCAAGCCCTTTCCCACCTCTGTTTATGAAGCCTGTGGCTGCAAGTTAATAATAAGGATTTTTTTTTGCAGTTCCAAGTACAAAATCCTGGCCAGTCTAGATGGGGGGAGGTTGATTAGAATGTGGGTGATGACTTCTTAATTGTAGCCTTACAAAATTTGTTACCCTCATAAGACCTGACTTTGTAGGCCATGGACAAGCAACATTTGCTTTTAAAATGTCACTGAAGTAGTTCTTACTGTAATGTTTAGAGGGCACGAGAGGATGGAGGCCACCATGGGGCGCATACAGCTTGCTACACACTTTGAAAGGGGCTTTGTGACATATGGTGGGTAGCAGTGAGGGAAGAGGGGAGGGCTTGTTGGTCCTTAAAACATTTTTCATATCGGAATAGGGCTTTTGGTTCTTAAAATTCTCAGCTGTCTTAAAGGAAGACTATAGCTGACTATAACATGCATTCATTTTGTTTCCAGGTTGCTGAGCGCTGGATCCGCCCCCTTGAAGTGGGAGAGAGCCATGTCATACC
The DNA here is from genome assembly GCA_029233225.1 of Lepidodactylus listeri. Lineage (NCBI taxonomy): Eukaryota > Metazoa > Chordata > Lepidosauria > Squamata > Gekkonidae > Lepidodactylus > Lepidodactylus listeri. The sequence goes on along the minus strand of JARCFY010000002.1, from coordinate 55,899,095 downwards.
TATGGATGACATTGGCCAAGAAACTATGACTGTGACCTTGATAGATGCTAACCATTGTCCTGGATCTGTCATGTTCCTTTTTGAAGGCTACTTTGGCGTCATCCTCTACACAGGTATGAATGGTTTTTTTGTGTGAGATGGGCATCTCATATTTTAAACTCTTCTTAATATTTTCCTCCATCTCCCAACCTTACTTCCTCTTAATTTTTCTCCCCACACTAAGATCTTAATGACAAGTGTAGCTTCTTGTAGTGTGGTGTAGTTAGCATGTCAGACTAGGATCTGGGACAGCCAGGTCTGAATCTCCACTCTGCTGTGTAACCTTGGGCCAGTCACACACACTCATCTAACCTACCTCGCAAAGCTATTGTGAGGATAAAATGGAGGTGATACAATGTAAGCTGCTTTTGGTCCTCATTTGGGGAGGAAGGTGACATAAATTAATAAATAGCTTCCCATTTTTGCAGTATTGCACAGTTGTCACTATCGTGGGCCTGACTAATTTAAGTTAATTTTAACATCTGATCTTAAAGTTTTACCTGTTCATGTGTTTTATGGTTTTGTAAAATTTGTAATGTCCAATGGCTAAATACAGTAAATTCTACTACTGCTGCTACACTATCGTGGGCTATTGGTAACGATTATAGTACATTGGCTGAGGTTTTGTCGGATGTGGGAGCACAAATTTAAACTTCCCTTCATCTTCAACACTCACTTTTTGGTCATCTTTTAGACATAGTAACTCCCCAAAGGTATTGCAAGGATAAATGAAGACATTAAAACTACTTCTGCCACCTTCTAAGCTGCAGTTTCCCTTGACAGAGGGTTAGGTATGTTATTCTGAAAACCTGTGATTTTTTTCTGAGCAGGTGATTTTCGTTACAATCCTGACATGCAGCAGGAGCCAGCTCTGAAGAACACAAAACTGATCAATGTTCTCTACCTGGACACTACCAACTGCCATCCTGAGCTTATCCTACCATCCCGGGAGAAGGCCACTGTGCAAATCAAAGAGCTGATCAGGGCCCACCCCTGTCACCTGGTTAAAATTGGTGAGCAGTCTTACAAGATTGGGGTGAAATTTCCAAATGGTGATTGAGGCAAGCTGATGACATTCGAACAAAGTGGGTAGCAGATCAGTTTACTGTGGCAATCCAAATAAGCAGAGCACAAAAGTGAAACTGATTTAATGTTTGAGGACAAAAAAATATGTCTTTTTCAGTTTATAAGCATGCTTTTCCAGTGTCATTTGTGAAAGATAAATCTCATCCGATTTATAATTGCAGAATATAGAATATCTGCAGAGTCTGGATGGGTATTCAGAATGACAAGTTTACAGGTATTTTAAAGTGTAGACTCAATTTCTCTCTGTTAAAGAAGGTGTGGTGTTTCAGTTCCTTGAAGTCTTGGTTTCAAAAGTAATTAAGTCTAGCAGCTAAACTGTTGCCATATCCAAATTCCCTGAGATTGATGTATTACTACGTTTCTCTGAAATGATCTGTGTAGGTTGAATGAACAGGATCATTCCATATGGCCTTTGAACATTAAAGTGATTACTTATCCTTTCCAGGTACCTACACTTTGGGAAAGGAGTCCCTCTTGGTACAGCTAGCTCAAGAATTCGGCACTTGGATTGTGGTGAGTCCTAGGAAGCTTGAACTGATGAAGCTACTGGGGCTGGAGAATGTGTTCAGAACTGAGGAAGAGGCTGGTTGGATTCATGTTGTGGATTTTTCAGAAATCTGCAAGGCAAATATAATCAGCTGGAATCAGAGGCATCCAACCATCGCTATCCTCCCCACCAGTCGGCCAGTGAAGATCAATCACCCTGATGCTTATGTTGTTCCTTACTCAGACCACTCATCTTTCCAAGAGTTGCTGCAGTTTGTGGCTTGGATGAAGCCGTGTTCCGTAATCCCAGTAGTGAAAACGGCAGAATGTCAGAAATATTTCAGGCAGTACTTGAGATCTGAAAATGAATCACTTAAGGAGTCCAAAGTACCTGAATCGGTTAATAGATTCATGCAGGTACCAAGCAAGAGGCAGGAAAGGCCTTCAAAGATACTAAAACTAGCTTCCTGTTGCCAAATTCCAAGGGGGGTTTTGTTTGAAGATAGCCAGGATGCAGAGGTTTCCCAGCAAAGCTGCCCAAAGCCCCTGAAGAAATCTCTGCCTTATTCTCAAGGAAGGTGTTCTGGGTACTCGCTGGGTAGAGGGAAGCAGAAAATAATGACGGTAAAACCTCAAAAACTGGAGGACCAGAGTGGGCATTCTCCAGTGCAGTCTGATGTGACATCTATCAAACATCAGTTAATGGACAAAATTGCTGATCAGTTCCAAAAACATCAGACAAGTATAACATCAAAACCCACACTGCCCTGTTTTGAAGTGGTTGTCAGAACTCCTTGTTCCAGTTTAGGGGGTGACAGTCATTTTTGCCAAGTAGGCTTGGAAGACTGTGTCCCCTCAGGAACATTGCACCCTGTTCAAAATGACATCAATGACACACGTGGCTCCCCAAAAGATGTGGCATTCCAGCCTACCAATGCTCCAGGGGGCTTTCTTCAGAAGTATGACTTTTCTCCATTGAACAGCTCAAAGCGTTGGACTCTTCAAACCTTTGACCAGCAAGTGGAAAACTACTTAAAAAGAGGGAGGTCCCAAATGCAAGAAGCAGGGCAAACTTGCACTCAGGCTAAGAACTCATAGTAGAAGCAAAACTACCAGCAAAAAGGTTTTGTGGTATGATAGGGTTTTTTGTGTGTGTCAAGTTAGTCTGCCAGAGAGTCCTAGATAAAGTAAGACTACATGCTGCTTTTCATCTACTGAGATGGAACATTCCCATCATTGACTTGGTTTATGAAACACAAATTTTATTGCCTGTAATTTCAAGGCTGTGATTTGGGTTACTGCCTATAGCTGTGTTACTGACCTAGGTTTCTCTCCCCCATCCCTTCGACCTTTAACTGATACTCGGCTGCTTTCAACAATCCCTTCCTTCTGGATCATTTTTAGTCTTCATCAGACTGTTTTTGTATGTGTTTTTCCCTTTGGTTAATTACCAATTTATATTTTAATACCTAGGGTGATTCCTGTGTAGGCAAAGATCCCTACTTTGTCTGTAGGTGGCCTAGTTTTGCTGCTTTTGTCATCTGCACATGGACCACTCACTTCTTTATTAGATGCAGTGATTGTTTTAACATGAGATCTGATGTATTTTAAAGTGTTTGTTGCATTTTATTATTATTTTTTTAAATGGAAGTCATGTAGAGTGACTCTATGAGACAGAAAGATGACCAATAGTCCAATCTTAAACAAATATACTCAGAAGGAAAAATCTGTTTATTTCAACGGGACTTACTCCCTAGTAAATATAATTAGGATTGCAAACTTAACATCATACAATAAACAGTTTTGTCCTGTATTCAATTTGGGGAAGTTGGACATTACTCTTTTAAAGGGACTTGACTGCTTCTAGCAGACACAAAATCAATGTTGAACTTATATACTGCATGTTAGAAACTGCTCTGTGGTCGCTTGGTGTTTTTCCAAACAATAATAAAAATTCTCAGACTTTTCCTTCTAGAGCTATACTTATTTTAGTTCCAGTCCAGGGCCAATAGCACAATATACACATATTTTGGGGGGTGGGGGTATTGATTTTACCAACAAAAAGGTAAATCTTGGAGGGAGAAGGAAAGAGGTCTTCAGGGTTGAAGAGGAGAGCAAGTCCTTGTATTAAACTTTTTAAAAAAAGAAAATGGTGGGGCATTACTTTTATTTTAATTTTTCAAGGGACTACATGAGCACTCTCATAGGATACAAAAAAAAAAAAGAAATCAGCTTCTAAAGAAGTAAAAAATAAAACTGTACAAGAATGACCATGAGCTTGAGTTGTGCAGGCCATGAGCTTGAGTTCTGTTGCTGGACACTAGTGATGTCACAGTCATTGTCCAATAAGTATCTATGACATTTGAGCAGTTGTGTTTTGAGTACTAATTGTAAGAGCAACAGTGTACTGGCTGGAGTAAAAACTGCATTCCCCCCTCCCCCAAGCAGGTAGCAGGAAACTCAGATATTTCTCTAGCAGAAGCAGTATCTTGATAGAAAGTGCCTCATACCATGCAATAAGTGAGTAACAAATGATATAGGCCTTTAGCAATAGTGAAGTTGCTGCATTCTGATGGTACAATTCCTAATCTTGCCGTAAACGAGCTGATAGAGATTTTAATCAGTTCTTACAAATAATGTGCTTTACTTAGATTCAGAATCCAGTGGAAGCTGCTGTTTCTCACACCCCTGAGACTCTGTGAGTGGCTTGTATTCAACCTGTGCTGCACAAGCTTCACTGGTTCCCAGTGGAGTACCAGATCAGCATTTTTTAACAATCCAAACATCAGCATTTGAATTATAATAATAATGCAATATTTCACCAACAGCACCTTAAGACAACAGTCTTTGAACAACCTGTAAGCAATAATCATATTTTAAAAATGCAGCAATTACCAACATTTATAGGAGAAGACAGTCTAAATAACATAACTTTAGAGACTTTGGACTGAGTCATACTGTGATAACTTAAGACAGTTTTGTGCTCTAGAATTGAACTCTGCTATAGCAATGCTCAGCCATAATGTTAGGGGGCTTAGCCAGATGGTGTGCAGTCAGGATTGTTCATTAGCAAATGGAACGGCTTCCCAAGAAAGAGTCATGATAGGGAGATTTGTTGAAGGGATTAATTATCTTTTTCTTGCCAAGACTACTTGAGGCTTGCTAGCTACCATAGTCTTGACTAGATCATTCCCCTGTTAGTCACAGAAGCTGTACAATAGTTTCTACCCCGTATCTCAGAACAGTAAAACGCTACCATCCTCATTTGCAAAATCATATATGTGCTTTGTAAGGAGAACAAGGTAATCAAATGTTGCTGGAAGACAGCAGTGCTTGTGACTGTTTGTTTCCCAGCACATGTGGTTCTGTTCCATTACACCACACCCAGGTACATGCTATCTCTTATGTAATCAGCAAAGGTGTTAAAGTAATCACTGCTTTTTGAGGGATGGCAGCTCTGAAATGAAAGACTCAAACAAGATGAAAGCCAGTCCGGTTGGGCCCATCTAACTATTCTATATAGTATTTTTAAAAGCCTTTCCTGTGGGCTGTGTGTGTAATTTAGGAGGTTTTTCACGCAATGCTGTTGTAGTTTATGTCAAGTTCAAGGGGTGTTGTTCCCCCACCCCACAAACAGCTCAGTGTGGGCTTACTACACTACAGCAGGGTAGCCATTGCAAAAACTCACCTCTTTTTTTAGCTAATTTCACAGTAAAGCAAATGAGAAAACTTTCTGTGCTGAATGCAAAACCACAAACGGTTGGGGGGGGATTGGAATACTGCACAGAGTAGGTGGTACTGTAAATGCACGCTGTGAAAGATTCTTGTAAATATGTCACATGGAAAGGAAGACATCTTACTTCTTGGGCTATAGTGTTTGTTTTTAGAGTGTGAGAGCAAATTTTAGGAGCCAAATTAATACCCATTTGATTCTTTTTTACCTTGAAGAATTTAATAATTATCTGTAGAGCAGCGTGTTTAAAAGGAACCAGATATTATGAAAATGCATAGTATTTTAATTGGAAATAAAGCAATAGTGAGGAAGATAGGGAAGTTACAAAGAAGCAAGTGAATTCTTAAACTCAGTTTGCACTGCAGGGAGATACTGGAGAGAGATCCCCCATCTGAACCATTATTGTTTGCTTTGCATCTAAAGAATCATATCAGATTGGAAACTTATGGAGCCTTAACAGAATTTATAGCAGCACAAGATCTTGTGGGTTAGAGCCCATGTGTGGATCCTCAGACTGCAGAACTTTTATGATCTAAAATGACCTAACATGCCGGTTGAGGCCGGGGAATAGACATAGGGTAGGATATTAATTAGTTAGTTAGGTGTTAGCTGTCCTTGTTTCCCCCACCCTTCAATTAGGTAGATAGGGTATTAGTTAGTGTAGTTTATTAGGTGCGGTGGACCGCAGATAATGAAGTTGGGGTGGGGAGTTAGGTAGCTTTTAGGATATTTCAGCCTAAATTAGGTTGTAGGACTTAGCTAACAGAGGGACAGGGAGTGTTAGGGCCGGGCCACCACGGATTGAGGCCTTGGGCAAAAGATCCTGGCATGCTTGAGTCACAAATTCTGGTGCTCCTGGGGAGGAGAAAGAGCGGTTGGTCCAGGCATAGGAAAACAGGAAGGGTGCAGAGAAACGGGAAAGCTCGGCGACCTTCCAGCCTGCGACCCATCCCGACGGATGTTGGCAGTGGGGCTAGGAGTAATCCTCCTCTGTCATTGGTGTTGTGCAACGCCAGGTCAATTAACAACAAAGTCATGGTCCTCCAGGATTTCCTGGTGGACCAGAAGGCAGACCTGGCGTGCGTGACTGAGACCTGAGTGCGGGACGGGGAGACGGTTACGCTCTCCCAAATGCCCCCCCCCAAGTTTTGCGGTCCTTCACCAATCACGGACGAGAGGTCGGGGGGGTGGGGTGGCGATTTTCATACGGGAGGTTTACTCCTTCAGGGCGCTCCCGACGGTAGAGATCACGGGCATTGAATGTGTCGGCCTTGTGTGGGAGGCTGAAGAGAGTTTGGCTATATGGCTGGTGTACCGACCGCCTAATGCACCAGCCAGTAGCCTGCCATCCCTACTGGAGGCAGTATCAGGCTGGGCGTTGGAGTACCCTAACCTTCTGGTTTTGGGTGACTTCAACGTCCATGCTGATGACGCAGCCTCCGATCAGGGGATGGACCTGGTGTCATCCATGGCGGCACTAGGACTCTCTCAGTACATCTCGGCCCCTACACACCAGGCTGGACACACGCTCGATTTGATCTTTGCCGCGGGGGTGGTAGTGGACCGAATTACAACTACGGTAGTGCCATGGTCGGATCACTTTACCCTGGGGGCCCATTTGAACTTCCCACCCCGGCACCTAGGCGGTGAGCTCATTTTGGCTCGCCCGTGAAGCCAAATGGACCCTGAGCGGTTCCAGATGGCCTTGCGGGAACCGATGCCCCCTGGTGGCTCGTTGGATGAGCTGGTTGAAGATTGGCACAACCGGCTCGCTTCAGCTATCGACGAGATCGCTCCCAGGCACTCTCTTCGCCCTCGCAACAGACTGGCCCCCTGGTATACCCAGGGGTTACGCCAAATGAAGCAGGAGCTAAGACGGCTAGAGAGACGGTGGCGTCGCGCTCGCGACGGAGCATCAAGAACATCTTATAAGACATTTATGAAAGCCTATGAGATGGCAACTAAGGCAGTAAAGAAAGAGTTCTTTGCTGCCGAGATTACATCCGCTAACTCACGCCCAGCCCAATTATTTAGGACAATTCGATCGTTAACAGTACTGCCGGGTGGCAGAGCAAATGCTAGGGAATTGGAAATTGGCTGCAAGGCATTTGCGAGCTATTTTGCGGAGAAAGTCTTGCTGCTCTGCCGGGACCTCCCTGCCACAAGGGATACAGTAAGTGAACTTGAGGCCCCTTGCACGTCTTCGTTTCCGGGGTTAGATGGGTTCGACCCGCTTGACCTAGAGGAAGTTGACAGACTGCTCTTGACTGTTCGCCCAACCACGTGCATCCTTGATCCGTTCCCCTCCTGGCTCATAAGAACAGGCCACGAGCGGCTACGAGGTACCGCCCGGGAAATTATTAACACCTCCCTTGTTGAAGGGAAATTCCCGGGGGCTCTCAAGGAAGCGATGGTCCGCCCACTCCTAAAAAAGGTACACCTGGACCCGGCAGATTTGGGTAATTACAAGCCGGTATCCAATTTGCCCTGTTTGGGCAAATTAATAGAGAGGGCGGTGGCGTTACAGTTATAGAGGTATCTGGATGACGCTTCGGTCTTGGACCCCTTTCAGTCCGGCTTTCGCCCGGGACATGGGACGGAGACTGCGCTGGTCGCCCTAACTGACGACCTCCGACGGCATCTGGATCAGGGTGGTGGGGCGGTGTTGCTGTTGCTCGACCTGTCGGCCGCATTCGACACGGTAGATCATCAGCTGCTGTCCTGCCGCCTTGCTGACATGAGGATAGGGGGGCGGGCCTTGCAATGGCTCGTCTCATTTCTCCAAGGTCGGGGACAAAGGGTGGTGCTAGGGGAGCAGCAGTCCTCGAGGCACCCACTTGATTGTGGTGTGCCGCAGGGGGCAGTGCTCTCCCCGATGCTGTTTAACATCTATTGCCCAGATTGTCCGGAGGTTTGGGCTGGGATGTCACCAGTATGCGGATGACACCCAGCTCTATCTGATGTTGGGCGGTCGGTCAGACTCCGGCCCAGATGATCTGGACCGGGCATTGCACGCCGTGGCTGATTGGCTCAGATCAAGCGGGTTGAAATTGAACCCGGTGAAGACGGAGGTCCTGTGCCTGGGGCGTTGTGGCCTGGGGTGGGGGGTCCCACTCCCGAGCTTCGATGGGGCACCGTTAGTGCCTGCGTTGAGGGTTAGGAGTTTGGGAGTGCTCCTGGAGCCCTCCTTATCAATAGAGGCCCAGGTAGCAGCCACTGCTAAGTCAGCCTTTTATCATCTGAGGCTGGCGAGGCAGCTGGTTCCCTACCTCGACCATGATGACCTAGCTACAGTGATCCATGCGATGGTCACCTCGAGGCTAGACTACTGTAACACTCTCTACATGGGGCTGCCTTTGGTGCAAACCCGGAAGCTGCAGCTGGTGCAGAATGCCGTGGCCAGGCTGTTGATGGGTCTTGCAAGGCAGGACCACATTGGGCCTGTGCTGGTGGCACTGCACTGGCTGCCTATAGCATACCGAGTCCGCTTCAAAGTGCTGGTTCTTACCTATAAAGCCCTATATGGCCAGGGTCCAACATACCTTAGGGACCGCCTTTCTCCATACGTACCCCAGAGAGCACTACGGTCGGGGTCAAAACATCGACTATGTGTCCCTGGCCCCAAGGACGCCAAGCTAGCCAGAACAAGGACCAGGGCGTTTTCGGTGGCGGCTCCTATCTGGTGGAACGAGCTCCCGGAGGAGATCAGGGCCCTGCGGGATCTGAGGCAGTTCCGCAGGGCCTGTAAGACGGAGCTCTTCCGCCAGGCTTTCGAATAGGAGCCGCCACCGATGATACCATCTACCACTTGACATCAGTGATGTAACCCTGGTCCTGTATGGTCCGGGCATGGGGGGAGGGTTGGACCTGCCATCAAGTCGCCATCTGAAGGGATACTTATGGAAGTTTTATATGTACTAATTGTATTTATTGAATGTTTTATTGATTTTATCGGTTTTAATGTTTGACTAGGCCATGGGCCCATGTAAGCCGCCCTGAGCCCGTTCGTGGGGAGGGCGAGATATAAATCTCAAAATAAATAAATAAATGCCACAAGACTGATGTTTGCTATTCCTCTGTTACCACCAATGGCCTGCCTTGTTGGGGAAGTTAGCTATATGGCAGGATAGCCCAGAGGGGTACAGGAACCACACACCACTTGTATCCCAAGGTCCAGCACAATAGGAAAACTCCAGATTTGAAGAGTAAATTAAATATTTTTAATTAAAGTATTTCCCTAATTACAAGCATACGAAATGTTCAAAAAGAGCAAGCAATACAGCACTAAGAAAACAGGTGATTGATTGCAAATAGAGGGGTTAGTTACTGGATAATATTACCTTTCCAAATGTGCAGAAGTCCTTGAAGAGAATAGCGCCAACGGTCAGCGTTATGCGCTATGAGGAGGTGGAGAGAGAGTGGGGGTTTGTGTGTGGATGGATATAGACTTTGAAAAACAATGCTGACCATTGGGAGGTCTTAGGGGGCTTGTCTCAGGTGAGGACAAAAAATTACCTGGGCTAATCCTGGGTCCCAGGAGGTGCGGCATCAGGAAGAGCCAGACCTGGATGTAACCAATGACGTTCCAGAAGTGCAGGGGCAGGCTTAACAATGGCCTTGATTAAATCAGCCAGGTGCTGGGTGGCTAGTTGAATGGGTTTTCTGACCATTAATGGTCCAGTCAGGGCAGTTTGAAAAGGTTCCCAAGTATAGACAAAAGGTGGGAGATGAGTCCCCGATTAGCATCAGGAAAGATTACTAAACATTGGATTAATCTCAGTATCCTGAGGGATGGAGCAGGAAAGATTTGGAGACAAAGGACTGTTATATAGACATGAGGTCACACAAAAGGACTGGAGACAGGAAGGCTGTTTGCCAGGTGGCCTCCGAATAGCTTTTAGAAATGCAGATACCTACCTGGTGGAACCCATTGTTTCGTATGCATACCTCTTCTGGGGGTGGGGAAGACTGGTGGTTTGCTCTGAGGGTGCCTGGCTGTCAGCTGAAAATGAAGACCCTGTTTCCAGAGCTATGACTTGTTCTGTGTTTTCAGGTCTTCCTTAGCCTGAGTATTGTGAGTCTCTGGTTCAGGTCAGAAAGTGGGGTGCCCCTGCTGTTGCGGCCACCCTAGGGTAAAGGCAGCACCTCTGGCCTACATCTGGAATATGTACCAAACAGGTAAGACAGCATTAGAACACTGACAAATGAAAAAGTAACAAGTCATCATACCTAGTACCTGGAAGTTTCTCCAACAAGACAGTTTCCTGTGGCTGCTTTAGTGTGAGGAAAATGGCATGGGGGAAAGATCAATCCTCATGCTCCCCTTGTTAGCCGAATTGCTTTAATTTACACTTAGCAATCAGCAAAATACACGGGTTCTTACCAACTATACCAGGGTCCCACCCCTCCCGGGAGTTCTCAAGGAAAGAGGCACGTGAAACAGATTCCAAGTTCAATGTTGTTTACTGGATAATGTTGTCAAGCATACCAAAAACGTAATCACACACACAATCTTACAGGCCTAATAAAATAAAGAGAGAGAAAATAGCACTTTTGCATGAGCAGTTATCGTTGGTGGGGAAAGCACAGTACCTTAGATGCGTTGTCCGATGTCAGGATGAATTGGATGGGGAGAAAGGTATAAAAGCTATGGGGCCACGAGGCTTGAACCAGCAAGACCACGTGGTTCTCCTGGATCGCGTTTCCAGAGAGAGAAAAATGGGGTTCAAAGATGGAGGCAAGGGTTGGGTACAGAGAGCTGGACTGAAGGGTCAATAGGTTAGATAGAGGGTGACAGCTCAAGAGGCCGAGTGACTCTCGGTTTGGACTTTTATTGGGGGTCTTGGGGCAGGCTTTGCAGACCACAACCCACTAACACACCTACTAGGCGATCCGTCCCTCTTGGACCTTTCCATAGGTTAAAGGTGAACAAAGGGAGGAGGTCCAGGGGATGGTCAGTGTTGCAGGAGCATGATCTCATCAGGAAACAGACACTGAGTCTGGGGTCCAATGACTCACCTGGCCAAGTCCATTGTTAATCAATGACTTTGGCCTGTTGGTTAATGTCTGGCACATTAGTTGCTAGGCAGCGTAGTTAGCATAACTATCCAGATGTGTAAGAGAGGGGGCAGGGGTGCTGGCCAGCAGATCTCTGAAACAGAAAGAAACCTCATGGCAAGAGGAGTCCTTTGTCTCTGGTGAACTTATCTAGGGTGTCAGCCTCCTGGCGTGGGCTGGAGCTGGCTCCTATTATGAAGAAAGCACATGGCCCTTCCATTCAAGGCAGCCCAAAGTTCAGGGTTATGAATATCGCAATTCATAAGAGCACTCAAAGTGTCTTTCTGTGCCAACACCCTTGCACTGTGGTTCAAATTAGAGCCCATGTGCATGATGCTTAAGTTTGAAAAAAATGCTGAAAGCTCTGGAACAGGGGTGGCCAAACTGGCTCTTTCATACCTATTGTGTGGCTCCCAGCAGGGCAGCCGGGGAAGGGAAGGGGAGGCATGCTTTTTCTCCCTCCCTCCCTCCCTTCCTCCTTCCCTCCCTCCTATTTACTTTGTTCCTCTGTTTTTCTTTCTACCTCTCTTTTTTTCCACCTCTCTCTCTCTCTCTCTCTCTCTTAGACAAATAAATATCATTAGCAAACAAATATCATTGGACAAATAATATCAATATCTGTTTTTACCCCTTTTGTTGTTATTTTTGGCAGTCTCATTTAATGATAATAAAAGGCAAATTTGCTTTTTCCCCAATAAAAACATATGTGTAATATTTGTTCATGTCTTGAGGCTCTCAGACATCTGATGTTTATTCTGGGTGGCTCTTACATTAGGCAAGTTTGGTCACCTGCTCTAGAAACACTTGTGTCTGGTTAGGCCTAACTGCTTAAAGAAGAAAATACTGAATTGTTAAAATTATCACCAAAGTCATACTCGTTATGCAAGGTTTGAAGGATTATTAAACATCTTTAAAAAACCTAAACAGGCAGTTTTATTTGGATTTTCCAAGGCCTTTTAACAAAGCCCTTAGGGAAACTTCACTGTTGTAGAATGAACAGGTTGTCTTATGGACTGAAAACTGGATAATACACAGGAAATGGTAGCAATGTCTTAACAAACCAGGGAAATAAAGTGTGGTCCTTCAAAGATGTGCATAATCACTGGGCTGTTTAAGTTAATAAATTATCTGGAGTCAGGGCAGACACCAAAGTGATCAAGTGCTCTAAAGAGACAGTGTGGTAGAGTTGTTAGAGTGGAATTGTGGAGACCTGGACTGAAATCTTCATTCAGCCGTGAGTTTACTGATTAACCTTGGGCTCACTCTCTGGATGATTCTGCACTAGACCTTAAATCCTAGTTCACCTCTGTCCCCAAACTTATATTCTACACTACACTTGAATTCACCCCTGTAATTATCTTGGCGTATTTTTTGTTTCCACATTACATTGAGGTCACTCCAGTTTTGCCCCACACTTGTTCTAGGATAAATGGATGCTGTTATAAGCAGGGATAAATGCAAGGTGTTGTGTTGCAAGTTGAACTCTGATAAAACCAGGGATGAGATCCAAGTGCGGAAAGGCTTATTTATTTATTTAATTTATATCCCACCCTCCCCACCTCTTGGCGGGCTCAGGGCAGCTACCAGCATACCATAAAATATACATATCATTAAAACATTTAAAATACACATCAAACATGTCCTGTTTCAGGATGGCAACTTTATCAGAGTGGCGTCTTAGATGTCCAACCAATCCAGACGGTGGGAGCCAATTCAGGCTGGTGGATTCCCAATCAGGCCATGGCCGAAGATGTCACTTATAGGCGGCCCCTACCTAAAGGCCTGGTGGAAGAACTCCGTCTTACAGGCCCTGCGGAACTGTAACAAGTCCCACAGGGCCCTGATGTTATCCAGGAGCTCATTCCACCAGTGTGGGGCCGCCACTGAAAAAGCCCTGGCCCTTGTAACCGCCAGCCGGGCCTCCCTCAGCCCTGGGAGAAACAGGCGGTTCTGGGATCCAGATCGCAGCACTCACTGGGGAACATATGGGGAGAGGCGGTCCCTCAGATAGATAGGTCCCAGGCCATATAGGGCTTTATAGGCAAGCACCAGCACCTTGAACCTTATCCAGTATGCTATAGGCAGCCAGTGCAGTGCTTTTAAGGCGGGCTGAATGTGCTCCCGTACTAGGAGCCCCAACAACAGCTTCCGGATTTGGGACAAGGGCAGCCCCATGTAGAAAGCGTTACAGTAGTCCAATCTTGAGGTGACCAGAGCATGGATCACCGTAGCCAGTTCGTTGCGTTCAAGGAGGGTAACCAACTGCTTGATCAGCAGTAGATGATAAAAAGGCCGACCCTGCAGCGGCTGCTACCTGGGCCTCCATCGTTAATGAGGGGTCCAGGAGCACTCCCAAACTACTCACCTCCAACGCTGGTACCAATGGAGCCCCATCGAAGGCTGGGAGAGGGATCCCTAACCCTGGTCCCCTTCAACTCAGGCACAGGATGTCCGTCTTCGTCGGATTCAATTTCAATCGGCTCTGTCTGAGCCATCCAGCCATGGCTTGCAATGCCAGGTCCAGATCACCCGGACTAGAGTCTGACTGACCGCCCAACAACAGATAGAGCTGGGTGTCATCAGTGTACTGATTACAGCCCAGCCCATTACCTCTGGGCAATCTGGGTGAGAGGGCGCATATAGATATTAAACAGCATTGGGGAAAGTACTGCTCCCTGTGGCACTCTGCATACCAGCGGGTGCCTTTGGGAGAGCTGTTCCCCAACCGCCACCCTCTGTCCCAGTTTTTGGAGAAAAGTGGAAAGCCACTGTAAGGCCAGCCCCTGAATCCCCGTATCGGCGAGGCGGTGGGCTAGTAGCTGATGTTCGACCGTGTCGAACACCGCCGACAGGTCCAACAGCATCAGCACCACCATACCGCCTCAATCCAGATGCCTCCGGAGGTCGTCTGTAAGGGCGACCAGCACCATCTCCATCCCATGGTCTGGTCGGGAACCGGACTGGAATGGATCTAACACAGAGGTGTCATCCAAGAAGCTCTGCAACTGGTCCGCCACCACCTTCTCGATTAACTTACCCAAATAGGGTAAGTTAGATACCGGCCGGTAGTTAGCCAATTCGGCCGGATCTAATGATGGTTTCTTTAGGAGGGGATGTACCACAGCTTCCTTCAGGGCACTAGGGAACACCCCCTTTGCAAGGGATGTATTGATGATCTCCCTAAGTGCCCCTTGCACCCCTTCATGGCTCGCTTTAATTAGCCATGATAGGCAGGGATCGGCTTCTTTCCTTGTGAGGAAAAAATGGGAGGAGGAGGATTGGATGCTACACTGAGCTTGGTAAAAATGTGACCCATAGAAGTTAGCTGATAAGACCAAATTTTAGATGGCAAGATGCAAAGCAAACTGAAAAGCTACGAAAGGATGTTTACAAATAGGAATGAGCAACAGAATGACAGATGAAGATTCAGTATAAAATACAGTGTGACGCACACTGAGACAAAAACCCTCAGTCTGGACAAACAGAATCTCAATTACTACTACAAATGTACTAGCTGGGCTTAGTCAAGTTACAATGCAATCTTAAACAGAGTTACGCCCTTTTAAATTAGGTTTTCTATTAAATCAAAAACACTTTAGGAAGTTTCCCTTTGTTTTAATTTTTTTTTTTTAGAAAGTCTGTCCATTTCTGGTGAAACCACTCCATTCCAATCACCCATCAGAAACTAGCTATCATAAGATAATTTTAAAAGTCTATGCATCAATCGCTTATAAAATAACCCTTTATCCTCATTAGGGGCATAAATTTCCAACACCAACATCTTAATCCCAGATAAAGTAATTTCAGCCCTCACATATCTGCCATAATCATCTGTGAATACCAGTTTTGGTTTTAAATAGGATTTCATGTACAATACCACACCATTTTTCTTTTTAGTACTTGCTGAAATAAACTCTTCTCCAAGAGTTTTATAAACCAAGAACTTTGTGTCCCTTTTTTCTAATATGTGTCTCTTGTAAACAAATGATATTTTGCTTTGACTTTTTTTTTATTTAAATTCTCTTTTGGGGAGCATTTGCTCCATTTATATTCCATGTTAGGCATTTGTAATCCATAATTAGATCCCAGGTGTAGAAGAGTCCAAACTTGTACCCCCTAAATCAGAATCATCTTTCTCCATCCCCTACTGGATCTCTTGTGGGTCTTGTGATGTTTCTTCTGAAATTTCTGTTTCCTCATACTTTCCCCAAAATCTCTTGCCTTTTGAGCAGAATTCAATCTAAATCTTTGTTGTTGAAAAGAGAAAATTACGCCTTCTAATTTATCCCAACAAAATGATTTTTTCTCTGTTTTAATTTTTTAGTGTGAAAGACATAAAATCCTGATCGGAATTTCTTTCAAAACAATAATATCCATATTGTCCATTCTGAGTCTTACTTTAGAGTGTTGTTGTAAAACCTGGTCCGTCCCCCCTTTTTTTCTGACAAAATGCACTAAAGTATCCCTTGGCACTTTTCTTAACATAGGAAAAACAATAACTGTAGAACAATAACTAATAATCTCTTAAACAAATCTCTTTTTAAATATACCAAAAAGATTGTTCTATGGTTATTGTTTTTTCCATTTGGACTCATATCCATAGTTCTCCTTTTTTGTATTTACTTGTCTTAACATGGCAAATTTCGAGTTTACTCTGTATAGGCCTTATCAGTTTCAGAATCCATACAATCCTTATCAATTTCCAGAAGGTCAGCCAAGACTTCTACAACCTTTTCTCTGATATTCTTATGAGTCTCAGGAATCTCAGAAGTAGCTTGGAATCTCAGGCAATATTCTTTCTCTCTCAGTTCTAATAACACCAAGTTATCTTGCTCTCTCTTCAGTTCTCTTATTAAAAACTTGTTTTGCACTCCAAAAATTCAACTTTTTCATTAATATGTTGAACATCCTCTAAAATTTAATAGAAATTTCAAATAGAAATTTCAAACCTCTGTAATTTCTGATTTCATATTAACCACTCTTTCATCCATTTCCTTAAATTTCATGTCCATTTTTTTCTGAATTAAGTAGTTTCTGTAAAAATTCAGGAGCAACAGCTTTTTTAGCAGTGTGTGACGCTAAGGAACTGGAAGGACATGATTTGAAATTTGGATGGCATGGTTATTTGTGGTATGAAAAAACTAAGGTCAATGTGGACTTCAAAAAGCCCTGTTAAGGAGAATACAAGGCATATGAAGTACTCAATATAGTTAACATAAATCTCGCTTTTTAGAAGCCAGATACAAAAAAGTTGCCACTATTTCAACAGTTACAGCATTTTTTGAGGAAAGAAGAAAAAGAGACTTATAATTATCAGACTGGCCTATTAAAGGGGAAGGGAATGGAGTTTGTAAGCCACTCTGAGACTCCCTTGGGTAGTGAAGGGCGGGGTATAAATCCACTCTCCTCCTCCTGCTCCTCCTCTTCTTCTTCTTCTAGTTCTAAATCCTTTAACAACCAATGTAAGTACTTAGCATTAATGTCAGCATAATAATCATAGTGCAGAAGAACATGGTCAATACTTTCTACTTCCTTTCTTCCACATCATGCCAAGCCCTCTCTTGATATGGAGTTGCGTTGATTTCCTTGCCTGCATTAAGTAACACTGGTTCCAGCAAATCAAGCATACATTTCTTTGTTTAACTCTTTCACAAAGAGCCAGCTGGTAACAAGCCATATAACATGGTACTTACAGGTTGGAAAGTTGGAATACCCAAGGCAAACATTGAAAACCAGTGTGTTGAGCTGAAAGGGGGATTGTCCTAGATGACTGTGTTGTGTTGCTTTGGATTTTAAAAAAACACAATGTTAGGGCACCCACATTTCTTCCTAATTTTTTTCAAGACAAAAAAAAACAACATGATTACCTTTCTCTGAAGAGCACAAATGCTGCAACCAAGCCTGGTAAATTACAAGGCCTTTCAGATCCACCTACTTTAGGGAGTAATCATGGGAAGAGCTGCCTGGCTCAGACATGTTGAGGATCTGCCTGGCTTCTTGCTGTATTCCCTACTTGTCTGCGACATTTAGAAGTGTTATGTAATTGGCATGGCTTTCCACAACTGCAGGGTTGGAGACATGAAATGCCGTGTCTGAGCGCTGTAGGCCTCACTTGGTATTAATAAGCATCCCTGGAGCTGAGGAACAAGGTCAGTCCCACCCAGCCACCCAGCTGTCTGTGCTGCACTCTTCACAAACTTTCCTATAGGAGTCTGAACAAATGATACTCCTTCCCAAAATGGTGTTGTATAACATAGTCATAGTTCAATAGTTGTTGCTTACCATGGAAGGTGCCATTAACAACTGTGGAACAGGTGGACTTCACAGTTCTTCTCATAAGAATTGGAGCAAAGTATACCTTTTTCATTCCAGCTTGTTTCACAGGAGCCCTGCTGTTTGCAGCTATTGGTGTTCATCTCCATCCTATTAAAAGTTTTGACTTCTCCCCCCACCACCCCAGAAAGTACACTGCTGCTAAAAGTACATGAACCTGCCAGGCCATTAAAAAAATGTTGTGTTTCCTCTTTGTAATGTAGAATTTGTAATCCGTGGCAAGCAAGCAAAATGCTGCAGGACAAAACGTGTGCAGAAAACAGCTACTAAACCCGGATGGACCCGAGTTACATTGTCTCGAGTTGAACTCTGAGAAAATCCAGGGTGACAGGTAAATGCGGAAAGGACCCTTGTCATATGACAATCCTACAAGTACTGGGGTCAGAAGTTTAAAAAATCCTAGACTGGTCTGAATGTTAACAGTTTATTATTACCATACAAGAACAACAAAGTGCTCAATTATGTTGTCTGCTTACCTTTATCAACTAATAAAGAGAACGTCTGAGATCATAGTTGAAAGATTTGTTTTGCATCCCTTATTTGGTTATTGTAAATTTGGGATAGGCAAAGGATTAACAACCTCACCCTGGGGCTGTTCTCAGGAGCTGGAAAATCTCAGAAGTGTGTTTCTCAGCAATCTTCGCCTCCACCCCACTTTTCTTAATTTGCACTGGAAGCGGTTTTACTAGCAGGATGAAAAAATATAGTGTACTCATAGGTTAATACTACACATCCCACCTTTTAAAAGTGTTTAGCCCTGTTCATAGTCATTATTCCAGCAATCTTTACATATCGCACTACAACAGCAAGTGGAGTTCTCTCCACACTTGTATGGAGATGTTGTTTGTGACTGCTTCATTGCCGGCTGTTGCTGTCAAGCAGCTTTCCTGCTGCTGACATAAACATTGTGCAACAGGAAGACCTATGCTCCCCCACCTAACAGCAAAGGAAACTGATCTGGACTGTTTACAAGATTTTCTACGCATTTTATTCTGAGTTTGGGTTCACATTCATCTATGGGTTTTGAGCTCTTTTGGGGGAATGGCAGTCTAAAACAATAACCCTCACTGAAGAAATAATCTTTAATTTGGTGAAAAGTCACTATTGTAAATAACCTCTTGTTGCAAATAATTGTTTGATTCAATAACTGTTCTTTTTAAAAGTTTACAAATATTTTTAACACTTCAGTCCCAGGAAGTAATGTTCCTTAGGTAATCAAATTTCCATACATTCCAAAACATGAAATCTAAGAAGATATAATGCATATTTATCCTCATTTTATTATAAATGTCTGTTGATTACAAGAGCTCCTCACTGTATTTTAAAGATACTTAGAAGTGCCACTGAATCCAAAGGAACACACTTCTAAACAAACGAGTTTAGTTAAAGCTATTGCATGCAGGGTACATAACTGAAGACACCTTTGAAACTTTCCTTGGTATTTGTGATCTCCATTTCATCCTTACTCAAAAAGTAGTAGATATTTATGTATATTAGAGAAGAGTGGAACATTTTACAGCAATACTTTCCACAGTGTTGTCTGATTCTTTATTTCTTACTAGATCAGATACCAATTTAAATTAATCCACAGTGAAGTCTGTAGTCAGTTGTAGCTAGTGACATTATGCTTACCTGATTCATACAAGCATATCTAATAAAAGAGAGCCATATGCAGGCTCTGCCCAGAAAGTCCATGGCTATGTGAACATCTGACGAAGAAGATAAGTGTATTTTTCCTTTCATGTGCAGATTCTGTTAATAACAAGGTCACATGCATGACAGCTTGTAGCTTTCCAGTTGTTTGTGTTGGCACACAATGGGGGTAGGATTTACTGGAGGAAAAAGAGGACTGCTTTTTATCATATCTATACGTTCTAAAGATGAAGTTGGTGCACAATGTTCCTTATCTGGAGAATTAGGAGTGTCACACTAACATAGTAGCAAACAGCAGGAAAAACAGGTTCCTTCTGACTGATTTCCCTAAAGAAAAAGCTGAAGTCTGTATCAAAGGTAGCTTTTAAAAATCATCTCTCCTTGAAATTAATGGAAAAAACAGCTATCCGGTGACTTAAATAGGCTTTAGACCAGTCTCTAAACAAGACCTGTCTTGCTTTTAACTTCCTTCTCAAGAGTTTGGAAAAGCATAGACAATTTTTGTTCAGAAAGAAACACCACGTTTAGAATGGGTTTACATAGTGTTACATTTACAAAGTTTTATTTTGAGTGTCTTCAGCCCTTTATAGGGGTGTGATTAAAAAAAAATGCAGCCCTGACAGGAAAATGGTAGCAATTCTGTGCCTCAAGTTACATCACCCAACAAGCGATGTGCAACTGACTGAGAGAACCACAACAGATTTCAAAGGTCTAAGTAATGAATATAGGTTCTATGTTATTGGCTCCTATTTACTGCCATGTTAACAAGCTTGCTTAAAAGGTGAACAGAACTGCCAACACTAGACCAGCTTGAAAGAGTCAAGTGTCTCAGCTCTTGTAGCCAGCTTGTTCCACAAGAGCAGAAAACCTCAAAACAGTTGAGCTACAAATTAGCATCTTTGCAACAACATCCCTGAAGGTTTTTGTTGTAGGAACCCTGAAGGGGGAAAAATAGGCTGAGGAAATTCTCAGAGACAGAGGAATGTTTTGTTGCCCTGGCTGATTGACACTGGAATGTCTATCCCCCCCACCCCCCATATTTTCCATGCTAATAGTTTTCAATTGCTTAGGAAGGCAACATGCTCTCATGTGTAATACCCCTGTTTAAGTCAGAGCTAGCCAACTCACTGGAACAAGGCCATAAAGTCAAACAGTACAAAGTCCTACTATCACTACCAAGCTAATGTGGTTGTCGTGACACAAGCCACAGTCACACAGCCCTTTAAATCAGGAGGAACTGCTGTTTCCTCCCACATTTAAAGGGACCATTCAGACCGTCCAGTGGGCTCAATCGTGGGTTCCTCCCACATTTTCCGACCCCTGGGAAAATCAAGTATTTTCCCGGAGGTCGCGCAAGGAACCAGCGATTGAGCTGATCTGGACAGCCCTCTCTTGCAATGATTGTGAGAGAGGACTGTCTGATCGTCCCTCCCGGTTTTTTCTTCCTTTTTTGCACTTGGGCGCTTGGGCACTGTTATGTCCTGGATGCAATTCCACAGACAACCTGGCCAGGCTCCTAAAGATCCACCTATCAGGGGCTTAGCATATTCAAATGAACCAATGTAATCTCTGATGGGAAGATTAACCTATCCCGCAGTGTGGGTGTGGATGGGGGGCGAGGCTTTTCTGTGCATATAAGCTGACCCCCGGGCCACCTCAGGTATGCCTTTTCCTGACCTACAATAAACTTGATCATGCTGAAACTCCAGTACTCCAGTACTTTTCAGACACTCAAGCACCCAAGTGCAAAAAGGGGGAAACCCCCCCCATGCTCTGCTCCGAGCCCCGCCGGCCGCTGCCTGCCCCCCCTGCCTGCTTCTCCCCATACTTACCAGGTGGCAACCGGCCAGGCTTGGGGCCCGGAGCAGAGCATGGGGCGAGCCAGACAGCCAGCCAGGACGTGTTCGCCAGCTGTGGCAGCTGGCGGTGGTGGCAGAGGAGGGTGTAGAGCACTCTCCTGTGAGCAGGAAGGGTGCCTCCCCCCACCCCTGCCAGCCGCTGCCGCCACTGGGGCTGGGATGCTCCCAGTGGGACTTTATCCGGGATTCGGGTGCCATGTGTCCACGGCCATACAGACTCTAGTTCCGTGTTCCATGATACAGCTGAGCAAGGCATTTGACTGTCCCTGCAACACTATTTAGCTGTTTTAAAATAATTTAAGATTCAGAAATATCAGGTGAGAGTCATAGAATCTATAGAGATAATAAGGGCCAGAGAATCAAATTAAATATTAGGCAAGCATGACAACTGGGGACACTTCAGAGATATGGGAGTGGATTCAGTGATAAAATCAGCTCTTCATGCCTGTTACCTGACACATCAAAACTCCTACATGGCCCCCACCCAAAGTTGAGCCTGTTTCTCTATTCCAGGGGTGGCCAACCTTGCTTAACGTAAGAGCCACATAGAATAAACGTCAGATGTCTGAGAGCCGCAAGACAGGAACAAATATCACACACACGTTTTTATTTTTAAAAATATGCTAATTTGCTTTTTATTAACGTTAAATGGGACTGCCAAAAATAAAAATAAACAAGGAAAACCGGTTATTGATAATGATATTACTTGTTTGCTAATGATATTGAGAGAGAGAGAGATGGAAAGAAAGAATGAAAGAAGTGGAAAGAAAGAGAGAGAGAGAAACTAGGAAAGCAAATAGATGGGAGGGAGAAGGGAAGGAAGGAAGGGAGAAAGAGAGAAAAAGCATGCCTCCCCTTTGCTTCCCCAGCTGCCCTGCCAGGAGCCACACAATATGTGTGAAAGAGCCGCATGTGGCTCCCGAGCCACAGGTTGGCCACCCCTGCTCTATTCATTTCACTTCACCAATTGATCAGCAATTGGGAATGGCCCACACCCAGCCTCTTGAACAATGTGTTCCTTTAACTGGACCTTGTTTTCATTTGTGCTCTACAATGCAATGTAACATACCTATACGTCTTGGAATGCTGAGTCTTATGGCCTGTCTTTGTAATGATCTCCATCCTTATAGCCTGACAAATTGATCCTGGCTCATCCAGAATTTTCAAGATAAAATGTCAGGTAGTGCTTGTATGTTGTGCTTTAAATTCATGGCTAAAATAACCACTTCCCAAAGCTAAATCAAAGTCATAATAATTTTTGAGGGGTGTTCATAACTGAATATTGTTTATCAACCTGTTGCAAAGGTTTTGCACCTTCCTCTGAAAAATCTCCCTTGCTACCTGAGACATGTGGCTAGACTAGATGGGCTGATCTAATTTTCCAAGTACTGTCTCACTAACCTAGCCATAGGACTTTATAGATAAAATCTTGGGATACAGATCTACTATTACACTTCAGTCTCTGAAGTGGAAAAGCCATAAAAGTTTACAGAAGTATATAGCAATTCTGCATGTTTTTGAAGATGTTCACTTCTTTATGACAATGGTAGAGTGTAGTAAACTAGTGCAGTTGTTGTTTTCCCCTTCTTTGCAATCCCGACATTCCAGCTGGAGGAGTGGTGCTTGTTAAGGGTTTATCTTTTATCTTTCAGCTATCCTCCCCTGCACAATGTAGTTATCATAGCAACATTGCTTACAGTACAATGGTGAAATAGCCTATTCCTTTTCATACAGAGATCATGGTACTTTGCTGTTTCTTTAAGAACCACTTACCAATATAGTATGTGTGCCAATAGTCATTCATGGACAAAACATTTGTGTTATGATACACACACACTACTCACACAGAAGGAAGATGACCCTTAATGTAAGATGACTCACTCTAAAAGTGTAATACACAAAAAGTTTTTTTTTTAATTATTGGACATAACTGTAACATGTATGCAAATTTAAGGCAACCCCCTCCTTTTGATGGCATACCTAAAAAAAAAAAAAGCTAGTCTTGCATTTGAGTAACTATCATATGTATCAGTGAACAGGGCTGCCACCTTTAATTCCTGGAAAGGATCTAGGGTCTTTACTAACTGCAAGACAGGAAGACATTCAGTACATGAAGGTATATATTATGATTCTGAGTTTAACACTTCATGAATCTTGTAGGAGGTTCTGGCTGATGAAAACTTATGCCTCAATAAATTAATTATCTTTACAGTGTCACAAGACTCGTTATTATACAGAGCCATTCTAACCAGGTCTGTTCAATAGGTCTTACTCCAAGGAAAGTGTTCTGAGGATTGCACTGGTAATCATGCAATAATTGAATTCTAGAATCTAAGGTTTTACAGTGGATTTCGGATTAATGATCAGTATTTACACTAAAGAAGGTAATATGAATTACCATCTTTATCTTCTCTATAAGTTTAAAGACTGCTGGTATGGATAGGTTTTCCAGTCTGTTACCTACTGCTTAGAGCTCTACCTACATGAAAACTTCAGGATGAAACTCTTTCTCCAGTGTTCAAATAGATTAGTATTTTAGTATTTGCAATGGCAAATGCTTTCATAGCTTGATTCCCCAACCTCTATCAGATTCTATGCTTGTAACAGTTGTATGGATGATATTAAATTCCATTGGTGTATCAGTACTACCGGCATAGTAGCTGTAATCCTGTGTAATCTATTTGGGAATAAGCTCTATTAACCTCAGTGTAGTTTACTTCTAAATTAATCTAATGTGGTTTCTCTGCATGAATGGCTTCATTAGAGGTAGAAATACAAGTGTCTCATTCCTGAGTTCACCCCTGCAAGTAAAACTGAACCTTTATAATCTCTATGGAAGAATGTACAGTGTCCCAATGTGGGGATAACTTGACTATGTCACCATGAGATGCTACTTTAAAGATCAAAAGTGGAAACAGAAATCACAAGCCATTCACATTTCTTGCTCTCTTTTAATCTCTGTCACATCTTAAATCAGTCTGAGAAGTGAGCCTTTAAGCTTTAGAAACTCAGCTATTTCTGTGCCTGACTCCACCTGGAGTCTCTGGGGGTCTATAAAGCAGAGCTGTGCTGAGAGAACAAGAGTGGACAGAGGGCTATAGGGAAATAGGAAGTGTTTCTGCGAAGAGCTGGGGAAGATATTGTCTAGAATAGGTTGTTTTAGAATTGCTCTACTGTAGTTTGAGTCTGGAAGCTTTCCAGTACAATGGGTACTCACATTTCTAGTCTGTGGAATCAGTTCATGGCTATGGATACTTGAAACTGGTCTTAATATCGTTTAAGCAACGTAGGCAAAGCAAAAGGAACCTTGAGCCCTGTGGCTATTTACATAAATATGGCTGTTGGGGAGATGGTTTCTCCAAAGCCAGTAGAGCTGGGGTGTCAAACATGCAGCCCGGGGGCCAGATGAGGCCCCCGGGGGTTTCTATCAGACCCACAATGGAACTGACTGTCTTCTGCTTCTTCCAGTTCTACTGCTGCTGCATCATCATAGGTTTGCAGCTTACAGATACACACCTGAACAGCATACTCAAGGTTGCAACAGCACAGACATTTTGATGCAATAATTCAGAGCAAGACGTGTCAGTTATCAGACACTGTTAAATAAACAAAATATTGTAGGTGTGCTAATGTTTCAAGCATGTTTTTATTTTAAGTTAAAAAATCCCTTTGCTTGTGTCCTTATAAAGTTTATATCTTTGCTACCTGGCATTACATTTTATGACACACATGACCCGGCCCAACTAGGTCTCATTTTTGTCAGATCTGGCCCCCATAACAAATGAATTCGACACCTCTGCAGTAGAGGTTCCTAGAATAATCAATTGCTCCTTAGCTGACATTTTAGCAAGCTCTTAGTACACATTAATTTCATGGAGATGAGTTCATTAGAGAATAAAGAAATAAAGATGCCTGGTTTACTTTGATTTTAGCCTGCAGAAGAGATGATTGAGAGGTGGTATGATAGCCATCTTCAAGTATGTGAAGGGCTGTTATATAGAGGGTGAAGGAGTTCTTTTTCTGTTGCTCTAGAAGATTGGACGAGAACCAATGGGTTGAAATTAAATCAAGAGTTTTCTGCTAAACATTGGGAAGACCTTCCTGACAAAGCTGTTCCTCACTGGAACAGGCTTCCTTTTATGGTGCTGGAGAAGACTTTTGAGAGTCCTTTGGACTGTAAGGAGATCAAATCAGTCAATCCTAAAAGAAATCAACCCTGACTGTTCCCTGGAAGGCCAGATACTGAAGCTGAAGCTCAAATACTTTGGCCACCAAATGAGAAGGGAGCACTCACTGGAGAAGACCCTAATGCTGGGAAAGATTGAAGGTCAAAGAAGAAGGGGACGGCAAAGGATAAGATGGTTAGACAGTGTCATCAATGCAACAAACATGAAATTAAGCAAACTCCAGAGCACGACAGAAGACAGGAGGGCCTGGCATGATGTGGTCTAGGGTTGCAAAGAGTTGGACTTGACTGTGTGACTGAAGAACAAAAAAGCAGAGGCTAGATGGCCATCTGACAACCATGCCGATTGTTATGACTATGAATTTAGGCAGATCATTAGGAGGGCAGGAAGGGATGACCTAGTACTCGGCTCTTGTGCCCAGGGTGATGCTGATCACCACTTTGGGGACAGGAAGGAATTTTCCTTCAGGCCTCATTGGCCCACAGATCCTGGAGGGTTTTTTTTTTTTACTTCCTCTGGGCATAATGCAGAGGTCACCAGGGGAGTGGAGGGACTGGAAGTAGCTGTGAATTTCCTGCATTGTTCAGGGGGGTTGGACTAGATGACCTTGGGATCCCTTCCAGCTCTATGTTTCTAATTCCGTTGTCCTGCTATGTATCCCTATTTTGGGTTGTTAAGCCCACTTGTAAAATTGTAATGGTAACTTGATCATCTTCTCAGGTGAGCTTATAACATCAATAAAATGATGATAGAGGGGCTTGTATGTTGTAGTAAGTACGGCTGAATAACCATTACAATGTACTAATATCCATACAACTACTGAAGACTGCAGAAATTTCCCTTACAGAGAAATGTGATTATCATGTAAACAAAGTTGGCAGTGTTAAAGCTACAATAGTCCCAAATGATTTACATTAACTATCCTAGTCCCAATTACTAGATATCATTTAAACTGGTAATTAGATTTGTTTTCAAAGTGATTCACTGACAAAGGGGGATTGAATTATGACTCATCTCCCCCTCCCCATGGCTGAAAGCTTGAGTGCATTAAAATACTGTAATTGTGAGAGTGCAACTCTTAAGAAAAACTTGTGTTCAGTTAAGTTTTCTAAAGGCCGGCTCTGTACTTCTCCTGATTTCAGAAGGAGCGAAGTGTGACGAACTCTAGAGGGAAACTAGGGGTTCCGGGTGTAGATTTCTGTTCCCTTCGGAGGGCCTTAGGCCCTTGGCGGCAAACCGACAGACGCTTCCTTCGCCTCAGACCCTCGTATTCAAGGAGAGCCAGAGGAGAGGATTAAAAAAAACCCAAACCAAATTGTTTTCTGTTCCCCGCGCCTGCCCGACTTAGGGCTCAAACGGGTGTGAAAGCAGGATCTACGCTGTGCGGACCAACAACCGACAGAACGGCCGTGACTATGGGTAAAAGGAAAAGAGGTAAGAAAGAAGCGCTCGCTACTCCTTGGCCAAAAGGGAGCCCAGGGCCCTCGAATGCTTTCTCGTATGGGGGATTGGCCCTTGAGCACAGAAAGAAACGAGGTTAGGAGTGCATTCCTAAACACGCTCCCAGCGGAGCAAATCCCATTTGACTGAGCAGGCCTTATTCCCGAGCAATCATGCACAAGCCGGTGCTGGGTGGCTGGGACATAAGACCACGACGCCGTTTTGCGGTGCCTTAAAATCCAGCCTACCGCTTTAGGCCCCTATCTCACCTTCCCTCTCAAGGCTGCTTAAGCGCCCTAGGAAGGTGGCGGCGGCGCCGGCCGTCTTTTGCCCTTCCAGAGGCTCCAGTGGGTCTTTAGCAGATGCCCATTCGGCGCCAGGAAGTTCCAGTGGGAGCACCCTCCCCCCATCTTAACTGCCCTCTGCTAGGCATCTTAGCCACGCTTCCCGGGGAGTGAGCCCCGTTAGGTCAAGCGAAGATTGCTACTTTTCAGTAAATGTAGACTGCGCTGCCTGTCCATATTTAGTTTGCCTTAATGGAATGCTAACAGTATCAGCATAGTGTGTTGCGGCCATGACTGCGACGGGGAAGCCGCGCACACTCGCTCGCGCCCTCCCCTTGGGTCTCAGCGGCTGACACGGAATCTGCGCGCGCGGCCTACGATCACATGCCCACTCTTCCCTCCACGACCTTCCCCAATCGCCGCTTCGGCGCTCGGCTGGTTCCGCCTCTCTCCGCCTCGATCGCTAGTAGTCCCTTGCGTTCGAGGCTCGGCTGGCTCAGCCTGGCGCGGACGAGGGGCGCGGAGCGGGAGCAGCTGTGTTGAGCTGAGGGGCCCGGAGGGCGCGGCGGCGGCGGCTGGAAGAGAAGCGGGGGCCGGGCCGGTCTGGCTGGGGACGGGGGCCAAAGCCTGGCGGAAGCGGCAGCCGTGCAGCCTGAGGGCTGCCCCTGGGCTGGCCTGCTTGAGAGGGCCGCGGCCGCGCTCCCCCTCGCCCAGGCCGGCCCCGGGGCTTAGGATGCCCCCGCTAGTCCCCCGGCACCGGCAGGCAGCTCCCGGCCCGGCCCGCGGCTGAGACACCCCCCCTCCCCCCACGGTGGCGAGTGAGTACCGGGGCGGAGCTTCCGCCCTGTCGGGGCGCCCTTGGTGAGGGACAGGCCGGCGGAGCTTTGCGGCCCCTGCTGAGCAGGTCGGTCGCCTCGGTCTCTATGGCCGCCATCGGGCTGCGCGGCGAGTGAGGCCGGGGCGGGGACGGGTGGGTGGGTGAGCGACCGTCGCCAGCAGTCGCGAGCAATTCTTGGTAGGTGGCGAGGAGTAGGTAGTTGTCGTGGATCGTGCTCTGGGTTCTTGCGTCCCTCCCCCTCTTTTAACAAAGTCAGGACGGCTTAACGTGCATGGTCACTTCTCTCTCCGTTTTTTGGGAGACAGCAGGCTTTTCATTATCTAATCTCTTCCCGATTTCTGCGTCGTTGCGGCGAGTGGTCTCTGGCTCGTTAGTAACTAAGGCTGATTGGGCTTCTTTCAAAGGTTCGAACTTTGTTAATCTCTGTGTGTTTTTCTAGGAGTTTTTTGGACCTGAGCTAGAGCCTGTAGTTTTGTGGACCTGAACTAGAGTGTCGTGTTTATGAGTACCTGACTTTTCTTTTAAAACCACCGGTGAACTAAAGACATCACTGGCATTTAGCTGGTTATATTTCTAGAAATCTATAGCCTATCGGAAGTAGTGCGGCACTGCACAAAAGGTTGACTGATGAGGTGTTTGGAACTGAGGTGTTGGATTTCTTGGTAACCCCATGAGTAAATACTTTGCTTACAGTTAGGGTTTTGTACATCAGGCAATTTGTATAATTATAGCATCGTTGGCTCAAATGTTCACTATGATCGTGCTTGGTTTGAAAGCATATATTATTGCCACTGTGATCAGAGAATAACTAAAGAATCTCCATTAGTGTGAGCAGAAGGACATGAGGGTGAACAGCAGTTCTGCTGCTAAACTAAATCCAAAAGTCTGTAACTATTCTTAATGCTGCTTTCTACTGTAGAAATAACTACACTTGGTTCATTTTAGAAATCTCTGTCTGAGATAAACTAGGATGAGGTCTTACTCCTAATGAATATTTTCCTGAAAGGTAGTGTGTTCTGTTGTGGGAGCCATACAAGATTTATCTTAAACATATAGCTGAAATTTACTGATATCAAGCTCCTGTTCCTCTTGGTCCCCAGCAACATCAAAGGGATGTGCATAGAGACCTACACACTTTGTCTCAGTGATGATTCTTGACACTTAAATGGAGCTTTCAGTGTTCAAAGTGTTTGACAAACCTGTTTGCTATGCTTTACAACAACCCCACTGTGAAGTAGGCCAGTAGTACAGACTGTGTGTGTGGGCAGAAGAACTTAGGCTGAGTGGTATGCATAAGGCTACTTAATAAAGTTCGGCAGGACTGAGATTAAAATAAAAGACTATCCACATCACAGCTTGTCATAGCATAGTGGTTAGCTCTTAAAGCAAACTGCAGTTGAATATAAACAGTGTAGTCTTAAGCAGAATCACACCTTTCTGAGTTCAGTGAAGTCAGTGGGTTTAGAAAAGTATAACTGTGCTTAGGACTGCATTATTAGATCACAGTTATGTATATTATGCTGGATCAAACAAAAAACCTAGTGTTCAGTGAGCAATGGTTGTCAGTTCTGTATGTTAATTTTGTGATGGGCACTCCAGAGATCAGCCATGGTGATGCAGTTCTGGCTGTGACGCTATCTAGGTCATTACATCCGGAAATAAAGAACAACTTCAGTCTAATGCTCTCCCAACAGAGCTATTTTGCCACTGTTGAGATCACACCGTCAGATTCATTGGAACTAGATGAGGGGCTAATGTGAACTTGCATTGTTGTTGACATGGCTGAAAAAATCGGTCACAGCAAAATAGTTTGATGTGTTCACATGTACTAAAAGCATATTGTACTTAAATCTGTCTCACAAAGAATAAATGCTGATGATGTGGCATCTGACTTCATTTGCAGGCAAGACGGGGGTGGGAGTTATGGCAGTTTCCTGGATGCTGATAAAAGTGCTTTACTGAAACTTGTGCAGTGGCTGTGCTTTGAAACTTGATATCATGTTTTTAGTACAGCGTTTATTCTTGGGGACAGATGTCCCTTCGTGTTCTCAGTTTCAGGTAACAGCTCTTTTAGCCTTAATTTCCCCATTACTGGTTTTTACTATTTTAGGCATGAAGTTGAAGTAAACTGTTGGAAAGGATATTCAATATTTGAGCCTTTGTCAACAACACAGAGAAAACCCATACATGCTGCTTCTATTCTAATTTGCCCTTGAATGCGTGGAGAGGCTAAAACCTTGCTGTCTGGTTTTTGCTTGGCTTATACAGCAGAGTAGTTCTAAGACAAGTATCTTTAAGAAGAGTTTTCTAAACCTACAGTTGTTTTATCTATGCTTGAGTTTTGTTAAGAGATGAAAGACTTGCATTCAGTGGTTATGGTTGGTGGGAAGCTGTTGATTGGTTCCCCTAGATGCTGTCATTTAGGCTCACACTGTTGAGGCAGCTTGAACAACTGGATTAATAGTAGATTAGCCATGCTAGTGTTCTGTTTGATTTGGGAAGAAATACAGCTCATAGAAAGAGCCCTTGTTTGAGCTCTAATCAAATGTTAAATCTGACAGTGTTGGAAAAACAGGGGTCAGCATTCTTGGTGTGCTGTTGATATTAGGTTAGCCAGCTGAACACTGGACTAACAATGTGTAGGAAGTTCACTTTTTTGAGTAATAGGCAGCTTCCTATTTTGCAATGTGTTTCTCACAGTAGTTGTCAGTTGTGCTCAGGATTTTGAAATGGTTGCTGTTGGATCAATAACACTTTCATCCTGTAACATGCTTTCTTGTTTCCTGGCCATGTTTAATTTCAGCCATATCCTGGAAGGCTTTAAGAAATGCCTTGCTTTTCAGGTAACTCATTAGTGAAACATTCACTTACAAGGATTGTGAGTGTTTGTGTATGCCTGTTGCTATGTGAGCCACATTTTTTGGACTCACAGTCCGGAAAGTCCATGCATGCAGTTGGCTGTTCAAAATGTGCATAACTTTCTCTGGCTTATATGCATCGTCACTGGTTAAAATGAGGTCATTTGGAATCCTACAAAGCTGCTACATTTGCAGAAATGTCCCTTCTTTCATCACATATGGTGGTGTCATCAGCAAATTCTTTTAAACTTGAGGGCAAGTTTTAGTATGTCAGTCTGTTGCCATCTTGCTTAAATATCTGTGTGTGCTGTTCTTCCTGTTCTAGGCCTGGGAAAAAATGTGAAGTGCCTCTTCAGACATTGACTTCTAAAGCTGATGCATTTTCCCATAGTTCTGTTCATTTCCATTCTTTATCCTGAGTAAATGAGGGTAAACTTTTATGGGGCAATATCAGTGATACCATAAGTAGAAGCTTGTCATCTACTTATTTTATGTGTCCTGTTGCTTGCAAATTACTTTGAGGACACTGTTTGAATTGAAAGAATTCAGAAATCTGCGGTCTTTATAGAAATATTGTCAACAGTACTCTGAATGAATGGGATACCATTTAAAAAGGGAAGTTAGCAACAAAATTAAGAATATGCTATTCAAGGGGTCTCACCCCTGATAGTCAGTCATGTCTGAATTGATGATGATGTGGCACCATGCAAAAGTACTAATAGCTTGGAATCTTAATTTTTAAAGTTTGGCTTTTCATATGTGGGCTCTTAAACCAATCTCTTTTCTTCCACTGAATTCTTAGTTTTCACTACTAGGCTTTTTTTTGATCGCACAACTATGTTACCCCCCCCCCCCCATCAAAGGTGCAAACAACAAGCAAATCTGCAAACTCTAGGGGCAAGGGGGCCCCTGTATTTATATTGGCTTCCTCCTTTCTAGGAGAGTCTTAGGAGGTTGGTTTCCAGTTTGTATCCAAAAGTAGCAGACTGACTTCCATGGCAGATTTTTAAAGATTTCCTACTAACAGGACACAATAACTAAAAAAGTAATGGAAAAAATAAAATCTCTGGTTAGAGAAGATTATCCTCTGCACCAAGGGCGACTGCAAACTGAAGCTGATGCTGCTTGGTTGAATGTAGTGTCTAATCTCTCTTTCACAATATGGTGGTGTGCCCCTTATGTGGGGAATAACTTAAATCCGTGTTTTCCTCCTTCCCACAAAGAGTAGATTTTTGAGAAGTACTTAAAAGCAAATATTGTCTTCATGAGTCTCATGTAGTTCAAGATACTTACTTAACAGCTGGGCATCTGACTGTTTACAAGCCTCTTCTAAAAGGAAAGTGGTGTGCATTTCCTCTTCCCTACAACAGTAATTGAACCTGTAACTATTGCCATACTTCATGTTTCATCTCTCCATCTTTGTGTATGTATGTGTGTGTCCATCCCAGTGAGAGTAACAAAGAACATGGTATTGCTATGCTGGACTTGAAAATTGTGCAGTGTAATGCTTGGACATTATTTGTAGACAAGCTGTGGTTAGAGATTTAGATTCAGGATGTTCTTAGTGAGAACTGACTTCGGTGGCAAGGAAACAGTTTAGAACAAGGGAGGATGTTCTTAGTGAGGTCACAAAACTTGCTTTTTCTGGTCAGTTGCTACAGAAGAGAGACGGTGTTGTAGTTCTCTCGGCTAAGTATAGTCTCACTCTGCATGGTTGCTGAATTGTTGATCTGCTTTTCTCTCCTGTTCAGGTATGGCCTCACAGCTGCAGGTGTTCTCCCCTCCATCAGTATCTTCGAGTGCCTTCTGCAGTGCCAAGAAACTGAAAGTGGAGCCCTCTAGCTGGGATGTTTCAGGACCGAGTAACAGTGACGAGTATTATAGTCACAGCAAAAATCTCCCAGGTGCGCAAGGGCCAGCAAGCTCCTCTCATCAGGTAGCAAACTTCAGCATCCCTGCTTATGACCAGAGCCTCCTCCTCCCTGCTCCTTCGGTTGAGCACATTGTGGTCACAGCAGCAGACAGCACAGGCAGCGGTGGAACAACATCTTTCCAGAACAGCCAGGCCCTAACACACAGGGGCAACATTTCTTTGCTGGAACCATATCAAAAATGTGGATTAAAAAGGAAAAGTGAAGAGGTTGATAGCAACGGTAGTGTGCAAATCATTGAGGAACATCCACCTCTCATGCTGCAAAACAGACCTGCGGTGGGTGCTGCGGCCACGACCACCACTGTGACGACTAAAAGTAGCAGTTCCAGTGGTGAGGGGGATTACCAGCTGGTCCAGCATGAAATCCTTTGTTCCATGACAAACAGCTATGAAGTTTTGGAGTTCTTGGGCCGAGGGACCTTTGGACAGGTGGCAAAATGCTGGAAGCGCAGCACTAAGGAGATTGTTGCTATCAAAATCCTGAAAAACCATCCTTCCTATGCCAGGCAGGGGCAGATTGAAGTTAGTATCCTTTCTCGGCTTAGCAGTGAGAATGCTGATGAATATAACTTTGTCCGCTCATATGAGTGTTTTCAACATAAAAACCATACATGCCTGGTGTTTGAGATGCTGGAACAAAACTTGTATGACTTCTTAAAGCAGAACAAGTTTAGCCCTCTGCCTCTGAAATACATTCGGCCCATTTTGCAGCAGGTGGCCACTGCCTTGATGAAGCTTAAAAGTCTGGGTCTGATACATGCTGACCTGAAGCCTGAAAATATCATGTTGGTTGATCCTGTGCGCCAGCCATACAGGGTGAAGGTTATAGACTTTGGCTCTGCTAGCCATGTGTCAAAAGCTGTGTGTTCCACTTACCTGCAATCACGCTATTACAGGTAAGTATCAGTTTCCTATCTTCGTATACAGCTTTTGCATATCATGCACCCTGTGCCAATTCAAATGGAAGTTCTTTTCTCTGAAGTCATGGTTTTCTTAGTTTTTCCCCTTCTCTGTATTTTCTGTCTGTAGTTCAACATTTTCTGTTTTAATGAGAACATTCCCATCTTCGAAATTCTTTGGAAAAGATTAATATTTGGAAGCAAAACCAGGCAACTGAAATGGAATAGGAGTTCAGACATCTAATTGATGCAAACTTACTACAGGCTTCAGGGGAAAATGTCCATACTTCACACTTAGACATTAAGCTGGGGCCTATGTGGTATAGTGGGTTAGAGTGTCATAGAAGGGTAAGGGGAAACCTGGCTTTAAATCCCTTCATGTTTGTAGTTTAGTGAGTGACTTAGTCTCACAGTGTCAGCCTAATCTACCTTGCATGGTTGTTGTGACTAAGGAGTGAAGGAGGGGAGAAGCATATATGCAGTCTTGAAATGCTTTGAAAGAAAGGTTGGACAAAAACTTCAGAAAGCAACTGCTTGAGAAATCAGTACATCTGCCACCATCGGTGCTAAGTTTACCTACAAACAGGCAATGACAAGAACTTCATTCACACTTACTTTTGTCATACAACAAAATATTCTGATGTGAAGTGATAAACTTTTGGGTTGGATCCAGTCAGCTTTTTTGCTCAATCTTGGCGAATTCCTTCTCTTATTAAAGCTCCCATTCCACATGGCTTTTGTTTATGTTGATCCCATGATCCCAAACATAGCCCTCTCCTCCCTTTATCACCAGTGTTAAAATTGATTGGATCCAGACTTTTGTAGTCTCACTGAGAATTGTTGAAAATACTAGGCATGACAGTGAGATTACTGTGTGCCGCAGGGGACCTGATGTACAACAGTCCCTGATGTAATGGGGAGGTGGGACTGGTCTGTATTTTTAAGGCAATGGAGTTGGGGGGAGCTAAACAAAGACCATAAACTATCAGAAGCTTCAGCACTCTGCATAAAATAACTCTTTGCCCTTGTGCACAGACAGCAGAAGTTGTCAGGGCAGGTAGGCAGTCTGTAGGCCACACTGTGTCTGAATTGGGCAGCTAGTTATGACTAGTTAAGTAGCTTTAAGAGGGGGCAAAGATGAGCAGAAAAGCAATGGAGAATGCTTAACCCTTCCCACACCCACTTTTTTTTTTACTGCAATTCCTCCTTCCACCCCACCACTTTCCACTGTGGGGTTCCAGATACATGTTTACCTTGCAAAACACATGTCTGGAAACCTGTAAGGGGGAAAGCAGCTGTGGGAGGTCTCAATGGAAAAACAACAGGTGGGGGAAGGTTAAGCATTTGGCCCTCTACTGCTTTTGTGCTGCAAATAATCCCTTCCTAAAGCTATTAGTCTTAGAAGAAGAAACAGTGCTGGAGTATATACGTGTGTATATGGTGTAATTTATTTGTTTTCTTTATTCACTTCATTTGTACCCTGTCTTTCTCCCGGTGGGGACAAAAAACATCTTACATTATTCTTTTCTCCAGGCCCACAGCGGCTGCCAGCTTTTGCTGCTGCTGGGCCCGGAGCAACTGCCAGTGTCCGCTGCTAGTTTGAAGCGGCTGCTGGTGTCAGCTATTGTGTAGCTGGAGCGGCTCCCTGCATTTTCTGTGCATGCACAGAGTGTACAGCTGTATTGTGGGAAGGATTTAACACCCTCCCCCCAGATGTTTTAATATTGATTTCAGATATTTCTGCAAACCTGGGGAGTCCCCTAAGTTTGCAAAAAAACACTCTTTAGCCTCCATGTGTCCCCGATCCACAGATTTAGGTATCTGCAGGTGAGGGCCACAGGTAGCTAATAGTATATAAAGAAGAAGGATTAATATTCATTCTGCTTGAACAAATGCTAGGATACACCTAGAGTTCAGGAAATATTTAAAACAATTCCTTAGTAACAATGTCTTTGTAAGTGTTTTTAAAATGTGTGTAGTGTTTTTCAAAAATTCTGCATAGTGGTATATTTGGATTTTTGTTTGAGGCATCTGATTTTTTTTTTAACCACTTCAGAATGATGTTGTATTCTTGTCTATGCTGCTAGATAGGACCATGGATATGAGATACATTAAAAAAAACTGAGGGGGAAGGAAAAATAATGGTGTGTATGGCTTGCTATTTTGTCTCTGGCATGGTGCCCTTTTTAGAAACAAAATGGGGAATACTGCTGCTTTTGCGAGCTGTCAGTCCAGCCAGCCATCGTACCAATGAAAGGGATAAGATCATTGTGCTTGGAAGCAGAGGATCAAAGAAAATATGTCTATTCAGCCAACAATAAATATTTGGCCCTGCTGCTACTTTGATATTTTTACCAGTGGGTGGACATTTTGCTAAAACCCTTTAAATTAATTGTATTAATTCCCTAATTCATTTTCCAAATAGATTCAGCTTCATAAAATTTCCCTGTTGTTGGACATTATCCCATTATATCATGAAACCTCCAAACAGTGTTATTAAGCAGTAGTTAAGGTTGTTGGAGAACTGTGGGGAGATAGCATAGCTCAAGTTTCATCACCTTGTGAGTAAATTATTTCATATTGGCTACCTAAATCCTAGTACACTTCTTTCTCTGTGTTCTATTTGTTCTTCTGGGTGTGAGAAGGGGGAGACTTATAGATGTGTGTATCAGTCAAAACAAAGCAGTGACTTCAGAATCTCTACATGGTTGAACAGAATGGCAATCATGTGGTATCAGAAATAACCTTTTGTCCTACATTCAGCCTCTGTAGCTTTCTTGAGTCTGCATCAGACCAGAGTTTATTTTGCAGCAGCAGGCATAATTCATGAGAAAAACCTAGACACAAAATCAGTAAACCGTTAGGCAGACTTCTAAATAGGGTCTACACTACTACTTACTCACTTTGTAAAAGACAATTCAGAAAAAACCATGGTGAAAAGGTGATGCTGTAGCCATTGCTACAGAAGAGAAGAGAGTGGTGGGACTCCTACAATTTCCTCTGCCTAAGTTCTCTGTGTGTCACAAGCCCGTGCTTCAGATTCAGTGAATCCAAACCCATGTCAGAAAAAAGCACTGTGGAAGTAAAGTGTCCTGTGTACAATTTCTCATATTTTTGCCATTTCAGTCTCTCTCTAATTGCACCTATAAACATGAAAGATTCTTTGTCCTAGTAAGGGAGTTGGAATGCAGCTATGGTAGCATATGCACCTTTCTTTTTATACAAAATAATCCTTGCTGTAGCTAGCATATGGCAAGTGTCTGTACTGGGCTATGACTAGAGATTACACACCAGTATTAGGATACACCAGTATGACTGAAAAAGCAGTAGTTAGTGTTGTATCCCATACAAAGGTTATATTGGAGAAATGTTAATCAAGAAAGGGTAGGTGGGCTTGTGTAGTGTTAGGTTTTTTCGCTTACACCTTTTTGGCATAGGAGCTAACCATTATTGTATCTGTCATCTTGCTACAGTTTCTTACTGTTTTAATTAGTACTGCTTTTAATCCCTGTTTTATTTCCTTATACTTATACTGCATGCTTAGGAAATAGGATACTTTTAAAAACAACAAAACACTTCATGGACCCAAATTGTCCCATTAAATTCTACATCATATGTAACAGTATGTTCAGGCAGTCAGTGCAGAGGCTGTGACAAAATGCACGTATTCTAAATAACAGCAGAGATCCAGCGATACGTATGCAGGAGAGAGAACTTAAATGTAGCAGGAGTATAGGCCCTGTGTTTCCTATAGCTGAGCAAGCAGGCCACTTTTTAGTCTGCACAGCTGCTTGCCTCTATAAGCTGTGGGAACTACTGTGCTCAAAACAGTTTATTCATTTTTGTTTATTTAAAATATTTCTGTGCTGCCTTTCCATCCGAATAGGGTCCCCAAGGTGGTGAACATCAAACATTTCAACATTTAAAATGTTTAAAATGAAGTGTGTGTGTATGTATGTGCATATATATATAATTTTTTTAATAAAATATAAATGCACAAACAGTTGAGTACCTGCTATATTCAGTCTGTCCATCCTCCTACCTGCTCTCAGTAAAGGATTCCAGTCCACAACTGTGGTTTCAGATGAAATTGACTTTTTGTATGAAAAAAGTTTGGCCACTTTTTCCTGTATGGGGTGGCCATGCTTCATTTGCAAAATCATCTGAGTCAGTGTTGTGGACTACCAGACATTACAGTCAGTGGCTCCCTTCCGTTTATCCAGAAACACCAACTCCCAATGTAAACAGAACAAATTTTCTTTCTTTGTTTTACAAATCTCATTCATATCACGTCATTCTTTCTTTAAACCCTTGAAAATAATAAGCACAGCTGGTTATCTGAGTAAGATAATTTAGGACAATTAGAGGGCTTTAATCCCTTCCCCTTCTGTTGGATTGGTGCCTGAAAGAAGAACTCTGTTCTCCTTTCTGCTATCATATATGTTCTAGCTGGACATTTTATCAAGAAATAGTTTATAGCTATTTTGTTTGTCACCTTTGTGTTCCTATAGATCTTTTGTGGGAACTTTAGTATGTTGAATCCAGTGATATCTTGATATCGAGGTAGTCCAAGGGTCACAGAGCTTGCCTGTGTTCTCCAGCAGTCCTTTCTGGCCCTTGGGAATACTGATCTCTGGGGTCACAAGACTTGTGTGAAGTAATAGGTACATGAGTGTGTGTGGTTGGGGAGAAGGGGCATCATTACTCTCTCCTCTATTTTCTGTTGATTCAGGGTGATTTCATCTCCTTTCCCCTACATGTTACAGGGGAAGGCAAACCCTATCCTCAGTACTGAACCCCTGGCATTGTATGAAGACATTGGTGTTTCAGCAAATACAAGAGAGGGGGGGGGGAGATGAAAGTTGTGCTTGGCCAGGCACAGTGGGACCAAGCTGATCCAGGACTTCAAAGGCTAATTTTGGTTCTGAGGGAGAAGATCCAGCCCTTCATGCTGAGCAAAATGGTCTGGGGTGCTGCTGTTTGGTTTGTGTGTTGAAGATTGTCTGCTCCTGTAAACAGGCTGTTGAGGAACCTGCAGGCTTTCATGTAGGAGAGAGGTCCCCGCCGCTCAAATGCATCTTTCACCTGCAAGCTGCATAGGGAAACAGCACAGCTTTCCCTGTTTCAGGAAGATCTTGGTGCCATTATGATAACTGCAGTAATTACACTAGCCACCACCCTCCGTCCAGTCCTATTCATGTATAGCTACTAACACTTCAAAAAAGAAAGGGACAAAGCTTAATATGCAAGAGTCGAGAAAGACTTGAGGAGAAACAGAATTGCATAATAATGCATAATTTAGTGCAACTTTATCCCACCCTGTCTCCAAGGAGTCCAGGGTGATGTACTTGGTTCTTCCTGCCTTTGTTTTATCTTCACAGTGAACATGTGCAGTCAGTTAGGCTGGGAGAGTGCAACTGGCTTAAAGTCTACCAGTCACCCTGCACAGCGCAGTGGGATTTCAGACTTGAGTCTCCCAGATCCTAGTCTGATATGCTAATGATTATACAACACTATCTGTAGCATAGCCATTGTTTGGGATCACAGCTAGGTGATAATACAGGGCTTAGGGATGAAGACCTGTATTTTCTGAAATATGTGCTGGGCATTTAACTAATATGGACCAAGGATGAGTTACATGTAGAGATGTAAAATTCCTGGAAATTTTGAAGCTCAGAAAAAAACCCAGGTTTTTTTGCGGGGGGAAATGGAATTTTTTGGGAAAATTGAAAAAAATGTTACATTTGCACTTTTTTTTTCCAGATTGAAAGTCATTCT
This sequence comes from Lepidodactylus listeri, assembly GCA_029233225.1. Lineage (NCBI taxonomy): Eukaryota > Metazoa > Chordata > Lepidosauria > Squamata > Gekkonidae > Lepidodactylus > Lepidodactylus listeri. The sequence goes on along the minus strand of JARCFY010000002.1, from coordinate 55,859,632 downwards.
GTTACTTTAGGAACATAAAATATGACTATGGACAATTTTACTTGGCATGAAATTATCACAACTAGCATATTAAAAATATAGTGTATCCAAACAATTATTACAAACAGAATTCACTTTTTTATATTTATTTGTAATTGTAACAAATGGAGCAACAATCTCCTGAACTGTTTACTAGTTTATGTGGAACAGACAAAAAACCTCCACAAAACAATTTTTTAAAATCCAGAAGTAACAATTACTCATATTTCCTCTCCACAGTATTAATTTTTTTAACCCCCCCCCCCCCAAAACAAACCATTCTCATAAAAAGAAATGAAGAAGGGGGAAATGTATAGAAGGAGTGTAGGTCTAAGTTTCAATGAATGAGCATGAAATTTAATCAGAATCATTTCCTAAGCTGTAATTATCAGTTTCAGTCTCTGCTTCTGCAGCTACTCTGTTGTACAATTATCACAGTTATTATGCACCTCTAAAAACTGAAGGTTTGCCAGGATTGAAACAAGCTTTTCTACCCTTTCACATGTCAGTTTATTTCTTGATTTAGTGTGAGTGTTTCCATACATAGACCAGATTTTTTCACATGCTGCAGAAAATGGAGGGATCCTTCTTACCTTTTACAGCTTCCATTACTTTGTTTGTTAACCATGCAGGCTTTTTTCTATACTTATTTGTGCCTTTCCTAACCTGCAGTATGAATTTTTTTCTGAGGTTCAAGGATTGTAATTTTAAATAGCCTCCAAGCTTCCCCAATGGTTTTGACCCTTTCTACTTTTCCTTTCAGTTTCTTCCTCACATGTCCCCTCATCTCAGAGAAGTTACCCCTTTTAAAGTTAAAAGTGGTTGTGTCAGTCTTTTTGAGAATCTCTTATAATTCCCTCTCCTAAACACCTTGTCTTAAAATATTTTTATTCATGTTAAAATAAAACGTTCCGTAATCATTTTTTTTCTTTTCTTTTTCCAATTTTTTGTGAAAAAACAAAAAATGATTCAGGAAGAAAACAGAAAAAAACTGTTTTTTCCCCATATTTTTCTGGATTTTTTCCCGGGCCTTCACATCTCTAGTTACATGTAAATATGACTGAAAGCCAGAGACAAAATAGGCTGTTTATGTAAGGATGCAGATGAGGCAGTGGGTAGAGGTGAGGTTGGTTTGGGTGGAGAGAGCAGGGAAGATAGGGAAAGGAAGATGGAAGGGAAGCTGGGGCTGGCATTCAGCTGCAGCATACCCATGTGGACACATTTCCAACCCACATTCCTTGATGGGATCACTAATGATCCAAAAGAACTGTCAGTTTGAGTTGCTGTCTTCTAGTCCGGCTAAAAACCTTACATACTAGACTCCTAAGGGGCCAAGTACTATAGTAAATTGTGTGGACAGGTAAAAACATTCTTGCCATAATGATTTTACTACATGAAGGCAGGCATGCTTAACCTGGAGAGGAGACAACTGAGAGGTGGTATGATAACCATCTTCAAGTACTTGAAGGGCTGTCGTATAGAGGTTGGTATGGAGTTTTCTGTTGCCTCAGAACCAATGGGTTGAAGTTAAATCAGAAGAGTTTTCTGTGAAACATTAGGAAGAACTTCCTGACAGAGCAGTTCCTCAGTGGAACAGGCTTCCTCAGGAGGTTGTGGGCTCTCCTTCTTTTGGAGGTTTTTAAACAGAGGCTAAGTGTCCATCTAACAGCAATACTGATTGTGTGAACTTAGGCAGATCATGAGAGGGAGGGCAGGAAGGATTGGATCAGTGCTTATTGTTGCCCTTTCCTACATGCCCAGGGAAATGCTGACTGCCACTTTGGGGTCAGGAAGCAATTTTCCTCCAGGGCAGTTTGGCTGGAGATCCTGGAAGTGTTTTTGTCATATTCTGGGCATGGAACAATAGTCACTGGGGGTGTGAGGGGTGAATTTCCTACATTGTGCAGGGGCTTGTACTAGATGACCCTGGAGGTCCCTTCCAACACTGTGATTCTATGATTCTAAGGCTGCAGTGTTAAGGACACTTTCCTGTGAGGAAGCCCCATTGAGTAAAACTGGGCTATGAGTGTTGTAATATATGAATGAATAAATAAAGGAGTAATCCTGATTGTCGTCCTAACAGAAAGCAAACTTTAGCCTAACTTCTCCCCAATTTCTCATAATGCCATTATTGCTTTTAAAATGCTATTTAATTACATAGGAACATAAGAGAAGCCATATTGGATCAGGCCAGTAGCCCATCCAGTCCAACACTCTGTGTCATACAGTGGCCAAAAACCAGGTGCCATTAGGAGGTCCACCAGCAGGGCCAGAACTCCAAAAGCCCTCCCACTCTTGCACCCCAAGCACCAAGAATACAGAACATTACTGCCCCGGGCATAGTGTTCCATCTGTACCATGCAGCTAATAGCATATTGGAATCACTATAAAAAGGAAAGTTGTGTTTACATATAAATGAGCAATTACAAGAACTTCATGCATGATTTTTTTAAATATCACACAACAGAGTGTTCTGATGTGAAAAGATGGGTAAATTTTGGAACTAGCTAGCTTTTTTGCTCTGTCTCAGCCAGTTCTCTTCTTTGTTACATCCCCCATTCCATGTGGCTTTTGTCCATGTATGTCCCATTATCCCAAACATAGCTCTTTTGGTTGTCAAAGGGGACCTCTTCCGCCTTTTTTCATCACTAGATATTCTGGTTTGTACTTTGTTGAGAAGTGCTGCAGTAAAATCATTGCTGGAAGATACTAGGTATACCAATGAAATTCTAGGTGCCATAGTGACCTGGCACCTAAAATTTGTTGAGCCCTGATCGAAGTATACTTTACTGAACTCATTGTGATTTACTTAATGTTAGGACTGTACGGTTACAGGAGCAGTCCTAAGCAAATCTACTTAAAAGTCAGTTCTCTTTTATTCAAGTAAGCCCAGGAAGGTTTTGTTAGGTTTGTACTCTAACAAGGCATTCCTAAACAGAGTTGCCCCCTCCACATCCATTGAAGTCCATGATTTTAAAAATATGTAACTCTGTGTAGGGTTGAACTGTTAATCTTCAATTCTATTAATTTTGTATAGAAGCAGTTCTCACTAAACTCAGTGGTATTTGTTCCCAAGCAGCTGCCAGGGCAACCTAAGGCTGCAGTGCCAATTTGTGCATTCTTATGTTAAAGTAGCTCTTAGTTCCTTGTAAACATGATTAGGATTAGACTACACATGTTCCCTTGCTGATCTGTTTAAATTAATGGATGATTCATGTTATAGAAACAATGTGCATTGCTTTAGATAAAGAGGAAGTCTAAGATTATGCTACAGCAGTAAAATGGAACTGCTAAAAGTTTTATGTAATTGGAAAATGTCAAATTATTATTTAAAACCTGCATAGTAAATGCATAATCCTGAAGCTTGTAATTTGTATTCGATAGTGAAATTGATGAAATTCTTACGCAATTCATGGCCATGGAACTCACTGAACAATAAACAAATGAAATGTTGCATCCTTTCTGTTTTGTAGAGCCCCTGAAATAATTTTGGGTTTACCGTTTTGTGAAGCTATTGATATGTGGTCATTGGGCTGTGTGATAGCTGAGCTGTTTCTTGGTTGGCCTCTGTATCCAGGAGCTTCAGAATATGATCAGGTATGTGTATGCTGGTGTTCCTGCATTTAAAAAAGAATTTTAATGCGTATTTGGAGATGGTATAAATGAACACTATGACATGATTCAAGTGTAATGCCAAATCATGGTTTTGTGCTATGTGAACAACTGCTGTTTTCTGCATTAGTACAAGCAAGATTTGTTGTTACATCAAAACCACAGATTTCAAGCCATCATTTGTTTGTGGTTTGCATTCCTTGTTTAGAGGGGAGAAGTACATATCATAGTTTGCCATTTCACATTGTGATTTGCACCAGATTGGAAGTCACAGTTTGACTGCTGGAGGGGAGAGAGGGAGAGAGCAAACATGTAGCTTGTTTACATAGTGCCAGACCATGTTTTGGTGTGATACCTTACCCATCCCAGACTCCCAGTATGTTTGTTGCACATAAAAGCAATAGTATATAGATTTTTCTAAACCCCATAATTTCTTATTGCAGCAGGGCAGCCAAACTATTGAAAGGTAACAATGCTGGGATACTGTGACTCCTGCTGAGTGATGAGATTAGAATTTGTGATGTTTTATTATAAACATGATGTACCCAGTCTCGGCTGGGTCTCACCACAGTTAGGGTATGTTGTGGGTTTTGTGACATTGACAAGTCACTGAAGGCCACTAGTCAGGATATATCCCTAATCTACTCCCAAATCAGAAATCTGCCTTTAAATCTGGTTGAAGCGGAATTCAACAGCAGCTTTTTTTCATAGAGAACAGCTTATTTCATTAGATGTATGAAACGACAGTTTCAGTGCTACATGACAAACTAGGGAGTGTCACCCAAGTTGCCTTGCGAGGGATGCCCTGTGGGCATTTTCACATGCTTTTGAGCCTTCCTCCTGAAACATCTCTGAAAGCAGAGACTGTTTTTTGTGAGGTGTGAAACTAGTCACAAAAATATTCTGGCTCAGGTCTAATTGGTATAACATATTCAGTGAGCTGGGAATTTGACATGTAAATAGAAATTTTGTATGCTTGCAATTGAGATATATTTGGAACTGTCATTGCTGTAAAAATATATTTGAGAACAAAATGAATAGATTTGTAAAGCAGAGGAGTTTCTTTCCTTTAGAGCTGAAATTCAGTATATGAATATTGTCTGTTGCCGCTAATTTAAAAAGCTCTTCCCCCCCCCTGAATATTTTCTTTTCTGAAGTTCATTTAACTGTCATAGGGTATTGACCTCATCAAAGACATCTCTTTTTTGTTGCAGATTCGCTATATTTCACAAACTCAAGGCCTTCCAGCAGAGTATCTTCTGAGTGCAGGAACGAAAACAAGCAGGTTTTTTAACAGAGACCCAAACTTGGGATACCCACTGTGGAGACTGAAGGTTTCTCTTTTTATGTGGAACTTTATTGCTTGACATTAGCACTTGCAATTCACTTAAGAAAAATTCCCCATTGTAGCAAGTTTTAAATCATGAGGTGAAGGTTACAAGGTTTCTGTAAACAGTTAGATCTTGAATACCATTCAGATGATGATAGGGGTTTTTTTGCTTTTCTTTTAAAACTAGTAAAGGTAACTGCCTAACTGCAGCAATTGAGTGTTACAGCCAATTCAGAATATTTTCTTATGAAGGACATATATTCTGACCAATCAAAGATGAAAAGTTTAAAGGATTTTGGCAGGAAAAAAATCTATGCTTTGGATAGAAGCAATATTGTTTTAATCCTCCCTCCATCTGTTTAACAGAGCCCCTTTGGTAACAAGGGTTTTTGTTGTATTTACAAGCCCAATTAAAGCTGAAAGATTTTTCTTTTAAGTCACCAGAAAAAAATGATGAGTTAATTTTTTTATCTTATAAGAATCAAGGCCATTTGCTAGTGACTTCATCTTCTTCCACCTTCGAAACCCTTTGAGGCTTGCCTTAGTGCTGCTTTGTGAAATACCTGATTTCTATCTCAAGTTGGTTGGTATTCTGTCATTGGGAACATAAATTTGGCATTGAGTCATTTTTGCAAGCTTAAGTAGCAAGGTTATGATGGCCTATCATTAAGGCTTCATAGAGTATCCCACTTGTAAATAGCTGCTTGCTTGTTGTCCTAGTATTATTGTTATTGTAGTGAAATGCTAAAACCCTGTTCCAGCTTCTTGTAATACGTATTTTATTTGATAGACTCCAGAAGAACATGAGTTGGAGACGGGAATAAAATCAAAGGAGGCTCGGAAATATATTTTCAATTGTTTGGATGACATGGCGCAGGTGAGAGTAAAGAATTGTGTGTGTGTGGGGGGGGGGGGGGATAATGCTATTTTTTTTTTAATTCGTGGGCAGTGTTCCTTCTAAGCTCCACAGTGTTGTGAGCTGAAATTCTACGTTGTGAGTGAAAAAAGCTAGTAGCATTAAAGTTGTGAGCGAATCTACATTTGTCTGTTGCCTATTAGTTTTTTAGCTTATTTCCATAACCTTGTAAAAATATCAGAATGAATTATTTTAAACTATATTTAAACTATATTTTAAGAATAAGTCAAAAATTATAAGAGAAGACAGAATCAAGTCAAATTTCATTACAGAAAATGTCCTCGGGGGGCACACTCCAGGGAACCGGTGTACCCTCCCCTTTCCACTATATTGGTAGCCCTGGCCTCTGGAGAACAGGTCTACCTTCCCCTTTCCACTGTATTGGTAGACCCTGGTCTCCGGAGAACAGGTCTACTCTCCCCTTTCCACTATATTGGTAGACCTTGCCTCTGGAGAACATGTCTACCCTCCCCTTTCCACTGAATTGGTGGACCTGGCCTCCAGAGAACAGGTCTTCCTGTCCTAGTCTACTATATTGGTAGACC